>JAKWJC010000363.1:24844574-27244574 GCA_027704865.1 Solanum neorickii | reverse complement strand
ATACAAAATTTGTGAGAACATGGATCATAGCAAATAAAAACTTTTGTGAAGTAATATAACCCATAAAAGAACATTTACTAGATTGTAAAGAAAGTTTATTGCGCTGAGAAAGAGGCAAATGCATGAAACTCACTATACTTAAGATTTTTGTGATGAAGAATAAAATATGGAGACTCAAAATTTAGCACTTTAAATGGAAATCTATTAATTAAACAGAAAACATTAGACAAACCTTCCACCCAACATTTAGATTGTATAGAGGACTCAATCAACAAAGTACGAGTGACGTCTAAAAGATGGCAATTTTTAGGTTCAGCAACTTCATTTTGTTGTGGTGTATATGGACAAGAGAGTTGTGACTCAATTACTTTGTCAAGTAAGTTTTTCTTGAATATGTAAGACATATATTCTCCACCAAAATCAAATCTTAATAATTTGATGCACGTAGCAAATTTAGTCTCAATGAAAGCCAAAAATGTCTTGAACATGGAAAATACCTCAGATTTGGATCGAAGAAGATAAACCCACGTAAACTGACTATAATCATCTATGAATGTCACAAAGTATTTGAAATGAGCATGAGAAATAATTGGTGAGATGCCCCTAACATCACTAGGAATGACATCAAAACACTTTGTAGTACGACTACAAAAATTAGAAAAAGACAGAGTTTTACTTTTGCCTAATTTAATGTAAAACCATCAATGGAAGCAATTGAAAATTCGTTTTTGTTTCCCAATAAACAAGATTTGATAAATGAGACAACACAACAGAATTTGGATGTCCTAGACGCTTATGTCAAATCTCAGTCTTACTAGCAGTAGAAGTACAAGCAAAAGATAGAATAGGAAGAATAGAAAAGTGTATAGGAAACAATCATCCAACTTTAGGCCCCTTTGTGATTATCATCCCTGACACCTGATCCTTCACAAGACAACCATTACGAGAAAAATTCACATCACAATTGTTATCTACCAATTGTCCAACTGAATTAAGACTAGTTGAGAGCTATGGTAAAACAAAAACATTCTTGAAAGTTGGAGTAATATCCCAAACCTTGGTAATGGGTAAATTACTACTACTGGCAATCTGTATTTGTGACGGACCTTGATACTTACAAACATTTTTTAGGATGCTCATTGAGTTGTTCATATGATTGGAAGCACCAGAATCAACAATACAAAAATCAGATTTAACATCATTACCTTGTAATCCCAATGCTGAAAAGGCTGACACGATCATTTGTTAAAACATTTCTAGAGTATGAACTTGTCCTGAATATGAGTTATCACTACAAAAACCATTTATCCTATCTTGAAAACTGTTGACCATACGATTTTGAGGGCGTGTGGGACAATCTTTGATAATGTGTCCTTATTGTTTACAATAATTATAGAATTTCTTGCTACAATTGCTAGCAATATACCCATATTCCCTTCAACTGCAACATTGAGTTCTGCTCATATCCCTGCCCTTTCCTTTACCTTGAGCAATAAATGCAACAGTGACGTCATTTTCCTTCTTGAAAGCATTTTGTGTGACAAGATATTGCTTTTCACGAAGTAATTCCCTACAGAAAATAACCAAAGAGGGAGACGGGTTACGATTCATTAAGTTAGAGCGAACACTCTGAAAGTCAGAGCATAATTTCATCAAAAATTGGTCTCTCTTGCTTTGCTCATTAAATCCCTAATCAGTGATAGAGACTCAGTAGGTATTTTGTCATAAACAATATCCGTAAATTCAAACCATAAGTTCTGAAATCCAAAAAAGATAATCTTGAACAAAAAGACCTTCTTGAGAGTAATTAGCAATTTCATACTCTAACTGAAAGCATCTTGCGCTATTATCTTGGTTGTAAACCTTTTATAAGTGATCCCACATGGCCTTAGCTGTCTTATATGGCTTGAGATTCAGAACAATAAGAGGTTCAATTGATCCTAGAATCCACGTCATCACCCGAGCATCTTTAATCTTCCATTCCCGTAGCTTTGTTGTATCAATGCATCTATATTTCCCCATAGTTCTTTGCCGATGACAAATAACTGAAACTGAAACTCTAAAGAATAATAGTTTTTTCCAGTGAAACAAACACTGAAGGATTCAAAGTGATGTGAATTCATCCTTTTGAGTAGCTATGAAAACTACAGAGACTCACGAAAGCAACTACAATGAACAAGACCAAAAGTCCTAGGTGGTAGGACTGATTGATCACAAAAAGTCAACAAAAAACCAAGATTTTCAAAAAAATTAATTAGAAAGAACAACAGAGACTCTATGAAACAAGACAGTAAAGAGAAGGCTCTGATACCTTGTCAATTTTATGTTGAATGTCTCTGAAAGTGAGAGTCTTTCCATAATATAGTGAGAATAAAAATTACACATCGCTAAAGATCTGTCATTTATATCCCTAAAGATCAACTATTCTCTAAAAATCTGATTTCTATCCCTAAAGATCATCTATTCTATCTTTAAAAATTTGCTATTCAATCCCTCCAAATCCGCTATTCTATCTCAATATTTATTACTTTAATACTACAACAAATCTATATGATCATGCTAATTTATATCACTATCTAATAACATTAATATATACAATTATTTCGATTTCTATCACGCTAACACTAAGTATGACTCTGATACAAGTGAATTACTTAGTCGGGAAACACACTTAAAACGCATTAACGACTTAGCAAGCCATGAAAAAAAATTCAAATATTAATTCTTAAGGAATTGACGCTTCTCTTTCTCTAAAACTCATCTTGTATCTTTGTTATGAATGTTGAATTTCTTTAAGAAATTGAGGTTGGCGGCTAAAGCACACTTTTGCACTTAAAACGCATTAATTCCCAATTTTGGATCAATGAAAATATATCTTGTTCATCAGTTCTACAAAGTTGATGAAAATAGTAATTTCCTTGTATTCTCTTATTTAATGTTATGTCCCATTCCAAATGACTAGTCTTATTAAAGGCATCAAACATTTCAAAGAGGGATTCTTTTATATAGAGAGAGACTAGTTCAGAGAGCAATGTGTGAATTTATCTCGAGTTGAGAGAAGCTAGATTATTTTAACTCATTGGATTTTCAGTTAATGACAAAAAGCATATGAATGAGTTCCGTTACCTTTGATTGTTCTACATTTATACACTTAGGAAGCCCATTAATTTCTTATTTTCTCCAATTTTATGTTGTGACATCATAACAGAAATTGAATGATATGAATATTCCATACTTCTTCCTGAGTTCATTCTGAAATCCAGAAGTATATATGTCTACGTCGTTCTTCATATTATGCAAAGCAAGTGAAGGGGATATTGATCTCTTCAGTGTGAAGTCAAATTATGGTGTTCTGATATCAAAAGAAAGAGTTGGAAGTTTCCTTCCTGAGCTGTTCAAACCATGCTTGGTTGTTTTGTGAAGTGTGGCTAGTACGAACATGGTATATGTTCTAAAAGGCAGTACATAACATGTAGAATTAGTTTATTAACAGGAACGTATGTATGTCAAATACCTTTGTACACCATACACATATACATGGAAAACAATCAAAACAACACAATCTCCGATGCTCAGGCATGTGTGTGCCGCATCCTTCCAAAACACAGATGTGGCGAGGAGTCTAGTGGATATTTTTTTGGAGCTCCTACTGATCTTAAACATTGTGCATCATGTCTTGGAATCATCTATCTTTGCCTGGGTTTATTTCATTGTAATTTGATTTGATGGCTAATATCTTTAGATTTTATGCGTTCCTCTGTTTGCCTTGGCTGAGTGTGCCCTTGTGGCTTCGAGTTTGTTATGATCTTCTTTTTTTAATCTTTCTCTCTGTTTCATGTGTCAAAAAGTGGAAGATTGTTTTGGAGTGTTTTGTTGAAATAGGCGAAGGAAAAGGAGTATATTGTCACCATCAAAAAGGAAGAAAATGATGACTTGACCAAAATGTCAAATAACCTTTGATGATGACAACATGAACCAAATTTCAAACAATATACTAGACGTAATATTAAAAGGCAGAAAGAGATTTCACATTCACATCTAAAATAGGAAAAGATGTTTTAAACAATAATCCTTTTTTTTGGCAATTAACAATTACATTTTATCAATCACCAAGTAAGCAAATATAGATCAAGAACATATGCCTTTAAATACTTATCTAATGCAAAAACCTATCTACCTCCTTCTCATTCAGAATATCAAGCATATTACAACTTACAAATATAATCAAAGAGTTTGCTATTAGCTCTAACTCTAATACAAAGGTAGTTTAATGCTATGCACCAACTTGTTCTTCCCTGTGCTCTTATTGCTTAAAACTCTTATTGTTTCTTTCCACCCACAGTTCATATATCATAGTTGCAAAAGCTACCTTTAGTAGTACACATTTTGGAAATTTTGTCTACTAGCCTTCAGAACCCAACTCCACCGAAGATACTTCTCTTCCATTTTAAACAATAATCCTTAACAAACAAGGGAAAAAATAGCAGATGACATCCATGCAAAAAAAGGAAAGAGAAAAACAAATTCTATGAGGAAAAGGACTATATTTCTAAGAATAAAAAATTTCTTTCCTTGTAGGATTTTACCAAGGTTTAAACCACTTCGATAAAAGATAAAGTCAAAGAAGAGAAGACGGGCTTTTGCTATCACAAATCAAGAGAATTTGTCTAGCAAAGGCATAGCGACTTCAGAGATCAAAAAGGGGAAAAGAATGAATAACTATAGTTAGGATTCCTTTATGAAGTTTAGTTTGCAGAGTTTCAACTTTGAATCAGTGTTTAGGACTTATTTTGCAAATTGAGAGAGTGAGTTAGAGAGAATTATAACAAGAAGCGGGGTTGACTTCTTCGTGAGTAGAGTTTTCAATTTTAGTTAATTGTTGAAGAGTTAAGTTACTAGAGTTAGTCCCTTTGATTATTGAGTTGTAATCTAAAATTACTTAGTTAAGTTGGTGAGGTTTTGGCATAGTTTTTTCTTCTGTACAATATGGATGGTTTCCACTATAAAATCATTGTTTTATCATGCTGCATTTATATCTAAAATTGCTTATCAAAGTTACATTTTTATTTCGTTATTTCATCATTAACATCAATCAACATGAACGAGTTGGATTTTATTTGCCCTGATTTCTTACCATAAATAGGTTTTCCTTTTAGAAAAAGGTTTTGAATTGACTAATCCTTTTTCTAATAGGAAAAGGTTTAGGACTCTATAAATAGAGACATGTTCCTTCTAACTTAATTACCATTCACAATGTAGTCTTAAGGGCTTTGAGAGTTTTGGTTAAAGAAAAACTTATAGGTCACAAGTTTGATACATTATCACTTGTGTGAACCTCCCATTTATTCCGAGTGAATTGGTTAAGGTTGTTTACCTATGTACTTTGTACTCTCATATTTATAGTGGATTGCTCATCTCATTTATGGACGTAGGTCGATTGACCGAACAACATTAAATCATTGTGTCTTTTGGTATATTTGTCGTTGTCTTCTTACTCGCGATCTTTCGAGGTTTGCATTGCTAGCTTCAGCGTTTACACCTGCTTATTTTCGGTCCTAACAACAACTGGCATAAGAGCTAAGGTTATCTATATGTAGGGGAATATGAGTAAGATGGTATGTGTAAATGGAAGAAACTACAATATATAAAAAACCAAAATGAAAGATCTATTGTTCGTGAAGAAGATGCATCTTCCGGTTTTTTCTGCTCCTAAACCCAAGAATGTGACCGATGAAAATTGGGAATTTGAGAACCAACAAGTATGTTGATATATAATACAATGGGTTGAAGATAACGTTCGCAACCATATTGTGAATGAGACACATGCTAGAACATTGTGGGAAAAGTAGGAGACGCTCTACGCTTCAAAAACTGGCAATAAAAAGTTGTTCTTGTTAAAGCAATTGATTACCTTTAAATACAAGGAGGGCAGTTCTATTCTTGATCATATAAATGATTTTCAGGGTATTGTTGATCAGCTATCAGAAATGGGTGTAATTTTGATGATGAAATACAAGGACTTTGGCCTCTTAATACTCTACCGGATTCTTGGGAAACTCTTCGTGTTTCTTTAACAAATTCTGCCACTGGTGGAAAGGTGACTATGGAATATGCAAAGAGTGGTGTGTTGAATGAAAAGGTTAGAAGAAAATCTCAAAACACATATTCACATTCAAATGTTCTATATACAGAAGATCGTGGGAGACATAAGACAAGAGATCCGAGCTGTAGAGATAAAAGTAGAAGCAATTCAAAATTCAAGAATACAAATATTATATGTTATCATTGTGGAAAGAAAGGACATATTAAAATATTTTGTAAACAATTGAAACAAGATCTTAAAGAAGGGAAGAAGGAAGAAAATAATAAAAATAATGTTGTTGTTGTTGTCCAAGATGACCTTCTCTTCGCTTTTGATAAAGAAGTCATCAATTTTGTATCTCAAGATACAAGTTGGATAGTAGATTCTGGAGCTACATCACATGTCACACCAAGAAAAGACTTCTTTTCATCTTATACTTCTGTTAACTCTGAGGTGTTAAAGATAGGTAATAATTGTGAGATTAAGGTGTTTGGTGGTGGCACTGTTTGTTTGAAAACCAATATCAGTTCAACGTTGTTCCTTCAGAATGTCAAGCATGCTCCAGATATTCCAATAAATTTGATCTTTGTAGGACAACTAGATGATTATGGCTATCATAATGACTTGTGCAATGACCAATGGAAGCTCACCAAAGGCTCACTGATTTTAGATGGAGAAAGTAAACATTCAAATTTATACGTGACACAAGGATTGATTCTTGGTGACTCTATAAATTTGGTGGAGAAAGAGACTTTATCAAAATTGTGGCTTAGTCATATGATAGAGAGGGGGATCACCTGTTTGGCTAAGAAAAATTTTCTTGCTTGTATGAAACAAACAAAGGTGAAAAGATGTATTCATTGCTTAGTAGGGAAAGAAAAAAGAGTTTCTTTTCACAGTCATCCTTCTTCAAGAAAATCTTAGATATTAGAGCTAGTACACTCATATTTGTATGGTCCTTTCAAAGTGAAGTCAAAAAGTCGTGCACTTTACATTGCTACTTTCATTGATGATCATTCTCGCAAGATATGGGTATATCCTTTTAAATCCAAAGATCAATTGCTTGATGTGTTTAAAGAGTTTCAAGCCCTATCTGAGAGACAAACAGTAAAGAAATTAAAATGTATTCACACTGATAATGGTGGTGAGTGTATTGGTCGCTTTGATAACTACTGCAAATCGCAAGGAGTTCGTCATCAGAAGACACCTCCAAAGACTCCTCAATTAAATGGTTTGCAAAGAGGATGAATAGAACTTTAGTTGAGAGAGTCAGATGTGTGCTTTCAGAGGCTAAACTTCAAAATTCTTTGTGGACTGAAGCACTTAACACTGTTGCTTATGTTATCAATTTGTCTCATGTTGTTGCTTTGGATGGTGATGTTCCAAACCGAGTTTGGTTTGATAAGGATGTTTCTTATCATCACTTGAAAGTGTTTGGGTGTAAAGCTTGTGTGCATGTTCCAGAAGATGAGAGGTCAAAATTGGATGTTAAAACTAAGCAATGTATCTTCATTGGTTATGGTCAAGATAAGTTTGGATATCGCTTTTATGATCTAATTGATAAGAAACTCATTAGATGTCGTGATGTTGTGTTCTTTCGAAGATCAAACTATTGAAGATATTGACAAGACTAAGAAACTAGATTCTCATAGTGATGAGAACTTAATTGATGTTGATCCAATTCCTATTATTGATACATCTTCTACACATGAGGGAACCCAAGGTAATGATCAAAATAATGATGATAGTGTAGAACATATAATTGTTCCTACAGATGATGTTGTGGTTGATAATCAACCAAATCATGTTGGGATGACTGCTTTGGATGCTCCAGAAACCTCTTGTAGAAAATCTACTAGAGAGAAGCGAAGCTCAACACGTTATTCTCATTATGAGTAATTGTATTGACTAATATGGGAGAACCTGAAGGTTATGATGAATTCATTTATATACTCATAGATATAAGTGGAAAGAACTCATCATAGACAATCATGAGTTTTGTAGAAGTGTGGCAGATAGGAAGCCTGTCAAAAGTTCCTCCACTTGAAGTCCATTTGACCCCTTGGCTGGAGGGGGAGTTTTTGGGCTATCGCCCATGTTCCAGTAAAAGGTCCGTGGCCTAATCCTACTTGAAAAAGGATTGGAATTATTCTCTTTATTTGGTTTCCAATTCTATTAGGAAAAGGATTGGACTTGTAATCCTATTTGTAGTTGGTTTTGACTTTGTAAGAGAAAGCACAACTCTATAAATAGAGGATGGTCTTGAGAGTATAATTAATTTCTCATTTGTATTGTCTTTGAAAGATATTAGAACATAAGAGAGGTTTTTGAGAGAGCTTTCAACAAGAGAAAAGAGAAATAAAAGGGTTCTTTTGCTGCAGTCTTTTTCTCCGACCATCAATATTCAGATCGTGTTTTCCAATTAACTAACCGTTGGATCGGGCTGAATTTGAACTGATTGTTCCTAAGATCTTGGTGGCTGATTTGAACGGTGGAGATCGGATTCGTAGGTCATCAAGATCCTAGTTTATGTTGTGAATAGAAGCTGGGTTTGGGTGGTGTAGCTATTGTTTGTTCACTTTTGGCATTTGTTGTGTACCATTAGAAGAATATTTATAACCCTCTTATTGGTATGGTGAAACAATTCGGATCTTATCGATTCCGTGGTGGTTACCTTCGGTTGAAGGATTTTTCCACGTTAAACTTGGTTTTCTTTATTGTTAGATTTTCGTTTTCATTTTTCCGTCACAACACGAGTGGCCACGAATATCAAGCCTGTCACTAATTCTCATTACTCCCCAACACACACAATAAGGAGTACAAGATTCTATATGCGTAACAAACAGTCAAGGAGCCACTTGCTTAAACAAATGATAATTCAACCCAGCACTTGAGCTTTCCCCTTTTTATTGGTCTTCAAATCACCAAAATTTAAACAAAAATGGAATCACGATAAAAATAGAGAACCAATAACACCCATATCCATGATTTTGGAAATTTGTATAAAATAAAGTTAACCAAAGGTTTTGAACTCAATAATAAAAATCACATCAAAAAATAAGTTGAAATCATAATAAAAATTATAATTTACTTAAAACATATGTTGAACAGAAAATTCTTTAATACTCGGGTATAAAACCTCAGCTCTAATCTGAAATATTTACTGAAAATATCCTACACATTCTTAGGGAAGTTCAAGTATGAAATTTCTTCAAAAAATGAGGTTAAATAGACCTTAAAATCCTCAATTTATGAAACTTGAAAACCCCCAAATTCTCATGTATATCATATCTTATCATTATCATATATTACTGAAAGTGGGAACCTCCAAATCCAAAGTTGAATTACCATTTTATGCTTATACTCAGTAATTAGTTTTAAAATATTAGTTCATATCATATCATTATATTATACTTATTGGAATTAATCACACAATAAGGACCAAACTCATCTTTGCAAGTGTAAATTTATCGTCATTATTTTAAAAAGGTAAACATGCATTGGAATATTCTTGAAAAAAATGCGTTGGAATAAATTAAATAATACAAAAAATAGAGCAATAATGATTTGGCCTTTTAAGTTACCTATTTTTATTATGCTCTTTAAAAAAAAACTCAAGGGTTAGGTTAAAGAAACTAAAAGGTCACCTATTGGATTTCTTAATTTGTAACGTGCTTTATCTTCCATTAGCAGAATTTTCATTTTTCAATTTTATATATTCTCCTTTATCATGTAATCATGTTATCTCCATTTTTTAATATGATTTTATTATGCTCAATGTTTTGTTTATCTTTATTTGAACACATCTAAAATATTGAAGATGTCAATACATTTTGTTAAACTTGATTTTTTTTAATGCAAATCGATACAATTAAGAAATAGTGCTAATATTTCATAGTGATGATGCAGTAAGTGAAGCAATGTAAATTAAACTTTTTCCAGTGTATCAATTTTCAGGTAATAAATCATTGTTCCTTACATGCAATAATTTTTTCTATGCAAGTTGATATATTCTTAATAAAATTGTGGTTTGATTTGTCAACAAAATCATTTTATAGAAGTTGAGATGTTACAATAATTAGATTCTCTCCAAAAAAAATGGTATTTGGCACAAGGACAAGCAGACTTCTAGCTTTGTCATTACATTCATAACAATCAATGGAATATCCTACAAGAAAAAAAGGGAATGTGAATCTAACTCACTAACAAAAAAATAAATGAGGATGATCATATACAATGGCATTTTATAAGTCGATGAATCATTGTAACTTCATTATTCTTTTAATTTATGAGGAAATAAACTATTGACAGAATTTACGAAATGTATGTATATATACCTTTCGGTTGGTTACAACATAATTGAAAGTTGTACGTATTAATTTAATTTTAATTTTCATAAAAAATTATCAGTTAGTGAAATAATGATTTATTACATACATGTTTTATATATATGTGTTTGAGAGTGTAAGCTTTCTTTAAATTAAAATATTATGTCATTAACATCAAGTTCTAAGCTTCTGATTTCAAATTATTTGGGCTTTTTTTTCGTATGTTTTGATTTCTATATTATAGCTCAAACAAAATACTGAAAATGTACCATCTAAACATTTTGTAATATAAATTTTTAATAAATATTTGGAAAAAATGTGCAACGCATGAAGTTATAAATTAAACATCTATTAATGAAAATGTTATAAAGTATTTTCACCTCCTAGATTTGTTAAAAGCTAACGTTTAAGAGGAAAGATTACTTCTATAAAAATTATAAATTGATTTAAGAAGTAATACATTAATTAGTTATTAATTTAATTAAAATGTAATTAATAAATTTAAAAAGAAATTAGATAGAAAAGTCAATTTAAAGGAAACTAGATTTTAAATACTTTTTCTTTTTCGGTAACATTAAATCTTTCAACTTTCTGTTACTTGTGATTAAGGCTGGCAAACGGACCGGTTTTTGGCCGGTCCGGTCCGGTTCCAATCCGGTTCCCGTACCGGTCCGTCCGGTACCGGTTGAACCGGTAAGGAACTGGTCTTTTAGTATACAGGACCGGGTACCGGACCGGTTCCTTGTTTTTTATCCGGTTAAACCGGTTCGGTAAGAACCGGTCCGGTCCAATCCGGTAAGGACCGGTTTAGCTGGTTTTTTTTTTTTTTATATTTTTAATGTTACCATTTTATATGACCGTTGGGCCCTTCTAGCCGTTGGGCTGGGGCCCAAAAACGGTCAAATATGACCCCCCCCCCACCCCCCACCCCTTCTAACCCATTTACACTATAAATATACCATTTTTTTCCATTTTAAATCACAAATTCAATACTTATACAATCTTATACAATCTCTCAAAGTCTCAAACTCTCAATTATTAATCTCTCATAAATTATTAATTATAATAATTTATGATAATTATAATAGTCTCTTCTATTTAATTCATGTCATTTTATAAATTTAATTTTTAATTATTTTGATAAAAGTTTATATTAAAACTTTTAATTCAATATAAACTTTAAAGTTTAAATGTAATTTCAAACTTTAAATTCAATATAAAGTTTAAAAAACTTTAAATTCAATATAAAACTTTAAATTCAATATAAAGTTTAAAAAACTTTAAATTCAATATAAAACTTTAAAGTCAATTTGAAACTTTAAATTCAATATAAACTTTAAAGTATAAATTTAATTTCAAACTTATATAAACTTTAAACTTTTACGAAGTTTGAACTTATATTCTTTATATAAAGTGAGAAGATTAAGAGTTTTTCTTTCACTTTATACGAAGTTTGGATCTTTATTGCTTTAATAAATAAAGAAAAATAAGAGTTGTAATAGAAGATGAAGGGTCACCATCTGTGGATTTATAAAAGTAGAACTGAATTTTTATTCAAGCCCATCTTGCCGTTATAGTAAGTTTCCTTTTCAAGTTTCTTTCTTTGATTAATTTAAGTTTCAACTTTTAGTAATTGTTACTACATATTATTTAAATGGGTTTGGGCTGAATTTTAAATTGTAATATCAATTTTATAGGTGTATGACAAATTATAAGGCCAAAAACAATGAGATTGATAAATATATTGGTAAAAAAGTCAATTTTAGTCTAGTAATGCACATTTATGTGCATATATTTTTAATTGGTCTTATATTTTATATTCATTATCACTTGGAATTATATTCCACTAAGGTCGAATGATACATTTGATTGAATGATAAGTCATTATCTAAAATAACATGGATCAATTACCACTTAACATTCTATTTTGTCTCCTTTCTTTTTGAGATCACAAATATTCTAATATGTCTATTGGTCTTTAAATTAATTGAAATCTTAGCTACTATAAATAATTTATATGTGTTTCTGATATCACATTTTGATCTTGACGCTCTAATTAACTTTGCATATATATGACATGGATGTTTTGTTATTTTTTGGGGAAAATCCAGAAGTACCCCCCTCCCCCAACCTATACCCGAAATTACGGACACACTTATATTATACTAAGTTCCTATTACCCCCCCCCCCCCCCCCCCCTCTTAACATAGTTTACAAGTCATTTTTACCCCCTTTTGCCCTACGTAACACTATCTTTAAAAAAGTCAACCAACATTGGGCCTACATGATAGTGCCACGTAGGCCGAAAAGGGATAGAAAATTATTAATAAAAAAAGTTCAATGGGGTAATAGAACCTTAGTATAGTATAAGTGTGTCTGTGAGAATTCGGGCATAGGTTGAGGGGGTACTTGTGCATTATCCCTAGTTTTTTTAATCATTCTTCTATATTAAACGGTTACATTTAAATAATTCACACCTTTTCAGTTCCAGAATCTATATTTTTAATAATCTTCATAGATTTCATTCCTTTTGTATTTACAACCCCCAAAATTAACTGTGTAAATTTATGATAACTTATTGTGTTCTTTCATGTATCTCTATATTAATATAAATATATAAGCAAGTCTTTGAATTAGATAGCGAGGTATAGTATTTGACATTTGTCAGAATAAAAGATATTAGTTGTTCATGTTACCTTTTCTTGCTTTTTATTATGTCTATATTCTTAGAATAGAGTGAATTTTCATTACTATATCAACGTGGCTTTATATTCTCATTTTAGAAAAATAATTTTGATACTAATTTCTTTATTGTGTGATAATGGTTCTTTTTATGCTATAAATAATTAGTGTAGTTAATTTTAGGCGCATGAATTTCACAGAGTTGATCAAGTTGATACAATATGAAAGGCTTTATGCACTATTTTTCTTAATTTTTCATCTATTTAATGTGATATAAAAGTTATCTTCAGTATAGGGGTTGCATATTTTATAAAAAAATAGATTGATTGTACATAACTTCATATATTCCAAATTGTATATTTTTTTGTTGAGTAGTGTGTGATGCATATTCTTGTGTGATTTTATGAACATGCCATATATAATATTTTCATGTAACTTGCGTGTGAATCACGTATCAAAGACTAGTATGTAGTTAATATAATGAAAATAATTGATGAATCAAAAGTTTATCCTAAAATCGGTTTGCCCATAACATAAAGATCCCTAAGATACATTTTTCATAAAAAGATTGAGTTTAAATTGATAAAACTTCAATTTCCCCCACGAAATATATGGATAAAGAAAGAAAATCATATGAAGAAATCATGAGAGAATGTCATACTACCCCCCTCCCCCATTATATCAATAAGAATTTTGTAAGAATCACTCCATTCTCAGCTCTAGATTCCCAACATACTCAAAATACCAATTGAACACAGTATGAAATTTGAAATACCTAAATAATAATATTTATGCTGGAAACTAATAACTTAATTTTTTACTAAAAGAGTTATAACTTTCTCATATGATAGCAAAATTAACCGATTCTTTTATTTATTCAAACTCAATTCTATGCTCATTTGCCTAGACAAATATCATTTTTGTTCGGTAAACAATTATTCATAGAATCTTTTAGTTGACACAAATTGTTGAAACAATGCCAAAAAAGCCCCAAAAAAACTTAGACTCAGATGAACTTCATCTCGAACCTCCCATAGAAAAAGTCATTATGCCCAGCCCTTGTCATGCCTTTAACCTGATTTGTTCTTGTAACGACCTGTTTAGTCGTTTTGAGCAGTAGAATTACTTTTGATAAATGACTGTGTCGACGGATCACACGACGGACCGTCGAGTGTCTTCGTGCCAGAACACTTAAACTCTGATATTTAGGTACGGGGAATCAACTTTTGAAGTTAGCGACGGAAGAGCAACACGAACCGTCGTAGACACGATGGAACGTCACGAGCATCTTCGCTAAAATTGACTCTCCGAACTCTATGACGACCCTGCAGGACGGACCGTCGCAGACACGACGGGCCGTCACGAACTGCGTAATCTTGACTGGGTCGGATATCTGCTAAAGTTTTAAAAGGGTGTTTTGGACTATTTATGACAAACTGTATGAAATTAGTGGGTAAGTTTAATAACTTATTTATTTAGGGGTTAAAGGAGTTAACCTTAAAATAAACAATGGGTTACTTTTATCATAATGAATTATATGATAATTAGGGTAAAAAGAAAAAGAGAAAGAAGAGAGGGAAGAACGAGCGAGAGAGGGAGAAGCGAAAAGGAAAGCAAAGCCTTCAGAAGTAGCTTGCTTGATCACGATTTTTTGGTGGAGGTAGGTTATGGTTTATGCTATTTCATAGTAAACTCTAAATAGCGATTGATATGTATTGGGTAGTGTTGTAAAGTCTTCTATATGCTTAATCGTGTTGTTGCATGTGTGATTATGTAAATGGTGATGGATTATAATGATGATACTGTGAAATCTTAAAAACCTTAAATCCACTCTATTAATGATGATGCCTTGATATAAAAGAAGGCCCGATGAACTAAAAGAATGAGGTTAATGGATCGGGTGTCACGAATCGACACGTAGTGTTAGGGGATTGGGTGTCACGAACCAACACGTAGTATTAAGGAATCGGGTGTCACAAACCGACACGTAGTATTAGGGGATCGGGTGTCACGAACCAACATGTAGTATTAGGGGATCGGAGTGTCACGTTCCGACACAAAAGGAATAAAGAGAATGAATCTCGAATTATGGAAATATACTCAAACTTAAAGAACCTTTTTCCCAAACGAGTATGATGTGGAGGCTTGATTCCTCATGGATACGCTTGGTGTTGTTGTTAATGTTTCTTGTACTTATTGTTGTCACCAGTTAAGTGTGGTAGTTGATTTTATATTATTATTCAATATATATTGCTTTCTATTTTGAGTTAGCCGATGATACCTACTCAATACTTGTTCCTTGTACTGACCCCTACTTGTATTTTCTTCTCTTTGTTAATTGTGGAGTGCAGCAAACGTGCCATCGACTTCGACTCGTCTGCAACTCTAGCCAGTCTCCAGCATATCAAAATTCAGGGTGAGCTACTGTTCCTAGCTCGTGCTGGATTCTCTCCTTCAAGTCTTGATGTCTTGAAGTTCGGACATGGACATCCTTTTACTTATTTTAGTTTCTTAAATACTCTTAGACTTAGAATTTGAGGATAGATGTTCTTGGTGTGATGACTTCCAGATTTTGGGGATAATAAGTTGATAAACTTTAGAATGTTTATTTATTAGTTATAGTAATAACATTTTTAGTCTTCCGCATTATATTCTGTTTATTATGGTTGAAATGTTGGGGTTTAGATTTGTTGGTTCGCTCACATAGTAGAATAAGTGTGGGTGCCACTGGCGACTCGTTTTGGGTCGTGACAAACTTGGTATCAGAGTATTAGGTTCGTTGGTCTCATCACACAAGGCCGAGTCTAGTAGAGTCTTGAGGAACGGTAGGGGGACGCCTTTACTTTTCTTTGAGAGGCTATAAGACTTTAGGAAAATTCCATTCTTTCTTTCTTTTGTGCTATTACTTGGATCCAATTGGTATCTGCGTGATACAAATTGGTATCTGACCATCTTCACTCTATTTCGCAGATGGTTAGAACTAGAGCAACAATTGCGCCAACTTCGATTGAGTCTGTTTCGATAGTCCGTGAGTTTCTGGATGTGTTTCCTGTAGACCTTCATGGTATGCCACCGGATAGAGATATTGATTTTTGTATTGATCTGGAGCCAGGTACTCGCCCCATTTACATACCCCCGTATAGAATGGCTCCCGCTGAGTTAAGAGAGTTAAAGGCCCAACTTCAAGAGTTGTTAGGTAAGGGCTTTATTAGACCAAGTGCATCCCCTTGGGGTGCTCCTGTTTTGTTTGTAAAGAAGAAGGATGAATGTTTTCGGATGTGCATAGACTACAGGCACCCTTAATAAGGTAACTATTAAGAACAAGTATCCTCTTCCTCGCATTGATGATTTGTTCGATCAGTTACAAGGTGCTTGTACCTTCTCAAAAATCAATTTGAGATCTAGTTATCATCAATTGAAAATACGGGCAACGGATGTGCCCAAGACTGCTTTTCGGACCAGGTATGGGCATTATGAGTTCTTAGTAATGTCTTTTGGGCTTACGAATGCCCCTACTGCTTTTATGAGCGTGATGAACGGGATTTTTAAGCCATATCTGGATCTTTTTGTCATTGTGTTCATTGATGATATACTGATATACTCAAAGAGCAGGAATGAACATGAGGAGCATTTGAGAATTGTATTGGAAGTGTTGAGGGAAAAAAGGCGTTATGCCAAATTCTCCAAGTGTGAGTTTTGGCTAAATTCAGTGTCGTTCTTGGGGCACGTAGTTTCTAAGGATGGAGTGATGGTGGATCCTTCTAAGATTGAAGCAGTGAAGAGTTGGGTAAGACCTACTAATGTTACAGAGGTTAGGAGCTTTGTCGGTTTAGCTAGCTACTACCGTCGCTTTGTCAAGAGATTTTCTTCTGTTGCTTGCCAACAGACAAATTTGACTAAGCAGAGTGTTCCATTTGTATGGTCGGACGAATGTGAAGAAAGCTTTCAGAAACTCAAGACCTTGTTGACTACTGCACCAATTCTCACCTTGCCAGTGGAAGGTAAGAACTTCATTGTTTATTGTGATGCCTCCTATTCTTGTTTGGGTGCAGTACAAATGCAAGAGAAGAATGTAATTGCTTATGCTTCGAGGCAATTAAAGGTGCATGAACGTAACTATCCGACCCATGATTTTGAGTTGGCTGCAGTCGTGTTTGCATTAAAGCAATGGAGACATTATCTATATGGGGTTAAGTGTGAAGTCTATGCAGATCATCGCAGTTTACAGTATGTATTTACTCAGAAATATTTGAATTTGAGACAGAGGAGGTGGATGGAACTACTAATGGACTATGATATTACTATCTTGTACCACCCAGGAAAAGCTAATGTTGTGGCAGATGCTTTAAGTAGAAAGGTAGGGAGCATGGGAAGTCTAGCTCACTTGCAGGTTTCTAGACGCCCGTTGGCTAGAGAGGTTCAGACTCTGGCTAATGACTTTATGAGGTTGGAAGTGCTGGAGAAGGGAGGATTTTTGGCCCGTGTGGAGGCAAGATCTTCCTTTCTTGACAAGATTAAGGGAAAGCAGTTTACTGATGAGAAACTGATTCGGATTCGGGATATGGTATCGCGAGGAGAGGCTAAAGAAGAAAAAATTGATGAGGAAGGAGTTTTGAGAATTAAGGGAAGGGTATGTGTGCCCCGCGTAGATGATTTGATTCACACTATTCTTACAGAGGCTCATAGTTCAAGGTATTCTATACATCCTGGTGCAACCAAGATGTACCGTGACCTAAAGCAACATTTCTGGTGGAGTCAGATGAAGTGCGACATTGTTGATTTTGTTGCTCAATGCCCGAACTGTCAGCAGGTAAAGTATGAACACCAGAGGCCTGGGGGAACACTTCAGAGAATGCCCATTCCTGAATGGAAGTGGAAGAGAATTGCAATGGACTTCGTAGTTGGTCTTCCAAAGACATTGGGTAAGTATGACTCCATTTGGGTAATTGTTGAAAGATTAACTAAGTCTGCTCACTTCATTCCGGTCAAGGTGACTTATAATGCAGAGAAGTTAGCCAAACTTTACATCTCAGAAATTGTTCGATTGCATGGAGTTCCACTTTCCATCATATCAGACAGAGGTATGCAGTTTACTTCTAAATTTTGGAAAACATTGCATGTTGAATTAGGTACTAGGTTGGATCTTAGTACCGCATTTCACCCTCAGACCGATGGTCAGTCTGAGCGAACGATTTAAGTGTTGGAAGATATGCTTTGTGCATGTGTGATAGAATTTGGTGGTCATTAGGATAACTTCTTACCTTTAGCAGAGTCCTCATACAATAATAGCTACCACTCACGTATCGATATGGCCCCATTTGAGGTACTGTATGGGAGGAGATGTAGATGTCCCATTGGTTGGTTTGATGCATTTGAGGTGAGGCCATGGGGTACAGATATTTTGAGGGAGTCGTTAGATAAAGTGAGATTCATTCAGGAAAAGCTTCTAGCCGCTCAGAACAGGCAGAAAGAATATACAGATCGAAAGGTTAGAGACTTGGATTTTATGGAGGGTGAGCAAGTCTTGCTGAAGGTTTCACCCATGAAAGGGGTGATGCGGTTTGGTAAGCGAGGTAAGCTTAGCCCAAGGTATATGGGTCCATTTGATGTTCTGAAGTGCGTGGGGGAGGTGGCTTATGAATTGTCATTGCCTCCAGGACTGTCAGGAGTGCACCCGGTATTTCATGTGTCTATGCTGAAAAGATATCATGGGGATGGAAACTACATTATTCGTTGGGATTCTGTTCTTCTTGATAAGAATTTGTCTTATGAGGAGGAGCCTGTTGTCATTTTAGATAGAGAAGTCTGCACGTTGAGATCAAGGGAGATTGCATCCATCAAGGTTCAATGGAAGAATCGGCCAGTTGAAGAGTCCACTTGGGAGAAGGAGGCTGATATGCAAGAAAGATATCCACACCTTTTTACAGATTCAGGTACAGTTTCTCGCTCTTGTTTTCCTTCTTGTGATCGTTCAAGGAAGAACGATGGGTAAATTAGTATCTATTGTAACGACCTGTTTAGTCGTTTTGAGCAGTAGAATTACTTTTGATAAATGACTGTGTCGGCGGATCACACGACGGACCGTCATGGTCACGACGGACCGTCGAGTGTCTTCGTGACAGAACACTTAAACTTTGATATTTAGGTACGGGGAATCAACTCTCTGAACTTCGCGACGGAAGAGCAGCACGAACCGCCGTAGACACGACGGACCGTCACGAGCATCTTCGCTAAAATTGACTCTCTGAACTCTATGATGACCCTGCAGGACGGACCGTCGTAGACACGACGGGCCGTCACAAACTGCGTAATCTTGACTGGGTTGGATTTCTGCTAAAGTTTTAAAAGGGTGTTTTGAACTATTTATGACAAACTGTATGAAATTAGTGGGTAAGTTTAATAACTTATTTACTTGGGGGTTAAAGGAGTTAACCTTAAAATAAACAATGGGTTACTTTTATCATAATGAATTATATGATAATTAGGATAAAAAGAAAAAGAGAAAGAAGAGAGGGAAGAACGAGCGAGAGAGGGAGAAGCGAAGAGGAAAGCAAAGACCTTGAGAAGTAGCTTGCTTGTTCACGATTTTTCGGTGGAGGTAGGTTATGGTTTATGCTATTTCATAGTAAACTCTAAATAGCGATTGATATGTATTGGGTGGTGTTGTAAAGACTTCTATATGCTTAATTATGTTGTTGCATGTGCGATTATGTAAATGGTGATGGATTATAATGATGATACTGTGGAATCTTAAAAACCTTAAATCCACTCTATTAATGATGATGCCTTGATATAAAAGAAGGCTTGATGAACTAAAATAATGAGGTTAATGGATCGGGTGTCACGAACCGACACGTAGTGTTAGGGGATTGGGTGTCACGAACCGACACGTAGTATTAGGGGATCGGGTGTCACGAACCGACACGTAGTATTAGGGGATCGGGTGTCACGAACCGACACCTAGTATTAGGGGATCGGAGTGTCACGTTCCGACACAAGAGGAATAAAGAGAATGAATCTTGAATTATGGAAATATACTCAAACTGAAAGAACCTTTTTCCCAAACGAGTATGATGTGGAGGCTTGAGTCCTCATGGATGCGCTTGGTTTTGTTGTTAATGTTTCTTGTACTTATTGTTGTCACCAGTTAAGTGTGGTAGTTGATTTTATATTATTATTCGATATATATTGCTTTCTATTTTGAGTTGGCCGATGATACCTACTTAGTACTTGTTCCTTGTACTTACCCCTAGTTGTATTTTCTTCTCTTTGTTAATTGTGGAGTGCAGCAAACGTGCCATCGACTTCGACTCGTCCGAAACTCTAGCCATTCTCCAGCATATCAGAATTCCGGGTGAGCTACTGTTCCTAGCTTGTACTGGATTCTCTCCTTCAAGTCTTGATGTGTTGAAGTTCGGACGTGGACATCCTTTTACTTATTTTAGTTTCTTAAATACTCTTAGACTTAGAATTTGAGGATAGATGTTCTTGGTGTGATGACTTTCAGATTTTGGGGATAATAAGTTGATAAACTTTAGAATGTTTGTTTATTAGTTATAGTAATAAGATTTTGAGTCTTCCGCATTATATTCTGTTTATTATGGTTGAAATGTTGGGATTTAGATTTGTTGGTTCGCTCACATAGTAGGATAAGTGTGAGTGCCACTCGCGACTTATTTTGGGTCGTGACAGTTCTTCCCAGGTAATTTGTTCAACTTGGCTTGCCACTCATACACCATGGCTGGTCCAGTGGCCTCGGTGAACCTATAGGAGTGGACCACATGGAAACTCCCATTATATTGGCTAATGTCAAAATGTAATTTCAATACAAGAGAAAAGAAAACATAATGAAGAAAATTTTGCAAGGAAAATTACAATTAATATGTACAACCAAAAAAATATTTTAGAAAATTTAATTTAAGTATGATTAAATGTTAACAATTGTACGATTTTAATCTCTACTAAACCTGTCCTCCAACAATTGTCCTCTAACACACACACACGCACGCACACACGTACGCACGCATACACGCACGCACGCACACACACACACACGCACGCACGCACGCGCACACACACACACACACACACCCTTATATAATTAGTTGCGTACTTGATAAGATTATTAAATATAAAAACATCTCTTGAATTTCAACGAAATAACGTATGTCTCTTAAATAATGATGTATTTGCAAGTCCCTTATTCAAAATCATAACAAGAGGCTTCTTATCCATTTCTTATTTAATGAAGAAAACTAAAACTTTTAAGAGCAAATCATAGGTATTTAATAAATTAATAATACAAGATATAAAATACTAAAACCTTAGTTTTAAATCTAATTTCCCAGTTTACATAATTAAGGTTTTCAAACTAGTGAACTTTTATCCATAACACATAACAAAAACTAAGCATCTAAAACATAAATTAACACAAAGCAGAAACTATACAAAGAAAGTATAGATAGTATAGCACAAAAGACTTAACAAAAATAAAGAAATTTGTGAGATTAACCCATATAAAACAACAAACAAATCATAATATCGAATATTAAAACGACATGCCTCTCATATAGCATTTAAGTCAAAATCTAACAAAAAGGAAAGCAACCAACAACTTAGAGCAAAAAATATTAAAGTCTGAGAAGAAAAACATGATTATGAAAATTGCAAAGGGATGCACAACTATGGACCAATGAAGCTAAGGTAGGAACTAAATACGTTTTTATATTTAAATATCAACCAGCGCATCTTAAAGGCAGTAAAGAGGCAAACCCGCAACTAGCTTCACCCTAATTGTCAGTGCATTATCTACTAGAGATAGAATGAAATAGGGTAGCAACTAAGACACTGGGAATGAACAGAAACAATTTAAGGGAGCCTAATAGAATCACACCCAAATTATGACCATTTTAACAATGGATGAAAAATTCAACGCGGTTGACTTAAACATTGATTATAGACAAGTATATTCCTTAAAACGAAAAAGAGAGTAAAGAGAATAAACAACACAACCTGATGTAACCAATTAAACACTACCTAATTCATAAGATGTTAAGATAACACAAGCCTTCATTCTTGAGCATTGAGGTTAAAGCAAGAGACAACACCTAAAACTCACAAAGAGTGCTAAAAATTGAGGTTAAATCTATACACTTTTATTTAGTTAACTAGATTAGGCATATATAATTGCTAAAAGTGAACTAAATAGAACACAGACCATCACATTAATATATAAATGAACTAAACACAATAGAGAACATCACATTAAAAAAAAACAGTTAATATAAAACTAAAGTGTTACCTGGTTATGGGCAGTAAAATGAAACAACGAGTTTCGAAGATGACTCCAATTCTTTCACTCAAATAACTACCGAAACTTTAAACTTTTTGAATTAAGAATTCCCAAACATTATAGGGGGTACTACTCTCAAGTCCCAAAACTTCCCCTGAACATTGAAGGGATTATATAGGACAACTTTTAGGTAGAAATATAGGGTGAAAATGATGTGGGACCAATGAAAAAGTCCAAAATTCCTAAGTAGATAAGGTTAGGGTACGAATTCGTACAATTTTTGAACGAAAATTTGCAAAAATAAAGGAAAATTGAGTGAATAAAGTTGTTGGGAACGTCTTGGAAACATCCAGTTGTCCTCGAGCTCGTGTTACTCATGCGTAAACGTACTAATTCAAGGGAGAGAAGAGTAAATTAAATCTTTAAATTAGAGAATTAAGGATCGCTTTTTATGGGTTTGCTGTTGCTACACTGTTCTGTCGTGTGAAAAAGAAGAGTATTTGGTTGGGGTCGGGTCCGTTGAGCTGGTAAATATTGTCTTGATGTAAGTATTGTATTAACTGATTTTAAAAGAGGTTAAAGGCAAAGAGATGGCCTTAGTCCATTGATATAAAAATAACTTATGTATCCAATTAATTATTAAGCTTCTTTAACTTCGACAATATAAATCAATCATACACTCACAACCACGCGCACGGGCACACAACTACACACACAAACACGTATACATGCACGCGTGCGCACACATAGAAGAATTAAAGGTTGAATTAGGGTTGTACTCTTACTATGGATTAAATTGTTTTTAAAAATTTTAATTATTTAATTTAAATATTAAATTCTATTATTTTAATAAAAATATTAATGACTTTTGCACTTTCTTAGATTAATTCATAACTATATTAAACTGTATCGTTTTAAAAAAAATGTTAATGACTTTTGCACTTTCTTAGATCAGTTCCTAACTAAAATATCTAATTTAATAATTTTTATAATATATAATTTATATGTATATTTAATTTTATTACACACACACACTTTTATATATATATATATATATATATATATATATATATATATATATATATATAATTAATTAATTAATTAATTAAATTTTAAATGTTTCTAAAGAAAATTAAATGAGCATTTTTTCATTCACCAAATTAACATTGTTCCTCTAATAATTTATGCTTTGAAACTAAATTATTATGTAATCATTAATGTTTCAATGCACAAAAAAGTAATAGCAGATCCTTTTTAGGAATTTCAAAGGTTATATTGAAACTTACAAGCAATTTAATATGGTTGATGTATTAGCTTTGTTACATTATCCAAGAAAAAATGTTGATATTCTCATGTATTTATATCACGATTTGCACTTAATTATCTAACTCTTGATTATACACATTCTATTATAATTTTTTATTCATATTGAAATATATTAAAAATATTATCATATCACTAATATGATACAATAAATTTATTTCAAAGTGATTATTCATTATAAACATATATACTTATTAGCTAAAAATGTTATAAAGCTAACTAAACTAAATACAAAAAGGAAATAAATACTCAATTACTCCTTGAAGAAAAAAATTAAAGTAAATATATGTATCTTACAAAGTTATTGTTTATGATTTGACCTTTCAAATCATTATGAGACTTTTCGCATACTACAATTTTTGTCATATAAATTTAAATCTTTAAGAAAAGTTTCTTAGGAGCTCTAAATTTGTGAAATAATGTCGTGATTTTTTGGGAAAGTTGTGAAATCTCCCTTATGCAGTCATAAAGATAGATAAGATTCAATTACTGAAACATAGTCTCTATCTCTATTTATATAGTTGAATCGTCAATTTCTTTAAAATTGCATTTAGTTTAGGATTTTTTTTTTCAAAAATACATTGATTTTTCCATTAGATTTTGTTATAATTTTTATTATCAGGACAAGATCGCAAAAACATAATTAATTGCATTGCTTAAGTGTTTTTTTTTTGTTCTTTGTATTTGTATATCATCTTTAAGAATGGATTTGATAGAATGATTACTCTTCCCTTTTATTATTTAAAGTTGAAATATATATAGAATTAGATTAATGGTAGGTTCAATTAACACATCATCTTTGGATTTCACTAAGGTGATTGTATCCTATTAACAATCTTGAGTTTGGCCATCAATTATATTTGTCATCATTTATCCTCCACTATTCAATTTTTTCTCTGATAATGATGAAAAAAAACAAACCGAAGAATTTATCGAGGGATGCTGTTCTGTCATCTTTTTAAGAATATCTTGATCCTCATCTTGTAACTTAAAATTTACTAACTGCTAACCAACGTTTAAAATACATAAAATTTAGATATAAATTATGAATCCACTATGGTATGTGTATGAAGTCTATATTATACTAAATCATATATTTTATATCATCAGTAAACATAAACTATAATAGGAAGTATGACAAGAAAAATAAAACACGGACTACCATAGGAAGATTACCTGAAAGAGCAACTTCAATGAATGGTTGGGATTTGAATTTTCGAGCTTGTGGTTATAGATTAATTAATTGTAATTGGAGATAAAATAGTCATGGGTGTAGGGCCTTTCAAAATTAACAAATGGAACTGGACAAGGAAGCATTTACATGTAACTTATTATTCTCAACCTACTTTAAAAAAACACATTTTAAAGAAACATTGTATTCTACAATTGATTAACACTTAACTATATTCATCTAATAACTTATATTTATAAAATTAAATTATCATAAACCCAGAATATTTCAATGACCAATAAATTAATTACAAAGTGTTTCTAGGAATATCAAGTTTTAAATTAAAACTATCAAAAAAATTAATATGATTTATGTATAAAAGAGGATTCACGTTCTTCAACAAAAATTATTAATATTTCCATGAATCTATATCATTGTTTGTACTTATCTAACTCTTGACTTTTCAAATTCCTTTACATAATTGAATTACTCCTACATTTTCTATCTATAAATATCAGCGATATTAGAGTGAGGAACATCAAGAGACATACAAGCGTATGAAGTATTCAGGGATAAAGTATTTGAGCGAACCCTTGACTTGGCTTACTTAAATATGCAGAAGACTATACTCATCTTATATAAAGAATTAAAATTATTCTCCTAAAATAAGTTAGATACTTTCTTGGCCAAACTGACACTTAAGTCTCAACATTTGAATATATTAAATTATAAAGTGAAAGAGACTGTAAAACTGAACTACTAACTGTCTATGAAACCTCTAAACTGACAAAGGTAGATGTTTGGACAGACCCCATAACATCCTAATGAGCTAAACTAGTAAAGCATATGAAAAAGTTGTCCTTTGAAATGCAAGGATACTCAACGCTAACTCTGGAGCTCAGACTGGATCAACGAAGTGTTGTGTGCTGATTTTGGTTATTTGCGTCTATATTAGAAAATGATGCAGACAAACTCGCATTAGTATATTGAATGTACAAGTATGCGAGTTGGAATGCTTAACAATGACTTAATCTTGAGGGAATAAGATGAACTTACCATGACTCTTCTCAACTCAAGAATATGCTTAACTCAAAGTATGTATATAAAGCAATTAAAAATGTATGCGATATATATAAAGCTTGTAAAACCTTAAAATAACTTAGTTGGTTAAAGAAATGCAATAAAAAACCAACTTTACTTATATATAAAAGCAATATAGTTCTCTGGAGTTTCTATAACCGACAACCATCACTATGAGCCTAAGTGGTGATACATTGTCTCGCCCCACGCTGCCAGAACTATTCTATACTTTGCAGTCGAATAGAACATCCTGAACCTAGTGGATACACTAGCTAACCTCGCGTGATCATCTAGAAAATATGACCCATAAATACCCATGATTTACATGGAGACTTTGAGTTACTATTGAACTCTCCTCCCCACATTGGTGCTCAATACTACTCCCAAAATATACTTTAGCTAATGCTTTTAAAATATCCTCTTTTCTCTTGGGTTGAGATAATTTGGTCAAACCTTTTTAGCTTTAGAATGCCCTCTTGAAATCAATGTTCCCCTTTTTATTTTTTAAAACGCTTTTTGGAAATCTTAGTTCCTATTTAACTTAAATGTCAAACATTAATTAACTCTTAGGGAGTACTTTGTTCTCCTATAACTTATGAGAAATGAACTTAGCTCTTTGTCACGACCCAAATTTTTGCAAGTCGTGATGGCACCTATGTTCCCAACCAATAGGTAAGCCAACCCAACTTATTAACCCAACTAAACCAACAAATGAGTAAAAAAAAGACCAACGCTTAGCAAGAATCTCCAACGTTGGGTGCCTTATAAGTACGAAATGCGAAAGATAAAATATACCACCCCAAGAATTGGTGTCTTAAGTACAAGAGCTTCTAGAATACGATGCAAGTCTGAAACTAAAATGACAAATCTAACTTAAGGGATATCCTGTCTGAATACTGAATAACAGAATACGTAAAGATAGAGGGAGGTGTGGGCCACGAAACAGCCAAGCAGCTCACCATAACTCCAAGAACTTCAAGCCGGACTCAAATTGCTCCACGAGATGTGCTCCTACTCGGAATCGAATCTGCACCACAAAGAGTGCAACAAGCGTAGTATGAGTACGAAACCACGTGTACCCAGTATGTCTCATTGACCGACAACGAAGAAGTAGTGACGGGAGTTATATAAGAAAATAAATTCTTAGATTGTACAAGTATATATATATATATATATATATCACTAACTATTTTAGTTTCATCATTAAAGGAAATCAACATTTAATATATTCCAAACACCAAACGCAAACATATAGTCATCAAGAATGAATGATTGGATGAAATGCAATGCAATATGATGCCATGTAATGATATGTCTCAGAATACCCAGTACTCACTCAACCGTATATACATGATACTCCTCGGAAATACATCGAGAGTTCATGACCCATGGGGGACTCGCGAGGTCCATATACCGACACGGACGATCTCCACGTGTCTGTGCGGACGATCTCAACGCACTATCATAATATCAAACAATTTTCGCACGGACGGTCTCCACGTGCCCAAATTACAATCTTAACATCTCACCATCCCCAGCACGGACGATCTCCACGTGCCCAACTTATACTCAGTCTCATGTCTATGCATGTGCACAATATTATTTCAATAGAGGGGATGATGATGCATCTCAATCAATCAATATGAACATAATACATAACCACCTCAATTATCACAACTATACGGGTGAAATAAATAAAACACAATCACACAAGGAATTTAAGTCAATAATATATCAGCTAATGCCCATATGCTTTGGCATTCTCAAATTTCAATCCACATTCTATAATAGTAATTTTCCTTTTTATAACACTGGTACTCGTACCAATGCCCGTCACACCATTGATACAAGACCACCATCTTTCCCCCTTACCCCTTTGTCTATTTTCATTTTTTTTATCTTTAGTTAGGAAAAAGTCCTTCAACAAGTCTAAAAAGTCTTAACATACCTTAGATGCCGAGCTTGTGCCACGAATCTTTTAAGATTTTTCCTTTCCTTTTCGCAAGGTTTCGGAACGTTCCCAATCTACCAATTTTGCAATATTCGTAAGTAAGCAATTTTTTTGTAGACATTCAAATTATTATATGTCTATCGTAGACGCTAAAACTCACTCATATTTGCAACCAAACTCCAAATCTTGATATATATTGGTATGCCAAATTTTTCATACTTGCTAAATTTCAAGCCAAGAACTTAACTTTACATCTCCCAATACCCTTGAATTCAATGTTAAATTATATAATATACACCAAATAATTAATTACCTATCTCAATATATCAAATTAATATCTTAATTTTATATATGTATAAAATAAGAATCAACTCCCCCCCCCCTAATTTACAACAAGACGAACCACTGCTCCACGTGACGTTCTCTTTTTTTCTTCAAACCATTCTGCAAATTGTCCATTTTTTTTTATTTTTTTTTAAAAAAAAAAAAATTATCATAGCCACTGCCAATCATTGGCGTATGATTGCCAACTGATTGGCATCCCACTACTTTGCCTAACATTGCAGCCATGCAACTTTTCCAATTTCCAATCTTTTTTTCTTTTTTTTTTCTTCCCAACGTCACATACACCTGCAATATGCCAATTTCCTTTTCTTTTTTTTTCTTTTCTTCAAATCCTGCAACTACGACTGTATATAGATTTCAACTTTAAAAATATTCCTATATATGGCAATCATTAGGAATTCTTAATAACTAAACATCCATTCAATTCAATCTAATAATTTTACTAAAGTTATATCTCTTTTAATAACAAGTTACAACAACAATACGATATCAACAGATTCTTCACGCCAACAATTTTTTTTACCACTAATGCATGCTTATGCAGAATATAGATCGGTTAAGGAAAAACTTTTACCTTCAATATTTTACTTCGTTCCTCTTTGTTCTGTAATCTACGCTGCCCAAAAAAATCAGTTTCTCCCTCTTTTGTTTTCTGCCCTCTTAATGTTAATTAAATAAAATAAATAAACTAACCCCACTAACCTAAATTAATTAATGGGTCAAGTAAAAAGGTATTAAATGAATTATGGATATGACCCACTAACTATTAACTAGATTAATTCTTCACTAAAAATTTTATCAATTAAATATTCTTAGTTTCGAATAGTTTAAAAATACCCCTTTAAATTTTCAAAAGGAGTCAAACTAGTCCTAGTTCTCAAAACGACCTAGCGGGTCGTTACATCACCTACCACTTAAACAAACGTTCGTCCTCGAACGGGAAAAGAAAAGAACTAACCTGAACGCTCAAAAAGATGAGGATATTTACTCCTCATGTCTGACTCTGTCTCCCATGTAGCCTCCTCCACTGGACGATGCTTCCATTGAACCTTCACTGAAGCAATCTCTTTTGACCTCAACTTTCGAATTTGCCTATCCAAAATGGTGATCGGCTCTTCCTCAAAAGTCAAATTCTGATCAAGTAACACTGAATCCCATTGAATCACATGATCACCCCCCTGATGATACTTCTTAAGCATTGAAATATGAAATACAGGATGGACACCTGACAAACCAGGTGGTAAAGCCAACTGATACGCCACCTCACCAATACGCTCAACAATCTCGAAAGGACCAATATACCTTGGGCTCAACTTGCCCTTCTTTACAAACCTCATCACACCCTTCATGGGTGAAACCTTCAATAAAACCCTCTCTCCAACCATAAACTCTAAATCACGAATCTTTCGATCTGCATAACTCTTTTGCCTACTCTGAGCCATGAGAAGTCTATCTTGGATCAACTTGACTTTGTCAAAGGACTCCCTCAACAAATCTGTACCCCATGGTCTAACCTCAAATGCATCAAACCAGCCAATTGGAGATCGACATCTCCTACCATATAGAGCCTCGAATGGTGCCATCTCAATGCTCGAGTGATAACTATTATTGTAAGCAAACTCCGCTAGAGGCAAGAACTGTTCCCACTGACCACCAAAGTCAATCACACACGCCCGCAACATATCCTCGAGAACCTGAATAGTCCGCTCAGATTGACCATCAGTCTGAGGGTGAAAGGCTGTACTAAGATCAACCCGAGTGCCCAACTCTTTCTGCATAGACCGCCAAAAATGAGAGGTAAATTGGGTGCCACGATCTGAAATAATAGATATGGGAACCCCATGCAAACGAACTATCTCTTGAATATAGATCTTGGCTAACTTCTCTGAGTTATAGGTAGTCTGAACTGGTACAAAATGTGCAGACTTAGTCAGTCGATCCACGATGACCCATATAGCATCAAACTTACCCAAGGTACGTGGCAACCCTACCACAAAGTCCATAGCAATGCGCTCCCACTTCCACTCAGGTATGGGCATCCTCTGAGTCACACCTCCAGGCTTTTGGTGCTCATACTTCACTTGCTGACAATTCAAACATCGAGATACAAAATCTACTATGTCCCTCTTCATACGACACCACCAATAGTGTTGCTTCAAGTCACGATACATCTTAGTAGCCCCCGGATGAATAGAGTACCTCGAACTATGGGCCTCCTCCATGATTAATCTAGTCAAATCACCTGTACGAGGAACACAGATACGACCTTTAATCCTCAAAACTCCTTCACTATCAAGAATTGCAGCCTTGGCTTCTCCTTTTAACACCTTGTCCCTAATCTTACATAAATCACCATCATCAAACTGTTGAGCCCGAATCTGCTCCAACAAAGATGACCTAGCCTCCATATAAGCCAACACCTTACCAGATTCTGAAATATCAAGTCTCACAAAGCTATTGGCCAGGGATTGGACATCCCTAGCTAAAGGACGCTCGTCAGCCTGTAACATGGCTAGACTACCCATACTTACCGCCTTTCGACTCAAGGCATCTGCTACAACATTTGCCTTGCCTGGATGATAAAGAATAGTCATGTCGTAGTCCTTGAGCAACTCCAACCATCTCCTCTGCCTCAAATTTAGATCCCTCTGATTGAATATATACTGGAGACTACGATGATCCGTGAATACCTCACAATGCACACCATAAAGATAATGCCTCCAAATCTTTAATGCGAACACAACAGCCGCCAACTCTAAATCATGAATAGGGTAGTTCTTCTCATGAACCTTCAACTGCCTCGAAGCATAAGCTATCACCTTTCCCTTCTGCATCAATACACAACCCAGACCAATCCAAGAAGCATCACAATATACAACAAAACCCTCTCCCTCCATGGGTAGTGTCAAAATCGGAGCAGTAGTCAATAAAGTCTTGAGCTTTTGGAAACTAACCTCACATTCGTCAGACCACTGAAAAGTCACCTCCTTCTGTGTCAATCTAGTTAATGGAGATGCAATGGATGAGAAACCCTCAACAAACCGTCGATAATAACCTGCAAGGCCCAAGAAACTCCGAATCTCAGTAACTGAAGTAGGTCTGACCCAATCTCTAACCGCCTCAATCTTCTTAGGATCCACCATGATACCCTCCTTGGACACTACATGTCCCAAGAATGCTACCGAACCAAGCCAAAACTCACACTTTGAAAACTTTGCATAAAGCTTCTTCTCCTTTAGAATTCCAAGAACAATCCTCAAATGATGCTCATGTTCCTCCTTAGTGCGTGAGTATATCAATATATCATCTATGAAGACAATAACAAAGGAATCTAAATACGGTCTGAAAACTCCATTCATCAAGTCCATAAAAGCTGCTGGGGCATTAGTCAGTCCGAAAGACATCACCAAAAACTCGTAATGACCATAACGTGTTCGAAAAGCCGTCTTAGGGATATCCTCCGCCCTAACCTTCAGCTGATGATATCCAGATCTCAAATCGATCTTGGAGAAAACTGAAGCACCCTGCAACTGATCAAACAAGTCATCAATACGAGGTATCGGGTACTTATTTCTGATGGTCACCTTGTTCAATTGTCGATAGTCAATACACATACGCATAGATCCATCTTTCTTCTTCACAAATAACACTGGAGCACCCCAAGGAGATACACTTGGTCTAATAAAACCTTTGCTCAACAAATCCTGCAACTGCTCCTTCAACTCTTTCAATTCAGCCGGTGCCATACGATAAGGAGGAATAGAAATAGGCCGAGTGCCTGGCTCCACATCAATACAAAAATCAATATCACGATCTGGTGGAAGACCTGGCAAATCGGTCGGGAATACCTCTGAAAATTCACTCACCACTGGAATAGACTCAAGCATAGGAGTCTCAATACTAGTATCTCGAATATGGGCCAAGTAAGCCAAACATCCTCTCTGTACCAACTGACGAGCCTTAAGGAATGATATCACACCCTTAGAAGGATGACTAAGAGTACCTCTCCATTCTACTATAGGAATTCCAGGCATAGCTAAAGTGATGGTCTTGGCATGACAATTTAAAATTGCGTGGTAAGAAGATAACCAATCCATACCAAGAATCACATCAAAATCTATCATTTCTAAGACCTTTAGATCTGCATGAGTGTCATACCCAATCAAGGTAACAGTACATAAACGATACACTTGATCTACAACTACAGAATCCCCAACAGGAGTAGAAACACGTATCGGCAAATCAAGAGACTCACACAATATATCCAGACTAGGAGCAAAATATGTGGACACATAAGAATAAGTAGAGCCTGGATCAAATAATACAGTAGCTGGTCGATGACAAACCGGAATAATACCTGTGATAACAGCATCTGAGGCTTCAGCCTCTGGCCTACCTGGAAAAGCATAACAGTGAGAACGACCTCCATCAGATTGTGAACCTCCACGACCACCACCTCGACCAGAAGGAGACCCACCTCTACCTGAATGAGAACCACCTCTACCATTCTATGCACCACCCCTAGCTGGAGGTTGTGCAGCCCTGGAAGTCGAAACCTGAGAACCCTGATGTAAGCCACCACGTCTGGTCCTAGGGCAGTCTCTCACAAAGTGTCCCATATCACCACACTCAAAGCAACCCCTACGAGACGCCGGCTGATGAGAGGAACCGGAATGACCAGAATGCCCTCCACGAACTACAGGTCTAGAAGATGAACCCTGCGAAGTATGTACCGAGCTCGAAGAGTTATGCCCAGCGTAACCAGCCTCAGACGCTGGTATAGCAGCATGAATGGGTCTGCTGGACTGAGGGTGATAACCTCTGCCCAAGTAACCCCGACTCCTAGGCGGAGCACCACCATAATCACCTGAATAACGAGTCCTCTTGCCCTCTCGCTGCTCAAATCCCTCACGTCGAATCATCTCCAACTCCTTAGCAGCATCCACCACTTTCTGGAATGGAACACCAGAAACAGCAACCTGAGAAACTCCTAGACGGATCGGAATAATCAGCCCCTTAACAAACCTTCTCACTCTCTCAGCCTCTGTGGGAAGTATCATCGAAGCATGCCTAGCCAAGGCATGAAATTTACCCTCATACTCTGCAACTGACATACCATTTTGCTGCAAACCCTCAAACTCGGCCCTCTTGCGCTCCCTCTCACTGCATGGAACAAATTTGGATAGAAATACCTGAGTAAACTCAGTCCAGGATAGTGGATGAGATCCAGCTGGCCTACTACTAATATAATCCCTCCACCACTGTTTAGCAGAGCCAGTCATCTGAAACGCTGTGTAGTCAACTCCATGAGACTCCACTAATCCAAGATTATGCAACCTCTCATGACAACTAACTATAAACTCATATGCATCCTCAGCTAAGTCACCAGTATAAGTAGGAGGATTCATTAGTCTGAACCTCCCAAACATCTTTTGCTCATCAATAGTCATAGAAGGCCTGTTCACCAAATGTGATGTCATATCTGGAAACTCCATACTATCAAAACGAGGAGCTACAGCGGCAGCTGGCTGAGTCCTGGGAGTTTGAGAATCTGGAGCAACTATCGGATCTAGAGTTTGACCTCCAACACGAGTCTGTGAGCCATCAGAAGTGACAGGCAAAGCTCCTGCCTGGGCCATCCCCTCTAGGATTCCTAACATACGAGCCAAGGTATCTTGAAGCACTGGGGGAACAATAGTACTAGTTGGAGCCTGAGCTGGCCCATCCCCCTCGACACGATCTTGCACATCCCCATGAAGAACATCTGCATCAGGAGGTACGGTCCTATCATGACCCTGGGTAGCTATTGGTACTTGACCATCCGCAGGTGCTGCAACACGGCCCCTACCCCGACCTCGAGCTCGTCTCCTACCTCTACCTCGGACAGTGTTCCCAGAAGCAGGCGCAGGAATAGGATCCTGACCACCACTTGCCGATGTACGATTCCTCGCCATCTGAGAGAGAATGAGATATCAAGATTAGAATTTCTAAAAGGTCAAGTGTGCACGATAATGAATAAAAGAACAGAATATTTCCTAAATGTCCTATAGCCTCTCGAAGATAGGTATGGACGTCTTCATACCAATCCGCAAGACTCTACTAGACATTGCTCTTGTACTCTTGAGACCGATGAACCTAGGGCTCTGATACCAAATTTGTCACGACCCAAATTTTTGCAAGTCGTGATGGCACCTATGTTCCCAACCAATAGGTAAGCCAACCCAACTTATTAACCCAACTAAACCAACAAATGAGTAAAAAAAAGACCAACGCTTAGCAAGAATCTCCAACGTTGGGTGCCTTATAAGTACGAAATGCGAAAGATAAAATATACCACCCCAAGAATTGGTGTCTTAAGTACAAGATCTTCTAGAATACGATGCAAGTCTGAAACTAAAATGACAAATCTAACTTAAGGGATATCCTGTCTGAATACTGAATAACAGAATACGTAAAGATAGAGGGAGGTGTGGGCCACGAAACAGCCAAGCAGCTCACCACAACTCCAAGAACTTCAAGCCGGACTCAAATTGCTCCACGAGATGTGCTCCTACTCGGAATCGAATCTGCACCACAAAGAGTGCAACAAGCGTAGTATGAGTACGAAACCACGTGTACCCAGTATGTCTCATTGATCGACAACGAAGAAGTAGTGACGGGAGTTATATAAGAAAATAAATTCTTAGATTGTACAAGTATATATATATATATATCACTTACTATTTTAGTTTCATCATTAAAGGAAATCAACATTTAATATATTCCAAACACCAAACGCAAACATATAGTCATCAAGAATGAATGATGGGATGAAATGCAATGCAATATGATGCCATGTAATGATATGTCTCAGAATACCCAGTACTCACTCAACCGTATATACATGATACTCCTCGGAAATACATCGAGAGTTCATGACCCATGGGGGACTCGCGAGGTCCATATACCGACACGGACGATCTCCACGTGTCTGTGCGGACGATCTCAACGCACTATCATAATATCAAACAATTTTCGCACGGACGGTCTCCACGTGCCCAAATTACAATCTTAACATCTCACCATCCCCAGCACGGACGATCTCCACGTGCCCAACTTATACTCAGTCTCATGTCTATGCATGTGCACAATATTATTTCAATAGAGGGGATGATGATGCATCTCAATCAATCAATATGAACATAATACATAACCACCTCAATTATCACAACTATACGGGTGAAATAAATAAAACACAATCACACAAGGAATTTAAGTCAATAATATATCAGCTAATGCCCATATGCTTTGGCATTCTCAAATTTCAATCCACATTCTATAATAGTAATTTTCCTTTTTATAACACCGGTACTCGTACCAATGCCCGTCACACCATTGATACAAGACCACCATCTTTCCCCCTTACACCTTTGTCTATTTTCATTTTTTTTATCTTTAGTTAGGAAAAATTCCTTCAACAAGTCTAAAAAGTCTTAACATACCTTAGATGCCGAGCTTGTGCCACGAATCTTTTAAGATTTTTCCTTTCCTTTTCGCAAGGTTTCGGAACGTTCCCAATCTACCAATTTTGCAATATTCGTAAGTAAGCAATTTTTTTGTAGACATTCAAATTATTATATGTCTATCATAGACGCTAAAACTCACTCATATTTGCAACCAAACTCCAAATCTTGATATATATTGGTATGCCAAATTTTTCATACTTGCTAAATTTCAAGCCAAGAACTTAACTTTACATCTCCCAATACCCTTGAATTCAATGTTAAATTATATAATATACACCAAATAATTAATTACCTATCTCAATATATCAAATTAATATCTTAATTTTATATATGTATAAAATAAGAATCAACTCCCCCCCCCCCCCCCAATTTACAACAAGACGAACCACTGCTCCACGTGACCTTCTCTTTTTTTTTCTTCAAACCATTCTGCAGATTGTCCATTTTTTTTATTTTTTAAAAACAAATTATCATAGCCACTGCCAATCATTGGCGTATGTTGCCAACTGATTGGCATCCCCTCCCTACCTTGCCTAACATTGCAGCCATGCAACTTTTCCAATTTTCAATCTTTTTTTCTCTTTTTTTTTTCTTCCCAACGTCACATACACCTGCAATATGCCAATTCCCTTTTTCTCTCTTTTTTTTTTTTCCTTTTCTTCAAATCCTGCAACTACGACTGTATATAAATTTCAACTTTAAAAATATTCCTATATATGGCAATCATTAGGAATTCTCAATAACTAAACATCCATTCAATTCAATCTAATAATTCTACTAAAGTTATATCTCTTTTAATAACAAGTTACAACAACAATACGATATCAACAGATTCTTCACGCCAATAATTTTTACCACTAATGCATGCTTATGCAGAATATAGATCGGTTAAGGAAAAACTTTTACCTTCAATATTTTACTTCGTTCTTCTTTGTTCTGTAATCTACGCTGCCCAAAAAAAATCAGTTTCTCCCTCTTTTGTTTTCTGCCCTCTTAATGTTAATTAAATAAAATAAATAAACTAACCCCACTAACCTAAATTAATTAATGGGTCAAGTAAAAAGGTATTAAATGAATTATGGATATGACCCACTAACTATTAACTAGATTAATTCTTCACTAAAAATTTTATCAATTAAATATTCTTAGTTTCGAATAGTTTAAAAATACCCCTTTAAATTTTCAAAAGGAGTCAAACTAGTCCTAGTTCTCAAAACGACCTAGCGGGTCGTTACACTCTTACTCTTTACTTAAATTGCAACTTAACTTTTAGGAAATACTTAGTTCCCTTATAGCTTTTGAGAACTTAATTCAACTCTTTTACTCTTTGCTCAACTCATTGGTTTAACCTTATAAGAAAGTTAAATATTTGTTTAAGACTCTTTGGAAACTTTAAGAGCTCTCTTTGGCATGCTTCTAAACTTTTAAACTTGACTCTTAACTTATGTGACCTTTGTCTTAGCTTCCCTTGAATTGAATTATGGATTCAAGGATAATGATCTCATGTTTATGGATGATTTCATGTCGTTTAGATGTACTTTAGAGTATTGGAATGAACTAGGAGAGATAGGTACATTGCTTAGGAACTAGTATGAAAAAATAGAGAAAGAACGGGTTCTCTAGGGGGTCTTGGCGCTCTAAGAGGCGCGGAGCGCCATAGCCTGTCAGACAGACTCTGGTCTGAGGCGCTCTGGCTGGCGCGCTGCGCTAGGGCCTATCAGACAGAGCCTTCATTGAGGGGCTCTGGCAGGCGCGGCACCCTGGGACCTATCAGATGAGTTTTCCTACTTTTCTTCTTCGATTTTCAATTCTAAACCTCCCAAACTTCCATAGATCCAACCCCAAAAACATAGGATCACTAAATACTCATTACCCAATTGATTAGACCAAAAAAGAGTCCGGAAACATGAATAAACTCAACTAGAGATAAACAACAATTCAACCATCAAGAATTTTAATATTTTTCGTCAACAACTTCCATGTTCATCTTTAAATAAACTCTAACATGATGAATTGAATCAAATTGGGGTATGGGTGAAAGGACCCAACACATAATGATCTCACATACCTCTATAGGGATCATCCCCGACGAAATCCATGCAATGATGTTGGTGTTTTTGGATAATTCTTGAACTTCCTCTTCTTTTCTCTTTTCTCCCTAGCCCTAAGAGTTCTTAGTTTTTATTAAAGTGATTTCGGACTTGGTTTTACCCCTAATGTAACCTAAAAATGAATTAGGAAATAGTAGGGTAAAAAGTCAACTTTACCCTTACTAAAATCCGGATTGCTTTTTTCTCAGCTCAACAACCCAACTTCTGAAAAGCATATCTCCCGCGTATGACATCGGATTTTAGCAAACTTGATTGGAAAGAGATTCCCAAAGGCTTTCCAAAAATATAAATAACATATCCAAACTCCTCCTGATCTTGAATTTAAGTCCATTTGAAAATGACTAAAACTCACTTTTGAAAGCTGAAAAATCTTAAAAAGTCCCTGCTTATTCCGAAAACTGTTTATTCTTGGTTTCTTAGATTATTCCTCATTAGTTTAAGTTAAGAGATGTCTCAATATATCCCCCTTGAAAATATTCATCCTCGAATGAAAACTCTTTCACAAAGCTAAGGGCAGTAACATCATCTCAACACTCAACAAACAAAAGAAAGTAATAACATGGTTATACACAGTCTAGTTAAGTGATAGGAACAGAATTTAATATCTTGATTTGCATTCTCTCCGAATTCAAAGAGATGTGGATATTTCTCCTTCATATCTTCCTGAGCTTCCCAAGTCGCTTCCTCAACAAATTGGTTCCTCCAAAGGACCTTGACTGAAGCAACTTCCTTTGTCCTTAACTTGTGAACTTGACGATCCAAAATCTGACCCCGAACTTCTTCATAGGATAAGTTTTCCTTAATGAAAACATTATCTGTTGGTACAATCAATGAAGGATCACCCAAGCACTTCTTCAACATGGAAATATGTAATACAGGATTAACCGCTACTAACTCTTGGGGTACCTCAAACTCATAAGTCATATTACCTACTCTCTTGGATATTCTATAAGGTCCAATAATAAATTATTTCATTTAGTGAAGAAGTCATGATATTATTTCTTCATTTATTTTGAATTTTTTTTTCTTTTATCTTATTTTGAGAAATGTAAATTCAATTTTTAACTTTTAATATATTTTGGCATTCAAGTTTTCACTCATCTTTCTATAGTCTATGATAATCTTTTAAAAAATATTTCATTTCGTAGGATTCAATGTTTGATATTCATTAATAAAGTTAAAAATCAATGTTTACGTTATGAATTCATTGAATAAGTGGATTGTCCAGTTAGGTATTCATGAACCAAAATTCATGTATATGTGTTCTAAGGTGATATGAATCCTTTTGGGATAATGATGTATATATTATGACATTCATCAAAGTGGCTTTTAAAGTGATTTCTCTACTTATAAATAGAATATCATTTTCATGTAAGACACACTTGAATAGAAGAAAAATTCTCTCTTCTATCTTACTTCTTTTGTCTTCCTCTTTTTCTATTATATTATGAGCTTGATTTTATAAAAATTTATCAACAGGAATTATCTCTAGATTCAATTTTGTTCACCATGTCATCCAAGTTGAGTTTTATACCAATGATTTGATGATGAAGATCAAAAGAACGAGAAAATAGTTGTTGGTCAAGTAAATCCAACAAATACAAAGAAAATGAAATCAATAAATATGATGTTACTCCAAATCTGGACATGTGCTATGTGTTGTTTTACCATGATGATGGAGCAAAAAGGTACATTTTATTTACACATTAAGTTTTACATTATTCAATGAGTTAGTTTAATGTTGCAGATGAATCGTCTATAAGAAATTATATTATTATGCAATATTAGATACATCTATACTCATGTGGCAAATGCCGGGGTGGGGGTGTGCGGGTGGACAAGCTTGTGAAATTCAAGAAAAAATATTCTTTCATGTATTGTTGAAATTTAATTAACTTATTTATATACTATAATAAAATGATAATAATATTAAAGTGTCATGTTGAAGTTCTATTTATATTAGACTGGTTGAAGGATAAGACAATGAATTCAAATCACATTGCACCAAAAGGGTAAGACATCAAGTTAAAGTCAATATGTACATAATATTTGAGGATAATACGGTAGATTCATGTAATAAGACATCAATTTAATTTTTGACTTTTGATACATTATGATGATAATGTATTGGGTTTAAGTTACATAGAATTATGGCCTAACACGCCTTAAATTTATAAGACATTGAGTTTTGAGTCAATGCACCATGGTGATGATATAATGATGACTAAGACATTGATGAAAAGCCATTAAATTCATCCTATTGAATTTGTTCCATTCCTTGAAAAGATTATGGTAGAAACATATGATAACTTTGAAATCCACATGTTGACTTTCTCCTTCAATCATATGAAATGAATAAGGGTGCAGAGGGACAGAATTATAATATTCATAATGAGATAATTATAAAAGGAAGAACACTATGAGTTCTCCAAAGAGTCCCTAATGTGAAAGTAATTTTTATCATAAAAATGGTTTGAAAGGTCATTGAACCCATGGTTGTTGTCAACCTGATATTTTATAAGTATATAAATCCTCCTTCAAAATAAAAAAATGTTAAGTGATGGTGCTCTTTATATTTCAAAGTGATGTTGAGGTAGATCATGTAAATAATTCAAATATTAAGATATGACATGTATAAATAATTATGGTTAACTCATGAAGAGATTGTGACTTGTAATAAATATGATGAATGTTCAATCATTTTGTAAGTGAATGTGTCAAAATATAAATAAGGAAATATTCATGTATGATTGGAAATATGACACAACTCACCTCTACGGGAGGTTTGAGAGGAATAATAAATTTTATTTGACGAAAATGATTAATGGTATTCTACGTTTATACATCATAAATGTTATGGTATGTTTATTGTGAACTACTAAAATGACAAACTAAAGAAATAATTCTTACCTATTAGGGTTGTTGACATTATTGATGTAAAGGTAACTTGAATTAAGTAAGAATAAGCTAAGAAACCAAAAATAATCATTTTTGGGAATAAGTAGGGAAATCAGGAAAATTTCCAGCTTTCAGAAGTGAATTTTGATCACTATTAAATGGCCATAAATTCCAGATCATGAGGAGTTTGGATGGGTTCTTTTTATGGTTGTAAATCCCTTGGGTATCTTTCCAACGCCGCAGAGTTTGAGAAAATCCAATATCGTATGAGAGAGATATGCTTTTCGAAAGTTGTGTTGTTAAGTTGAGAAAAAATTCAATTCGGATTTTAGTAACGGTAAAGTTACCTTTTCACCCTAGTATTTCCTAATTCATTTTTTTGTTATATTAGGGGTAAACCAATTCCAAAATTTGTTTTAGAAAAACTAAGAACACTTAGGGCTTATGAGGAAGGAGAAAAGAAGAAAGAAGATCAATAATTGTCCAAGAACTCCAATATCATTGCGTGGATTTCGTTGTGGTTAATTCATATCAAGATATGTGAGATCATTCGGTGTTGGGTCCTTTCAAACCACACCCAATTTATTTTAATTCAGCAAGTTAGAGTATATGGAATGATGAATATGAGAATTCTTAGTAAAAATTTGTTAAATTCTTGTTGGTTGAATTATAGTGTATCCCAAGTAGATTTGATTGCTGTTATCGTACGGTTTTTGGGTGTAATCTGTTGGGTAATGAACTATTTAGATATCCTATGTGTGTTTATGGTGGGATCCATGAAAATTTGGGAGGTTTAGAATTGAAAATCGGAGAAGAAAAGTCAGAAAACCCGTCTGATAGGCCCTGAAGCGCCACGCCTACAAGAGCGCCTCTAGACAGACTCTGTCCGTCAAACCCTAGCGCACTGCGCCAACTACAGCGCCTGAGGAAACTGTCAGTCCATAAGGCTCTAGCGCTCCGCCCCTCTCAGAGCCCCAAGACCCCCTGAAGACCCCATTCATTCCCTATCTTTTCGTACTAGTTCTTAAGTGATATATTTATAATTCCTAATTGATTCCAACACTCTAAAGTACATCTAAAAATCACGAAATCATCTATAAACATGAGATCGTGATCCTTGAATCAATAATCCAATTCAAGGAAAGTTAAGATCAAAGTCAAGGAAGTTAGGAGTCAAGTTTACACGTAAGAAGCAAGTCGATTTATGTTCTTAAATTTTTGAAAGAGTCTTAATGAATCATGTTAAGTTGGGTTTAAGGCTCAAGTTACAAGTTTGGCAAAGAGTAAAGAGTTGAGTAAAATTCTAGAAAGCTATAAGGGGGCTAGTTATTCCCTAAGACTTAAGTTTTAAGTTAAGTAAAGAGAAATAGTTGAGTTCATTTCTAAAAAGCTATAAGGGAATTAAGTATTCCCTATAGGTATATAAATGCTTCACATTTAAGTTAAAAGGAAATTAAGAGTTCCAAAAGTGTTTTGAAATAAAAGGGGAACATTGACTCCAAAAAGAGGCTTTTTAAAGCTAAAGGGTTAGTAAATTATCTCAACCCAAAGGAAGAAACTTTTATCAAAAGTATGAGCTAAAATATGTTTTGGGAGTAGTATTGACAACCAACATGGGAATGAGAGTTCATATTAACTTAAGTCTCCATGTAAACCATGAAGCCATCATGGGAATTGACGTACCATACTTTTTAGATGATCACTTAAGTTTATCTAGTGGATTCACTAAGTAAGTAAGGTCCTATACCAATGGCAAGGTATGAGATGGTCCTTGGGCAATGTGAGGTAAAACGTTGTATCATTACTTGGGTTCAAAGTGATGGTTTTCGATTAGAGAACCTCCCACAAAAGTTATATTATTTTCATATATAAGTAAACTTGAGTTTGTTATTGAATTTGTTAACTAACTAAGTTGTTTTATTGTTTTACATGATTTATGTATATCACATGTGTTTTAAATTGATTTATATTCATACTTTGAGTTAAGTATATTCTTGAGTAGAGTAGAGCCAATGAAAGTTCATCTTAATTTTCTGAAGCTTAAGTCGTCGTTAAGATTTCTAACTCGCATAGTCGTACATTCAATGTACTGATGCAGTTAGCCTACACAATTTCATATGCAGATGCAGGTAACCAGGATCATCACGAAGAGCACTCTTGATCCCGTTGAGCACTCCACAGTCACATGATGAGCCTCATTGCATTCCGGAGGACATTTCCTTTTATTGATTTTCTAGCTTAGTTCATAAGGATGTTGTGGGGTCTGTCCCAACACACATCTCAGAAAATTTAGAGGCTTCGTAGATAGTTAGTAGTTCAGTTTTAGAGTCGAATTTGTCTTATACTTCATGTGTTCAAGTATTAAGACTTAAGTGCCATTTTTGTAAGATTGCTATATTAAGTATTTGTTTAAAACATGATCTATTTCTTAATTGGGTTAACTTGAGTCATCCGCTGAGTTAAGTATGCAAGTCTAAGGGTTTTCTTGGGGGCCAACAGTGGTATTCGAGTGTCGGCCACGTCCAGGATTTAGGTTCTAGGCGTGACAAACTTGGCATCAGAGTACAGAGTTCAAAGAGTCCTAGGGAGTCTATGAAGCCGTGTCTTTAGAGTCTTAGTCATCACTGTGAAGTGTGCAACATCTATTATTAGGAGGCTACAACATTTAGGAACATCTCACTTCTTCACATTTTCTTTTCATGCATTAAAATTTATCTCTAAAAAAGTCTCTATAATTTGTGCTTGCGCATGTTTCAGATAATCCTTCCTCCATCAGAGTAGTTATAGGTCGACCAGCTAGGAGAAATTTTAAAGAAATGCACCGTATGTGAAACCCCAAGGAGAGGTTACCAATGTTGAGTTCCATTAAGCTATTAGGATGCTAAGTTAAGTAATAACCAACCAAGTCGGGTAACATAGAGTAGCTCGACAAGAAGAGGCTAACACCTCTAGGGTTCGTGAGTTTCTGAGAATTAATCCTCCTAGCTTCACCGGACCAAGCACTACTGAGGATCCGGAAAACTTTTGAAGGATTGAAGAAAGTGTTTGAGGTGATGCTTTTGGTTAATACTGATAGGGTTGAATTAGTTGCATATCAACTAAAGTGTGTCTATAGAACCTGGTTTAACCAATCGAATGAGGTCAGAGCTGATGACATACAACCTCCAAGTTGGGATTGTTCCGAAGAAGCCTTCTTGGGAGGTTCTTTCCTTGAGAACTGAAGGAAGCAAAGGTACGGTAGTGCCTCACTTTGAAATAGGACTCCATGAGTTTTCATGATAATGGTTTGAAGTTCACCCAACTTCCTCGCTATGCTCCGGAGATGGTGAAGGACATGAGGAGAAAACTGAGTTTGTTTATCGCCGGGTTAGGCCATGCTTAAAGCAAAGAAGGTAGGGATGCAATGTTGATTGGTGACATGGACATATCCAGAATTATGTTTTATGTGCAACAATTTTAAAACTAGAATTTGAAGGACATAGAGGAATACAGAAATAAGAAAGTGAAAACTAGGAATTATTCTGGGTAGTAGAAAGGTGGTATAATGGCCAGAATTCATAGAACTTCAAGGCTATACCAGGCCATTGCTAAGGTAGTATGTCACAAGGAGGTAGTTTGATTTATGCATGTGGTAAATATGGTAGAATCCACCCGAGTAAATGTTGTTATGGCCAGATAGGTTGTTTCGAGTGTGGTCAAAAGGGTGAATTCATGAGGGAGTTCACGAAGAATAAGCAACATGGTGGAAATCCGGGCAATAGAGCTCAATCTTAATTAGTTTCTCCACCATAAAGGGTTGCACCTAGAGGAGCAACTTCTTGTACTGGCGGAGGGGCAAATCGTCTCTATGCAATCACTAGCTGCCAAGAGCAAGAAAACTCTCCAGATGTTGTTACGGGTATGATCAAAGTATTGACTTACGGTGTTTATGCTTTTTTAGGCCCAAGATAAATTTTATCCTTTGTAACTCCTTATATTTTTAGTTTGAGATTCTTCTTGAACCTTATGTGTTTCTACACTGGTATGGAGTCTATTCTAGAGAAAAAAGTCTCATGATTTTCCTATTTCCATAAATCACAAGAGTATCATGAATTATTTAATAGAGTTAAACATAGTAGATTTCTATGTCATTCTAGGTATGGGCTGGCTCTATGCCTGCTATGCATCAATAGACTAGAAAACTCGAGTTGTCAAGTTTCAAATACCTATTGAACCATTCATAGAATGGATTAGTTGTTCAGTTGTACATAAGGGTCATTTTATTTCACACCTTAAGGTGAGGAAGTTAGTCTCAGAGGGCTATATCTATCACTTAGTCTGAGTTGATGACTCATGTGTCGAGGTACCTTCCATTCAGACACTGCCTATAGTCAGTAAGTTTCCAGATGTTTTTCTGATGATCTACTTGGAGTACCTCCCAAAAGAGAGAGATATTTCATCATAGAAGTCATTCCGAATACTCGTCCTATCTCTATTCGAACATACATAACTACACCAGCATAGTTAAAAGATCAGTCGAAAGATTTGCTAGATAAAGGCTTCATTCGACCAAGTGTATCTCGTTGGGGCCTTCTAGTCATCTTTCTAAGAAAGTAGGATTGTTTCCTTAGGATGTGTATAGACTACTGCCAATTGAATAAGGTGACCATCAAGAATAAATATCCTCTTTCGAGGATAGATGATCTTTTCGATCAACTTCAGGGTGCTTCTTCTTTTTCCAAGATTGACCTCACATCAGGCTATCATCAGTTGAAAGTAAGGGAATGTGATATTCCAAAGATAGCTTTTAGAATAAGGTATGAACGTTATGAAATTTCGCTTATGTACGTTGGTTTGACAAATTCACCTGCAATGTTCATGGATCTTATGAACAGAGTCTTAAAACCTTATTTTGATTTGTTTGTCATCGTGTTCTTTGATGACATACTGGTTTATTCAAGGAATGAAGAAGATCATGTTATTCACCTAAGGATTGTTATGCAGACCTAGAATGATAAGGAGTTATGTGCGAAGTTCTCAAAGTGTGAGTTTTGACTTAAGTCTTTCATTCTTGGGTCACATTATTTTTGGTGAAGGGATTATATTTCTTACTCAGATCATCGAAGCAGTTCAGAGTTGTCCTAGGCCGACATCTCCAATGGATATAAGGAGTTTCTTGGGTTTGGCTGGCTATTATAGGATATTTTTTGAAGGATTGTCATCTATCTCATCTTCTTTGACAAAGCTAACTCTATAGACAGCCAAGTTTTAATGGTCTGAAGCTTGTGAGAAAAGTTTTTAAGAGTTGAAAAGGAGATTGACGACCGCTCACGTTTTGACTTGATTGGAAAGAACTCAAGGTTTTGTGGTGTATTATGATTCATCAAGAGTTGGTTTAGAATGCGTATTGACGCATAATGGAAAGGTTATAGCTTATGCCTTTAGACAGTTGAAGGTTCATGAGAAGAATTATCCAACTCATGACTTGGAATTGTATGCATAGTGTTTACTTTGAAGATATGGTGTCACTACTTGTATGGTGTTCATGTTGACATATTCACTGACCGCAAGAGCCTCCAATATGTATTCACTAAGAAAAACTCAATCTCAGACAGAGGAGGTCGTTGGAATCACTCAAAGATTATAAATGAGTATTCTATACCACCCATGTAAGCCTAATATGGTTTTTGATTCCTTAAGCAGGTTGTCTATGAGAGTACTTCCCATGTTGAAGAAGGAAAGATGGAGTTAGCAAAATATGAGCACAGACTTGCACGTTTGGGAGTTAGACTCATGGACTCCACAAAAAGTGGCATATTGGTGACCAATGGAGCTGAGTCATCATTATTCTCAGAGGTGAAAGAGAAGCAAGAACAAGACCCCATTATGTTTGACTTAAATTCGAATGTTCATAAGCAAAGAGTACTGGCTTTTGAACAAGGGGGAAATGGTGTGTTGAAGTATCAAGGTAGATTATGTTTACCAAGGGTGGATGGACTCCAAGAAAGGAAAATGGAGGAATATCATAGATCAAGATACTCCATAAATCCGGGTTGCACAAAGATGTACCGCGACTTGGGAGAGGTCTATTAGTGGGAAGGCATGACAAAAGATACTGCTGAGTTTGTTCCCAAGTGCCCAAATAGTGAGAGTATAACACCAAGGGCATGGAGGTTTAGCTAAGAATATAGAATATCAGGAAATAGGAGATGATTAATATGGACTTCATCACAGGTTTTTCAAGGTCTTGAATGCAACATGATTCTATTTGGGTGATTATTGATAAAACAACAAAATCAGCCCATTATTATCGGTAAAGACTACCTATTTGGTAGAGGATTATGCTATGTTGTACCTTGAAGAAGTGGTAATAATCCATGGAGTTCCAGTCTCCATTATTTCATATAGAGGTTCACAATTTACTACACACTTCAGGAAATCTTTCGAGAAAGGTTTGGGTTCAAAGGTGAACTTAATCACTATTTTTCATCCTTAGAAGGATTGAAAAGTAGAACGTACTATCCAAACATTGAAGGATATGTTGAGAGTTTGTTTGATCGATTTCAAAGGGAGTTTGGATGATCACATACCTCTGATTGAGTTCGCTGACAACAACAGTTACCATTCGAGCATCCAAATGGCTCCCTATGAAGCTCTTTATAAGAGAAGATGCAGATCTCCTATAGGGGGGGTTTGAAGTTGGTAAAACAGGGTTGATAGGACAAGATCTAGTTCACCGAGTTATGCAGAAGGTGAAACTAATTCAAGAAAGATTGAAGACGACACAGATTCGCCAAAATGATTACACATATGTTAGAAGAAGGTCATTAGAGTTTGAGGTGGATGATTGGGTATATCTTAAAGTTTCACCCATGAAGGATGTTATAAGGTTTGTCAAGAAGGGGTAAATTAGTCCCAGATATATTGGACCTTATAGAATCTTCTAGAGAGTGGGCGATGTGGCTTATGAGTTGGAGTTACCCCAAAAGTTATGAGAGATTCATTTGGTATTCCAAATTTCTATGTTGAAAAAGTTCTTAGGTTATCCTTCATTGATAATACCAAATGAGAATGTTGGATTAAGGATAACGTATCCTATGAAGAAGTTTCGGTTGAGATTTTTGATTGTCAAATTCTCAAGTTGAGGACAAAGGAAGTTGCTTCAGTCAAGGTCCTTTGGAAGAACCAGTTCATTAAGGAAGCAACTTGGGAAGCTGAGGAGGATATGAAGAAGATATATTCAGAAATCTTTGAATCTGGAGAGAATGTGAATCAAGATATTAAATTCTCTTCCTAGCACTTTACAAGACTATGTGTAAGCATGTTATTACTTGCTTTTGTTGTTGAGTGCTGAAGTGATGTTACTACCCTTAGCTTAGTGAAAGAATTCTCATTCGAGGTAGAATGTTCCCAAGGGGGATATATTATAAAATCACGTAATTTGAATTAACTAAGAATAAGATAAGAAACCAAAAATAATCATTTTTGGAAATAAGTAGTGAAATCTAGAAAATTTCTAGCTTTTAAAAGTAAATTTTGGTCATTTTCAAACGACCATAAATTCCAGCTCAGGATAATTTTGAATGATTTCTTATATGGTTGGAAATCCCGTGGGGATATCTTTCCAACTCCCCCGAGTTTGCGAAAATATGATGTTGTATGAGGAAGATATGCCTTTAGAAGTGGGATTGTTGAGTTGAGGAAAAATCCAATCCGGATTTCAGTAAGAGTAAAATTGTCTTATCACCCTAGTATTTCCTAATCGTTTTAAGTTATTTTAGGGGTAAAAAAAGTCCCATATCAGTTTTAGAAAAACTAAGAACGCTTAGGGATTGGGAGAAAAGAGAAAAGAAGAGAGAAAACCAAGATTTGTCAAAGAATGTCAAGATCATTGTGTTGATTTCATCGTGGTTGATCCCTATCGAGGTATGTGAGATAATTCGGTGTTAAATCCTTTCCTCCACACCCATTTTGTTTCAAATCAGCAAGTTAGAGTAAATGGAATGATTAATATGGCAGTTCATAATGAAAACTTGTTTAATTATTATTGGTTGAATTGTAGTGTATCTCAAGTAGATTTGATTCATCGGTTTGGATGGTTTTTTGTCTAATATGTTGGGTAATGAAGTATTTAGAGATCCTAAGTGTTAGGGGTGGGATCCATGGAAAATTGGGAGGTTTAAAATTGAAAACCACAGAAGAAAAGTCAAAAAACCCGTCTGATAGGCTTGCGGCGCCACGCCTACCAGAGCGCCTCAGGATAAACTCTGTTCATCTGGCCCTAGCCCACCGCGCTATCCACACTGCCTTAAGGACATTGTCCATCAGTCAGGCTCTGGCGCTCCACGCCTCTCAGAGCGCCAAGACCACCTAGTGACCCCGTCCTTTCCTTATCTTTTCGTACTAGTTTTTAAGTGATGTATCTATCAATTCTAGTTGATTTCAACACTCTAAAGTACATCTAAAAAGCATGAAATCATCCCTAAACATGAGATCATGATCCTTGAATCCATAATCCAATTCAAGGAAAGTTAAGATCAAAGTCAAGGAAGTTAGGAGTCAAGTTTAACAGTAAGAAGCAAGTCAAAGTAAGTTGTTTAAGTTTTGAAAGAGTCTTAAACAATCATTTTAAGTTTGGTTTAAGGCTCAAGCTACAAGTTGAGCAAAGAGTAAAGTGTTGCGTTAAATTCTCAAAAGCTATAAGGGGACTAATTATTCCCTAAGAATTAAGTTTAATGTTAAGTAAAGAGCAAGAGTTGAGTTTATTTCTTAAAATCTATAAGGAAACTTAGTATTCCCTAAAGTTTTATAAATGTTTCACATTTAAGTTAAAAGGAAACTAAGAGTTCCAAAAGTGTTTTAAACTAAAAGGGGAACATTGACTCCAAAAAGAGGTTTTAAAGCTAAAGGGTTCAGTAAATTATCTCAACCCAGACGAAAGAAGTTTTATTAAAAGTATGAGCTAAAGTATGTGAGTAGTTTTGAACAACGATGTGGGGACGAGAGTTCATATTAACTCAATTCTCCATGTAAACCATGAAGTCATAATGGGAGTTAACAGGTCATACCTTTTAGATGATCATATAAGTTTATCTAGTTGAACCACTAAGCTAAGTAAGGTCTTATACATATAAGGTATGAGATGGTCGTTGGGCAATGTGAGGTAAAATGTTGTATCATCACTTAGGTTCAATGTTATGGTTGTTGGTTAGAGAATCTCCCACAAAAGTTATATTATTTTCATATATAAGTAAACTTGAGTTTGTTATTGAATTTTTAACGAACTAAGTTGTTTTATTGTTTTACAAGCTTTATATATATCACAGGTGTTTTAAATTGCTTTATATTCATACTTTGAGTTAAAGTATATTCTTGAGTACAGCAGAGCCAAGGTAAGTTAATCTTATTTTTCTGAAGCTTAAGTCGTCGTTAAGCTTTCAAACTCGCATAGTCGTACATTTAATGTATGATGGAGTTAGCCTACTCAGTTTCATAATGCAGATGTAGGTAACCAGGATGAGCACGCAGAGCACCGTTGATCTCGTTGAGCACTTCACGTCACTTGATGAGCCTCGTTGCATTCCAGAGGACATTCCCTTTTATTGCTTTTCTAGCTTAGTTCATTAGGATGTTGGCGTAGACAGTTAGTAGTTCACTTTTTGAGTCGAACTTATCTTATATTTCATGTGTTCAAGTATTGAGACTTAAGTTCCATTTTGGCAAGATTGTTATATTAAGTATTTCTTTAATACATGATATATTTCTTAATTGAGGTTCGTTGAGTCTTCCGCTAAGTTAAGTAAGTCAGGCCAAGGGTTCTCTTAGGGTCCAGCAATGGTCTTCGTATGCCATCCACGTCCAGGGTCTAGGCTATGGGCGTGTCAACTGTGTGGAAATACAAATTTATAGTTTTATTTCCTCCTCAATTTGAAAAAATTGAATATAGTTGGGACCCATATGTGTGTATTTCTAGGGGTTCCTAACACCTTCCTTTGGAATACTTGAACCCTTACCTAGACTTTATCGGTTTCGTAGATCACTTTAATTTGGTTTCCTAGTTTTCCTAAAATTAGGTGGCGACTCCTTTAAAATTCTTTATAATTGAATCAGTTGTATATTTTTGGAGTCACTACGATGTTTCTCCTTATTTGAATAGAGTAGGGATGTAAACAGAAGGTTATATGAAGATCTTTGAAGAAATTTAGTTGTAATCAAGAAAGAAAAAGGTACAAAAAGAATGATCATAATTGTCCTTGCATTTTTACGAAAATGACAAGATTTGTTTCTTATAATAGTTTTGTATGTTGATGTCTTGAACATCATTAGCACTCTTAAACAGTTTTAAAAAGTTGTTGAGTGTTTGAAAAGGTGAAAAGGTCTTGGTAAGAGAATTTTATCTTGACTTACTGATTGATAATTTGACAAATAAAATTTTTGCCCATCGGTCAACATATACAAAAAGGTTTTGATGCAGTTTTATATGAATAAATCACATTTATTGAGTACCCCTTTGATTATGAGATTGTTTGACACAAATAAAAATTTTGTTTCTCAAAATAAGGATCAATGAGTTTCTTTGTGATGAAAGTTGATATCTTACTGCAATAAGGGCACTAGTGCATCTTGCTACAACACTCGATCACATATTTGTTTTGTAGTAAATTTACTGGAAAGATTCAGTTCCACCCTAATAGAAGGACATTGAAATGGTAATGAACACATGATTGAATATCCTAGAAGGATCATAGTTATGGGTTTATTCTATTCCAAGGAATCCACAACTGAATTGATTGGTTTTGTTATGTAGATGCATAATATTTATTTTATCTGCATAAAACTCGATTTCAAAAATGTTATTTATTTGCATGTAGAGGTACAATAATATCTTAGCGGTCAATGAAGAAAATGTTGGTAATCACTCCTTCAAATCATGCAGAAATAAAAGTCCTCCATGAAAAAGTCGAGAGTCTGTCTGGTTGAGATTAATGACACACCATAATCAGGAAAATTGTGGTTTTTATTTGAAAAATAATATATCATAATGTACGAAGATAATCAACTTCAAGTGAAAGTGTCCACAGGATGGTTGACATTATGAACAAGTTTAATGAACAATTTACTTGCAATAACGAGGCCATGACAAACATAATAATATTCAATAATGAATTCGGCTAAGCTTAAAGTCTTGTCATTTTCACCAAATTAAAAAATGTTATTTCAGGATGAGTTTAACGATGCAACATCTTCGTGAATGCAATTTGATCACAAACACACTGTTAATATATATATTTGAGAAGTCGGTGTACAAAATTGAAGATATCATCACAAGAAATTAAGTAATGTTATAATCAATGGTAGTATAATACGTATTGCACTCTTTTTTTCTTGATCGAGGTTTTGTCCCAGTGAGTTTTCTTGACAAGGTTTTTAACAAGGCAATAATAATGTGTATTAACAGTTATGTGTACTCTTTTTCCTTCACTAGAATTTTTTCCACAAGGTTTTTCCTAGTAAGATTTTAATGAGACAAATTGTCTATGGAGATCTAAGGGGGTGTTATAAATCTATTGAACAAGTGGATTGCCCATTTAGTTATTCATGAACAAAGATTCATGTATGTGTTCCCTATGTGATATAAATCATTTTGGGATAATGATGTATTTATTATGACATTTATCAAAGTGACTTTTGAAGTTATTTCTCTACTTTCAAACAGAGAGATCATTCTTTATGTAAGACACACTTGAATAGAAAAAAAATTCTCTCTTCCATCTTATTTCTCTTGCCTTACTTTTTTTCTATTATATTATGATCTTGCTTTCATAACAATTCAAGGTTAATTGCAACCTTCAATTATATTTTAACTTTATTAATAACTATTGTCCTTTAATTTTTCTGTCTTTTACTCTGAATTTTATCTTGGAAATGATTCGTATGTTAGATAATAATATATATATTGATTATGTTTCCTTTATAATTATAACATATTAAAACAAGAAGTTTTTCATCTGTCTTTCAGCACGACGAGAGATACTATGCTATCATATTTTAATTTGTTACCTTACATGTTGGTATCAAAGAGTAGATCTCAAATATTTGAACTTTTCTTGTAAAAATAAATGATACTATTGTAATTTAATTGTAAGATGATTTTTTATATTTGATTTATATATATATATATATATATATATATATATATATATATATGTGCGCCGCGTGTGTGTGTGTGTATATTTACATACATACACACATATATATATATATATACATACATATATATATATATATATGTATGTATATATATATGTATGTTTATAAACACATATAATTAGACTCGAATCGCGCTCAAGTGGTGGTTGACGAAATATCTAATCCTCGTTTTCCCTGTCTTGTGTGGTCTTCCGTTGTCCCTTTCCGCTTCACATATAATTGGACTCTGTTTTAAGGCTTACAAAAGCTCGTGCAAAGAAAATTAATAGAAGAGAAATTCCGCATCTCTCTTAGGACTTCAGTCTCTTTAAAAATATTGTATTCTTATGTTTGAGATCACCTTTGTGTAATTCATCTGAAGTAGCTAACCGAAAAGGAACTGACTGAAAGGACTGATAAGAGAAGAGGCTCTCTCTCTCTCTCTCTCTCTCAATATATATATATATATATATATATATATATATATATATATTGAGAGAGAGAGAGAGAGCATTTTAATATTTTTATGGCAATGAATTTGACATAATTGTCATTTCGTTCGTAAATGATGTGATAGTGTTCGTTGTTACTATTTAATGGCAGGGTCTGTAATGGTCGACTAGGACCATTATATGTCCATGACATTTAACTCCTTATTCCTCCATTATTCTTGCTAACCTATGTAACATATGTAACCTCTAGTGCATTTACCTTCACTATTTACTACACCATTTATCTTCCAATTCATTGAAGGAAGACTTCTTCTAGTATAAATAGTGATGGTCTTCATTTGGTTTGAAACACGCAACATAAAATATAGAGTAATAAAGTTTGCCAAAAAGAGAGTTCTTATTAGTTAAAGGGAGGTGTTCTTATTCATGGAGCTTTGGACTAAACTCTTATCCAGAGTTGTTGAGTTATATTTTGTGAAGGCTATTGTATCTTGTAGGGGACAAGTCAAAGAGGACTACTGCGGGATCGGTGAAAATATTTGTTGCAGTGGGCTTGAATCTACTCAATGAGAGCAAGATACCCGCGCCTCAGCGTGAAGAGATTTTATTTCAGTTGTAATCTTTTTATTATTGCTACCTTGTATGCTTTCATATATATATATATATATATATATATCTATATATATATATATATATATATATATATATATATATATATATATATATATATATATATATATATATATATATATATATATATATATATATATATATGATTGTGATCAGAAGTCACGTTAATCTTGCTTAGATTAAACATGAATATGCAGTAAAAAAATAAAAGAATTAATTTTATAAATAATTATTACAAATCATAAAATAAAAATTATAACATCAAATTCATAATCACAAACAAAAATCTTGATAATGTAAAATAAATCCAGATGCAAATGAGAAATATATGGTCTTTGGAAGGAAAAAGAAGCATGACAAGTATATATTTATACTAATAGGTGTGGTGACTCAAAATATTCTTTTTCAGCTTTATTTAAAATCATTAGTAATTTGAATAATTGAAAGTAATTGTAACATTTGTTATTTCATCACAAGTAATTGAAAGTTGGAAGATTTAATGTTACAGTAAAAGAAAAAGTATTTAAAATCTAGTTTGCTATAAATTGACTTTTCTATCTAATTTTTTTATAAATTTATTAATTACTTATTAACTAAATTAATAGGTTATTAGTGTATTACATCTTAAATCTGTGTATAATTTGTTTAGGAGTACTCTTTCGCATTAAACTTTAGCTTGTAACAAATCTAGGAGGTGAAAAGACTTAATAACATTTTGATTAATAGATATTTAATTTATAACTCGTGCGTTTGCATGCTTTTTCTAAATATTTTATTAAAAATTTATATTATTATATGATAAATTTTAGACTAATCATAGTATTTTTTGAGCTAAAATATAGAAATCAACACATACAAAATAAAGCCCAAAAAATTGAAATTAGAAACATAGAACTTGATGTTAATCACCTAATATTTTAATTTAAAGAAAGATTACACTCTCGAACATATATATAAAACATGCATGTAATAAATTACTATCTCACTAACTAATAATTTTGTATGAAAATTAAAATCAAATTAATACGTGCTACTTTCAATTACTTTAGTAAAATCAAATTAATACGTGCTACTTTCAATTACATTAGTAAAATCAAATTAATGCGTGCTACTTTCAATTATATTTTAACCAACCGAAAGGTATATATACGTATATTTCACAAATTCTATCAATAATTAATTTCCTCATAAATTAAAAGAATAATGAAGTTACAATGATTCATCAACTTATAAAACGTCATTGTACCTCTTCATCTTCATTTTTTTCTAACTTTCTTCATTTATTATTTGTCACTGAGTTAGATTCATATTCTCTTTTTTCCTTGTAAGATATTACATTGATTGTTATGAATGTAATGAGAAAGCTAGAAGTGTTCTTGTCCTTGTGCCAAAGACCTTTTATTTGTAGAGAATCCAATTATTTTAACATGTCAACTTCTATAAAATTATTTTCTTTACAAATCAAACCACAATTTTTTTAAGAATATGTTAACTTGCATATAAAAATTATTGCATGTAAGGAAAATGATTTATTACCTGAAAATTGATACCACTTGAAACACTTTAATTTGCGTTGCTTCACTTACTGCATTATCACTATGAAATATTAGCACTATTTCTTAATTATATTGAGTTGCATAAAAAAAATCAAGTTTAACAAAATGTATTGACATGTTCAATAATTTAGATGTGTTCAAATAAACATAAACAACATTGAGCATAATAAACTCATATAGAAAAAATAATGGAGATCATAACATGATTACATGAGAAAGGAGAATATATAATATAGGAAAAAGAAGATTCTGCAAATGGAAGATTAAAAAAACGTTACAAATTAAGTAGGTAACTTAAAAGGCCTTAATATGTTTTTTTTAAGAGCATAGTAAAAGTAGGTAACTTAAAAGGAAAAATCATTATTGCTCTATTTTTTTGTTATTTAATTTATTCCAATTCATGTTTTTTTTCAGAATGTTCCAATGCATGTTTACCTTTTTAAAATAATGACCATAAATTTGTACTTGCAAAGATAAATTGGGTTCTTATTTTGTTATCAATTCCAATAAGTACAATATAATTATATGGTATGAACTAATTTAAAACTAATTAATGAGTATTAGGGAGAAAATGGTAATTCAACATTGGATTTTGGAGGTTTTTACTTTTAGTAATATATGATATATATTTCTATTTCTATTTCTATTATAGAGAAGAGCCATGAGAAGGACGACCAATGGCATTTTAGTAATTTAATCATCACTTAAGGGTACAAAATAATAATTGTAGAATTAATGGTCAAAATAAAAATCTAGAAAAATTTATACATTTCTTAATTTTTGTGCCCATAAGGATAATGTTGTAATTTTGCTTAAATAAAGAGTTTCTATTACTTCACTTCTTACAAACAATAATAAATGCTATGTTTGAGCAGTTAATATTTTGTTCCTAGAAATATCTTAAAGAAATATTGCATAAATATATTTTTAATATTATGTTACATAGTATGACTACTAAATTCATATTTTGATTATTAAAATAGTCTTTAAAATGATATCTCGATAGTTATTAATTAAATTGAAGAAAGTATCAAATTTCGTGTCTAAAAGAATGAACAATGTTTGACTTATCAAAAAATTAATAATTTGATAATACATTCATCGAAAGATTAAAACAATATAAAATTTTTATTTAAGGACGACCAATGCATTTTAGAAATTTTATCATCACTTAAGGGAAAAAAAAATCATAATTGTATAATTAGTGGTCAAAATAAAAATCTAGAAAAAATTATAGATGTCTTAACTTTTGTTATGAATTCATAAGGATATTATTATAATTTTGCTTAAATGAAGAGTTTCTGTTACTTAATTTCTTACAAAAAATAAATGCTAAGTTTGAATAGTTAATATTTTGTTCGTAGAAATACTTTAAAGGAATATTCTGGAAACATATTTTTAATATTATGTTACATAATATGACCACTAAATTCGTATTTTTATTTATTAAAATAGTTTTAAAGTGATGTATCAACAGTTTTAAATAATTGGAAGAAAATATTAAATTTCGTGACTAAAAGAATGAACAATGTTTGACTATCAAGAAATCAATAATTTTATAATGTAATCACCAAAAAATCAAAAAACATAAAATTTTCATTTTTCATATTTTCTTAATATCAAATATGATAAACTATTTAACAACGAAAATTTGACAAGGTGAACATTCATCATTCAAATTCAAATGAATATTAAAATTTAAACTAAAGAAAATGAGTAGTTAAAAAAATAAAGAACAACAACAAAGGAAAATGTCAATAAAAAAAGACTTTGTTCAGAAAGACGACCAATGGCATTTTAGTAATTTTATCATCAATTGAGGGTACAAAATAATAATTTTATATTAATGGTCAAAATAAAAATAGAGAAAAATTCATACATGTAACTTTTGTTATGAGCCCATAAGGATATTATTGTAATTTGCCTAAATGAAGAGTTTCTACTACTTAACTTCTTACAAACAATAATAAATGCTAAGTTTGAGTAGTTAATATTTTGTTCCTAGAAAAAATTTAAAGGAATATTGCGTAAACATAATTTTAATATTATGTTACATAATATGACTACTAAATTTGTATTTTGATTATTATTATAGTCTTTAAAATGATGTATCAATAGTTATTAATTAATTTGAAGAAAGTATCAAATTTCGTGTCTAAACGAATGAACAATGTTTGACTTTCAAAAAATTAATAATTTGATAATATATTCATCGATAGATTAAAAAAAAATATAATTTTCATTTAAGGACGACCAATGCATTTTAGCAATTTTATCATCACTAAAGGGTACAAAATAATAATTGTATAATTAATGGTCAAAATAAACATCTAGAAAAATTCATACATGTCTTAACTATTGTTATGAACCCACAAGGATATTATTGTAATCTTTCTTAATGAAGAGTTTCTATTATTTAACTGCTTACAAACAATAATAAATGCTAAGTTTGAATAGTTAATATTTTGTTCCTAGATATACTTTAAAGTAATATTGCATAAACATATTTTTAATATTATTTTACATAATATGATCACTAAATTCGTATTTTGATTTACTAAAATAATCTATTAAATGATGTATCAACAATTTTTAATTAATATGAAGAAAATATCAAATTTCGTGAATAAAAGAATGAACAATGTTTGACTATCAAGAAACAAATAATTTGATAATGTATTCATCAAAAAATTTAAAAATATAAAATTTTCATTTTATATATTTTCTTAATATCAAATATGATAAACTATTTAAGAACGAAAATTTGACGAGATGAACATTCAACATTCAAATTCTAATGAATATTAAAATTCAAGCTAAAGAAAATGAGTAGTTAAAAAATAAAGAAGAACACCAAAGGAAAATGTCAATAAAAAAAACTTTGTTTAGAAAGATGACCAATGACATTTTAATAATTTTATTATTACTTAAGGGTACAAAATAATAATTGTATAATTAATTGTCAAAATAAAAAATTAGAAAAACTCATACATGTCTTAATTTTTGTTATGAGCCCATAAGGATATTAGTGTAATTTGGCTTAAATGAAGAGTTTCTATTACTTAACTTCTTACAAACAATAATAAATGCTAAGTTTGAGTAGTTAATATTTTTTTCCTAAAAATACTTTAAAGGAAGATTGTGTAAACATATTTTTAATAATATGTTAGATAATATGACTACTAAATTTGTATTTTGATTATTAAAGTAGTCTTTAAAATTATATATCAATAGTTATTAATTAATTTTAAGAAAGTATCAAATTTCGTGACTAAAAGAATGACCAATTTTTTACTATTAGGAAATCAATAATTTGATAATGTATTCATTGAAAAATTAAAAAAATATATTAAATTTTCATTTAAGGACGACCAATGCATTATAGTAATTTTATCATCACTTAAGGGAACAAAATAATAAATATATAATTAATGGTCAAAATAAAAATCTAGAAAAATTCATAAATGTCTTAATTTTTGTTATGAACCCATAAGGATATCATTGTAATTTTTCTTAAATGAAGAGTTTTTATAGCTTAACTTCATAAAAAAATGCTAAGTTTGAATAGTTAATATTTTGTTCCTAGAAATACTTTAAAGGATTATTGCGTAAACATATTTTTAATATTATGTTACATAATATGACGAGTAATTCGTATTTTAATTTACTAAAATAGTATTTAAAATGATATATCAATAGTTTTTATTAATTTGAAGAAAATATCAAATTTCTTGACTAAAAGAATGAACAATGTTTGACTATCAAGAAATCAATAATTTGATAATGTATTCATCAAAAAATTTAAAAATTTAAAATTTTCATGTTTTATGTTTTCTTAATATCAAATATGATAAAATATTTAACAACGAAAATTTGACAAGGTGAACATTCAACATTCAAATTCCAATGAATATTAAAATTCAAACTAAAGAAAATGGGTAGTTAAAAAATAAAGAAGAACAAAAAGGAAAAATGTCAATTAAAAAAGACTATGTTTGGAAATATAAAGGAAGAAAAAAACGAAAGATGAATAAATTAGAAAAAAAGAAAAACCTGAAGAAAAAAAAAGAAAAAAGAAAAGTATATTGGTTATTTTGCGGGACTAATCTCTAGAATTTTCTTTACGGCATTATACTTAATGTAGTATTAAAAAAAATTAATCAATGTAATTTTAAATATAACATTACGATAATTGTTACTGTACATAAAAATAAAGTTTCTTTCATGATTATTTTTATTATTTTGGAGGCAAAATTTATTTATTTAATAAATACATTTAATATTCAAAATATAAAATTACGATAATTGTTATTGTATACAGAAATAATGTTGCTTTGTTGATTGTTTTATTGTTGTGAAGTTAGAAATCAATCTTTTAAGTATTTCTATTTATTGACGACAATAATAAAAATGTATCACACAATTCACCGACAAAGTCAAATACAAACACATTATACTTAAATTGATGCAATAAAGATTTGAAAAACTTTAAATCAATTTTTACGAATTGATTGATGAATGATTAGTATTTTATCAGATGCAAAGCTTATGGTGCAAATATCACAAAACGAAGATATAACATTGTGAAAAATAGATAACACTTGCAAATATATGTGAAGATCGATGAATTTTTTCAAAGGTATCAACATTTTATATATTATTTGAACATGAAATATTTTAACTCTTAACCTAACATAATTCTCTTTTCCCTTGCTGTATAGAATTTTTTAGAATTAGAATTTCTCAATTTATGGTGTAAATGACACGTTTTTGTCGTATGATCATTTGAAATAGATTATAAAGTAATATGTTGAAGTTGTTTACTAAAAAAAATATATAATATAATGTACAGACATTTCAAATCTTTGGAGGCTAATTACATTATATACAAAAAGTTTTCTCAAGTACAAAAAATCTTGAATTTTTCATTCCTCTCGAATACATGTCTTGATTGTACAATACATTAAAAATGACATATTACTTCGGGAAGGGGATGCATTCGAGAGGGGATAGATATGTATCCGAGAAGAAATAGATATATCCAAAAGGAAATAGGGATGTATTCAGGAGATGATTAAAAATCATCTTAAATTGTGAATTTATATAATATTTTTAACGAAATATGTGAAATTATATTGGACCCGTATTACGGGCCTTAAAATTAATAGTGTGTGTGTGTGTGTGTATATATATATATATATATATATATATATATATATATATATATATATATATATTAGAATTTAACACAAATATAAAGTACGGGCTGTTGTTTATCATGCATTCTATGATACTTAGAACAAAAACTTTTAAAAACTTAATAAGAAACAACAAAGTTTAAAGTGTATTTTCAAAAATAGAAAACTAAAACCAGTAGAGAAAATTGAACGAAATTTTTATTCACACATTTTAAATCTCAACACCAACTTTAAATATGCGACAAATAAAATCTCCTTATTTCATGACATGCATGATGATGCAACTTCAGGTCGTATGTCCTTCCACATTGAAGAGAAGAATGATATGACTAGTCCATTTTTCTTCTTTAAACTTGTAAACATAGTATTGCAGTAGCAACAACAGACTAACCATTCAGGTTTCGCTAGCTGCAATCGTGATTCACATCTCCTTAAATCTATCACTATAAACCTCTTGCACCTACTCACTAGTACATTTGTGCTGTTCCGTTTCACATGTCCGATCTTTTCAATATCACTTTGTAATGACCCAAAAGCTCCTCTTTAGAGTTTTGAATATTTGTTTAACTTAAGTTAATTAATCGATAGTTTATGGGCTAAAGTGATAATTTATTTAAGACCCTATACTATTTAGCCTTTATTTAATAAAATATGCGGGTAAAACCTATCACAATTAGTACTTAATTAATTCACAAAAGAAAAAAAAAGAAAGGAGAAAGACGGAACGGACGAAGGGTTCGACTGCTTCAGGTAAACTACATCTGCATTAATTTCTTTAATTGTTGCACACATATGTTTATATATATAAGATTGAATGGTAGGAAGAAAAAGAATTAGGATTCCTTTTAAACTTTTATTATAATATAATATTTTGATGGTTGTAAACAAAAAAAAAATTAAATTTAAAATAATAATAATAACCTAATCATTGGCAATGATTGCCAAGATATGATCTAATATTTGTGTTTGGCAAAATTTGGATGCAGATTATCAAATCTGCAATTTCTTTTTTTTTATTCTTTTTTTTCCCAGTTCGTAAAATCATCAACTTTAATATTTTGTTTTCCTTTATTTATTTTTCTTTTCTTATTGTTCACATTATAAAAATAAAATATTATTAAATTGGGTTGTTGGAAGTGATTGGAAAGGAAAATATATATAAAAATTTGTATTTTGTGAAGTTGAGAATTTATCGGATAGTGACCTCTACTGATTAAGCCTTTGACTAAATGGAAGTATTGGAGAGTAAATTTATAGAAATATCTTTACTATTGTTAGCATATTATAATTTAAGTTTGTTATACTAAGATAGATAATTAATTGTTGGTGGATTATTAGAGTGGTATTGAAGAAAAAAAAAGGAGGGACTTAACCTTAGACTTGGAACTTGAAAAATATAATAGTTGAAATGTTAGTTGGCATCAAGAGTTACGAACTTGATTATAAATTTGAGGTGAAATTTTAGGTCAAGATTAAACACACAAAAGTGTGAGTGTTGTTAGTTCTGAAACCTTATTGTGAATGTATATACTTGCATAGATTGCATCGATTTGGAAGCTCAACGGAAAGGGAAGGCTCAAGTCCCTTAGTGATTATTCGAGTGGTTAAGGCAAGTGGATTTCTAAACTCTTGTTAAGCGTATGAAATTCGTTTATCTTCTTGTGTGATGTTGAGAATGATTTGGAGACTTGTTGCTTATTTGTTGGTGTTGTATTCCTTGTTGTAAATTGCGCTTTGGTATCAAAATGGTTGTCTCCTCATTTTCATTTGAGCATGTCAATTGCATTGTATCTGAGACATGATTGTGGTATAAGGATGTATCATTTCGAGGGTCGTATCGCGCGCCGCGATGTATATTATATTTCGAGGGACGTATCACGCGCCGCGATGGTTACTATTATCGAGGGTCGTGTCGTGCGCTGCGACAGATGCATGGATAGATATATCCCCCATGGGTCCCGGACTGAGAGACAGCGGGTGTGTGTCGTTACGAAAGACATGCATCACGATATTTGACATTGCATCTCATGGCATTGCACATTTTATTATTGATGAACTTGAACATGTGTTTTGCTGATCTTGTGATTGTTTCTCTGTAAAGTTTGTGATTATTGAATATTGAGTTGTTATTGAGAATGTGTAAACTGATAGAGTGTGGTTATTGAGTGGTGTGTTTGGTAAACTGTTAGGCAGTAGCGTGGAGGTTTAGATAGGGTGTAAGGAGTACCCGTATTTTGTTCACTTAACTTGTGTTTAGAGGTTTGCTTGTTGGGTACCGCGTGGTTTGGTACTCACCCCTTGCTTCTACAAATTTTTGTAGGTTACGAGCCGGAACTTTTGTGATACCTTCCATTCTCTTCGTCTCCGAGGCATCTTGTGGAGGATTGTGAGGTAGCTGCTTGTCATCTCAGCGAACTTTCCTACTCCAGTTTATGACTTTGTTTTTACTTGAAAGACAACTTCATTTAAACTTCTATTTTGTTCCAATTCTAATTTTTACATTAGAGGCTTGTGCACGTGACAACCTGGTTTTGGGGATTGAATTAATATGACTTGGTTTTCTTTTATAGAAATTGTTATTGGATTGTCATTTACTTCCGCACTTTGTTAGATATTGGGTTTTAGGCTGACTTGTCTTGGTGGGATAAGACGAGTGCCATCACACCCATTTTGGGTCGTGACAAAATGGTATCAGAGCCCCAGGTTCATAGGTCTCACGTGTATACAAGCCGAGTCTACATAGAGTCTCAAGGATCAGTACAGAGACGTCTGTACTTATTTCTGAAAGTCTATAAAGATTACTAGGAAACTTTCTTTTGTTCATTCTTTCTCATCGTGCGTAGTTACCTTCGTTAGTACTGAGTTTTTGTATACTCTTTTGACAGATGATGAGGACTAGAACTAATGTTACTGGTGGTAGAGGGGAGGCACTTCCTGAGGCAGTTGTTGAGGCCCCAGCTAGGGGTAGGGGTAGATCTCGAGCTAGAGGTTGTGCTAGTAGTACGACAGTAGCCAGAGGTCGTGGACGTGGAGCAGCACCAGTGAGAGGTCGTGCTAGAGAGGTCTCTACAGAACCTCAGATTGATGGAAGGGAGGACCAGGTTCCTCCAGATCCTGTAGTCACACCTTTGCTTCAGGATACACTATTGAGGGTGTTAAGTGTGCTTGAAGGCTTTTCTCAGGGTGGTGGTGCGACTACCACACCACATGACTCCCGTATGAGAGAGGGGGCTCAGACCCAAGAGCAGCAACAAGCTCCAGCTGTTCAAGATGCGGTGGGGAAACTACCAGTAGATCCCGCGGTTCAGAATGATGTTGCACCAGCAGTTGGGGGTCAAGTTGCATCGATGGTTGTTCTGACAGAGGATGAGCAGCGTAGGTATGAGAGATTTCGAAAGATGGACCCACCTCAGTTTCAGGGTGGGAAGAACGAGGATGCTCATGAGTTTCTAACTACCTGCCGAGAGTTACTAGAGGTGGTTGGATTAGCTGAGTCACATGGGGAGCATATTAGCTGAGTCACATGGGGTTCGATATGCTACACTCCAGCTTCGTGGACCAGTGAGAGACTGGTGGAGGACTTATTCGGGATGTTTGCCAGTTGGATCTCCTCCAGTGACTTGGGAGCAGTTTGCTAGCGCATTCCAAGATCGTTTTATCCCATAGAGCGTGAGAGAGGAGAGTTTCTTGAGGTTTAGAGTCTGAGATAGGATGGTTTATCGGTTACAGAGTATGAGGCGCGTTTTTGCCAGTTGTCTAGGCATGCGTTGGCCATTATTCCAAATGAGATAGAGAGGATCTGCAGATTTGTGAGGGGATTGACTTTCTCTATCAGGTCAGCTGTGTTTCGGACATCTAGGGAGGGGACTTCTTTCCAGTATATTGTGAGCGCCGCCAAAGAGGCGGAATTGATGGAGAGAGAGGAGTTTGGGGACCCTAAAAGAGCTCGTATATCAGGTCAGTTTCAGGGTGCCTCATCTGGATGTAGGGGATCACAGAGAGTGAGTGGTTCTTTTCAGCAGCGGGGACCTATTCATGGATCTATGCCGACATTTGAGGGTAGCCAGACATCTAGGGGTTCTTATCGCCCAGGTCAGGGCTCGTACGGTTCACAGCAGCGACCTACAGGGCGAGGAAATTATAGTGGATTTTCAGGGTCCACACAACAGTTCCCATGTCAGAAATTTTGTTTTACTTATGGAGATCCCGATCATCTAATGCGGCAGTGTACTTCACAAAGGGGTCGTGGTGGGCCTCGACCTAATTCTTCATTCCAGACTAGACCACCAGCACCACAGGGTAGAGGTCGTGGCAGAGTTCAGTCAGGTAGAGGTGATAGAGTTTCTAGTAGTGGTGTTGCAGCTCAGCAGAGTGGGGGTAGAGGTACCACCCAGGATGGAGGCGGACGAGGAGGCCACTGCTATGCTTTCCCCGGGAGACCTGAGGCGGAGACCTCTGATGCTGTTATTACAGGTATCATCCTAGTATGCCATCGACCTGCGTCTGTGTTGTTTGATCCGGGTTCTACATTCTCTTATGTGTCTACGTATTTTGCTGCTAAATTTGATATGATATGTGATAGCATGACTGTACCTATTCGTATTTCTACACCCGTGGGTAAGCCCTTAGTGGTGGATCGAGTGTATCGATCCTGTCTTTTTTCTTTGGCTTGGTATGACACTTGGGTAGACTTAATCATTCTGGGGATGGTGGACTTTGATGTTATCTTGGGTATGGATTGGCTTTCTCCTTATCATGCTGTCCTTGATTGTAATGCTAAGACTGTGACTTTAGCAATGCCTGGTATTCCGAGGGTTGAGTGGAAGAGTGCTAGTGGTTCTTATCCTAGCAAGGTCATCTCTTTTATCCGTGCTCAGAAATTGGTGGAGAGGGGGTGTTTGTCTTACTTAGCGTTTATTCGGGATACTAGTGTTGAACCACCTTCCATGGACTCTGTTCCCGTGGTTCAGGAGTTTCTCGATGTATTTCCTTCTGATCTTCCAGGTGTTCCTCCCGATAGGGATATCGATTTTGCTATTGATTTGGAGCCGGGCACTAAGCCTATTTCTATACCTCCATATCGTATGGCCCCAGCAGAGTTGAAAGAATTGAAGGATCAGTTGCAAGATTTATTGAGTAAGGGTTTTATTCGCCCTAGTGTTTCACCTTGGGGTGCCCCTGTATTGTTTGTGAAGAAGAAGGATGGGACTATGAGAATGTGTATTGATTACAGACAGTTGAACAAGGTAACAGTTAAGAATAAGTATCCTCTTCCGCGTATTGATGACTTATTTGATCAGTTACAGGGAGCATCATTGTTCTCAAAAATTGATTTGAGGTCTGGGTATCATCAGTTGAAGATTAGGGCATCAGATATCCCTAAGACAGCTTTTCGGACCCGGTATGGGCATTATGAGTTTCTAGTGATGTCCTTCGGATTGACTAATGCCCTTGCAGCATTCATGGAGTTGATGAATGGGGTGTTTCGACCATACCTTGATTCTTTTGTGATTGTTTTCATCGATGACATCTTGGTTTACTCTAACATTGAGGAGGACCATGTCCGACACCTGAGGATTGTACTTCAGAGGTTGAGAGAAGAGAAGTTGTATGCCAAGTTCTCAAAGTGTGAGTTCTGGCTTACTTCTGTGACATTCTTGGGACACGTGGTGTCCTAGGAGGGTATTAGAGTAGATCCGGCCAAGATTGAGGCAGTTAGAGGCTGGACGCGACCTACTTCACCTACTGAGATTAGGAGTTTTGTTTGATTGGCAGGCTATTATCGACGATTTGTTCAGAGTTTCTCTACTATTGCAGCTCCATTGACTAGATTGACTCGACAGGATGTGAGTTCAGTGGTCTGATGAGTGTGAGGAGAGCTTTCAAAAGCTCAAGACTTTGTTGACTTCTGCTCCTGTGTTGACTCTACCTGAGGAAGGTGTAGACTTTACGGTGTATTGTGATGCTTCAGGAGTTGGTTTGGGTGGTGTGTTGATGCAGAAGGGGAAAGTGATTGCTTATGCTTCTAGGCAGTTGAAATCCCTTGAGAAGAACTACCCTACTACTGATTTGGAGTTGGCGGCTGTGGTATTTGTACTTAAGTTATGGCGTCATTATTTGTATGGAGTGCATTGTGAGATCTTCACTGATCATCGGAGTCTTCAGTATATCTTTAGCCAGAGGGATTTGAACTTGAGGCAACGAAGATGGCTTGAGTTGCTGAAGGACTATGATGTGACCATTCTGTATCATCCGGGGAAGGCCAATGTTGTGGCCGATGCTTTGTGTAGGAAGACTCATAGCATGGGGAGTCTTGCATCTCTTAGTGTTGAGCAGAGACCATTGTCTAAAGATGTTCAATTGTTAGCTAACAGTCTTTTCCGATTACAGATCTCAGAGGAGAGTGATGGGATGATTGCTTTTATTGAGGCTCGATCTTCTTTATTCGAGCAGATTCGTGCACTCCAGTTTGATGATGAAAAATTATGTCTCATTCGAGACAAAGTATTGAGAGGGGAAGCTAAGGAGGCTGTCCTTGATTCTGATGGTGTCTTGAGGATCGGAGGCAGGATTTGTGTGCCCAAGATAGGCGATTTGATTAGATTGATCCTTGAGGAGGCCCATTGTTCTCGATATTCTATCCATCCGGGAGCGGCGAAAATGTATCATGATCTAAGTCAGCATTACTGGTGGTGTGGGATGAAGAGAGATATTACAGACTTTGTTTTGAGGTGTTTGACTTGCCAGCAGGTCAAGTGTGAGCACCAGCAGCCTGGTGGTGTATCTCAAAGGATGCCTATTCCTACTTGGAAGTGGGAGCGGATTACTATGGACTTTGTTGTGGGTTTGCCTACCACAGTGGGTGGTTATGACTCTATTTGGGTTGTTGTTGATAGGCTGACCAAGTCTGTCCACTTCATCCCGGTTCGGGTAAAGTATACAGCAGAAAAGTTAGCCGAACTATATATCAGTCAGATTGTGCGACTACATGGAGTTCCTGTTTCTATCATATCAGATCGAGGTTCACTATTTACTTCTCACTTCTGGAAGGCATTACAACATGGTCTGGGTACTCAGTTAGATATGAGTACGGCATTTCACCCTCAGACAGATGGTCAATCTGAGCGGACCATTCAGGTATTGGAAGATATGCTTCGAGCGTGTGTGATCGATTTTGGTGCAAGATGTGATTGACATTTACCCTTACCGTAGTTCGCCTATAATAACAGTTATCACTCTAGTATCCAAATGGCCCCATTTGAGGCATTGTATGGTAGACGGTGTAGATCTCCTATTGGTTGGTTTGATTCGGCGGAGATGGACTCTTTGGATACAGACTTGCTTAGAGATGCTATGGAACAAGTCCGTATGATTCAGTATAGACTGTTGACAGCCCAGAGTCGACAGAAGAGTTATGCAGACCGGAGAGTTAGAGCCTTAGTGTTTATGGAGGGTGATCACGTTTGGCTCCGAGTATCACCCATGAAGGGTGTGATGAGGCTTGGGAAGAAGGGCAAGCTTAGCCCTAGGTTCATTGGACCTTTTGAAATTTTGAGCCGAGTGGGAGAGGTGGCCTATAAGCTAGCCTTGCCACCTAGTTTGTCGGCAGTTCATCCTGTTTTCCATGTCTCTATGCTTCGAAAGTATACTCCGGATGAATCTCATGTGATTTCACTTGATTCTGTGGAGTTGGGTCCAGACTTGACATTTGAGGAGGAGCCTATAGCTATTTTGGATAGGCAGGTTCGAAAGCTTAGGACCAAGGAGGTTGCTTCAGTGAAGGTGCATTGGAAGCACCGAACAGTGGGAGAGGCAACTTGGGAGACTGAGTCTGACATGCGTGCCAGATATCCTCAACTTTTTGAAGCTTCAGGTACTTTCTTTTACTCTATGTTCGAGGACGAACATGATTTTTAGTGGTGGATAATGTAATGACCCAAAAGCTCCTCTTTAGAGTTTTGAATATTTGTTTAACTTAAGTTAATTAATCGATAGTTTATGGGCTAAAGAGATAATTTATTTAAGACCCTATACTATTTAGCCTTTATTTAATAAAATATGTGGGTAAAACCTATCACAATTAGTACTTAATTAATTCTCAAAAGAAAAAAAAAGAAGAAGAAAGGAGAAAGACAGAATGGACGAAGGGTTCGACTGCTTCAGGTAAACTACATCTGCATTAATTTCTTTAATTGTTGCACACATATGTTTATATATATAAGATTGAATGGTAGGAAGAAAGAGAATTAGGATCCCTTTAAATTTTTATTATAATATAATATTTTGATGGTTGTAAACAAAAAAAAAATTAAATTTAAAATAATAATAATAACCTAATCATTGGCAATGATTGCCAAGATATGATCTAATGTTTGTGTTTGGCAAAATTTGGATGCAGATTATCAAATCTGCAATTTGTTTTTTTTATTCTTTTTTTCCCCAGTTCGTAAAATCATCAACTTTAATATTTTCTTTTCCTTTATTTATTTTTCTTTTCTTATTGTTCACATTATAAAAATAAAATATTATTAAATTGGGTTGTTGGAAGTGATTGGAAAGGAAAATATATATAAAAATTTGTATTTTGTGAAGTTGAGAATTTATCGGATAGTGACCTCTACTGATTAAGCCTTTGACTAGATGGAAGTATTGGAGAGTAAATTTATTGAAATATCCTTACTATTGTTAGCATATTATAATTTAAGTTTGTTATACTAAGATAGATAATTAATTGTTGGTGGATTATTAGAGTGGTATTGAAGAAAAAAAAAGGAGGGACTTAACCTTAGACTTGGAACATGAAAAATATAATAGTTGAAATGTTAGTTGGCATCAAGAGTTACGAACTTGATTATAAATTTGAGGTGAAATTTTAGGTCAAGATTAAACACACAAAAGTGTGAGTGTTGTTAGTTCTGAAACCTTATTGTGAATGTATATACTTGCATAGATTGCATCGATTTGGAAGCTCAACGGAAAGGGAAGGCTCAAGTCCCAGTGTGATTATTCGAGTGGTTAAGGCAAGTGGATTTCTAAACTCTTGTTAAGCGTATGAAATTCGTGTATCTTCTTCTGTGATGTTGAGAATGATTTGGAGACTTGTTGCTTATTTGTTGGTGTTGTATTCCTTGTTGTAAATTGCGCTTTGGTATCAAAATGGTTGTGTCCTCATTTTCATTTGAGCATGTCAATTGCATTGTATCTGAGACATGATTGTGGTATAAGGATGTATCATTTCGAGGGTCGTATCGCTCGCCGCGATGGATATTATATTTCGAAGGACGTATCGCGCGCCGCGATGGTTACTATTATCGAGGGTCGTGTCGTGCGCCGCGACAGATGCATGGACAGATATGTCCCCCATGGGTCCCGGACTGAGAGACAGCGGGTGTGTATCGTTAAGAAAGACATGCATCACGATATTTGACATTGCATCTCATGGCATTGCACATTTTATTATTGATGAACTTGAACATGTGTTTTGCTGATCTTGTGATTGTTTCTCTGTGAAGTTTGTGATTGTTGAATATTGAGTTGTTATTGAGAATGTGTAAACTGATAGAGTGTGGTTATTGAGTGGTGTGTTTGGTAAACTGTTAGGCTGTAGCGTGGAGGTTTAGATAGGGTGTAAGGAGTACCCGTATTTTGTTCACTTAACTTGTGTTTAGAGGTTTGCTTGTTGGGTACCGCGTGGTTTGGTACTCACCCCTTGCTTCTACAAATTTTTGTAGGTTACGAGCCGAAACTTTTGTGATACCTTCCATTCTCTTCGTTTTCGCGGCATCTTGTGGAGGATTGTGAGGTAGCTGCTTGTCATCTCAGCGAACTTTCCTACTCCAGTTTATGACTTTGTTTTTACTTGAAAGACAACTTCATTTAGACTTCTATTTTGTTCCAATTCTAATTTTTACATTAGATGCTTGTGCACGTGACAACCTGGTTTTGGGGATTGAATTAATATGACTTGGTTTTCTTTTATAGAAATTGTTGTTGGATTGTCATTTACTTCCGCACTTTGTTAGATATTGGGTTTTAGGCTGACTTGTCTTGGTGGGATAAGACGAGTGCCATCACACCCATTCGGGGTTGTGACACACTTCACGTATCTTATCCATCCCAAAAGGTCACTCCCACCTTGCTTTGTATATCTTCATTTCTAATCTTATCTCTTTCCTAATAAACCCCACAGACCTAAGTATTCTGAAACCTTGAACATGCATCATAAAAACCTTATTCATTTTGAACTATCACATAACACCAGATAAATACTCCAATTATAGTACACCAATATCTATGGTTTATAATTAAAATACTAAATCACACAATCGCAAAGACATGACTAAACATAGATATTCCTAAAACAAGAATTTAACATAACCAGGTAGGTCATGATCGACATGCCTGCCTCCTAGCTGCACTATTTTTCTTTTCTTTTTTTTTATGATTTTTCGTTTTAATTTGTTTGTCTTTCTTTTTAATTTTTAAATATTTAAAAATTATATAATATATACTACAAAAGCATGATAATTACCAACTTAAAATATTTATTAAAAATATAAAATTTTTTGAGTGATTCATAAAAGAAGTAACATGCATGATTTAAATAGCAAACTACGTAGAAAGTATTGTAAATCTCTAAAATTAATAACATTTGACTGACTCTTGAAATTCTATTTGTGTTACATACATTGGGATAAGACAAATAAGATAAATTATTAAAATTTCACATAAAAAGTACCATAAATTATAATACTAAAAAGAATTAACATTTACTCATAATATTTAATTATGGAAGTACTTAGAAATTATTGTAAATCTCAATAATTAATAGCATTTGATTGACTCTTGAAATTCGATTTGTTCTATGCATTTGGACAAGAGAAGTAATATATATTATTTAAAAATTATGTAAAAATATTATAAATTACAATAATTAATAACTTAAAATATATAATATCAATTTAATTGACTATCTAAATTCTATCTATGTCATCTAAAATGAGACAAAAAATAATTGATATTGAGTTTGTGCTAGCACGGAGACATGTGACTAGTGTTATAGCTAAGGCGTCAAGTTAACTCACAAGAGAGATGTATTTGTTAGTTTAAGTTACATATTGATTAGGTATTGTGGATCAATATAAATACTCCAACTGAAAATTTTGTTTAAACAAAAATATCTTATGACAAAAACTTTAGATTACTATTTAAACTTTTGTAGATATTAGAAAACAGACAAAAAATTTAGGGGAAATGATCTGATATATCCCCCAATTTATCATTTGGAGTTGATACGTCCTTCGTTATTAAAGTAATTTATATATACCCTTACCGTTATATAAAAGACTCATGTATACCCCTACCATTACAAATGAGTTCACATATACCCTTCATTTAATGGAAGTGAATAAATTAGCTTTATTTATATTTCTGGCTGTTAATTTTTAAAAAGTTAATGTAGGGTATACATGATCCTTCTAGCAAAGTTCAAGGTATATTTTAATCTTTTAGATAAATTAATTATTTTTTGACGTCTTTCATTCCTTAGTGTAAAGAAAAAATTAAAATTAATTTTTTTGTTGTTGTATTATAATTTAAAACTATTTTACTATATTGTTATTTTGTTTTTGTATTTAAAAAAATAGTTAGGTCGTATATGATAAAGTTTACAATAAAATTATTGAAATTTGACCATAATAATAATAAATTTGAGGAAAAAAGGACAAATATACACAGACTATAATAAATGCTATGTAGATACCCTTCATCATACTTTTGGAAAATTGATGCCCCTAACATCCAAATTTTAAAGCGTATATACCATATCTATTAATAGCGAGACATATGTCTCAATCTAAAACACCTACCCAAAATTTATTCAATTTCAATCCATAATTTAAAGACTCATTCAAATTAATTCTAAAATCCACCTAGATAACATAACAAATGATAACGCAAAGCACTTTATCTTATAGCAAATTATCATGGCAAGCCTAAACGAGTTCAACCCTCCATATGTTTTTTAATGAAAAGCTTCAACTTTCTTCCCCCACTAAAAACCTAAAAATCCCCATTCGCATTTCCAACCTCCACCATCAGGCAACTTGCGTTCGCCCTCTTGCCATTATCAAAGTACTGTAGAAAGTAGTCTAGCTCGGAGATGAAATCTTAAACTTAACCCTCAATGTTGCTCTGAAACTCGTAAAGGGATAAATTTGGAGGTTCCACTGTTTTCATCTTTAAGAAACAATTTTTTGGATCTTAGATGTTCTCCAACATAACCCTTTGCATTGCCGTCTTCGCTGCCTTGATGGAGTAGCAGTAGATGTTCCTGGTATGAATGAGGAGAGACGTAATTTGACACAGTAATCTATAAATTTTCGAATAGTAATGAAAAGCACAGAAGAAAGGAAGGAGACGAGATACGACACGGTTAGAGAAGCCATTGAGAAAGAAGGACCCTAGGTAATTAAAATTATTGAATTATGTTAAATTCACATCTAAGCATCATAATCTCTAAAGTTGTATTTTGATGTTTCGCCCAAAGGAGGATGTCAATATACATATAAGAATTTATAAACCATTTTTGAATTTAATAGCAGGTTAAAATTCATCACTCAAAGTATTATCAACTGAATATATTATATTTGCAGCATTTGATCTTCATTCGCACTCTGCCTCTGTTATGACCTTTAAAGATCTTAACTTCTCAGATTGGTGCGAACATATCAAATTCCATCTCGGATTTTTAGATCTTAATGTTGCACTTTACACTGAGAAGCTAACTTCTATTACTGAAACTAGTAGTACTGAATAAAGGTGTCATTATAAGAACCGGGATCGATCTAACAGATTAGGCATAATGTTTATGGTAATGAAAATTGAGAGCAACATTAAGACTACTCTTCCCAAAACAGAAAATGCAACAGACTTTTTAAAATTTGTGAAAGAATAATCTCAAACTGCTAATAAGTCTCTTGTTGGGACACTAATGGGTACTTTGACCACCATGAAGTTTGATGGTTCACGTACCATGCATGAGCATGTCATCAAAATGACAAATGTAGAAGCAAGACTCAAGTCTTTAGGAATGGAAGTGGAACAAAACTTTCTTGTACAATTCATCATCAACTCATTATAGTCTGAGTATGGGATTTTCCAAATGAACTACAACACCATGAAAGACAAGTAGAAAGTGCATGAATTGTACGGAATGTTGGTTCAGGAGGAAGTAAGGCTCAAGAGTTAAGGAACCCACTTCATTAACCTTGTATGTAATTAAGGACTTGGAATGAAAGGAAAGAAACATGTTAAAGGAAAATAGAGGCACCATAATGTTAACGAGTCATTCTCTCAAGTACATAAGAAGGAACATAAGAATGATAAGTGTCGTTTCTGTGAAAAATCTAGACACTTTCAAAAAGATTGCCAGAAATTTAAGGCGTGGCTTGAGAAAAAAGGTAAGCCTAGTGCTTTTACATGTCTCGAATCAAATTTAACTGAAGTTCCTTATAATACTTGGTGGATTGACTCTTATTGTACTGTTCATGTTTCTAATACGATGTAGGGATTCCTTCCAACAAAAACCATAAACCTGAATGAATGATATGTGTATATGGGGAATAAAGTGAAGGCTCATGTTAAAGCTAAAGGAACTTACTGTTTGATCCTTGATACTGGGAACCACTTTGATTTACTTGAAACTTGTTATGTACCTTCTCTTTCGAGAGTTTTAGTTTCTTTGTCTAAGTTGGATAAGACCGGGTACTCTTTTAATTTCGGTAATGGATGTTTTAGTTTGTTTAAAGATAATTATCTAATTGGTACTGGTAAGCTTTGTGATAACTTATACAAACTGAATCTTGATATTCTATTTGTCGAAACACTCTTAACTCTGCATCATAATATTGGAAACAAACGAAGTTTGGTGAATGAAAAATATGATTTCTTGTGGCACAAACGTTTAGGTCACATATCCAAAGAAAACAAACAAGACACACAAAGAAAGGATCCACAAGAAGAACACAACTTCTTGAAAATATACACACTGATATATGTGGTACTTTTAATATTATATCTTTCAGTAAAGAAAAATATTTAAGCACTTTTTTGACGATTTTTCACGTTATGGGTATGTTTATTTGTTGCATGAAAAATCTCAAGCGGTAAATTATTTAGAGGTCTTTATTATTGAGGTTGAAAGACAACTAGATAAAAGGTGAAAATAATCAGGTCAGATAGAGGTTGTGAATATTATGGAAGATATGATGAAAATGGATAACACCCAGGTCCATTTGCTAAATTACTCGAAAAAACATGGCATATGTGCTCAATAAACAATGTCTGGAACACCACAACAAAATGGTGTAGCAGAAAGGCGTAATCGTATATTAATGAATATGGTTAAGTAATTCATCTATTCCTCTTTCATTGTGAATGTATGATTTAAGGAGTGCCATTTACTTACTAATATTGTTCCTAGTAAAGAAGTCTCAAAGACTCCTTTTGAACTATGGACTGATAGGAAACCTAGTGTAAGGCACCTGCATGTTTGGGGTTGCCCGACAGAAGTTAGAGTTTACAACCCACAAGAAAAGAAACTGAATTCAAGAACAATCAATGGTTTCTTCATTTGTTATCTAGAAAAATCAAAAGGGTATAGATATTACTGTCCTAATCACAGTACAAGAATAGTTGAAACTGGAAATGCTAGACTCAGTAAGAATGGTGAAGTTAGTGGGAGTGAAGAACCACGTAAAGTAGAAATTAAAGAAGTTAGGGTGCGGGTTTCTCTACCTTTTACTTCTTTTAAAGATGTTGTTCCTAAAGGTGTTGCACAACCTAACAATAAACAAGAACAACAAATTGATGCTCCTATTAATCTCAATGAAGCAATAATTAATGAACTTGCAATAGATGTACCACAAGAAGTAGCATTAAGAATATCTCAAAGCCAAAAGAGACCTGCTATTTCTGATGACTATTAAGTATATTTACACGATTCAGAAATTGACTTGGAAATTGATAATGATCCAGTTTCATTTTCTCAAGATACTTAAAGTAATAATATTGATAGATGGATAAATGCTATGAAAAATGAGTTGAAATCTATGGAACAAAATGAAGTATGAGACCTTTTTGAATTACTAGAACGTTGCAAAATAGTTGGGTGTAAATTGGTCTTTAAGACCAAATGTTACTGAGCTGGCAACATCGAACGTCACAAAGCCAGACTTGTTGCAAAAGGTTTCACTCAAAAGAATGACATCGACTATAAAGAAATATTTTCACTTGTTTCTAGAAAAGATTTACTCAGAATTATAATGGCTTTAGTAGCTCATTATGACTTAGAGCTACATAAAATGGATGTGAAAACAGTCTTTCTAAATGGAAATTTGGAGGAAGAAGTTTATATGAATCAACCTAAAGGGTTCTCTTGTAAAGATAAGGAACACATGGTGTGTAAACTTAAGAAGTCATTATATGGACTTAAACAAGCTTCTCGACAATGGTATCTTAAGTTTAATGAAACTATTGCAACTTTTGGATTTAAGGAAAACATTATTGATCGGAGTATATATGTGAATGTTAGTGGGAGTAAGTTTATTATCTTATTCCTATATGTTGATGACATCTTGCTTGCTACTAATGATCTTGGTTTGTTGCATCATACCAACAGATATTTATCTAATAATTTTGAAATGAAATATAAGAGAGAGGCATCCTATGTGATTGGAATAGACATATTTCGAAATAGATAACAAGGATTATTAGGTTTGTCTCAGAAAGCCTAAGAACATAAGCAACATTCAACATGATAAAGATTAGAGTGCATTAAATGGAGCGAAATATGAGGGCTTGTACGTGTCAATAGACTAACCTGTTGAAGAATCTTTACAGATCCATATCAATTACACTAACACCTGAAATACACGGAACCTATATTTAAAAAAACATCATTTTCTTATGAAATATGTGCAAGAGAATATTGTTAGGTACTGGCGTGTTTTCCAAAACATGAATAGTTTTCCAAATTAAGTTTTAACCTGTTTAAGCTTCAAGGCTTTATAATTTGAAAAGAGAGAACCTCTAGCATTGTCTTGTAATTGATGGTACTAGAACAATAAAGCTTTTCCATTAGAAGTTACAACTCGTACTTCACTTGTTATAATTAACCCTACTAGAACATAAAATGAACAAACCACACTTGGAAGGATTTAAACCTTCAACCTATACAATCTGTTCCGTTTTACTATTTTTCATTTGTGTGTGAGGAAGAGAGAAAGAGCGTTGCTCTATGCATTAATTTGTTGAATCTGTTTAAAGACATTGTGCTCCAGATCCAGATTATTGCCCAATAAGATAATCGCAAAATGGATATCTTCAGCGCAAAATCATTGCTTGGTAGGTAAAAAGGAGAAATAAATTATGTATATTCCCACGAGAGTTTTTTTATTACTAGGATACAGATGATCTTAGTCATTTTTCTAAACACTAGAGGTTGATCTCATTTCGATGCAATGTATGTGATGCCTTGGAGGAACCCCGATACAATGAACCAAACTTAGCAATCTGCTCATGCAGAGCACCCAAGTTGACAAGAGAAACAATATTGGGTGTCCTGTGAGCACACTAACAAAAAAAGTTCCACCACAGATATATCCTTAAATGCAATTTTGCACTCACTTTAAACACAATGAAGTTTACTTCAACTCTTCCACAATGAGAGGACATACTAAAGGAAACAATGCATCTCCAAGCATAGTTACACCAATAAAATATAATCTTCAAAAAAATAGAATGGCAACACCAGCAGCAATCAATCCATCAATAATGATACTCACCCAAACACAGTAGGCCCACTACGGTTTCTTTGATTCTTTTCCACTCTATTCAGAAATAGCGTTTAGCGACGAATTATATTACATCACTAAATAATGACATATTAGCAACGAAATTACCATTTCGTTGCTAGAATAACAATTTTTTTTGAGTTATGATATAGTGACGGATTAGCGATGGAATATTTTTTACGTTGCTAAATATCAATGCAAAGTCTGGCCCCAAAATTTCCTACGGATTTAGCAAGAAATTATTTGTTACAAATTTAATTAATATTTCGCGATAGAAGAAGGAATGTAAAATTTGTCACTAAACTTTTAAATACATATTTTTAAAAAAATTATTTTTTATAGTGGCGAAAAAATATGTCGCTAGAATTTAATCTATAAAAATATCTTTATTTGGTAGCAACTCCGTATTCTAGGCAAATTTTTTTTATCATTTGCACTTGTATCTGAAGAAAGTGGTATCTCAACCTCTCCAATGAAACTCTTGTCTGAGATATGAGATCTCAACCTCTCCATCTTTGATCGATGAATTAAGCATATTCTTCTTCATCTCTCCAACTCGAATCGATGAACAGTCTTTTTAACTTTTTTTTTTCCTCCTTCTTAAGTAGCTCTATCTACCTTCAAAGTTTAAACTAAATCTTCCATAAATAAATAAGTATTCTTTGAGTTCAATCAATTAATTGTTTAGTTTAGTATTGTATTTTATTTTGGAGACAATAGTTGTTGTGCAAAATCAAACCCGATTTATGCGCAATATTTGAGGTTCCAGTTTTGGAAAAATGGGTTTTCGTGATGTTCCTATTTTGGGGAAATTGTTGAAATGTTTTGAAAATAGGAGCTTAGAAGTTTGGGTGTACTGAAAATAGGTTTTCTTAAGAAAAGATTCAATGACTTATGTGGTGTTTGAGGTTCCAGTTTTCTTCTTCTCTAGAGAACTTGAAGAAAACTGACACATTTGAGATAGAGGGTTGCTAGCATTACAAACTAATGATTTTGAGTAGTGTTTGAGTACGTGGCTAAGGAGCAATACTTCCACCCCCATTCCCCCCCCCCCTTTCCTCTATGATTTTACTCAACATCTAGTATACCATCCTTGGTTGTTGCTAACTCAAAATTACTAGTGTCACCACTAATGTCTACAATAAAACTACTACAGTTTGTTTCTAGTGCACTAGTAAGATGTTTCGAGACATGGAAACCACTGATTTTCAGCGTGTGAGAAGTTTCTGAAGACGTGTTTGTTACTTCTAGAATGCATAATAGGATAACTAAGCACGGAAATAAAGCAACCTTCATTTTATTGGGAGCTAACCAAGAAATAAGTTTGTTTTAGTCTGCCTGCTCTTTCTGCTTTAACAGTCTGCCTCATGACACCAATCTTACGAGAAACATATTTACTGAAAGTAGTTAGTCTCTTGCATTTATAACCAAGTGTAACTTTAATCTAACAACCTCCAATTCTACAGCAACGTGCTTAGTATTGATATCGTATATCAACATTAATTTAATTCTTTCTTTTTTTACGAAGTAAATTCCACACTAATTTATGTTTTATTTTACATTGGAGATATTTTTTTATTTTTTTTACTAGAGGTTGTTGACCTGATTCGCTTCATTAAAAGGTATCTCTTTTTCTCTCCCTCCCTTACCCCCCCCCCAGTAGCTTCTTTTGAGCCAGAAAAATGTGTTGGTGTAATTTTTTTATAATGTTAGTTTATTAAGGATGGCAATGGTGAAGATTAAGGGAAGGGGATAAATAAAGGTTTAACAGGGCAGGGCGGGGCAATACATAAACGGGGAAGCGCAGGATAGGGCAGGGCAGGGCAGGGCAGGGCGAGACATAACTAATTTTTTAAAACAATTAATAGGACATGCAAAAGGATTGAGTACTTTGTAGCTTGTCAACAATGCTTAGATTGATCTTCCCGAAAGGAAGATTTAGAAAAGAAGAATACCAACTCCACATTGTAGTTGAGCTTGTTTGCTTAACGTAAAAATTAAGAAATTCGACCTGACTTTAACTATGAGTCTTTGATAAGTCATGCAAAATGTTAGGCAACTCATTCAACATATACCATATTAAAATCAATTACATGAATGGGTAAGGACAATGTGTTAGAATAGGCTGCAAAGATAGAGCTTATTGCTTGTAAGTATTGCTTAAGATATGGTCTGGCTTGTAGACAGACAAAGGAAAAGAATTTATATGGTTTTGTAAAAGACTGATGGTTTAGTTCACCTGTAGAGTGGAAATATGTTATCCATATACTTTCCACGATCCTTATGCTCTAGAAGGTTTCTTGCACGTATTGCTACAACAATAGCTACCACTAAGGCAATTGAGCAGCCATAAAACATACCGGTAGGTTAAAAGTATATCAGTTATTAAAATTAACATATGGTCCTTATGCAAGTGAGATAACAAGTCAATCAAGATGTCTCAAAAAAGGGTTATACAATACATTTGACCTCCAATTACATAGGAAAAGGAAATTGATATTAACAAGGATGTATGCTTACCCATGAAAAATGCTACTCTATATTTGTCCCTTTTAGCTTGTGGTATTAAAGACTTCATTTCTTTTATTTTATTTCCATTGACAAAATGCTTTATGAATATGGCCTCCACTATTTCAATGATCTTATCAACGTTAAAAGCAACAATTGATGAGAGTTTCAAGATATAGCTGCAACAACAATGATGCTGAGAGGGGAATAGTTTTTGAAAGGGAAAGAAAATGTTCCTCATCTGAGCTACCAAGATAAGATTTATCAATCATTTCAAAGTATGATTTATAAAATTTCCTTGAGCCGATCTGTATCAATAAACTGCATGATTAGAAGAAAAAGTACATACTAATACTTCCTATTGTTGAATAGTAATCACTTTAGTAATAGCACTTTATCATACTTTTTTATGATCTTTGAAAATGTCAACACATTTAAGACATTGCAGAATTAAGTTGCAAATAGTTAGTTGAATTGAACACAACAAACAACTATAATTCATCATTTGGGAGGAACAACAGTGCAACATTACCTGTAGTATTTTAGAAGTCTAAGATATTGATAAAACTAAACAAAAGCCATTCTTATTTGTTCTTCAGTTTTCATGAGCTCGTCTTTGCTGAATGATAAGTCAGATTTAGCAGACTTGATCACATTTTTCAAAGTCGAGATAGGTGATGCTGGTTCAATATTGATTTTTTCATTGTCCAAATCTCTACTGGAGTAGGCCTAAAACCCAGAGGATTAATCTTTGTTGTATCTCTTTTCCCTAATGTTTATTAATCTTCCACGCTTTAGTTTTATTTCATGGAAATAAAAAAAAATTTAATCAAAGATTATGGATCAGATATTCTTGGACCCAAAAAAGGGAAGTGCATAGAGTAACTTGGATAAGATCATTGACATAATTTTCATTCTTCTACTTTTAAATCTCTTGCCTTATTATTTTTTAAATTGTTGAGCTAAACAGATCATTTTCGTAAATGAACGGAATTACTTGACTTAATCATTTGACAGTTCTGATGTAAATAGTTTATATATCAATATTACTTTGATGAGCACAGTGTAGCCAGATTCCTTGTCAATATCATATGATTTGATTATATTTAGCATTTCAGCCTTTCGAAAGGCTTATCCAGTTCCCTAATATCTTGTAGTCGTGTTCAAATTTTCTATAAATTTCTACTAATTCTTTGTGTAAAGCTTTTTATAGAAGTCCATAATTCTTTTGATAATTTGTTCCTTTATTTATATTATCTCTTATGATATAATTCAATGATAGCTATTACACTTTTGTACTTACATACATCAGTTCTTCATGTTTATCTGCAAGCTTTGTCAGCGATAATTTTAATACTTCAACATACTTTCACTTAATTGAAAGGCATTTCACTCATGTAGCTGAACTTTATTTTGAACTAGTAATAAATTTTTCATTCTAATATCTTTTAATACAATCGTTCACATTATTATGTGTTATGCTTAATTTGTTGTTTCTCTCAGGTTAGTTTAACAACACTATTATATTTGTATATACGTATGACTCGAGGAAGAGGTTGTGGCAAGTCCTCAGGTAGAAGTAATCCAGTTATTTATGTAAGGAGCCAACTATTCTCATGCCCACTAATATATCTAATCTTTTTATAACAATCATTGTTGGAAATGTTAAAATCACCATATCCTCTCTCCTTTTCCACACAAGATGTACTTTAGAGAATTCACTAAAAACTTAAGTACATATTCCATGAATTGTATGAGTAAGGATTTTACTTTTTTACGCTTGTATGTAAGCATATTAGTTCAAGGATATATGTATTTGAAATTATATGTATAGTGTAAGGATATTTTTGTCAAAAACTCTATTATTATATTGTAGAAGCTACTTATGTAGTTATGAAGAAATTTTTAAAATCACTTAAAATGATGAAGATTAGGAGGGATGAGAAACTCAAGAAAGTGATAGATTTGGCTAAATGAAGAAAAGGGTGTTTTCGTGAGAGTTTGAGGAGACAATGCTTTCTTGTCTTAGAGAGAATCCATACGACAATCCATCTACAAAGGAGTTTTGAAAACTCCATTCTTTAGTAAAATTGAAAGGGTTAAACAAATTGTGCTCAATACTAATAATTGAGTAGTGAAAGATCAAAAAAGAAAATATTGATATATCTATAATGTGTATTACTTTTGTTTAGGAATGAAATGAGTTATTTTCTTAGTTGGGATCATTTGTTGCTTATACCTGAAATATATCTTTTGCCGATCTATCGTCTGATTCTTCCTTTTGTTTCTTTATATCAATGAAATGTTGGTACGTTCATATCAAGTTGATCATTCTCTGTAGATAATGCATATGTTTATGAACACTAAATGAATTCTGATTCTCCGAATTAGGTTGTTCATGCATTTCTTGACAGCACGTAGGGAAAACACATTCCTATTAGGATCTTGCACTATATAGATGGTTTGTTCTTATACTGTCTAGGTGTTGCCATAATTAGCAACTATGTTTCCTCGAGATGTCTCACAATATGTTCTCTTGATCCAATTTAGATCTCATAGTTTATTAAATTTCATAGCGTGAAAATTGAAGGCCCAATTTATACAGTAACGCTAATGCTTAAAATGTTATGCATGTTGTTGTATTTTCCTTCAACATATATTTTATTCACAATTTTTAATGCTTTCATTTTTCCTCTACTTAATATGGGGAAAATATGAATAAATATTGCGGAAAAAAATTGTCTTAAGCTGATATTGATCAATGTGAAGCATTCTATCAAGTTGTGGGGAAGAAAAGAAGAGAAGAATATACAATATTGGTTTTGAAGCAAAAATTTATTACGGACATAAAAATTGTACCTCATCATCATTATTTCCTTCAATTTCTCAATCGACATGAAAACAAATACGGATGAGTTTATTAAGCAAATGCTTCTTGTCACCTTCTTCCCGTTGTTATTGAGAGGGTACAAGAAGGAAGTACTCCCATTGACAACCCAACAACAGTGACACCCTTAGTGCCTCCTTCACCCACTACTAATGAGGACAAAGTTGATCCTTAATTAGTTTCACGTGACAATTGTATCCCTTTTTGTTATATTTTTTGTTTTTTTGGAAAGTACAAATTTTGATATATTGTTTTGGATGTTTTGAATCGAAACTATGAGATATCGATTGACTATATAATTTGAACCATATATGACATTATTTTATATGCTTATTATTTAAGGGGTATTTAGCAATTTAATTTGAATTATATAAACAACATATTGAAAACAAATATAAATCAAATTTTTAAAAAAAAATTAGCAACAAATATGGCAACGGACCATCGACGAATTTTAATTATGCCAATTGTACTGGCTCAAACAACACAATATGTCAAAGCAAAAGATCAATCATGACAAAGTATATCTTTAAAAATGTGAAGTATATAAAACAATGTATTTTATTTATTTGAACTATGAGAAAACTAGAAGTCTTCAAACTGGTTGGTTGCAAAATACATCACGAACAATGACTACAAAGAGGAGAATCCCAAACAAATTACCTTATTAGCAACCCGTAGTCTACTTATACAGAATTACATCAACATTTTGCATATAATCATTAAATAGTTTTACAGAATTTTATATGTTATTCTAAATTAGGCTTCATACAATTTATATATATATATATATATATATATTATATATATATATATATATATATATATATATATATTCTAACTATGTGATGTCAACAAGTATTGTATTTCTTTTTTATTTTTATTAGTTCTAAGTGTATGCCAACAAATTTCAGATTTTTGTGCTCACTTTGTATTTCAATATCATTATTTATTTCAATTTCACTTTGTATGCCAATAAGTTTTGCATTACTTCTAAATATATGCCAACAAGTTTCGTATTTTTTGTGCTCATTTTGTATGCCAACAAGTGTTGTATTTCTGTTTTATTTTGTATTAATTCTAAGTGTATGCCAACAAGTTTTAGACTTTTTCTGCTCACTTTGTATGTGAACAAGTTTTTGTATTTTTTCTATTTTGTATTAATACTAAATGTATGCTTACAAGTTTTAGATTTCTTGTGATCATTTTGTATTCCATCTCACTTTGTATGCCAATAGACTTTGTCTTTCTTTTATTCTGTATTCATTTTAAAATCTTCTTTACTAGCAACAAAAATCTTAAATCAATAGACTTCAATTTGACATAGATTGAATATTTTCAATAGAGAGTTAACATTAATATTGAAAATTTGAGGTTTAACGAAGAGAGAAGTAATATTAATTGTGGAATCAAACACGTACAATAGGAAATAAATTTTATAAAATTTAATCTCAAAAATAAAACATGAAAAAACCATAATAATAGTGATAAAAAAATTTAGGCTTACTTAAAGTTATAGCAAAATTATGATTAGTAATTATGGTAAATTTGTTGGTTTAAATTTAAAAATTGCCTTATTTGAAATATTATTTTCCTTAATTTTATCCATTCTGTTAATAACTAATTGTATTTTTTAAAATTAAACAACTGAGAAAAATACATATATCAACAATATAAAAAACTAAAATACAGACATTTATTTTTAAAAAAATACATAACTCATGTCAACAAACTAAAACATTGTCATTTTTACTAAATTGTTAAAGTGTTGTTATGGAGTCACTCTAAAGACTAAAATATTGTTGTTTTGATAAATTTTTCATTTTTTTAAAAGGTTAAAGATTTGTTTATTTTTTATACCTGCTATATATAACAAAATTTATGTGTATCATGGATAAATATGTCACATCCCAACTTGTAGATGAATAATCGAGAGGATCAAAGTGAGCTAGGTTAATAAATGAGTGAGTCAATAACCACAAAAAAATTGAATGGATTGGATAAATTATGTTTGATATGGGCTAATTTTATAGGTAATTAATTTGATAAATACTAGTTTGTAATATTACGAATCTTATCAGATTTTGATGCATCCTAATACATCCAAATACATATATTTTGAAATATATAGGATCAAAATTATATGTAATTATGATTTGAACTAAAAGTGGATAGATCTAAATAATGGACTTGGGTTAGCATGATATTTGAATAATTGGCTAAATATAAATTATATATATATATATATATATATACATGATCGACATGTCTGCCTCGCAGCTGCAATATTTTTCTTTTTTTGATGATTTTTTCGTTTTAATTTGTTTATCTTGTCTTTTAATTTTTAAATATTTGAAAATTATATTATATATTATATAAAATCATGATAATTACCAACTAAAAATACTTATAAAAATATATATACAAAATGATTGATTCATAAAAGAAGTAACATGCATGATTTAATTTTCAAACTACATAGAAAGTACTGTAAATCTCAATAATTAATAACATTTGATTGACTCTTGAACTTCTATTTGTGTCACATACATTGGGATAAGAGAAGTAACATAAATTATTAAAATTTCACATAAAAAGTACCATAAATTATAATAATAAAAAGAAATAACATGTAATATAAATATTTAATTTGGGAACTACTTAGAAAGTATTGTAAATCTCAGTAATTAATAACATTTGATTGACTCTTGAAATTCTATTTGTTCTATGCATTGGGACAAGAGAAGTAATATATATTATTTAAAAATTACGTAAAAATATTATAAATTATAATAATTAATAACTTAAAATATTTAATGTCAATTTAATTGACTATCTAAATTCTATCTATGTCATCTAAAATGAGACAAAAAAAATAATTGATATTGACTCCGTGCTAACACGGACACTTGCGACTAGTGTTATAGCTATGACGTCAAGCTTATTCACAAGAGAGATGTATTTGTGAGTTAAAGCTACATATTGATTAGGTTTTGTGGATCAATATAAATACTCCAACTGAAAATTTTGAGTAAACTAAAAAAACTTATGACAAAAATTTTAGATGACTATTTAAATTTTTTTGTAGATATTAGAAAACAGGCAAAAAAAATTAGGGGAAATAATATGATATATCCCCCAATTTTCCATTTGGAGTTGATATGTCCTTAGTTATTAAACTAATTTATATATACCCTTACCGTTATACAAAAGACTCACGTGTATCCCTCTCGTTACAAATGAGCTCAAATATACCCTTCATTTAATGGAACTGAATAAATTAGCTTTATTTATATTTCTGACTTTTAATTTTAAAAAAGTTAATATAGGGTATATATGATCCTTCTAGCAAAGTTCAAGGTATATTTTAATCTTTTACGTACATCAATTATTTTTTGACGTCCTTGATTATCATTATTTAAATTGCTTATTCTTATTTAATTTTTTTCTTCATTCGTAAGTGTAAAGAAAAAAACAAAAACTAATTTTTTTGTGGCTATATTATAATTTAAAACTATTTTACTATATTGTTATTTTGTTTTTGTTTTTAAAAAAATAATTCGGTCGCATATGATAAAGTTTACTATGAAATTAGTGAAATATAAATTAATTTGACCATAATAATAATACATTTAAGGAAAAAAGGACAAATCTACCCTAGACTATCATAAATGCTATATAGATACCCTTCGTCATTCTTCTCGGACATTGATGCCCCTGTTAGTGAAAAACTTAAAAGATAATAAAATTGCAAGATTACAATTGAAAATAAAATGAAGAAATTAATCTCTTCAGGCTGAGGCACGGATATCTCGCTCTCTTTAAGGAGATTCAAGCCCACTGCAGCAAATATTTTCACCGGTCCAGCAGTAGTCCTCTTTGACTTATTCCCTCCAGTATACAATAGCCTTCACAAAGTATAACTCAAAAACTATGGACAAGAGTTGAGTCCAAAGCTCCACAAAAAAGAACACTTCCCTTTAACTAATAAGAACTCTCTTTTAGACCAACTCTTTCAGTCTTTGTTTTCTCTTGTCTTTTGTGTGTACCAAACCAAATGAAGACCACCACCATTTATACTACAAGAAGTCTTCCTAGTAATGAATAGGAAGGTAATAGAGGTAGTAAATAGTGAAGATAATGGTCTTAGGAGTTTCATAGGTTACATAGGTTACAATAGGAGTTACATATGTTACATAGGTTACAAAGAGTAATGGATGAATTAAGAATGAAATAAAGTGATGGATAACAAATGTTAATGGATGATGTAGAAGTTATCTATTTCAATGTTTATTGGATTGTTTTTATCTCACAATGAATTCAGCCAATAAAGCAAAAAGTAATGACATTACATGGCTACCAAGTCAAAGATGAATAGCAAGATTAAATTGGTAGTTTAAAACACAAATGCCTATCCAAAATAAAGCAATTTAATATGTTAAATATTAATATTAAAATGTTCATAACCTAACAATCCCCCACTCATTTAAAAATTTAGGTAAGAGAGTATATAACTTGAAGGAAGACTACTATGTATAATGAAGGTGTGCTTTGCATTGAACCTCCAATTAGTGAAACGGTAACTTTTACCTCAGAGTCATAGTGGTCTAAGACTTGAACTATGACCGCTTAAGTGAAATAAAATATCACTGCTCACACATAATAATCAAGGTGTTGACATGAGTTTTAACAGCCTGCACGTTATGGCCATGTGCTATCCCAGTTTCATGAGTGCATTTGAGAATAAGCCCCATTCTCATAGGAAGAGACCTACTTCCACACATCACATAGGTGAAATCTGTCGAGAGTGATCCTGTAAGATTAACACTCCACCCATACGGGCTACAGATATTCATTAAGAGTTTTATCAACTCAATGTTCACAAACTACTAGAAACAATGCACTCATATCATAGGGAGGGAAAAAAATAGTGCATTTTTCACAACAAGTCATCATATGATTAGTTTTTCCCTTTGAAACTGGTTATAGGATCTCTAGTCCCCAGGTTGGGTTTCCTCATATATGACTCAAGGATTTGTAGGCTTCATTCCCATCCCTCTCGATGTGCTCCAGACCATTTCTCTTTTTAAGGCCTTCGTAAAAGGATATGCAAGATTATCACAAGATTTGAAATAATCAACATTAATGGTATGATTTTTCAAATACGATCTTACATTAGTGTGTTTCCTCCTTATAGGTCTGGATTTACCGTTGTAATAACGGTTTTGAACTCTACCAATTGCTGCGGTGCTACCACAATGAATAAAAATAGGAGGAATTGGTTTTTCAAAATAAGAAAATTGAAACAATAAATCTCTCAACCAATTCGCTTCCTCACTAGCTGAAACTAAAACAATTAGTTCAGCCTCCATGGTAGAGTTAGCAATTATAGTGCAATCAATCACATATCTCAAACTTTCAATTATACTAGCATATTCCTTTTGATTTATTACATCTTTTCACTTTTAACAGGAAATAAGTGAACACTTGAATCAAAAGGAGTAGCAACATGCTTGCAATCATGAAAGTTATATTTTTTCAAAATTTTCTCAACAAAATGTGACTGGTCAAGGAAAATCCCCTCACATGTTCTTGTTATTTTTATTCCAAGAATAAATTTTTTCCTCACCAAGATCTTTCATATCAAAATTGCTTCTAAGAACATTTTTAGCTTCATCAATAACATTCATGTTAGAGCCAAAGATCAACAAATAATCAACATATAAGCAAATGATCACATGTGAATTATTCCAAGACTTATGATATATGCCCTTATCACACTCATTTGTTTTAAAATCATCTTCAATCATGCAGGAATAAAAACTTTTCATGTCATTACTTTTCATGTCATTGCTTTTGTGCCTGTTTCAATCCATAAAGGGATTTAGTAAGTTTATGTACTTTGCTTTCTTAGTCTGCTTGAATAAAACACTCGGGTTCGTCCATATAAATTTCTTCATTTAGATCTCCATTTAGAAAAGCAGTTTTTACATCCATTTGATGAATTTGCAAATCAAAAATTGCAGCCTTAGCAACTAAAAGTCTAATGGATGTAATTCTTGTTACCAAAGAAAAAGTATCAAAAAATTCTAGGCCTTCTAGTTGTTTAAAACCTTTTGCAACTAGCCTAGCCTTGTATTTATCAATAGAACCATCCGGTTTCAACTTTTTCCTTAAGACTCATTTGCAACCAATTGTTTTACAACCCTGTGGTAAAATCAACTAACTTCCAAGTTTTATTAGAAATTAGAGATTCCATTTCATCATTTACAACCTCTTTCCAAAAAATAGAATCATGTGAAGATAATGCTTTTTTCAAAGTTAGAGGGTCATTTTCAACACATAAAAATCAGCACCAAAATCTTTTTCTACTCTAGATCTTTTACTTCTTCTTAACTCAAAATCACCATCTTTATTTTTCAAAGTTGAAGTAGAAGAACTAGGTAGTGACAAAACAATCCTTTGACCCCCACTATTTTTATTATCAAAAGGAAATTTATTTTAATGAAAAATAGCATCACCAGATTCTACTACAATATTATCTTCAAGATTAAAAAATCTATAGGTTGTACTATTTGAAGCATAACCAACTTTGTAATCTTGGGATCCATTAGCCTCATAAAGGCTAGACAACCCAGAACTCTTAGATATCTCAAACATGACTTGTAACCTTTCCACAATTCAAAAGGTGTCAAATTAGACTTTTTATGAGGCACACGATTCAACACATAACAAGCAGTTAAGATAGCTTCACCCCAAAAAATTAAAGGTGCATGTGACTCAATTAGCATGGCATTAGTCAATTCAACCAAAATTCTATTTTTCCTTTCTGCTACTCCATTAGATGAAGGAGAGTAAGGAGGAGTAGTTTCATGAATTATTCCCAATTATCTAACAAAATAAACTAATCTGATTCATATTCATGGCCTCTATTAATTCTAGTTCTTTTTATTTTTCTTCCAAACTGATTTTCAACCTCATTGAGATAAGTGTTGAAATTTTCAAAAGCATCACTTCTATTTTTCATCAAGTAAATATATGTAAACTTAGAAAAATCATCAATGAAAATGATAAAATATATTTTACCTCCATGAGTTAGAATTCCACCAAGTTCACAAATATCAGTATGAACTAATTCTAACAAATCAGTTTTTCTTTCAACTTGAAAATGAGGCCTTTTAGTGATCTTGACTTTACTGCAAGCCTCACACTTTTCAAAAAATTTGTTTAATCACTGGGATTAATCCTAAAATACTCATGATTCCAACATAACGATCATTAATATGACACAAACGAGCATGACAAAAATTAGTAGAAGAAAGTATATAAACAGATGTTGAAGTTTTATTCATTTCAACATTCAACTCAAACATCCCATCACATGCATACCCCTTCCCCACAAAAATACCTTTATTCACTATTACATATTGATCAGATTCATTAATCTGTTTAAAGCCTGCTTTATTAAGAAGAAGACTAGACATAAAAAATTTTCTCATAGAAGAAGTATTAAGTACATCTTTCAATGTTAATATCCTTCCAGAAATAAAACACAATTCAACATCTCCCTTTCCAAGAACTTAAGTAGTGTGAGCGTCACCAAGAATGGTGATTTTGGGCTTCTCAAAATGAGTATATTTTTTAAACCAGTCTTTGTCATAACAGACCTGACGATTTGTACCTAAATCAGCCCACCATCCATCAACATTCTCAACCATGTTTATGTCGGTTATCACCTCCACAAAAGGTTCTTCAGCAACATTTGCCTTAGGGTTAGGACCACGTTTCTGTAATCTGTAAAAATCGAGCAATATGCCCACTCTTGCCACAAACAAAGCGTGGTCTCGTTTCTTGAACTTGTTGATTTTGTGCTTGGTAATTTTCACCATTATTTTTCTTGGGAGGTCTACCATTATTTTTCTTGAACTTTTTTTCCTAGGCTTTAAAGAATTATTTTTGTGAGTTTCAGGAGTAGCATAATTTACAGTAATTAAATTTACCTTCGATGTGATGTTATTCTCTTCTTTTTGTAAAAGTGCATCTTGACCCCTTGCTTCTTCTTCCATGCGGATTTTGACTATCAAGGTTTCAAGAGAGGTTTCCTTTTGTTTGTGACGCATAGTTTTTTGAAATCCCTTCCAAGAAGGTTAAACTTTATCCACTATGCCTCAAACAATAAGGTTATCTCCAATTTTAACCTTTTCGGACCTAAGCTATCCAACAATCATGATGAAGTCTTGAGCTTGATCTACCACTGATTTTTTGTCCACCATTTGAAAATAAAAAATTCTACTAGCTGCATATTTTTTTCACTCCAGCCTCTTCGGTATCATACTTACTCTGCAATGCCTTCAAAATTTTCTTTGCACTAGAGTAAGTTCTATCATAATAATCATAAAATTATCAGATAGACAATTAAGAAGAGAATACCGACACTTACAGGAATCACCATCGTACTTTTCCACTTTCTCTAGATGAGAAACAGTTTCATCATCATTCATAGAGGTAATGTCTTCTTTATTTGGATTCTTCTTGGTTAATACATAAGAAACATTGAGAAGACTTAAGTAGAAAAGTACTTTACCCTTCCATCTCTTGAAATGGTTACCATTGAACCGAAATGACTTGTTAAGATCTCCCATCTTGACATCCGCGGTCTTTTCAATTGTAGCATCTTGAATCTCCTTAAAATTGTTAGTGATTGCAAGATTACAATTGAATTTAAATGAAGAAATTAATCTCTTCAGGTTGAGGCGCGGATATCTCGCTTTCTTTAAGGAGATTCAAGCACTTCGCAACAAATATTTTCACCGTTCCAGCAGTATTCCTCTTTGACTTGTCCCTTCCAGGATACAACAACCTTCACAAAGTATAACTCAACAGCTCTGGATAAGAATTGAGTCCAAAGCTCCACAAAAACGAACACCTCCTTTAACTAATAAGAACTCTCTTTTAGACTAACTCTTTCACTCTTTGTTTTCTATTATGTTTCGTTTGTACCAAACCAAATGAAGACCACCACTATTTATACTACAAGAAGTCCTCGTAGCAATGAATAGGAAGATAATGGAGGTAGTAAATAGTGAAGATAATGGTCTTAGGAGTTCCATAGGTTACAATAGGAGTTACATATGTTACATAGGTTACAAAGAGTAATGGATGAATTAAGAATGAAATAAAGTGATGGATAACCAATGTTAATGGATGATGTAGAAGTTATTTATTCCAATGTTTATTGGAATGTTTTTATCTCACAATAAATTCAGCCAATAAATTCAAAAGTAATGGCATTACATGGCTACCAAGTCAATGATGAAAAGCAAGATTAAATTGATAGTTTAAAACATAAATGCCTACCAATGGTCATTCTTATAACTCCAAATTAAAGCAATTTAATATTATAAATATGAATATTAAAATGCTAATAACTTAACAGCCCCTACCATCCAAATTTTAAAGCGTATATACCATATCTATTAATAGCGAGATACGTGTCTCAATCTAAAACACTTACCCGAAATTTATTCAATTTCAACCCATAATTTAAAGACTCACCCAAATTAATTTTAAATTTCCACCCAGATAACTTAACAAATGATAACCCAAAGCACTTCATCTTATAGCAAATGATCATGACAAGCCTAAACGAGTTCAACCCTCCATATGTTTTTAATGAAAAGCTTCAACTTTCTTCCCCCACTAAAAACCTAAAACTCCCCATTCGCATTCCTAACCTCCACCATTGCCGAGCAACATGCATTCTCCCTCTTGCCATTGTCAAAGTACTGGAGAAGGTAGTTTAGCTCGGTGATGAAATCTCTAACTTAACCCTCATCGACGCTTAGAAAATCTTCAAGGGATAAGCTTGGAGGTTCCAATGTTGTCATCTTTAAGAAATAATTTTTTGGATTTTAGATGTTCTCCAGCTTAACCCTTTGCATTGCCGTCGTCGCCGCCCTGGAGTAGCAGTAGATGCTCCAGCTGTAAATGAGGAGAGACATAATTTGACATAGTAATCGATAAATTTTTGAGTAGTAATGAAAAGCACATTAGACATGAATGAGACAAGATACGACACGGTGAGAGAAGCAATTGAAAAAGAAGTGAGGCAAAGATGAAAGGGGAAAGGGTTGCATTCCTCTGAAAATCTGATGTTATATCTGAAAAATCTGAAACTATTGCATTGCGGAATGCAACTCATGAGTCAGTCGAATATTACGAGTTGATCGAGGTGAATGGCACATTCGAGGTCATAGATTATGGGTAACTGAATACCTTGACTTGTTGATTTTAGAGAAAACTCGACAAAGAAAATGGGAGAGACATATCATTGGCCCTAATATGGAATACTCTAACACCTACATTTGTATCATCATTCATGGCCAATGATGGGGAGATTGTATTAGTCGTCATCTTAAAATCTGGTGCTTGTTTTTGTTATGATGTCACAAGAAAGAGTTGGAGGGAATTAAAAATTATGGGACTTCCTAAGGAAAACTTCATCAGAGGCATTTATAGTTATGTCGAAACCCTCATTTTCTTAGGGTAATTTTGTTCAAATGGGAAGACATCGTGAGTGCTTATACGTCCTTTCACCCGTAACTTCTGTCGCATCATAACACATTATATGAACCAGACGAGACACATTGTCTGTTTGCACGTCTTTTTCATTCATTGTAATGTTGAATTGTCAAAAAAAATATTCTTAATCTAGTAGTAAAAGGGCAAATGTAACAAGAGGGGATTTTTAGAAAAATAGATAAATGAATGGTATATATAGACAGTGGCATAGCCACACTTCTGTCAAGGTGTCCAATTGGACACCCTTGGTCAGAATATTATAAGCAAGTAAAATGATAAAATAAGTGGTTAAATATATCTTTTTGATACCCTTGACACAACAATATGATATAAACTAGTGGTTTCAGGCGCATTGAAAAAATAATGATACACAAATATAAAGAGTGCGCGTGTTCAAATTTTACTAGTACAAATTTTATTTTCCCACTTTTTATGAAGAGCTGATTAAGTTTAGCACTTGAACACCCTTTGTCAAAATCCTGGTTCCGCTATAGTTTGTTTTGTATAAATGGATTCATCTAAAGGCCCTTTTAAGAGTGATGTAGTTTCACGAAGGTGGCATTCTGTTTTAAAGTATACAAATAAGAGTAAATACTTGACCCTGTCCACTTTTTCCAGATCAACAAAAAGAGCAGTTCAGGTGATCAAACTTCCATCTCGGACAAAAATTCTCCTAAGCAGGGGAGAAAGGAGAAACAGGACCAGTCATAGAAAAAAAGTTTCAGCAGATGCTGTTGTTGGTTCAGGCGTGTTGGATACTAGATTTTCTGATACCATAGACTCTTTCTCATGTTTCTTCCATCTTTTGATGAAAGATGTCCTGTACAAAATATTTTCACACTCGGTAACTACAGATTTCACAAATGCTTTTGATTTGAATAAATTCAAGACTGTATTTTGGACTTGAATTCCCTCACATATCGTTCAATTGAATGATCTAAATATTCAAGTTTTGAAATTTTTTTTGGCTTTTCTAACACTTCTTCCATTGCCTCACAAATAAGGTACAAGAAATAGCCATTGAAATTTTTTTGGCATTTCCAATACAGTAGTATTTTGTTATTTCTCTGACCAGATTTTCTGCAAGTTTTGGTCCCATTTTTTAGGCGAAATACCAATTTTTCTGCATGTTTGAAGTATTGAAATTCTCAAGGTAGAAACAGGAAGAAAAAATAAATGATTTGAGGTAGCACAGAACAGAGGCGGAATCAAGATTTCAGGCATGTGGGTTCTAAATTTTTAAAAAGGACAATGATCTTAACTTAAAGTCAACTGTCAAATTAATGAACTAAATATACAAGTAATTAATTCACTAAAAAAACGATGATTTGAATATTAAAAATCACAAAAACACAAATTACTTAATCAGATGTTAGTCATGTTTGAAAACATCATCTTAGATATTATTATTGTTAAACTTAATTTACTAATATGAAGAATTGAGTAAATTAATTTGAAATTTTGAAATATTGTTTATAAAATGTGAATAACTTTTTATATAAAATTTTGAACATTTGTACTATGATCTTCAACATTGTTCTATGTAAGATTAAAATTATTAAATTCACCATTAAAATTTCGATACATAAAACATATATTATATTAGTTTCATTATAACCTAGAAACATTATTTTCTTCAAAAGTTAATAATTTGAAGAGCAAACAACAATTATTATAATATAATCAATTATCAATATGGTGGAATAACCCTAGAACCAAAGATTGAAAATTAACTTTGAATAGATAATTATATAGGGTAAAAACAAAGAAACAAGGAAAAAATGAAAAAAAAGAGACGAGTACATAGTACATACCGGAGGACAGAGATCGGATAGTAGAAACCAAACTAAAAATAAAAGTTAAAAGCCTAACTTTTGGAAATAAATTTGGCTGAAAGGTTTTTCATTTAGAATAGGACACAAACATTATTTTTCTATTTATATAAAATATTTTAATCATTTAAGATTAGAAAAACTAATTTTAAAAACGAAGTGCCAACAATAGGTTTAGAGAACCCACGACGCCCGGGTAGAAGAAATCCTCTTGGTGTGCAGAAATCACTGGGCCATCGGCATCGCTATGCTTATGGGTTCGCAGGAAATGTATTTGTACTTTGTTTCTAATACTTCAATACGAATATAGGGTCTATGGAAAAGCCAGTGGATTTGTCCGAACCTACTTTTTATATAGTAGCTCCGCCCCTGACTTAGAGTACTATTTTTGCACTTGACAAATGACAAACATACAACATACGTTTATATAATTAAAAATATTCAAAGCCAGACTAATACTACATAAAACGACTACTTCTATGATATACTCAAATTCTGCATCATGATTATCAATTTTACTCTCCAATCTGCAAAGGTTGTGCAACTTTCGAATTGTGATTGTAACATTTGTCAGCTCCTAACTATAGAAAAATTAAAAAAAATGTAATTAGGGTTTTAAAAGATAATTAAAAATATTTAAAACTCCGGTGATTTTTGTTGTTTGTGTTATGATTTAACAAGAAAAAACTGGAGGGAATTAAAAATCAAGGGGCTTCCTAAGAAAAACGATATCAAAGCCATTAATAGTTAAGTTATGTCGAAAGTCTTTTTCCCTTTGGGTAGTTTTGTTCAAACCGGAAGGTATTCATGAGTGCTTGTATGTCAAATATCTTGTTGATGACCTTACAACAACTGTTTCATTTTACGACAAGATTTTGTTCACGCAAGTTCATTCATGTAGTAATGCTATGACAAAAAAAGTTGTGGATAAGAAATTACATCCTAAATATATTGCAAGTGTTTGAAGTGAAGAAGTAAACTCATTGTTATCCAATTTAGAAAGTCTGTTCCCTTTGGATAAATTTGCGATATACTGGATGACATTTTTAGTACTGTTTTTCTATTTTATTATCAGATATCTTTAGGCATTTTGAGTATCACAAGAGTAAATCAGGTGCAAATAATTGAAAAAACAATGCCACTTTTGTGAGTACACTTTTTCTTAATAAAGGAAATTGGATTGTACACAAAACGGTCAAGCTTTGTTTTATTCAATTCATTTAACACGTCGTATAATTAAACCATTAACAGATAGGCAGGTATATAACCCCTGGTGTTATCATAAATACCTCTGTACATACATTGTTCAGTGAACATCAAATTATTGTACACACTCTGCTCCAAGTTTAACTTTTTTGTTAACAACCCTATGAGATCAAACAGACAAAAATTATCCACATGGTCGCGTGCAATAGAGTTCTTCATATGCATCTTAATTCAAAAAGATACTCCCTTAGTAATTTAAAATGCAACGATAACATCAAACTTTCGAGATCAACATGATTTAATATAGAGGCGCTGCACAGAGAATGTGTTCATACCATCCATACATATTCAACATATGGCATTGTATTGTGGAATGCATGTCATGAGTCAATGTACTGTTATGATATATTGGATACTTGGATTTCTGGATTTTAGAGCCGACTCCAAAAAGAAAACGGTAGAGACATTATCTTTGGCGTCCCCTCAACTTAGAGTATTATTGTGAAATACGATTGCAAGTCCTGCAATGTGTTCACAATCACAAAAAAATCTCAATTTTGATATACAGATCATCCCAAAAACAACTAAAAAATTACTCAAACAGAGTCATGCTTTCCATCTTACATTACAATTTGACAATATAAGATTTGTTTCAACTAATCACACGCATAAGTGCATACAAAATAAACTAACGCCTCTACATGACTAGTCTTTCTACATAACTATAAATGCCTTTGATATTTGTGTCTCAGGAAGCTGCTTGATTCCTAAATCGCTCCTAATCTTTGTATTGTCATCATATCACGAACATAATGCACCTGAATATACGTTAAGAACAAATACAATCTCCGCATCACGGGACATGTAGGATGGTATGGGTCTAGACACTACGTTTTTCCATATTGAAGGAAATAGAATAATATGTCTATGCCATTCTTTTTACGGAGTCTTCTTGAAAATCCATCAGTAAAAAAATCCATCTACCCATCACCCATAATATATAACCCCTAATTTATCATTCACCTCCAACAACTCGTAAGTAGCCACCCAGTAAAATGCATTCCACAATGTAATAATTTTGAAATTTTCAGATTTGACATCAATTGCTGCTATAACATGCTCCTGATTAATAACACACTGATTGATAACTTCGCTATTGCAAACATTACGCATAGAATACGGAGCAGAAGGAGGAATGCTTTGAGTCTCTCTCAACGATTCATTTGTTCCTAAAGTTAAAACCCATTGTTTTCTATACCCTTGTGGTAGTGTTGCTGACAAAAATACTTTGTATTTCTTCTCTTGTGGATCAAAACCTAATGAATACTTATGATAAGAAATATTTATTTGGGTAGGGAAGAAATCTTTCTTCCCTTGTGCTAGGATTGTAAATTGCAGCAAGCACATAAATGATGGTGTACCCAAAAGCAAAATAAACAATTAACTGAATCCAACAAAGAATTTGAACAACTATAGAGTCAATCAAATCTCAATGTTTGAAATAGGGAGGCAGAGATATTTCCATGTTCCTTTTGAACAGTCGTGTAAAAAGCATTACTTTTATGGAGAAAGAACTTTGTTCCACCAGAACGGGTCTTAGAACGAAAAGTATGGATATCCAAAATCTATTGAATTACTTAGTCGGGAAACACATTTTAAATGCATTAACGACTTAGCAGGAAGCCATGAGAAAATTTCAAATATTAATTCTTGAGTAATTGACACTTCTCTTTTTCCAAAATTCATCTTGTATCTTATTGTGAATGTTGAATTTCTTTGAGGAATTGTGGCTGGCGGGTAATGTTTGTTTAAAAACCCTAAACACAATTTTTCAATAATTTTAATCTTTATGGATATTACAAGAATAGTGTCTCTTAGTTTTCCTAGACAATCTTTTGTTTTATTATACTTCGAGAAATCGTGAAGCTTCTTAACAATAGAACGAGGCTGGTCCCTTGTTTGTTCACTCCTGGATTGTTCATTTGATGGATCTGTAACAACAACAACAAACACTTCCAAGTTTATTGTTCAAAGATACTTGCCTCTTACTGCTTAGTTGAGACAGCAAGATGCAAAATATTGTTTCCTTGTATATCCTTCTTGTTTAAAAGATCATAATTATTAAAATTCTTTAGTTTGTCAAGTTATAAATTGAATGTTTCAAAATTATGATTCTTGAAAGCTAATTCAAGTATCTCCACAAGCAATCACTTCTTCTATTTAGTCTGGTGAAGCCACATGAAGCTCCTTCATGGCATGATCTCAGCCTTTGATTATTGCATAGTAATAACTGAGAATCATGAATAGGCACCAATAACTACATAACATTATTATTATTTGAGTTTTTATAGATAACTTTATAGTTTTTGCATCTACAATAAACGAATGACCTATAAATTTTAGCCTCTATTTTCTTGATGTGCATCTTATTGCAGTATTTAAAAGTTCACAGATCAACTGATGTTTTCTCATTATCTATGTAGACCTTTGAGCTTATTCACGTCGTATTTCACATAGCTATAGAAAGGTAATGATAAAAAGACAGATGATAAGTGTGTTTATGGTACCTGATTTTGAAGAACGAGGATGTCATTTTTTACTTTTTTATCGATCTCCTTGTAATGATTTTAAACAAAATAACTCTAATGTCATACACATTAAACTTCTCTTCACATTTTCCCTGTTTTTTGCTTAATATCATGTACTGCAAAAGTTTAAGATTATAGGTTGAAACTCAGTAAGTGCGTTACAATCTCGATGGTGTTCGATTGAATGCTGGTGGCCTTAATGGTTGAAGATTTATGTGTCCTTATAAAATTTGTTATTGTTTATGGTCGAAGATAGGGTAGTAGAAGAATGACATGAACTTTTATATGCTGATAGATTATTACATGCACATGGAAACCAGATAGTCTATCTTGCTACAACAACATAGTTTTTTCCTGGGAAAACAAAGGACATGCCCTTTAAGCTTAAAAGTTTCTGTATTTTTTTGTAGTTTCCTTCAAAATTTCTTTTGTTTCCCTATCTTTAATGCTTTCTCGTTTTCTCTACTTATAGGAAAAATATGAAGAAATATTACAGGAAATGGTAACATCTCAAAATGATATTGATCAATGTGAAACATATTACCAAGCTGCGGGGAGGGGGGGGAGGGGGGGGGAAAGGATATAAGGTCTTGGATCTGAAGCAAAAAATTACTATGGGCAGAATCTTTGTGGCTCATAATCATTACCACCTCCATTTTCTCAATCAATATCGATAACAAATGTGGATGAGTTTGTAAAGCAAATGATCCCTGCACTAACTAGTCATCTTATTCTTATTATTCTTAAGCAGGTGCAAACATTGATTACTCCATCCGACAATCCATTGATTGTGACACACTTAGTGTCTTCTGCTACTAATGTAAGTGAGGTTGATACCTCAATTTCAAGTGACGATTGTATCCCTCAGTCTCCCACAACCTTAGTTTTTGATAATGTCATATTTTTTGAAAACTACAAATGGCATAGTAACATTTTGATGAACGTAGGTTCATTTAAGAGTAATTGATGGTTTTCATTGGATATCTTTAACTAAAAATAAGTGGTTTTGGAGTTCTCTATTTATATTATGAATCATCTATGAGTATTATATTATATGAGCTTTTGTTAATTTTGGAGTATTTAGTAATTTTAATTTATTTTATTTGAGCAATGCATATTTAAAATCACCAAATAAAATAATGACAAATATAGCGACTATTTGGTCGTTGCTATGAAAAGAATGTTGGCGACGGATCAACGATGCATTATTAAAGGCCTAATATATTGTAACAGAATATGTATCGATGGAAATTTCATCATAAATTTATCTAAAGTGATAAAATAACTTAAGAAATTAGCAACAAACTATATAAATATAATAATGAATCAGTCCGTCCATAACATGTTGCGACGGAAATTTTTCTTCACTATGACGTCGCTAAACTTGTGCATTTTTCATTGTATAATTATAAATTAGCAACAAAATTATATAAATATAATGACGACTAAATTTGTCGTTAACAAGTGGTTAAGAAAATCTTTTATATTTATGACGTTGCTAAAATTGTGACGGAACTCATTTTCATCACCATGAGCTTACTAAAGAGTGTAATAGTAATAGTCAATAATTCGTTGCTAATTCGTCACTAATCATGATTAGTGACGGATTGTGTCCTTCGCTAAACGTTATTTTTTTGTAGTGGCTCTATCAGGTCCATATGTTCTTGAGGATGATTCTCCACATTTTGTTAGCCTTTGCACGAATTCTTGAGAATTTTCAAGTTGTTAAAACTTATAAAATGATAAACACAAAACTTAAAACTCAACAAAGATGATTCAGCACTCTATCAGATCCTTTTTTTGAGTATGAGTTTTGTTCGACCTTGAAGATGACTTTTTCATTTTAATCTTATGTGTTTGCAACATCTCATAACTTCAATTAATTAAGGTTAAGCCAAGAAAATCAAGAATAAACTAATTTGGAAAGAAAATGGAAAATCTGGAAAATTTCCTAATTTATAAAGCGAGTCTTGGTAATTTTCAAACTTCCATAACTTCCCTCTCAAAAGGAGTTTGGGTGAGTTATGGATGGAAAGATCGTTGGAATATATTTCCAACGACGTGAAGTTTGCGAATCTCCGAGGAAGTATGAGAGAGATAAGACTTTCGGAAGTTTGACTGTTGAGCAGGAAAAATTTCCAAATCCGGATTGTTAAGGTTTTTTTTGTATTTTCCTAAATTAATTATATTAAACTAGAGCATATTTGAGAAGGTTCCGGACTGTAAGTTTAAAGAAATTACCATATTTCAATGCTACCACATTAAACAGACATGAGGTCATGTTCTCTAGATTAAATATTATGCTTAAAGGATCAACAATTAGTAATGTGATAGTCAAATACTACCCAGATATCTTCAATTTTCTTCAACACAATAAGTAGAAAAACTTTCAGGAATAAAATCAAAATAATGGACTTACCTGCAGAAGTTAGAAAGAGAAGGGTCCTTGTATTGTTATGAACTGTGGGAACATTGCTATGAGTAGAAAGACCCCGACCTACTAGGTTACTCTGATTAGGTGTAGCAGGAGGTATCTCATGGATGGTTGGGCTGATAGTTTGAGTTGGACATCCAACCTATCATACATCCAACCACGCTCTATATTATTCATGTTCCTAATAATGTTTAAATTTACAAAAACTAGTAACAAGCACAAACCATGGACCAGAAGGTACTCACTTCATATTCATCAAAATCGAACAAAACATGCATATTGGTAAAACAAGAACAATTTCTGAAGTTCTTCACTAGGTAGACTTCAAAAAAACCTATGAACTATTAAAGCAATTATTATCTATAATCAACTTACAAAACAGTTACTGAAACATTCTAATTTTAGTAAACTTATAGAACAACTAAAGCATTATGAATTAAATCAACTTGTTGAAGCATTCTGCTTACAGTGAACTCTTTGAAGCTATCTCATTATTATATTAATCTCACAAAATTGATGACAAACAAAATGGATTGAAGCATTGCAATTAATTTATAGTACAAACAACACTTTCCAGTGTGTAAGAAACTAGAGAAAAAAATAATTTGGAGCCAATACTTCATTTCATCAACAACAAACAGAAGCACATTGCTTGAAAAACTTTCTATTGAATAAGCTGTTAGCTAATAAATTTAATCTTAGAGGTTCTTGACTACTATGTAGTTGTTTTGATTTGATTTGGGTAATATTTTAATCTACTGAATAAGCTGTTGGCAAGAATTCTTTATTTCAATAAGACATTTTTTAAGAAAACCACATGACTTTCCTCTATAAGTACAACAATTCCTCTAGCAAATAAAATCAAAGAAAAAGTTAAAGTCTACAATGTATTATTCTAGAAAATAAAACCAATAAACAAGTTAAAATTTCGAATATATTCCTCCAAAAAGAACTAATCAGAGAAACACACACAACAACAGAATCAGAATTCTACAAACATTTCACTAATCTCATAAAAAAGCATTAACTCGAATAGTCCCAAGATAATGACAACAATCTTCATTATAGTTAAATAGAGTAAACAAAATACCTCAGAACTTAAATCTTGAGCTAAATCAGAGATAGAAATGAAGAGTGAGGCTTACTTCAAGTGAATATCAACTAGGCCTTGGTGGTGAGGTTATAACAGCAGGGGCCTGCAACGTTTTACCCAATGTTTTCAAAAACATTTTTGGGGCGATTCCCAGGGTGAGTTTTGGGGCGGGCGTATCAAAAACTCTATAGGGCGTAAATTAAAAACGTAGATCCATAAGGTGTAAGTCCTAAAATTTGAGGCATACGCCCTAAGCATAAAAACATAAGTCCTGGGCGTAAAAACGTACGGCCGGGTGTTTTTATTGTACTTTTTAATTTTTTTTGCTCTAAATCATATTTTTATTATTGTTGTAATGATATTTCTCAAACAATAATGGTAATCATTTTTCCTCATTATTGAATATTAAAACTTTATCTCAAATAAAAATCATAATTTATTGAAATGTTTACTTTAGCTTATTTTATTAGTAATAAAACTATAAAATTGAATATACATGTGACTATGCCTCGCAGATCCATGAGATTTATACCCCGTGACTCGAGGCTTATGTCTCACCCCATATTGTATAAAATGTATCGCCTCACGTCTCCACCTTTTAAAACACTGGTTTTAACATTTTATTACCTTGGTTATTATCAAGAATATGAAGCAATAACAATATAAATAAAAACTAAAAATTAATATGAATGAGTTGTTGTTTGGATGCATTCAGTTTATAGGTAGTGTTTTGATAAGACTCACTACATAGTTGTCTGGATCCAAATAATAACAAAAACTTCATCGAAAGAGGAGTCCACTTTTTTTGACCATCTTAGTTAGAATACCATAAGCAATCAGAAGTAGTGTTTAACCACTAGATAGTATTTCATTCTTTTTTCAACTAATATACAGTGTGCAGATTTCTCAAAGATACATACAAAATAAAACATATAAACTTATGTATTATACAAAATAAAACATATAAACTTATGTATTATGCATATAGAATGAATTCAACATTCAAATCTAACTATGGCCCTTTGTTATTTCTCTCTATACAACTTTTATCTGCAACACTATGGTAAATCATCAGAACTATACATCTATACAACACTAATAAGAAAATAAAGTCTTGTGAAATTAGTTCATTCACATTATCTATCAAATTGTGGAAATTCACAACATAAGTTAGAGTGCGGGCAGACATTTGTTTAAAGTTAGCTTGAGTCAACAATTTGGATAAAAAATTCACCCCTATCAAAACGATCATTTACTGCTAGACGTATGCTTCCTTCTAAATGTACTACTCTCAATGACGGATAAGAGTAATCATCCAATTATACAATATTAAGCAATGGATATGATTTTTGTTTTATTTTTCTGAAAAAATAGATAGAGGAAGATAACTTCAGCAAGAATCAACATGAGATAATTACTCAATCTCTTCAATTAGAGAAATACTTGAAAGTTCAGAAGATTCAGGAAACTCTCAACAGGTACGTCGTAGTGAAATTATTCTCATTCCTTTTTGTTGCTCTGTGTATAAACATTTACCGATTACTTTCATTTTACGGAAAATATAATTAATATAATTTCCTTCTCTTATAAATCTCATGATATTTTAGGGAAAACATAATTTCTAGAAAAAACCCTATTTTTCAGAACACTTAAATTTCTAAAACCCTATTTTGAGAAAATCTCAATCCTACTTCAAGAATTAAGCTAAATGAAATGGAAAGAGTTAAGAGTTAAAATATCATATTTCACATGCAAACCACCACAATCTCTATTTTCAAAGACAAGTTGAACTAGAAACCAATGATTTTTTTCAAGTGAAGCGACTGATACCCAAAACCATCGAATCTAACATCAAATGCAGAAATGAGTTAGGGTTCTTATATTGTAGAAATAAAAGTTTAAACTACCCATTTTGAGAATACCACATTCCTATTGAGATGGAGAGCTAAACAAAATTGAATTCAAGATGGGAGATTGAACTTAAAATGGGGACTTGGAAAGCTAGCAATGGAGACATTTAAAGTTTAAATGGAGCTTGAAGCAAAACTTGGACAACTTTTAATGGAGCTTGAAGTGAGACAATGAAAGCTTCAATGGAGTTGGAGCTTGAGAGAGGCTTCTTTGAAGTGGGAGGTTGAAAATGTTGAATCAATTTGTGCCCTAAAATAGATGTCTTTTAAAATATTTTCCAACTGATTTACTGAAGAATTTTAACATTAATTAAAACTAATATATTTATTTTGAAAAAAATATAGTGACACATATTTTTGTCACTATGCAATCTAAATTTTATAATAATATATCAAAAAAAATTAGTAATATTTTTTTCGTCACTAATTCTGTCGCCCGATATTTATTAATTTTGTCACCTGTACTTTGTCACTAAATTCATTGAAAATATTAGGCGCAAAAATTGTGCGCTAACATTTAGCGACACAATAAATATTCCGTTGACAATCTGTCGCTATATTATTACTCAAAAAATTATTTGTCAATTTTGTAATAAAATGATAATTCTGTTGCAAATTCGTCATTATATAGTGACGGAATAGTGTTCGTCGCTAATTTCCGTCACTAAACATTGTCTTTGTAGTAGTGAGCTGAAGTTGTCTAGTCGTTTTAGGATTATATCTTCTTTACTTTCATTGTAAATCTGTTTCTAATTTACAAAGGATTAAGATCTTGTGTCCGTTGTAAAAGTGTAAATTAATTGAGTCTAACTGATTTATTGGGGTACATTGTTTGCTGCTTAGTCAAATTTTAATCCATCTAGGATCTAGTTGATATAGAGGGCACCAATGTCCCAAAAGTATGACGGAGGTATATGTATACCATTCGTGATAGTTTGGGGTATACTTGTCCTTTTTCCTTAAATTTATTATTATTATGGTCAAATTAATTCATATTTCACTAATTTTCTTGTACACTATCATATACAACTCAATCATATTTCAAATACAAAAACTAAATTACTATATAGTAAAAAAATATTATTAAATTATAATATATCCCCAAAAAATTAGTTTTAGTTTTTTCCTATACACTAAGAATTGAAAGAAAAAATTAAATAAAATAAAAAAATTTAAATAATGATAATCAAAGACGTCAAAAAAAACTTATGTATCTAAAATATTATAATATACCTTGAATGTTGCTAGAAGGATCATATATACCCCTACATGAACTTTTCTAAAATTAAAATTCAAAAATATTAAATAAAACTAATTTATTCACTTATGTTAAATGAAGGGTATATATGAGCTCATTTTGTAACGTTAAGGACATATGTGAGTCTTTTGTATAAAGATAAGGGTATATATGAATCACATTCATAACAAAGGAAAATCAACTCCAAATGGCAAATTGAGGGATATATCATGCCATTTCCCCTAAATTTTTTGTGAGTTTTCTAATATCTACAACATTTTAATCCATGATCTAACCTTTTTGTCAAAAGATTTTTTATTTACTCAAAATTTTCAGTTGGAGTATTTATATTAATCCACAACGCCTAATCAATATGTAAATCTAACTCAAAAATACAGATATCTCTTGTGAGTAAATTTGACGCCTTAGCTATAACACTAGTCACAAGAGTCTGTGTTAGCACAGACTCAATATCTGTTATTTTTTGTCTCACTTTAGATGACATAGATAGAATTTAGATAGTCAATTAAATTGACTTTAAATATTTTAAGTTTTTAATTATTGCATTTATAGTATTTTTACATATTTTTTAAATAATATATATTACTTCTCTTGTCCCAATGTATGTAGCACATATAGAATTTTAAGAGTCAATCAAATATTGTTAATTATTGAGATTTACAATACTTTCTACGTAGTTTTAAAATTAAATATCAGGAGAACATGTTACTTATTTTGATTATAATATTGACAGTACTTTTTATGTAAAATATTAATATTATATGTTACTTTTGTTATCTTGATGTATGTAGCACAAATAGAATTTCAAAAGTCAATCAAATGTTGTTAATTATTGAGATTTACAATACTTTCTACGTAGTTTTCAACCAATCAAATTTTTAATATATTTTTTACAAGTATATTAAGTTGGTAATTGTCATTATTTATAGTATATATTACATAATTTTTAAATTTTTAAAAATTAAAAAAAAAGACAAACATAAAAACCATCGAAAAAGAAAAAATACTGTAGTTGTCAGGTACGCATGTCAAACATGACCTACATCGTTTGTGTGTGTAGGTGGGGGTGTCGTGTGTGCGTGTGTGCATGCACGTGGATATGTGTGTGCATGTGTGCGCCCGTGTATGTGTGTGTTTGATCCACGTAAACTTTGCCTTTCATTCTATTTAAAGATGTCACCCAATATTCAATTTTTCTAAGCCCTATTATTTTTTATTTTCTCCAATTACCGCCCCACTTTTCTATTTCTCCCCCTTTAAGCCAAAAGCTCGAACCACCTTCAAGTCAGTTCGCTTGTTCTTGACATTTCTGAATACCTTTTTTTCATTTTATTCTTCTTTTTCTCACTTATCCATTTACTATGAAATTTGGAATGATTATGCGTAACAATGAGAGGGTGTATCCTCAATAATTATCCAGAAAAGAAATGAAGATGAAGATATCACAAATATGATTCAACTTATTTAAATGTCGGTTAAATGGAGTAACTCTATTATTTTCTCATTGAATGTTGAATGATTTGATTATTATTTGTATGATTTATTTTAACAATATCTTTTTAATGGTTATTGAAAATGAAGATGAGGAAGGAGATTACAATGTGGGGAATCAAACTCTCGTCAATAATTTTTCAGGTAGTCAACCAACTTAACAACTAATATTCTCCATAATACCGTATGTCTAGTATTTTCTCATTTTATGTGTCTTCGTTTTCTTATTTATTTTTAACAAACTTTGTGTTTCTAAAATTCATAAGTTAAAATTCGTACTTATACAAAAAATCATAAATACACAAAGTTATTGAATTGATATAAGATCAGTGTCACATTTACAAAAGAAAAAAAAGGATTTTTTTTCTGTTCTATAAAACCTTTTTTTCCCTAACCATTTATATGCTTCTTATACGTAAAAAGAGACTAAATTATGAAGTTTTGTTTTGGTAAAATTAATCATCCTTAGAATTGAGTCCCTTAGTTGACTCAAATTCCTTCTCTTGAGCATCCCTCTATAGATGATACTTATTAAAATTTCCATCATTCTTCTCAAAACTCTACATCTAATTATCATATGGGGAGGCATAACACCATCATTTTTAGTGTACTCGTCTTCAAAGAAGTTTAATAATATATTGTACTTCTCATATCCCGATATATGTAGCATAAATAGAATTTCAAATGTCAATCAAATGTTGTTAATTATTGAGATTTACAATACTTTCTATGTAGTTTTCAAATTAAATAATACATGTTACTTATTTTATCCCATTATATTTGACATAGATATATTAATTTTATGAATCAATCGAATTTTTTATATGTTTTCTACAGATATTTTACGTTGATAATTATCATTATTTATAGTATATATTACATAATTTTTAAATATTTAAAATAATTAAAAAATAAGACAAACAATTAAAACAAAAAAAACTATAAAAAAAAGGAAAAATAGTGCAGCTGTCAGGCAGGCATGTCGAACATAACCTACCTGGTTATTGTGTGTGTGTGCGCGTACGCATCAGGGTGCGTGTGCGCATGCGTGTCCGTGTGTGCGGGATTGTGTACTGCGTATGACGAGCATGCGTGATCGTCGTAAAATTCATCTTTCATTCTATTTAAACAGGTCACCCAATATTCCTTTTTTCTAAGCCGTATTTTTTTTACTTTCTCCAATTGCCGCCCAACTTTCCTATTTTTCTCCTTTTAGCTAAAAGCTCAAACAACCTTTCAGTCAGTTCGCTTGTTCTTATCATTTCTGAAATATTTTTTATTTTCTTCTTCTTTTTCTAAGTTATCCATTTACTATGAAATTTTAAATGAATATACGTAACCATGAGAGGATGATGTTTCCTCAACAATTATCCAGAAAAGAAATGAAGATGAAGATATCACAAAATGTGATTCAAATTATTTAAATACTCCTTAAATGGGATAACTAACTCTATGTATTTTCTCGTTGAATGTTGAACGATTTGATTTTTCTTTGTATGATTTATTTTGACAAATTTTTTTAGTTATTATTGAAAAGGAAAATGAGAAAGGAGATTACAATGTGGGGAATCAAACTCTGGTCAACAATTTTTCAGCTAGTCAACCAACATAACTACTAAAATTCTGCATAATAACATATGTCTAGTCTTTTCCCATTTTATATGTCTTTGTTTTCTTATTTATTTTTAACAAGCTTTGTATTTGATCTCAATTCTAAAATTCTTAATTTAAATTTGAACTAATACACAAAATAATAAATACACAAAGTTATTGAATTGATATTCCATCAGTGTAACATTTACAATGAAAAAAAATGAAATTTATTTTTTTGTTCTATCAACCTTTTTTCCATAACTATTTCTCTGCTTCTAATACGAAAAAGAGACTAAATTATGAAGTTCTGTTTTGGTAAAATCAATCATCCTTTGAATTGAGTCCCTTAGTTGACTCAAATTCTTTCTCTTGAGCATCCCTCTATAGACGATACAAACTAAAATTACCATCATTCTTCTCTAAACTCAATATCTAATTATCGTATGAGGATGCACAACAACATTATCATAATCATCAGTGTATTCGTCTTCGAAAAAGTATAATAATATATGTTTCTTCTCTTATACCGATGTATGTAGCACAAATAGAATTTAAAAAGTCAATCAAATTTTGTTAATTATTGAGATTACAATACTTACTATGTAGTTTTCAAATTAAATAATACAAGTTACTTCTTTTATCCCATTTTATTTGACATAGATATATTAATTTTATGAATCAATCAAATTTTTATATGGTTTTTACAAGTATTTTAAGTTGGTAATTATCATTATTTATAGTATATATTACATAGTTTTTAAATATTTACAAAATTAAAAAACAAGACAAATAAATCAAAACAAAAAAACCATCAAAAAAAGGAAATATAGTGTAGTTGTCAGGCGGGCATGTCGAACATAACCTACTTGGTTATTTTGTTTGTGTGCGCGTGTGCATCAGTGTGTGCGCGCGCATGCGTGTCCGTGCATGCGGGCGTGTGTGCTGCGTTTGCGCTCGCATGCGTGCTCCTCGTAAACTTAGTCTTTGATTCTATTTAAACACGTCACCATATTTTCCTTTTCCCAAAACCCTAATTTCTTTTAATTTTTCCAATAGCCGCCCAACTTTCCTATTTCTCTCCCTTTTAGACAAAAGCCCGAACAACCTTCAAGTCAGTTCGATTGTTCTTATCATTTATGAATTCTTTTTCATTTTCTTCTTCTTTTTCTCAGTTATCCATTTACTATGATTTTGAATGAATATATGTAACCCTAAGAGGATGTTTCCTCAACAATTGTCCAAAATGGAACGAAGATGAAGATTTCAGAAAATATGATATAAATTATTTTAATATAGTTATATGGGGTAACTCTATATTTTTGCTCATTCAATGTTGAATGACTTGATTTTTATTTTTATGATTTATTTTAACAATATTTTAAAAATGTTATTGAAAAGGAAAATGAGGAAGGAGATTACAATGTGGGGAATCGAATTCTCGTCAACAATTTTTCAGGTAATCAACCAACTTAACTACTAAAATTCTCCTTAATACCTTATGTTTAGTCTTTTCCCATTTTATATGTCTTCATTTTTTTATTTCTTTTTAATAAAATTTGTGTTTGATCTCAATTCTAAAATTCTTTATTTAAAATTTGTACTAATACAAAAAATCATAAATACACAAAGTTATTGAATTGATATTCCGTTAGTGTCACATTTACAATAAAAAAAGAACTTTTTTGTTTTCTATCTACCTTTTTTCCCTAATTGTTTCTCTACTTCTAATACGAAAAATGAGACTAAATTATAAAGTCATGTTTCGGTAAAATCAATCATCCTTAGAATTGAGTGCCTTAGTTGACTCAAATTCCTTCTCTTGAGAATCCCTCTATAGACGATATAACCTAAAATTGCCATCATTCTTCTCGAAACTCTCTATCTAATTATCATATGGGGAGGCACAACAACATCATCATCAGTGTACTCGTCTTCGAAAAAGTTTAATAATATATATTACTTCTCTTATCCCGATGTAGCTAGAACAAATAAAATTTTAAAAATCAATCAAACGTTGTTAATTATTGATATTTACAATACTTTCTATGAATTTTTCAAATTAAATAATATATGGTACTTCTCTTATCCCATTTTATTTGAAATAGATATATTGATTTTGATGAATCAATCAAATTTTAATATGATTTTACAAGTATTTTAGGTTGGCAATTATCATTATTTATAGTATATATTACATTATTTTTAAATATTTAAAAAATGAAAAAACAAGACAAACAATTAAAAGAAAAAAACAATCAAAAAAGGAAAAATAGTGTAGCTGCCAGGCAGGCATGTCGATCATGACCTACCTGGTTATTGTGTGTGTCTGCGCGCGTATGTGTTCTTGCGTGTGTGCGTGATCCTTGTAAACTTCGCCTTTCATTCTATTTAAACAGGTTATCCAATATTCCTTTTTTGTAAGCCCTATTTTTTTTTACTTTTTCCAATTGCCGCCCAACTTTCCTTTTTCTCCCCCTTTCAGCCAAAAGCTCGAACCACCTTCAAGTCAATTCACTTGTTTATGTCATTTCTGAATTTCTTTTTTCATTTTCTTCTTCTTTTTGTCAACTATCCATTTACTATGAAATTTTGAATGAATATATGTAACCGTGAGAGGATGTTTCCTCAACAATTGTCCAGAAAAGGTATGAAGATGAAAATATCACAAAATATGATTCAAATTATTTAAATAGAGGTTAAATGTGGTAACTCTATTTTTTTTCATTGAAAGTTGAATGATTTGATTTTTCTTTGTATGATTTATTTCAACATTATTTTTTAATTGTTATTGAAAAGGAAAATTAGGAAGGAGATTACGATGTGGGTAATCGAACTCTCGTCAACAATTTTTCAGGTAGTCAACCAACTTAACTACTAACATTTCCATTAATATTGTATGTTTAGTCTTTTTGTATTTTAGGGAAAATGCACAAGTACCCCTCAACCTATACCTGAAATTCTAGTGACACTTATACTATACTAATGTCCTATTACCCCCTTGAACTTATTTTATGAGTAATTTTCTACCCTTTTAGGCCTATGTGGCACTATGTTGAAAAAAAAGTCAACTAGCATTGGACCCACAAGATAGTGCCACGTAGGTCAAAAAGCGGTAGAAAATTATTAATAAAATATGTTTAGGGGGTAATAGGACCTTAGTATAGTATAAGTGTGTCTCTAAGATTTCGGGCATAGGTTGAGGGGGTACTTGTACATTATCCCCCCATTTTATATATCTTATTTTTCTTATTTATTTTTAACAAGCTTTGTATTTGATCTCAATTCTAAAATTCTTAATTTACAATTCATACACATACAAAAAATCATAGATACACAAACTTATTCAATTGATATTCCATCAGTGTCACATTTACAATTGAAAAAAAACATTATTTTTCTTTTCTATCTACCTTGTTTTCCTAACCATTTCTCTGCTTCTAATACGAACAAAGATACTAAATTATAAAGTTATGTTTCGACATACTTAGAATTGGGTCCCTTAGTTGACTCAATTTCCTTTTCTTGAGCATCCCTCCATAGACGATACAAACTAAAATTGCCATCATTCCAAGCTATTTCATGTGACAAACTGAATTAAACGTCATTCTCAATCTCCACCATTAGATATTGCAAGGAAGGAGATGAGAGGCTAATCATCTATGAGTTTTAGTTAATGCAAAATAATTATAACGATCTTACATCAGACAATTCAACAAGTTAATTGCTAGAATCATTTTTTTCACTATCACAGTTTACAAGTCAATATAGTACCAACAATTGAATTGCATATTGTCTCTTCACAATCAAGATAAATAAATTCATACGAGTACACCATAAAAAGTTTAAACTTCACACTTAACCACATTTTACTGATTTTTAGTGAGATATGAGATTTGAATGTTTATAACTATTAGTTTCACTAGTAATCAATCTGCAATACTACAAAGTGAAAGATACCTTCGTAAATGACAAGGATCCCGTTGGAATCTGAGAGGTAATGCAATTACTGGACCTGCAGGCTCTAACCTTTCATTTTCACCACCTTCAAAAGGGGTTACTACAATTTTAAAAGGGATACAAATAGATTTAGGCAAAAGAAAAAGTGATTCCCCAAATTAATTAATCCAATCCATACTCATCACATCCAAAAAATAAGAGTTGTCATGAACACACCATTTATACATAAGAAGAAAATAAAACCTTCAAATATCCAAGATGATCTCCATATTATTTTTTCCTTTAGTTAATTCAATTTTTAGGAGCTCTCCATTTAATTTTTAAGGGATAAAAGAACAAGGATACCTAAAATACTGAATTTTTATTTTAGGCATAGATAGATCATACAAAGAGACTCAACACGTTTTCTCTTGTGCTCCATCTAGTAGCCCGGGGGTTTGCATTAGTGGAGTTATCTATCAGTTCATCTCTGAGCCTTTTATAAATGGTTACAAATCATCTATTGTTGCATTTGATGTTAAATCTAAAAATTATGAAAATATTGCATTGTGGAAAGCATTTTTTTCATAGCCATACTGTCACAAGCTGAGAGAGGTGGAGGGTAAATTAGAAGTCATATATTATAATTATGTAAGGCGAAGTGAATACATGGACAAATGTATTTTAGAGCAGACTCAAAGAAAACAATGAAGCGGACATATCATTCGCTTTCCCTTGATATGGAATGAGAAAATCTATATTTATATCATCCCCCACCCCTAGTGATAGGGAGATTGTATTTGTCTTATACTTAAATTCAAGTGTTGTCCGTTGTTTCTGTTATGATGTCACAAGAAAGAGTTGGAGGGAATTAAAAATCACGGAGCTTCCAAAGGAAAACATAATCCACGACATTTATAGTTATGTTGAAAGTTTGTTCCCTTTGGATAATTTTGTTCAAAATGGAAGACATCATTAGTGCTTGCATGTCCTTTTTCTTTAATTTGGGTAACTTGAGCCTATAGGATCGTAGCCCTTGTATTAAAGTCTCCAAGTAGAAATATATTCAATTTATATTATGTTGAAATTCTTGTTTCCTTTTGATTTTTACGAGTTTTGGTGTATGTACTTATTTCACCCCTTCTTTTTCACCCAAATATCCTTTGAGGAATTGTTTTATTTTGTGATAAAATTTTATTCACGAAAATTAATCCATGTAGTCATGTTATAACTCGACAAAGTGGCATGGGTGAACAAACTTGTAAGAACCTTAACTGATGTAGCAATAAATTAAAGTTTGTTTCACTGACACCAAAAAGAAAATTAAATGAACAAACATTGTTGTATTAAGAATAAAACTGAAGAGATCAGAGTTCAGAATAAGAAGAATTTTTAAAATTAACGAATGTCCTCTAACCCTTGAGCTAATTTACGAAACACTGGTTGATTTTTTTTTTGATTTGTGGCAACTGACACCGCCAGTCGCCGCTAAAGATTGGTATTCATGGCAAACTAAAACCAATAATAGTCGCTGCTAAAGGTAATACTCCAGTGCATCTTGGCTAATACTTGAATTTGCCAATGCAACGCTATACTGGAGGTCTCGAGCAATAAGAAAACTAGACTAGATGTTATTTAACTACTGCTTAGATGTATCATGTAGTGTCTATCTCAGCCATTCAGGAGAAAAGGGAGTGAAGTGTCTATCTCAGCCATTCAGGAGAAAATGAAGTGAAGAGGCTTGGATTTTTAATTTGGACAAGTATGAATAAAAAAAGTTAAAGCATTCTTGGAAGCTATTACGTTTTAACTTGCTAAAAATTGGACAATTTTGTGAATTGTAAGGCAAAGGTCTATAATTAGGAAAATAATAGTGCAGCCAAAACTCTTTCAACTCTTGCCCCCGCAAGCGAAGAGGTTTCAAGATAGTAGGCAATCAAAAAGATCAAAGCAAATCTTCTAGTGAGTGAACCCTTAGTTTAACTCTTTCTTTATCTAAAATGAAAATTAGAAAAAAGAAAAATAGAAGCTAATTTTTTTCTATGGACCCCTTCCACCTGATTACTTTATTAAGTGTAATTCAATCAAAAAAAGTAAAGGAAAGTATGTTTGACAAAATTGATTATAAACTTTTTTTGGTTAAGAAACACATCAAAAGGGTCAATCTAGAAAGGCAATTAACTTTATTCAACACATTTTAAATATTAATTTACATTTTTGACAAATTATTATTGTAACTTAACATAGAGTATAAATGGGATTTAAAATATAATAATATGAGTTTTAGCGAAAAGAATGTAAGAAGACAAACAACATTTTCTTGTTTTCTTCTATGTGATGGAGGTTAAGGAGAATGAATAAATTTTCTTTTATAAAAATGATACATTTATCATAAACAATTATTTCATTATATGAAAAATTAACACAAATTATTTTTGCGGAAAAATTGAGGCCCCCTAAAATTGGGGGGCCTAAGGCATGTTCCTTATTTTAATAAGCATTGAGCCGACACTGATCACAAGGGTATTGACGACTAAACAATATATCTATGTAAATTTATTTTCTTCGAAACTAAATAAAGATTCAACAACTCGGTGAGATATATCCTTAATGTTCATTCTTTAATAATTCAAAACTGAAAAGTAGTAGATACCATTTTATGATTATTGAAGTTATAAAATTTACACTTGAAATTGACACTTTGTAAAAAAATTAACCACAAAATGTTTAACAAAATCTAAAAATCAAAGCTTCAAACCCAAAAGTATTCGACATGAACTCAACAAGATAACAGTATCCTCGAATTTTAAAGTCATTTAGAAACATAAATTATTTTCCTCACAAGAACAAAAGTAAAAAAATAGTTACAACAATTTGAATGAAACAATGGAGAAGCAATTGAATAAAAAAAGTTTACCTGTAAAAGGAAGGAAAGAGTGAGTAGTTCTTGAATTTCCACCCAAAAAATTCTAATAAAGAAGTAGTAGTTAATATTTTTCTATGTTTACAAGTTCGGACATAGAGAGAAATGAAGAGGCATACATGTATATTATTGTGTGTTCTCTCTCTAAATATATAGAGAAAAATAAATCTAATGAAATGAACGGATCTAGAAGTGTCTAAATCTACATTCAAGACTATCAGTCAACAGAAGTTTGTTACAATTTATTACGCAACAATAAAATTGTAAGATATATAATCATCTTATTAGATACTAGTCAATAAGTAAGGTATTTATAATAAATGAAACTAGACATTTATAAAATATTTTATTTGAGTTATCCTAAAATTATGTTTTTTACAATCCACCATATGGCAAAAAGAACAATAATGAATAGAAGAAAAAAGTTTTTGTTGGGTTTTCACATATGAATTTAGAAAAAAAATATATGAATACAATGCTTTAGTGTCTTGTAGACTCTACTTTGGACTTTTTTTTAAAAATAAAATTAATGTTATAAAATAATTGATGAATTTTAGTATTTCTATGATTTAAGAATTGTTTTATTGACTCAAAGTTTTATTCTATCACATTTTATTTACACAAATATTGTAATTTAACTCTAGTAAAGGAAACTATAATAATTAGAACTGAATGAATATAGAATTAGCATATTTAAAAAATGAAAATAATAATACTCATTTTTTCTTGCTGGTTTCCAAACACCACGTAACTTGTCGAGGAAATTCCACTTGTAACCCTCTATATAATGCTAAATCTAAGAAAACCAAAGAAAGCTAAAATCCAAAGAAAAATAGATCTGCTAACTTTTCCACTGAGAAAATTCTTAAGCGTGGTCAAGTGTGCTTGAAAGTAGTAAAATAAAACAAGGACGAAGATTTGGTGCCTAAGATTGCTGAATTCTATGATGGATGGGGTTTCTCCGCCTCGCCGCCATCAAGCTCATTGCCTGTGCCGACTTTCTTCAGTTAGTTTTATGACCCACTAACATTAATATTATTTTGGTTTAATATTTAATTTCTAACTAAATTTTAATTCTAATTGGATAAGTGGAGAAGTGGAGAAGTTACTTCAACTATCCATTAAGTCTTCCACTTTACCCATTACCTCTTCAAACTATCTATTATCTCCACTACTCACCATGATGGAAAGGTGGGAATGTTATTAAACACACTCTATTTAAAGGATTCTCTCTCTGGCATAAACATATAGCCTTATCCATCAAAGTTATACATAATGTATAAGCCAAGAGAGAGAAACAAATTCTAAAGAACCAAAAGAAAAGACTTCCGCTCAATCAAGTCAAAAAATTATAATGACAAATTCAGGTATGTATTCTTGACAAAAATATCATAGTATTCAATATATGTGAAAATCATATAGTTCTACGATCCTGAATAATTGATAGGACTTCTAAATGTTATATTGTTTATGTTTTCACTATCATTAAAAAATTCATATATGTGGTATCAAAAGCTTGATTTAAGAACTAGTGATTTTTAAAAAAAATTAATGTTTCCTTATTTGAAAACGGCAATAGGTAGTATTATGTGAAAAAATTATTATCTATCATGATGTATTTTATTTTGACGCTTATAACATATATAACTGATGGATATATTGAAGTTTTTGGTTGTAAGATATTTAAGGATCACCCAAAGGTGAATTATTTCAATTTATAACCATTGAACATTAATGAGATAATTTAGATGTGTTGTGAGTTTTATTTATTTATCCAAAGATAATAAATATTAATGATTGAAACATTTCATATTATTGAATTAACTTAAATTCACATCGAAGCATCATAATGTCTAATGTTTTATTTTGATGTTTCGCCCAAAGAAGGACGTCAATATACATATAAGAATTTATAAACCATTTTTGAATTTGACAGCAAGTTAAAATGCATAACTCAAAGCATTAATGAATGGGTATATTATATTTGCAGCATTTGATCTTCATTCGGACTCTGCCTTTGTTACGACCTTTAACGATCTTAACTTCTCAGATTGATGCGAACAAATCAAATTCCATCTCAGAGTTTTGGATCTTGATGTTGCACTTTACACTAAGAAGCTAACTGCTATTACTGAAACTAGCAGTACTGAATAAAGGTCTCATTATAAGCAGCGGGATCGATCTAACAAATTAGTCGTAATGTTTATGCGAATGAATATCGCGAGGAACATTAAGACTACTTTTCCAAAAGCTAAATGCAAAAGGTTTTTAAAAAAATTGTGGAAGAATACTCTCAAACTGCTGATAAATCTCTTGCTGGGACACTCATGGGTAGTTTGAACACCATTAAGTTTGATGGTTCACGTACCACGCATGAGTATGTCATCGAAATGACAAACATAGCAGCAAGACTCAAGTCTTTGGGAATAGAAGTGGAACAAAATTTCATTGTACAATTCATTATCAACTCATTATAATCTAAGTATGGGCCTTTCCAAATGAACTACAACACCATGAAAGACAAATACAACGTGCATGAATTGTATGGAATGTTTGTTCAGGTGGAAGTAATGCTCAAGAATCAAGGAAACCACTCCATTAACCTTGTAAGTATTCAAGGAGTTGGAAAGAAAGGAAAGAAAGGAAAGAAACATGCTAAAGGAAAATAGAGGAACCATAATGTTAATGAGTCCTCCTCTCAAGTACATAAGAAGGAACATAAGAATGGAAAGTGTCGTTTCTATGGAAAATCTGGACACTTTAAGAAAGATTGCCTTAAATTTAAGGCATGGCTTGAGAAGAAAGGTAAGCCTAGTGCTTTTACATGTCTCGAATCAAATTTAACTGAAGTTCCTTATAATACTTGGTGGATTGATTTTGATTGTATTGTTCATGTTTCTAATACGATCCAGGTATTCCTTACAACACAAACAATAATACAAATTGAAAGATATGAGTATATGGGGAGTAGAGTGAAATCTCCAGTTAAAGCTATAGGAAATTACCCTTTGATCCTTGATACTCAGAGACCCTTAGATTTACATGAAACTTGTTATGTACCTTCTCTTTCGAGAAATTTAGTTTCTTTGTCTAAGTTCGATAAGACTGGATACCCATTTAATTTTGGTAATGGATATTTTAGTTTGTTTAAACATAATTATCTCATTGATACTGGTACACGTTGTGATAACTTATACAACTGAATCTTGATAATCCATTTGTCGAAACACTTTTAACTCTGCATCATAATATTGGAACCAAACGATGTTTTGTGAATGAACAATCTGCTTTCTTGTGTCACAAACGTTTAGGTCACATATCCAAAGAAACATTGGAAAGATTAGTTAAGAATGAAATTCTTCCAAATTTGGATTTTACAAACCTTAACATTTGTGTTGGTTGTATTAAATGAAAACAAACAAGACACACAAAGAAAGAAGGCGCAAGAAGCACACAACTTCTTGAAATTATACACACTGATATATGTGGTCCTTTTGATATTATATCTTTAAGAAAAGAAAAATATTTTATCACTTTTATTAATGATTTTTCACGTTATGGGTATTTTATTTGTTGCATGAAAAATCTCAAGCGATAAATGCTTTAAAGGTCTTACTTATTGAGGTTTAAAGACAACTAGATAAAAGGTGAAAAATAATCAGGTTAGATAGAGATGGTGAATATTATGGAAGATATGATGAAAATGGATAACACCCAGGTCCATTTGCTAACTTACTCGAAAAACAAGGCATATGTGCTCAATATACAATGTCTGAAACACCACAACAAAATGGTGTAGCAGAAAGGAGTACTCGTATATTAATGGACATGGTTAGGAGTGTGTTAAGTAATTTATCTATTCCTCCTTAATTGTGGATGTATGATTTAAGGAGTGTTGTTTACTTACTAATATGGTTCCTAGTAATGCAGTCTCATAGACTCCTTTTGAACTATGGACTAATAGGAAACCTAGTTTAAGGCACCTGCATGTTTGGGGTTACCCGACAGAAGTTAGAGTTTATAACCCACAAGAAAATAAACGGAATTCAAAAACAATCAGTTGTTTCTTAATTGGTTATCCAGATAAATAAAAATGGTATAGATTTAACCGTCCTAATCATAGTACAAGAATAGTTGAAATTGGAAATGCTAGTTTCATTGAGAATGGTTAAGTTAGTGGGAGCGAAGAACCACGTAAAGTTGAAATTAAAGAAGTTAGGGTGAGTGTTTCGCTACCTTTTACCTCTTTTAAAGATGTTGTTCCTAAAGTTGTTGCACAACCAAACAATCAACAAGAACAACAAATTGATGCTCCTATTAATCTCACTGAAGCAATAATTAATGAACCTGAAAGAGATGTACCACAAGAAGTAGCATTAAGAAAATCTCAAAGCCAAAAGAGACCTGCTATTTCTGATGACTATTAAGTATATTTACATGATTCAAAAATTGACTTGGGAATTGATAATAATCCAGTTTCATTTTCTCAAGCTATTTAAAGTAATAATTCTGATTGATGGATAAATGCTATGAAAGATGAGTTGAAATCTATGGAACAAAATGAAGTATGAGACCTTGTTGAATTACCAGAAGGTTGCAAAATAGTTAGGTTATAAATGGGTCTTTAAGACCAAATGTGACTCAACTGGAAACATAGGTTTCACTCAAAAGAATGGCATCGACTATAAAAAAAAATTCACTCGTTTCTAGAAAAGGTTCGCTCAAAATTATAATGTCTTTAGTAGCTCATTATGACTTAGAGCTACATAAAATGGATGTGAAAACAGTGTTTCTAAATGGAAATTTGGAGGAAGAAGTTTATATGAATCAACCTAAAGGGTTCTCTTGTAAAGTAAAGGAGCACATGGTGTGTAAACTTAAAAAGTCATTATACAGACTTAAAAAAGCTTATCGACAATGGTATCTTAAGATTCATGAAACTATTGCAACTTTTGGATTTAAAGAAAATGTTGTTGATCAATGTATATATCTAAAGGTTAGTGGGAGTAAGTTTATTATCTTATTCCTATATGTTGTTGACGTCTTGCTTGATACTAATGATCTTGGTTTGTTTCATGATACCAAGAGTTATTTATCTAATAATTTTTAAATGAAAGATAAGGGAGACGCATCCTATGTGGTTGGAATAGACATATTTTGAAATAGATCACAAGAATTATTAGGTTTGTCTCAGAAAGCCTTTGAACATAAGAAATATTCCACATGAGAAAGGTTAGAGTGCATAAAATGGAGTGAAATATGAGGGCTTATAAGTGTCAATGGACTAACCTGTTGAAGAATCCTCACAGATCCATGTGGAAGAGAATATTGTTAGGTATTGGAGTATTTCCTAAAACATGAATAGTGTCATGAATAGTTTTCCAAATTAAGTTTGAACCTGTTCAAGCTTCAAGGTCTTATAATTTGAAAAGAGAGAACCTCTAGCATTGTCTTGTAATTGATGGTACTACAACAAAAAAGCTTTTCATTTAGAAGTTACAACTCGTAATTCACTTGTTATAATTAACCCTATTAGAACATAAAATGAAAAAACAACACTTGAAAGGATTTAAACCTTTAACCTATACAATCTGTTCCGTTTAACTATTTTTCATTTGTGTGAGGAACTGAGAAAGAGAGTTGCTCCATGCATTAATTCGTTAAATCTGTTTAAAGGCATTGTGCTCCAGATCCAGATTATTCCTCAATAAGATAATCGCAAAATGGATATCTTCAGTGCGAAATCATTGCTTGGTAGGTAAAAAGATGAAATAAATTATGTATATTCACACGAGAGTTTCTTTGACACTAGTATACGGATGATCTTATTATTTTTCTTAAACACTCGAGTTTGATTTAATTTCGTTGCATTGTATGCCATGCCTTGGAGGAACCCCGATACAATGAACCTAACTTAGCAATCTGCTCATGCAGAGCACCCAAATTGAAAAGAGAAACAATAGTCGGTCTCCTGTAAGCACACTAACAAATAAAGTTCCATCATAGATATTTCCTAAAATGCAATTTTTCACTAACTTAAAACACAATGAAGTTTACTTCAACTCTTCAACAATGAGAGGACATACTAAAGGCAACAACACATCTCTAAGTATAGCTGCACCAATGAAATAAAAACTTAAAATAAATAGAATGGCAACATCAGCAGCAATCAATCCATCAATTATGCTACTCACCCAAACTACTGTTTCTTTGAATCTTCTCCACTCTATCCATATCTTGGTTATATTCCAACACATACTACTAAAATATAGCGTTTAGCGATGAGTTTTAGCTACGAATTATATTACATCACTAAATAACAACAGAATAGCCATTTTGTTGCTACAATAACAAATATTTTTTTTTTTGAGTTATGATATAGTGACGGATTAGCAAAAGAATATTTTTTAAGTAGAAATATCAACGCAAAGTTTGGCGCCCAAAATTTCCTACAGATTTAGCAAGAAATTATTTGTTACAAATTTAATTAATATTTCGCGATAGAAAAAGTAATGTAAGATCCGTCGCTAAACTTTTAAATACATTTTTTTAAAAAATTATTTTTTATAGTGGAGAAAAATTATATCTCTGGAATTTAATCTATAAAAATATGTTTATTTGGTAGCAAATCCGTTTCTAAGTTTGTTGCAAAAATTATTTACGTCAGATATTCTAGGCAAAATTTCATTTCATCATTTGCACTTGTATCTGAAGAAAGTGGTATCTCAACCTCTCCAGTGGAACTCTTATCTGAGATGTGAGCTCTCAACATCTCCAACTTTTATCGATGAATTGAGCATATTCTTCTTCATCTCTCCATTTAGAATCGAAGAACTGTCTTTTTAACTTTTTTTTTCCACTATCTTCAGTAGCTCTATCTTCCTTCAAAGTTTAAAGTAAATCTTCCATAAACAAGTAAGTATTCTTTGAGTTCAATCAATTAATTGTTTAGTTTAGTATTGTATTTTATTTTGAAGACAATAGTTTTTGTCCAAAATCATACCCGATTTATGTGCAATATTTGAGGTTCCAGTTTTGGGAAAATGGGGTTTCATGATGTTCCTATTTTGGAGAAGTAATGTTCAAGTGTTTCAAAAATAGGAGCTTAGAAGTCAGGGTGTACTGAAAATAGATTTTTAAAGAAAAATATTCAATGACTTATGTGGTGTGTGAGGTTCCAGTTTTCTTCTCTAGAGAACTTGATGAAAACTGAAACATTTGAGTTAGAGGGTTCCTAGCATTACAACTTAATGATTTTTGGCAGTGTTTGAGTACGTGGCTTACGAGAAATACTTCCACCACCATTTTCGCTCTTTCCTCTATGATTTTAATCATGATATAGTATAACATCCTTGGTTGTTGCTAACTCAAAATTACTAGTGTCACCACTAATGTCTGTAATAAAACTATAATAGTGTATTTCTAGTGCACTAGCAACATTTTTCAAGGCATGGAAACTCTGATTTTCAACGTGTGAGAAGTTTCTGAAGACCTGTTTGTTAATGCTAGAGTGAATAATAGGATAAATAAGCACGGAAATAAAGAAACCTTCACTTCTTTTGGAGCTAACCAAGTAATAAGTTTGTTTTAGTCTTCCTGATTTTTCTGCTTTAAGAGTGTGCATCGTGACACCAATCTTACGAAAAACATATTTACTTAATCTAGTTACTCTCTTACATTTATAACCGAGTGTTACTTTAATCTAACAACTACAATTCTACAGCAAATTGATGTTGTATATCAACACTAATTTACTTCTTTTTTTTGCGAAGTAAATTGCACACCAATTTATGTTTTATTTTACATTGGAGATATTTTTTATTGTTTTTTACTAGTGGTTGTCGACCTGATTCGCTTCATTAAAATGTATCACTCTTTTTCTCCCCCTCCCTTACCCCCCCCCCCTCCAATAGCTTCTTTTGCGCCAGAAAAAAATGTGTTGGTTTAATTTTTTTATTTACAATTTTCTAGTAATAAATAATGCTAGTTTAATAAGTATGGCAATGGTGAAGATTAAGGGCAGGGGATGGTAATGGTTTAACGGGGCAGTGCGGGGCAATACTTAAACGGGGAACCGTAGGGTAGGGCAGGGCAGGGCGAGACATAACTAATAGTTTAAAACAATTATTACGACAGGAAAAGGGTGGGTTCATGAAAGGTTCCTTATTTTGAGAACTTTGTAGCTTGTCAACAGAGCTTAGATTGATTGCCTGAAAGGAAAATTTAGAAAAGAACAATATACACTCCACATTGTAGTTGAGCTTGTTTGCTTAGCATAAAAATTAAGAAATTCGACTTTACTTTAACTATGAGTCTATGATAAGTCATGCAAAATGTTAGGCAACTCATTCAAGATATACCATATTAAAATCATTTACATGAATTGGTATGGACAATGTATCCGAATAGGCTGCAAAGATAGAGCTTATTGCTCGTAAGTATTGCTTAAGATATGGTCTGGCTTGTACACAGACAAAGGGAAAGAATTTATATGGCTTCGTAAAAGTCTAATGGTTTAGTTCACCTGTTGAGTGGAAATATGTTACCCATATACTGTCCACGATCCTTATGGTCTAGAAGGTTTCTTGCACGTATTGCTACAACAATAGCTACCACTAATGCAATTGAGCAGCCAGAAAACATACCGGTAGGTTAAAAGTATATAAGTTAGTAAAATTAACATACGGTCCTTATGCAAGTGAGAGGACAGGTCAATCTAGATGTCTCAAAAAAGGGTTATACTATACATTTGACCTCTGATTACACAGGAAGAGAGAGTTGATACTAACAAGGATTTATGCTTACCCATGAAAAATGCTACTCTATATTTGTATGTTTTAGCTTGTGGTCTTAAAGAATTCATTCCTTTTCTTTGATTTCCATTGACAAAATGCTTTATGAATATGGCCTAGACTATTTCAATGATCTTATAAACGTAAAAAGCAACAATCGATGAGAGTTTTAAGCAATAGCTGCAACAACAATGATGCTGAGAGGGGAATAGTTTTTGAAATTGAAAGAAAAAGTTCCTCATCTGAGCTACCAAGATAAGATTTATCAATCATTTTCAATTATGATTTAGAAAATTTCCTTGAGCCGATATGTATCAATAAACTGCATGATTAGAAGCAAAACTACATGGTAGTACTTCCTATTGTTGAATAGTGATGACTTTAGTAATAGCACTTTATCATACTCTTTTATGATTTTTGAAAATGTAAACACATTTAAGAAATTGCAGAATTAAGTAGCAAATAGTTAGTTGAATTGAACACAACAAACAACTATAATTCATCATTTGGGAGGGAACAACAGTGCAACATTACCTGTAGTATTTTAGAAGTCTAAGATATTGATAAAACTAAACAAAAGCCATTCTTATTTGTTCTTCAGCTTTTATGAGCTCGTCTTTGTTGAATGATAATTCAGATTTAGAAGACTTGATCACATTTTTCAAAGTCGAGATAGGTGTTGCTGGTTCAATATTGATTTTTTCATTGTCCAAATCTCTACTGGAGCAGGCAAAAAACCCATAGGATTCATCTTTGTTGTATCTCTTTTCCCTAATGTTTATTCATCTTCCACACTTTAGTTTGATTTCATGGAAATAAAAAGTTTTTTAATCAAAGATTATGGATCAGATCTTCTTGGACCCAAAAAAGGGAAGTGCATAGAGTAACTTGGATAAGATCATTGACATAATTGTCATTCTTCTACTTCTAAATCTCTTGCCTTATTATTTTTTAAATTGTTGAGCTAAACAGATCATTTTCTTAAATGAATGGAATTACTTGACTTAATCATGTGACAATTCTGATGTAAATGGTTCATATATCAATATTACGTTGATGAGCATAGTGTAACTAGATTCCTTATCAATATCATATGATTTGATAATATTTAGCATTTCAGCCTTTCGAAAGGCTTATCCAGTTCCCTAATATCTTGTAGTCGTGTTCAAATTTTCTATAAATTTCTACAAATTCTTTGTGTAAAGCTTCTAATAGAAGTCCATGGTTCTTTTTATAATTTGTTCCTTTATTTATATGATCTTTTATGATATAATTCAATGATAGCTATTACACTTTTGTACTTACAAACATCAGCTCTTTTTGTTTCTCTGCAAGCTTTGTCAACGATAATTTTAATACTTCAACACATTTTCACTGAATTGAAAATCATTTCACTCAGGTAGCTGAACATTATTTTGTACTAGTGATAATTGTTTCATTCTAATATCTATTGATGAAATAGTTCTCATTATTATGTGTTATGCTTAATTTGTTGTTTCTCTCTGATTGGTTTAACAACACTATTATATTTGTATAAACGTATGACTCGAGGAAGAGGTTGTCGCAAGTCCTCAGGTAGAAGTAATCCGGTTATTTATGTAAGCATGCCAACTATTATAATGCCCACTATAGATCTGATCTTTTTATAACAATCAGTGTTGGAAATGTTCAAATTCTCCATATCCTCTCTCATTTTCCACACAAGATTTAATTTGGATAATTCACAAAAAAATTAAGTACATATTCCATGAATTATATAAGTAAAGATTTACTTTTTTTTACGCTTGTATGTTAGCATATTAGTTCAAGGATATCTGTACCTTAAATTATACGTAAAGTGTAAGAATGTTTTTGGCCAAAAACTCTATTATTATATTGTAGAAGCTACTTATGTAGTTATGAAGAAAATTTTCAAAATAACATAAAATGATGAAGATCAGGAGGGATAAGAAACTCAAGAAAGTGACGGATTTTGCTAAATGACGAAGAGGGTGTTTTCGTGAGAGTTTGAGGAGATAGTTCTTTCTTGTCTTAGAGAATCCAGACAACTGGTCATCTGTGAAGGATCTTTTGAAAACTCCATTATTTAGTAAAATTGAAAGGGTAAAACAATTTGTTCTCAATACTAATAATTGAGTAGTGAAAGATCAAAACAGAAAATATTGATATATCTATAATGTGTGTTACTTTTGTTTAGGAATGATATGAGTTATTTTCTTAGTTGGGATCATATGGTGCATATACCTGAAATATATCTTTTGCGGATCTATCGTCTGATTCTTCCTTTTGTTTCTTTATATCGATGAAATGTTGGTACGTTCATATAAATTTGATCATTCTCTGTAGATAATGCATATGTTTATGAAACACTAAATGACTTCTGGTTCTCCGAATTAGGTTGTTGATGCATTTCTTGATAGCACGTAGGGAAACCACGTTCCTGTTAGGATCATGCACTTTATAGATGGTTTATTCTTCGACTTTCTAGTGGTTGCCATAATTAGCAACTAAGTTCCCTCGTGATGTCTCACAATATGCTCTCTTGATCCAATTGAAATATATTAGATCCCACAGTTTGTTAATTTTCATAGCGTGAAATTTAAAGGCCCAATTTATATAGTAATGCTAATGCTTAAAATTTTATGCATGTTGTTGTATTTTCCTTCAAAATAAATTTTATTCATAATATTTAATGCTTTCATTTTACCTCTACTTAATATCGGAAAAGTGTGAAGAAATATTGCAGAAATTTTTTGTCTTGAGCTGATATTGATAATTGTGAAGCATTTTATCAAGTTGTGGGGGAGAAAAGAAGAGAAGAATATACAATATTGGTTTTGAAGCAAAAATTATTACGAACATAAAATTTGTACCTCATCATCAGTATTTCCTTCAATTTCTCAATCAACACTGAAAACAATATGGATGAGTTCGTTAAGCAAATGCTTCCTGCACTTGCTAGTCACCTTCTTTCTGTTGTTATTGAGAGGGTACAAGAAGGAAGTACTCCCATTGACAACCCAACAAAAGTTACACACTTAATGCCTCGTTCACCTACTACTAATGAGGACAAATTGATCCTTAATTAGTTTCACGTGACAATTGTATCCCTTTTTGTTATATTTTCGGCTTTTTTGGAAAGTACAAATTTTGCAGTAACAATATTTGATGAGTGTTTGAAGAACAGTTGATATATTGTTTTGGATGGTTTGAATCAAAAATATGAGATTTCGATTGACTATATAATTTGAACCATATTTGACATTATTTTATATGCTTATTATTTAAGGGGTATTTAGCATTTTAATTTGAATTATATAAACAACATATTGGAAACCAAATGTAAATCAAATTTACAAGAAAAAATTTAACAACAAATATGGCGACGGACCATCGACGAATTTTAATTGTGCCAAATGTACTGGCTCAAAAAACAGAATATGACAAAGCAAAAGATCAATCATGACAAAGCATATATTTTAAAATAACAAGTATATAAAACAATGTATTTTATTTATTTGAATTGTGAGATAACTAGAAATCATCGAACTGCATTTCCTTCAAACTGGTTGGTTGCAAAATACATCACAAACAATGACTAAAAAGAGGAGAATCCCAAATAAATTACCTTATATTGCAACCCGTAGTCTACTTATATAGAATTACACCAACATTTTTTATATAATCATTATATAGTTTTAATCAATTTTGTATGTTTTTCTAAATTAGGCTTCATACAATTTTTTTTATATATATTCTAACTATGTGATGCCAACAAGTGTTGTATTTCTTTTTTATTTTGTATTAGTTCTAAGTGCATGTCAACAAATTTCAGATTTTTTGTGTTCACTTTGTATTTCAACATCATTTTCTATTTCAATCTCACTTTGTATGCCAATAAATTTTGTATTACTTCTAAATATATGCAAACAAGTTTCGTATTTTTTGTGCTCATTTTGTATGCTAACAAGTGTTGTATTTCCTTTTTATGTTGTATTAATTCTAAGTGTATGCCAACAAGTTTTAGACTTTTTGTGCTCACTTTGTACAATCTCACTTTGTATGTCAACAAGTTTTGTATTTTTTTTTTATATTTTGTATTAATACTAAATGTATGCTTATAAGTTTTTGATTTTTTGTGATCATTTTGTATTCCAATCTTACTTTGTATACCAATAATTTTGTATTTCTTTTATTCTGTATTCATTAAAATCTTCTTCACTGACAACAAAAATCTTAAATCAATAGACTTCAATTCGACATAGAGTGAATATTTTCAGTAGAGATTTAAAATTCATATTGAAATTTTGAGGTTTAAGGGAGAGAGAAGTAATGTTAAGTTTGGAACCAAACACGTACAATTGGAAAGAAATTTTTTCACTTTTAATCTCAAAAATAAAAGGTGAAAAAAGCATAAGAATAGTGAAAAAAAAATTTAGTCTTACTTAAAGTTATACATAATTATGATTAGTAATTATGGTAACTTTGTTGGTTTAAATTTAAAAATTACCTTATTTGAAATATTATTTTCCTTAATTTTATTCATTCTGTTAATAACTAATTGTATTTTTTTTATAATTAAAAAAATGAAAAAAATACATAAATCAATAATATAACAAACTAAAATACAAACATTTATTTCAAAAAAAATACATAACTGATGTCAACAAATTAAAACATTGTCATTTTTACTAAACATTTAAAATATTGTAATGGAGTAACGCTAGAAACTAAAATATTGTTGTTTTGATAAATTTTCCTTTTTAAAAAAATGGTAAAAGAATTGTTTTCATTTTTATACCCGCCATATATAACAGAATTTATATATATCATGGATCAATATATCATCCCAACTTGTAGATGAATAATCGAGAAGATCGAAGTGAGCTAGGTTAATAAATGAGTGAGTCAATAACCACAACAATATATATAGTTATATATATAAAGGTGACAATAACCAGGTAGGTCATGATCGACATACCTGCCTCCCAGCTGCACTATTTTTCCTTTTTTGATAATTTTTTTTTGTTTTAATTTCTTTGTCTTGTTTTTTAATTCTTAAATATTTAAAAATTATATAATATATACTATCAAATCATGATAATTATAAACTTAAAATACTTATAAAAAAAATTAAAAAATTTGATTGATTTATAAAATAAGTAACATGCATGATTTAATTTCAAACTACGTAGAATGTATTGTAAATCACAATAATTAATAACATTTGATTGACTCTTGAAATTCTATTTGTGTAAAATACATTGGGGTAAAAGAAGCAACATATATTATTAAAATTTCACATAAAAAGTACTATAAATTATAATAATAAATAGAATTAACATTTTCTCATAATATTTAATTTGGGAACTACTTAGAAAGTATTGAAAATCTCAATAATTAATAACATTAGATTGACTCTTGAAATTTTATTTGTTCTATGCAGTGTGACAAGAGAAGTAATATATATTATTTAAAAATCACGTAAAAATATTATAAATTACAATAATTAATGACTTAAAATATTTAATGTCAATTTAATTGACTATCTAAATTCTATCTATATCATCTAAAATGAGATAAAAAATATAATTGATATTGAGTCCGTGCAAACACGGACACTTGTGACTAGTGTTATAGCTTAGGCATCAAGCTTACTCACAAAAGAGATTTGTATTTGTGAGTTAAAGTTACATATTAATTAGGTATTGTGGATCAATATAAATACTCTAACAGTAAATTTTGAGTAAACAAAAAAATTTTATGACAAAAACTTTAGATTACTATTTAAAATTTTGTAGATATTAAAAAACAGACAAAAGATTTAGGGGAAATGATCTGATATATCCCCCAATTTTTCATTTGGAGTTGATATGTCCTTCGTTATTAAAGTAATTTATAGATACCCTTACCGTTATACAAAAGACTCACATATACCCCTACCGTTACAAATGAGCTCACATATACCCCTACCGTTACAAATAAGCTCACATATACCCTTCATTTAATGGAAGTGAATAAATTAACTTTAATTATATTTCTGACTTTTAATTTTAAAAAAGTTAATGTAGGATATATATGATCCTTCTAGAAAAGTTCAACGTATATTTTAATCTTTTAGATACATTAATTATTTTTTGATGTCTTTGATTATCATTATTTAAATATCTTATTCTTATTTAATTTTTTTCTTTCGTTAGTGTAAAGAAAAAAACTAAAACAATTTTGTTGTGGCTGTATAATAATTTAAAACTATTTTTTAACTATATTGTTATTTTGTTATTGTATTTAAAAAAATAATTGGGTCGTATATGATAACGTTTACAATAAAATTAGTGAAATATAAATTAATTTGACCATAATAATAATACATTTAAGGAAAAAAGGACAAATATACCATAGACTATCATAAATGCTATATAGATATCCTTCGTCATACTTTTGGGACATTAATGCCCCTACCATCCAAATTTTTTTAAAGCGTATATACCATATCTATTAAAATAGAGACGCGTATCTCAATCTAAAACACCTACCCGAAATATATTCAACCCATAATTTAAATACTCACCCAAATTAATTTTAAAATCCACCTAGATAACACAACAAATGATAACCCAAAGCACTTCATCTTATAGAAAATGATCATGACAAGCCTAAACGAGCTCAACCCTCCATATGTTTATTGATAAAAAGCTTCAACTTTCTTCCCCCACTAAAAACCTAAACTCCCCATTCGCATTCCCAACCTCCACCATCGCTGAGCAACTTGTGTTAGCCCTTGCCATTGTCAAAATACTGGAGAAGGTAGTCTAGCTCGGAGATGAAATCTCTAACTTAGCCCTCATCGACGCTCAGAAACTCGTCAAGGGATAAGCTTGGAGGTTCCACTATCGTCATCTTTAAGATAAAATTTTTTGGATTGTTGATGTTGTCCAACTCAATCCTTTGCATTGCCGTCGTCGCCGCCCTGGTGGAGTAGCAGTAGATGCTCGACGTAATTTGACACATTAATCGATAAATTTTGAGTAGTAATGAAAATCACAGAAGACAGGAAGGAGACAAGATACAACACGGTGAGAGAAGACATCGAAAAAGAAGTGAGGAAAATCTGAAACTATTGCATTGTGGAATGCAACTCATGAGTCAGTCGAATATTACAAGTTGATCGAGGTGAATGGCATAATAGAGGTTATAGATTACAGAAAATGGGTAACTGAATACCTTGACTTGTAGATTTTAGAGCAAACTCCACAAAGAAAATGGGAGACACATATCATTGGCCCTGATATGGATTACTATAACCCTAGATTTGTATCATCATTCATGGCCCATGATGGGGAGATTGTATTAGTCGTCATCTTAAAATTTGGTGCTTGTTTTTTTTATGATTTCACAAGAAACAATTGGAGGAAATTAAAAATCATGGGACTTCCTAAGGAAAACTACATCAGAGGAATTTATAGTTATGTCGAAACTCTCGTTCCCTTAGGGTAATTTTTTTTCAAATGGGAAGGCATCGTGAGTGCTTGTACGTCCTTTCACCCGTAACTTAAGTTGCATCATAACAGATTATATGAACGAGACGAGAAGTGTTGTCTGTTTGCATGTCTTTTTCATTCATCGTAATGTTGAATTGTCAAAAAGTTTTTCTTAATATATTAGTAAAAGGGCATATGTAACAAGAGGGGGTTTTAGCAAAATAGATAAATGAAGGGTATATATAGACAGTAATGTAGCCACACTTGTGTCAGGGTGTCCAATTGGACATCCTTGGTCAGAATATTATACCCAAGTAAAATGATAAATTAAGTGGTTAAATAGTATATTTTGGACACCCTTGACACAACAATATGATGTAATCCAGTGGTTTCAGGCGCCTTGCAAGAATAATGTACACAAATATAAAGAGTGTGCGTGTTCGAATTTTACTAGTTGCAATTTTCTTTTCCCACTTTTAAGAAGAGCAGATTAACATTAGCACTTTGACACCCTTTGTCAAAATATTGGTTCCGCTATAGTTTGTTTTGTATAAATGGATTCATCCAAAGTCCCTTTTAAGAGTAATGTAGTTTCACGAAGGTTACATTATGTAGTTTCACGAAAGTTACATTCTCTTTTCATGTATACAAATAAGAGTAAATACTTGACCCTGTCTACTTTTTCCAGATCGACAAAAAGAGCAGTTCAGGTGATCAAACTTCCATCTCGGACAAATATTCTCTTAAGCAGGCAAAAAAGGATAAACAGGACCAGTCATAGAAAAAAAGTTTCAGCAGATGTTGTTGTTTGTTCGGGCGTGTTGGATACTAGATTTTCTGATACCATAGACTCTTTCTCATGTTTCTTCCATCTTTGATGGAAGATGGCCTGTACAAAAATATTTTCACACTCGATAACTACATATTTCACAAATGATTTTGACTTGAATAAATTTAAGACCTTATTTTGGACTTGAATTCCCTCACATATCATTCAATTGAATGATCTAAATATTCAAGTTTTGATTTTTTTTTGGTTTTTCTAACTCTTCTTCTATTGCCTCACAAACAAGGTAAAAGAAATAGCCATTGAAAAAGTTTTGGCTTTTCCAATACAGTAGTATTCTGTTATTTCTCAAACCAGATTTTCTGCAAATTTTGATCCCATTTTTCAGTTGAAATACCATCTTTTCTGCAAGTTTGAAGTGTTGAAATACTCAAGGTAGAAACAGGAAGAAAAAATAAATGCTTTTAGGTAACTCAGAGCAGAGGCGAAGCCAAGATTTCAGGTATGTGGGTTCTAAATTTCTCAAAAGGACAATGATCTTAACCTAAAATCAACTGTCAAATTAATGAATAAATATGCAAGTATTTAATTCACTAACAAAACAATGATTTGAATCTTAAAAATCACAAAAACACAAATTATGTTAATGAGATGTTAGTCATGTTTGAAAACATCATCTTAGATATTATTATTGTAAAACTAAATTTAATAATATGAAGAATTGAGTAATTTAATTTAAATTTTTTTAAATATTGTTTATAAAATGTGAATAAATTTTAATATAAAATTTTGAACATTTTTACTATAATCTTCAACATTGTTCTAAGTAAGATTAAAATTATTAGATTCATCATTAACATTCTACACATAAAACATATATTAGTTTCATTATCACCTAGAACCATTATTTTCTTCAAAAGTTAATATTTTGAAGAGCAAACAACAATTATTATAATATAATCAATTATCAATATTGTGGAAAAACCCTAGAATTAAGGATTAAAAATTAACTTTGAATAGATAATTATATAGGGTAAAAACAAATAAATAAGAAGAAAATGAAAAAGAATAGACAAGAGTACATAGTACATACCGGAGGACAGAGATCGGATAGTAGCAACCAAACTAAAAATAAAAGTTAGAAGCCTAACTTTTGGAAATAAAATTGGCTGAAAGGTTTTTCATTTAGAATAGGACACAAACACAATTTTTCTATTTATATAAAATATTTTAATATTTTAAGATTAGATAAAATAAGTCTAAAAACGAAGTTCCCACAATAGGTTTCGTGAACCCACGACGCGCGGGTAAAAGAAATCCGCTTGGTGTGCAGAAATATTTAGGCCATCGGCATCTCTATGCATATGGGTTCGCAGGAAATGTATGTGTACTTTGTTACTAATACTTCAATACGAATATAGGGTCTATGGAAAAGCCAGTGGATTCGTCCAAACCCGCTTTTTATATAGTAGCTCCGCCCCTGACTTAGAGTACTATTTTTGCACTTGACAAATGACAAACATACAACATACATTTATATAATTAAAAACATTCAAAGCCAGACTACTTTTACAATATCCTCAAATTCTGTTTTATGATTATCAATTTTCCTCTCAAATCTGCAAAGGTTGAGCAATTTCTGAATTGTGATTGTAACATTTGTCTGATCCTAACTGTAGAAAAATTAAAAAAAATGTGTTTAGGGTTTTAAAAGATAATAATTTAAATTCCTTTGCAAATATATTGTTTTTACGATTTTAAACAAAAAAATCCAATTTTTTGGCAGTCCTAGTTGTAATATACCAGAACAAGAAATAGTCTTATCAAGAAATAGAGAGGCAAAGAGAATATCAGTAAGAGTCTTACCAGAAACTTTAGCCGTCAGCATTCAACATTATGAATTCTCCAAGAATTATTGTTTTAAATATTATCATGGCTTCCTTCTAATTCTTTAATGCGTTTCCACATTCTGTAATGCAATGCTATCCGATTCAGCTTTTTTGGATATCCATAAATGTGGGACAAAATTCCTTTTCCATGGAGAAGGAGTTTATTACACCGCAAAGGATAAGAAAGATGACAAAGCCTCTGCCTCTACCTCCGTTCTTCAAGTTGACAAAATTTACGACAGTAACCATGCATATTCTCATTTGAATTGTTTTAATGGTTGGTTTTGTGGTTAAGAACCATTATATGTATGACCTGCTGTAATTTGTAAACCTAACCCAAATGAAGGTAAATGCTGGAATACATTTTCATTAGGTTTTGAGTCTGAAGAAAACAAATACAAAGTTCTCTGGATAACATATCATCCTCAAGAAAGGCACACAAAGTACTGGGTTTTCACTTTAAGCATAGACAAATCATGGAAAGACACTCACAACATTTTCCCTTGTACTCCATAATGTATGCACAGTGTTTGCATTAGTGGTGTCATCTATCAATTTTCTATGGCCGATTATATATATATAATTTTATTTGATGTTGAATCTGAACAAATAAAAAATATTGCGTTGTGGAATGCAATTGAATTTGTGTACTATTACCAATGACAAAGGTGAATGGTAAATTAGGGATCACAAATTACAGAAAATGGGTAAGTGGATACTCTAACTTTTTGATTTTAGAGAAGACTCCAAAAAGAGAATGGGAGAGACATATAATTGTGGTTCCCTCGATATGGAACACTAGAGAGCCTAGATTTGCATTATTCTTCGATGGGGAGATTATATTGTCGTGAACTCAGGTTATTTGTGTTGTTTGTGTTATGATTTCACAAGAAAAAACTGGAAGGAATTAAAAATCAAGGGGCTTCCTAAGAAAAACGATATCATAGAAATTTATAGTTAGTTATGCTGAAAGTCTTTTTCCCTTTGGGTAGTTCTGTTCAAACTGGAAGGTATTTAATGAGTGCTTATATGTCAAATATCTTGTAGATGACCTTAATACAACTGTTTCATTTTACGACAAGATTTTGTTCACGCAAGTTCATTCATGTAGTAACGCTATGACAAAACAAAGTTGTGGCATAAGAAATTACATTCTAAATATATTGCAAGTGTTTGAAGTGAAGAAGTAAACTCATGGTTATTAAATGTAGAAAGTCTGTTCCCTTTGGATAAATTTGCAACATACATGATGAAATTTATAATACTGCTTTTTCTATGTTAATATCAGATACCTTTACGCATTTTGAGTATCACAAGTGCAAATCAGGTGCAAATGATTGAAAAAACTATTGTGCGGAATTTGAGATAATACGAGAAAATATAAACGCGAAAGAACAAGACAACAGATTTACGTGGTTCACCAATAAATTGGCTACGTCCACGGGAAGAGGGGGAGCAGTTTTAATATGGAGAGGCAAAAAACAGAATTACAGAATAGGGTTTGCCATAGCGTCTATATATAGTGTTAAGCAACGCCCTAAAAGGCTTGGGCCCAACATACATAATTAAGGTCCGATTCAAGGCATTCAACAAATCTCCACCTTGACTTGAATTCTCCGAACAGACTCTTCAGACGCACTATGATAGTGCCAGGCCTCCCCCTCTTCCTCAGAACTGCCCCGCAGGGCAATTAACAGCTTTTGATGTTGAGCAAGTCCAAACAGTGTTGAAACTTGCTCTGTGGAACCGGCTTTGTGAACATATCAGCAGGATTATCAGCAGTTCCTACTTTTTTCACCTTGATTCTCTTCTCACTTCTCAGAAAATGATACCTTACGTCAATATGCTTGGTTCTCTCATGGTGGACTTGATCCTTGGCTAGACAAATTGCGCTCAAACTGTCACAATACACCGTAGCCTGATCATGATGCAGACCAAGATCACTAACCAGCCCTTTCAGCCAAATCCCTTCTTTTGCAGCGTCTGTCAAGGCCATGTACTCCGCTTCCGTAGTAGACAAAGTCACTGTTGGTTGCAAAGTTGCCTTCCAACTGACGACAGATCCTCCAAGGGTAAACACATAGCCAGTCATCGATCTTCTTGTGTCAACATCTCCATCATAGTCAGAATCAGAATAGCCAGTAACCAAGCACTGAGTATCACCTCCATAAATGAGACCAACGTCAGATGTACCTCTAAGGTATCGGAAAATTCTCTTCACAGCCTGCCAATGTTCTCTCCCTGGTTGTCCCATGAATCTGCTCACTACACTGACTGCATGTGCTAAATCTGGCCTTGTACAGACCATAACATACATAAAACTTCCTACGGCACTGGCATAAGGGACTCGTGACATATACTCCTTCTCTTCTTCTGACTGTGGAGCGAACATGGCAGTGACATGGATATTGACAGCACTTGGGGTATCAATAGGCTTAGATGAAGACATGAAAAACCGGCCAAGACCTTCTGAATTTAGCTTCTCTGTGACAAGAAAAGTTTCCTTCTCTCTCTGTCTCTAATGATCTCCATCCCTAGAATCTTCCGAGCGGCTCCGAGATCCTTCATCTCAAACTCAGCACTAAGTAAACCCTTCAGCTTCTGAATGTCATACTTCATCTTTGCAGCTATCAGCATATCATCTACATAAAGCACCAAATAGATGAATGAATCATCCTTGAGCCTATTGTAGTAGACACAACAATCATATGAGCTCCGAGTATAGCCCAACTTCACCATATTGCTGTCAAACCTTTTGTACCACTGCCTTGGAGACTGCTTAAGTCCATATAAGGACTTTTTCAACTTGCAGACGTGATTTTCCTTCCCTGGAACTTGGAAACCATCCGGCTGAGTCATGTATATCTCTTCCTCCAACTCTCCATGTAGAAACGCTGTCTTCACATTAAGTTGTTCAAGCTCCAGATTTTGATGTGTAACTATCGCTAGTAACACTCGGATGGAAGTATGTCTGACCACAGGTGAGAAGATATCATTGTAGTCCACTCCCTCTCTTTGGTTGAAACCTCTGGCAACAACCCTGGCTTTATACTTGACTCTTTCTGCTGGTGATATCCCTTCCTTCTTGAAAACCCATTTTCAAGTAATAATCTTTCTCCCCGAAGTCTGTATGACCAGATCCCATGTCTGATTCTTGTGTAGGGACTCCATCTCATCTCCCATAGCAGCAAACCATTTTTCAGAATCAGGACTTAAAATGACTTCTTTGTAAGTAGACGGCTCAGATGTATCTACCTCTTCAGCAACCTGCAGTGCATAGCCCACCATGTCCTCAAAACTATACCTCGTAGGTGGCCGAACTCCAACCCTCCTTGGCCGATCTAGAGCTATACTCTGATGGATATCTGATGGCATAGATTCTGGAATATCAGTTTCTGTCTGTGGCTCTTGATCCTCCTCTTCAGGTTCTTTTAAATCGCTCTCATTCTGAATGACTTGAAACTCCACCTGTTTATCAAGACTCCCAGTTTCTGACGTAGTTGTAGGATTCACAATGGTTCTAAGCAAAGAACTTTCATCAAAGACAACGTTCCTGCTCATAATAACCCTTTTTTCTGCTGGAGACCAGATTCTGAAACCTTTCACTCCATCTCCGTAGCCCACAAATACTCCCTTTTTAGCTCATGGTTCTAACTTACCTTCGCTGACGTGATAGTAAGCCGTACAACCAAAAGCTTTTAGATTTGAATAATCAGCAGCTTTTCCTGACCACATCTCCATAGGTGTCTTGCACTGTATACCTGTATGTGGTCCGGGTTAATCAAGTAGCAAGCTGTACTAACCGCTTCTGCCCAGAATCTTCTATCTAGCCCAGCATTAGAGAGCATGCACCTTGCTCTCTCCAGAAGTTTTTGATTCATCCGCTAAGCTACACCGTTCTGCTGTGGTGTATTTCTGACTGTACGATGTCGAGCAATCCCTTCATCCTTACAGAATTGATCAAATTCAGACCAGCAGAATTCCAGCCTATTATCAGTTCGCAACCTCTTGATCTTCTTCCCTGTTTGATTTTCCATCAAAATTTTCCACTCCTTGAACTTCTGGAAAGCTTCACTTTTATGCTACATCATGTACACCCAAGTCATCCTTGAGTAGTCATCAATAATGGATACAAAGAATCTGCAGCCTCCCAAAGACTCAACACGGCATGGACCCCAACAATCAGAATGGATATAATCAAGTGTGCCTTTTGTTCTGTGAATGGCCTTTGGAAACTTGTTGCGATGTAGTTTTCCAAAAACACAATGTTCACAAAACTCTAGGCTCTTAACCTTATGACCAGCAAGAAGATCCTCCTTTGACAGAATTTGCATCCCTCTTTCACCCATATGACCAAGTCTCATGTGCCATAACTTAGTCATATCCTTCTGGTGAACTTCTGACGATGCAACATGGGCTGAACCTTTAACCGTGGAACCTTGTAGAAAATACAAAGTACCACGCATGACACCTTTCAGAATCAGATTTGAACCCTTCCAGACCCACAAGAATCCATCTTTTCCTCACCAGCTGAATCCCCTGCTATCCAAAAGACTGAAAGATATCAGATTTTTTGTCATCAATGGAACGTGCCTGACCTCATTCAATGTGCAGAAGCTACCGTCATGTGTCCTTATCTTGATTGAGCCTGTCCCAACCACCTTGCAGACAGAACTATTGGCCATTGAGATGCTGCTTCCGTCTATCTGCTCATAAGTTGTGAACCACTCTCTCCTAGGACAGATGTGATAGGATGCCCCAGAATCGAGAACCCACAGATCTGAATGATGAGTGTGCTCATCCGCAACTAGGACAATGTCTTCTTCAGAATTGGTGCCTTCTTCAGCAACAGCAACAGACACAGATTGTTTTTCTGATTGCTTCTTCTTCTTCGGACAATCAAATTTCCAATGTCCCTTCTCCTTGCAGTAATTACAAACATCATCCGGCTTTGCACCCTTCGACATCGGCTTATTTTTCTTTCCGCCATTTTTCCTACCCTTTCCGCTACTGGTGAACAGACCGGAAGGCTGTATGTCCGTACTTGTGCCGTTAGCCTTATGCCGTAATTCCCTGCTATGAAGGGCCGATCTGACTTCTTCCAGCGACACAGTATCTTTTCCAATAATGAATGATTGAACAAAATTCTCAAACGACATTGGGAGAGATACTAACTGAATCAAGGCAGCATCTTCATCCTCGATATTCACACTAATATTACGCAATTCTAATAACAAAGTATTCAATTGCTCTAAATGTTCCCTGAGTTGTGTACCTTCAGTCATTCGTAAACCGAATAGACGTTGTTTCAGAAGCAGCTTGTTGGTTAGAGATTTTGTCATGTACAAACTCTCCAGCTTCAACCACAGACCAGCAACAGTCTCTTCATCCGAGACCTCCGTGATGACGTCATCCGCGAGACACAGCATGATCATCGAGTGCGCCTTTTCCTCCAGAATCGCCATCTCAGGAGTAACGACGGCGTTCTTGTCTTTCGACAACGGCGCCCAGAAGCCTTGCTGTTTTAACAAAGCCCGCATCTTGATCTGCCATAAACTGAAACTGTTCCTCCCTTTGAATTTTTCGATTTACACTTTCAAAGCAGACATATCGAATTCTCCAAGAACACCGATTAACCGAGAGGCTCTGATACCAATTTGTTGTGCGGAATTTGAGATAATACGAGAAAATATAAACGCGAAAGAACAAGACAACAGATTTACGTGGTTCACCAATAAATTAGCTACGTCCACAGGAAGAGTGGGAGCAGTTTCATTATGCAGAGGCAAAAAAAAGAATTACAGAATAGGGTTTGCCATAGCGTCTATATATAGTGTTAAGCTACGCCCTAAAAACCTTGGGCCCAACATACATAATTAAGGTCTGATTCAAGGTATTCAACAAATCTCCACCTTGACTTGAATTCTCCGAACAGATTCTTCAGACGCACTATGATAGTGCCAGGCCTCCCCCTCTTCCTTAGAATTGCCCCGCAGGGCAATTAACAACTTTTGATGTTGAGCAACTCAAAACAGTGTTGAAACTTGCTCTGTGGAACCGGCTTTGTGAACATATCAGCAGGATTATCAGCAGTTCCTACTTTATTCACCTTGATTCTCTTCTCACTTCTCAGAAAATGATACCTTATGTCAATATGCTTGGTTCTCTCATGGTGGACTTGATCCTTGGCTAGCCAAATTGCGCTCAAACTGTCACAATATACCGTAGCTTGATCATGATGCAGACCAAGATCACTAACCAGCCCTTTCAGCCAAATCCCTACTTTTGCAGCCTCTGTCAAGGCCATGTACTCCGCTTCCGTAGTAGACAAAGTCACTGTAGGTTGCAAAGTTGCCTTCCAACTGACGAAAGATCCTCCAAGGGTAAACACATAGCCAGTCATCGATCTTCTTATGTCAACATCTCCATCATAGTCAGAATCAGAATAGCCAGTAACCAAGCACTGAGTATCACCTCCATAAATGAGACCAACGTCAGATGTACCGCTAAGGTACCGGAAAATTCTCTTCACAGCCTGCCAATGTTCTCTCCCTGGTTGTCCCATGAATCTGCTCACTACACTGACTGCATGTGCTAAATCTGGCCTTGTACAGACCATAACATACATCAAACATCCTACAGCACTGGCATAAGGGACTCGTGACATATACTCTTTCTCTTCTTCTGACTGTGGAGCGAACATGGCAGTGAGATGGATATTGACAGCACTGGGGGTATCAATAGGCTTAGATGAAGTCATGCCAAACCTCGCCAAGACCTTCTGAATGTAGCTTCTCTGTGAGATGAAAAGTTTCCTTCTCTCTCTGTCTCTAATGATCTCCAATCCTAGAATCTTCCGAGCGGCTCCCAGATCCTTCATCTCAAACTCAACACTAAGTAAACCCTTCAGCTTCTGAATGTCATACTTCTTCTTTGCAGCTATCAGCATATCATCTACATAAAGCACCAGATAGATGAATGAATCATCCTTGAGCCTATTATAGTAGACACAACAATCATATGAGCTCCGAGTATAGCCCAACTTCACCATATAGCTGTCAAACCTTTTGTACCACTGCCTTGGAGACTGCTTAAGTCCATATAAGGACTTCTTCAACTTGCAGCCGTGATTTTCCTTCCCTGGAACATGGAAACCATCGGGCTGAGTCATGTATATCTCTTCCTCCAACTCTCCATGTAGAAACGCTGTCTTCACATCAAGTTGTTCAAGCTCCAGATTTTGATGTGTAACTATCGCTAGTAACACTCGGATGGAAGTATGTCTTACCACTGGTGAGAAGATCTCAGTGTAGTCCACTCCCTCTCTTTGGTTGAAACCTCTGGCAACAACCCTGGCATTATACTTGACTCGTTCTGCTGGTGATATCCCTTCCTTCTTCTTGAAAACCCATTTGCAAGTAATAATCTTTCTCCCCTAAGGCTGTATGACCAGATCCCATGTCTGATTCTTGTGTAGGGACTCCATCTCATCTCCCATAGCAGCAAACCATTTTTCAGAATCAGGACTTAAAATGGCTTTTTTGTAAGTAGACGGCTCAGATGTATCTACCTCTTCAGCAACCTGCAGTGCATAACCCACCATGTCCTCAAAACCATACCTCGTAGCTGGCCGAACTCCAACCCTCCTTGGCCGATCTTGAGCTATACTCTGATGGATATCTGATGGCATAGATTCTGGAATATCAGTTTCTGTCTGTGGCTCTTGATCCTCCTATTTAGGTTCTTTCAAATCGCTCTCGTTCTGAATGACTTGAAACTCCACCTGTTTATCAAGACTTCCAGTTTCTGACGTAGTTGTAGGCTTCACAATGGTTCTAAGCAGAGAAAATTCATCAAAGACAATGTTCCTGCTCATAATAACCCTTTTTCTGCTGGAGACCATATTCTGAAACCTTTCACTCCATCTCCGTAGCCCACAAATACTCCCTTTTTAGCGCTTGGTTCTAACTTACCTTCGCTGACGTGATAGTAAGCCGTACAACCAAAAGCTTTCATATTTGAATAATCAGCAACTTTTCCTGACCACATCTCCATAGGTGTCTTGCACTGTATGCCTTTATGTGGTCCGCGGTTAATAAAGTAGCAAGCTGTACTAACCGCTTCTGCCCAGAATCTTCTATCGAGCCCAGCATTAGAGAGCATGCACCTTGCTCTCTCCAGAAGTGTTTGATTCATCCGCTCAGCTATATCGTTCTGCTGTGGTGTATTTCAACTGTACGATGTCGGGCAATCCCTTCATCTTTATAGAATTGATCAAATTCAGACCAGCAGAATTCCAGCCTGTCATCAGTTCGTAACCTCTTGATCTTCTTCCCTGTTTGATTTTCCATCAAAATTTTCCACTCCTTGAACTTCTGGAAAGCTTCACTCTTATGCTTCATAATGTACACCGAAGTCATCCTTGAGTAGTCATCAATAATGGACACAAAGAATCAGAATGGATATAATCAAGTGTGCCTTTTGTTCTTTTAAATCGGCTTATTTTTCTTTCCACCGTTTTTCCTTCCCTTTCCGCTACTGGTGAACAGACCGGAAGGCTGTATGTCCGTACTTGTGCCGTTAGCCTTATGCCGTAATTCCCTGCTATGAAGGGCCGATCTGACTTCTTCCAGCGACACAGTATCTTTCCCAACAATGAATGATTGAACAAAATTCTCAAACGACATTGGGAGAGATACTAACAGAATCAGGGCAGCATCTTCATCCTCGATCTTCACATCGATATTACGCAATTCTAATAACAAAGTATTCAATTGCTCTAAATGTTCCCTGACTTGTGTACCTTCAATCATTCGTAAACCGAGTAGACGTTGTTTCAGAAGCAGCTTGTTAGTTAGAGATTTTGTCATGTACAAACTCTCCAGCTTCAACCACAGACCAGCTGCAGTCTCTTCATCCGAGACCTCCGTGATGACGTCATCCGCGAGACACAGCATGATCGTCGAGTGCGCCTTTTCCTCCAGAATCGTCATCTCAGGAGTAACGACGAAATTCTTATCTTTCGACAACGGCGCCCAGAAGCCTTGCTGTTTTAACAAAGCCCGCATCTTGATCTGCCATAAACTGAAACTGTTCCTCCCTGTGAATTTGTCGATTTTCACGTTCAAAGCAGACATCTCGAATTCTCCAAGAACACTGATTAACAGAGAGGCTCTGATACCAATTTGTTGTGCAGAATTTGAGATAATACGAGAAAATATAAATGCGAAAGAACAAGACAACAGATTTACGTGGTTCACTAATAAATTGGCTACGTCCACGGGAAGTGGGGGAGCAGTTTTATTATGGAGAGGCAAAAAACAGAATTACAGAATAGGGTTTGTCATAGCGTCTATATATAGTGTTAAGCTACGCCCTAAAAGGCTTGGCCCAATTCAAGGCATTCAACAAAAACAATGCCAGTTTTGGGAGTACACTTTTTCTTAATAAAGGAAATTGGATTGTACACTACACCGTTAAGCTTTCTTTTATTCAATTCAATTAACACGTCGTATAATTAGTCCATTAATAGATAGGCAGGTATATAACCCCTGATGTTATGTAAAATACCTCTGTACATACATTGTGCACTGAACGTCAAAATTATTGTATACACTCTGCTCCAAGTTTAACTTTTTTGTTAAGAACCATATGAGATCAAACGGACAAAACTTATCCATATGGTCGCATGCAATAAAGTTCCTGATATGCATCTGAATTCAAAAAGATACTCCCTTAGTAATTGAAAATTGAACCATAACATCAAACTTTACAGATTAACAGGTTTAATATAGAGGCACTGCACAGATAATGTGTTCATACCATCCATACATATTCAACATATGGCATTGTATTATGGAATGCATCTCATGAGTCAATGTACTATTATGATATATTGGATACTTGGATTTGTGGATCTTAGAGCAGAATCCAAATAGAAAACGGGAGAGACATTATCATTGGCGTCCCCTGAGCTCAGAGTATTATTATGCAATACGATTGCTAGTCCTCGAATGTTCTAAAAATCACAAAAAAAAACTCTCAGTTTCGACATACAGATAATCCCAAGGACACGTAAAAATTACTCAAAGAGAGTAATGTTTTCCATCTTATATTACAATTTGACAATATAAGCTTTGTTTCAACTAATCACATGCCAAAGTGCATACAAAACAAACTAACGCCTCTACATGACTAGTCTTTCTATATAACTATAAATGCCTTTGATATTGGTCTTCTCAGGAAGCTGCTTGATTCCTAATTCTCTCTTTATTTTTGTATTGACATCATAACACGAACATAAAGCACCTGAATATAAGTTAAGCACGAATATAATCTCCGCATCACGGGACATATAGGATGATATAGGTCTAGACACTACGTTTTTCCATATTGAATGAAACTGAATCATATGTCTATGCCATTCTTTTTCTAGAGTCTTCTTGAAAATCCATAAGTCAAAGAATCCATCTACGCAACACCCATAATATATAACCCCTAATTTATCATTCACCTGTAACAACTCGTAAGCAACCACAAAGTGAAATGCATTCCACAATGTAATAATTTTGAAATTTTTAGATTTGACATCAATTGCTCCTATAACATGCTCCTGATTGATAACAAACAGATAGATAACTTTGCTAATGCAAACATTATGCATAGAATGCGGAGCAAAATGAAGAATGCTTTGAGTCTCTCTCCACGATTCATTTGTTCCTAAAGTTAAAACCCATTGTTTTCTACACCCTTGTGGTAGTGTTGCTGAGAAAAATACTTTGTATTTCTTCTCTTGTGTCTCAAAACCTAATGAATACTCATGTCAAGTAATATATTTATTTGGGGAGGGAAGAAATCTTACTTCCCTTGTCCTGGGATTGTAAATTGCAGCAAGTCACATAAATGATGGTACCCAAATGCAAAATAAATCATTAACTGAATCCAACAATGAATTTGAACAACTATAGAGTCCATCAAATATAAAGATTTGAAGTAGGGAGATAGATATTTCCATGTTTATTTTGAACAGTCGTGTAAGAAGCATTACTTTCATGGAGAAAGAACTTTATTCGACCAGAACGGGTCTTAGAACGACAAGTATGGATATCCACAAACTCTATTGAATTACTTAGTCTGGAAACATATTTGATATGCATTAACGACTTATCAAGAATCCATGAGAAAATTTCAAATATTAATTCTTGAGGAATTGACGCTTCTCTTTTTCAAAAATTCATCTTGTATCTTGTTGTGATGTTGAATTTCTTTGAGGAATTTTGGCTGGCGAGTAATGTTTGTTTAAAAACCCTAAACACAATTTTCAATAATTTTAATCTTTATGGATATCACAATAATAGTGTCTCTTACTTTTCCTGGACAATCTATGGTTTTATTATACTTCGAGAAATCATGAAGCTTTTTAACAATAGAACGACGCTAGTCCCTTGTTTGTTCACTCCTGGATTGTTCATTTGATGGATCTTGAACTACAACAACCAATACTTGCAAGATTATTGTTCAAAGATACTTGCCTCTTACTGTTTAGTTGAGACAACAAGATACAAAATAGTGTTTCCTTGTATATCCTTCTTGTTTATAAGATCATAATTATTAAAAATTCTTTAGGTTGTAAAGTTATAAATTGAATTCTTCAAACCGATGATTCTTGACGGCTTAATGAAGGCAAGTCTCTCCACGAGCAATCACTTTTTCTGCTTAGTCTGGCGAAGCCACAGAAATCTCCTTCATGACGTGTACTCAGCCTTCCATTATTGCATAGTAATACCTCAGAATCATGAATAGGCACCAATAACTACATAACATTCTTCTTATTTGAGTTTTGATAGATAACTTTACAGTTTTTGCATCTAGAATAAACAAATGACCTGTACATTTTAGCCTCTATTGTTTTCTGGATGTACATCTTATTGCAGTATATAAAAGTTCACAAATCCATCTGAAGTTTTCACATTTGCTATGTACACCGTTGAGCTTATTCACTTCGTATTTCACATAGATATAGAAAGGTAATGATAAAAAGGCAGATGATAAGTGTGTTTATGGTATTTGATTTTGTAGAAGGAGGATGTCATTTTTTATTCTTATCGATCTCCTTGTAATGATTTCAAACAAAATAACTATGAAGTCATACACATCGAACTTATCTTCATATTTCCATGTTGTTCTCTGAATATCATGTACTGCAAAAGTTTAAAATTATAGGTGGAAACTCAGTAAGTGTGTTACAATCTCTATGGTGTTTAATTGAATGTTGGTGGCCTTTACGGTTGAACATTTATGTGTCCTTCTAAAATTTGTTATGGTTTATGGTCGAAGATAGGGTAGTAGAACAATCATGAACTTTTATATGTTTATATATTATTACATGCACATGGAAACCAAATATTCTTTCTTGGTGCAATAACATAGTTATTTCCTGGGAAAACAAAGGACATGCCCTTTAAGCTTAAAAATTTCTGTATTTTGTTGTAGTTTCCTCCAAAATATGTTTTGTCCCCTATCTTTAATTTTTTCTCATATTCTCTACTTATAATAGGAAAAATATGAAGAAATATTATGAGAAAAAGTAGTGTCTCAAACTTATATTGATCAATGTGAAGCATATTACCAAGCTGTGGGAGGGGGGTGGGAGAACGACATAAGGTCTTGGATCTGAAGCAAAAAATTACAATGGGCATAATCTTTGTGGGTCATCATCATTAACACCTCCATTTTCTTAATCAACATCGATAACAATTATGTATGAGTTTGAAAACCAAATGATGCCAGCACTAACTAGTCATCTTGTTCTTATTATTGTTAAGTAGGTGCAAGCATCGATTACTCCATCCGAAAATCCATCGATTGTGACACCCATAGTGTCTCCTGCTTCTAATGTGAATTAGGTTGATACCACAATTTCAAGTAATGATTGTATCCCTTAGTCTCCCACAACTTTAGTTTCTGATAAAGTCATTTTTTTTGGAAACTACAAATTGCATAGTAACATTATGATGAACGTAAATTTATTTAAGAGTACTTGATATTTTTCGTTGGATATCTCTAACTAAAAATATGTGGTTTTGGAGTTCTCTATTAATATTATGAATCTTCTATGAGTATTATATTATATGAATGTTTGTTAATTTTGGAGTATTTAGTAATTTTAATTTATTTTATTTGAGCAGTGCATCTTTAAAATCACCAAATAAAATAATTTTTAGCAAAAAATTTAGCGACTATTTGGTCGTTGCTATGAAAAGAATGTTGGCGACGGATAAACGAAGAATTATTAAAGGCCTAATATATTGTAACAGAATATGTTTTAATGGAAATTTGGTCACAAAACGATGAAATGACTTATGAAATTAGCAACAAACTATATAAATATAATGATGAATCAGTTTGTCGCTTGCATGTGGCAACAAAAATGTTTCGGCACTATGATGTTGCTAAACTTGTGCATTTTTTTGTTATATAATTATAAATTAGAAACAAAATTATATAAATATATTGACGACTAAATTCGACGTTAACAAGTGCTGACGAAAAATATTTTGTCGTTATGACATCGCTTAACATGTGACAGAACTCATTTTTCGTCACCAAGAGCTTATTGACGAGCGTAATAGCAACAATCAATAATTCGTTGGTAATTCATCACTAATCATGATTAGTGACGGATTGTGTCCGTCACAAAACATTGTTTTATTAATAAAGGCTCTATCAGTTCCTTATGTTCTTGAGGATGATTCTTCACGTTTTGTTAGTCTTTGCAAGAATTCTTGAGAATTTTTAAATTGTTAAAACTTATAAAATGATAAACACAAAACTTAAAACTCAACAAAAACGATTCAGCACTATATCAGATCCTTTTGTTGAGTATGAGTATTGTTCTACCTTGAAGATGACTTTCTCTTTTTAATCATGTGTGTTTGTATCATCTCATAACTTGAATTAACTAAGCTTAAGCTAAGAAAAAAGAGAATAAACTAATTTGGAAAGAAGTTGGGAGATCTGGAAAATTTCCAGATTTAAAAAGTGAGTCTTGGTCATTTTTAAACGGCCATAACTTCCCTCTCAAAAGGAGTTTGGGTGGGTTATGGATGGAAAGATCGTTGGAAGATATTTCCAACGACGCGAAGTTTGTGAATCTCCGGGGAAGTATGAGGGAGATATGACTTTCGAAAGTTGGACTATTGAGCAGGGAAAAGTTCCAAATCCGGATTTGTTAAGGGTGTTTTGGTCTTTTCCTAAATTAATTATATAAAACTAGAGCATATTTGAGAAGGTTCCGGCCTGTATAAATTTGAAGAAATTACCATATTTCAATGCTACCACATTCAACCGACATGAAGTCATGTGTTCTCTAAAATAATTATTATGCTTAAAGGATCCACAATTAATAATGTGATAGTGAAATACTATCCAGATATCTTCTATTTGTTCAACATAGTAAGTAGAAAATAGTTCAAGAATAAAATCAAAATAATGGACTAACATTCAAAAGTAAGAAAGACAAGGGTCCTTGTATGACTAGTGTTGGATTCACCTTCAACAACTGTATTGGTATGAACTGTTGGAACATTTCTATGAGTAGAAAGACCCTGACCAACTAAGTTACTATGATTTAGTGTAGCTGGAGGTATCTCATATATGGTTGGGCTGATAGTTTGAGTTGGCCATCGAAGCTATCATACATCCAACCACTTCATATTCATCAAATTCGAACAAAACATGCATATTGGTAAAACAAGAACAATTTCTAAAGTTCTTCACTAGGTAAACTTTAATAAAAACTTATGAACTATTAAAACAATTATTAGCTATAATAAACATACAAAACAGTTACTGAAACATTCTAATTTTAGTAAGTTTATAGAATAATAAAGAATTCTAATTTAAATCAACTTACCGAAGCATTCTAGTTACAGTGAACTTTTTTAAACTATCTCATTATTATATTAATCTTACAAAATTGGTGACAAACATAAAGGATTAAATCATTGCAATCAATTTCCAGTACAAACATACTTTCCAGTGTGTGAGAAACTAGAGAAAGAAAATAATTTGGAGCCAATACTTCATTTCATCATCAACAAACAGAAGCACATTACTTGAAAGCTTTCTACTGAATAAGTTGTTAGCTATTAAATTTAATCTTCGAGGTTCTTGACTACTATGTAGTTGTTTTGATTTGATTTGTCTAATAGTTTAATCTACTGAACAAGCAGTTGCCAAGAATCTTTATTTTAATAAGACATTTTTAAGAAAAGCAAATGACTTTCCTCTATAAGTACAACAATTCCTCTAGCAAAAAAAATCAAAGAAAAACTGTAAGTCTAAAATGTATTATTTTAGAAAATAAAACCAATAAAGAAGTTAAAATTTAGAATGTATTCCTCCAGCAAGAACTAATCAGATAAACACCCACAACAACAGAATTAGAATTCTCCGAACATTTCACCAATCTCTGAAAAAAACATTTAACTCGAATAGTCCGCAGATAATGACAACAATCTTCATCATAATTAGATTGAGTAAACATAATGGCTCAGAACATAAATCTTGAGCTAAATCAGAGAAAGAAATGAAGAGCCAGACTTACTTCAAGTGAATATCAACTAGGCTTTGGTGGTGAGGTTATAATAGCAGGGGCTGCAACATTTTAACCAGTGTTTTCAAAAACATTTTTGGGTCGAGTTTGAAGGAGATGTTTGAGGCGAGCGTATCAAAAACGCTCTAGGGTGTAAATTAAAAACGTAGATCCATTTGGTATAAGTCCTGAAATATGAGGCGTACGCCCTGAACATAAAAACATAAGTCCTGGGAATAAAAATGTACGCCCGGGCATCTTTAATGTATTTTATTAATTTTTCTGTAAATCATATTTTTATTATTGTTGTAATGGTATTTCTCAAAACAATAACGATAATCATTTTTCTTCATAATTGAATATTAACACTTTATCTCAAATAAAAATCATAATTTATTGAAAAGTTTACTTTAGCTTATTTTATTAGTAATAAAACTTTAAAATGGAATATACATATGACTACGCCTTGTAGATCCATGGGACTTACACCCCGTGTCTCGAGGCTTACACCTCACCCTATATTGTATAAAACATCTCGCCTCACGCCTCCACCTTATATACATTGGTTTTAACATTTTATTACCTTGGTTATTATCAAGAATATGAAACAATGTTGTTTGGATGCATTAAGTTTATAGGTAGTATTTTATAAGACTCACTATCTAGTAGTCTGGATAGTGATTTAAGTTTCTTCAATTATCTATATATGGATCCAAATGATAACAAAAACTTCATCGAAAGAAGAGTCCCCTTCTGTTGACATTCTTAGTAAGAATACCAAAATTAATTAGAAGTAGTGTTTAAGCACTAGATAATATTTCATTCTTTTTTAAAAAACTAATACACAGTGTGCAGCTATGTCAAAGATACATACAAAATAAAACATATAAACTTACCTATTATGCATATTTGATAAATTTAACATTCAAATCTAACTATGATCATTCTTTATTTCTCTATATACAACTTTAATCGGCAACACTATGGTAAATCATATGAACTATACATCTATACAACTCTGATAAGAAGATAAAGTCTTGTCAAGTTTGTTCATTCACATAATCTATCAAATTGTGGACATTCACAACATAAGTAAGATTGCAGGAAGACATTTGTTAAAGATGAGCTTGAGTGAACATTTTGGTTAAAAAGTCACCCCTGTAAAAATGATTATTTAGTGCTAGACGTGTGCTTCCTTCTAAATGTACTACTCTCAATGACGGTTAAGAGTAATCAGTGAATGATACAATATTAAGCAATGAATATGATTTTGTTTTATTTTTCTGAAAAAATAGACAGAGGAAGATAACTTCAGCAAGCATCATCATGAGATAATTACTCAATCTCTTCAATCAGAGAAATACGTGAAAGTTCAGAAGATTCAAGAAACTCTCAACAGGTACGTCATAGTAAAATTATTATCATTCCTTTAGTGAAATTGTTCTCATTCCTTTGTGTTGCTCAGTGTATAAATATTTACCGATTACTTTCATTTTATGGAAACTATAATTACTATAATTTCTTTCTCTTATAAACCTCATGATATTTTAGGGAAAACATAATTTCTAGAAAAAACAACTATTTTTAGAACACTTAAATTTCTAAAACCCTATTTTGAGAAAATCTCAATCCTACTTGAAGCATTAAGCTAAATGAAATGGAAAGAGTTAAGAGATAAAATATCATATTTCATACACCCAAACTATCACAATCTCTATTTTCAAAGACAAGTTGAACTAGAAAACAATGATTTTTTCAAGTGAAGCCACTGATACCTAAATCCAGCGATTGTAACTTCCAAATGAAGAAATGAGTTGGGGTTCTTATTTTGCAGAAAGAAAAGTTTAAACTACCCATTTTGAGAATACCACAGCCCTATTGAGATGGAGAGCTAAACGAAATTGAAATCGAGATGGGAGATTGAACTTACAATGGAGACTTGGAAAGCTAGCATAGGAGACTCGGAAAGCATAAATGGAGGTTGCAGCAAAACTTGGAAATCTTTAACGGAGCTTGGAGCGAGACAATGAAAGCTTCAATGGAGATTGAGCTTGAGTTAGGCTTCTTTTGAGCTGGAGGTTGAAAATGTTTAAAAGAATTTGTTCCATAAAATATGTCTTTTAAAATATTTTGCAACTGATTTACTGACGAATTTTAATATTATTTCGAATTAATGTATTTATTTTGAAAAAATACAATGACAAATACTTTCGTCACTATGCAATACAAATTTTATAATAATATATCAAAAAGTTTAGCAACATTTTTTTCTTCACTAATTTTGTTGCCCGATATTTATTAATTTTGTCACCTGTACTTTGTCACTAAATTCGAAGAAAATATTAGGCGCCAAAATTGTGCGCAAACATTTAGTGACACAATAAATATTTCATTGTCAATCTGTCACTATATTTTCACTCAAAAAAGTATTTTTCAATTTTGTAACAAAATGATAATTCTGTTTCTAATTCGTCATTATATAGTGAAGGAATAGCGTTCCTCGCTAATATCCATCGCTAAAAACTGTTTTGTAATAGTGTGCTGAAGTTATGTAGTTGTTTTAGGATTATATCTTTTGTACTTTCATTTTAAATATGTTCCTAATTTACAAAGGATTCAGATCTTGTGTCTGTTGTAAAAGTCTAAATCAATTGAGTCTAAGTGGGCTATTCTATTTGTTGCTTAGTCAAATTTTAAGCCATCTAGGAGCTAGTTGATATAGTGGGTGATGTGATAACTGTTTAGTTGAATTTTAAGTTGTCTAGCGGTCATAGCTTAGAGGACACCAATGTCCCAAAAGTATGACGGAGGGTATATGTATACCATTTATGATAGTTTGGGGTATATTTGTCGTTTTCCCCTTATATTTATTATTATTATTGTCAAATTAATTCATGTTTCACTAATTTTCTTGTATACTTTCTCATATACAACCCAATCATTTTTCGAATACAAAAACTAAATAACTATATAGTCAAAGAAAAATATTAAATTTTAACATAGCCACAAAAAACAGTTTTAGTTTTTTTCTTTAAACAAAGAAATAAAAGCAAAAAATTCAATAAAAACAATAAATTAAATAATGATAATCAAAGACGTTAAAAAATAATTTATGTATCTAAAATATTTAAATATACCTTGAATGTTGCTAGAAGGATCATATATACCCCTATATAAACTTTTCTAAAATTAAAAGTCAAATATATAATTAAAACTAATTTATTCACCTATGTTAAATGAAGGGTATTTATGAGTTCATTTTGCAATGGTAGGGATATATGTGAGTCTTTTGTATAACGATAAGGGTATATATGAATTACTTTCATAACAAAGGCATATCATCTCCAAATGGCAAATTGAGGGAAATATCATACCATTTCCCCTAATTTTTTTGTGAGTTTTCTAATATCTACAAAATTTTAAGCCATGATCTAATCTTTTTGTCAAAAGATTTTTTTGTTTACTCAAAATTTTGAGTTGGAGAATTTATATTAATCTACAACACCTAATCAATATGTAAATTTAACTCAATACATATATCTCATGTGAGTAAACTTGACGCCTTAGCTATAACAGTAGTCACAAGTGTCTGTGTTAGTACAGTCTCAATATCTGTTATTTCTTTGTCTCACTTTAGATGAAATAGATAGAATTTAGATAGTCAAATAAATTGACTTTAATTATTTTAGGTTTTAAATTATTGTAATTTATAGTATTTTTACGTATTTTTTAATTGATATATATTACTTCTATTTTTTCAATAAATGTAGCACAGATAGAATTTTAAGAGTCAATCAAATATTGGTAATTATTGAGATTTACAATACTTACTACATTGTTTTCAAATTAAATATCAGGATAACATGTTGCTTGTTTTTATTATAATATTTACAGTACTTTTTATGTAAAATTTTAATAACATATGTTACTTTTCTTATCCCGATGTATGTAGTACAAATACAATTTCAAAAGTCAATCAAATGTTGTTAATTATTGAGATTTACAATACTTTCTACGTCATTTTAAAATTAAATAATACATGTTACTTCTTTTATCCCATTTTATTTGACATAGGTATATTAATTTTATGAATCAATCAATGTATTAATATATTTTTTACACGTATATTAAGTTCGTAATTATCATTATTTATATTATATATTACATAATTATTAATTATTTAAAAATTTAAAAAAAAACACAAAAAAATAAAAACATAAAAACCATCAAAAAAGCAAAAATAGTGCATTTGTCAAGCACACATATAAAATATGACCTACCTCGTTATTGTGTGTGTAGAGGGGGGTGTCGTGTGTGCGTGCTTGCGTGTGTTTGCATGTGTGTGCGTGTGCGTGTGCATGCACACGTGTGGGTGTGAGCGTGTGCACTCACGTGGATATGTGTGTGCATGTGTGAACGCTTGTACGTGTGTGCGTGATCCTCGTAAACTTTGCCTTTAATTCTATTTAAAGATGTCACCCAATATTCATTTTATCTAAGCCCTATTGTTTTTTACTTTCTCCAATTACCTCTAAACTTTCCTATTTCTCCCCCTTTTAGCCAAAAGCCCGAACAAACTTCAAGTTAGTTCGCTTGTTCTTGTCATTTCTGAATTCCTTTTTTCATTTTCTTCTTCTTTTTCTCAATTATCCATTTAGTATGAAATTTTGAATGAATATACATAACCATGAGAGAATATTTCCTCAACAATTATCTTGAAAATAAATGCAGATGAAGATATCAAAAAATATGATTCAAATAATTTAAATACCAGTTAAATGGGGTAACTCTATTTATTTTCTCATTGAATGTTGAATGATTTGATTTTTCTTTGTATGAACTACTTTAACAATAATTAATAATTTTTATTGAAAAAGAAAATGATGAAGGAGTATACAATGTGGGGAATCAAACTCTCATCAACAATTTTTCGGGTAGTCAACTAATTTAACTATTAAAATTCTTCACAATACCGTATATCTAGCCTTTTCCAATTTTATATGTCTTCGTTTTCTTATTTATTTTTCGCAAGGTTTGTGTTTGATCTCAATTCAAAAATTCTTAATTTAAAATTTGTACTAATACACAAAATCATAAATACACAAAGTTATTGAATTGATATTCCATTAGTGTCACATTTACAATGAAAAAGAAAAGAAATATTTTTTTCTGTTCTATCAACCTTTTTTTCCTAACCATTTTTCTGCTTCTAATACGAAAGAAGAGACTAAATTATGAAGTTCTGTTTCGGTAAAATCAATCATCCTTAGAATTGAGTCCCTTAGTTGACTCAAATTCTTTTTCATGAGCATCGCTCTATAGACGATACAAACTAAAATTTCTATCATTCTTCTTGAAACTTGTTATCTAATTATCATATGAGGAGGCGCTACAACATCATCATTCGCCTACGAAAAAGTTTAATAATATATGTTACTTCTCTTATCATGTTGTATGTATCACAAATAGAACTTCAAAAGTCAATCAAATGTTGATAATTATTGAGATTTACTATACTTTCTATGTGGTTTTCAAATTAAATAATACATGTTAGTTCTTTTATCCCATTTTATTTGACATAGATATATTAATTTTATGATTCAATCAATTTTTTTTAATGTTTTTTACAAGTATTTTAAGTTGGTAATTGTCATTATTTATAGTATATATTACATTATTTTTAATATTTAAAAAATTAAAAACAAGACAAACAAATTAAAACAAAAAAATCAAAAAAAATGAAAAATAGTGGAGTTGTCAGGCAGGCATGTCGAACATAACCTACCTGGTTATTGTCTGTGTGTTTGTGCGTGTACGCATCGGTGTGCGCGCTTGCATGCGTGTCCGTGCATGCGGGTGTTCGTGCTTCGTGTGCGCGCTCATGCTTCGTCCTCGTAAACTTCTTCTTTCTTTCTATTTAAATAGGTCACCCAATATTCCTTTTTCTTAAGCCCTATTTTTTATACTTTCTCCAATTGCCGCCCAACTTTCCATTTTTTCTCCCTTTTAGCCGAAAGCCCGAAAAACCTTCAAGTCAATTTGCTTGCTCTTGTCATTTGTGAATTCTTTTTCATTTTCTCTTCGTTTAATCAATCATCCATTTACTATGAAATTTTGAATAAATATACGTTACCCTAAGAGGATGTTTCCTCAACAATTGTTCAGAAAAGGAATGAAGATGGAGATATCAGAAAATATGATCCAAATTATTTAAATACAGTTATATGGGGAAACTCTATTTATTTGCTCATTGAATTTTGAATGATTTGATTTTTCTTTGTATGATTAATTTTAACGATATTTTTAAATTTCTATTGAAAAGGAAAATGAGGAAGGAGATTACAATGTGGGGAATCAAATTCTCGTCTACAATTTTTCAGGTAATCAACCAACTTAACTACTAAAATTCTACTTAATATTGTATGTTTAGTCTTTTTCCAATTTTGTATGTCTTCGTTTTCTTATTCATTTTTAATAAGCTTTGTTTTTTTTATCTCAATTCTAAAATCCTTAATTTAAAATTCGTAGTAATACACAAAGTTATTGAATTGATATTCCATCAGTGTCACATTTACAATGAAAAAAAGACTTTTTTTTATTTTATATCTACCTTTTTTCCGTAATTATTTCTCTGCTTCTAATACGGAAAAAGCGACTAAATTATAAAGTCATGTTTCGGCAAAATTAATCATCCTTAGAATTGAGTCCCTTAGTTGACTCAAATTCCTTCTCTTGAGCATCCCTCCATAGACGCTACAAACTAAAGTTGTCATTCTTCTTCTTGAGACACTCTATCTAATTATCATATGGGGAGGCACAACATCATCATCATTAGTTTACTCGTCTTCGAAAATGTTTAATAATATATATCACTTCTCTTATCCCGATGTATCTAGCACAAATAGAATTTCAAAAGTCAATCAAACGTTGTTAATTATTGATATTTACAATACTTTCTATGTATTTTCCAAATTAAATAAAATATGTTACTTCTTTTATCCATTTTATTTGAAATAGATGTATTGATTTTATGAATCAATCAAATTTGTATATGTTTTTTACAAGTATTTTAAGTTGGTAATTATCATTATTTATAGTATATATATTACATAATTTTTAAATATTTATAAAATGAAAAACAAGAAAGGCAAATTAAAACAAAAAAACCATAAAAAAGGAAAAATAGTGTAGCTGCCAGACATGCATGTCGATCATGACCAACCTGGTTATTTTGTGCGTGCGTACGTACGTGTGTGTGTGTGCGCGCGCGCATGCGTGTACGCGTGCATGCGTGATCCTCGTGAACTTCGCTTTCCATTCTATTTAAATAGGTAATCAAATATTCCTTTTTTTCTAAGCCCTAATTTTTTTAACTTTCTCCAATTGCCGCTCAACTTTCCTATTTCTCCCCGTTTCAGCAAAAAGCCCAAATAACCTTCTAGTCAATTCACTTGTTCTTGTACTTTTTGAATTTCTTTTTTCATTTTCTTCTTCTTTTTGTCAGCTATTGATTTACTATGAAATTTTGAATGAATATACGTAACCCTGAGAGGTCTTTTCCTCAACAATTGTCCTGAAAAGGAATGAAGATGAAGATATCACAAAATATGATTCAAATTATTTAAATATAGGTTAAATGGGGTAACTCTATTTATTTTCATTGAATGTCGAATGATTTGATTTTTCTTGGTATGATTTATTTTAATATTATTTTTAATTGTTATTGAAAAGGAAAATGAGGAAGGAGATTACGATGTGGAAAATCGAACCCTTGTCAACAATTTTTCAGGTAGTCAACCAACTTAATTACTGATATTTCCATTAATACCGTATGTTTAGTCTTTTCCTATTTTATTGAAAATGCACAAGTACCCCTCAACATATACCCGAAATTGCATCGACACACTTATACTATACTAATGTCCTATTACCCCCTGAACTTATTTTATGAGTAATTTTCTACCCCTTTGAGGCCTATGTGGCACTATCTTGAAAAATAAAGTCGACCAACGTTGAACCCATAACATAGTGCCACGTAGGTCGAAAAAAGAGTAGAAAACTATTAATAAAATATGTTCAGGGGAGTAATAGGACCTTAGTATAATATAAGTGTGTCTCTGAGATTTCGGGCATAGGTTGAGGGGGTACTTGTACATTATCCCCCCATTTTATATGTCTTCGTTTTCTTATTTATTTTTAATAAGCTTTGTGTTTGATCTCAACTCTAAAATTCTTAATTTACAATTCGTACTCATACACAAAATCATAAATGCACAAAGTTATTAAATTGATATTCCATTAGTGTCACATTTACAATGAAAAGAAAATAACAGTTTTTTTTTGTTTTCTATCTACCTTTCCCCCTAACCATTCTCTGCTTCGAATATGAAAAAAAGAGACTAAATCACAAAGTCATGTTTCGGCATCCTTAGAATTGAGTACCTTATTTGACTTAAATTCCTTCTCTTGAGCATCCCTCCATAGACAATACAAACTAAAACTTCCATCATTCCATTTACAAGCTATCTCATGTGGCAAAGTGAATTAAACTTCATTCTTAATCTCCACCATTGGATATTGCAAGGAAGGAGATGAGAGGCTAATCATCTTTGAGTTTTAGTTAATGCAGAATCCATATAACAATCTTACATCAGAAAATTCAATAAGTTAATATCTAGAATAAGTTTTTTCACTATCACGCCTTAGAAGTCAATATAGTACCAACACTTTGAATTGTATATTGTCTCTTCACAGTCAAGATAAATAATTTCACTGAGTACAATGGAAACAGTGCAAACTTCACACTTAACCACATTTTACTGACTTTTAGTGATATATGACATTTGAATGTTGATAACTATTAGTTTTACTCTTAATTAATCTGCAATACTACAAAGTGAGAGATACCTTCGCAAATGAAAAGGATCCCGTTGATATCCGAGAGGTTATGCAATTATTGGACCTGTAAGCTCCGACCTTTCATTTTCAACACCTTCAAAAGAGGTTACTACAATTTTAAAATGGATACAAATGGATTTAGGCAAAAGAAAAAGTGATTCCCCAAATGAGAGTTGTCATGAACACACCATTTATACTTAAGAAGAAACTAAAACCTTCAAATATGTAAGTTGAAGAACCAAACTTGCTTGACCAAATCGATTAGGAGAAATTAAAAACACTTAGCTCATATCTTGAGTTGAAGAAGAACTGAGAAGAAATATCAAAACTTGATTCAATTGAAATAAATTATTCCAATATGATCTCCGTAGTACATTTCCTTTAGTTAAATAAATTTTTAGGAGCTCTCATTTGATTTTTAAAATAGAAAAAGAGTTAAGATTGGAGTGAAGAACACACTGATATATTTTCATGTCATTCTAAGAGAGACAGAGAGAGAGGGAAATTAAAAATTAAGAAAAAAGTAAAAAGTAAATGCAAGCCACGATAATTCTGATAGTATGCTAGCACATGAACCTAGAGTAACTAAATTTAAATGATAAAAGAATTATTTTATTAGATAATAAATAAAGTAGGATGTAAAATATTTAATAGTACCAAAATATCCCTTTCCGTAAATATAGTCTTTTAACCAAGTTAACGTTTCTTAGTGATTAGATCAAAATTGTACAGTCTAGGTAATTCAAGTTTAAATGTTCACAGTCAAATATCACATGGACTAAAAGTGGAATTAGACAATAACACAGGGACTACAAATGACATTTCCTCTTTAATAATTTCATCAATCATGTTCATACAAATTATTCTTTCAATTCATCTGTTAATGGTTTATTTTATGGTAAGACATCATCAAGTCTTCATCTTTTCAATGCCAACAGAGAATAAGTAAGATACTTTCCCAATACAAAAAAAGATTTTCCTTGGTCTAACTATCTATTAGGTTTTGTGATAAAACAAAACAAGTACAAAGTTGTCTCGACAAAATATCAGGCACAAGAGGGATACCAAATATATTAAATTTTAATTTTAGGCATAGATAGATCATGGAGAGAGACTCAACACGTTTTCTCTTGTGCTCCATCTAGTAGTCCCGGTGTTTGCATTAGTGGAGTTATCTATCAATTCATCTATTAGTCTTTTATAAACGGTTACAAGTCTTCTATTGTTGCATATGATGTTAAATCTGAAAATTATGAAATTATTGCATTGTGGAAAGCATTTTTGTCGTAGTCATACTTTCACGAGCTGATAGAGGTGAAGGGTAATGTAGCATGTAACAACCCTAAAAATAGATAAGATAAGAAATGCTTAATGTGTCAAATATGCCTATGATTAGACAAGGGTTCACACGAATTGATGCGCGTAGAACCAGCCCTCCGAACCCTTGCTACAGACAAGAAAACTAACTTGGGGGAGTTATTTTAGCTTGTAAAGGTTGGGTCCAACCATGTAGGGCTCTTGAATACGAAGATTTACTTGAAGGAGTCTTTACCGAACTTAGAAAGAGGAAATCTTAGGTTTTAAGGGTCTAGGGGTAAAATGGTTTTTTTTATGGCTAAAGGTAGTATCCTAATTACCCTAAATATTTAATTTATTATTTAATTAATAAGTTTGAGGTTCAATTTGGGGAGAGAGGGCGGAAATTGAGCTCTTGAAGTGAAGTCTTGCGCCACCCGGGTTTGAACCAAGGTGGAAGCAATGCATTAAACTGATTTTTATTTAAGCTATTGAATAAATGTAATTAATTAATAATTTTTATTCATTATATGATTTAAAATAAAATAAAAATCATATTTTTATTAAATAAACAAAACAGCATTGACTAAGTCCTAAAACTAGACTCCTAAGCCTCCTACAACTCCACTCTCTCATGTTTATCTCTCCACTCGCACACTCAATCTGTCTTATTATTTCTCTCGCATTTTCTCTGCAAAAATAATCTAAAAAATCAGAAAAATAAACCAAGTTCTTCACACTTGAAGAACTCACACGAAATTACAAGAAAACAAACGTTAATTGCACACTAGGCTAAGGGAGGTTGTCATTCGAGTGGAGTTGATATTGAGGAGGCTTAGACATGTTGTTGGGTGATGTTTTTGGGCATAAATTCAAGAGTTTAACGTCAAAAAGGTATGGTTTTCTTATCTCTTTATCCCTTTCCCAAGAGACCCCTAAAGATCATATTATTTGTCCGAAAAACTAGGATTGTTTCCCCTTTTTGATGCTCCTATCACTAGCTCACAATGAATCTTAGGTTGAGTATGATAGTTTGTAGATTTAAGTGTATATTATGTTTTTGTGATGAATATGATTATGTTTGTGTACTTGAAATCGTATGAAAGATAACATATGTTTTCCGAAACTATGTGCATGTGTGTGCAAAAATATGGCAGTGACTATGTGTTCTCGGATTAAGGATCCAAAAATTGATAATGTTTTTGTTGTTATTTTACATGCATAAACCTATGTAAATCGTGATGTTCATTAAAATGTAATTGTGGCTGATTTAAGTATCAATTTTTTGTTTAAACGAATCGATGAACAATGTACCCCAAAACTTACTAAATGATCTACAATTACCCTATGAATTCAAGTGTAAATGTAGAAGGAAGTGAGCTTGAAAATGTGACAAAATTTCCAGCAAATTATAAGTTGTCTTCGGCTTAACTCAGATGTATAAATCTGGAAATTTAAATGGGTATAAATTAGGTGAGGTCATTAGGAATCGAACTCGCGACCTCACCCTTGAAAATCACTAAAACGTGAAAACGGAAATGGGTCAAGAGGGATTGATCTTGGGTGTGCTGGCTGAAAATTGAAGTACAAAAATTAATAAAAAATCAATGGGAGGCATGGGAATCGAACCCACGACCTCCAGGCAGCGAGTGGAAGCAAAGGAAAAAATAAAAGAAAAGGAATGTGAGGCGTGGTAATCGAACCCACGACCTCAAAGCCATGAGGGAGAGTAAAGGAGAAAGGGAAAATAAAAAGAAAAGAAAGGTGAGGTGTGGGAATCGAACCCGCGACCTCTAAGCAGGTTACAAAATAAAAGAAAAATAAATAGAGGTTGAGGGGGTTTGATCCCACAACCTCATGGTCTATGCGAATTGGATAAGGAGAATTTAATGAAAAAAATAAAAGGGGTAGTGGGGGTTCGATCCCACAATCCCTAGGCCATGTAAGAGGAGATTTCAAGTAGAAACATAAAGAGAATGTTGTAGTTGGGGCTCGATCTAGGGTCCCTATGTTATGTGGACTAAAAATAAAATAAATAAAAAATATAAGTTTTGTCCAACGGATTCGAACTTGGGTTCCTTTGACCAAATTTCATATTGATACATAAGTCATACGTGAATAAAATTTTAAAAATAACGCTACCTAATTAGATCAAAATTGAGATCTTGACATACATACAAGATGCATATGTCTTGTACTACATAATCTTAGGAAGATATGAATCAGTTAAACAAACTATGAATGAAGCCTCATGGCTTGTATGTGTAGACCAATAAATCTAGCATATGTTTATAAATAAGTGAACCGAAGATGTATGCAAGGAAATGATGAAACCGTATAAGAGTTAAGTACAAGTGTAAAATACACTAAATGGCCAAGTGTATTGGCATATGATGAGATGAACAATGAAATGATAAAACCCTAGAAGGTTTAAGTAAGAATGTGAAATACACCAAATGGCCAAGTGCATTGGCATATGATGAAATGAACAATGAAATGAATAATGAAATGATGAAACCCTAGAACGGGTTAAGTAATAGTGTGAAACACACTAAATTGCCAAGAGCATTGGCATATGATGAAATGAATATTTACGTAAAAAGGGGTGAGTAATTATTATGATCAATGTGCTAATTTTAATGAATTTAGTAACAAAATGAGATGAGGCTAATGTAAAAGATGAGAGCAATCTCAAATGAGCCTAAGTAAATGTTACCAAAACGTACTCACCTATGAGAGTGTAAAATTTATGAAGAGACCAGTGTCTATGAACACTCTAAGAAAGTATCAATATTAACACACTTAATACTAATGATGAGATGAGAAATTATCTATTGGGATATGATGTCCTCATACTAGAAGCCAGCTTCCATGACGTATGAGTTGAATGTAATGGAACATTATACTGAGCACCAATAGACTAGCTATGAGCGGTGATGTCTTCTTTCGGGAAGGGCGGATGTTCACGTAACACTCATGAGATGAGATTATCCAGCTTGCGGGGTATAGGTCTCCTTATATATCCTAGTCTTCGAACCTATAATGCCAATATATGGATCTTTTTGCGGGGTTCAATTCCCATGCACACTAGCATGTTTTGGGTCACTTTGGCCGGTGATTTCACCTCTTCTCGTAGAGCGATTTAATGACACTGTATTTCATGATGCTCACATGATCTATGTCGGTTAATGTTAAAGTTCCTAATGAATTAATAAGGTCAGGCTCAAATGATGCACATAATGGAACAAATGATACCAAAGTTGTTAGCATAGGATAATCAATAAGTGAGTTAGACTCAAGTTATGACATTAGGTCATTCTTGGTCGTTGCACAACGAACCCGATAAACATCTTAAACTACATCCTAGGTATAACTAGTGTTTACACTGGCCCATGAATGAAATGAAATGAAGTACGTACGAATGAAAGAAGCAGACGCTGTATTTGCTAAAGAAGAATCCCTAGTTGAGGTCCCATATGTTGAGCCCTCATTTTGGGAAGTCTTAATGTCAAGTCCATGATTCCAAGGTCTCATGGCATACGAATAAATGATATGAACAATGTTATGTGTTATATGAATTATGATATGTGTTATGTGTACGATGTTGTGTGCTGTGTGCCAAATGTAAAGTATGATGGTGCATGGTACTCTAATGGCATAAATTTCCTAATCCAAATTTGGAAAGTTCACTCACTTTCCGAATCTCAATTTGGCAAGTCCACTGACTTGACCTGCTATAATCATGTTGCTAGGAAAGAGTTATTCTTACTCATGCATGTCCTTGGTGTGTGCTTGAATATACCCATACTTAGTACAAGTGTGTTCTAATTACAACTCTAAACTTTTAGGTGCAGGCATAGGTGGATGATAGAGCTACAGGATCAATGCTGCAGCCATCGGATGTCGAGCATTCATCCGGCCTTGGTAGGCCCTCATGATTTAGAGGATGCTTGCCCATTTACATTCTAGCTTAGTTGTAGGATTGAGCTAGTGGAGTATGTTCCACTAGCATTTCTTTCCTCTTTTGTTCAGACATTGTATTGGTGCCATTTTGGCAAGTACATCTTTATCAGTATAATAAAGCGCTTCTTTCATTTGATGATCTTAATGTTAGATGGTTGATAGTGAACAATTATATATAATAGAATGTTTAGTAAGCATGTTAGGAAACAGTTTCAAATTTTCCGCTAAAATTAACCTAGATGAAGTAAGAATGACGTATGTAGGGTTGTTTGCAACCTTTGAGAGGTCAATGACGCCGGTCTCATATGGGGTCTAGATTCCGGTCGTGACATAGCACTCATACATTATAATTATGTAAGGCGAAGTGAATACATGACATGTGTATTTTAGAGCAGACTCCAAGAAAACAAAGAAAAAGACATATCATTCGCTTTCCCTTTATATGGAATGAGAAAAAACTATATTTATATAATGCCCCATTCCTAGTAATGGGGATATCATATTTACCTTGAACTTAAGTTTAAGTGTTGTCCGTTGTTTATGTTATGATGTCACAAGAAAGAGTTGGAGGGAATTAAAAATCACGGAGCTTCCAAAGGATAACATAATCCGCGACATTTTGTTGTATGTTTGCTCCCTTTGGATAATTTTGTTCAAACTAGAAGACGTCATAAGTGCTTGCATGTTCTTTTTTATTGAATTTGGATAACTTGAGCCTATAGGACCGTAGCCTCGGTATTAATGTTTCCAAGTAGAAATATATTCAATTTATATTATGTTGAAACTCTTGTTTCCTTTGGATTATTTTGAGTTTTTATGTATTTACGTATTTCACCCCTTCTTTTTCACCAAAGTATCCTTTCAGGAATTGTTTTATTTTGTGATAATATTTTGTTCGCGCAAATTAATCCATGTAGCCATGCTATAACTCGACAAAGTGGCATGGGTGAACAAAGTTGTAACAACCTTTACTGATGTAGCAAGAAATTAAAGTTTATTTCAGTGACTCCAAAACCAAAATTAAATAAACAAACATTGTTGAAATAACAATAAAACTGAAGAGATCAGAATTAAGAATATGAAGAATTTTGAAAATTAACGGATCTCCTCTAACCCTTGAGCTGGTTTACGAAACACCGGTTAAATTTTATTAGTTGATTTGTGACAACTAAAACCCCCAGTCGCCGTTAAAGATAGGTATTCGTGGAAAATAAAAACCAATAATAGTCGCCGCTAAAGGTAATACTCCACTACATCTTGGCTAACACTTGAATTTCCCAATGCAAGGCTATACTGAAGGTCTCGAGCAATAAGAAAACTAGACTAGATGTTGTTGAACTTCTTCTTATATGCATAATGCAGTGTCTATCTCAGCCATTCAGGAGAAAAGGGAGTGATGAGGCTAGGATTTTTAATTTGGACAAGTATGAATAAAAAAAACTTAAAGCATTCTCGGAAGATATTACGTTTTAACATGCTAAAAAATTGACAATTTTGTGAATTGTAAGGCAAAGGTCTATATAAAGGAAAATAATAGTGCAGCTAGAGCTCTTTCAACTCTTGCCCCCGCAAGCAAAGAGTTTTCAAGATAGCAGGCAACCAAAAAGCTCAAAGCAAATCTTCTAGTTAGTGTACCCTTAGTTTTAACTCTTTCTCTATCTAAAACGAAAATTGATAAAATTTATTATAAACTTTTTTTGGTTTAGAAACACATAAAAAGGGTCAATCTAGACATGCAATTCACTTTATTCAACACATTTTTACTATAAATTTATATTTTTGACAGAGTATTATTATAACATAACATAGAGTATAAAGGGGATTTAAAATATAATAATATGAGTTTAAGCGAAAAGATTGTAAGAAAACAAACAACATTTTCTTTTTATTCTTCTACGTGATTGTGGTTAAGGAGAACAAATAAATTTTCTTTTATAAAAATGATACATTTATCATAAAAAATTAATTATTTCTATGAAAATTAACACAAAATTATTTTTATGGAAAAATTGAGGCCCCCTAAAATTGGGGGCCTAAGGCATGTTCCTTACTGTAAGAAGCATAGAGACGACACTATCACAAGGGTATTGACGACTAAACAATATCTCTATGTAAATTTATTTTATTCAGACTAAATAAAGAGTCAACAACTCGGTGAGATATATTCTTAATCTTCATTTTTTAATCATTCAAAACTTAAAAGTAGTAGATACCATTTTATGATTATAGAAGTTTCAAAATTTACACTTGAAATGATACTTTGTAAAATAATTAACCACAAAATGTTTAAAAGAATGTCAAATCAAAGTTTCAAACCCAAAAGAATTCGAGATGAACTCAGCAAGATAAATATATATATATATATATATATATATATATATATATATATATGTATATATAACGTGTATGCATAAATTATTTTCCTCACAAGAACACGTGTAAAAAACAGTTACAATAATTTAAATGAAACAATGGAGAAGTCATTGATTAAAAATAGTTTACCTGTAAAAGGAAGGAAAGAGCGAGTAGTTCTTGAATATCAACCCAAAAAAATAATAATAAAAAACTAGTAGTCAGTATTTTTCTATATTTACAAGCTCAGACATAGAGATAAATGAAGAGGCATACATGTATATTATTGTGTGTTCTCTCTATATATATATTGAGAAAAATAAATCTAATTAAATGAACGGATCTAGAAGTTTCTAATTCTACATTCAAGACTATCGGTCAACAAAAGTTTGTTACAATTTACTACGCAACAATAAAATTGTAAAATATATAATTATCTTATTAAATACTAGTTAATAAGTAAGGTATTTATAATAAATGAAACTAGACATTTATAAATATATATTTTTTTAGTTATCCTAATAAGGTTTTTACAATCCACCATATGGCAAAAAGAACAATAATGAATAGAAAAAAAAAACGTTTGTTTTGGGTTTTCACATATGAATTCAGAAAAAAACCATATGAATAAAGTGCTTTAGTGTCTTGTAGACTCTACATTGGACTTTGATAAAATAAAATTATTTTTATTAAATAATTGATGAATTTTAGAATTTCTATGAATCAAGAGTTGTTTATTGACTCAAAGTTTTATTCTATCACATTATATTTACAAAAATATTATCGTTGTCGTGATTTTTGCGCTCTCAGGCTATACCTGTACAATGATATTCATGAGTGCTTTAAAAAGATTATTATGATTTCATAGGAACAGCACAACTTCACAAACATATAGAATCAATCATCAAATAAATATTACTTATAAAAGATAAAAATTTTATTAAACGTTTAACACAGTCTTAATTTGCGGTATAACATTCTACTAAACTTATATAGAGAAGAAATCTAATTAAAATTTTTTTAACCTTAATGAAGGCATAAGTGTTGACTGTTGATTTACAATGCAACCGTGGTAAGAAAATGAGGAAATGAGAGCTCATATAATTATTTTAATTAAATGAAAATCATACTAATTGTAAAGATTGTAGGAAATATGGAAGGAAAATAGTGTCTTTATAAAATGCTCAAGTTTATTATAGGCTACTTAAGGCCACTTGATATTATTATAATCATCAACTACATCACTATTGATACTACTCAAAAACAGAAAACAAAAAGTCTTGCTCAAATAACTAAATACATGTATCACAATTTACTAGATACATGTACTACAAAATACTAAAAAGACATCTTGAAAAACTAAGAGACAATTTTGGAAGACTAAAGATTGATGCACTAATTCCAACACCCCCCCTTAATGCATTTGCTTGATAACTTTAATGCGTTCTCGAAGATAGCAAATTTTTTCTCTAGGAAGTGCTTTGGTGAAGATGTAAGCAAGTTGTTCTCCTGTCTCACAATAATGCAACTGAATTTCGCCTTTCTCTTGTGCTTCTCGGATAAAATGATACTTCATGGAAATATGCTTTTATCTCTCATGGCTGACTAGATTCTTGGCAATTGCAATTGCTGATTTGTTATCACAATACAGAACAATCCCCTTTTTTTTGTTTTTCACCAATGTCTTCAAATATTCTTCTAAACCAAATAGCTTGAGAAGTAGCCTTGGATGCTGAAACACATTCTGCTTTGGCAGTTGATTGAGCAACAACACTTTGCTTTTTTGATAACCAAGAACAAATGCTTGATCCAAATAAGAAAGCACAACCAGAAGTACTCTTCATGTCATCTATACTTCAAGCCCAATCACTATCAGAATAACAAACTAAATTCAAATTTCCACCAAATTTGTACATTATCCCATAATCCATTGTTCCTTGCAAGTAGCGTAGAACACGCTTTGTAGCTCCAAAATGAACTTGACTTGGTTCTTTCATGAATCTTTATAATAAACTAGCAGAAAACATAATATCTGGCCTTGTTGAAGTAAGATATAACAAACTTTCAATCAAACTCCTAAAAAGTGAGCTATTAACTTTCTTTTCTCCATCATCTTTTCTAAACTTCTCATTTGCTGCTAATGGTATGGCCACAGACCTGCAATCCATCATTTTGAATATTTGAAAAATACTTTTAGTATACTTTTTTTGACAAATAAAAATTTCTTCTTTCACTTGAGAAACTTCGATGCCCAAAAAATAATTTAGTAATCCAAGATCACTCATTTCATAAGCTTGCATCATATCTTGTTTGAAATTTTGCATCATCTTTCCATCATTTCCTGTAAAGAGAAAATCATCCTCATAGAGACAAACAATGATAATGCTGTCATGTTCTTTCTTCACATACAAAGTGACTTCACTTTTACTTCTCTAAAAATTATTTCTTAGAAAGTATGTATCAATTTCATTGTATCAGTCTCTAGGAGCTTGCTTTAGCCCGTAAAGAGATTTTTTTAGTCTATACACCTTTTCTTCTCCTTCTTGAACAAAAAATCATTGAGGTTGCTCAACATAAATCTCTTCATCAAGTTTTCCATTCAGAAATGATGATTTAACATCAAGTTGAAATATCTTCCATTTCTTTTGAGCAACAACAGCAATTACAGTTCCAATTTTCTCAAGACGAGCAACTGGAGAGAAAGTTTCATAAAAACCAATACCTCCGTTTTGCGTGAAGCCTCTAGCAACCAACCTTGCTTTGTGCTTTTGAATATGTTCTTCCTGATTGAGTTTGATTTTGTAAATCCATTTAAGACTTACAACTTCTCTTTCTCTAGGAATAGCCACAAGCTCCCAAGTATTATTTTTTTCGGTCATTCGAATTTCTTCTTCCATGGCTTTCTTCGAAACATCATGCTTTATTGCTTCTTCATAATTTTCTGTCTCAACACCGGCAAAATTAAATCTTTGATAAATGTCACTCAACATTTTTGTTCCTCTTGAAGGATGTTCTTCAGTACCTAAATCTGGGATTCCTCCCCCTTGAGAGACATTTTCATCTTTCTCATCCTCTTCTTGATTTGAACATATAATATCAGTATTCTCTATCTTCTTAGTCTCCCAATTCCATGTTGTTTTTTCATCAAAAATGACATCTCTACTAATAACAAGTTTGTTAGTTTTACATCGAGAAGCCTATATCCGTTGTCACATCACTATAACCAAGAAAGACACATTTTTGACTTTTTTCATCCAATTTTGTTCTTTTCTCAGCAGGTACATGAGCATAACAAATACACCCAAAAATTTTAAAATGACTTACAGAAGGTTTAATTCCACTCCAAGCTTCAACTGGTGTCTTGTCCTTTAGTGTTTTTGTTGGACACCTATTAAGGATGTGTACTGTTGTATGCACTTCTTCTGCCCAAAAATATTTTGGCAGCCCTTTTTCATTCATCATAGTTCTGGCCATTTCAACAATTGTTCTATTTCTTCTTTCAGATACACTATTTTTTTGAGGAGTATACTCTGCGGTAACTTGCTTCTGAATGCCTTAATTTTTGCAACGTTCTTCAAATTCTCAACTTGTGTACTCACCTCCTCAATCACTGCGAATGTTTTTGATGCTGCAACCTTTTTGCTTCTTGACAAGGGCTTTAAATTTCTTGAATGTAGCAAATGCTTCTGACTTTTCTTTCAAGAAATAAACCCAAGTCATTCTTGAGACATCATCAATAAAGATTAGAAAATACCTTTAACTTCCAATAGATGGAGTCTTCATTGGTCCACAAATGTTGGTATGAATTAGTTCCAAAAATACACTTGCTCTCCAAGACACCCATTTTGGAAAAGACTTCCTGTAGTGCTTTTCCATTATACAACTTTCACATGTATTCACCTAAGTATGTATCTCAGGAAGGCCTTGCACCATGTACTTTTTCTTGAGAAGCTTTAAACCATGAAAATTCAACTGATAAAATCTTTTGTTCCAAAGCCATAAATCATCTACAATTTCATTTTTAATGCATTATAATGAAATTGCAAAGGTAAGTTTCTTTTTATCATCTTTACTTCAACAATGACTTGATTTGGCTCAATTTTATCATAAATCTTGCAATAATTATCTCTAAACACAAGAGAATAACCATTTTCCATGAGTTGACCAACACTAAGCAAATTTTCTTCCATGTCAGGAACATAAAGAACATCATGAATTTGCTTACCGCATCCTTTCATGTTGATCGAAATAGTATCTTTACCTTTCGCATCAACTAAGGCTCCATTCCCCATCTTCACTTTAGTAGTGATGCTATTATTAATTCAGAGGAAAACCTTTTCATCTCCAGTCATGTGATTACTACAATCACTATCAGCATACCATTCATTGCTTTTTTTTTAAGTATCAGACTTAGAAGCAAAGAAAAGATTTTCTTCCTGTTCTTCCTCGTGTTTTTCAAAAAAATTTACTTGCTTCCGTTTCTTGTGCCAACAATCCTTTTCAACGTGGCCAAACTTTTTATTGAAGTTACATTGGGGCTTGTCTTTGTGCCAACATTTTTCTGCATTGTGATTAGTGTTTTTGCAAACTTTACAAAAAAGACTAGAGTTTCTCACCTTTTTTCTTCAACCTTCTTGGAAGAACCATCATGATCCTGCTATTGCGATTTTTCTTCTGAAGATTTTTTGAGAAATTTTGAGAATTTTCATTTATTTAAGACTGGAAAGCCGTCTCTTTGGATTGATCTTCACGAAAAAATCTTCGCTTCTCTTGTGCACGAAATGATCCAACTAGCTCTTTGATGGAAAGCTTAGAAAAATCTTTCGTCTCCTCAGTAAGAGCAACGATGTACTCATACTTTTCTGTGACACTAATTTGAATCTTTTCGACAACTTGTTTGTCAAAAATTGTATCACTATAATTTCTCATTTCATTAACAATATTCATGATTCTTGTGCAATATTCATCAATTTTTTCAGATTCTATCATCTTTAAATTTTGAAACTCTCTTATAAGAGTTTGAAGATTTATAGTGCGTACCTTTTCGTCACCATACACCTCAGTTTTCAGAAAATCCCAAGCTTCCTTTGCAGTCTCACAAGTAGCAATTTTTGCAAAATATGCTCTTGAGACTCCTATTTGGATTTTGAGGCTTTAGCATCTTGACGATACTTAGCCTCAAGATCTTTCATCTCTGCTGTTGTAAGATCACCATCGTTTTTTGGCTCTTCAAAGCCATTTGCAACAATAGTCCACAAACCTTCAAGTTTCAAATGTGTTCTCATTCTTGTCTTCCAGTATTCAAAATCAGTTCCATTAAAAAATGGAGTAAGAACAACTGAAGAATCAGCACCTTTATTTGTTTTGGATGCCATATTTTTTTTCTTCACCTAACCTCAGATTAAGAACGAAAACTTGCTCTTGATACCAATTTGTAGGAAATATGGAAGGAAAATAGTATCTTTATAAAATGCTCAAGTTTATTATAGTCTACTTAAGGCCACTTGAGATGATTATGATCATCAACTACATAACTGTTTATACTACTCAGAAATAGAAAAAAAAAGTCTTGCACAAATAACTAAATACATGTATCACAACTTTCTAGATACATGTACTACGAAATTCTAAAAAAACTAAGAGACAATTTTGGAAGACTAAATATTGATGCATAATTCCAACAAAGATTACCTATAGATTATTAAAGAAAAGGAAAATAACAACCCCTCCCCCCCCCCCACCCCCCCAATCTGTTGACTTTATTTTCTATTTTCCAATATGAAATTGAAAATATTATCTAGGTAGCTTTTATTTATGAGGGTTTTCATTTTCTCATTTTCACAATGAAGTTTTTAGTTGTTTTTTAAGGTTTTTTTTCAACTAACATATATACAGTGAAGTTAGCACTAAGTTGATGATTAAGGGTTTGGTGTAATGTTTTAATGATTGATATATTATTCGAGCCATGTTTTGTTACCACTAAACAATGAGTTGGACTACATATATGAATTGCGATTTTCTTACTTATATTTTCTTCTATCTTTTAAAATCTTACCATGAAAAAAGTTTTGAATTTCAAACTATAATTATGATTCCTTGCATAGATAAAAATTCATATTGACTTCAATGTAATATTAAATCTATTTCTGATTTTAATAAAAAAAATGAAATATATTTTCAATTCAGATACATGTGATTTTCTTACTAAAAAAACCCGAGTGAATAAGGATTTATTTTTTAATGTTGACCATTTTGCTTCTTGTTTTTTTGGGAAAATGTGCAAATACTAATATTCAGAGAACACCATCTACTAATTAAATTCCTTTACTAATTTTGCTACAAAATTCAATATAAAATTGAAGTTATTTTTTAGATGAGATTTTGTGTCGAGAACTTGAGCAATTCAGTCCTAACAAAACATTCGGGTCAAATGGTAGTCAAAATAAAAGAGGTCGTTTATTAACTAGTTAAAACTATACATATATTAAATGGCTTCATCATTAAAAAAGCATTATAAGGATGGCGATTATAAACATAAGTTGGTGAATTAAATTAATCGTCCAATAGTTACTTTAAGAAAAAAAACTCTCAATATACTGAGTATGGTTCTTTTTCATGCTTGGCCTAGCCCTTTATCTTCACCTTTTATAATTAGGGGGAGGGGAGTTAGTAGAGGTCAAAATTTAGTAGCCCCACTCTATGACCTCTACGATAATAATTTTGTAAATATAATGTGATAGAATAAAAGTTTGAGTCAATAAAAAAATTCTTGATTCATACAAATTCTATACTTCATCAACTATTTTATAAAATTAATTTTATTTTAGCAATGTCCGATGTAGAGTCTACAAGACACTAAAGCATTGTATTCATATGTTTTTCGTTTTGTATTCATATGTAAAAACCAACTAAAACTTTTTTGTTTCTATTCATTCTTGTTCTTTTTCCCAGATTGTAAAAAAACATGATTAGGATAAGTCAAAAAAAATATTTTTATAAATGTCTAGTTTCATTTATTATAAATACCTTACTTATTAACTAGTTTTTAATTAGATGATTATGTATCTTACAATTTTATTGTTGCGTAATAAATTGTCGCAAATTTCTGTTGACCGATAGTCTTGAATGTAGATTTAGAAACTTCTAGATCCGTTCATTTAATTAGATTTATTTTTCTCTCTATATATATTGAGAGAACACACAATCATATAAATGTATTCCTCCTCATTTCTCTCTAATTCTGAGCTTGTAAACATAAAAAAAATCTTAACTACTAGTTCTTGATAATTATTTTTTTGGGTGGAAATTCAAGAACTACTCACTCTTTCCTTCCTTTTACAGGTAAACTATTTTTAATCGATCGCTTCTCCATTGTTTCATTCAAATTGTTGCAACTATTTTTTTACAGTTGTTCTTGTGAGGAAATAATTTATGCATACATGTTATATATATGTATATGTATGTATGTGATCATATATATAAACCCTTTTTCTCTTTTAATTCGGTGTTTCTAAATGACTTTGGAATTCGAGGATTTTGTTATCTTGTTGAGTTCATGTCAAATACTTTTCTGTTTGAATCTTTAATTTTGAGATTTTGTTAAACATTTTGTGGTGAATTATTTTACTAAGTGTCATTTTTCAAGTGTAAATTTTCAAACTTCAATAATCATATAATGGTATCTACTACTTATAAGTTTTGAATGATTAAAGAATAAAGATTAAGGATATATCTTACCGAGTTGTTGAATCTTTACTTAGTTTCGAAGAAAATAAATTTACATAGAGCTTTTGTTTTGTCATGAATACCCTTGTGATCAGTGTCGGCTCAATGCTTATTAAAATAAGCAATATGCCTTAGGCCCCCAATTTTAGGGGGGCGTCAATTTTTCCCCAAAAATAATTTTTGTGTTAATTTTTCATAGAAAGAAATAATTGTTTATGATAAATGTATCATTTTTCAAAAACAAAATTATTTTTTCTCCTTAACCTCAATAACATTGAAGAAAACAAGAAATTGTTGTTTGTCTTCTTACATTCTTTTCGCTTCAACTCATATTATTTTATTTTAAACCCCCTTTATACTATATGTTGAGTTACAATAATTTTCTGTCAAAAATATAAATTTATAGTAAAAATGTGTTGAATAAAGTGAATTCCTTGTCTAGCTTGAATTTCTTTTGTGTTTCTAAACCAAAAAATGTTATTAAGCATTTTTGTCAAACTTAAGTTCCTTTACTCTTTTTGAATGAATTACAGTTAGTAAAGTAATCAGGTGGAAGGGGTCCATAAAAAAAATTGGCTTCTTTTTTTTTCTTTTTTCTTTATTCTAGTTTTCGTTTTAGATAGCGAAAGAGTTGAAACTAAGGGTACACTCACTAGAAGATATGCTTTGAGCTTTTTGGTTGTCTACTATCTTGAACCTTTTTGCTTGCAAGGGCAAGACGCCATTGCAGGATCAAAGTCTATGGTAACTTAATTTCTACATCCAAAGAAACAAGAGCAACTGCTAGCTGACTATATTCCGTTGTTACACTTAACAAACGATTGCACAAGACGAACTAGCAAAACCACATAATTAGGAAAGCGATGTATTCATCATCTATTACATCCTCTTTTTCCGTGTGGACCTTGAATAAACCTTGTTCATGAAATATATTTTTAATTTTAAATAATTTTTTTATATTTAAAATTTAATATAACCTTATAATTACACTTATGCGAACAAACAATACACTTTTACACTATAATTAAAGTGTGGCAAACAAACAGGTCATTGTATTATTAGATTGGGTAATTGTTCCAATTGCAATTATCAAGTGGCTTTCCAAACAGACCCTAAATGTCTTTTCTATTTTTTTTTGGTAGTGAATGTACAATGTCCAATGTTATATTATTTGCTAGTTCTTAAAATAAAGCTAATCATTAGTACACTTCAGGGACTACTTAATCAGATGCATGTGGTAATATTTGGTGTAATTTTTGTCATATCTGGCAAATAGCAGCCAATTTTATTCAGTGAAGCCATAAGTTGACAGATTTTAAGTTGTTAAATAGGAAGCCCAATATTAATAAAGTAAAAAGGCTGGCGAATTCGATTTGATTGATTGCCTCATTAGTCACTACATCGCCGAGATAGGGGTAATGTCTGTGACACTCTACTTTTCACAGATTCCATTTGATGTTTTTATTGTATGAAAGATGCACGAAACACAAGTTTAAGCTTATCAAAACTCTAGTTTCAACTACAGTTTCCAGCACTCCATTATGGAATGAAAATATTTGATGAACTATGTTAATTACATTCCTATTATTTTTTTAAAAGTGAACTTGATTAATTTTCAAAGTTAAATTAAATTATATACCCTCTACATAATGCTAAAACTAAGAAAACTGAAGAAAGCCAAGTCCAAAGAAAAATGGATCTGCTAACTTTTCCACTGAGAAAATTCTTAAGTGTGGTCAAGTGTACTTGAATGTTGTAAATGAAAACAAGGATGAAGATTTGGTGCCTAAGATTGTTGAATTCTATGATGGATGAGGTTTCTCCTCCTCGCCGCCACCAAGCTCTTTGCCTGTGCCCGCTTTCTTCTGTTAGTTTTATGACCCACTCACATGAATATTATTTTTGTTTAATATTTAATTACTAACTAAATTCTAATTCTAATTAGATAAGTGAAGAAGTGGAGAAGTTACTTCAACTACCCATTAAGTCTTCCACTTTACACATTACCTCTTCCAACTATCTATTATCTCCACTTCTTACCATGATGGAAAGGTGAGATTGATGTTAAATACACTCTATTTAAAGGTTCCTCTCTATGCCATAAAGATATAGTATTATCCATCAAATTATACATGAAGTATAGGCCAAGAGAGAGAAACAAATTCTAAAGAACCAAAAGAAAAGACTTTCGCTCAATCAAGTCAAGAATTATAATGGCAGATTCAGGAACGTATTATTGACTAAAATATCATAGTATTCAATATATGTGAAAATCATTTAGTTTTACGATCCTGAATAATTAATAGGATTTCTAAATGATAGATTGTTTATAATCATTAAAAAATTGTTATATGTGGTATCAAAAGCATTATTTAAGAGCTAGTGATTTTTCATAAAATTAATGTTTTCCTTATTTGAAAACGATAATGGGTTAAGTGAAAATATAATTCTCTATCATGATGTTTTATATTTTGGAATTATGCATATGAGATTAGTTAATCACCAAAGTCGTTTAATCTTTGCAGAATTAATTCAAAACAATAATGACTAAATTTTTATTCAATTATCCATTATTTTGATGTGTATAACATATATAACTTAAGGATATATTGAAGTTACTGGTTGTAAGATATTTAGGGATCACCCAAAGGTTGATTATTTCATTTGTAACCATTAAACATTATTTAGATAATTTAGATGTGTCGTTAGTTTTATTTATTTTTTCAAATATAATAAATATTATTGACTGAAACATTTAAAATTATAGAATCACGTCAAATTCACATCTAAGCATCATAATGTCTAAAGTTGTATTTTGATGTTTCGCCTAAAGGAGGACGTCAATATACATATAAGAATTTATAAACCATTTTTGAATTTGATAGCAAGTTAAAATTCATAACTCAATGTATTAATAAATGAATATATTATATTTGCAGCATTTTATCTTCATTCACACTCTTCCTCTGTTACGACCTTAAACGATGTTAACTTCTCAGATTGGTGCGAACAGATCAAATTCAATCTCGGAGTTTTAGATCTTGATGTTGCACTTTACACTGAGAAGCTAACAGAATAGGCATAATGTTTATGCGAATGAGTATTGCTAGCAACATTTAGACTACTCTTCCCAAAACTGAAAATGCAAAAGATTTTGTTAAATTCGTGGAAGAAAACTCTCAAACTGCTGATAAGTCTCTTGCTGGGACACTAATGGGTAATTTGACCACCATGAATTTCACGCCCTGAGCTACCCCCGAGACGAGGCGACGAAACCTAGGACCACAAGTGATCCCAAGCAAACCATATTTGCATAATCATGAGCATACTAAAGAATAATAAACTGATGCGGAAGCTAATTTATAATTTAATCTGAAAAGATGGGGTATACCCATATTCTATTGCTGAAATATTTGAAAACAATTAGTTTAATACAAATGAAATATTAACTCAATACTAAGTTGAATCTAACTATGTCATAAATAAGCCTCTAAACAAGACCAGAAATACAGGGACAAGACCTAGCTAAATCTAGCAAAAAATGAAATTAAATGGTTAGAGACTGAAATAAAACATGACTATTGTCCTCAGATAATGAGGACTCATCACTGCTGAACTAGAGATCTAAAGTCGAGCTATGCGTGATCTGGATGCTTAGATCCTAAACCTACATCACGAGAAGATGTAGCGCACATATGCATTAGTACTTGAAACTGAACAAGCACAAAGGCAAGTATAATAATCTAAACATGATATACTGAATTTCTAAGCTAACTGAATGCAATGACCAATTTATAACATGCTAAAACTTAATACTGAATATACTTATAAATAGTCAATGTAGAGAGTCTGAATGATCTGTGGGAGCTACTAATAACCAATAATAAAATAACATGAGCTAAATGTGGAGTCAGTTGTGTACGCCCCATCGAGAGGACCCAATATACCCTGCCAGAGGTATAAAGTCATGCTGGCGTAATCACTAAACAGATTGCTCACAGAGGGGACTTACAATCTACTTTGCTAGTAGTTCTGGGACTATTTGAGTACGCTGAACCCTATTCCAACTCGGTATTATGATACTCCCATGAATTATGTAAATTTACTTATTATGTGTAAGTTTCTGTAAATACTGGATAGCTCGAAATTGAACATGCAAATTGGCAATGCAAAAAATTAATCTTGTAATTATGCATTTATAACTGAGGCATGTATATCTGAAGTGTCTGAAATATCTGACCTTGCATGTGTAATTCAAGAACTATAGAAATAAAAATCTAGGGTTCTGAAATTCACGCGATAATCTAAGTAATAACATGATAATATGATTTTGAATATATATTTAATAAATTCATGAAGTTCTATTAAAGTTAAAGAAACCCTATTATTTGATCATGACAAGAGAATCAAGAATCTGACTGAAAACTGGGGACCTAATGGCTGAAAGGAACCCACAAGTGAAATCCCAAATACCTGGTGATGAAAGCCACAGAAAAAAATAAGCTTTGGGGCTCGACCTGCTGGAGCTTGTGGCGTTCTTGTACTAGGGTTCTTAAGTTTTTTCTCCTATCTTGCTTTTAATTTTCTAGGTTTTGATTTAATGATTTGACTTGGATATGTTTTAATCATGCATCTAGGCTTAACCTGACTAAAATCTGAATATTTAGGGTCAAAACGACGGCCAGGACTGATGGTCTGTCGTCTTTCCGATGCCCCGTCATTGGGCCTGTCGTCAGGGAGTGTTCGACTGACCTTAATTAAAATGGACATAACGTTTTACTCTGAGGTCTGATTTTAGCAAGGTTTATGGATATGGAAAGATAATTCAATTATCTATCTGTGTGTTGTTAATGGGACACCTAATTCATTTTTTCTAGAAGTTATGACCATTTGAAGTTGAACCTACTGCATTTCTCCTTAACTGTCTACAAATTTTCCACCTACGGATCGTAGGTCCACCTAAGCACCGTTCTAGTCATCCCTATATTTTGTCAGAGAGTTGGTGAAGGGGGTCTTGATCGACGGTCACGGACTATGGACCGTCGTCTGACCTACGGACCGTAAGTCTGTCCTTCGTCCAAGACTTAACCCATTTTTCTAGGCTGAAATTTTTGGGAGTTTCTGATCCCATCGACGGTTGTGCAGGATGGACCGTGGTTCAGGCTACGGTCCATTGATTCCACAGTTTGTAGCACCTGCAGATTTTTCTGAAAAACTAATTTTTTGTTTGTTTTGGCTACAGGGTGTTACATTATCCATCGTTTGGGGCCTGTTCGAGAGGCCTTTACTAAAATGGGCATACCTTTTTACTCTGAGGTTTGATTTTAGCAAGGTCTATGGATATAGAAAGCTAATTCAATTATCTATCTGTGGGTAGATTATATATCACCTAATTCATTTTGTGGTAAGAGTTAATATTATTTTAAGATTACCCAATTGCATTTCAACTTAACTATCAGCAAATTTTCCACCTATGGTCAGAGCTACGGATCGTAGGTCTACCTACGGACCATGATGGTAATCCCTATCTATTGTCATAGAGTGGGTGAAGGTAGTATTGTTTGACGGTGACGGACTACGGAACGTCGTCTGACCTACGGACCGTAAGTTTGTCCATCGTCCAGACAATTTTTCTGGGCTGAAATTTTGGGGGTATTTCTTATCCCTTCAATGGTGTGCAGGACGGACTGTGGTTCAGTCTACGGTCCCTCGATGCCAGCGTTGGTAGAACTTGCAGATTTTTCTGAAAAACTATTTTTTGTTCTATTTTGGCTATGGGGTATTACATTATCACCCCCTTGGGAACATTTGTCCTCGAACGAAGATTAAATTAGATGAAATAGAGGGAGAGAGCTGGAAACCCCACTACTAAACACTGAGAATTGAGTGTCTGACTGAATTGAGTGTTGAGTACATGCAATTACACTAAAAATGCAAGTACAAACTGAGGGATCATGATTCTAAAACTTAATTTATGCATGAATGACTATAAAACTTAAGAGAAACTATTACCTCAAGCTGGAGTAGAATCGGAAGGAAAGAGGTAAGGACACTTGGCTTTCATGGATGGTTCTGCTTCTCAAGTAGCTCCATCTACAGACTGACTCCTCCACAAAACCTTGACTGAGGCGATTTCTTTGTTTCTCAACCTTCCAACCTGACGATCAAGAATCTCAACTGGTACATCCTCATAAGAAAGACTATCTTTCACCACCACACTCTCTAAAGGCACCACAGAGGCTGGATCACCCACACACTTCTTCAAGAGTGAGATGTAGAAGACCGGACACACTGCTACAAATTCTGCTGGAAAATCTAACTCATATGACACCTTGCCAACCCTTTTCCTAATCTTTTAAGGGCCTACATATCTAGGACTGAGCTTCCCTTTCTTTCCCAATCTCATCACCCCTTTCATAGGTGAGACGTTCAGAAAAACCCAATCATCTACTTGGAACTCTAGTTCCCTTCTCGTTACATCTTCATAAGATTTCTAATGAGTTTGGGTTGTCTTAAGTCTATCTCTAATCAGTTGCAATTTCTCCATGGCATAAACGACTAAATCTTGCCCTCTCAAAGCTGCTTCACCAACTTCAAACCAACCAACAGGACATCTACATCTACGCCCATATAAAGCCTCATATGGGGCCATCTGAATGCTGGAATGATAGCTATTATTGTAGGCAAACTAAATAAGAGGAAGGTGATCATCCCAACTACCTTTCAAATCGATGACACAAGTTCTCAATGTATCCTCTAAGGTCTTAACAGTACGCTCTGCCTGCCCATCTTTCTGTGGATAAAATGTTATACTAAGGTTAACTTGACTACCAAGACCTTTCTGAAATGACTTCCAGAAATGAGAGGTAAACTAAGGACCTCAATCTGAGATGATAGAAAAAGGAACCCCATGCAACCTTACAATTTCATTCATGTAAAGCTTGGAAAAGTCCTCTGCCAAATATGTAGTCTTGACCGCCAAGAAGCTAGAAGACTTAGTCATCCTATCAACTATCACCCAAATGGATTATGTTGTTTGCGAGTACGTGGTAATCGTATGATGAAGTCCATATTGATCAAATCCCACTTCCATGTAGGAATATCAATCTCTTGATTCATACCTCCTACTTTTTGATGTTCTACCTTGACTTTCTGGAAATTGGGGCACTTACTTACAAAATCTTTTATATCCCTCTTCATGCCATTCCACCAGTAGACTTCTCGCAGATGCAAAACATCTTAGTGTCACCTGGATGAATAGAATACCTAGAGTTATGGGCTTCTGCAAAAATGTGTTGTTTGAACTTGCCCACATCAGGAATACACAATCTACCCTGGTAGCGAAAAGCATCATCTCTCCCTTTGGAGAAAACCTCCACTCTTTTATTATGGACTGCACCCCTAAGCTAAAGAAACATTGGGTCACAGTATTTCTTTTCCATAACCTCTACTACCAAAGACGATACTGCCCCATTCTGAACTGTTACAGCGCTGTCTGATATGCTCATAAGGCGAAGTGCCAAGCGAGTAATCCTGTGAACATCTTTACTATCTCCTTCCTTTCTTCCTCAATATGGGCTGCACAACCCATAGATAATATACTAAGAGCATATACTACTACATTCTCCTTACAAGGATGGTACTGCACACTCATATCATAATCCTTAAGGAACTCAAGCCATCTCCTCTAGCGAAGATTAAACTCCTTCTTGGTGAACACATACTGAAGGATCTTATGGTCAGTGAACACGAAAACCATACAAGTAGTGTCTCCAGATCTTGAGTGCAATCATCACTGCTGCAAGCTCGAGGTCATGAGTTGGATAGTTTTTCTCATGAACCTGAAGTTGTCTAGAGGAATAAGCTAATAGCTTACCTCGCTGCATCAACACACAACCTAGGCCAACTCTTGATGCATCACAATAGATAACATAACCATCTGAACCCTATGATAGAGTCAAGACAGAAGCTATAGTACATCTAGTTTTCAATTCTGCAATGCTTTTCTCACAATCATATGACTATTGGAATTTGAACATCTTCAGAGTCAACCTAGTCAATGGTGAGGCTATCGATGAAAATCCTTCCACAAACCTTCTGTAATAACCATCTAGACCGAAGAAACTTTTGATATCTTTAGTAGAGGTAGGTCTGGGCCACTGTTTTCACTGCTTCTTTCTTCTGCGAATCCACTCGGATCCCTTCGCTAGATACAATGTGACCAAGAAAAGCAATGGATTGCAACCAGAACTCACATTTACTAAACTTAGAGAATAATTGGCGATCCTTGAGACTCTACAGAACAACTCTCAAATGACTGGCATATTATTCCTTACACTTAGAGTAAATGAGGATATCATCAATAAAGATGATAAAGAACAAGTCCAAGTATTGTTTCAAAACTTTATTCATCAAATCCATGAAAGCTGCATGAGGATTAGTTAGTCTAAATGACATAACTACAAATTTATAATGACTATACCGAGTTATTAAGGTGATTTTCGGAATGTCAGCTGATGATAACCCGATCTGAGGTCGATCTTTGAGAAATGGCTAGCACCCTGAAGTTGGTCAAACAAGTCATTATTCATGGAGATGTGATACTTATTTTTTATTGTTACCTTGTTCAATTATCTATAGTCAATGCACATTCTGAGAGAACTATCTTTATTCCATACGAACAACATTGGTTCACCTCATGGTGAAATACTAGGTCTAATGAAGCCCTTAACTAGAAGGTCTTTCAACTTCACTTTCAATTCCTTAAGCTCTGCGGGAGCCATTATGTAAGGAGGAATAGAAATAGGCTAGGTATCTAGAAGGAGATCAATTCCAAAGTCGATTTCCCTTTCGGGAGGGACTCCGAGAAGATCTTCTTGAAATACTTCTAGAAATTCATAGACTACTTGATATGACCAAGAGTTGGGGTTTCAAGGCTAGAATGCTTAACCCAAACCAGATGATAGAGATAACACTTAGATATCATATTTCTGCTCTTAAGGTAAGAAATAAATCGACCCATAGGCGCTAAGCTACTAGACTTCCATTCTAAGATTGGTTCGTCTGGAAATTGAAAATGAACATCGTAGTTCTATGATTGACTGAGGCATAACATGAGTGTAACCAATCCATGCCTAGAATGACATCAAAGTTTACCATTTCTAACTCTACTAGATTTGCTGAGGTCACTTTCTGAGAGACTGTGATAGGGCTAACAGTATACCCGTCTAGCTATGACTGGGTCACCCACTAGAGTAGAGACTGAGAAAGGTGCTGAGAGAGTTTCTAGACTAACACTGAATTGGACTTCTTTACTCAGTTACAAAAGACAAAGTCATGTCTGTTGTCTTTCCACTGAGTGAACCGTATGTGAGTCACATCCTTGAGTTTGTAGAATGGAAGTCTCACCTACCACTACCAGTTACTGACATCACACCAAATATTTTCTTGACCTCATCAATCAACTTTTGTGGGTCCTTACAAACTTGCGACCCTAAAAACCGAGGCGGATTCATCCTAACAAAATCACAAACTCTGGATACCACTAATAATCATTTCTATTAGTAGGAACTACAACCTACTAATCGCTCTAGTTTGTCTTACTCTGAGCCAAAATTTGAATTGTCATTCTGAAACTCTGTATTAGAACTTCGTTATCTAATTCTAGAGGAACTGCGTGAGCATTGTGTGCATTAGCATTCCATGCCCTCAGCTCTACAAGAAGGCATGATCTTCAACGCACAACATCAAGTGAGAATGGAATTTGATCATACCTTACGCACGATAAGAGTAACAAAAAAGTGATGTTTTTCCTAAAACACTTCATAATTTCCCTCTCATTAGATGTGGTACACTTCACACCCATGAAGAGGACTCTACTTAGTGCGGCTTTTTAGAAATCCTAGGACACATAAACCTAGTGCTCTAATACCAAGTTTTGTCACGCCTCGAGCTACCCTCGAGACGCGATTACGGAACCTAGAACCACAAGGGATCCCAAGCTAACCATGCTGACATGATCATGAGCATACTAAAAAATAATAAACTGATGCGAAAGCTAAATCATAATTTAATCTTAAAAGATGGGGAATACTCATATTCTATAGCTGAGATATTTTAAAACAATGAGTTTAATACAAAGAAAATATTAACTTAATACTAAGATGAATATAACTATGTCTGAAATAAGACTCTAAACTAGACTAGAAATACTAGGACAAGCCCCAGCTAAATCTTGAAAAAACCGGAACTAAATGACTAAAGACTGAAATAAAACTCACGACTATTGTCCTCAGAGAATGAGGACTCACCACTGAATCTGCTGAACTTGAGATCGAAAGTTAATCTATGCGTGATCTGGATGCTTAGAACCGGAACCTACATCACGAGAAGATGTAGCTCACATATGCATTAGTACTTGAAAGGTACTGAGCATGTAGGATAGAAATAAGCTAAAATACAACTTAACTGAGGCAAGTATAATGATGTGAACATGATATATTAAATTTTTGAGCTAACTGAATGCAATGACCAATTTATAACATGCTTAAACTAAATACTAAATATACTGATAAAGGCCAATGCACAGAGTCTGAATGATATGTGGGAGATACTAATATCCGATAATAAAACCATATGTGCTAAATGTGGAGTCCGATGTATACGCCCCATTGGGAGGACCCAGTATACCCTTACTAGAGGTAAAAAGGCATGCTGGCGTGATCACTGAATTGATTACCCATAGAGGGGACTTACAACCTAATTGGCTAATAGTTATGGGACTATTTGGGCATGCTGAACCCTAGTCCAACTAGGTATTATTCTACTCCCATTAATTTTGTAAATTTACTGATTATGTCGGAGTTTCTGTAAATAGTGGATAGCTCGAAATTGAACATGCAAACTGAGAATGCAACAAATAATCTGGTAATTATGCATTTATAACTGAGTCATGTGTATCTGAAGTGTTTGAAATATTTGACCTAGGATGTGTAATTCAAGAACTAAAGAAATACAAAGCTAGGGTTCTGAAATTCACGCGATAATCTATGTAATAACATGATAATATGTTTTGGAACATATATTTAATAAATTCATGAAGTTCTATCAAAGTTCTAGAAACCCTACGTTTGATCATGACAAGAGAATCAATAATCTGACTGAAAACTAGGGACCCAATGGCTGAAAGGAACCCAGTAGTGAAATACCACATACCTGGTGATGAAATATACGAAAAATACTTAAGATTCAGGGCTGGAGCTGCTGGAGCTTGTGCACATTTTTCTGAAAAACTAATTTTTGGTCTGATTTGGCTATGGGGTGTTACAATGAAGTTTGATGGTTCACGTACCATGCATGAGCATGTCATCGAAATGACAAACGTAGCAGCAAGACTCAAGTCTCTAAGAATGGAAGTGGAACAAAATTTTGTACAATTCATTATCAACTCATTATAGTCTGAGTATGGGCCTTTCCAAATAAACTACAACACCATGAAAGACAAATAGAACGTGAATGAATTGTACGAAATGTCAGTTCAGGAGGAAGTAAGGCTCAATAATCAAGGAACCCACTCCATTAACCTTGTAAGACATCAAGGAGTTGGAAAAAAGGAAAAAACATGATAATGGAAAATAGAGGCACCATAATATTAATGAGTCCTCCTCTCAAGTACATAAGAAGTAACATAAGAATGATAAATGTCGTTTCTGTGGAAAATCTGGACACTTTCATAGAGATTACCTTAAATTTAAGTCATGGCTTGAGAAAAAAGGTAAGCCTAGTGCTTTTACATGTCTCGAATCAAATTCAACTGAAGTTCCTTATAATATTTGGTGGATTAACTCAGATTGTACTATTCATGTTTCTAATACGATGCAGGTTTTCCTTACAACACAAACCATAAACTAGAATGAAAGATATGTGTAAATGGGGAGTAGAGTGAAGGCTCCAAATAAAGCTATAGGAAATGACCGTTTGATCCTTGATACTCGGAGATAATTAGATTTACTTTAAACTTTTTATGTACCTTCTCTTTCGAGAAATTTAGGTTCTTTGTCTAAGTTAGATAAGACTGGATACTCTTTTAATTTTGGTAATGGATATTTTAGTCTGTTTAAACATAATTATCGCATTTGTACTGGTACGCTTTGTGATAACTTATACAAACTGAATCTTGATAATATATTTGTCGAAACACTCTTAACTCTGCATCATAATATTGGAACCAAACGAAGTTTGGTGAATGAACAACTGCTTTCTTGTTAAACAAACGTTTAGGCCACATATCCAAACAATGAATTGTAAGATAAGTTAATAATTAAATTCTTCAAAATTTAGATTATACAAACCTTAAAATTGGTGTTAGTTGTATTAAATGAAAACAAACAAGACACAAAAAGAAAGGACCCGCAAGAAGCACACAACTTCTTGAAATTATACACACTGATATATATGGTCCTTTTGTTATTATATCTTTCAGTAAAAACTTTTTTTATCAATTGTATTAACGATTTTTCACGTTATGGGTATGTTTATTTGTTGCATGAAAAATCTCAAGCGCTAAATGCTTTAGAGGTCTTTATTACTGATGTTGAAAGACAACTAGATAAAAAGGTGAAAAAATAATCACGTTAGATAGAGGTGGTGAATATTATGGAAGATATGATGAAAATGGATAACACCCAGGTCCATTTGCTAAATCACTCAAAAAAATGGCATATGTGTTCAATACACAATGTATGGAACACCCCAACAAAATGGTGTAGTAGAAAGGCGTAATCGTATATTAATGGACATTGTTAGGAGTATTTCAAGGAATTCATCTATTCCTCTTTTATTGTGGATGTATGATTTAATATGCACCGTTTACTTACTAATATGGTTCCTAGTAAAGCAGTCCCAAAGACTCCTTTTTAATTATGGGCTGATAGGAAACCTAGTTTAAGGAACCTGCATGTTTGGAGTTGCCCGACAGAAGTTAGAGTTTATAACCCACAAGAATAGAAACTGAATTGAAGAACAGTTAGTGGTTTGTTCATTAGTTATCAAGAAATGTCAAATGGGTATAGATTTTACTGTCCTAATCATAGTACAAGAATAGTTGAAATTACAAAATGCTAGGTTCATTGAGAATGGTGAAGTTAGTGGGAGTGAAGAACCACGTTAAATGAAAATTAAAGAATTTAGGGTGAGGGTTTCTCGACCTTTTACTTCTTTTAAAGATGTTGTTCCTAAAGTGTTGCACAACCTAACAATCAACAAGAAAAACAAATTGATGTTCCTATTAATCTCAATGAAGCAATAATTAATGAACCTGCAATAGATGTACCACAAGAAGTAGCATTAAGAAAGTCTCAAAGCCAAAAGAGACCTGCTATTTCTGATGACTATTAAGTATATTTACACGAGTCAGAAATTGACTTGGGAATTTATAATGATCCAGTTTCATTTTCTCAAGATATTGAAAGTAATAATTTTGATAGATGGATAAATTCTATGAAAGATGAGTTGAAATCTATGGAGCAAAATGAAGTATGAGAACTTTTTGAATTACCAGAAGGCTGCAAAACAATTGGGTGTAAATGGGTCTTTAAGACCAAATGTGATTCAACTTGCAACATCGAACGTCACAAATCCAAACTTGTTGCAAAAGGTTTCACTCAAAAGAATGGCATCGACTATAAATAAATTTTTTCACCCGTTTCTAGAAAAAGATTCACTCATAATCATAATGGTTTTAGTAGATCATTATGACTTAGAGCTACATCAAATGGACGTGAAAACAGTCTTTCAAAATGGAAATTTGGAGGAAGTTTAAATGAATCGACCTAAATGGTTCTCTTGTAAAGGAAAGTAACACTTGGTATGTAAACTTAAGAAGTCATTATACCGACTTAAACAAGCTTCTCGACAATGGTATCGTAAGTTTAATGAAACTATTGCCACTTTTGGATTTAAGAAAAACATTATAGATTGATGTATATATCTTAAAGTTAGTAGGAGTAAGTTTATTATCTTATTCGTGTATGCTGATGACATCTTGCTTGCTACTATGTGATTGGAATAGACATATTTCGAAATAGATCACAAGGATTATTAGGTTTGTCTCATAAAACCTACGAACATAAGCAAGATTCCACAGGAGAAAGATTAGAGTGCACTAAATGGAGTGAAATATGAGGGCTTGTAAGTGTCAATGGTCTAACCTGTTGAAGAATACTAACAGATCCATATCAATTAGACTAACACCTGAAATACACGGAACTTGTATTATTAAAAACATCATTTTCTTATGAAACATGTGCAAGAGAATATAGTCAGGTACTGGAGTATTTACTAAAACATGAATAATGTCATGAATAGTTTTCCAAATTAAGTTGGAACCTGTTCAAGCTTCAAGGCCTTATAATTCGAAAAGAGAGAACCTCTAGCATTGTCTTGTAACATATGGTACTAGAACAAAAAAGCTCTTCTTGTAGAAGTTATAACTCGTAATTCACTTGTTATAATTAACTCTATAAGAACATAAAATGAACAAACGGACACATGAAAGGATTTAAACTTCAACCTATACAACCTGTTCTGTTTTACTATTTTTCATTTGTGTGTAAGGAAGAGAGAATGAGAGTTGCTCCATGCATTAACTTGTTGAATCTTTTTAAAGGGATTGTGCTCCAGATCCAGATTATTCCTTAATAAGTTAATCGTAAAATGGATATCTTCAGCACGAAATCATTGCTTGTTATGTAAAAAGGAGAAATAAATTATGTATATTCACACGAGAGTTTTTTTGACACTAGGATACGGATGATCTTAGTCGTTTTTCTAAACACATGAGGTTGATTTCATTTTGATGCAATGTATTCCATACCTTGGAGGAAACCCGATACAATGAACCCAACTTAGCAATCTGCTCATGCAGAGCACCCAAGTCTACAAGAGAAACAATAGTCGGTCTCCTGTGAGCACACTAACAAATAAAGTTCCAACACAGATATTTCCTGAAATGCAATTTTGCACTCACTTGAAACAAAATGAAGTTTACTTCAACTCTTCCGCAATGAGAGGACATACTAAAGGCAACAACCAATCTCCAAGTATAGTTGCACCAATGAAATAAAAACATTAAATAAATAGAATTACCATTTTGTTGCTACAATAACAAATATTTTTTTTGAGTCATGATATAGTGACGGATTAGCAAGGTAATATTTTTTTTGTAGAAATATCAACGCAATGTTTGGCGCCCAAAATTTCCTACGGATTTAGCAAGAAATTATTTCTTACAAATTTAATTAAAATTTTGTGATAGAAGAAGTAATGTAAAATCCGTCGCTAAACTTTTAAATAAATTTTTTTAAAAAATTATTTTTTACAGTGTAGAAAAAATTTGTCGCTGGAATTTAATCAATAAAAATATCTTTATTTTGTAGCAACTCCGTTTCTAAGTTTGTTGTAAAATTTATTTACGTCACTTATTCTAGGAAAAATTTTATTTCATCATTTCCACTTGTATATGAAGAAAGTGGTATCTCAACCTTTCCAATGGAACTCTTATATAAGATGTGAGCTCTCAACCTCTCCATATTTGATTGATGAATTGAGCATATTTTTCTTCATCTTTCCAACTCGAATCGATGAAATGTCTTTCTTAACTCTTTTTTAAACTCCGCCTTCAATAACTCTATCTACCTTCAAAGGTTAGAATAAATCGTCCATAAACAAGTAAGTATTCTTTGAGTTCAATCCATTAATTGTTTAGTTTAGTATTGTATTTTATTTGGGAGACAACAGTTGTTGTGCAAAATAAAACCCGATTTATGTGCAATTTTTGAGGTTCCAGTTTTGGGAAAATGGGGTTTCGTGTTGTTCCTATTTTGGGGAAGTAATGTTGAAATGTTTTGAAAATAGGAGCTTAGAAGTTTGGGTGTACTGAAAATTGGGTTTTTTAAGAAAACATTCAATGACTTATGTGGTGTTTAAGGTTCCAGTTTTCTTCTTTAGAGAACTTGATGAAAACTCAAACATTTGAGATAGAAGGTATCTGGCATTACAACTTAATGATTTCGAGCGGTGCTTGGTACGTGGCTTACGAGCAATACTTCCACCCCCATTTTCCCCCTTTCCTCTATGATTTTACTCAATGTCTAGTATAAAATCCTTTGTAGTTGCCAACTCAAAATTACTAGTGTCACCACTAATGTATGTAATAAAACTATTATAGTCTCTTTCTAGTGCACTAGCAAGATGTTTCGAGACATGGAAACTTCTGATTTTCAACGTGTGAGAAGTTTCTGAAAATTCTTTGTTACTGCTAGAGAGCATAATAGGATAACTAAGCACGAAAATAAAGCAACCTTCATTTCTTTTGGAGATAACCAAGAAATAAGTTTGTTTTAGAGGGTACAAGAAGGAAATACTCACATTGACAACCCAACAACAGTGACACCCTTAGTACCTTCTTCACCTACTACTAATGAGGACAAAGTTGATCCTTAATTAGTTTCACGTGACAATTGTATCCCTTTTTGTTATATTTTCTTCTTTTTTGGCAAGTACAAATTTCGCAGTAACAATATTTGATGAGTGTTTGAAGAACAGTTGATATATTGGTTTGAATGTTTTGAATCGAAAATATGAGATTTCGATTGACGATATAATTTGAACCATATATGACATTATTTTATATGTTTAGTATTTAAGGGGTATTTAGCAATTTAATTTGAATTATATTAGCAACATATTGAAAACACATATAAATCAAATTTACAAGAAAAAATTTAGCAACAAATATGGTGACGGACGATCGACGAATTTTAACTATGCCAAATGTGCTGGCTCAAAGAATAGAATATGTAAAAGCAAAAGATCAATCATGACAAAGTTTATCTTTAAAAATATGAAGTATATAAAACAATGTATTTTATTTGTTTTAACTATGAGAAAACTAGAAGTCTTCGGACTGTATTTCCTTCAAACTGGTTGGTTGCAAAATACATCACGAACAATGAGTACAAATAGGAGAATCCCAAAAAAATTATCTTATTAGTAACCCGTTGTCTACTTATACCGAATTATACCAACATTTTGTGTATAATCATTAAATAGTTTTACACAATTTTGTATGTTACTCTAAATTAGGCTTCATACAATTTATATATATATTCTAACTATGTGATGCCAACAAGTATTGTATTTATTTTTTATTAGTTCTAAGTGTATGCCAGCAAATTTCTATTTTTTTGTGCTCACTTTGTATTTCAATATCATTTTCTATTTCAATCTTACTTTGTATGCCAATAAGTTTTATAAATATATGCCAACAAGTTTCATACATTTTATGCTCATTTTGTGTGCAACACGTGTTGTATTTATTTTTTATTTTGTATTAGTTCTAAGTGTATGCCAACAAGTTTTGGTTTTTTTGTGCTCACTTTGTACAATCTCACTTTGTATGTCAACAAGTTTTGTATTTTTTTTTTATATTTTGTATTAATACTAAATGTATGCTTACAAGTTTAAGATTTTTTTGTGATCATTTTGTATTCCAATCTCACTTTGTATGCCAATAAATTTTGTATTTCTTTTATTCTGTATTCATTTTAAAATCTTCTTCACTGACAACAAAAATCATAAATCAATAGACTTCAATTCGACATAGATTGAATATTTTCAATAGATAGTTAAAATTAATATTGAAAATTTGAATGTTTATGGGAGACAGAAGTAATGTTAATTGTGGAACCAATTAATCTAAAAAATAAAAGATGAAAAAAGAATAAGAATAGTGAAAAAAATTTAGGCTTACTTAAAGTTATACCAAAATTATGATTAGTAATTATGGTAACTTTGTTGGTTTAAATTTAAGAATTACCTCATTTAAAATATTATTTTCCTTAAGTTTATTCTTTCTGTTAATAACTAATCGTATTTTTTTACAATTAAAAAAATGACATAAATACATAAATCAACAATATAACAAACTAAAATACAGACACTTATTTTTAACAAAATACATAACTCATGTCAACAAACTAAAACATTGTCATTTTTACTAAATAGTTAAAATCTTGTTATGGAGTCACACTAAAGACTAAAATATTGTTGTTTTCATAAATTTTTCTTTTTTTAAAAAAATGGTAAAAGATTTGTTTTCATTTTTTATACCCGCTATATGTAAAAAAATTTATATATATCATGGATCAATATATCATCACATCTTGTAGATGAATAATCGCAAGGATCGAAGTGAGCTAAGTTAATAAATGAGTGAGTCAATAACCACAACAAAATAAAATGTATTGGATGAATTATGTTTGATATGGGCTATTTTTATGGGTAATAAATTAGACAAACACTAGTTTGTAATACTATGAATTTTATTAGATTTTGATGCATCCTAATACATCCAAATAGATATATTTTGAAATATATATGATCAAAATTATATGTAATTATGATTTGAACTAAAATTGGATAGATCTCTATAATTGATTTTGGTTAGCACTATCTTTCCCTTTTTGATGATTTTTTTCATTTTAATTTGTTTTGTGTTATTATTTAATTTTTAAATGTTGAAAAATTATATAATATATACTATAAAATAATGATAATTACCAACTTAAAATACTTATAAAAAGTATAAAAAAAATAGATTGATTCATAAAAGAAGTAACATGCATGATTTAATTTGCAAACTACGTAGAAAGTATTGTAAGTCTCAATAATTAATAACATTTTATTGATCTTGAAATTCTATTTGTGTTACATACATTGGGATAAGAGAAGTAACGTATATTATTAAAATTTCACATAAAAATTACTATAAATTATAATAATAAAATAAATTAACATGTACTCATAATATTCAATATGGGAACTGCTTAGAAAGTATTGTAAATCTAAATAATTAATAACATTTTATTGACTCTTGAAATTTTATTTGTTCTATGCATTGGTTCAAGAGAAGTAATATATATTATTTAAAAATTACGTAAACATATTATAAATTACAATAATCAATAACTTAAAATATTTAATGTCAATTTAATTGACTATCTAAATTCTATCTATGTCATCTAAAATGAGAAAAAAAATAATTGATTATCGTGTTAACACAGACACTTGTGACTAGTGTTATAGCTAAGGCGTCAAACTTACTCACAGGAGAGATCTGTATTTGATAGTCAAAGTTACATATTGATTAGGTATTATGGATCAATATAAATACTCGAACTGAAAACTTTGAGTAAACTAAAAAATCTTATGAGAAAAACTTTAGATTACTACTTAAAATTTTGTAGATATTAGAAAACAGACAAAAAATGTAGGGGAAACGATTTGATATATTTCTCAAATTGCCATTTGGAGAGGATATGTCCTTCGTTATACAAGTAATTTATATATAGCCTTACCGTTTTACAAAAGACTCACATATACCCCTACCGTTACAAATGAACTCATTTAATATACCCTTCATTTAATGAAAGTGAAAAAATTAGCTTTATTTATATTTTAAAAAAGTTAATGTAGGGTATATGATCCTTCTAGCAAAGTTAATGGTATATTTTAATCTTTTAGATACATCAATTATTATTTGACGTCTTTGATTATCATTATTTAAATTTCTTATTCTTATTTAATTTTTTTCTTTCATTCCTTAATGTAAAGATAAAAGCTCAAACTAAACTTTTTGTGGCTGTATTATAATTTAAAACTATTTTTTTTACTATATTGTTATTTTTTTTGTATTTAAAAAATAATTGGGTCGTATATGATAAAGTTTACAAAAAAATTAGTGAAATAGAAATTAATTTGACCATAATAATAATACATTTAAGGAAAAAAGGACAAATATACCCCAGACAATCATAAATGCTATATAGATACCCTTCGTCATACTTTTGGGACATTGATGCCCCTACCATCCAAATTTTAAAGCGTATATACCATATCTATGATTAGCGAGACACGTGTCTCAATCTAAAAAAGCTACCCGAAATTTATTCAATTTCAACCCATAGTTTAAACACTCAACCAAATTAATTTTAAAATGCACCCAGATAACATAACAAATGATAACCCAAAGCACTTCATCTTATAGCAAATGATCATGACAAGCCTAAACGAGTTCAACTGTCCATATGTTTTTTAATGAAAAGCTTCAAGTTTCTTCCACCACTAAAAACCTAAAACTCCCCATTCGCATTCCAAACCTCCACCATTGCCGAGCAACTTATGTTCGCCCTCATACCATTGTCAATGTACCGGAGAAGGTAGTCTAGCTTGTAGATGAAATCTACAACTTAACCCTCATCGACTCTCAAAAACTCGTCAACGGATAAGCTTGGAGGTTCCACTGTCATCCTCTTTAAAAATTAATTTTTTGGATTTTAGATGTTCTCCAACTTAACCCTTTGCATTGCCGTCGTCGCCGCCCTGGTGGAGTAGCAGTAGATGCTCCAGCTGTGAATGAGGAGAGACGTACAGTAATCGATAAATTTTGGAGTAGTAATGAAAAGCACAGAAGACAGGAAGGAGACGAGATATGACACAGCGAGAGAAGCCATTGAAAAAGAAGTGAGGAAAAGATGAAAGGGGAAAGGGTTGCATTCCTCAGAAAATCTGATGTTCTATCGGAAAAGTCTGAAACTATTGCATTGTGGAATGCAACTCATGAGTCTGTGGAATATTACGAGTTGATCGAGGTGCATCGCACATTAGAGGTCATAGATTACAGAAAATGGGTAACAGAATACATTGACTTTTGGATTTTAGAGAAAGCTCCACAAAGAAAATGGGAGAGACATATCATTGGCCCTAATATGGAATACTACAACACCTAGATTTGTATCATCATTCATGGCCCATGATGTGGAGATTGTATTGGTCGTCATCTTAAAATCTGGTTCTTGTTTTTATTATGATGTAACAAGAAAGAGTTGGACGGAATTAAAAATCATGGGACTTCCTAAGGAAAACTACATCAGACACATTTATAGTTATGTCGAAACTCTCGTTCCCTTGGGGTAATTTTGTTCAAATGGGAAGGCATCCTGAGTGCTTGTACATCCTTTCACCCGTAACTTCTGTTGCATCATAACAGATTATATGAACCAGAAGAAAATTTTTGTCTGTTTGCATTTCTTTTTCATTCATCGTAATGTTGAATTGTCAAAAAGTTTTTCTTTATCTAGTAGTAAAAGGGCATATGTAATAAGAGGGGATTTTTAGCAAAATAGATAAATGAAGGATATATATAGACAGTGGCGTAGCCACACTTTTGTCAGGGTGTCCAATTGGAAACCCTTGGTAAGAATATTATACGCAAGTAAAATAATAAATTAAGTGGTTAAATAATATATTTTTTACACCCTTGACACATCAATATGATGTAATCTAGTGGTTTCAGGCGTCTTGAAAAAAATAATGATACAAAAATTTAAAGAGTGTGCAATGTTCGAATTTTACTAGTTCCAATTTTCTTTTCCCACTTTTTAAGGAGAGCACATTAACTTTATCACTTGGACACCCTTTGTCAAAATTATGATTCCGCTATAGTTTGATTTTTATAAATGGATTCATCCAAAGGACCTCTTATGAGTTATGTAGTTTCACGAAGGTGACATTCTCTTTTCACGTATACAAATAAGATTAAATACTTTACCCTGTCTACTTTTTCCTGATCGACCAAAAGGGCAGTTCAGGTGATCAAACTTCCATCTCGGACAAAAATTCTCCTAAGCTGGGGAGAAAGGAGAAACAGGACCAGTCATAGAAAAAAAGTTTCAGCAGATTCTGTTGTTGGTTAGCGCGTGTTGGATACTATATTTTCTGATACCATAGACTCTTTCTCATGTTTCTTCTATCTTTTGATGGAAGATTGCCTGTACAAAAATATTTTCACACTCGGTAAATACAGATTTCACAAATGGTTTTGACTTGAATAAATTCAAGACTGTATTTTGGACTTGAATTCCCTCACATATCGTTCAATTGAATGATCTGAATATTCAAGTTTTGAAAAAGTTTTGGCTTTTCAAACTCTTTTTCCATGGCCTCAGAAATAATGTAAAAGAGATAGCCATTTAAAAAGTTTTTGCTTTTCCAATACAGTAGTATTTTGTGATATCTCAAACCAGATTTTCTGCAAGTTTTGATCCCTTTTTTTTACTTGAAATACCAGTTTTTCTGCAAGTTTGAAGTATTGAAATTCTCAAGGTAGAAACAAGAAAAAAATATATGCTTTTAGGTAACTCAGAACAAAGGCAAAGACAAGATTTCAGACATGTGGTTCTAAATTTCTAAAAAGGACAATGATCATAACTTAAAGTCAGCTGTCAAATTAATGAATAAATATGCAAGAATTTAATTCAATAAAAACACGATGATTTGAATCTTAAAATTCACAAAAACACAAATTATGTTAATGAGATGTTAGTCATGTTTGAAAACATCATGTTAGATATTATTATTGTAAAACTTAATTTAATAATATGAAGAATTGAGTAATATAATTTAAATTATTGAAATATTGTTTATAAAATGTGAATAATTTTTAATATAAAATATTGAACATTTTTACTATAATCTTTTACATTGTTCAAAGTAAGATTAAAATTATTAAATTCATCATTAACATTACATAAAACATACATTATATTAGTTTCATTATCACCTAGAACCATTATTTTCTTCAAAAGTTATTTTTAAGAGCAAACAACGATTATTATAATATAATCAATAATCAATATGGTAAAATAACCTAGAATCAAAGATTAAAAATTAAGAATAGATAATTATATAGGGTAAAAATAAAGAAACAAAAAAAATGAAAAAGAAGAGACAAGAGTGCATAGTAGTACATACCTGAGGACAGAAATTTGATTGTAGCAACCAAATTAAAAATAAAAGTTAGAAGCCTAAATTTTGGAAATAAATTTTGCTGAAAGGATTTTCATTTAGAATAGGACACAAACACTATTTTTCTATTTATATAAAATATTTTAATCTTTTAAGATTAGAAAAACTAATTCTAAAAACAAAGTGCCCACAATAGGTTTTGAGAACCCACGACGCGCGGGTATAAGATATACGCTTGGTGTGCAGAAATCACTGGGCCATCGGCATCGCAATGCTTATGGGTTCGCAGGAAATGTATGTGTTCTTTGTTTCTTATATTTCAATACGAATATAGAGTCTACGGAAAAGCCAGTGTATTCGTCCGAACTCGCTTTTTATACAGTAGCTCAGCCCCTGGCTCAGAGTAGTATTTTTGAACTTGACAAATGACAAACATAAAACATATTTTTATACGATTAAAAATATTCAAAGCCAGACGAATACTACACAAAACGGCTACTTTTACGATATCCTCAATTTCTGCATCATGATTATCCATTTTCCTCTCCAATCTCCAAAGGTTGTGCATCTTCCGAATGGTGATTGTAACATTTGTCTTCTCCTAACTGTAGTAAAATTTTAAAAAAAATGTGTTTAGGGTTTTAAAAGATAATAATTTAAATTCCTTTGCAAATATATTGTTTTTACGATTTTACACAAAAAAAAGATTCATTTCTTTAATGCGTTTCCACATTCGGTAATTCAATGCTATCCAATTCAGCTTTTTTGGATATCCATAAATGTGGGACAAAATTCCTTTTCCATGGAGAAGGAGTTTGTTACACCGCAAAGGAAAAGAAAGATGGAAAAACCTCTGCCTCTACCTCCATTCTTGAAGTTGACAATAATTACAACCGTAACCCTCCATATTCTCATTTGAATTGTTTTAATGGTTTTTTTGTGGTTGGGAACCATTATATATATGACCTGCTGGAATTTTCAATCCCAGCACAAAACAAGTAAAATTTCTGCCCACCCAAATGAAGGTAAATGCTGTAATACATTTTCATTAGGTTTTGAGTCTGAAGAAAACAAATACAAAGTTCATCGGATAACATATAATCCTCGAGAAAGGCACACAAAGTACTGGGTTTTCACTTTAAGCATAGACAAATCATGGAAAGATACTCACAACATTTTCCCTTGTATTCCGTATTGTATGCGGAATGTTTGCATTAGTGGAGTCATCTATCAATTTGCTATGGCCGATTATATATTTATAATTGCATTTAATGCTAAATCTGAACAAATCGAAAATATTGCGTTGTAAAATGCAATTGAATTCGTGTACTATTACCAATGACAGAGGTGAATGGTAAATTAGGGGTCACAGATTACACAAAATGGGTAAGTGGATACTTTAACTTATTGATTTTAGAGAAAACTCCAAAAAGAGAATGGGAAAGACATATAATTGTGTTTCCATCGATATGGAACACTAGAGAGCCTAGATTTGCATTATTCTTCAATGGGGAGATTGTATTTGTCGTGAAGTCAGCTGATTTATGTTGTTTGTTTTATGATTTTACAAGAAAAAACTGGAGGGAATTAAAAATCAAGGGTCTTCCAAAGAAAAATGATATCAAAGACTTTTTCCCTTTGGGTAGTTTTGTTCAAACTGGAAGGTATTCATGGGTGCTTGTATGTAAAATATCTTGTTGATGACGTTACAACAACTGTTTCATATTACGACAAGATTATGTTCACACAAGTTCATTCATGTAGTAACGCTATGACAAAATAAAGTTGTGGCATAAGAAATTACATTCTAAATATATTGCAAGTGTTTGAAGTGAAGAAGTAAACTCATTGTTATCAAATGTAGAAAGTCTGTTCCCTTTGGATAAATATGCAACATACTGGATGACATTTTTAGTACTGTGTTTTCTATTTAATTATCAGATATCTTTATGCATTTTGAGTATCACAAGTGCAAATCAGGTGCAAATAATTGAAAAAACAATGCCACTTTGGGGAGTACACTTTTTCTTAATAAAGGAAATTAGATTGTACATTACACCTCAAGCTTTCTTTTATTCAATTCATTTAACACGTCGTATAATTAGTCCTTTAACAAATAGGCAGGTATATAAATCCTACTTTTATGTCAAATACCTCTGTACATACATTGTTTAATGAACGTCAAATTATCGTATACACTCTGCTTCAAGTTTAACTTTTTTGTTAACAACCCTATGAGATTAAACGGACAAAAATTATCCATATGGTCGCGTGCAATAGAGTTCCTCATATGCATCTGAATTCAAAAAGATACTCCCTTAGTAATTTAAAATGGAACCATAACATCAAACTTTCCAGATCAACAAGATTTAATATTGCGGCGCTGCACAGAGAATGTGTTCATACCATCCATACATATTCAACATATGGCATTGTATTGTGGAATCAATCTCATGAGTCAATTTACTGTTTTGATATATTGGATACTTGGATTTGTGTATTGTAGAGCAGACTCCAAAAATAAAACGGGAGAGACATTTTCATTGGCGTCCCCTCAACTAAGAGTATTATTGTGCAATACGATTGCAAGTCCTGGAATATTCTCACAATCACAAAAAAAAACTCTCAATTTCGACATACAGATCATCCCAAGGACAAGTAAACAATTACGCAAAGAGAGTCATGTTTTCCATCTTATATTACAATTTGACAATATAATCTTTGTTTCAACTAATCACACGCGAAAGTTCATACAAAACAAACAAACGCCTCTACATGACTAGTCTTTGTATATAACTATAAATGCCTTTGATATATGTCTTCTTAGGAAGCTTCATGATTCCTAATTCTCTCCTCATATTTTATTGACATCATAACACGAACATAAAGCACCTGAATATAATTTAAGAACGAATACAATCTCTGCATCACGGTACATGTAGGATGATATAGGTCTAGATACTACGTTTTTCTATATTGAAGGAAATCGAATCATATGTCTATGCCATTCTTTTTCCGGAGTCTTCTTGAAAATCCATAAGTCAAAGAATCCATTTACCCAATACCCATAATATATAACCCCTAATTTATCATTCACCTCTAAAAACTCGTAAGTAGCCACCCAATGAAATGCATTCGACAATGTAATAATTTCGAAACTTTCAGATTTGACATCAATTGTTGCTATAACATGCTCCTAATTGATAACAAGCAAATAAATAAAGTTACTAATGCAAACATTAAGCATAGAATGCGGAGCAGAAGGAGGAGTGCTTTGAGTGTCTTTCCACGATTCATTTGTTCCTAAAGTTCAAACCCATTGATTTCTATACCCTTGTGCTAGTGTTGCTGACAAAAATACTTTGTATTTCTTCTCTTGTTACTCAAAACCAAATGAATACTTATGCCAAGAAATATATTTACTAGGGTACAGAAGAAATCTTGCTTCCCTTGTTCTAGGATTGTAAATTGCATCAAGTCACATAAATGATAGTACCCAAATTCATAATAAACCATTAACTAAATCCAACAAAGAATTTGAACAACTATAGAGTTCATCAAATCTCAATGTTTGAAATAGGGAGGCAGAGATATTTCCATGTTCCTTTTGCTCAGTCGTGTAAAAAGCATTACTTTCATGGAGAAAGAACTTTGTTCCACCAGAACGGGTGTTAGAATGACAAGTATGGATATCCAAAAAACTGACTCGGATACAATTGAATTACTTAGTCGGAAGCAGGAAGCCATGAGAAAATTTCAAATATTAATTCTTGAGGAATTGATGCTTCTCTTTTTCAAAAATTCATCTTGTATTTTGTTGTGAATGTTGAATTTCTTTGAGGAATTGTGGTTGGCTTGTAATGTTTGTTTAAAAACCCTAAACACAATTTTTCAATAATTTTTATCTTTATGGCTATCACAAGAATATTGTCTCTTACTTTTCCTGGACAATCTTTGGTTTTATTATACTTTGAGAAATCGTGAACCTTCTTAAGAATAGAACAAGGATGGTCCCTTGTTTGTTCACTCCTGGATTGTTCATTTGATGGATCTTGCACTGCAACAACCAAAACATGCAAGTTTCTTGTTCAAAGATACTTGCCTCTTACTTCTTAGTTGAGACAGGAAGATGCAAAATAGTTTTTCCATGTGTATCTTTATTGTTTAAAAGATCATACTTATTAAAATTCTTTAGGTTGTCAAGTTATAAAATGAATGCTTCAAAATGAAGATTCTTGATAGCTAAATGAACGCAAGTCTCTCCACGAGCAATCACTTCTTCTGCTTTGTCTGGCGAAGCCACAAGAAGCTCCTTCATGACATGTTCTCAGCCTTTGATTACTGCATAGTAATACCTCAGAATCATGAATAGGCACCAATAACTACATAACATTATTCTTATATGAGTTTTGATAGATAACTTTACAGTTTTTGCATCTAGAAGAAACGAATGACCTGCAAATTTTAGCATCGGTTATTTTCTGGAAGTGCATCTTATTGCAGTATTTAAAAGTTCACATATCCATCTGAAGTTTTACCATTTGCTATGTACACTTTTTGAGCTTATTCACTTCATAGTGATATAGCTATGGTTGAAGATTTATGTGTCCTTGTAATATTTGTTATGGTTTAGGGTGGAAGATAGGGTAGTAGAAGAATGACATGAACTTTTTTATGTTGATATATAATTATATGCACATGGAAACCAGATAGTCTATCTTGCTGCAACAACATAGTTCTTTCCTGGGAAAACAAAGGACATGCCGTTTCAGCTTAAAAGCTTCTGTATTTTGCTGTAGTTTTCTACAATATTTGTTTTGTTCTATATATTTAATGCTTTCTACTTTTATCTACTTATTATAAGAGAAATATGAAGAAATATTACTTGAAAAAGTAGTGTCTCAAACTGATATTGATCAATGTGGAGAATATTACCAAGATGCGGGGGGGGGGGGGGGGGGGGGAAGGATATACGGTCTTGGATCTGAAGCAAAAAATTACTACGGGAAGAATCTTTGTGGCTCATCATCATTACCACCTAGTTTTTCTCAATAAACATCGATAACAAATATGGATGAGTTTGTAAAGCAAATGATGCCTGCACTAACTAGTCATCTTGTTCCTATTATTATTAAGCAGGTGCAAGCATTGGTTACTCCATTAGACAATCCATCGATCTTGACACCCATAGTGTCTCCTTCTACAAATGTGAATGAGGTTGATACCACGATTTCAAGTGACGATTGTATCTCTTAGTCTCCCAAAACTTTTGTTTTTGATAATGTCATATTTTTTGGAAACTATAAATTGCATAGTAAAATGAACAATTTAAGAGTACTTGATGGTTTTCGTTGGATATTGTTGACTAAAATTATGTGGTTTTGGGGTTCTCTATTTATATTATGAATCGTCTATGAATATTTTATTATATGAATCTTTGTTATTTTTGGAGTATTCAGTAATTTTAATTTATTTTATTTGAGCAGTGCATACTTTAAATCACCAAATAAAATAATTTTTATCAACAAATTTAGCGACTATTTGGTCGTTGCTATGAAAAGAATGTTGGTGACATATCAACGACGAATTATTAAAGGCCCAATATATTGTAACAGAATATGTTCCGACGGAAATTTCATCATAAATTTATCCAAAATGATGAAATGACGTATGAAATTAGCAACAAATTATATAAATATAATGATGAATCAGTCCGGCGCAAACATGTGGCGACGGGAATGTTTTGTCAATGTGACGCGGCTAAAGTTGTGCATTTTTCTCATTATATAATTATAAATTAGCAACAATATTATATAAATATAATGATGACGAAATTCGTCTTTAATAAGTGGTGACGAAAATATTTTATCATTATGACGTCGATAAACTTGTGATAGAACTCATTTTTCGTCACTGAGAGCTTACTAACGAGCGTAATAGTAACAGTCAATAATCCATTTTTAATTCGTCCCTAATCATGATTAGTGACGGATTGTGTCCGTCGCTAAACGCTGTTTTTTAAGTAGTGGCTCCATCAAGTCCTTATGTTCTTGAGGATGATTCTTCACCTTTTGTTATCCTTTACAAGAATTCTTGAGAATTTTCATGTTGTTAAAACTGATAAAGTGATAAACACAAAACATAAAACTCAACAATGATGATTAAGCACTCTATTAGATCCTTTTGTTGAGTATGAGTGTTGTTATACCTTGAAGATGACTTTTTCTTTTTAATCTTGTGTGTTTGTTACATCTCGTAACTTGAATTAACTAATGTTAATCTAAGAAAAAAAATAATAAACTAATTTGGATAGAAGTTAGGAAATCTGGAAAATTTCCAGATTTCAAAACCGAGGCTTGGTCATTTTAAAACGAACATAACTTCCTCTTAGGAGGAGTTCGGGTAAGTTATATATATGGATGGAAAGCTCGTGGAAGATCTTTCCAATGACACAAAGTTTGTGAATCTCCGAGAAAGTATGAGGGAGATATGACTTTCGGAAGTTGGACTATTGAGCAGGGAAAAGTTCCAAATCCGGATTTGTAAAGGTGTTTTGGTCTTTTCCTAAATTACTTATATAAAACTAGAGCATATTTGAGAATGTTCCGACCTGTATAAATTTGAAGAAATTACCATATTTCAATGCTACCACATTCAACAGACATGAGGTCATGTTCAATAGATTAAATATTATTCTTAAAGGGTCAACAATAAGTAATATGATAGTGAAATACTATCGTGATATCTTCAATTTGTTCAACACAGTAAGTAGAAAAAAGATCATCAATAAAATCAAAATAATGGACTAACCCTGCAAATGTTTTAAAGAGAAGGGTCCTTGTATGACTAGTGTTCCTTCAGCAACTATATTGGTATGAACTGTTGGAACATTACTATGTGTACAAAGACCCAGACCGACTAGGTTTCTCTGATTTGGTGTAGTTGGAGGTTTCTCAAAGATGGTTGGGATGATAGTTTTAGTTGGCCATCCAACCTATCATACATCCAACCACACTAGATTATTTATGTTCCTAATAACGTTAAAATTTACAAAAAATAGTAACAAGCACAAACCGTGGACTAGAAGGTACTCAGTTCATATTCATCAAATTTGAGCAAAACATGCATATTGGTAAACCAAGAACAATTTCTAAAGTTCTTCACTAGGTAGACTTAAAAAAACATATGAACTATTAAAACAATTATTAACTATAATCAACTTACAAAACAGTTACTGAAACATTCTAGTTTTAGTAAACTTATAGAACAATTAAAGCATTCTGATTTCAATAAACTTACTGAAGCATTCTAGTTAAAGTGTACTTTTTTAAACTATCTCATAATTATATTAATCTCACAAAATTGATGACAAACAGAACGGATAGAAGCATTCCAATTAATATATAGTACAAACAACACTTTCTAGTGTGTGAGAAACTAGAGAAAGAAAATGATTTGGAGCCAATACTTTATTTCTTCAGCAATAAACAGTAGCACATTACTTGAAAAACTTTCTTCTGAATAAGTTGTTAGCTAATAAATTTAATCTTAGAGGTTCTTGACTACTATTGTTTTGATTTTATTTGGCTAATAATTTAATCTACTGAATAAGCAGTTGACAAGAATCTTTATTTTAATAAGAAATTTTTTAAGAAAACCACATGACTTTCCTCTATAAGTACAACAGTTCCTCTAGCAAATAAAATCAAAGAAAACGTTAAAGTCTAAAATGTATTATTATAGAAAATAAAACCAACAAACAAGTTAAAATTTAGAATGTATTCCTCCAACAAGAACTAATCAGAGAAACACCCACAACAACAGAATCAGAATTCTCCAAACATTTCACTAATCTCTTAAAAAAGCTTTAACTCGAATAGTCCCCAGATAATGATAACTATCTTCATCACAGTTAGATTGAGTAAACAAAATACCTCTGAACATAAATCCTAAGCTAATAGGCGAATGAAATGAAGAATGACTCTTACTTAAAGTAAATATGAACTAGGCCTTGGTGGTGAGGTTATAACAGCAGGGGCCTTCAACGTTTTAACAGTGTTTTTGAAAATGTTTTTGTGGCGAGTCCCAGGGCGAGTTTTGGGGCGTGCGTATCAAAAACTCTCTGGGGCGTAAATTAAAAACGTAGATCCATAAGGCGTAAGTCCTAAAATTTGAGGAGTATGCCCTGAACATAAAAACGTAAGTCCAGGGCATAAAAGCGTAGCCCAGACGTTTTTAATGAACTTTTTAATTTTTTTTGCTCTAAATCATGTTTTTATTATTGTCGTAATTATATTTCTCAGATAATAATGATAATACATTTTTCTTCATTCTTGAATATTAACACTTTATCTCAAATAAAATTCATAATTTGTTGAAACGTTTACTTAAGCTTATTTTATTAGTAATAAAACTATATAATTGAATATACATGTGACTAAGCCTTGTAGATCCATTGAACTTTGATGGATGCAATCTCCCTTGATCTCAACTTGCGGACTTCTCTATCCAAAATGGCAACAGGCTCTTCCTCATAAGACAAATTCTCATCAAGAAGGACTGAATCCCAACGAATGATGTAGTTTCCATCCCCATGGTATCTTTTCAACATAGACACATGAATTACCGGATGCACTCCTGACAGTCCTGGGGGTAAGGCTAATTCATAAGCTACCTCCCCCACGCGCTTCAGAACTTCAAAGGGAACAATGTACCTCGGACTAAGCTTACCTCTCTTACCAAACCGCATCACCCCTTTCGATCTGCATATTCTTTCTGCCAACTTTGAGCCGCTAAGAGCTTTTCTTGAATGCATTTCACTTTATCTAACGATTCCCTCAGAAGGTCAGTACCCCAAGGTCTAACTTCAAATGCATCAAACCACCCAATGGGAGACCTACATCTTCTCCCATACAGTGCCTCAAATGGGGCCATATCAATACTTGAGTGATAGCTATTGTTGTATGAGAACTCTGCTAAGGGTAAGAAGTTATCCCAATGACCACCAAACTCTATCACACATGCACGAAGCATATCCTCCAAAACCTGAATCGTTCGCTCAGACTGACCATCGCTCTGAGGGTGAAATGGAGTACTAAGATCCAATCTAGTACCTAATTCAGCATGCAATGTTTTCCAAAATTTAGAAGTAAACTGCGTACCTCTATCTGATATGATGGAGAGTGGAACTCCATGCAATCGAACAATTTCTGAGATGTAAATTTTGGCTAACTTCTCTCCATTATAAGTCTCCTTGACCGGAATTAAATGAGAAGACTTAGTTAATCTGTCAACAATCACCCAAATAGAGTCATACTTACCCATCGTCTTTGGAAGACCAACCACGAAGTCCATTGCAATTCTCTCCCACTTCCATTCAGGAATGGGCATTCTCTGAAGTGTCCCTCCAGGCCTCTGGTGTTCATACTTTACCTGCTGATAATTCGGGCAATGAGCAACAAAATCAATACTGTCACTCTTCATCCTACTCCACCAAAAATGTTACTTTAGGTCACGATACATCTTGGTTGCACCAGGATGTATAGAATACCTTGAACTATGGGCCTCCATAAGAATAGTGTGAATCAATTCATCGACGCGGGATACATATACCCTTCCCTTAATCCTCAAAACACCTTTCTCATCGATTTTTGATTCTTTAGCCTCTCCTTGCAATAACTTATCTCGAATCCAGATCAGTTTCTCATCAGTAAACTATTTTCCCTTAATCTTGTAAAGAAAGGAAGATCTTGCCTCCACACAGGCCAAAAATCGTCCCTTCTCATTTACTTCTAGCCTCATAAAGTCATTAGCCAGAGTCTGAACCTCTCTAGCCAATGGGCGTCTAGAAACCTGCAAGTGAGCTAGACTTCCCATGCTCCCTGCTTTTCTACTTAACGCATCTGCCACAACGTTAGCTTTTCCCGGATGATACAAGATAGTGATATCATAGTCCTTCAGTAGTTCCATCCACCTCCTCTGTCTCAAATTCAAGTCTTTCTGAGTAAAGACATACTGTAAACTGCGATGATCTGTATAGACTTCACACTTAACCCCATATAGATAATGTCTCCATTGCTTTAATGCGAACACTACCGCAGCCAACTCCAAATAGTGGGTCGTATAATTACGTTTATGCACCTTTAATTGCCTCGAAGCATAAGCAATTACATTCTTCTCTTGCATTAGCACTGCACCCAAACCAGAATAGGATGCATCACAATAAACAATGAAATTCTTACCTTCCACTGGCAAGGTAAGAATTGGTGTAGTAGTCAACAAAGTCTTGAGCTTCTTAAAGCTTTCTTCACACTCGTCCGACCATACAAATGGAACACTCTGCTTAGTCAAGTTTGTCAGTTAGGAAGCAATAGAAAAAAATCCCTTGACAAATCGACAGTACTAGCTAGCTAAACCAACGAAGCTCCTTACCACTCTAACATTAGTAGGTTTTGCCCAACTCTTCACTGCTTCAATCTTAGAAGAATCCACCATCATTAGAAATCACATGTGCCAAGAAGGACACTGAATCTAGCCAAAACTCACACTTGGAGAATTTGGCATAAAGTTTTTTCTCCCTCAACATTTCCAATACAAGTCTCAAGTGTTCCTCATGTTCCTTCTAGCTCTTTGAGTATACCAGTAAATCATCAATGAATACGATGACAAAGAGATCCAGATATGGCTTAAAAATTCCGTTCATCAAGCTCACGAATGCAGCAGGGGCATTCGTAAGCCCAAAAGACATTACTAAGAACTCATAATGTCCATACCTAGTCCAAAGAGCAGTCTTTGGCACATCCGTGGCCCGTATTTTCAATTGATGATAACCAGATCTCAAATCAATTTTTGAGAAGGTACAAGCACCTTGTAACTGATCAAACAAATCATCGATGCGAGGAAGAGGGTACTTGTTCTTAACAGTTACCTTATTCAGTTGTCTGTAGTCAATGCACATCCGAAAACTTCCGTCCTTCTTCTTCACAAACAAAACCGGAGCACCCCAAGGAGATGCACTTGGTCTAATGAAGCCTTTGCTTAACAACTCTTGAAGTTGGGCCTTTAACTCTCTTAACTCAGCGGGAGCCATCCTATAAGGGGGTATGGAAATGAGGCGAGTACCCGGCTCCAGATCAATACAAAAGTCGATATCCCTATCCGGTGGCATACCAGGAAGGTCTGCAGGAAACATATCCAGAAACTCACGGACTATTGAAACCGACTCAATTGAAGGTACTTGGTTAGTATCATCCCTGAGGTGTGCCAAGAAAGCTAAACAACCCTTGCTAACCATTCTCTTAGCGCGAAGGAAGGAGATGATACGAATTGAAGTGGAAGTGTAGTCACCCTCCCACACTAACGGATATGTCCCAGGCTTGGCCAACGTTACAGTTTTAGCATTACAATCTAAGATTTCAAAATTTGGAGAAAGCCAAGTCATACCCAGAATTACATCAAAGTCAGCCATTTCTTAGATAACCAAGTCTACATGAGTATTGCTCTCCATAAAAGTCACAGGACAAGACCTATACACCTTTTCAACTATCACATACTCACCCACCGGAGAGAAACACGAATAGGCATGTCAAGCAACTCACAATGTAAATTAAGACCAGTAGCAAATGAGGAAGATACATATGAAAATGTGGATCCATGGTCAAATAATACAAAAGCCATGCAATCACAAACCAAAAGATTACCTGTGATGACAGCATCAGATGTCTCCGCTTCAGATCTCCCAGGGAAGGCATAACAATGGGCCCTATCACCGGTCTGTCCGTTGCCCCTACCATGTTGCGCTGCAGTAGTTCCAGTTTGCCCGTCACCTCAGCCGTTTTGATGACCACCGTTACCTCGGACACCACGTCCTCCCGAATAACGACGTCTTCCATGACCACCTCTACCTCTGATTATTGGGGGTCTGTAACCCTGTTTTGGACAATTTCTCCTAATATGTCCAGTCTCTTCACATCCATAACATTCTCTGGATTCAAGCATAGGTCTCTTTGAGAACGACGGGGTCTGGGGATAACCTCCAAACTCAGAGAAATGTTGACCGGTCTGCGGTGGACCCCCAGCTATAGTCTGTAGTGAAGACTAAATAGGTCGGGCTAGATAACCTCCTGAACTCTGCCCTCTAGAGTAAGACCCACCAAATTCACCTCCCTTACGAAACTTCTTAGTTGCTGATGCCATGGTGAAGTCATCTGGCTTCACTCCCTCCATCTCTATGACAATGTCTACCACTTCCTGAAAAGATTTTGCTGCAGTAGATACCTGTAAGGCTGGTATCTGCAAATCTGACCTCAATCCCTTCACAAAACGGCGAATCCGCTCTTGTGGACTGAATCAAAGCTGGGTGGCATACTTAGATAATGCACGAAACTTAGCCTCATACGCAGTAACCGACATCCTGCCTTGCTCTAGGCTCAGAAACTCATCTCTCTTCCTATCCCTCAAAGTTCGAGGTATATACTTCTCCATAAACAAGCTAGAGAATGATGTCCAAGTCATAGGTGGTGACTGTGCTGGTTGACACTCAACATATGACCGCCACCACATTTTGGCATTCCCCTGAAATTTATAGGTCACAAACTCGACCCCAAATCGTTCTACTATGCCCATCTTGTGTAGTAGCTCATGACAATCAACCAGAATGTCATAGGCATTCTCAGATTCAGCACCCTTGAAAACTGGAGGTTTCAACTTCAAGAACTTACTGAAAATTTCATGCTGATCACTTGTCATTACAGGCCCTGTAGTCAATCGAGGAAACATGCCTATTTCCAATGAGGCATCCATGCGGGGAGCCCCAGCAGTTGCATGTTGTACTCCGGAACCTGAGGTGCTGGTGCAGAAAACACGGAGGTGTCTGCCCCTGATAGATAACCCCGCTAAGATAAGCAAGAACCTGATTAATCATTCTCTGGGGTAGGTGGGGTGGTGTATCCTCATTCTGCACTTGCTCATTCTCCCCTTCCTCCCCTCTCTTACTACTTCCTCAGTCGGTGGAGGAGTCACCGCCGTAGTACTAGACGGGCCAGGTGTTTGTCCTCTCCCTCTAGAGGACGTCCTCCCGCGACCTCTACCACGGCCTCTTGCCACTGCCCCTCTTCGAGCTACAGCCCCAGTGGCTGGCTCAGACACATTTCGTCTTGCTGGTGTTGGTGTTGGCGCGGTTGTTGCTCTAGTTCTAACCATCTGCGAAATAGAGTGAAGATGGTCAGATACCAATTTGTATCACCTAGATACCAATTAGATCCAAGTAATAGCACGAAAGAAAGAAAGAATGGAATTTTCCTAAAGTCTTGTAGCCTCTCAAAGAAAAGTAAAGGCGTCCCCCTACCGTTCCTCAAGACTCTACTAGACTTGTTCTTGTGTGATGAGACCAATGAACCTAATGCTCTGATACCAAGTTTATCATGACCCAAAACGAGCCGCGAGTGGCACCCACTCTTATCCTACTATGTGAGTGAACCAACCAATCTAAACCCCAACATTTCAACATAATAAACAGAAAAAAAAATGCGGAAGACTTAAAAATCATTAAAGAAATTAATAACCGACTTCTAATACTCAAAACTTATCATTATCCCCAAAATCTCGAAGGCATCATCACAAGAACATCTATCCTCAAATTACTAAGTCTAAGAGTATCTAAGAAGCTAAAATAACTAAACAGATAGTCCATGCCAGAACTTCAAGGCATAAAGACGTGAAGAAGAAGATCCAGTCCAAGCTAGAAACAATAGCTCACCCTGAAATCTGACGTGATGAAGACTGGCTAGAGTTGCGGTAGAATTGAAGATGGCGGTACGTTTGCTGCACTCCACAATTAACAAAAAGAAAACATACAAGTAGGGGTCAGTACAAAACACGAGTACTGAGTAGATATCATCGTCCAACTCAAAATAGAAAGCAATATATATCAGATAATATCATAAATCAACTGCAATACTCAACAGGTAGCAACAACAAGTACAAGAATCATTGATAATAAGGCCAAGTACACCCATGAGGACTCAAGCCTCAATACCATACTCATTTGGGAAATAGGTTCATTAAATTTTGAGTATATTATGATAGTTCAAGATTCATTCTCTTTATTCCTCTTGTGTCGGAACGTGACACTCCGATCCCCTAATACTACGTGTCGGTTCGTGACACCCAATCCCCTAATACTACGTGTCGGTTCGTGACACCCGATCCCCTAATACTATGTGTCGGTTCGTGACACCCGATCCACTAATACTATGTGTCGGTTCGTGACACCTGATCCCCTAATACTACGTGTCGGTTCGTGACACCCGATCCATTGATACTACGTGTCAGTTCGTGACACCCGATCCCCTAATACTATGTGTCGGTTCGTGACACCCGATCCCCTAACCTCATTCCTTTAGATCATCAAGCCTTCTTTTATACCAAGGCATCATCATTAACAGAGATGTTTTAAGATTTAAGATTCAACAGCCTCATCATGCTTAATTTATCACAATTATGAAATCACATCATGCAAGCACACAATTAAGCATATAGAAGACTTTACAATAATACCCAACACATATCATTCGCTATTAAGAGTTTACTAAGGAATAGCATAAAAACCATAACCTATCTCCACCGAAGAATTGAAGTCAAGAAATCTACTTTTCAAATGCTTTGCTTTCTTCTTCGTTTCTCCCTCTCTTGTTCGTTCGTTCTCCCTCCTCTCTTTTTCTGATTTTTCCTTATTCCAACTCTTCTTCTGTTACCCTAATTACCATATAATTAAGTGTAAAAGATGACCAAAGTAACCCACTAACTTTATAATTATAAGCAGAAATAGTCCAAAACGCCCCTTAAAACTTTTAACAGAAATCCGACCCAGTCAGGGTTATGCAGCCTGTGATGGCCCGTCGTGCCTGCGATGGACCGTCCTGTTGCTTCCGTCACAAAGTTCAGAGAGTCGATTTTATTTAAGACTCTGTGACGGTCCGTCGTTCCTACGACGGTCCGTCCTGCCATGTCGTCGCGAAGTTCAGAGATTTGTTCTCAGTACCTATTTTCAGAATTCTAAGGTTTTTGGAACGAGACAACCCTCGAAGATCTGTCGTTGCCCATGAAGGGCCGTCGTGGGATCCGTCGACTCAGACGTTATTACCCGAAATAAACTCTACTGCTCAAAACGACTACACAGTCGTTACAGATGGAGATCTAAACGAAATTGAAATGAAGATGGGAGAATGAGCTTACAACGGAGACTTGGAAAAGAAGCAATGGTTACTTGGAAAGCTTAAATGGAGCTTGCAGCAAAACTTGGAAAACATTCAACGGAGCTTGGAGTGAGACAAGGGAAGCTTCAATGGAGATGAATCTTGAGAGAGACTTCTTTGGAGCGCGAGGTTGAAAATGTTGAAATGAATTTGTGCCCTAAAATATATGTCTTTTGAAATTTTTTGCAACTGATTTACTGACGGATTTTAACATTATTTCAAATTTATGTATTTATTTTTTTTAAAAAATATTGGGACAGATATTTCCGTCACTATTCAATATAAATTTTATAATAATATATCAAAAAAATTAGCAACATTTTTTTGGTCACTAATTTTTTCGCCCAATATTTATTGTTTTTGTCACCTTTACTTTATTACTATATTCATAGAAATATTAGGCTCCAAAATTGTGCGCTAACATTTAGCGACACAATAAATATTTCGTAGTCAATCTGTCGCTATATTATTACTCAAAAAATTATTTGTCAATTTTTTAGCAAATTTATAATTCTGTTGACAATTCGTCGTTATACACTGATCGAATAGCATTCGTCACTAATATCCCTCGCTAAACACTGTTTTTTTATTAGTGAACTGAAGTTGTCTAGTTGTTTTAGGATTATATCTTTTGTTCTTTCATTGTAAATATGTTCCTAATCTACAAAGGATTCAGATCTAGTGTCTGTTGTAAAAGTCTAAAATAATTGAGTTTAACTGATTTAGTGGGCTATATTCTTTGTTGCTTAGTCAAATTCTAAGCCATCTAGGAGCTAGTTGATTTAGTGGGCAATGTGATAACTGCTTAGTTGAATTTTAACTTGTCTAGAATTTATAGCTTAGAGCGCCCCTATGTCCAAAAGTATGACGGAGGATATATGTATACCATTTATGATAGTTTGAGGTATATTTATCCTTTTTCCATTAAATTTATTATTATTATGGTCAAATTAAGTCATGTTTCACTAATTTTCTTGTACACTCGTCATATACAACCCAATAATTTTTCGAATACCAAAACTAAATAACTATATTGTAAAAAAATGTATTAAATTATAATATAGCCACAAAAAATTAGTTTTAGTTTTTTTCTCTTTACACCAAGGAATAAAAGAAAAAAATTAAATAAAAATAAGAAATTCAAATAATGATAATCAAAGATGTCAAAAAACAATTTATGTATCTAAAATATTAAAATATACATTCAATGTTGCTAGAAGGATCATATATACCCCTATATGAACTTTTTTAAAATTAAATGTCCAAAATATAATTAAAGCCAATTTATTCACTTATGTTAAATGAATGGTATATATGAGCTTATTTTGTAACGTTAGGGATATATGTGAGTCTTTTGTATAACGATAAGGGTATATATGACTCACTTTCATAACGAAGGCGTATCAACTACAAATGGAAAATTGAGGGATGTATCATACCATTTCCCCTAAATATTTTGTGAGTTTTCTAATATCAACAAAATTTTAAGCGATAATCTAACCTTTTTGTCAAAAGATTTTTTTTACTCAAAATTTTCATTTGGAGTATTTATATTAATCCACAACACGTAATAAATATGTAAATTGAACTCAAAACTACAGATATCTCTTTTGAGTAAACTTGACGCCTTAGCTATAACACAAGTCACCAGTGTCTGTGTTAGCACGGATTCAATATCTGTTATTTTTTTGTCTCCCTTTAGATGACATAGATAGAATTTAGATAGTTAATTAAATTGACTTTAAATATTTTAAGTTTTTAATAATTGTAATTTATAGTATTTTTATATATTTTTTAAATAATAAATATTACTTCTCTTGTCCCAATGTATATAGCACAGATAGAATTTTAAGAGTCAATAAAATATTATTAATTGTTTAGATTTACAATAATTTCTACATAGTTTTCAAATTAAATATCAGGAGAACAGGTTACATCTTTTTATTATAATATTTACAGTACTTTGTTTATATAAAATTTTTAATAATATCTGTTATTTTTCTTATACCGATGTATGTAACACAAATAGAATTTCTAAAGTCAATCACATGTTTTTAATTAAAGAGATTTACAATACTTTCTACGTAGTTTACAAATTAAATTATACATGTCACATCTTTTATCCCATTTTATTTGACATAGATAAATTAATTTTATGAATCAACAAAATATTTAATATATTTTTTACAAGTATATTAAGTTGGTAATTATAATTATTTATAGTATATATTGCATAATTTTTAAATATTTAAAAATTAAAAAAAATCAAACAATTAAAAATATAAAAACCATCAAAAAAGAAAAAATAGTGCAGTTATCAGGCACGCATGTCAAACATGACCTACCTCTTTATTGTGTGTGGGGGGGGAGGGGGTGTCGTATGTGCGCGCATGTGCGTGTGGTGTGTTTGTGTGTGTGTGTGTGTGTGCATGCGTGTGCCGACACGCGTGTATGTTAGAGCGTGTGCGCACACGGGGATATGTGTGTGCATCTGTGCGCGCGTGATACTCGTAAACTTCGCCTTTCATTCTATTTAAAGATCTCACCCAGTATTCATTTTCTCTAAGCCCTATTGTTTCTTACTTTCTCCAATTGCCGCACAACTTTCTATTTGTCCCCTTTTTAGCCAAAAGCCCGAACAACCCTCAAGTCAGGTCGCTTGTTATTGTCATTTCAGAATTCCTTTTTTAATTCTCTTGTTCTTTTTTTTCAGTTATGCCATTAACTATGAAATTCTGAATGAATATACGTAACCATGAGACGATGTTTCCTCAACAATTATCCAGAAAAGAAATGAAGATGAAGATATCAGAAAATATGATTCAAATTATTTAAATACTCGTTGAATGTTGAATGATTTGATTTTTCTTTGTATCATTTATTTTTACAATATTTTTTAATTATTATTGAAAAGGAACACGAGGAAAGAGATTACAATGTGGGCAATTGAACTCTCGTCAACAATTTTTCAAGTAGTCAACCAACTTAACTACTAAAATTCTCCATAATACCGTAATGTGTAGTCTTTTGCCATTTTACATGTCTTCATTTTCTTATTTATTTTTAACAGGCTTTGTGTTTGATTTGAATTCGAAAATTCATAATTTAAAATTCGTACTAATACACAAAATCATAAATACACAAAGTTATTGAATTGTTATTCCATCAGTGTCACATTAACAATGAAAAAAGAACATTTTTTTCCTGTTCTATCAACCTCTTTTTCCTAACCATTTCTCTACTTCTAATACATAAAAAGAGACTAAATTATGAAGTCTTTTTTCGGTAAAATAAATCATCTTTAGAATTGAGTCCCTTAGTTGACTCAAATTCCTTTTTCTGAGGATCCCTCCATAGACGATACAAACTAAAATTTTCAACTTTCTTCTCAAAACTCTCTAACTAATTATCATATGTGGAGGCACTACAATATCATCATCATCAGTGTACTTATCATCAAAAAAGTTTAATAATATATGCTACTTCTCTTATCCCGATGTATGTAGCACAAATAGAATTTTAAAAGTCAATCAAATGTTGTTAATTATTGAGATTACAGTACTTTCTATGTAGTTTTCAAATTAAATAATACATGTTAATTCTTTTATCATATTTTATTTTACATAGATATATTAATTTTATGAATCAACCAATTTTTTTTATATTTTTTTTAAAAGTATTTTAAGTTGGTAATTTTCATTATTTGTAGTATATATTACATAATTTTTAAATATTTAAAAAATTAAAAAATAAGACAAACAAATTAAAACAAAAAAACCAATAAAAAAGGAAAAATAGTGTAGTTGTCAGGCAGGCATGTCATCATAACCTACCAGGTTATTGTGTGTGCGTGAGTGCACTTGTCAGTGTGCTCACGTGCATGCGTGCCCGTGCGTGCGTGCGTGCTGCAGGTGCGCGTGCCTGCATGATCCTCGTAAACTTCGTCTTTCAATCTTATTTTTTTTACTTTCTCCAATTGCCGCGTAACTTTCCTATTTCTCTCCCTTTTAGCAAAAAGTCCGAACAACCTTCAAGTTAGTTTGCTTGTTCTTGTCATTTCAGAATTCCTTTTCATTTTCATCTTGTTTTCTCAGTTATCCATTTACAATGAAATTTTGAATGAATATACATAACTCTAAGAGGATGTTTCCTCAACAATTGTCCAGACAAGGAATGAAGATGAAGATATCAGAAAATATGGTCCAATTTATTTAAAAACCGTTATATGGGGTAACTCGATTTATTTGCTCATTGAATGTTGAATGACTTGATTTTTCTTTGTATCATTTATTTTAAAAATAGTTTTTAATTGCTATTGAAAAGGAAAATGAGGAAGAAGATTACAATGTGGGGAATCAAATTCTCGTCAACAATTTTTCAGGTAATCAATCAACTTAACTACTAAAATTATCCTTAATATCGTATGTTTAGTCTTTTCCCATTTTATATGTTTTCTTTTTCTTATTTATTTTTAATAAACTTTGTGTTTGATCTCAATTCTAAAATTCTTAATTTGAAATTCGTACTAGTACACAAAATCATAAATACACAAAGTTATTGAATTGATATTGCATTAGTGTCACATTTACAATGAAAAAAAAGAACATTTTTTTGGTTTTTATCTACCTTTCTCCCCTAATTATTTCTCTGCTTCTAATACAAAAAAAGATACTAAATTATAAAGTCATGTTTAGGTAAAATACATCATCCTTAGTATTGAGTCCCTTAGTTGACTCAAATTCCTTCTCTTGAGCATCCCTCCGTAGATGATACAAACTAAAATAGCCATCATTCTTCTCGAAACTCTCTATCTAATTATCATATGGGGAGGCACAACAACATCATCATCATCATCGTGTACTCCTCTTCGAAAAAGTTTAATAATATATATTACTTCTCTTATCCCGATGTATCTAGCACAAATAGAATTTCAAAAGTCAATCAAACATTGTTAATTATTGAGATTTACAATACTTTCTACGTAGTTTTTAAATCAAATGATATATGTTACATCTTTTATCCCATTTTATTTGACGTAGATATATTAATTTTATGAATCAATCAATTTTTCTATTTTTTTACAAGTATTTTAAGTTGGTAATTATTATTATTTATAGTATATATTACATATTTTTTTAAATATTTAAAAAATGACAAAACAAGATAGACAAATTAAAACAAAAACCATCAAGAAAGGAATAATAATGTAGTTGCCACGCAAGAACGTCGATCATCACCAACCTGTTTATTGTGTGTGTGTGTTTGTGCGCGTACGCGTGTGTGCGTGTGTGTGTGTGCGCGTGTGTGTTCTTGCGTGTGTGTGCGTGCGTGCGTGATCCTCGTAAACTTTCCCTTTCATTCTATTTAAACAAGTAACCCAATATTCCTTTTTTGTAAGCCCTAATTTTTTTACTTTCTTCAATTGCCGCCCATCTTTTGTATTTCTCCCCCGTTCAGCCAAAAGCACGAACAACATTCAAGTAAGTTCGATTGTTCTTGTCATTACTAAATTTCATTTTTCATTTTCTTGTTGTTTTTCTCAGCTTTTCATTTCAATGAAATTTTGAATGAATATACGTAGCCCTGAGAGGATGTTTCCTCAACAATTGTCCAGAAAAGGAATGAAGATGACGATATCACAAAATATGATTCAAATTATTTAAATACTAGTTAAATGGGGTAACACTATTTATTTGTTCATTGAATGTTGAATGATTTAATTTTTCTTTATATGATTTATTTTAACATTATTTTTTTAATTGTTATTGAAAAGGAAAATGAGGAAGGAGATTCCCGAATCGAACTCTCGCCAATAATTTTTCAGGTAGTCAACCAACTTAACTACTAATATTTCCATTAATACCATATGTTTAGTCTTTTCCTATTTTAAGAAAAATGCACAAGTATCCCCTCAACATATACCCGAAATTCCAGCGACACACCTATAAGATAATAAAGTCCTATACCTGAACTTATATTATAAGTTATTTTCTACCCTTTTTAGGCATATGTGACACTATCTTGAAAAAAAGAGTAAATCAGCCTTGATCCCACAAGATAGTGCCGCGTAGGCCGAAAATGGGTAGAAAATTATTAGTAAAATAAATCAGGGGGGTAATAGGACCTTAGTATAGTATAAGTGTTTCCTAAGATTTCGTGCATAGGTTGAGGGGGTACTTGTACATTATCCCCCCATTTTATATGTCTTCGGTTTCTTATTTATTTTTATCAAAATTTGTGTTTGATCTCAACTCTAAAATTCTTAATTTACAATTCGTACTCATACACAAAATCATAAATACACAAATTTATTGAATTGATATTCCATCAGTGTCACATTTACAATGAAAAACAAGAACTTTTTTTTCATTTTTATGTACCTTTTTCCCCTAAACATTTCCCTGCTTCTAATACAAAAAAAGAGACTAAATTATAAATTCATGTTTCGACATCCTTAGAATTGAGTCCCTTAGTTGACTCAAATTCCTTCTCTTGAGCATCCGTCAATAGACGATACAAACTAAAATTATCATCATCCCATTTACAGGCTATCTCATGTGGCAAACTAAATTGAACTTCATTCTCAATCTCGACCACTAGATATTTCAAGGAAGGAGATGAGAGGCTAATCATCTATGAGTTTAATGTAAGAGTTAGTGTTTCAATTAATTTTGAAACAAACTAATCCGTTTTAAATTAACAAATACATGAATGTGAGTTGTAACATTCATTTACTTTAAAACTATGTTATTGCAAGAAGTTTTTTTTTAAATTCTACGTTATGATTTTTTGAAAGATAAGTTTTTTATTTCCAATTCATGAACCTAATAAATTCTATTAATTAAAAAAAAAAAAACTTTTTCTTGCAAAACTTTTTATCCTATAAATTGAGTTTCCTTTGGTTGAAAAAGATAAGCATTCAAACAAAAAATACTTTCCCTTGAAAAAACTTGTGAGACATTGATCAAAAGGTGAAATCACCAATTCAATAATAGAAGAGCAACATTCTTGAATGCTACTTGTTTTGTGGCTTAGTTGAATCCCGAAGATAGAGTTGTTATTTATTCTTCCGATTGCTCGTGGGAGAGACTCCAACTATCTTCAAGAAACGTATTAACGTGCCTCTAAGCCAAGCAAGTTTTATTTTGTATTCCTTGTAATTTTATCATTCTTGTTCATTTGTTCTAACAATTTGAAGATAGTTGTCTCTATGGCATCCACATCAATAACGAACAGTGTTCCATCTTTGCCTAATCCTAATTTTGAAATATTTGATGGAAAAGACTTTTCAAGATGGCGTGGAAAGATGGAATTCTTTTTAAGACGATTAAAGTTAGCGTATGTTCTTGAGAAACCTTGTCCCGAGGCTCCTAGTTCTGAGGTAGCAACGGACGAGGCTACTTTAATTAAAGAACAAATTGCCAAATGGCAATATGATGATTACTTATGCAAGAATTATATTCTTGGAGGAATGTCCAATAAATATTATGATCAATATTATATTAAGTGTAAATTTGCTAAGGAGATTTGGGGTACTCTTAAAGCTATTCATTTAGTAGAAGAGGCGAGTTCAAAGAAATTTCTTATTTCTAATTATATGGAGTTCAAAATGGTTGATGACAAGTCAATCACTGAACAAGTACAAGAATTTCAACTTATAGCTAATAAAATTGTTATAACTGGAATTGCTCTTGATGAAAACTTTCATGTTGGTGCGATTGTCTCAAAACTTCCTCCATCTTGGAAAGAGTACAGAAGCAAACTCTTACACAAGAAGGAAGATTTGACTCTTGAACAATTATTGCAACACTTGCAAATTGAACAAGAGACACGATACCGCGACAATAACATCTTGAGGGAGCCTATCATGAAAGCTCATGTTGTTGAAGAAAAGATCAAAAAGGAACCTGCCAATAATAAACTTTTGAAGGCAAAGAAGAGTAAAAATTTCAAGCGTACAAATTCTAATTCTAAGTCGATTGAATGTTATCATTGTCATAAAATTGGTCATTATGCACGTGATTGTAAAATTCTTAAAGCTGAAAAGAAGAAAGAAAAGGCAAATAACAATACAAAAAATGATCTGGTGGCAATGGTCACAGAAGCATTTGTAGCGGGAGATCAAGTGGAATGGTGGATAGACACTGGTGCAACTCGTCATATATCAGGTAATCGAAATTCTTTCACGACATATGAATTAGTGGGGGGCGATAAAGTTTTGCATATGGGAAACTCATCCTCTGCTAAGGTTGTGGGAAAGGGAACTGTTGAACTAAAATTCACTTCCGGAAAGATTGTCACATTGATAGACGTATTGCATGTTCCTGATATTCGAAAGAACTTGGTGTCAGGTACGCTTCTTTCGAAACATGGTTTTAAAATGATTTTTGAGACAGATAAATTTATTTTGTCTAAACAAGGCATGTTTGTTGGAAAAGGTTATGCTACAAATGGCATGTTCAAACTCAATATTGAAAATGAAAATATTTCTGCTTATATTGTGGAGTCTTTAGATTTATGGCATGAACGTCTTGGTCATGTGAATTTTAGATCCATTCAACTTATGATGAAAAATGGATTAATTAAAGACTGTGGAAAGGATCATGTTGCTAAGTGTATTACCTGTAGTAAATGTAAAATAACAAAGAAACCTTTTAAGTCTGCTGAAAGGATATCCACACTTCTGGAATTAATCCACACTGATATTTGTGAGATGGATTGTTTATCACGTCATGGAAAGAGATATTTTATCACTTTCATTGATGATTACTCAAGGTATACATATGTCTTTCCATTAAAAACAAAAGATGAGGCATTTGAGACTTTTAAAACATATAAAGCAGAAGTTGAAAATAAATTGAGTTTGAAGATTAAATCAATTAGATCTGATAGAGGTGGAGAATATTTAAAATCAAATTTTATTGATTTTTGTGAAAAAGAAGGCATTGAGAAACAATTGACTATGTCTTATACACCACAACAAAATGGTGTAGCAGAAAGAAAAAAATAGAACTCTCATTGAAATGGTTAACTCTATGCTTTATGGATCTGGTATCACTGAAAATTTGTGGACTGAAGCCTTATTTTCTGCATGTCATATTTTGAATCGAATTCATTCCAAGAAAGATGATTCATCTCCGTATGAACTTTGGAAGAATCGAAAGCCAAATATAAATTATTTTAAAGTATGGTGTTGTTTGGCTCATGTTAGATTACCAGATCAACAATTGACTAAGATTGGATATAGAGGAGTAGATTGTGTATTTATTGGTTATTCACAAACCAGTAAGGCTTATAGATTTTTGAATCTTGAGACTCCAAGCCCTCACGCAATTATTGAATCGTTGCATGCTAACTTTTTTGAGCATATATTTCCTAAGAAAAAAGAGTCTTTGGAACAAAATACAAGTTCTTCTATATCTACTCTTAAATGAAAAATAGTTGAACCTTTGGAAGAAAGTCAACCAAGACGTAGTGCAAGATCAGCCAAACCAAGAGACTTTGGACCAAATTTTCAAGTCTATTTAGTTGAAAGGGATCCTGAAAGTTATGCTGAAGCAATGGCTTCACATGATGCTCCTTTCTGGCGTGAAGCTATTGATGATGAAATACACTCCATTATGTCAAACAATACATGGATTTTATCAGACCTCCCTCCTGGATGTAAGTCTATTGGTTGTAGATGGATATTTAGAAAGAAATTAAAATATGATGGAACCTTAGATAAGTACAAAGCTCGTTTGGTGGCAAAAGGTTTTACTCAATTGAAAGATATTGATTATTTTGATACATTTGCACCTGTAGCTTGAATGACTTCTATTCGACTCTTGATTGCTTTAGCCGCAATTCATAGCCTGGTAATACATCAAATGGATGTGAAGACTGCATTTCTGAATGGAGATCTAGATGAAGAGGTTTACATGAAACAACCAGAAGGATTTGTCGTTCCTGGTCAAGAACACAAAGTTTGTAAGCTTCTTAAATCTCTTTATGGATTAAAACAAGCTCCAAAACAATGGAATGAGAAATTTAGAAGAGTAATGATTTCTAATGGCTACTCAATCAATGGTGGTGATATTTGTATATTTAGCAAATTTCAAGAAAAATCTGGTGTTATAATATGTCTTTATGTAGATGATATGTTGATCTTTGGAATTGATATTGAAAGAGTCAAAGAAACAAAAAAATTTCTAGCTTCTCAATTTGAAATGAAAGATCTTGGAGAAGCTGATGTAATTCTGGGTATTAAAATTATAAGATCAGCGAATGACTTGACTATTACTCAATCAAGTTATATTGAGAAAGTTCTAAAGAGGTTTGGTCACTTTGATGACAAACCTGCTCCTACACCATTTGATCCTAGCATCAAACTAATGCGGAACTCTAGTGATGTTCTCGACCAGCTGACATATTCTCAGATTGTTGGGAGTCTTATGTATGCCATGCATTGTACCAGGCCAGATATTGCTTACGCAGTAGGAACTTTGAGCAAGTTTACTAGCAATCCCGGAGTTGAACATTGGAATGCCTTAATTCGTGTTTTAAGATACCTGAAGGGTACAATTAATGTTGGACTGCATTATTCTACATTTCCCATTGTTCTTCAAGGTTATAGTGATGCTACTTGGAATTCTGATCCGAATGACTCTAAATCTATTACTGCTTGGATTTTCACTTTGGCTGGAGCAGCGATCTCTTGGAAATCAAAGAAGCAGACATGTATTACTCATTCAACCATGGAGTCAGAATTTATAGCTATGTCTTCTGCTGGAGAAGAAGCTGATTGGTTGCGATCAATGCTGATAGATATTCCTTTATGGAATAAGCCAATACCACCTTTAACTATCTATTGTGATAATCAAGCTGCTATATTTCGGGCTTCAAGTGACTGCTATAATAGCAAGTCGAGACAAGTTCGTCTCAAACATAATCATGTCAGGAGATTATTAGAGGAAGGCGTGATATCGCTTCAATATGTGAAGTCCAGATTTAATTTAGCGGATCCTTTGTCTAAAGGGTTAGGCAAAGAGTTAGTGGTGGAAACTTGTAATGGAATGGGAATAAAGCCCGTTGTAAATTAATTGTACTTTATGGTAACCCTACCTAATGATGTAATCATGGGTTCAAAGGGAAAAACAAGTAAAGTTACAATTCTGCAACACATCAATAAAATTCTCATTTTCAAAATAAAATGAAATAAGTAGATGTGCATGATTGAGATTCATTTCTCTTCATAAATTTATAAGACCGATTTCGGTTGGAGTTAGTAAGAAAACTCTTGATAAAATTTTTTTTCTCTCGATATTCCTGCTGAAGAGAAGGATGAGATTATATTCTCTTAATAAGTCTATAAATCGATTTCGATTGGAGTGTGTAGGAATACTCTTGATAGATTTACCGATACTTTGTGTAAAGGAGGATGAGATTAATTTCTATTAATGAAGTTCATAGACTATTTGGTCGGAGTATACAAAGTTACTCTTGATGAATTCACCGCACTAAGTGTGAAGTGGAGGCCGCTTCAATAAGATTTTAATAGGAAAATCTTAAAGCACTTAGCTAAAAAAAAAAAAAAAGGATTCAGGACACATGGCCGTAAGGTGTCAAAGGATTTCGATTTTCACTGGAACATAGCGATATGCGTGGAGTATTTTTCTAACTTCATTCAATGATTCACTTAGTTCAAGATATGTTCACTAAGTAGTCAATGATTTAGAAAAAACCTTCACTAGCTAATGGTTCAAGTCCAAAAGACACCATTATTGATGCATGTTGCTAGATTAATGTCTCAAAATATTTTTTGGATTTTTCAAAGATAAAATTTCTTGAAACAAGTGGGGGATTGTAAGAGTTAGTGTTTCAATTAATTTTGAAACAAACTAATCCGTTTTAAATTAACAAATACATGAATGTGAGTTGTAACATTCATTTACTTTAAAACTATGTTATTGCAAGAAGTTTTTTTTTTTAAATTCTACGTTATGATTTTTTGAAAGATAAGTTTTTTATTTCCAATTCATGAACCTAATAAATTCTATTAATTAAAAAAAAAAAAACTTTTTCTTGCAAAACTTTTTATCCTATAAATTGAGTTTCCTTTGGTTGAAAAAGATAAGCATTCAAACAAAAAATACTTTCCCTTGAAAAAACTTGTGAGACATTGATCAAAAGGTGAAATCACCAATTCAATAATAGAAGAGCAACATTCTTGAATGCTACTTGTTTTGTGGCTTAGTTGAATCCCGGAGATAGAGTTGTTATTTATTCTTCCGATTGCTCGTGGGAGAGACTCCAACTATCTTCAAGAAACGTATTAACGTGCCTCTAAGCCAAGCAAGTTTTATTTTGTATTCCTTGTAATTTTATCATTCTTGTTCATTTGTTCTAACATTTAAGTGAAAGCAAAACCCATATAATAATCTTACATCAGACAATTTCAATAAATTAATATCTAGAATAAGTTTTTTCACTATCACGCTTTACAAGTCAATATTGAACCAACACTTTGAAATGTGGTCTCTTCACAATCAAGATAAATAATTTCAGTTGAGTACAACATAAACAATGCAAATTTCACACTTAACGACATTTTATTGATATTTAGTGAGATATGACATTTGAATGTTGATAACAATTAGTTTCACTATTAATCAATCTGCAATACTACAAAGTGAAAGAGAACTTCGCAAACGACAAGGATCCCGTTGAAATCCGAGAGGTAATGCAATTATTGGACTTGCAGGCTCATACTTTTCGTTTTAAGCACCTTCAAAAGGTGTTACTACAATTTTAAAAGGGATACAAATAGACTTAGGCAAAAAAAAAAGTGATTCCCCAAATTAATTATCACACCCATACTAATCACATCAACTAAATTAGAGTTTTCATGAACACAAAATTTATACTTAAAGAAGAAAATAAAACCTTCAAATATGTAAGTTGAAGAACCAAACTTGGTTGACCGAATCGATAAGGAGAAATCAAAAAGACTTAGCTCATATCTTTAGTTGAAGAATCACTGAGAAGAAATCTCAAAACTCAATTCAATTGAAACAAAAATTATTCCTAGATGATCTCCATAGTATATTTTCTTTTAGTTAAATCAATTTTAGGCGCTCTCCAATTGATTTTTAAGAGAGAAAAAGAGATAAGAAAGGATAGAAGAATACACTGATATATTTTCATGTCATTCTAAGAGAGACACATAGAGAGGGAAATTAAAAATGAAGAAAAAAGTAAAAGTAAATACAAGCCACGATAATTCTGACAATATGCTAGCACATGAATCTAGAGTAACTAAATTTAAATGATAAAAGATTTATTTTGTTAGACAATAAATAAAATTGAATATCAAATACTTAATAGTATCAAAATAGCCTTTTCCGTTAATAATAACCGTTAACGAAGTTAATGTTTCTTAGTGATTAGATCAAAATCGCTTAGTCTAGTTAATTGAAGGTTAAATGTGCACAGTCAAATATCACAAGGACTAGAAGTGGTATTACACAATAACACAGGGACTACAAACGACATTTCCCCTTTAATAAATTCATAAATCATGTCCATACATATTATTCTTTATATTTATCCGTTAATGGTTTATTTTTTGGTTGGACATCATAACCTCTCCAAGTTTTCAATCCCAACACACAATAAGCAAGATGTTTTCCCCATCGAAATAAAGATATTCCTTTGTCTAACGATTCATTAGGTTTTGAGCCAAAACAAAACAAGTACAAAGTTGTCTTGACAAAATATCATGCACAAGAAGGATACCTAAAATACTGAATTTTTATTTTAGGCATAGACTGATCATGGACAGAGACTGAACACGTTTTCTCTTGTGCTCCATCTAGTATCCCGGGTGTTTGCATTAGTGGAGTTGTCAATCAGTTCATCTATGAGCCTTTTATAAACGGTTACAAATATTCTATTGTTGCATTTGATGTTATATCTGAAAATTATGAAATTATTGCAGTGTGGATAATATTTTTGTCACAGTCGTACTGTCACGAGCTGATAGAGGTGAAGGGTAAATTAGCAGTCATAGATTATAATTATATAAGCGAAGAGCAGACTCAAAGAAAACAATAATACAAACATATCATTCGCTTTCCCTAGATATGGAATGAAAAAAAAACCTATATTTATATCATCCCCCACTCCTAGTGATGGAGAGATTGTATTTGTGTTGTACTTAAGTTCAAGTGTTGTCCGTTGTTTCTGTTATGACATCACAAGAAAGAGTTGGAGAGAATTAAAATCAAGGAGCTTCCAAAGGAAAACATAATCCATGACATTTATAGTTATGTTAAAAGTCTATTCTCTTTTGATAATTTTGTTCAAACTGGAAGACATTATAAGTGCTTGCATGTCCTTTTTCTTGAATTTAAGTAACTTGAGCCTATAAGATCGTATCCTTGGTATTAAAGTCTCCAAGTGGAAATATATTCAATTTATATTATGTTAAAACTCTTGTTTCCTTTGGATTATCTCGAGTTTTGGTGTATGTACTTATTTCACCCCTTCTTTTACACCCAAATATCCTTTAATGAATTGTTTTATTTTGTGATAATATTTTGTTAACGCAAATTAATTCATGTAGTCATGCTATAACTCGACAAAGTGGCATGGGTGCACAAACTTGTAAGAACCTTAACTGATGTAGCAAGAAATTAATGTTTATTTGACTGATTCCAAAATCAAAATTTAATGAACAAACATTGTGGCATTAACAATAAAACTGAAGAAATCATAGTTCCGAATATGAAGAATTTTGTAAATTAACGAATCTCCTCTAACCCTTGAACTGGTATACGAAACACCGGTTGAATTTTATTATTTGATTTGTGGCAACTGAAACCGCCAGTCGCCGCTAAAGGTAGGTATTCATGGAAAACTAAAACCAATAATACTCGCCGCTAAAGGTAATACTCCACTCCATCTTGGTTAACACTTGAATTTGCCAATGCAACGCTATACTGGAGGTCTCGAGCAATACGAAAACTACACTAGATGTTGTTTAACTCCTGCTTAGATGTATCATGCAGTGGCTATCTCAGCCATACAGGAGAAAAGGGAGTGAAGAGGCTAGGTTTTAATTTGGATAAGTATGAATAAAACAAGTTAGAGCTTTCTCAGAAGCTATTACATTTTAACTTGCTAAAAATTGGACAATTTTGTGAATTGTAAGGCAAAGGTCTATATCACGAAAATAACGGTGCAGCTAGAGCTCTTTCAACTCTTGCCCCTGCAAGAAAAGAGGTTTCAAGATAGTAGGAAACCGAAAAACTCAAAGCAAATATGCTAGTGTGTGTACCCTTATTTTCAAATCATTCTCTATCTAAACGGTGAACAGAAAAAAGAAAAAAAGAAGCCAATTTTTTTCCTATGGACCCCTTCCACCTCATAACTTTACTTATGTAATTCATTAAAAAAGAGTAAAGGAAATAAAGTTTGACAAAATTGCTTATAAAAATTTTTTGGTTTAGAAACACATAAAAAGGTCAATCTAGAAAGGCAATTCACTTTAATCAACACATTTTTACTATTAAATTACATTTTAGACGGAGTATTATTGTAACTTAACATAGAGTATAAAGGAGATTTAAAATATAATATGAGTTTAATCGAAAAAAATGTAAGAAGACAAACAACATTTTCTTGTTTTCTTCTACATGATTGAGGTTAAGGAGAATAAATAATTTTTTTTTATATAAAATGATACATTTATCATATACAATTATTCTTTCTATGAAAAATTAACAGCAAAATTATTTTTGGGGAAAAATTGGGGGCCTAAGGCATGTTCCTTATTTTAATAGCATTGAGCCGACAGTGAGCACAAGGGTATTGACGACTAAACAATATCTCCATGTAAATTTATTTCTTCGAAACTAAATAAAGATTCAACAACTCGGTGAGATATATAATAATCATCAAGAACTAGTAGTTAAGATTTTTCTATGTTTACAAGCTCAGACTTAGAGAGAAATGAAGACTCGTACATGTAAATTATTGTGTGTTCTCTCTTTATTTATATAGAGAAAAATAAATCTAATTAAATGAATGGATCTAAGAGGTTTCTAAATCTACATTTATGACTATCGGTTAATAGAAGTTTGTTACAATTTGTTACACAACAATAAAATTGTAAGATATATAATCATCTTATTAAATACTAGTTAATAAGTAAGGTATTTATAATAAATGAAACTAGACATTTATAAAAATAATTTTTTTGAGTAAACCTAATCATGTTCTTTACAATCCACCATATGGCAATAATAACAATAATGAATAGGAAAAAAAAGTTTTAGTTGGTTTTCACGTATGAATTAAGAAAAAAAAACATACGAATACAATGCTTTAATGTCTTGTAGACTCTAAATTGAACTTTGATAAAATAAAATTAATTTTATAAAATAGTTGATGAATTTTAGAATTTCTATGAATCAAGAGTTGTATTATTGACTCAAAGTTTTATTCTATCACATTATATTTAAAAAATTATTATCGTTGTCGTGATTTTTGTGCTCTCAGGCTATATCTGTACAATGATATTCATGAGTGCTTTAAAAAGATTATTATGATTTCATAGAAACAACAAAACTTCAGAAACATATAGATCTAATCATCAAATATATTACCTTTAAAATATAAAAAATTAATTAAACGGTTAACACAGTCTTAATTTGCGGTATAACATTATACTAAACATATATATAGAGGAAAACTAGTTACAAATTTTGAAACATAATGAAGGTATAAGTGTTGATTGTTGAAGTACAATGCAACCGTGGTAAGCAAATGAGGGAATGAGAGGTCATATACTTATATTAATTAAATGAAAATCTTACTAATAGTAAAGATTACATATAGATTATAAAAAAACAAAGGAAAATCACAACCCCCCCCCCCCCTCCCCCAATCTGTTTACTTTATTTTGTATTTTTCAATTTGAAATTGAAAATATTATCTAGGTAGCTATTATTAATGAGGTTTTTCATATTTTCTCATTTTCAGAATGAAGTTTTTAATTTTTTTTTTGAAGTTTTCTTTCAACTAACACATACACAGTGAAGTTAGCACTAAGTTGATGATTAATTGTTTGGTCTAATGTTTTAATGATTGATATATGATTTTAACCATGTTTTGTTACCACTAAACAAGGAGTTGGACTACATATATGAACTGCGATTTTCTTCATTATATTTTCAACTATCTTTTTAAATCTTATCATGCAAAAATTTTTGAATTTCAATTAATAATTATGATTCCTTGTATAGATACAAATTATATTGACTTCAACGTAGTATTAAATATATTTCTGATTTTTTTAAAAAAATGAAATCTATTTTCAATTTAGATACATGTGATTTTCTTACTAAAAGAACATGAGTGAATAAGGATTTTTTTTTTAATGCTGACCACAAACAACAAATAAAATAATATCGATGAAAGGATACTAATGAACACAAACAATCAAACACCCTATCAGTTCAGTAATGTATGCAATCCTATATACTGAGACAATAATTCAATTCTGAACATCATAGTTGTTAGGAAAAATAAATTGTGTACAACAGTATCACTACAAAAAAGATGATGAAAGTTCATACTTTAGCAAAAAGATCACCAAATTGTTTTCCTATCAGCACCGGTCCATCTCGTGAAACACGAGATTATTTAAAAGAAAGTACAATAACAGTTGATCCTACAAAAGAAAGTACATATTTATATTATGAAGTAATATAATAAAGTGAGCAAAACTTTTTGCACATCAAATGCATTAGATTTATGTTAAAAAAACTAACACTTACCATTGTCATCCACCTTAATATAGAAGGTCCCGATTCCTATAGCAACACATACCTCAAACTAGGAGTACTCTACTTAAAAGAATAACAAGCATATGTAATCTTAATTAGAAATAGCAAACAAAGGAACATAAGAATTCATTGAAAAGCCTCACTGATCACTGATCACTGCCTTTTGTGTAACTACTCTAAGCAATTTAAATTTAATTAAAGAAGGACTTGACACATTCTCAGCAGCCCACCTAATTGATCCTCAAAGCATTAACAAAATCATAAACATATAATTCTCCGTTCTCTTATTTGACCCAATTTTTAAGTTTTGAGGAAGAATCAAAATAAAAAAGTCTAGACCATGTAAAAGAAAATGACCACTGAGGGTGTATATGAAAGTCTAACCCATCGAGTGTCTTCGTTCAAAATACTACAAATCACAATTTGTTGCAATTAAACTACTTGTTTATTAGAGTTGTGTAAGCTGGACCTTCAACAAGAAATACTCCGCATCTTCCCATTCAAATGGTATCATAATTATATTAAAACCAATACCAACACTACGAATATCAATAATGACTTCATAATTCAATTATATAAGATGCTCACCTCCATGCACCAATCACATTCATCTTTGCCAGGGAAAGACAACATGTTCAAATTGTTGCATTATATCAAGATTCACCGACAGAGCACATGATAAGTTCTTAGCATGCATCCCTTACGAAAGACGATACATCTTATGGTCCACATATAATTATTAAACGACTTCACCAAGATGTGCAATAGTTACACCAAAATTCCAAATTTAAAGAAAAAAAGTGTTGAGCCTCATATCTATGACAATGCCTCTCATCTACAATGCTCCAGTTGCCATATATGAGAAACTATATAGTTTAGCCACATGTTAAAATCAATAGAAGAAGTCCTACAAAATGGCTAAAAAATCAAGATACGACCAATGTAGTGAGATTGGAGGAAAGGAAGTACTTATAGTTTTGAAGATTTAGAATCTTTGACTTGAAAATACGTTCTTCTTGATCCTAGACGCATGGTACACCCATATGCACTTTTAAACCCTGTGAAGTTGGCCGACGTATCAATATATCTACTACATAAATAAGACCTCAAACATATGAAGATCATAAACAAGGGGAAATATCATAATATAACTTCCAGAATAAAATTACCAAAATATTGTGAGTGTTAGGATAAAACTCTATGTTGTTCGCATCTTGCATCTCATGAATGGATCTAGCTTATTCGATAACAGAATTTCGTGTGCCTAGACATATACCAAGTAAGGAATCCTATTTTCATTGATATATTTGGCAGCAAGAATTTTACCCTTGACACCTATCTCACCAAATCCTACGGTAATAATACAACATCCGCCCCTTATTAATATATGACTGTGTCAAATGTCAGAAGGCTACATAAAATTGAGTAGAATGTAGAAAAGATGACCTATTCCATCACTTTATCCATAAATTTGGGACTGTATACCTACACTGTGTGAACATCAAGACCTAATATGTATTTTAAGAGCTTGAATGAACCATTACTTGCATTAATATAATAAAAGAAATTATGAATAATGTAAAACCCATGGTACAATAGCAGCAACGGAAAAAGTGAAGCACGCGTGCGAACTAGAACATCCTTACTGCAAATGAACTTACAAAATCTACGAAACCTGACACGAAATATCCTGAAGTTAGCTGGTATACAAAGACGAACCTTTCCATATCAACAATTTTGGGGGAGACACATGGATGCACAAGGGTGGTTCTTAGGAAAGACTCTTGGAGAGAACACAAGATCCTGTTTGGACATCCAAGACTATACATGAAAACCAAAAGATCAGGAAGGACAGAGTACAACTTCTAAAAGTATAAAGTATAAAAATCAATATATTTTATTTGTTTCAATTGTGAGAAAACATCAAGTAATTGGAGTTCATTTTCTTCCTTCAAATGGATTATACGGAATTACCTGTTGCACCAACATTTTTTTCTAAAATCTTCAATTCCAAGGTACAAACACTTACTCTCCGGTATACAACTACAAGATTAAAGACCAAGTTAGTAGTTTTACACCTATTTTAATGAATGCTATGAAGTAAAGTGCATAAAAATATTACCTGAAAAACCTACGATATCCATTTGGCTTTCAGTGAATTTTAGTTAAAAAATTTCGAACAATGAAATGCCGAAAATAGAGCTCAGAGCCTCTCCTTTAAAGCCAAAACTTGTTGGGTAAGTATGCAATTCATCTTAATGGATGTATTTTTAGGTAGCTGGTGTAAACCAAGTATACGAATCCATGACAAAATGACCAGACAAAAAGGAAGAATAAACAAAAGATGTAGAAACTATCACATAGCAGATCTCTATGCCATTTAATGTACGAGTGCTGAGCTTATAGATAAAAAAAAGAAGAAGAACAATCAAGAAAATCTCATGGGAAAAGGAAATAAGAGTTTTGATACACCTATAAGAATATTCATTTGGGAAAAATATTATGATTGTAGAATGGAGCATCATCTAAAGAAGAGAAACAATAGTATCAATTTTCATATAAAGCATATGCCCTCATCATCAAAAGAATCTAACAAAGAAACATAAAGAATACATTAAAGAGCTCACCGGTCCCTACTTTTTGAGCAAGCCAACAAAATATTGACAACATCAGAAAACATGAACCATATATTCTCTATTCTCTTACATTACAAGAACCTTTAGGAAAGTCTGCCCAATTGGGTGTATTAATTCAAATTACTTCAAATCACAAACTCGTATAATTACACTATGTAATTTTTATTTTAAGTCCAAGAACAACTCTACAACAATCCATTCAATTCATGAACATCCTTAACATACACTGAGAATAACAACCTAAATTCTTGAAATTCCTTGATATTAGCAATTCCAATATTTTCTAGAAAACTACAGTTTATTTAATTTTTATATGAATGAAACTTCAAGAGTTCTTCATATTCCTAGAAAAGAAACCATGCGAGAAATTTAAGAAATCTGACAACATCAAGTTCTATGAGTTTCTCTTATTAATGTAAAGAAGAAAGAGCTAGATTGACGGCATAACTGAAACGGGGGTTTAAGGTTTTGATCCAAGATCATGCCGAAGCCGTACTTTACATGGTAGTGTAACAAATTTTCGATTGAGTTTGTGGTCTCTATTTTATAGATTTCCAAAACGTGTGCTCGCGGAAATAAAAGAATACAAAACGTATTTATTTACACTAGTCAATACTCTCAAATATAGTAGTTTTTTGCAAATTTATAATAAAAACAATTTTTTTTGATAAGCAGAGTCATTTACACAAAAATACATAGATGATGTCTACTTGATATTATCCTATAAATTTTAACATCTCCAGTTTAAGGTTCAAAATTTTAAATCCTTAGTTATAAAATTATAATTCAATATTTAATAAATTTTAAAATTCCAAAATATTAATATTGTTTTATTTAACTTTAACTAGTATAATAACTTGCACTTCACGCAACGGCGGATTAGTTTTTTTTTTTTAATATAGCTAAGTATTACCATCATTTCAAATGTGAATATATATTTTTAATCATCCTAAATACACCACAACGTAGATACTACCACATCAAACAATTGTAGAAAATTTATATGAACATCCTTTAAGACCTTATATGGAGATAGTTGGTCACGGAGGCAAAAATGGTCCACTTTAAAGGTAAAACGATCCCCAGAGAAGGTAAGCCCCTCATCTTGCCAATTTTCGTGTGCTATAGTCAATCATTTTTTTTATCATCCGAAATTCTGAGATTATTTTTGCCTAAAATTTACAAGGACGTCTGTCGTACCTTATCTATGTAGCCAGTTGGTCACCGCGACCAAAATAGCCCATCTTCAAGATTAATTGAGCCTAGGTAAACCCCTTGTTTGCCGATTTTAGTGTGCTATAGTCCATCATCTTTTTTGGTCATCAGGAATTCCGAGATCATTTTCTCCCAGATAAACATTGCTTTTGCCAATTTTCATGTCCTATAGTCCACCATCTATTTTGGTCATATGTAATTTCAAGATTGTTTTATCCCAAATTTATTCGGACGTTTGTTACGACCTTATCTATGGAGACGGTTAATCACCACGACCAAAACGACCCATTTTCAAGGTCAAGCAAGCCAGAGCAGGTAAATCCTCCATTTTGCCGATTGTCGTGTGCTATAGTCCACCATTTTTTTTGGTCATCCGGAATTCCGAGATCATTTTTGCTCAAAATTTACACAAATGACAGTTAAGACATCGGTAAGATAGAGAATGAGTCGGGGTAGCAAAAGAGTAATGCCGACTGGTCCTCTTATCATCAAAAACAAAAGTATCCTGCTTCATTGTTTGCTAGTGCCTACACCTAAGAAAAAGGGTGAGTATTATGGTCAGAGTTCAAGAGTTAAAACCTACCTATTCACAGGGTAGTGTGGCACAAGGAGGTAGCAAGCCTCCTCCCTGTGCAAAGTGCGGTAGAAACCACTCTGCTTTTGTTGTTAGGTCTCCAATGGTTGTTTCAAGTTAGGTCAGACCAGGCATTTTATGAGAGAGTGTCCAATGAATTATAAGGGAAATGGTACAGGGGGAAATAAAGCCCATTCTTCTTGAGTTGCTCTACTAGACAGGGCTGCACCTATAGGAACCTCTTCCGTGAACAAACCCCTTGTAGGCTCTCAACAATTACCAAGAGCAAGAGGATTCGCAAGATGTTGTCACTAGTATGATTTAAGTGTTTGACTTAACTATTTTTCCTTTGCTAGACCAGGAGCATGTTTATCTTTTGTAACTCCATATATTTCTGTGAGCTTTGATCTTATTCCTAAGCAATTTAGGGAACCATTCAATGTTTCCACACCTATTGGTGAATCCATTCTAGGAGAGAGAATCTGTCGTGATTGTCTCATTTCCGTCAATCACAAAAGTACCATGGTTGATTTAATTAAGTTAGACATGGTAGACTTTGAGTTCATTCTTGGTATGGAATTGCTTCATGCCTGTTATGCCTTAGTTTATTGTAAAACTCAAATACTTAAATTTTAGTTTCCAAATGATCTAGTCTTAGAATGGAAAAGGAGTTCAGTAGTGCTAAAGGTTGTTTCATTACATACCTTAAGGCAAGAAAGTTAGTTTCTAAGGGGTCTGACTATCACTTAGTCCGAATTATTAACTCAAGTGCAGAGATAACTCCTTTTCAGTCAATTCCAGTAGTAAAGGAGTATCCAAAGATTTTTTTAAAAGATCCCAGAGTCCCTCCTGAGAGAGATAAACTTTAATATATTTCTTCTTCCAGATACTGGTCCTATCTCTATTTAACCATATAAAATGGAACTAGAAGAGTTGAAATATTATAAAGAATAGTTGAAAGATATATTAGATAAGGACTTCATTTGACTAAGTGTCTCACCTTGGAGCGCTCATGTCTTGTTTTTGAAAAAGAAAGATGGTTTTCTTAGGATGTGTATAGCTTACCGTCAATAGAACAAGGTTACCATCAAGAATAAGTATCCTCTTCCTAGATTTGATGATCTTTTTGATCAACTTCATGGTGTTTCTTGTTTATCGAAGATTGACTTCTTATCAGGCTACCACTAGTTGAGAGTTCGAGAATGTGACTTTCCAAAGATACCTTTAAGAACCAAATATGGGCATTATAAGTTCATGGTCATGTCCTTAAGGTTCACCTCTGCGCTCACGACTTTCATGGATAAAACCTTATTTAGATACGTGTGTTTTCTCGTCTTTATTGATCAGATACTAATCCATTAAGGGAAATACGAAAAATTATGCTAGTCATCTCAATATAGTATTTTAGACATTAAAAGATAAGGAGTTATATGTTAACTTATTTAAGTGTGAGTTTTGGCTTGAATATGTGGTATTCTTGGGTCACATTTATTCCACTGATGGTATTAGAGTTGATACCCAAAAAATTGAGGTAGTGCAAAATTGTCTTAGACCCACATCTCCAATTGATATTAGGAGTCTCTTGGGTTTATCTAGCTATTCTAGAAGGTTTGTGGAGGGATTCTCGTCCATTTCATCTCCTTTGAGAAAGTTGACTTAGAAAACATTGAAGTTTAAATGACATGAAGCTTGTGAGAAAAGAGAGGTACTCAAGGTTTTGTGGTGTATTCTGATTCATCAGGAGTTTGTTTGCGTTGTGTCCTACTACAGAATTGCAACGTTATAGAATGTGCCTCAAGACAGTTGAATGTTCATGAGAAGAACTACCCAACCCATGACTTAGAGTTGGATGCTGCAATTTTCATTTTAAAGTATGATGTCACTATTCATATGATGTTCCTATTGATGTCTTCATTGGTCACAAGATTTTACAATATGTGTTCACTCAGAAAGAGCTTAATCTCAGAAAAAAGGTGGTTATAATTACTCAAGGATAATGAAACTAGAATTCTTTACCACTCAGGTAAGGCTAAGTAGTTGTTGGTTCCTTAAGAAGGTTTTTTATGGGTAGTACCACCCAACATGAAAAAGAGAAGAAAGAACTAGCAAAAGATGTGCATAGACATGCACACTTAGGAGTTCGACTCATGGATTCCACATAACAAAAATAGTGGTGACAAATGGGGCCTAATCATCATTAGTGTCAGAAGACAATGAGAAGCAAGACCAAGATCCCATTTTGCTTGAACGGAAGGTAAATGTTCAAAAGTAAAGAGTAATAGCTTTTGAACATGGGGTAGATGGTGTAATGAGATATCAAGGAAGATTGTGTGTACCTATGGTGGATGGGCTTCAAGAGAGGATCATGGAGGTAGCTCATAGGTCCAGATATTCCATTAATCCGGGTTCCTCAAAGATGTACCACAATTTAAGAGAAGTATATTGGTGGAATGGTTTGAAGAAGGGCATTGTTGAATTTGTTGGGAAGTGCCCAAACTGCCAACAATTTAAAATAGAGCACCACAGTCCTAGAGTGTAACACCCCGAGCTACCCCTGAGATGCGTACACGGGACCTATGACCACATGTGATCCTAAGCCAACCATGTTGGCATGATCATGAGCATACTAATGGTAATAAATTGATGCGGAAGCTAAATAATAATTAAAATGAAAAGATTGGTAATACCCATATAATATAACTAAAATATTTGAAAATGATGAGTTTAATACAAAGAAAATATTAAATCAATATGAAGTTGAAGCTAAATATGGCTTAAAATAGCCTTTAACTGACTAGACGTGCTGGGGAAGACCCCACCTAACTCTACCAAAACTAAAACTAAAGATCTAAAATAGTGAAAACAAACTCATCACTATTGTCCTCAAAGAATGAGGACTCACCAATGATTTTGCTGAACTGGAGATCAAGAGTCGATCTAAGCGTGATCTGGGTGATGAGAACCTGAACCTACATCACGAGAAGATGTAGCACACGTATGCGTCAGTACTTGAAAGGTATTGAGCATGTAGGATACAGTAAGGTTGAAATAAAACATAACTGAACAAGCACAAAAGAAGTATAATATTTTGAACATAATATAGTGAATTTGAGCTAACATCATGCAATGACAAAATTTATACAAATCTAAGACCGAATACTAATTGAACTATAAATATGGTCAATGCAATAGAGCTTGACTGAATTGTGGAAGCTTCTAATAACCGATAATAAAACCATATGATCTAAATGTGTTGTTCATTGTATACTCCCCATCGAGAGGACCCAATATTCCCCTCCAGAGGTATAAATGCATGCTGGCATGATCACTAAATGGATGCCCAAAGATGGGACTTACAACCTACTTGGCTAGTAGTTTTGGGACTATTAGGGTATGCTGATCCCTAGTCCAACTCTATATTATTCTACTCCTAGTTAATTAAATGATTAACACATTATGACTGAATTTCTATAAATACTAGATAGCTCAAAACTTAACAGGCATACCAAGAATGCAACAATACTTCTGATAATGATGCGTTAATAACTGAGGCATGTATAAGTAGATAACTTAAATATCTGAACTAGCATTTTTAATTGAAGAACCAAAGAAATACATAGCGAGGGTTTTGAATTTCATGCAATAACCTTAGTTATAACATTGTAATTTGATTAAGAACGTATAACTAACTATTTAATGATATTTTGTTGAAGTTCTAGAACTCTAGGTTTAATCATGATATGAGAATCAAGAAGCTAATTGAAAACTAGGGACCCAATGGGCAAAGGAACCCACTAGTGAAATCCTACATACATGGTGAGGAAATCCACGGAGAAATCTTTCAATTTCGGGGCTGGAATTGATGGAAACTTTCTGCATTCTTTAACTATTATTCTTGACCTTTTCCTCTTCTCTTGCTTCTAATTTTCTATGATTTTGACTTGGGTAAGTTCTAGTCATGTTTCTATGCTTAAACTGACTAAAACCTCATGATTTAGGGTCTTAACGATGTAGCTTAGGGGCAAAATGAACAAAAAAATGACCAAAAGACCCGTGACATAAAATATATCAAAGTCACTGACAAAGTCGACTGACGGTCCATACTGGTCGATCGTCTTTTGTGACTAAGAGTTGAAAGTAAGATAGCGAATTGGCATAGTCAACTGGCGGTCCGTACTGGTTGACCGTAGTTCACAACATAGAATTGAAAGCAATTTCATTAATCGATGGAGTTGACTGACTGTCCATACTTGTCGACTGTCATTTGCAACTGAGAACTTGAAGTAAGCTTATAAATCGACGGAGTCGACTGACGTTACGTAGTGGTTTATCATTGTTTGTGATAAAAAACTTTAATTCAGTTGGCCAATTGACAGAGTCGACTGATTGTTCGTAAGTCGAGTGACGGACCGTAAGTTGACTGATGATCCTCAGTTGCCTCGTTACTGGAACTTGCAACTCTTGAAAATCTGCATTTTTGTAGTATTTTTGATATGAGGTGTTACATTATCTTCCCTTTGGTACCATAAGTCCTCGAATGACAACCAAACTAGCTAAAACTGAGGGAGAGAGCTGCAATCCCAACCACTAAACACTAAGAACTGAGTTTCTGACAGAATAACATGCATTTAGATTGAAAATGCAAGTACAAACTGAAGGAACATGATTCTAAGACTGAATTCATGCATGAATGATTGAAAAGCTCAAGAGGAACTATTATCTCAAGCTGGAGTTGAATCGGAAGGAAAGAGGTGAGGATACTTGGCTTTCACGGTTGTTTCTACTTCCAAAGTAGCTCCTGACATACAGTGGTCACATTGTGTTTTTTAATGCATTCTGCTTAAGAGTTGTGTGTCTCTAGATCCTTTTTGTGGTAATTTTAACAATTTTTTTTTATTTTGCAGGGAAGATGTTCAGGTTCAAAACACATGATGCACTTGGAAAAAATTGCAAGTTCATACCTACGAAAGCCATCGATGGTCTGTCGTCCCATCGACGGACCATAGGTGGTGACCGTGGATGGGCAGTTCAGGTTGATGGAGAATATTAGGGAAATCTGACTGGTTGTGGAACCACGAGCATTCGACGGACCATACTGGTGAACCATAGACTTGTTCATTTAAGGTTCTGGTACCTTACTTTTCAAAATTCTATGTGTGGAACGATGGAGGAGAATCGTTGGGCCGTAGATGGATAAATGGATCGTACTTCTGGTCGTCGTTTGATTAAGAGATAATGCTATCCGTTCAAGAAAAATAACTCTAAGTATGAACTGATGAATGCAGTAAACGAACTGTTGTTCCATTGATGGTCTGTCAATGAGGTCGTCGATTGAACTCGTGTTTAGAACTTTCTTTCTTTCAATTCCATTTTCTTTAAAACTATGTCTTCAATAAATAGGGGATTAAACCTCGTTTTTTATGGTTAACTACCATTATTATTGTTCTACTTTGTGTTGGAGATTGTTAATTGCAAGCTTTGGGAAATTAATCAATCTCCGTATTTAGTTTGAAGTTATTTTCTTGCAATTTTAAGTTGAATTTCTGTGTTTTTTTTTATATTGTTAAGTAAGTTGATGATTGATTTATTCAATACTATGAATTATGATCTTTCTAGAATGGGTAACTAAATCTACAACTAGGGTTGTGGGAACTATGGGTAATTAACAAAGTAATCCTAGAAACTAAGCAATTTTCAAATAGTGTTTTTACATGTAGTGATAGTTCTTTCTCTTAGGATTTCTTTTAACGAGTACACGCGTTACAACTACCCTTTTTTCTTCTTGCTCGACCAAGGAGATAAGAATAAGATTAGAATTATCCACATAGATATAGTGTGATACCTTATAGTAGACTAGTATTTATTGGTGTGAAGTAATAACTTAGACACATGTCGATTAAGATGTCTAATATAAGGTAAAGGTAAGGGTTAGTATATTTATATACACATAGCTGGACCAAGGTACGAGGTTAAATACACTAAATGTCGGACCAACAATTTAGAGAGACATAACTTGCCACATTATATGAAAAACACTAGGAAAGAGTTGGTCTTGCTAGGAATACGACATTATGAACCTGTGTGGAACACACATACCTTAGTTATTCTCACAACTTGATAAAATCTCAACATTTTCTTTCGTCTACTTGTTAACTTTTATTTTTTAAGAAACTTGATTCATAAAACCCCCATCTAATTACTTGTGTTTTGAAAGACCTTCGCTAAATAGAAGTAATTCTGATTAAAGTTAAGTCTAGACCATTTTCCTCTTGGGTCGACCCTAACCTACTAGTTGGGTTTTCTACTTGATTATGACTACTTATACTTTATTAAGGAGGTGTAATTTGAGCGTATTAAATTTTGGCGCCGCTGTAGGGGAATCTAGCTTTTAGATTAACTTTAGTTACATTATGGAAATTTAGTCAACAATTTGCTGATTTTACTTTATTTTCTTTTTATTTCTTTCAAGTCTAGCTCATGTTTATGCCAAGTACACGGAGCCGAGGAGAACCACTCACTCCATACGACCGGAACTAAATCAAACCTTAAGACGAATGGACAATCAAAGTGTTCTCGCTAATCCTAACAGAGGGAAGTTAGATGTGGGAGTAGGTCAGCAACCTCCATTACCAGTTGAGGCGCATAATCAGAAACGAGCTGTGAACCAACAGGTAAAGGTGAGAATGAAACCTCCAGCAGCCCCGTGAATTCAGGGGTACAATAGGGGCAACGTGAGCATCATAGATTCTAATGGACCTCTTGTCCTACCCCCTCTGCCACATGGGCAAGCATACGTGGTGACAACTAGCTTGATGCATATGCTGACCGCGAGGGGTTTATCCTTGGGACTGCCATCGGAGGACTCACATGCTTATATAGAGATACTGAGGTCTTTGTGCAAGACTTGTATGGGTATATCGGACTTTGATATGAGTGTTATTGTGTTGCAAGTGTTTCCTCTATTACTGATAGGAGATGCCACCATATGGTTTACTGAGCTTTCCTACAACTCTATGTATACATATGATCAATTGTGATATGTGTTATTGTCAAGACACTATCCATTGTCCAATAAGCTTAACCACAAAGATAAGGTGAATAACTTTGTGGCACTACCAGGAGAGTCGGTGAGTAGCTCTTGGGACAGATTTACTACCATCAAAGAGGCATCCCAAACCACCCCATTGATAATGAGTCACTAAAGGAGTACGTCTATAGAGGGAAGATGACAACAATAAAGTAGTGCTAGATACTATTGCGGGTGGCTCCTATAGGGAATGTACTTATGCTGAGATTGCGGAGAAGTTGGAGAAGATATCTCACAACAAAAAGGCTTAGAGCACTAGAATGTAAGACACTAGAGAAACACCTTTGTTGTAAAAGCTATAAATAACCCATCATCAGATGAGATGTGTGAAGTGTTGGCATAGATGAGAAATGAGCTAGGATAGGTTTCGAATCATGTGAGTGGAGGTGCAGAGAAGGAAAATGCAATGAACACTTTACAAAAACACCACCGCCGCTGGATGAGTACTATTGTGATAAGGATGCTTATGCAGTGAATGATGAGACGGGGGGTTTCTTAAAAATATCCCAAGGCTCCAGTCAGGAAAATTGGCACCAATGTTAAGGAAACCAAGGTCATAATTATAGTAACTACAACTGAGAGGGTCAATATGTTAGAGATTTGAACTACAGCCGCGAACACAACTTTAATGGGAATAACTATGGTAACAGGAATGATCAGAGTGGGCCCTATGTTCCTTGCCAAAATTGTGAAGTTACTCCTAGGGATGGTTGAGGTAGTATGACGCGAGTTGAAAATATGCTGCAAAAGATGATGAGTAGATTTGATGCCAGTGATAACAATGTCAAGGAGATGAGTGTGACCTAGTGAACATTGGACAAAAGGTGGGTGCATATGCAGTTTCAATTAAGCACCTTGAGTTACACATGGCTCAATTGTCTACTACAGTGAACCCACGCCAACCTGGCATCCTTCCTAGCAACAAAATATAAAAATCCTAAAAATGATGGACATTACATGGCAATCACTACTCAAGGAGATAAGTAGACCGTCGATCCACCTATACCATCTCTATAATTAGGTGATATGAGAATAGGCGAAGAGGTAGTAGAATCTAGTAGAGAGTTGGTGTACAAAATAACACATTAAGCAAAGGTATCTTAGAAAGTGGTCCCCATTTAGAGACCGGCACCACCATTCCCTCAATGATTAGTGAAGAAGACTAAAGAGTGTAAATTTCGGTGATTTATCACTATGTTGAAATAGCTTCGCATCAATGTCCTATTCATAGAACCTTTGGAACAAATGCCCGATTATTCTAAGTTTATGAAAAAAATGGTGACAAAGAAGAGATCTATGAGTTTTGAAAATGATGACAGAATGCAGCATTGTAGTACTATTGCTACAAGGTCTCTTGTACAGAAGAAGAATGATCCGGATACCTTTACCATTCAATGTATTATAGGTCTGCTACACTTTGCTAAGACACTATGTGATCTTGGGGCTAGCATAAATCTCATACCTCTTTCTATTTATAAAAAATTAGGCTTGGGTGACCCAAAACCTACTATGATGCGGTTACTGATTGCCGATTGAAATGTCAAGAGGATCATTAGTGTACTTTATGATGTGCTTATAAAAGTGGAGTCATTCATATTTCCGGTCGATTTTTTGAATCTTGACTTTACATTAAGGTCCCCATTATTCTAGGAAGACCATTCCTTACCACTGAGTGTGCATTAGTCAACATGGAAAAAGGGTAGATGAAATTTCTTTGGAACAATGAAGAAGCAACTTTCAATATATATAGGTCCATGAAGCAGAGTTGTTAGCTCCAAATGGTATCTGCTATATCCTATATTGTTGAGAGTTTATTCGAGGTGAAAATTTAAGAGCGACTAGGTGTTGAGGCACTAGAGGCAGTCACCATGAATTTCGATAGTGATGGTATTGAAGAGTATGTGTCTTTGGTGGCTGCACTTGAACGAAAATAATATTGGTCAAAACCGAAGAAATTGAAGTTTGAGATGAAGCATCGCGAGTCCCCATCCGCGAAACAATCTATCAAGAGGCCCCAAAATTAGATCTTGAGGCCCTACCACCACATCTGAGGTATGTTTTCTTAGGAAGATATTACACTTCTCCGGTGATAAGTACATCAGATTTGAATGGAACAATAGTAGAGTACTTAGTCGCGGTATTGAAGAGGTACAAAAGAGCCAATGGTTGGACTATTGGGGACATTATAGAAATTCCTCCTGGTATTTGTTCCACTAAAATCCAACTCATTCCCGATTATAAACCTGGTATTTTATCACCAAAGAAGGTTGAATCCACCTACGCAAGAGGTAGTATAAAATGAGGTCATCAAGTGGTTTTTGTCGGAGTCATTTATCCTATTGCGGATAGTATTTGGGTGTGTTTTGTTTAGTTCATGCCTTAAAAAGGTGGAATGAAAGTGGTAGCTAATGACAGGAAAGTGCTTGTTCCAATGCGACTAGTGATTGGATGGAGAGTTTGCATGGACTGTCGAAAGTTGAATGGTTGGACAGAAAAGGACTAATTCCCCATGCAATGTATTCATCAGATGCTAGACAGACTCGTGGGAAAAGGTTGGTATTATTTTGTTGATGGTTATTCAGGCTACAAACATATCTCTCCGCTCCAGAAGACCAAGAAAAGACCACCTTTGTTTGCCCCTATCGGAATTTTGCATTCAAAAGGATGTCGTTTGGGTAATGTAATGCACTGGCGACCTTCCATTGTTGTACAATGTCTATATTCTCTGATATGGTGGAGGACACTATTGAGGTGTTCATGGATAATATTTTTTTGTAGTGTGAGAATATTGTGACTAGTGTTTGAGTAATTCGTTTGAGGGGCTCAAGAGGTGTGAAGATTGTAATTTGGTGCTAAATTGGGAGATAGTGAAAAAACGAATTGTGTTGGGCCATCACATCTTCAAAAGGGGATAGAGGTTAATTGAGATAAAGTGGAAGTAATAGAGAATCCTCATCCACCCTTCTATTTCCAGGGTTTGAGAAGTTTCGTTGGGCATGTTGTTTTTTATAGGAGGTTCATTAAGGATTTTTGAAAAATTGCACATCCTTTGTGCAAACTGCTCGAGAAAGAATGTATGTTTTATTTCGACGAATCCTGTCTGAAGGCGTTTGGAGACTTGAAAGAGTAGTTGGTGTCTGCACCCATTATTATTTCACCCATATTAGAGTGATTCATTTGAGTTGATGTGCGATGAAAATGGAGTGGCACTATGTGTATTTTTGTGAAAGATAAGGGATAAAATCATTCACCCTATCTACTATGCCACTAAAGCCCAAAATGAAGCTCACAGGAAATACATGGTAACTAAACAAGAACTTCTTGCGGTAGTGTTTTCATTCAAAAAATGTTTCTCCTATTTTCTTGTCACGAGGGTCATAGTGCATACTGACCATTCTTCCTTGAGGTACTTGATGTCAAAAAAAGATGTGAATCCAAGGTTGATCAGAAGGGTGCTATTGTTGCAAGAGTTTACCTTTTGAGGTAAAAGATAGAAAGGGGACTGAGAATCAAGTTGCCGATCACTTGTTTAGATTGGAGGATGAAGCAATGCGAGAATTGGGTGAAAAGGTGGAACTTGATGATGCATTCCCACATGAACATGTATTGGCCGCTTCTCAAGATTTTTCCCATGGTTCGCAGACTTTGCAGATTTTCAGGCAAGTGATATAGTTCTGTTAGACTTAAACTTCCACTAGAGAAAAAGCTCATGCAAAATGTGAAAAAGTTTTTCTGGGATGAGCCTTACCTATCGTAGAGATCGAGATGTTGAGTGTTTTGGACACATCTCATTCCTCGCCTGTGGGTGGGTACCATAGTGGTATTAAGACTGCGCATAAGATCTTGCACTTTGGGTATTATTGGCTAACAAACCACAAAGATGCCCACGATTTCACCAAATCATATGATCGGTGCCAACGAGATGGAGGAATTTTGATGAGGTAAAAATCCCCTTGAATCCTATTCTGGTGATTTAGCCATTTGATGTATGAGGTCGTTGAATTTATGGGCCCGTTTGTGAGTTCTCATGGGATGATGTATATTCTTGTAGCGGTTGAATATGTGTAGAAGGAAATAGTGTCATCGCTTTGTTGAAAAAGAACATCTTCTCCACATTTGGTACACCTAGGGCCATTATTTGTGATAGTGGCTCTCTCTTCTGCATTAGATTTTTGAAAGGGCTATGAGAGAAATTTGGTGTTCGCCATTATGTGGCTACTCCTTACCATCCACAGACTAGTGGGCAAGTTGAGGTGTCCAATCATGCGATCAAGCAAATTTTGGAGAATACGGTAAATGCTAATAGAGCGGATTGGTCAAAGAGGCTTGATGATGCTCTTTGGGCTTATCATACTACAAAAAAGACTCCCATAGGTATGTCTCCACACCAACTTATAAATAGGAAGGTTTGTCACTTGTCGGTCGAGTCAGAGCACAAGAAGATGTGGGCAATAAAGAAATTAAAGTTGGATTAAACTGAAGTGGCAGATCAAAGATTAAATGGGTTGAAAGAGCTAGATGAGTTTCTCCTAAAGTTCTATTAATGTTTTTTCATCTACAAAGATTAGATGAAGAAGTATCACGACCAAAGGATTGAAAAGGGAGAGTTTGCAGTGGGTGACTTGGTGCTTCTATTAAACTCTAGTTTGCGCTTGTTTCCAGCAAAACTCAAGTCAAAGTGGAAGGGCCATTCCTCATTACTAATTTTTCCCACATGGAGTGGTTGAAGTTGGAGAACAAAGAAGGAACAAATTTCACACTCAAAATGCAAAAAATAAAGATTTATCAAGGGAATGGAGAGAGTATGGATGAAGTGGTTGAGGCCTATATTCTTGATGATGTCTGAGTAATCAAGGGGCCTGCGTCTTTCCGCGACGTTAAATAAAATGCTTCTTGTGAGCCAACCCAAGGTGTATCCTCTAAACAACAATAAGTTATATTTTATTTGTAGAAATAATCGTTCTTTTTTTCCTCATTATTTCATTTGTTTGTATGTTAGTATTGGCTAGAGATTAGTATAGAGTCTCTGTCACAAAAGAGTACAGAAAAACACAAAAATAATGGCCTAATGGGAATTACATGTGCAAGGAGAAAAAGCACAAATCTACAAAAAATGTTCTGGTGAAGAGGTCTACGGATCTCATCAATGGACCGTCATTCCACCGACGGACCGTCGATCGTGTCTGTAGATCCCATGTATGTCCCTAATTTTTCTATGTCTTGAAGTGATCGAGGATCTTAGTCGACGAAACGTCGACAGACCTATGAACCGTCGATGGGATCTCGTTGGTCCAAATATGCCAATGATCCGACCTAACTAGTAATATTAAAAGTCATAACCTATCAAATTCATTCCCTCTTCTAATTCTTTTAAAATTCCCCTCTGTAACTATTTTTACTTCTTTATTTCCTTCCTATTTCACCCATAATCAACCACCAGTCTCAAATCACTCCAAAATTAGAATCATTAATTCCCCAACTTTCTATCTCCTCCAAATCCTCTTTGTCTGCATCTTTCGTAGGTCAGTGAGCGAGTTTGGGCGCGTGGGCTACCTTCCTAAAGGCCTGAATGCTGTCTTAAGACAATTGTACAAGACCTCGTCTATGGATCGTCGATTGATCGACAGTCCATTGACGGAGTCCTTCGAGCAAATCACCTTGAAAATTCACAAGTCGATTGATCGACAGACAATTTTGTACATTCAAACATGTTTATACCAAATTCTAAAATAAATCTAAGATTTACACGACGGAAGTGGACTACAGTCCGTCGATTGATCGACGGGCTGTTCTGTACCTCCGTCATTTCCATCAAATAAGTCTGCATTTCCATCCTTCCTATATTTCTAAGTTTCAGACGACAGACATGATTGACGGACCGTTGTTGATGCCATTGACGTGACTCTGCAACAACATTATGTGTCTTTAATTCTCAAAGTTTTCTGTGCCCCATTATTTTTCAAGTGTGCAATTATGCTAAGTTGAAACTAACAACTGCTCTACATGTATTAACGGCTCCCAAGAAGGATATGGTATACGCCAAGAAGGGAAAATCCAAGTCATTTTCCCCATTTTATCTGATTCTCATAGATTCCAACTAACTTATAGGTGTTCCGGTCTCCATTATTACAGATAGATGTTTACAAGTTACTGCACAGCTTTGGAAGTCATTCCAAATGGTCTTGGGATTAAATTTGAACTTAAGTTCTGCATTTCATCCTCAGACAGATGAGCAAGCAGAGCGCACTGTTCAGACCTTAGAGAATATGTTGAGGGAATTTGTTATTTATTTCAAAGGTAATTGATATAATCACCTACCTCTAATTGAGTTTGCTTACAACAATAGTTACCACTTGAGCATCCAAATGGATATTTGGAAGCTCTTTATGGGAGAAGATGTTCATCTCCTATTTTATGCTTTGAAGTTATTGAAGTAGGGTAGATAGGACAAGATTTTATTCATCAAGCTATAAAGAAGGTGAAAGTTATTCAAGAGAGGTTTAAAATGGCAAAAAGGCATCAAAAATCCTACACCGATGTTTGGAGAAGGGAGTGAGCGCTTGAAAAAGACATTGTAACATCTCAACGACGACGAATGTTCCCAATGCGGATGTATTGTAACATCTCACAAATTTAAATGAATAACAAGGAGTTAATAATTGGAAATAGTCATTTTTGGAAATAGTGAAAATCCGAGAATTTCTTATGTAAAAATAGTTGAGCTTTGATCAACTTAAAATGGCCGTAACTCCTATATCAAGTTTGCATAATTTTGAGTAAGTATGAGTGATTTATGCCCATTGGAAGTTGTGTTGTTCGAGTAAGAAAAGTCTAATCCAAAATTTTAAAGGGTAGTTTGGTCATTTTCTTGCCCAACTTAATTCATTCGTCAATAAGAGATTAATTGGGGTAAAGTCAGACTTTAGTCAACTTATAAATGTAGTTTTACGCTTGGGCTTTGAGAAAAGAGAATGTAGGAGAAAGAGAAGAGAAATCAAGATTTGTCAAGATCATTGAGTTTAGCTTGTGGATTTCATTGGGGGTGATCCATACAAGTCATGTGAGTCTTTCATAAAGTTTGATTCATTCACCCACACGCCAAACATGTTTATTTCAGCGAAGTTCGTTCTAGAAAGTTGAATAATTGAAAAATCTTTAATGGTGCTCTAGAATTAGTCTTTTGTTCTTGAATTGGGATGATTGGGAAGTTAATAAGATCTTCACGTCAAATTTTAGAGTTATCTGAGTTAGGTCATGGGCACATATGGTAGGTATTTGAATTTAAAGGGAAACTGAGAAAAAGAACCAACTTTCGACGAATTGGCTATAAACAACGAAAAAGAAACAAGTCGGGCAAATCTAGGTACCTGGACGCGAAGTTGTTCCTTAGAATTTAAAAAGTTGTCTTCGCGTCGCAGAATGGTCACAGACCATTTCAAGTTTAGTGATAACATAGACTCGCTGTTATTTAGATTCATGACCGTACAATTTTTTTTTGTTTTGACTCTATGAGCTCTGTTATTGAGATTTTCTAATTAGAAGCTTAATTTAAACCTTTCGATTTGTTTTCTGGTAGCTTGAGCATTTGTCCTTAAATTTTCATTTTAATACTATTGTTTTTCATTTAATTTTCTTTTTTAGACATTTATTAGAGAATGGCTAGCTGCCTCAAAAGACATTTTGCTTCTATATATCATTCTTAGGATCCATGAAGCTTGTGGTCGGTCCGTGTTCCAGATTGAGGCACAATTTATATAGTAGCAATGAACCCATCTCACCCATAATTTATTTCTCTTGTGAGTTAGATTTCACAGCTATTTAGCTATAACAGCCTAGTTCCATTGATCAACATCTATCATATTCAATCCAACAGCCACCCTTGGCTTACAGAGATGTTCCCATTCAATAGGTGATTTATTTATATTCTCTGCTTTTCCAATCCATACGTTTTTTGTACATGTAGTAGTAACCGTTTGAGCACATTTTTTTGGATAAAACAATGATTTGGAAAAGAATGTTTTAATGGAGAATAAGACATTTTTGGTAAGCTGAACTTTCCCGGCATAGTGTGTTATCAAGCAAAGGTTAGCACTGTACCATGGACAATCTCTTAGTACTAAGAGGTACTCCAAAATGCCTGAAAGGCAGTTCCTCTTATTTACTACTAAAAGCTTTTATTTCTCTAAGTTTCCCTACATTATTGATACCTCTAACATTCCTTGATACTAACATAAACGTTGAGGTGAGTTAGCGTTTTGTCCTCCATAATCCCCATACTGGCAAATTCATTGTCACACTTCCATATGAGTTTGTTCTCCCATGTTTATGATAGTAAATCCATTAGTGGTCGTAATGTAATTCAGAGTTAAACTGGGAAATTGAATCCATAAAAGGATGGTTTTCAAAACATCATCATGTAATCGAAGTGAGCAAACATATTGTTTAACAATTTTAGGTTCATAGTATAAGGGCCAGAGTCTAAGACTTCATTCATGTAAATTCCACTGGGAAGCTATAAACCTTTCTAAGGAAGCAATTGTTGGTTCAGTATGAACCACATACAATATCATAGATTTCTTTCATTTTTCTGTAGCTTTAGGAATATCATCCTTTTGCAGCTTAACTATCATATCACCTTCCTTAATAATATGGTTTATATATTATAGATCCATACCTTTATATCCCATCCTGGTTCATTGGAATAAGCTTGCCCACTGCTTTCGCATCTTTTTATCCTTCACTGGGTTCTCCACATTGTCATCGACACCTAGGGCTACTGTTTTATTTGTTGCTGAGTCCTCTGCTTTTTCCTTGCCTCTTCCGATTGCAGTATGAGAATCAAGGCTTTTCTCTAGGCTACTTAGACTCCCCAACACAAGAAAACTATCTATTAACAGTAGAGGTGTGTGCTGCTCTTTTTCAGCTGCTGGGGTTTGTCCATCCATGTATTTTTCTGCACTTTCAGTCTTCTTCCCTTTCTCTTATCGCCTAAACTCGAATTCATAGAATTTTTTGTTGTGGAATATTTTGATGGGGATTCGTGGAAGCTAATGTAATTAGTACTATCTGCACAATAAAAAACTCTGTTAGTTAATAAATTAGCAAGGTGGTCCTTTCCCTTAGAAAATGTGATACTTGAAAATCACCCGTTCTCTTTCCAGTGCTTGATCTTCTGAACATCCATACCTCTCCATAACAGAGTTCAATTGAAGCAGTTTCTACCGTACTGAACAAAGAGACAATCTCCAGTGTCATGATTTTATAGTTTAAATTCTTCTTCCTTAACGAAAATTAGCTTAGCTAACAATATAGGGAAATTGATAAGATTATATAATACATATTAGGTGAGTGTACCCCATTATTTTTGTTGTTGAGTAGATGCCAATAATTTTTGAAGAGAAACTTATGCTTTATGTTTCAAATGGTGGGAATTTCACTTGTAACTCTAATATACCAATTTTGGGGTGGAAGCGTAAAGAGAGAGAAGAGAGTAGTGGAAGAGATTTTGGAAGAGGTGTGTTTTATTTATGAAGGCACATGCCCCTTATATAGACATACATAATGACCTTTCATCTTTATTAAAAGACAATTGGCCTTTACTATTTACATAGTAACTTGACTCTTACTATTTACACAGTTACTTGACTCTTACTATTTACGATAAAGACATACTGACACTATTGACTTTACGACTTTTTACAAGAAAACAAAATAAACTTTGGCCAAATGGCCGACAATGACTATGACCTAATTTGTACATATATCTTTATGTCTCTTTCTTCTTTCTTTCTTTCCAATATATTGTTCTTCACATCTTTTATTCTAGTTGGACGTCTGGTACATAATTGTCTTCTCCTTCACATTTTGAACATATGTGGTCAGGATATTTTTGTCCTATTAATTTGCAATATCTTGTCATCAAATTGGCTGAAATAAAATTCTTTCGTATAGCTCTTGTCGTAGGTATTTGTTCTGGCTTTAGCAAGCTCAATATCCATTGTCTTAGATCGTCCATATCTGCTATTCTAATTTCTCTGCAATTTGAGTAGATGATTGTCTGGTCTCTGTTGTAATATGTCCAAATTGCATTTTCGTTTAAGTAATTATTCGTCATCTCACTTAGTATAGTAGCTATTCCGATAGTTCTTTTATTTGCATAAAATTCTGGAATATCCACTTTTTGTATTTCTTCTTGGATATCTATTTTTTCTGGGATTATCATCTCTCTTGTAAGTTCAATCTTTATAGCTTGTATTGTAGGTTTAACTTCGTCATATAGTATCTCTGCTGTAGCTGCGTAAAACTTTATATAAAAAAGAGTTCCTTTAGTTACTCTTTTATATTGTAAAAAGGCTTTATATAATTCCGGTATCTTTGATATCTCGTCTCCCATTATTGTATATGCAGTATTTAATAGTCCGTAGTTGTAGCAGGTTGCTACTAGATTTGGGTTGGTTCCTGGTTTTGCAATTAGCTTATTGTATCCTTGTAAATATTGGGTTATATAGTCTTCAGTTGGGTTCTTTGTTTCTTTGGCTCTGGGGTTTAGGTTTAGAAATGTTTGTACTCTGTGTATATTTTCTATGTATGTTCTTGTGATGTAATTATATGTCTGTTTTTGAGAGTCTAGGCTGGCTTTATAAGTATTTGTTTGTGGGGTAACAGATATATCTTTTTGGGTATTTTGAGGAGTGTATGGTTTTGAGAATAGTTTGTTCAAATTTGTATTTGTATATTTTACCTTATTCTCCTCCTTTTTTGTAGATTGTCCTGCTGTAGATGTGCTGGCTGTAGCTGCATTTAAACAAGCATTGTTATGGGTTATAAGGAGTTTCCCATCGTCTCCTTGTAGCTCTGGAATTTTTGTGTCTTCCGATCGACATAGCTCCGCATATTTATAGTCATGCTGCTGACTTTTAGTATTCAAATTTTGTAACTCTTTTCTCATACTGTCTACTTTCGTAGAAAGTGTAGTAATAGCTTTGAGTATTTCTTCTGTTGTATCTGGTTCACTTTGTGTTCCTTTTTCTTGATAGGTAATCTGCAACGAGATTTTCATCAGTTTTTATAATTTCAATTGTAAATGTAAAATTTAATTCAATACCAATCTCCTTATTTCTTTTGTTGTAACTGAATCATCTAACTTTTTTGTTATCCACCATTTTACTTGCTTACAATAAATTTATTGTAAACTATATATGGTTCAAATGCTAATAAACATTTATATAATGCAAATAATTCTTTTCTATTTATTTCCCATTCTATTTGTGCTTCTGTATAAGATCCTTAATAATATCTACAATGATGATCTACTTTTTCTTTGTTATATATGTATTTTAAAACTCCTCCATAACTATGATCACTCGAGTCTGTTTCAACAATATAAATAAACTCTTTATTTTCATCAGAAAATATAATTTTGGTAATTTTTTGCATAATTTTTTAATATTTTTTTATGTGTTCTTTATCTTTATTGTCAAAATGATATTCAATATCTTTTCTGAGTTTTTTATATAGTGGTTTTAAATGTTCTGCTAATTTTGGTATATATTCTCTTACTTGATTTACTAATCCTAAAAATGATTGTAATTTCTTTTTTGTATCTATATTTTCATCAATAGTAATTATTTTTTTGTACTATGTGAGTTTGCATTTTTATTCCATTTTTATCTATTTGTATTCCTAGAAATTCTATCTGTGGTTTCATAATTTCTGCTTTACTTTTACTTAAACTTATACCTGAATGTTTAATTATATGTATAAATTTTTCTAATAATCTTATATGTTCATCTTGTGTTTTGGAGTATAATAATATATCATCTATATATATGATACAGTTTTCTAATTGGTTAAAATAGTTATCCATAAAATGCTGATATCTACCTGGTGCATTTTTATATCCAAATGGTAATACATTCCATTCATAGAATCCTTGCGGTACTGTGAATGCTGTTAATTGTTTAGATTCTTCTTCTAATTTTAGATGGTAAAATCCTGATCTCCCCCTACAAGGAAAACCTATTAATGGTAAGAAATTTAGGGCAAATAAAACCTAACAAATCTACCCCTTGGCCTGAATTTCTGACAAAATAAATTTTTCCAACTTCTTGACTTAATCTTCAAAAACTTGCTTCTCCTCTCCATATTCTCCTTTGCAAAATTTATGTCTCAACACAAAGCATCTCTCTGAAACAAATTCTCCAACAAAATCTTCATTACTCTCAAAAAGGTTACTGCTAGAATTACACCGCCAAGATTAACACATCTTTCTAACCTGGTTCAATCATCGATTATCGAACCACTGAACTTGACTCCGTCATTGAATCTGGTTCTGATATCGCTTGTTAGGATCGAAATAAGCAGGTGTAAATACAGAAGCTAACAAAGCGAACCTCGAAAGACCACGACTAAGAAGACAACGAGAAATATACCAAAAGACACAAAGATTTAACGTGGTTCGGTCAATCGACTTACGTCCACAAAGGAGATGAGCAATCCACTATAAATATGAGAGTACAAATACAGAGAGAAACAACCTTAACCAATTCACTCGGAATACATGGGAGGTTCACACAAGTGATAACGTATCAAACTTGTGACCATAAATTGTCTCCCTAACCAAAACTCTCAAAGTCTTTAAGACTGCATTGTGAATGCTGATTAAGTTAAAAGGAACATGCCTTTATTTATAGAGTCCTAAACCTTTTCTTACAAGAAAAGGATTAGTCAATCCAAAATCTTTTCGTACAAGGAAAACCTATTTATGGTAAGAAATTTAGGACAAATAAAATCCAACATTATATGCTCTAAAAAGGGCAACTAAAAATCATGTTTTTCGTCGACAAATAACGACATTGATTACCTTTAGGACTTCATTGAAAGACACTACACATTTTGACGACCATCTATAGTATTGCACCCTATCTAATAACAGGATGGATATTTTATCTGAAATAAGTTTTTGATTCATTATATTCCTTTTTTTAGTAATTTATTTCTGCTAGCTCCTCTTATAATTGCAGATCTGGAACGTCATGAACAATTCTAGAAATAAAAGATTGATATCTTTTGTTAGACTTAGTAAACAATACTTTGATGGAGTAGAAGATCTTTAAATCATGCATTATCTAAAAAATAAGTAGGAGAGAAAATTTCATGTCCTTGTATCAAATGTGTACTTATCCATCAGGTAAATAGAACAACAGTTTATGAACAACAGATTTTGTCACGGAGAGTCTCCAGAGGGATTAAACAATACTGAAGTAAATAATCAGAAAAAGAAGGCAACTGTTAGAGCTTATGATATGATAGAAATGATACATGAGGATATAAAAAGTTCATATATAGTGACATCAATGAATGAGGTTAGATGGATGCTAAAGTTAAAGGATTGAACTTTGTAGATTTTTTTTTGTTGCTAAACCGAGTACAATATGCTAACAGAACATTCACTTTTTAAATAGATCCAAAATGCCAATTTTATATTATTCTCCAAATTCGTTTTCTTTACAAAATTATACTATACATATAAAAAAATTTATAATATGTGAATCTTTTTTATATATACAAATATATATTGAATTTCTTCGATAAATATTCTGATTATAGTTAAAGAAAGAGAAAGGTTTTGATTTCATATCTAACACAAGAAATTAACTCACCTCCCACTACCCCTCTTTATACCATATATAGACTTTATGTTTTGATATTATGTGCTCTCTATTGATTTTTTGTTGTTATATTAAATTTTTTTTAATGATAATTTGATTATTTTAAAAACAAATTAAATTACATTAATTTGATATTTTATTTTTTGTAGATAATATACAAAAAGACTATAAAGTTTTTTTTTTAAAAATATTTTAAATTTAGCATGACAAAAGAAGCCTCATCCAGAGATGGATAAGTTTGAACGACTCATTAAGGACGCAAATGAAGAATTACATCCTTGATTCAAGAAACTTAGAAAATTATCTCTTTTGTTGCATATCTATCGTACAAAATGAATGTTCAAATGGTTAAATGAATCCTTAGTTCATTTCTTGGACACCTAAAAAACGCACCTCTTGAAGGATATGAATTGCATTGTTCTTTCTATTAGACTAAAGAGATAATTGAAGGTTTGAGCTAAAAGTATGAAAAGATTCAGGTTTTTCCGAATGAATATATCCTTGTTAGGAGAGAATTTTCTCATAAGTATGTTAATGAATGCAAAATTTTTGGGGCTTTTAGATGGAAAAATAATGCTAAAAAAATTCCATCAAAGGTCCTAAGATATAATACTTTAAAACCAATGTATCAAAGATTATTTGTCTTCAGAAGTTTCAAAAGCAATGAGTGACATCATGAAGAGTGTAACAAAGATAAAGTACTACAACATCCTGTAAATTATGAAGCTTGGAAATGTTTTGATAGTAAGTATCCAGAATTTCCCAAAAATCATCGCAATGTACATCTAGGATTAGCTTCTGATAGGTTTAATCAATTTGTCACAATGCGAACGTTTCTTAGTATATTGAAAGTGATTTTAATATCATATAATATTCCACTATGGATGTGCATGAGGTATTAGTTCTTCACTCTAGCTTTGCTACTATTGGACTAAAAGCTCCCGAGTTAATATGGATGTATTTTTGCAGCCTTTAATTGAAGATTTAAATGAATTATGTGATGTTGAGATAGAAACATATGATACCTCTACTAAGTGGTTGTTTCAGATGCGAGCAACTCTCACATGGACTATAAATGATTTTCCAGCATATGGTACTCTTTCTAGATGGAGCAGTTCTTTTCAGTTTGCATGTCTTTATTGCAACATAAACACATATTATATACGACTCACATAGTCTAAGAGATTGTTGATATGAGAATTAGGAGTTGGGGCAGCATGCAGGTTTTTTTTGCTCCAATATGTTGAATAGTTTTGTTAGTGGTATTGTTATTCAATCTACTGATGAATCAGGTAATACTTTTTTTATTCAGTATTTTTTTACAATCTTATTTGCTTGGTGTGTGTTGTTTAATTATCGATCTTCCTTTCTATGATGCTACATTTCTCGAAATTCAATAGTTAAAACAGATATATATTAAAAAAGAGTTAGAAAACAGAAAATCATTTTTAGTATTGGACTGTTGATGTTGTTCTCATGCTGCTATATTTTTCTGATCGACGTGTGCCTGCTCACATTGGTTCTGGTATCACCTTATTTTTGGCATTGTGATGCTGCTTTTGAGGGTGAAGATCACCAATCATGTTGGTCTGTTTCATGTCCATTTTATTCCTAGGATGGTCCAAAGTTGTTTGACACTATAGGGTACTGATTTTTTGGAGCTTATACACCCTTCTCTTATAAATACTTGTTATCTGTAGTTTTGATTATTTGACAAACCTAGGGACCTTATAAAGGGACCTGGTTCATTGTATTATAAACTCTCTACTGCAAGGCTGGAAAAAGGTACAAGTTATCGGTGCATAGTCTCCAACTTATGACACGACACACCCAGGGACCTTGTGAAGGGACCTTGACCATGGATCGACATACTTGTCACTGCCACGCTGGAAAAAAATAAGTGGTTCATGTACAGTCTCCAACCGTCGCAGAAAGTGCAGAGACCTAGACCAATGGCATGGTCTCGCAAGTTGTGACTAATATTCATTCACCATATGTACAATAGTCAAAGCCATAGATTTTCAACTTTAAAAAGGTTTCAAGGACTCTTGAAAAGGCTGATCAAAAAGTGAATATTCATTGTCAAGGTCAAACTAAAACAAGAAAGAGCTTCCAGGTTAGTAGTCTTATGATTTGTTCTTCTTAACATATCTTGTAAATCTGATCCTTAATCTATAAGGGAATCAGATAGTTATTTTTGTGTTACATTCTAAATTAGTTATAGTTAACTGATTTAGTGGTCAGTTTTGTATCTACGAAGGTAAAGTCTAAAACATCAAGAGTTAGGTGTTTTAGTTGGTGGTGTTGTATCCCCTTTGAAAAAGTCAAAGTTTTCTAGGGTTGATGGCTTAATGGGCGGTGTTGTATACGCTTAGGCTCTTAAAGTAATATGTAGATTACCTGTTCATGAGATTAATAAATTTTTCTCACATCGGTTGTAACTTGGTTCACTTTTGCTTGAGAATGAAGTTGTTGAAAATCCCGTGCAATTGGTCGTGGTTTTACTCCCTTGAGAAAGCAGGTTTCCACGTAAATTGCTTGTGCTGTGTTATTATTGTTATTGACATTACACCATTTGTCGAGTTCAGTCCTTGACCTAGTCCATTGAAAGGTAGTAGATGCACATATTGTATCAATTCATATCTAACAAAGTGCTCTCTAGATGGTTGACACAAAGAGAGAATCTTGTCAAAGAATGGTTGCTCCATTGAACTTCGAAGAGGGTCAATCTTCAACAGGACCACCACATTTCAATGGACAATTCTATAGCTCGTGGAAAACAAGCATGCATGATTATCTCATGGATGAATAAGTCAAATTATGGGACATAGTATTGGATGGACCCTTCATTCCAATGATTGAGGTGAAGGAAGCTAATATAAGAAAAGTTATGTCGAACACTTGAAAATAGCAATGAATCTGATAGTAAGAAGATTGAGGAAATATACAAAGTAAAAAACTTAGTGTGTGAAATCGGTGCTGAGGAATACACTCGGATTTCTTCATTTGAATCAGCGAAATATATCTTGGATTACTTGAGGACTGATCATGAGGGTACATAGCAAGTAAAGGAAACAAAGGTTGACATGTTGACCTCCCAATATGAAAATATCACAAAAAAGGAGGGAGAAACCATTCATGCTACGCATAAAAAATTCTCATCTATAACCAATGAACTACAGAGATTCGGAGAACCTATCTGCACAAGTAAGTAGGTCAGAAAAGTTCTTCGAGTTCTCCCTAAGTATTGGGCAAGTAAAGTGGATGCTATTACTGAGGCTAATTAAGAATCTGAAAGTCTTGACAATGGATATTCTGATGGGGAATCTTAAATACCATGACATGAATAGAAATCAAAACATCTCTAAGAAGGAGGCTAAATAGGACAAGTTACTAGACTCAGAGTTTCATCCGGTGAAGCAATAAGTGAAGAGGATTACATGGCGTATCTCACCAAGAGATTTCAAAAAAAATTGTGAGAAAACACTGAGGGTTCAGGAAAAGGGTAAATCTTCCTCGAAGTGCAACTGTTAGTGACATCTTTCACAATTGTGTAAAGGGTGGGCACTTCATGAGATATTATCAAATGGCGAAAGATGAAAACAAAGAGATATACAGACCTGGGGCCAATAATACAAAAGAAGGGACCTGGTCCTCGATAAAAATGCAAGGAAAGCTGCAGTTGAACATATCATCAAGAAAGCTTTTGCAGTGTGTGGAGACTCATCAAATGAATCAAAAGAGTCAGAATGCCCTGATGATGCCTCCATGGTGGTTTCTTAAGACGATACAAATGTGTTTTATGGGTTGTTTGCTATCATGGAGAAATATAATGATGAAGACATTGAAAAGGTAACCCTATTTGACATTAAGCAAAACTTAAATACTTTTTCTATTCAAAGGTGGAGGAAACTAACAAATGTCCTGATTGACTCTGTTATAGAGTTAACCAATGAAAAGGACTATATGAATAGTAGCATTGATGGTCCTAATGACGAAAGAGAGTGATAGTTATTCAGATGTCTATTATTGAGGAACAAGTGATGGTTATAGAATCTGAAAAATTGGAACTGAAGGAGAAACTTGATTTAATGATTGCGAAATCAAGAAAAACAAAGGTGGAAGCCACTAATCTGTATGCAGTGTTAGAAAGAAATCTAAACACGGCTGAGACTAGACATGCCTTAGCCCTAGATAGAAATGATAAGATGGAGAGGGACCTGATCCGTCTTAAGGAAGAACTTCAAGTTTCTTATAAAGGACTAGCCCAACCAAATTTCACTCTAACATTACTAGTCAAAGCAACTATAATAAAAAGGGATTAGGCAGTCTAAGCATTACTCCTCCTTACAACCCCCACAAAAAATAAGTGTGTGTCTGAGACAATTTACTCCGTCTTCATTGTGGTCGAAATGGTCATCTTAAAGGATATTGTCCTGCCTAGAAAGCTTTACAAGAAAATTATTTTTCTATTCTAAGCATAAAAGGGCTCAACTAGGGGGACCAAGTCCTACTGCAAAATCCTAGACGAGAAACTACTTGAAACAGAGGACCAGCTCAAGTTCGTAAGGACTCAAGCTTGGAGAAGACAAATTTTCCAAACTAGAAAAAAAAAATCTCTTATTACACCTTTGTCAATTTATTGGGAACTCGGATTGAAGTAGGTTCCCAAGTCTAACAAATAATGTTTGTTGCATGTGAGTGAAGGATGTAGTATCAAGTGCTGGTACATGGACAGCGGCTGCTCAAAGCATATGTCTTGAAACACCAAACACTTCCTTTCACATAAGGCACTTCAAGGGGGAGGTGTCTCTATTTGCGATGGCAAAAAAGGGTATATTCTTGGAGTAGGAAAAGATTGAAAATCTCTTGAACATTCCACTAAAAATATGTACTATGTAAGTGGGTTAAAGTAAAATATTCTTAGTGTTTCCCAGATATGATAATGTAAATGAAGTAAACTTTTTGTCACACAAATGCATTGTTACCTGTTTGTCCATAAAAAGGGTGATTTTGACGGTCAAAGTGCTGAAAGTGAAAGTTCTTACTTTTGACATAGGAGACTAGGTTACGTGAGCTTTTCACTACTAAACAAATGCTTTCTAGGGACCTGGCCAGTAGTCTACCAAAGCTTAAATTTTGTGACAGTAAAGTGTTTGATGCATGTGTCAAAGGGAAACTAACCAGATCCTCATTTAAATCACATAAAGCAGGTCAGTTCTTCAAGGTTCTTGAGTTAATACATATGGACTTGTGTGGACCTTAAAATATCAAAAGTCAAAGTGGGAAGAATTAAATCTTGGTTGTTGTGGATTAATACTCAAGATTCACGTGTACTATGTTTCTCGAGTAGTGATGATTTGATGATGTTCTTCTTTAAAATGATTCAAGCCAATCTATGTTGTTTTATTGGTGGGATCAGGTCCGACCATGGAACGGATTTTAAAAATGCGAAGATTGATGTCTTTTGTGTAGAAAATGGTATCAAGCACAACTTTTCAATACCTAGGACACATCAACAAAATTGGGTGGTGGAAAGGAAGAACAGAACCTTGGTAGAAATGGTAAGAACCATGCTCATTGAGTCATATCTTCCTCAAAAGTTCTGGGTTGACGCAATCAACATTGTGTTTTATGTGACAACTAAGTGTTTGATTAGGTGTCTCCTGAAAAAAAAACCCTCTGAGGTACTCAACGACAAGAAACCAAAGCTAAGCTACCAAAGGTTGTTTGGATGCAAGTGCTTTGTGCTAAGAAATAACAAAGATGATTTGGGAAAATTTGGTCCCGAAAATGATGAGGGTGTCTTTGTGGGATACTCATCGTCAAGCAAGGCCTTATCGAGTTTTCATTAAAAAAACACTTCATCGAGGAAAGCTTTCATGTTGTCTTTGATGTGAATGGTGATCGAAAGAAAATTTATATGAAGGATGATGATGATTTGCTATAGCTACTCAAATTACTGAACAATGAAGCGAGTAGGAATGAAGCGTAGGTAAATCTAGACTCTAATGTTTCTGATCCTAGTCAATCTTAGAAGGTGAAAGAGGATGACTAGCCTACTATGGGACCTGGTCCTTCTAATCATTCAAGTCAAGAGGAAACTCATCCTCCTTCTACAAATAATGATTCTAAAGATGAAAAAGAATTGATTGATAAACCACAACCTCCAGGCTATAGATTGTGATAAAAGTATAGTTCATCTCACCCCCTTGAAAATCTCATCTCTCCACTAAATTTTGGGATATAAACGACGTCAGAAACTAGGGATTTGGTTGCATTCTATGCGTTCATCTCTAAAATTGAGCCTAAAAATGTAAAAGAAGCCCTAATGGATTATGACTAGGTAATCTCTATGAAAGATGACTTTCATTAATTTCAGCGGAGCAATGTGTGGTACCTGCTCCCAAGACCTACTACCAGAACCATTATAAGGACTAGGTGGGTGTTCAGAAACAAACTTGATTAATGTTGGACTAGCATGAGAAACTAGTCCACACTAGTGGTTGACGGGTACAATATAAAAGAAGGCATCGCCTATGATGAGACTTTTTCTCCTGTTGTAAGAATGGGGCCTATTAGAATCCTAAGAGAATTTGTAGCTTTCATGGGATTCAAGTTTATCCAGATGGATGTAAAAAGTGTCTTTCTGAATGATGATCTTAAAGAAGAAGCATATGACAAAAAAACCACCTGGTTTTGAAGATGCAAATTTGTCAAATCATGTCTTCAAAAAAACTAGGCTTTGTATGGACTAAAGCTGGCACCCAGAGCTTGGTATGAAAGGCTTTCCAAATTTCTACTAAAGAATGGATTCTAGTAGGGCATCATCGTTACTTAATTAATTAATTTAGCATATTAATTAATTAATTTAAAATGTTAAAATCGAAATTCTTACACTAACCTAATATAACACAAGAAACATCCTAGTACATAACCTAGGATTGTCCAAGAGGGTTATTTATGGTTATAATGACTTAGGGTTACATTATTAATTACCCTAGGTCCTTTAATTAATTAAATTAGAGATTTAATTTATTAATTTAAAGGGTAAAATTAAAATTCTTAGGAAAAATTTCAGATTTCACTAAGTGTTGTGTTTTCCTAGTTCTAGTCAATCTAGGAGGGGCTTTTTGGTAAGTAATTGACTGATAAATTTAATTAACATATTAAGACTTAGTTGAATGAGTCAAGATAAGTTCCTAAACTTAAAAACTCACGATCAAACACTTAGAAAAGGAGAACCTAAAACAGTAAGGGAAAAGGCAGAAAGTTCATGGACGTTCTTAGGTAAATTGAAAGTGTTCTTCAAGGATTCGTTCAAGATGGTCTTCGTAAATTAATGTCTACATATGTTATGGGTTGAAATCCTTAAATTCTTTATCCATGAGTACTTTCCATCATCTTGAACTCATGAAGTCTCGAAACTAAGGTTGTTTCCCAAGGTTATCGTCGAACTTCCCTTTCCCTAGAACTCTTGTTACGATTTCTATGTTGTATAAATTACTCTTGATAATGTTGTTGGTATCTGGTGATGGTTGAATTTCATGTGTAGAGTTCTTGAATTATGAATGTCGAATGAACTTATGAATCTTTAATCATATGATGTTAGGTGTTCCTTAAATTAAAAAAATAATGCTATGTTACACTATGTCCAAAAATGTTAAATCTTGAAGTGTTATATCCTAATGTTTACATTCAATGTGATTTATGAAGATTTTATGTTCATTAATGTGTTGACATGATGCTGTCCAAATTGAGTAATAAGGTTATGCTAAGATTATAATCTAAGTTTGACTGAAAAGATCTCCAAGAAATTATACTTGAATGAATTGCTTGCCTTATGCCAATAAAATGGCTAACAATACATTGTCTAAGAGTGATGAATGAGATTGGGTATATTATTGTCCTAAATAATTAAAAGATTGGCTAATGGTTATTACATACCAAATTAAGCATTAATTAATATGAAAATTGGCTTATTCCAGCAAAGATGGTTATGTAATCTTTACCTAATTTTTTATGCAAGTAACCATATGCCAATCGTATGTAGCCAAAATAATGAAATGACAAATCCTGCATTCCTAAAAAAATTCAATGAATCCATATCCAAGAGTATGCCATTCATTGGGAAAAGTCCCAACATGCTCTAAATGAATGAGCTATGATCTTATCTAATTCATTGAATCAAAATGCTCCTCATCCATAAACGATGATATGAAGCTACTAAACGAAAGTAAGCAAGTAAAATGAGTAATAACAGAACTAAAGATGTCTAAGTTAAGAAAGTGACCAGAATGAGGTGTTAAAATTAGTTAGACAAGCCAAATTTATACCTAATCTACTATGTTAAAAATACTGATAAATGAAGATGTTAGAACGTGTGAGGAAAGTCTCATTAACACCAAAGATGTTATGTAAGGACAATTCACATTTCATCAATGTAAATAAAAGTATGACAAGTCATCAATTGAGTAAGTAAATCTCAATCTAGAAGAAAACTTTCATAATGCTTAAGTCAACTTAAAAAGATAAGAAGATAATGAAAGTGAGAAAAACAACTATAGACATGTTATGAGCATATAATTGCATGTGTAAATCTTTTGAGATGGGGCTACCACCTAGGTTGATAAATAGTCTCCTTATGTCTTTAGTCTTTGAACTATGACTAGGCAACATTGGAACTAGCATGTGGTGTCCACTTAAGAGAGTTAGGTGTGTTTCAATCTCACCTTGGCCAATGAAATCACCTCTTTTCGGTGTGGAGTAGATGATGGATTTCATGTTTAGCTCACATGATCTATGTCAGTTAATGCTAAAAAAGATGTTCTTAGTTCACTATAACTGTGACCCACTCCTTTCTGGTGTGGAGTAAACACTGGATTTCATGAGTAGCTCATAAAATTTAGATTCAATTTAATCGGTGAATCACCACTTTTCAGTTTGGGGAAGACATTGGATTTCATGTTAGCTCTCATGATCTTACTTCTAAAGATGTCTCCAAGAAAGCAAGAAAGAAAGATGATGGAACGTCTGTTCAAAGTGAGCTATGAAAGTAAGAGCTTAAGAATGTCAATTGACAATATGATTACCAATGAAGTTTCAACAAATAATGGAATTATTGAACTACACAATAATAAGAAGAAAAAGACAGAAAAATAAACTATACGTAGGACCAAAGGAATTATTAACCTACACAATAAGTATAAGAAAAATACTAAAAAATAAACAAAGTCCCTAAGAAAGAGATCTCGGGTTCAAGCAAAGTGAAATTTTGAAGCTTCACCCGGGTTATTCTAAAATTAAATTGATGATTTCAATGTCTTGTAATCACATACAAAAGGATCGATGTTCTTAGAATGTATGAAAATACATCATATTCATACAAAAATTCACAACTAACGATTTTGGAAAGTGTAGTGACTACACTTTCAAGAAATGACATGTTTGTTTAGGAAGAGCTTTCTTTGTTCATACATAGCCTTATGTGTATGTGTTCATACACCCATACTTAGTACAAGTTGTGTATTAACCCTATATAATTTACTGCCTTTAATGGTGCAGAGCAGAGAGAAGATTGAAGACTCATTGCAGCGGTTTGGACATCAGCGTTCTCCAGACCATTTGGTATGTCCTCTTGATTTTTAGGATGATACAGTTTTAGTCTAGCCTAGTAGTATACATAGCTAGTGAATGTTGTCCCTAGTGTTTCTTTCAGATACTTTCTTTTGAAGCTTTTGTAATAAGGCCGTGTTTGGCAAACTTTAATTATGATATATTGATTCTCCTTTTGAATTGATTTTTTATGATAGATGGTTGTTTCTTTACTCTGAGCTTAGTATATGATGTAACTAGTTAATAATTATATGATGTCTATGTATACTTCATACGTTTAAAAAGTTCTAAATTTTCCGCATATTTAACTACATGAATATGATGAATGTAAGAAGAAGATTGTTGGCAACCTCTTAGAGGTCAACGACGCCGGTTGCGATTTGGATACCAGATTCCGGGTCGTGACAAACTTGGTATCAGAGCATGATGTTAAATTACCTAGGAACTAAAGATCAAAGCAATCACGTCACGTAGTTTCTAACTTATGATTGTGAATCGCGCCACCATCATGACTAAGAGACTAAGTGACGTTAGGATTCTTCCCTTCTTCTACTCTTTATTACGTCGTGTATATCTTTGATATTTTTTTTTGTCATTTTAGCATCAAACTTCCTTCTTGTTTGTGTGTGAAGAAAGATAAAACAAAGAAGAAACGCAGGCAGGAGAGTTGGAGAAGCAGGTGCTGGGGGAAACCAAGCTCCTCCTCAAGCCCCAACTGCTGGAGTGCAAGTGCTTGGCGACCCAGCTGTGTTGTCGGATGAACAAGTTAGAGAAGCCATGGTTCAGATGGCTCAAGCCATCACGCTTAGGCATAGGCTATCACAGCCCAAGCCACTAGATAGAGTTCTCACAGGGAGAACGCACATTCTAGCACCATGGTTAGTAGACTAAGAGATTTCACCTGGATGAATCCTCCAGTTTACATTGGGTATAAAACCAATGAGGATCCCCATGAGTTTGTGGATGAGGTCTACAAAATTCTTTTTGCCATAGGTGTTAATGAAAAAGAGAAGGCTGAGTTGGCTGCATACCAACTTAAGTATGTGGATCAGATATGGTACAAAAGTGTTGAGATGGACGAGTTTGTCTAAGGTGCCACATTAAGGTTTTATGCTTTTAAAGGTAGAGAAGCAGGAGAAGTCAGTTGATGTTGCCACTGGTAACTTACTTGTCTTTTATTTTCCTATGCATGCATTGTTAAATCAAGGATCCACCGTCTCTTTGTTACTCCTTTAGTAGCTAGTAAATTAAAATAGCTTCTTGAGATCTTACATGAACCATTTCTAGTTAGTACTCCCATAGAAGACAGTGTTAGGGAAGGAAGAGTATATAAAGATTGCCCAAAACTGTTCTCAATAAAGTTACTCATGCAGAACTAATAGAATTAGCCATGCTTGATTTTGATATAATTTTTGTCACAGATTGGCTTCATAAATGCTATATTGCCATACTCTATCGAAATAGGGTAGTAAGGTTTCAGTTGCCAAATGAGTTAGAGTTGAAATGGGAAGGGCGTGGTTCAAATCCAACAAGAAATGTTCTTTTTGATCTTAAAGCCAACAAGATTTGATCTAAGGGGTTAGGAGCCGATGAGAACAGTCTTACGAAGAGGTTTCCATTAAACTTTTAGATCGCCAAGTGAAACGGTTGAGGAGCAAGGAGGTTTCCACCATATAGGTGTTATGGAGGAACCACCTTGTTGAGGGAGAAACATGGGAGGCCGAAGCCGATATGAGATTCCGTTACCCTCATTTGTTCTCCTAAGGCTGGTTTTGTTTAGGAAAACACTATGTTTTACATTAACTACGAAGTCATTTGATTTGCTGGGATGAATATATTGATATTATTTTTTATTGACGATTCAATTTGTTATATTAATTTCTTAAAAGAAGAAGATCGTTCAAAAAATATTCTTCATCTTATTTAGCATATAAGAAATTCGAGAGACTTTCGAAACACATTAATAAAAAAAAGGAAATATTTTTGTCATTTCATTGTTTTATCTCAATTTATTGTTTCACCTTTTTATAGAACTAATTAATCCTAATACAAATTACTAATCATAGTATAATTTATCTCAAATTCGTAATCCAACAAGAAATAGAATAATATTAATTTTTATTTCAAAACAAAAAAAAAACAAACAAAAAAAAAACAGCGTCACGTACTCTCGTAATCCACCAAAAAATGCGGATAAAACCTAAACTATGTTAGGATTAAGACTAACACAAGTCTCCATTAATTTAAACCAAAGTTACATTTAATTATAAAAGAAACTTGACTATATTAGATCTATTAGGATAACGTAAGAGATGGATTCACTATAAGATAAAAGCATTGGTCCACATAAAGGAACAAGTATTCACAAAAAAATAAATATTTTTAAAGAGTCACAAAGATAATCAAAACACTATTAAAATTGTCAGAAGTAATTGAATGTGATGGTAACTTGCAAAGCTAAAAAATAAAGAAGAATAGACAACACCACAAGTTTGGATGATTTCTACAATATTCTTTTGTAAATAATAATAATAAAAAATGACAAAAAACATTTCTGATTTGTAGGGTATCATTATAATGAAAATAAACCTACATATGCTTCTCTCTTGTACTATTCTTCTTGTATTGTATACTTAATGTATATATATAATATAAAACGGACAAAACTAAAAATGCCTCTAATAGAGATCTCTAATAGTGACTACCTGTGCCTTTTTTTCCTTTTTCAAAATACATACATATATCATTTAATTAAGGGATTAAACCACTAACTCATATCTTCGTCCTTTAATCTTCAATATACATAAATAACCACTTAAATTTTATATAGAATTAAATAAATAAACACACATATTTTATATAACATAAACGCTACGTAAAATATAAATGTCTACTTATTTGGTAATATACAAATTAGAAGCATAACTTATGCACTTTCAAATTTGAATGATATAAATGTTAATTAAAGCTAAAATAAATAGTATATTTATGTATCAACACATACTTTTTAATAAAATATTTTCTATACTCAAACCTCAAACGTAAAATTTCTAAATATGATTAAACGAAGAAATCATATCTATTTTATCTCATCCGAACTTTCTGCAAAATCGATGCAGTAGCAGCGATTTTGCCTTTTTTAGTGGAGTAAATCGTTGTTGTTCCAGCGATTTTGCCGTTATGGTTAATATAAAATTTTATATACCATTTTAGAATTTTTGTTAATATTTTATACCCTTTAGGCTCCGAATATATCATGAAAAGCTTTTAGCACTATTAAAAAATTTCACATGTCTTTTTTAAAAAAAATAAAAAATAAAATTGGAGGACGATTTGGTGTTATACGTCCATAATCGTATGTTTAATAATTGCACTATGTGAGTTAATGTGAATTCATGTTTGCATTTCACGTTGCGGTTTTTGTATAGCGTAGATATCATTTTTTCGTTGCATTAATTGTGATATGCATTAAATTAAGTGTGATTGAGAAGAAAATTCCTCAATCTCAAATATGAAGCGTCAGTTAAGGTTGTATGATATGCCTCATCCAAATAAATATGAATCAGATATATAGAAAGAAGTAAAGCTTAAGTATATTGAAGTGTTTAAAAAATCACCCTCATTGTTTTTAAATGATGTGTAGTATCATTTGGGGACGAATGTTCCTAAGGGGGAGGGATAATGCAACATTCCAGAAATTCACATGTCTAATGAAGAGCCCGGTAGGTCTTTAAGAATGCATATTGAGGGTACATAGACGTCCCAATGCCCAATATTGAAGAATATTGGGCATAGTATAGAAAATTGGGAATTAGCCAATTTCTATACATGTCCAAGTAGGCATAATAAAATCAAAGAATGATTTCCATGAAATGTACCTGCAATAAAGACCCTAATGTCATGGACATAGAGTATTTGCTAAGACTCTGTGCGGCACTTGACAACTTACTCACGAGTCTTAAACGATCTTGTAAGCTTAAGTAAGCCTTTAAGACTTAGATCGCTAAGAGAATTCTTTGAAAGATTTAGAAAGATAAGAAAGAAAACTTTTGAATGAGGCTTATGTATTGCTTGGAAGGTTTTCTTACAACCTTGCTTGATTTGCTTGATTCAATCTTAGAGGGTTAAGTTCATACAGATCATTCTGCTTTGAGATATTTTATTACAAAGAAGGGTGCAAACCCATGGTTTATTTGTTCGGTATTACGATTTCAAGAATTCTACTATTTGGTAAAACATTTAAATGGACTTAAAATCAAGTTGTTGATCACTTGTACCGATTAGAAGATGAATCAATGAGAGAGTTGGGTAAAAAGGCTGAAATTGATGATACCTTCCCTGATGAGTATCTATTGGCTGCCTTAAAAGCTTTGATTCCATGGTTTGCAGATTTTACGAATTATCTGTCTAATGTTATCGCCCCACCGGACATGTCCTTTCATCCAAGGAAAAAGTTCATGCATGACATAAAAATTCTTTTGTAATGAGCCATACTTATATAGGAGTTGTTCTGATGGGCTTATTTCGGCGTTGTGTGCCGAAAGTTGAGATGTTGAGTGTTTTGGAGGCATGTCATTCTTTGCCTGTAGGTGGGAATCATAGTGGTAATTAGACTGCTCACAAAATCTTGTAATGTGGCTACTATTGGACAACCATCAACAAAGATGCTCATTAGTTCTCCAAGGCATGTGATAGATGCCAAAGAAATGGTGGCATTTCACAAAAGCAAGAGCTCCCTCTAAATCCCATTATTGTGATTGAGTTGTTTGATGTGTGGGGAATTGACTTTATGGGATCTTTTATCAGTTCTCATTGGATAAAGTACATTCTTGTGGAATATGTGTCTAAATAGGTGGAAGTTATCGCAGTCGCGAATAATAAAGGGAAAAGTGTCATCAAGTTCTTGAAAAGTAACATATTTTCCAGATTTGGCACCCCAAGGGCAATTATTAGTGATGCGGGATCTCACTATTGCAACAAGCTGTTCAAGGGATTATTGAAAAAATGTGGGGTTATCCAGAAGGTGTCCACACCTTACCATCCTCAAACTAGTGAACAAGTTGAGGTGTCAAACAGAGAGACTAATCATATTTTGGCAAAAACAGTGAATGCTTGTAGAATGGATAGGTCAAGGAGGCTTGATGATGCTCTTTGGGCCTACCAGACAGCATACAAGACTCCATAGGTATGTCCCCATATTAACTTGTATATGGTATTTCTGTAACATACCGGTTGAGTTAGAGTATAAGGACATGTGGGAAATGAAGAAATTGAAAATGGATTGGAATGAGGCTGCGGAATTGAGGTTAAACGGGTTGAATGAGCTTGATGAATTTCTCTTGAAGGCATATGAATGTTCATCCATCTACAAAGAAAAGTTGAAGAAGTACCTCTACAAAGAGGATTTGGTGCATTTGTTCAATTCTAGGTTGGGTTTGTTTCCGGGAAAACTCAAGTCCAAATGGAATTGTCCCTATTTGATCACCCAATCATTCCCTTATGGTGCGGTTGAGTTGGAAAACAAGCAGCGTGTGAGTTTTAAGGTGATCGGGCAACGAATAAAATCTTTCTCGGACATGCTGAAACGGCGAATGAAGTGATTGAGGCGTAATGTCTTGGTAAAGTCTGAGTAATCGAGAGTGCTCTGTTGTGCCGGGACGTTAAATCGAGCGTTGATTGGGAGGCAACCCAATATGTATTCTCTAGGCAACTATAGGTTTTTCATGATTTTATAGGTATAGTTGCATGGTTTTTGCTTTTATTTATTTAATGGTCTGCCTGACTGCTCCTTTTTTTTTTCATTAATAGTGTTTCCTAGAGCATAGCTTAGTGTCCGTGTCCAACAAGTGTCTAGAAAAAAAATATTTGCTTAATGGGTGTTAAATGTGTAGTTATCAAATCACCAGAAATCTGCAACAAATTGGTCCTTTGCATCCATCAACGGAATAATCGACAGACCGTCGGTGGGATCGGTCATTCCCAGGTATGTATTTCAAATTTTCCATGTTAGGTCACCCTCGACGGACCCCCATAACAGACCGTCAACCCCATTACGGTCCGTCGATGGGGAATCTTCGCGTCTTTACCCACCAACCTGACCTGACCTGTCCAGCTGAATATTAAAATTTTAAACTTTTAAAGTTCCCACCCCTTCTCATAACCCATCATAATTGTTTCTCTCCTCATTTCCTACCATTTCTCCCCACTTCATCACCATTAACTTACATTCCCTCTTCATATTCTTATTTCCCACATTTTCCCCAACTTCCCACAGTCCATTTTTCTACTCAAGTTTCTTCAGTCCATTGTCGATCAGTGTTCGAGGTGTTGGCGCTGATGTTCAACTACCAGTGTCTTACTTTTTCTTCCTCTAGTCCAATTATATGGTATGTTCTTCTGATCCGTGAATTAACTATCATTTAATTTTTTGATTAAACTTGTTGTCTTATTGTGTGGGTCTCCAATTTTAGACCTTTATTGCATGTTAGAACTCACCCCGTAATTATAAGTTCATGTAGAACACTGATATTGAAAAGGAATGGGGGTGTTTCCTTAAACAATGGCGTGTGTTTCCTGATTCTATTTCTGACGTAGGGTTGATAGTCTATCGAAAATTAAATGCTAAAACTCAAAAAAGTTGTTGCCCTAGGGATGTTGGAATGTTGGGTAGTTGCTTGGGAATCTTAGGTTATTAAGGATACTCTGCATTAGTAAGTAAGAGAAACTAATTTGGCTAAAATAGAATAGAAAAATTATATCCCGAAAAGACAGTACGAGACCCCGTCGACGGACCGTCATTCCCTCAATAGACCATTGTGGGGGTCTGTCACTCCCCACTTCTCAATCTTAGGCCTAGTGTCCCTCAACAAACCCCATGATGGACGGCCGTGCCTTCGACTATCCATCCTACACAACCATCGATAATGTGAGAACCTTTGTTTCTGATCATTAAAAATTTTAGTCTAAGTGTCCCTCGACAGACTCCTGTGACGGACCATAATGCCTTCGACGGCCGTCCTTCACAACCGTTGACACTATCAGAACTTTTGTTTATGATTTTTTCAAATTTTAGTCTAAGTCTCCATCGACGGACCCCTACGACGGACCGTCATTCCTTCGATGATCTGTCCAGCACAATCGTTGCCACTATCAGAACCTTTGTTTCTGATGATATACAAAAATTTCACTAAGTATTCCTCGACAGACCATCGTTCCTCTGACGGACCATATATAGGTCTGTCATGCAGTGCAACAACTATTGCACTGCCATTCCATTTATGTTTTATACTTTGTTGATTTCTTCTTTTGCATGTACTAGTGCTAATTGCTTTTCTCTACAAGTACTAATGGCACTAAAAAAGATTTTGTCTACTCACGAAGGCGTTCTAACTCTGTTGCCCGTCCGCCCAGATTGTCAAAGGCTCAGACGATGAGCGTGACCTCGAGTACGTTCCACCTGGCACTCTTACTCCGACCCATGCTGCACGCACTACCTCACCCACACCCACGAAAATGGCGCCCGGCAGAGTAACGACCTCCCAGTCTTAAAAAGAGGGCATACTGACTGTCACACGTTTGGGTCTGCTACACGGTCTAAGAGAGCATCTAGCTCCGAGGATGCTTCCAGTTATGAGGAAATATCCGATTCTGAGGAGTCCTCTGCTTCTTCCACCGCATCCTAGTCTACCTCATCTAATGAGGCTTATAGTGCTGACTCTACCCCAGCACCCCAGACTGGCATCCGTATACACTGACGCAAGCTTCTGAATTATAAGTGGGTCATGACCTGGACCCTGACACTAGAGCGGCAGGTACTTTTGGGTAGTCTCCCCACCATGCCGGCTATTCATGAAATATTCACAAGGCATAGGCTGGACTGCATGATTCGGGATGTAGGCCACTATAGTGAGGAGATGGTCCGAGAGTTGTAGGCCTCCTATGTGGCGACTCTCTGATGTCACCTAGACAGGCGTGCAGCCCCTGCAAAACAAGGTTCTTTTGGATCACGTCCGAGTCTGCGGAAAGCGGGATTACATTAACTTGTAATCTATCTCTAGGTACGTTTATGGTGCGGATATTGATGTCACTCGAACTCCTCTCATCGCTGAGTTTGACTATCGGTGGAAGTTGATTAAAAATGGTCGGTTCCAGTGTGAGCCTGAGTTGAGAGAGACCACAAAGTGCTGGATTGCACAGTACCTTTTCAACGATGGTGAGGCTGGCGATTGGGTGCTGGACCCCAAGAGAAGTATCAAGAAAGCTAACCTCGCCTTCACAACCATGTTTTTGTTCTACTAGTCCGACACTACCTTTCCCCACTGCAGCTGACAACATTGTCACTTGGGATCGTGCAGTACTGATGGAGGCGATCATTGCGGGGTTCGAGGTTGACTTCTGATGTCTACTACAGGCGGTGATGCAGGAGAGGTCCTTGAAGGCCACTACTACTTACCCCTTCCCATGAATGGTTTTTGCTTTGTGCAAGTTAGCAGGATTGCTCGTGTGGCACATTTATGTGCTCAAGACCCCGCATAGCACAATAGATATTGGCCTCATTCGTGATGAGACAAATGAGTTGTCTCCCCACAGACGGCCTAGTCTAAAGGTGCAACGACTTGGTGAAAACTTAGCGGCAATGGTAGAGCAAGCTCAAGTGCCTAACCTGGCTACATCTGAACCTAAGCTGCTATCCTGGGTGGTAGTACCGCTCTGAGCTCCTCCTGCTCGACTGCATCTCCTACTTTTGTCCCGCTTGCTAGGGCCTTGAAACTTGAGGCACAAATGGCCAAAATTCTGCACTATCTAGCCTTGGATGCAGAGGTCTATTGTTGAAGAAGAGGAGTGCTTAGAGAGGAAGATGGCCCAGCACACTAAGCGGAAGGTCATGATGGTCCACCAGCACTTGGACGCTTTTGGGCTGCGGGTTTTTGCCTTACCAGCCCCTACAGTTGATGTGACGGATCTCCAAGCTGGTGTGGAGAGTCTTAGATATGATTTAGATACTATACTAGAGGTTAGGGTACCGGAGTCTGAGGCCCCTTCTGCAGAGCCCACTGAGGACACAATGTTAGCTTCCTTGTTCTCCAGTGCCATAGTGCCATCACCTCCCCTACGAGATGTGTCAAGAGGCATAGAGATAGAGATGAGGAGGATTCTAGAGCGCGGAAGAAGGTGCGCCATGAATTGGAGGATGCAAGGAGAGCCTCGCTTATTGATGAAAAAGCCCGCTAGTTGAGAGATATAGAGTTGGCTGTTGGGGTGTCTAGTTGCAGAGTTGCAGAGGCTCAGAGGAGTACGATTGATGTTGTTGTCAGTGCTGAGGACACTACTGCTGGTTTCCCTCTTTTAGGGGGAGCAGAATCTGGGAAACCGGACCCGTCAACTTGTTGATAACCAGTGCTTTGCGCCTCATGTTTTCTTTACCTACCACCCTATTTTATATACTTTTATTCATTGGGGACAATTGCATATCTTTTTGTTGGGGGTGGGGTAAATGGGAAGTGAGTGCAAGGGTGAAGTCTAAGTAGCCCAACTCACAATCCTCTCTTTGGGTTTTCTTGCATGTTTTCTTTTTCCCCAAGAGTCTAGTTATTTTTATTGTTGAACCGTCATGTTGGTTTTTTTGTACATAGTATAGAAATGGACTTTTAAAAATGATGGTTAAAAAAAATGATATCCTAATTTGAATAAAATATTGAATGACTAGGCATAGTAATTGATAAATGTATGGCTCTAAGCATCACATAGAGATAGACCAGTACATTACCCTAAATCTAAATTTCAAATTACGTTTCTTATAATTTGGTAGATTAATGAGATGTCAAGTGAGGGTGAGGAAAAATTTGAATATTCTTCTATTGGTACTGAGCTAGAACTTGCCTGGTTAGTCCTTCTAAAAGTAAGTCGTAATACACAAATAGGAAATGATCATAGGCCCTTGTTCACTATAGATAATCTTTAGCCTAAATAACAACAAACCGAATGAAATTAATACTTTCTTGATCCAAATGATTTGAGCTTAATATAGACCTTTTTTTTTAACCCCAACTGATTTTTCTGGAAATAATGTGTTGCCCCTGGTCCCTCCTTGGACATGTGCACCTCAGCTTATGCCAAAAGCATAAGTTGAGGATGGCTAATGCAAAAAACAACCTTGTCGTGGCCCTGACCCAACTTTGGGTATTCTGTACCTTGAAACATGGCAAAGCCATGAGTTGAGAGTAGCTATTATGAAGAAATTCTCCGGAAAGTGGGGTTTAAAGAACAAATAAGAGTTGAAAGAAGTAAAAAAAATAATATAAACATTAAAATGTAAAAATATAGGAAAGAAAAGAAAAGAGTCACTTATACAAAAGAAGAAAGAAGGGAATCACAAGGTGAAAGAATACAAGAAATTAATAAATAGGACGGAATAAAAAAATGAAAAGGTAGGACGATTAGCCGTTATGTCAAGGAGGAAAATAAGTCACCCATCTATGTCAAGGGTTGGAGAAGTGTCGTTTGACATGTGTGGTTTTTATAGGAGGTTCATTAAGGATTTTTGGAAAATTGCACATCCGTTGTGAAAACTGCTTGAGAAAGAATATAAGTTTTATTTCGATGAGTCCTATCTGAAGGCGTTTAGAGAGTTTCAAGAGAAGTTTGTGTCTGCACCCATTATTATTCCACCATATTAGAGTGATTCATTTGAGTTGATGTGCGATATAAATGGGGTGGCACTTGGTGTGGTATTCGGAAAGAGAAGGGAGAAAATCATTCACTCCATCTACTATGCCAGTAAATCCCTAAATGGAGCGCACAATAACTACACGGTAACTGAATAAGAACTTCTTGCAGTAGTGTTTGTATTAAAAAGAAATTCTCATATTTGCTTCGCATGAGGGTCATAGTGCATATTGACCATTCTACCTTGAGGTACTTGATGGAGAAAAAAGATGTGAAGATAAGGTGATAAAATGGGTGCTATTGTTGCACGAGGATTCCTTTTGAAATAAAAGATAGAAAGGGGACTGAGAATCATGTTGCCGATCACTTGTCTAAATTGGAGGATGAAGTTGTTCGAGAATTGGGAGAAAAGGTGTAACTTGATTATGCATTCCCCATGAACATGTATTGGCTTTTTCTCAATATCTTATCCCATGGTTCGCAGGCTTTGCAAATTTTCTTGCAAGTGATATAGTTATGTTAGACATAAAATTCCACCGGAGAAAAAGCTTATGCAAAATGTGAAAAAGTTATTCTGGGACGACCCTTACTTATTCCAGATTTGTGCGGATGGGATAATTCGCGGTTGTGTACCAAAGATTGAGATGTTGAGTGTTTTGGATGCATGTCATTCCTCGCCTGCGGGTGGTCACCATAGTGGTATTTAGCTTGCGCGTAAGATCTTTCACTGTGGGTATTATTGGCTAAGAAACCACCAAGATGCCCACGATTTTACCAAATTATGTGATCAGTGCCAACGAGATGGAGGAATTTTGAAGAGGCAAGAAATCCCCTTGAATCCTATTCTGGTGATTGAGCCATTTGATGTATGGGGCGTTGAATTTATGGTCCGTTTGTGAGTTCTCATGGGATGATGTTTATTCTTGTGGCGGTTGACATTGTGTTGAAGGAAATAGTTTCACCGCTTTGTTGAAAACGAACATCTTCTCCACATTTGGTACACCTAGGGCCATTATTTGTCATAGTGGCTCTCACTTCTGTATTAAATTGTTCAAAGGTCTATTAGAAATTTTCGGTATTTTCCATAATGTGGCTACTCCTTACCATCCACAGACTAGTGCGAAAGTTGAGGTGTCCAATCATTAGATTAGGCAAATTCTGGAGAATACGGTAATTGCTAATAGAGCAGATTGGTCAAAGAGGGTTGATGATGCTCTTTGGGCCTACCATACTGCATAAAAGAATCCCATAGGTATGTCTCCACACAAACTTGTATATGGGAAGGCTTGTCACTTGTCGGTCGAGTCAAAGCACGAGGCGATGTGGGCAATGAAGAAATTGAAGTTTGATTAAACTGACGTGGTAGAATAAAGACTATATGGGTTGAAAGAGCTAGATGAGTTTCGCCAAAATTCCTATGAAAGTTGTGTCATCTACAAAGCCTACAAAGAGTAGATGAAGAAGTATCACGACCAAAGGATTAAAAAGCGAGAGTTAGTTGTGGGTGACTTGGAGCTTCTATTCAAATCTAGGTTGCGCTTGTTTCCGAGAAAACTCAAGTCTAAGTGGACAGGGCCATTCCATATTACTAATTTTTCCCACATGTAGTTGTTGAAGTTGGAGAATAAAGAAGGCACAAATTGTACACTAAACATGCAAAGAATATAGATCTATATAGGGAATGGAGAGAGTATGCATGAAGTGGTTGAGGCATATTTTGTTGATGAAGTCCGAGTAATCAATGGGCCTGCGTCTTGCCGTGACATTAAATCAAGTGTTTCTTGTGAGGCAACCCAATGTGTATCCTCTAGCAAACAATAGGTTTTATTTTCTTTGTATAAATAGTCATGCTTTTGATCTTTTTTCTCATTATTTCATTTTGTTTGTGTGTTAGTGTTGGCTAGAGATTAGTATAGGGTCTCTGTCACAAAAAAGTATAGAAAAACACAAAAATAATGGCCTAATGGGCATTACATGTGCAGGGAGAAAAAGCACAACTCTACAGAAAATAGTCTAGTGAAGAGGTCTACGGATCCCATAAATGGACTGGCGTTCCACCGACGGACCGTCATGTTGTCCGTTGATCCCATGTATGTCCCAAATTTATCTATGTCATGAAGTTATCAAGGATCCCAGTCGACGGAATGTCGACAGGCCTCTGAACCGTCGACGGGGTCTCGTAGGTCCAAATATGCCAGTTACCTGACCCGACCAATAATATTAAAATTCATAACCTATAAAATTCATTCCCTCTTCTAATTCTTTTAAAATTCCATTCTGTAATTGTTATTACTTCTTTATTTCCTTCTTATTTCACCCATAATCATCCACCCAAGTCTCAAATCACTCCCAAATTAGAATCTTTGCTTCCCCAACATGCTATATCCTCCAAATCCTCTGTGTAGGTCAGGGAATGAGTTTGGGCGCGTGGGCTACCCTTTTAAAGGCCTGAATGCGGTCTTAGGAAAAAAACAGTACCAGACCTCGTCTTGGACCATCGATTGATAAACGGGCCATTGACGGAGTCCATCGAGTGAATCACCCTGAAAATGCCAAAGTCGATTGATCGACAGACCATATTGTATGTTCGAACATGTTTATACCAAATTCTAAATTAAATCTAAGATTTACACGATAGAAGTGGACTACGGTCCGTCGATTGATTGACGGGACGTTCTGTACCTCCCTCGTTTCCATCAAATAAGTCTGCATTTTCATCCTCTCTATATTTCTAAGTTTCAGATAACAGACATGATCGATGGACCTTTGTTAATGCCATCCACCTGACTCTGCAACAACAATATGTGTATATAATTCTCAAATTTTTTGTGCCCTATTATTTTTCAAGTGTGCAATTTTGCTATGTTGAAACTAACAACTACTCTACATGTATTCATGGCCCCAAGAAGGATATTTCTACGCCAAGAAGAGAAAATCCAAGTCATTTTCCCCATTTTATCTTATGATCATAGATTCGAACAACTTCATGGTGTTCCGATCTCCATTACTACAAATAAAGGATTACAAGTTACTGCAAAGTTTTGGAAGTCATTCCAAATGGTCTTGGGTTCAAAGTTTAACTTATGTGCGACATTTCATCCTCAGACACATGCGCAAGCAGATCGCACAGCTCAGGCCTTAGAGAATACGTTAAGTGCATTTGTGATTGATTTTTCAAAAGTAATTGACATGATCACCTGCTTTAATTGAGTTTGCTTACAACAATAGTTACCACGTGAGCATCCAAATGGATATTTGGAAGCTCTTTATGGGTGAATATGTACATCTCCTATTTTATGGTTTGAAGTTAGCGAAGTAGGGTTGATAGGACAAGATTTTTTTCATCATGATATAAATAATGTGAAAGTGATTCAAGAGAGGTTTAAAATGGCAAAAAGGCGTAAAAAATCCTACACTATTGTTTGGAGAAGGGTGTTAGATCTAAAAGTATATGATTGTCTATATCTAAAAGATTCACCAATGAAGGGTTTTATGAGGTTTGGTAAGAAGGGGAAACTTATTCATTGGTATATTGGAACTTACCAAATATCTAAGAGGATAGACAATGTATCTTGAGAGTTTGAGCTACCACAAGAGTTAGTCGTGGTTCATCCGGTGTTTCACATCTATTTGTTGAAAAAGTGCATAGGCGATCATGACTTTATCATACCAATTGAAAAATCGGGATCAAGCATATCCAATCTTATGAAGAGATTCCTGCTCAGATTCTAAATCACCATGTTTGCATGTTGAGAACAAAAGAGGTAGCATTAGTTAAAGTACTTTGGAGGAACCAATTTATTGAAAAAGCTTTTCAGGAAGTTTCGAAGGATATGAAGAGGCGATATCCACATCTCGTTGACTCCGTAGGAGCCCTTAATTAAGGTCCTAAGCCTTTGTGCTATTTATTTATAAGTTATCATGTTGTATTGCATTAAATTATGGGTGATTTGACTCACTGTTAAATGTTACCCCCTTATCCTAGTAAGATTAATCTCAACGAGGACGAATGTTCCCAAATGCGGAGATATTGTAACATCTCACAAATTTAAATGAATAACTAGGAGTTAATAATTGGAAATAGTCATTTTTGGAAATAGTGAAAATCTGGGAATTTTCTTATGTTAAAAAAGTTGAGTTATGATCAACTTCAAACGGCCATAACTCCTAGATCATGTTTGCGCAATTTCGAGTAAGTATGACTAAGATATGCCCATTGGAAGTTGGGTTGTTCGAATAAGGGAAGTCTAATCCAAAATTTTTAAAGGTAGTTTGGTCATTTCCTTACCCAACTTAATTTATTCGTCTTTAGGAGTTTAATTGGGGTAAATTCAGACTTTAGTCAACTTATAAATGTATATTTTACGCTAGGTCTTTGAGAAATGAGAAAGGAGGAGAAAAGAGAAGAGAAATCAAGATTTGTCGAGATCATTGAGTTAAGCTTGTGGATTTCATTGGGGGTGATCCCTACAAGGCATGTCAGTCTTTCATAATGTTGGATTCATCAACCCACATGCTAAACATGTTTATTTCAGCGAAGTTTGTTCTTGAATGTAGAAAAATTGATAAATCTTTAATGGTGCTCTAGAATTTGTTTTTTGTTCTTGAATTGGGCTGATTGAGAAGTTAATAAGATCTTCACATCGAGTTTTAGTGTTATTCTGAGTTAGGTCATGGGCACATATGGTATGTATCTAAATCTAAAGGAAAATTGAGAAAAAGAACCGATTTTAGGCGAATTGGCTTTAGACAACGAAAAAGGAACAAGTCGGGCAAATCTAGGTACTTGGACGCGAACTTGTTCCTTAGAAATAAAAAAGTTGTCTCGCATCGCAGAATGGTCATAGACAGTTTCAAGTTTAGTGATTACATAGATTCACAGTTATTTAGATTCATGACAGTACAATTTTTTTTGTTTTGACTCTATGAGCTCTATTATTGAGATTTTCTAATTAGAAACTTAATTTAATCCTTTTGATTTGTTTTCTGGTAGCTTGAGCATTTGTCCTTGAATTTTCATTTTAATACTATTGTTTTTCATTTAGTTTTCTTTTTTAGACATATATTAGAGAATGGCTAGCTGCATCAAAAGACAATTTGCTGGATCCAGGAAGCTCCCGTGTTCCAGATTGAGCCACAATTTATATAGTAGCATTGATCCCATCTCACCCAAAATTTATTTCTCTTGTTAGTTAGATTTCACAGCTATTTAGATATAAAACCCTTATTCCATTAATCAACATCTATCATATTCAATCCAACAGACACCCTTGGCTTACATGGCTGTTCCCATTCAGTGGGTGATTTATTTATATTCTCTTGTTTTCCAGTCCATACATATTTCGTACATGTAGTAGTAACCGTATTGAGCACATTCTTTGGAAAAACAATGATTTGGAACAGAAAGTTTGAATGGAGAATAAGATATTTTTGTAAAGCTGAACTTTCCCGGCATCCGTTTGTAGCTTAACAGCCCAAGTAGTGGTCCTTCCTGTTATGTGATCAAGCAAAGGTTTGCACTGTACCATTGACAATCTCTTAGTACGAAGAGGTACTCCTAAATACCTGAAAGGCAGTTCCTCTTATTTACTACTAATAGCTTTTATATCTCTACGTTTTCCTATATTATTGATACCTCTACGATTCTGTTAAAAATACGTAAATAAAGAGAATAGTTTTTGGTTAATTTTCTGTGTATTGCTCTTGTGAAAACACTATTACATTTATACAGGTAAGATGGAAAGAAATACGGAACCAGATAAGGAAAATGGTTGTACAGAATATATTACTAACATAATTAGTCTATTTTGTTCCTATAATTATTTTGCTAAATATGGATATTTTCTACACTCCCCTCAAGTTGTGCACTCGGATTTCCAATGCTCAACTTGCGCAAGACATTGCTGAAAGCTTCAGTACTAACAGCCTTGGTTAGGATGTCTGCCAATTGATCTTTGATCGAACAAATGGAAGTTTGATAACCTTGTCTTCTAACTTGTCTTTGATGAAGTGTCGATCAACCTCAACATGTTTTGTTCTGTCATGTTGGACAGGATTTCCAGAAATACTTATTGCTGCTTTGTTGTCGCAAAATAACTTGCAGGCTGTTTTCTGAGGAAAACCGAGTTCATTTAGCAGTTTCCTAATCCATAGGATTTCAGTTATTCCTTTCACAATTCCTCTGAACTCAGCTTCCGCACTTGACAGGGCTACAACCTTTTGCTTCTTGCTTCTCCAAGTGACAAGATTCCCTCCTACCAAGGTGAAGTATCCAGAAGTGGATTTCCTTTCATCTCGGTCACCGACCCTATCTGCATCAGTGTAGGCAATTATATCGAGGCTATCATTTTTTCCGAAGTAGATCCCGGTGCTGCTTGTACCCTTTAGATACCTCAGAATCCTCATTACTGCTGTCATGTGATGTATTTGAGGTAGATGCATGAATCTACTCACTATCCCCACTGTATATGCAATATCTGGTCTTGTGTGGGCTAGATAGATGAGTTTCCCTACAATCTTCTGATATTGCTCTCTATCAGTCGCCTTTGCCCCTTCTATGACCTGAAGACCATGATTTGCTACAATTGGAGTGTCAGCCGGTTTACCACCTAACATTCCAGTTTCATTTAAAAGATCGAGAATATAGTTTCGTTAGTGAATAAAGATCCCTTGCGTGGATCTTAAGACTTCTATACCATGAAAGTACTTTAAGTTTCCTAGATCTTTCATCTCAAATTCCTGAAACAACTTCCCCTTTAAGGTAACAATTTCTTCCTCATCATCTCCGGTGATGATCATATCATCTACATATATAATTAGACAGGTGATTTTCTGATTTGCCCTTTTTATGAATAAAGTATGATCGGAATTACTCTGTCTGTACCCAAATTTCTTCATAGCCTTAGTGAACCTTCCAAACCAAGCTCTTGGAGACTGCTTTAAACCATACAGGGCTTTCTTCAACTTACATCCTTCTCCATCTTTAAAGTCATGAGAATATCCTGGAGGGGGTTCCATGTAGACTTCTTCTTCAATGCTTCCATGGAGGAAGGCATTTTTAACATCGAACTGATACAAGGGCCAATCTTTGTTTGCTGCTACAGAGAACAATACTCGTATTGTGTCTATCTTGGCTACTGGGGAAAAAGTCTCTGAATAGTCGATCCCAAAAGTCTGAGTGTAACCCTTGGCCACCAATCTTGCCTTGTACCTTTCAATAGTTCCATCTACCCGGTGCTTAATGGAGAATACCCATCTACATCCCACCTTCTTCTTCTCTTTGGGTAGAATACACTTTTCCAATGTGTGATTCTTTTCCAAGGCAACATATTCATTTTCCATGGCTTGTCTCCACTTCTCATCTTCAAAAGCTTCTTTCACGGTTCTGGGAATGTTTGTTGAGTATAGGGAGGTAGTGAAGGCAACAACTGTGTTGGACAAGTTTTCATTGCTGATTCTTTCTATGGGGTATCTGGACCGTTGATCTTCATATTCCGGGTCATACCTTTTGGGAGGAACACCTCTCGTGCTTGTGTGAGGAAGCTCATATCTGTTTTGACAATTATCACTGGACACAGATTCAGTAGGAACAGTACATGATTCAGAATTTACCTCAACTGATGTTGACTCAGGGTGCTCAGTGGTTGTCATTGGAGTGGATTGAGGAGAAGGAGCTGATACAGATGTTTCAGAGTTAACGTCGGCGGTATTGCTTACTTGCGTTGGAGGATCATGGTCCATCATTTCTGGATATATTAACCAGCTAAGGTCATCATTCGTAGTCTCCCCCTGAGGACCAGGCTGGGTATAGTAATAGGAGTGTTCAAAAAACTCGCAGTCAAGACTGGTGTAGATTTTGTTTTGAATGGGATCATAGCATCGGTACCCCTTTTGAGTAACCCATACCCAATAAAAACACATTTAATGGCTCGTGGTTCAAGTTTATTTCTGATTCTTTTTGGGAGATGAACATAGACAACACATCCGAACACCCGTGGAGGTAGAGAATGATAGGAAGGGATGGACACATGGGAAGAAAGAGTGTCAAGAGGAGTTTGGTATGCAAGAGGTTTGGTAGGTAGTCGGTTGGTTATATATGTGGCTGTGGCAATGGCTTCTGGCCATAAATGGACAGGGACATGGGATTCTAACATAATGGCTCTAGTAATTTCAAGAAGGGTTCGGTTTTTCCGTTCAGCTATCCCGTTTTGTTGAGGAGTATCCGGACAGGTAGTCTGGTGAATGAGGACATGATCAGAAATAAATTGTTTCATATCTAAGTTTATGTATCCTCCTCCGTTATCAGATCGAAGAATTTGAGGTTGGGCAGCAAATTGGGTACAGATCATGTTGTAGAAATTTATAAACACATCATATACTTCAGATTTATTTTTTAGAAAATAAACCCAACTCATACGGGTGCAATCATCCACAAACAAAACAAAATAGGAATATTTATAAAAGGCAAATTCAGGTGCAGGACCCCAGACATCAGAATGAATTAAGGTAAATGGCTTAGAAACATGAGTCGAACTGGGAGAATAAGAGTGTTTATGACTTTTTGCAAGTACACATGCTTCACAATCCAAAACAAAATCAATGTCCTTAAAAGAGAGAAATAATCGTTTAAGATAACTTAAAGACGGATGACCTAGCCGTCGGTGCCACATCCAGATCTGATATTCCGGCGACCCTTGAGAAAGCAAAGCGTTACCCTGTTGAGTCACCTCGTTCACATAGTATAGACCTCCTCGTTCAATACCACGACCAATGATCCGCCCCGTCTGAGCATCCTGTACAATACAATCAGAGGAAGTCATTAGAATTGTACAGTTTAGTTCCTTGGTTAATTGACTAACGGATAAAAGTTTGTGGGTAAGACTTGGAATTAAAAGACAATTTTTTAAATGGATTTCTGATGTAATATTCACATCTCCGGCCTGAGTAATTTGAATAAACTCCCCATTTGCAGTTTGAATTTTAGTACGGGTAGTTGATGTGGAGGAAAGAAAATCGGATGAGTCGTATGACATAGTGTCCGTGGCCCCACAGTCAAAAATCCAATTGGACTTATTGCACATGAGACCCACACTTTGTTTTTCCTTGGGTTTTTTGTATAATTGGGCTTCTGATTTTTTGGGCTTTTGATTAACAAGGGCTAAAGGATCTGATTTTTTTTGGGCTTCTTGTTTTCCCTCACTTTCATTTCTAGAGGACGGCTCCTCTAGAATTTTCTCTCTTCTTCTTCCCGTCGATTCCTCTGTCTCCATCCATGGTTCACCAGAAACTTTGGTGAACCCATCCTTGCCACTCGTACCTGTTCGCCTGTCGGTAACACTGGTTGACGAAGCCTCACTGGTACCTGTTCGCCTATTGGTGACAGTGGTTGACGAAACCTCGCTGGTCGGTTCTCCTTCTCCGATGACGGCGTTAGCCTTGCCGCCGGTCTTTGTTACCTTGGTGGCGGCTTTACGCTGTCTCAGGTCCTCCCACCATTCCGGGTAGCCGATGAACTTAAAACATCCTTCCTTGGTGTGTTTGGTTCCTCCGCAGTGGCTGCATTTGAGGTGAGTTTTGTCCTCTCGCCGGAATGATGAATCTGACCGGCTAAATGAAGAATCTGACCGGCGTTGAGTGACAAGACCACTTCCGATCTCTGAGGGACCTCGTTCCAGTGATGAGTTGCCGATCATTATGCCACGACGAGCAATTTCTCGTCTGATGGTGGCATATGCGGCATCAATGGTTGGAAGGGGATCTAAATTCAGGATGTCTCGCTTTTCTTTGTCAAGTGAATCATTTACACCAGCTAGAAACTGTTACAGCCTTTGTCGTTGTATAAATGAGTTGAACAGTGTGATGTCTTCTGCGCATTTCATTGGGTTCGGCATTCGTCTATCGATTTCTTTCCAGAGGGTATTTAATTTGCTGAAATACACCTCTATCGTGTCTATCCCTTGTTTCATAGAGGTTGCCTTTGTGTTCAGATCATAGATCTGCAATTCATCTCTGCCGCTACTGAGTAGAGTTTCGATGCCTTTCCATAAATCTCGGGCAGTTTTGTAGTCCAAGAACTGATTCACGAGATCTCCGTCAATATTCTCGATGATCCATGAAATGACCATCGAATCTTTTTGAGCCCATTGCTGGTATTCTGGATCGTCTGGTGAAATGGGGTTGACGATGATGTGATTGAGTCTTCCCCGGCCACCAATTGCTATCTGCATCAGTTTACACCATTTGGTGTAGTTGGTGAAGTTCAATTTTTCCGCGACTCGCACTGTTTGTGAAGTCCCTGGTTTGATGTTGGTTGAATTTTTGTTGAGTGTTTGGAACATTTGAAACAGTTGTTGGATATGTTCCATAGAAATAAGCTGGTTTGGATTTTCCGGTGGGTTTTCCGATGGGTCTTCCATTTCGGTAGATCCCGGTAGATGATGAGTACGAAAAACCGTCGAAGATCGACCTTACGGCTCTGTTACCATGTTAAAAATACGTAAATAAAGAGAATAGTTTTTGGTTAATTTTTTGTGTATTGCTCTTGTGAAAACACTATTACATTTATACAGGTAAGATGGAAAGAAATACGGAACCAGATAAGGAAAATGGTTGTACAGAATATATTACTAACATAATTAGTCTATTTTGTTCCTATAATTATTTTGCTAAATATGGATATTTTCTACAGATTCCATGACACTAACATAAACGTTGAGGTGCGTGAGCGTTTTGTCCTCCATAATTCCCATACTGGCTACCCATTGTCCCACTTCCATATGAGGTTGTCCTCCGATGTTTATGATCGTAAATCCAGTGGTAGTAATATAATTCAGGGGTAAAATGGGAAATTGATTCCATAATAGGATGGTTTTTAAAATATCATCATGTAATCACAGTGAGCAGCCTATGGTTTAACAATTTTAGGTTCAAGTATAAGGGCCACAGTATAAGACTTCATTCATGTAACATCCACTGGGAAGCTATAAACCTTTTTAAGGAAGCAATTGTTTGTTCAGTATCAACAACATACAATATCATAGTTTTCTTTCATTTTTCTGTAGCTTTATGAATATCATCCTCTTGCAGCTGAACCATCATATCACCTTCCTTAATAATATTGTTTATATATTATAGATCCAAACCTTTATATACCATCCTGGTTTCTTTGATTATGCTTGCCCACTTCTTTCCCATCTTATTATTCTTCCCTGGGTTCTCTTTTCGGTGTTTGATATTATGAACGTCCATACGTCTCCATAACAGAATGTCATTGAAGCAGTTTCGACCTTACTGAACGAAGACACAATCTCCAGTGTCATGATTTTAGAGTTCAAATTATTCTTCGTTAACGAAAATTAGCTTACTTAACAATATAGGGAAATTGATAAGATTATAAAATACACGTTAGATGAGTGTAATGAACTATGTATTCCCTAATTATTTTTGTTGTTGAGTAGATGCCAATTTTTTTTCCAGAGAAGCTTATCCTTTATGTTTCAAATGGTGGGAATTTCACTTATAACTATAATTGATCATCTGATACTCTCATAGTTAAGTCCCAAGCTTGTTTCCAGGAAATTAAAGAATTTCATTTCTTCTATTCAAGCATTCTCTGTTCTATTTTTAAAAATTAAATTATATAAACTTTTGAGCAGCAACTAGTTAGCTGCACCCATCCTTTCCGACTTGTTAGAAGTACGAATGATTATAGTTAGCTAGCTTTGTTCGATGATGATCCTTTCTTCTTTCAGTGATAAGTTTTGTAATGTCAATATGTCAATGTATCGTAAATGTATTAGCTTTTCTATTTATAAGGGAACCTAAGAAACGTCAAGACTATGAAAACTTAATATACAAAATCACAAATACTTGAAATTTGATATCATTCTTCCAGACACACTATTTTCTCTAAAAAGGGCGCCTAAAAATCTTGTTTTTTCGTCGACAAATAACGACATTGATTACCTTCAGGACTTTATTGAAAGACACCACACATTTTGACGACCATCTGCTCTATTGCACCCTGTCTAATACAACATGGATATTTTATCTAAAGTAGGTTTTTCATTCATTATATATTTTTTTTACTTATGTATTTCAGCTAGCTCGTCTTATAATTGCTGATCAGGAACGTCATGAAAAATTCTAGAAATAAAAGATGATATCTTTTGTTAGACTTAGTAAAGAATACTTGGATGGAGTAGAAGATCTTTAAACCACGCATTATCTAAAAAATAAGTAGGAGAGAAAATTTCATGTCCTTGTATTGAATATGTACTTATCAATCAGGTAAATAGAACTACAGTTTATGATCATCTTATTGTTAATGGTATTATGCCATTATATGATAACTTGTTTTGTCACGGAGAGTCTCTAGAGGGATTAGACAATACTGAAGTAAATAATCAGAAAAAGAAGGCAACTTTTAGAGGTGATTATATGATAACAATGACACACGAGGCTATAAAAATTTCATAGATAGTGACATCAATGAATGAAGTGAGATGGATGCTAATGTCAAATGTTTGATTTTTGTAGATCTTTTTTTTTTGCTAAACCAAGTACATTATGCTAAGAGAATAATTTGATGATCATTCACTTTTTAAAAATATCCAAAATTCTAATTTTATATTATTCTCCAAATTTGTTTTTGTTACAAAATAATACTATTCATATAAAAAAATTAAAATATGTGTATATAATATGTGAATCTTTTATGTATCTATATATATTTTGAACTTCTTCGATACATATTCTGATTATAGTTAAAGCAAGAGAGTGCTTTTTATTTCATATGTAACACAAGAAATTAAATCACCTCCCACTACCCCTCTATATACATTTCTGTTTTGGTTCTTCTCCACGGGTGATGCAGGAATTTTCCTAATATTTTATCAACTGAGATTTCGACATAAAAGGATCTCTTTATTTCTTCACCGCGGGTTCTCACATCATTTTCTTGAAAAGATATTATATCACCGTGGGAGAGTTTAAAATGAGTAATGTTAACCATTCCATTATTCACACAAACCCTTCGATGACTTATCGGCTGCCTTGCTTGAGGAATAGTTTCACAAATATGGAGACGAACCGGGATAACGTCCGATCTTGTTTTTGGATTGAGTAGAAAGAGGATATATGAAGTTCGTTCTCTTCCTCTGTGCATCTCTGTGATGGTATATACTTTATGTTTTGATTTTATATGCTCTCTGTTCTTTTTTTGTTATTATAATACATTTTTAAATGATAATTTGATTCTTTTAAAAATAAATTAAATTACACTAATTTAATATTTTAATTTTTTTATATATTTAAAAATTATACAAAAAGACTATAAACATTTTAAAAATATTTTAAATTTAGCATGTCAAAAGAAGCCTCATCCAGAGATGGATAAGTTTGAACATCAAGGACGCAAATGAAGAATTACATCCTTGATTCAACAAGTTAACCAAATTATCTATTTTTTTGCATATCTATCGTACAAAATGAATGTTCAAATAGTTAAATGAATCCTTAGTTCATTTCTTGGACACCTCAAAGACTCACCACTTAAAGGATATGAATTGCATTGTTCTTTCTATGAGACTAAATAGATAATTGAAGGTTTGAGCTTAAAGTATTAAAAGATTCATGTTTGGGAGTATGATTATATCCTTTTTAGGAGAGAATTTTCCTATAAGTATGTCAATGAATGCAAAATTGTTGGGGCTTTTAGATGTAAAAATAATGCTAAAAAATTCCATCAAAGGTCCTAAGATATAATACTTTAAAACCAATATATCAAAGATTAATTATCTACAAAAGATTCTAAAGCAATGAGATTACATCATGCAGAGTGTAACAAAGATAAAATACTACAACATCCTGCAAAATATGAAGCTTGCAAATGTTTTCATAGTAAGTATCCGGAATTTCCCAAAGATCACCACAATGTACGTCTAGGAAAAGCTTCTTATGGGTTTAATCAATTTGTCACAATGTGAATGGTACATAGTATATTGAAAGTCATTTTAATGTCATATAATATTCCACTACGGATGTTCATGAGGTAATAGTTCTTCATTCAACCTTTGCTAATATTAGACGAAAAGCTCCCTAATTAATATAGATGTCTTTTTGCAGCCTTTAATTAAAGATTTAAATGAATTATGGGATGTTGACATAGAAACATATGATACCTCTACTAAGGGGTTGTTCAGATGCGAGCAACTCTCACGTGGACTAGAAATGATTTTCAAGCAGATGGTACTCTTTCTTAATGGAGCACTTCTTTTCAGTTTGCATGTCTTTATTGCAACATTAATACAGATTATAGAAGACTCACATATTCTAAGAGATTGTTGTTACGAGAATAAGGAGTTGGGGCAGCAGACAGTTGTTTTTTCCCAAATATGTTGAATAGTTTTGTTAGTTGTACTGTGGTTCAACCTACTGATGAATCAGGCAATACTTTTTTTATTCTGTATTGTTTTACGATCTTATATGCTTGGTGTGTGTTGTTGAATTATTGATCATCCCTTCTAGGATGTTAACTTTCATGAAATTCAATAGTCAAAACAGATAAATATTAAAAAAGAGTTAGAAAACAGAAAATCTTTTTTAGTTTTGGGCTGTTGATGTTGTTCTCATGCTGCTATATTTTTCTGATCAACTTATTCTTGCTCACCTTTGGTTCTGCTATACCTTATTTTTTTCATTTGATGATGCTTTTGAGGGTGAAGATTACCAGTCATGTTGTCTGTTTTATGTCCATTTTATTCCTAGGATGGTCCATAGTTGTTTGACACTATAGGGTACAGATTTTTTCGGATCTTGTACACCCTTCTCTTATATATACTTGTTATCTATAGTTTTGATGATTTTATAAACGTAGGGACCATGTAAAGGGACCTGGTTCATTGTATTAAAAACTCTCTATTGCCAGGCTGCAAAAAGGTACAAGTTATAGGTGCATAGTCTCCAACTAATGACACGACACACCCAGGTACATTGTATAGAGACCTTGACCTTGGATAGACATACTTGTAACTGCCACCCTGGAAAAAAAACAAGTGGTTCATGTACAGTCTCGAACCGTGGCAGAAATTGCAGAGACCTCGACCAATGGCATGGTCTCTAAGGTTGTGAATAATCTTCATTCACCTTATGTCCAATAGTCAAAGCCTTAGTTTTTCAACATGAAAAAGGTTTCAAGGACTCTTGAAAAGGCTGATCAAAAAGTAAATATTCATCCTGAAGGTCAAACTCAAACCAGAAAGAGCTGCGAGGTTAGTAGTCTTAGGATTTATTATTCTTAACATATCTTGTAAATTCGATACTCAATCTATAAGGGAATAACATAGTTGTTTTGGTGTTAAATTATAAATTAATTATAGTTCACTGATTTAGTTGGCAGAGTTGTATCTGCGATGGGAAAATTGAAAATATCAAGAGTTAGGTGTTTTAGTGGGTTGTATCGTATCCCCTTTGAAAAAGTCTAAGTTTTCTAGGGTTGACGGCTTAATGGGCGGTGTTGTGTACGCTTAGTATCTTCAAGTAGTAGGTAGATTACTTGTTCATGAGATTAGTAACTTTTTCTCACATTGGTTGTAACTGGGTTCACTTTTATCTTGAGAATGAAGCAGTTGAAAATAGCTTGCAATAGGTCGTGGTTTTACTCGGTTGAGCAAGGAGGTTTCAACGTAAATTGCTTGTGATGTGTTATAATCGTTATTGACATTGCACCATTTGTCGAGTTATGTCCTTGAACTAGTCCGTTAAATGGTATTGGATGCACACATTCTATCAATTGATATCAAAGCAAGTGCTCTAGTTGGATGACACAAAGAGAGATACTCTTGTCAAAGAATGGTTACTCCATTGAACATAGAAGAGGGACAATCTTCAACACAACCACCACATTTCAATGAAAAAATCTATAGCTCGTGGAAAACAATGATGCTTTATTATCTCATTGATGAAGACATCGAATTATGAGATATAGTGTTGGATGGACCCTTCATTCCAATATTGAAGTGAAGGAAGCTAATATAAGAAATTTTATGTCGAACACTTGAAAACAGTACAATGAATCTGAAATTAAGAAGATTGAGAAAATCTACAAAGCAAAAAAGTTAGTGTGTGAAATCGGTGATAAGGAATACAATCAGATTTCTTCATGTGAATCAGCGAAAAAATCTTTGATTTGTTGAGGACTGCTCATGAGGGTACAGAGCAAGTAAAGGGATAAAAGGTGGAGATGTTGACCACCCAATATGAAAATTTCACAATAAAGGAGGGAGAAACCATTCACGATATGCATACAAAATTATCATCCATAACCAATGAACTACGAAGTTTTGGAGACCCTATCAGCACAAGTAAGCAGGTCAGAAAAGTGCTTCACGTTCTCCCTATGTATTTGGCAAGTAAAGTGGATGCTATTACTGAGGCTAATTAAGGATCTGAAAGTCTTTAAAATTGATAATCTGATTGGGCATATGAAAAATGATGAGATGAATTGAAATCAGGACATCTCAAAGAAGGAGGCTAAAAAGGACAAGTCACTATTCCTCAAAATATCATCTGGTGAAGCATTAAGTGAAGAGGATTACATGGTGTATCTCACCAAGAGATTTAAAAAAATTAAGAGAAAACACTGAGGGTTCAGGAAAGGGGGAAATCTTCCTCAAACTGCCATTGTTAGTGACATCTTGCACATTTGTGGAAAGGGTGGTCACTTCATGGGAGATTAGCCAATGGCGAAAGATGAAAAAAAAGAGCACTACAGACCTGGAGGCTAAAAATACAAAAGAAGGGAACTGGTCCCCGATAAAAATGCAAGGAAAGCTGCAGCTGAACGTATCATCAAGAAAGATGCAGTGTGTGGAGACTCATCAAGTAAATCAGAAGAGTAAGACTGCCCTGATGATTCCTCCATGGTGGTTGCTTAAGACGATACAAATATCTTTTATGGGTTGTTTGATGTCATGTAGAAATCTAATGATGAAGACAATGAAAAGTAAACCCTCTTTGACATTAATAAAAAGTTAAATACTTTTTCTATTTGAAGGTGGAGGAAACTAACCAAGGTCCTGATTGACTCAGTTATAGAGTTAACCACTGAAAAGGACTATATGAACAGTAGTATTGATGGTCCTAATGAAGAAAGAGAGTGATAGTTGTTCAGATGTCTATAATTGAGGAACAAGTGATGGTTATAGAAAATGAAAAAAATGGAACTTAAGGAGCAACTAAATTTAATGATTGAAAAAACTGGAAAAAGAAAGGGGGAAGCCACTAATCTGTAGGCAGAGTTAGAAAGCAATCTAAACACGGCTTAGACTAGACCTGCCTTAGACCTGGAAAGAAATGATAAGATGTAGAGGGACCTGATCCATCTAAAGGAAGAACTTCAAGTTTCTTATAATGGACCAGCTCAACCAATTTGCTCTCTAACATTACTATTCAAAGAAACTATAATAAAAAGGGATGAGGCAATCTCAGCATCACTCCTCTTTACGACCCCCACAAAAAATATGTGTGTGTCTGAGACAATTTATTCTTTCTTCATTGTGGTCGAAATGGTCATCTGAAAGGAGTTTGTCCTGCCTAGAAAGCTTTACAAGAAAATTATTTTTCTATTCTAACCATAAAAGGGCTCAACTAGGGGTCCATGTCCTACTACAAAAAGATAGACGAGAAACTACTAGAAATAGAGGACCAGATCCAGTTCGTAAGGACTTAAACTTGAAGAAGGAAAATTTGCTAAACTGCGCAAAAAAAATAAATCTTATTACACCTTTGTCAACTTATTGGGAACTCCAATTGAAGTGGGTTTCCAATTTTAACAAATAATGTTTGTTGCATGTGAGTGAAGGAAGTAGTATCAAGTGTTGGTACATGGACAACAGTTGCTAAAAGCATATATCTGGAAACACCAAACACTTATTTAACATTAGGAACTTCAATGGGGAGGTGTTTCTATTGGCGATGGCAAAAAGGGGTATATTCTAGCAGTAGTAAAAGTTGAAAAATCTCATGAAGATTCCACTGAAAATGTGTACTATGTAAGTGGGTTAAAGTACAATCTTCTTAGTGTTTCCCAGATATGATAATGTAAAAATGAAGTCAACTTTTTGTCACACAAATGCATTGTTAACTGTTTGTCCATGAAAAGGGTGATTTTGACGGCCAGAAGGAGAAAAAATATGTATGTGGAAGAACTAGAAACAACTCATAGGGACGATCTGACATGCCTAAGTGCTCAAAGTTAAAGTGCTTACTTTTGTCATAGGAGACTAGGTCAAGTGATCTCTTCTCTACTAAACAAATGTTTTCTAGGGACCTGACCAGTAGTCTACCAAATCTTAAATTCTCTGCTAGTAAAGTGTTTGATGAATGTGTCAAAGGGAAACAAACCAGAAACTCATTTAAATCAAATTAAGCAGGTAAGTTCTTCAAGGTTCTTGATTTAATACATATGGACTTGTGTGGACCATAAAAGATCAAGAGTCGAAGTGGGAAGAAGTACATCTTGGTTGTTGTCGATGACTACTCAAGATTTACGTGTACTATGTTTCTCGAGTAGTGATGATGTGATGATGTTCTTCTTCATAATTAAAGCCAAGCTAAGTTGCTTTGTTGGTAGGATCAGGTCCGACCATAGAAAAGAGTTTGAAAATGCTAAGCTTGATGTCTTCTCCGCAGAAATGGTATCAAACACAACTTTTCAGTACCTAGAACACATCAACAAAATTGGGTGGTGGGAAGGAAAAACAAAATCTTGGTAGACAATGTAAGAACCATACTCATTGAGTCATATCTTTCTCAAAACGTCGGCTGAGGCAATCAACACTCTGTTTTATGTGACAAACATGAGTTTGATTAGGCCTCTCCTGAAAAAAACACCCTATGAGCTACTAAACGGCAAGAAACCAAAGCTAAACTACGTAAGGCCGTTTTAATGCAAGTTCTTTGTGCTAAGAAATAACAAAGATGATTTGGGAAAATTTGGTCCCAGAAATGATGAGGTTTTTTTTGTGGGATACTCATCGTCAAGCAAGGCCTTATAGAGTTTTCAACATAAAAAACACTTCATTGAGGAAAGCTTTCATGTTGTATTTGAAGTAAGTAGTTATCTAGAGAAAATTTATTTGAAGGATGATGATGATTTGCTGGATTTGGTTGCATTCTATGCGTTCATCTCTACTATTGAGCCAAAAAATGTAAAAGAAGCCCTAATGGATTCTGACTGGGTAATCTCTATGCAAGATGACTTTCATTAATTTGAGCGAAGCAATGTGTGGTACCAGGTCCCAAGACCTACTACCAGAACCATTACAAGAACTGGGTGGGTGTTCAGAAACAAACTTGATGAAAGTTGGACTAGCATGAGAAACCAGTCCACACTAGTGGTTGACGGGTACAATCTGAAAGAAGGCATCGACTATGATTAGACTTTTTCTCCTGTTGCAATAATGGAGCGTATCAGAATCCTCAGAGCATTTGTAGCTTTCATGGGATTCAAGTTGTTCGAGATGGATGTAAAAAGTGTTTTTATGAATGGAGATCTAAAAGAAGAAATATATGTCAAACAACCACCTTGTTTTGAAGATGCAAATTTGTCAAATCATCAGTTCAAAAAAACTAGTCTTTCTATGGACTGAAGCAGGCACCCAGAGCTTGGTATGAAAGGCTTTCCAAATTTCTACTGAAGAATGGATTCTAGTGGGGCAAGATCTGTAACATTCCAGAAAATCACATGCATAATGAAGAGCCCGGTATCTCTTTAGGAATGCATATTGGGGGTACATAGACGTCCCAATGCCTAATGTTGAAGAATATTGGGCATAGTATAGAAAATTAGCTAAGGCAGTTAGCCAATTTATATAAAAGTCTAAGCAGTCATAATATAATCTAAGATTGTTGTCCAAGAAATGTACCTGCAATTAAGACCCTATACTAAACACAAGTCCTCAACAAATTATATTAGGTACTAGGCATCAAAGTTTCAAGCCCAGTACCATACCTCATGACCATTTAAAGTGATCATCTAAATTAAGTAGTAGTCAAGGACATAATGAGGGTCGTTCGGACAAGGAGTAAATATTCCAAATAGGACATCAAGAATAGTTAGTTAAGAAAGTACAACCAACCCATGTTAAAGAACATGGGTAAAGCATGTGGGAGAAACTTCAAAGAGTGGACCACCCTAACCGAATTTGGTTAGGGTAGTCAGGGGGCAAGCGTGCAGATGGTTTCAACCATGTAGGACCTAGCACTCTAACTAATTATAGACTCTAATATAATGCCCTAACTAACTAATTAACCTAGTAAAAACAAAAAAAATTACCTAATACACCAAACAACCTAAGACTTAATTAGGTTACACTAACCTAGTAACTAGTTAAATAGACATCCTAGTACCAGACCTACGATTGTCCAAAGGGTTTGTTATGGTCCTAAAAACTCAGGTATTCTTTAGTAATTAACATAGTTTACTTCAGTAATTAATTTAGAAGTTTAATTAATTCATTTAAAAGGGCAAAACCAAAATTACAAAGCAATTTCCAGATTTCGGTTAAGACAATAAAATGACAACTTAGTACCTAACCTAGAGTTTTGCAAAGGGTTAGTTATTGTTATAACGACTTAAGGGTACTTTAGTAATTATAATATGTCACTTTATTAATTTAAATATTCATTAAATTAATTAAATTAAAGGGGTCAAACCGAAATTCATACACTAACCTAGTATAATTCAAGAAACATCCTAGTACTTAACCTAGGATAGTCCAAGAGGGTTAGTTATGGTTATAATGACTTAGGGGTACATAATTAATTACCCCAGGTCCATTAATTAATTAAATTAGTGATTTTATTTATTAATTTAAAGGGTAAAAACAACATTCTTAGGAAAAATTTCAGATTTCACTAAGTGTTGTGATTTCCTAGCTTTTTAGTAATTAATAATTGGTTAATTTAATTAACTTATTATGAATTAGTTGAATGAGTCAATATAAGTTCCTAAACCTAAAAACTCACATTCAAAAAGCAAGAAAAGTCGACGCTAAAACAGTAAGGAAAAGGCAGAAAGTTCATGGACGTTCTTAGGTGAATTGAAGGTGTTCTTCAAGGTTTCGTTCAAGGTGTTCGTTGTAAATTCAGTTCTACATAAGTTATGGGTTTATCTACTTGAATGCTTTCTCCAAGAGTACTTTCCATCATCTTGAATTCATGAAATCGCGAAACTAGGGTTGTTTCCTAAGGTTCTTGTCGAACTTCCCTTTCCCTAGAATTCTTGTTACGATTTCTATGTTGTATATATTATTCTTGATAATGTTGTTTGTATATGGTGCTGGTTGTTCTTAACATGTATAGTTCTTTAATTATGAATGTCGAATGAAATTATGAAATTGTAATCATATGATGTTAAGTGTTCTTTTAAATAAATGAATAATGCAATGTTACACTATGTCCAAAAATGTTAAGTGTTGATGTGTTACGTCCTAATGGTTACTTTTAATGCGATTTATAAAGATTTTCTGTTCATTAATGTCTTAACATAACATTGTCCGAATTGGGTAATAACGTTATGCTAAGGTTATTCTCTAAGGTTGGCTTAAGAGATATCCATGAAATAATACTTGAATGAATCGCTTTCCTTATGCCAATTAAATGGCTAACAATACATTGTCTAAGAGTGATGAATGGAATTGGCTATAATATTATCCTAAATAATTAAAAGATTGGCTTATGGTTATTACATATAAAATTAAGCATGAATTAATATGAAAATTGTCTTATTCCAGCAATGATGGTTATGTAATCTTTACCTAATTTTTTATGCAATTAATCATATGCCAATCGTATGTAGCCCAAATAATGAAATAACAACTCCAGCATTCCTAAAGTAATTCAATGAATCCATATCATAGAGCATGTAATTCATTGAGATAAGTTTAAACATGGTCTAAAAGAATGAACTATTATCTTATCTAATTCATTGAATGAAATGCTCATCGTCCATAAACGATAATATGAAGCTACTAAACGAAAGTAAGCAAGTAATATGAGTAATAACAGAACTAAAGATGTCTAATTTAAGAAAGTGACCAAGATGAGGTGTCAAAATTAGTGAGACAAGCAAAATTTAAACCTAATCTACTATGTTAAAAATACTTACGAATGAAGGTGTTATAACGTGTGAGACAAGTCTCATTAACACCAAGATGTTATGTAAGGACAATTCACATTTAATAAATGTAAAGAAAAGGATGACAAGTCATCAATAGAGTAAGTGAATCTCAATCTGGAAGAAAACGTTCATAATGATTGAGTCAACTCTAAAAGATAAGAAGATAATGAAAGTGAGCAAAGCAACGATGGAATAATTATGAGCATATGATTGAGAAACGATAGACTAATTATGAGCATATTATTGCATGTGTAAATCACATGAGACGAGGCTACCACCAAGGTGGACAGGTAGTCATTACGTCTCTAGTCTTCGAACTATGTCTAGCCATCATAGGAACTAGCATGTGGTGTCCACCAAAGAGAGCTAGGTATGTTTCGATCTCACCTTAGCCAATGAGATAACCTCTTTTAGGTGTGGGGTGGAAACAGGATTTCATGTTTAGCTCACATGATCTATGTCGGTTAAAGCCAAAAAATATGATATTCGTTCACTATAATTTTGACCCACTCCTTTCTGGTGTGGAGTAAACACTTGATACAGATTCACCTTAGCTAGGAATCACCTCTTTTCGGTGTGGGGCAGACAATGGATTTCATGAGTAGCTGATATGATCTAGATTCATTTTAATCAGTGAATCACCTCTTTTCGTCTTGGGGAAGACACTATATTTTCATGTTAGCTCTCATGATCTTACTTCTAAAGATGTCTCCATGAAATCAAGAAAGAAAGATGATGGAATCTATGTTCAAAGTGAGATATGAAAGAGCTTAAGAATGTCAATTGCCAATATGATTACCAATGAAGTTTCAGCAAATAATGGAATTATTGAACTACACAATAATAAGAAGGAAAAGACTGAAAAATAAACAAAACGTAGGACCAAAATAATTATTGAACTACACAATAAGAATAAGAAAAAGACAAAAAATTAAACCAAGTCCCTAAGAAAGAGCTCTCGGGTTCAAGCATACAAAAATTTCAAATCTTCACCCGAGTGGTTCTAAAATTATATTGATAATTTCAATGTATTGTAATCACATAGAAAATGATCTTTGTTCTTAGAATGTATTAAAATACTTCATATTCATACCACAATTCATAACTAACGATTTCGGAAAGTCTAGTGACTACACATTTAAGAAATTACATATTTGTTTAGAAAGGGCTTATGTGTATGTGTGCATACACCCATACTTAGTACATGTGGTGTACTAACCCTATTAAATTTACTACTTTTATAGGTGCAAGTTAGAGTGCAGATTGAAGACTCATTTCAGCGGTTTGGACATCAACATTCTCCAGACCATTTGGTATGTCCTCTTGATTTCAAGGATGCTACAATATTAGTCTAGCCTAGTAGTAGACATATCTAGTGATTGTTGTTCCTAGAGTTTGTTTCAGATAGTTTCTTTATGAAGCTTTTGTAATAAGGCTGTGTTTGACAAACTTATTTATGATATATTGATTCTCCTTTTGAATTGATTCTTTATGATAGATAATTTTTTCTCTAATTTGAGATTAATATATGATGTAACTAGTTAATTATTATATGAAGTCTATGTATACTTCATACGTTTAAAGAGTTTTATGTTTTCCGCATATTTAACTAGATGAATGTGATGAATATAAGAAGAAACTTGTTTGCGACCTCTTAAAGGTCAATGACGTCGGTTGCGATTTGGATTCCACAGTCCGGTTCGTGAAAAACATGGTATCAGAGCATGAGGTTAAATTATCTAGGAACTAAAGATCAAAACAACCACGTCACGTAGTTTCTAACTTTTGGTTGTGAATCGCGCCACAATCATGAATTAGAGGCTAAGTGATGTTAGGAGTCTTCCCTTCTTCTACTCTTTATAATACCGTGTAGATCTTTGACATTTTGTGTCAATTTAGCATCAAACTTCCTTCTTGTGTGTGCGTGTAGAAAGATGAAAACAAGAAGCAACGCAGGCATGAGAGTTGGAGAAGCAGGTGCTGGTGGAAACCCAGCTCCTCCTCAAGCCCCAACTGCTGGAGTGCAAGAGCTTGTCAACCCAGCTTTCTTGACGGATTGAGAAGTGGGAGCAGCACTGGTCCAGATGGATCAAGCCATCACTGCTCAGGCACATGCTATCACAGCCCAAGCCACTAGATAGAGTGCCCCCAAGGAGAACCCACATTCCTACACCATGGTTATTAGACCAAGAAATTTCACCTGCATAAATCCTGTAGTCTACTTTGGGTCCAAAACCAATGAGGATTCCCATGAGTTTGTGGACGAGGTCTAAAAAATTCGTTGTGCCATTGCTGTTAATGAAAAGGAGAAGGCTGAGTTGGCTGCATACCAACTCATGGATTTGGCTCAGATGTGTTACAAAAGTATTGAGATGGACGAGTTGGTCTAAGGTTCTAGATTAAGGTTCTATGATTTTAAAGGTAGAGAGGAGCAGGAGAAGTCAGCTCATGTTGATACTGGTAACTTGCTTCTCTTTTCTTTTACTATGTATGTATTGTTATATCAAGGATTACCCTTGTCTATGATACTCCTTTAGTAGCTAGCAAATTTGAATAGCTTCTTGAGATCTTACATGAACCATTTGTAGTTAGTACTCCCATAGGAGACAGTGTTAGGGCAGGATGTGTGTATAAAGATTTCCCAATAAGTATTCTTAATAAAGTTACTCATGCTGATCTAGTAGAAATAGCCATTCTTGATTTAAATATAATTTTCATTATGGATTGGCTTCATACTTATACTACCATACACCATCGAAAGAGGGTAGTAAGGTTTCAGTTGCCAAATTAGTTAGAGTTTAAATGGGAAGGGCGTGGTTCAAATCCAACAGGTCATGTAGTTTTTAAGTTAAAAGCCAACAAGATTTTATCTATGGGGTTAGGAGCAGATTAGAACCTTTGTTACGAAGAGGTTTCCATTGAAATTTTCGATTGCCAAGTGAAACGGTTGAAGATCAAGGAGGTTTCCACCATAAATGTCTTATGGAGGAACCACCTTTTTTAGGGAGCAACATGGGAGGCCGAGGACGATATGAAATCCCGTGACCCTCATTTGTTAAGTTCTTGACATCAGATATTCTCTTCCTAAGTATGGTTTTGTTTAAGAAAACGCTTAGTTTTAGTACATTAGTGGATTTTGGTGTTGTACGCCCATAGTCTTATGTTTAATAATTGCACTATGTGAGTTATAGTGAATTCATGTTTGCCTTTCACGTTGCTGTTTTTGTATAGCATAGATATGATTTTTGTGTTGCATGAATTGTGATGTGCATTAAGATAAATGTGATTGAGAAGGAAATTCCTCAATCTCAAATATGAAGCTTCAGTTAAGCTTGAATGATGTGCCTCATCAAAAGAAATATGAATCAGATATTCACAAAGAAGAAAAGCATAAGTACGTTAGAGTGTTTACAAAAAAATCACCCTCTTTGTAATGATGTGTAGTGTCATTTTGGGAGGAATGTTCCAAAGGGGGAGGGATAATGTAACATTCCGAAAACTCATATGTCGAATGAAGTTCCCGATAGGTCTTTAAGAATGCATATTGAGGGTAAATATACGTCCCAATGCCCAATATTAAAGATTATTGGGCATAGTATAGAAAATTGGGAGTTAGCCAATATCTACAAATGTCCAAGTAGGCATGATAAAATCAAAGAATGATTTCCATGGAATGAACCTGTAATGAAGACCCTAATGTCATAGACTTAGAGTATTTACTAAGACTCCATGCTGAACTTGACAACTTACTCACGAGTCATTAACAATCTTGTAAGCTCAAGTAAGCCTTTAAGACTTAGATCGCAAAGAGAATGCTTTGAAAGACATAGAAAGATAAGAAAGGGAACTTTTGAATAAGTCTTTTGTATTGCATGGAAGAATTGCTCACAACATTGATTTGATTGCTTGTGTCAATCTTTGATGACTTGCAAATGAATGTCACCCCCTATTTATAATACCTCATAAGAAACTATGTATAAACATTATTTACATTAAAGTCCCTCCTTATTTACACTTTATACCATCTCTAGAAAATTCTACACATTCTTGGAATATCTAAATCTTTCTAACAAACTATCTAAGTTATTCTAGAGAATTCTAAGGAATTTTCTAGCCTTCTATATTAGTCTAGAAGGTTCTAGTGTTCTCCGCAAACCTCTCCACAACCCTAGACCCTTCCGCTCCCACCGGGACGCAATATTTATTTGGCATGTGGCGGGACGTGACACTCTCCCCCACCTACGGATGCAACGACCGTGTCGTATCACCACTGCATCGAAGATCGAGTCTTGTGTTCTCATACACACGACAAATAGACCATTTACTCAATAAATTCTCTCGCGCAACAAATTCAATTGCTTCTTTGCCTCTTCGAACTCGTACTCACGATCTACCTCCTTCCTAGGAGGCAAGCACCTCGGTGCCTTCTTTGGCATCACAACGTTTTTCCCTCTTGGAAGCTTCTTCATGCATGGTGGCAAGGAATTCTTAGCACCATTGTATTCTTTAAAATTTTAATGGTGGTTGTGAATGTCGTCCCCCTTTTCTTATTGCTTATCTCGAGCTGCATGACCGTCAATAGCACTTGTCCTTCCCTATTTGGTGCCGTAACTGGTGGAACCATGCATGTTCCTCCTTTCTCCATCACCGTGTGACACTCTGGGAAGAACTCATTCCCAAGTATTATATCAAAGATATTTAAAGTAGAGACATTGGAGTTGGTTTTACCTTTCCACTCGCCTAGCATGATGCTTACTCCATGCGTGACTCCACTCAGGGGAGTCGGTGGTGCATTGACCGTCTTAAGTTTTGCTTTACTTGGACTGTAACGCAGCCCCAACCTTGTCGCTGCCCTCTTGGTTATGATATTGAACTCTGCACCTGTGTTGACCATAACACGAGTGGGTCTTTCATTGATTGTGATGTCGACATACTGCACACCGCATATTCTTGGTTTCTATGGTTGCTTGGTGATAGCTCCGTATAGTCCTATCAAGCCCAATTGCGTTGTCTCTGCACCTTGTTCTTGCTCATGTGCTTCTTTCTCTTTCCGCTCTCGCAGGATAGCAACAAGGCTCTTATGCTTGGGGCACCTTTAATAGCCTTGCGTCCCACCATATATGTAGCAACAACCTCTTTTGGTAACCTCTGTCTTTTTCTTTGTGTTGCCATGACATCCAGACTTCTTGCCATCGGACTTTAGGTATCCTGCTTCTTAGGATGTAGCTGTTGCTCCTTGACTTTCTAACGATCTCCCTCACCATGGTCATACTACCTCCTATCTCATCTCTTTTGGCTTTGTCGGGCTTCTCGTTCCTGAAGTCTGTCAACTCTTTGGCCGGCGTGATGGATTCATCAATCGTCCTGACCTATCAACGTTCTAACTCAGTCCTGGACCAAGTTTGCAGCCCATCGATGAACTGGAACAACATATCTTCATCTGTGAGGTTGGGAATTTGAAGCGTAAGGGTGGTGAACTCTTGCAAATATGCGCGTATGCTATCCATTTGTTTCAGTTCCCTAACTTGCGCTTCGCCTCATAGATTACGTTGTTAAGGAAGAATGCTTTCTTGAAATCCTCGTGAAATTTCTCCCATGTGATGATGGTGCAACGTCCAATCCCTATTTTTGACTCTTTACGCCTCCACCATAGCATGGCCATCTCCGTATAATACAACACAACTGTGTTAATCTTATTTTCGTCGTTCTTTACTCGATTACACTTGAAGTAATTCTCCAAGTGCCACAAGATATTCTCAACCTCTTGCGCGTCACGGATGCCTTTTAAAATAGGTAGCTTGGGAGACTCTACCTTGGCCTCTCTATCTCGTTCGAACAATGAAAATCCTCCAACTTCCGCACCTTCATTGAGTGCTTTTATCTCGACCTTCATGGTCTCAATAATTCTCATCACCTCCATGAGCCGACACTCCAAGCAAGTGATATATCCTTCGCTTTAACCACATCCACAAGCCCACACTCCAAGGAAGTTATGGACTCCTTCATCTCGAACTCGGCCTGCTGGCAACCTTCCAACTCTATATGGATATTCTCGGTCTCCTCAAGGGTCTTGAACTTGGTTTATGTCACGTTCATGGGACGTCCTAAAATCTCAACTACCTGTCTCGCCACTTCTACCCTTGCGACCCATTCTTATTCAATGGGATGTCTATGACATCTTCGCCTATTTCTTTGTCACTTGACTCAACAATCGAGGGTGTGTGAGATGTTAGCCCCTTGCTAGGTGGGAATCCAAGAAGCACCTTTTCATTATCCTTTTGATGTTTCTTCCCCTTTCGGTTCTTCTCACCACCATCCATATGGACATAGGTAGTGCTAGCACTGTTTACGTTTCCTTTGGTTGACATTCCGTTAATATCAAACCTCGATTTGATATAACTTTGTCATGGACTTAAAGTATTTGCTAAGACACCGTGCGACACTTGACAACTTACACACAAATCTTTCACAATCTTGTAAGCTCAAGTAATTCTTTAAGACTTAGATCACTAAGAGATTGCTTTGAACGACCTAGAAAAAAAAGAAAGAGAGCTTTTGAAGAAGACTTTTGTATTGCTTGGATGAATTGCTTACAAATTTGCTTGGTTTTCTTTTTTCATGCTTGGATACCTTGCAAATAAATGTCACCCCTATTTGTACTACCTCATAAGGACCTATGTGTTAATATTATTTACTTTTCAAGTCCCTCCTTATTTACACTTTAGTCCGTCTCTATAAAAGTCTACACAGTCTTGGAATTTCTAAATCATTCCAAGAAAATATCTAAGTTATTCTAGAGAATTCTAATGAATTATCTTTCCTTCTATAATAGTCTAGAAGGTTCTAGAGTTATCCGCAAACCTCTTCAAAACTTTAGACCCTTCCGCTCCCATCCGGATGCAAAACTTAATTGGCATGTGGCGGGAAGTAATACTAAGATAAAAACAAGTCCTGAACAAATTATATTAATTACTAGGCATACAAGTTTCAAGCCTACTACCATACCACATGACCATTTAAAGTGATCATGTAAATTAAGTAGTTCTCAAGGATATAGTGAGGGTCCTATGGATAATAGCTATATATTCCAAATACGACATCAATAAAAGTTTATTAGGAAAGTCCAACCAACCCATGTTCAAGAACATGGGCAAAGCATATGGAGAAATGACCTAGAAAGGACCACCCTAATAGAATTTTGTTAGGGTAGTTACGGGGCAGGCGTGCACATGGTTTCACACATGTGGGATCTAGATCTATAACTAAATGTTGACTCTATTCTACTTCCCAAACAAACTAACTAACCTAGGACAAACAAAAATAAATTACCTAGCACACTCGACAACCTAAGACTTTATTAGGTGACACTAACCTAGTAACTAGTTAAAGAGACAACCTAGTACCTAACCGAGGATTGTCCAAAGGGTAGGTTATTGTCCTAATAACTTAGGCATACTTTAGTATTTATCCTAGTTTACTTAATTAATTAATTTAGCAGATTATGTAATTAATTTAAAAGGGCGAAACCAAAATCACAAAGCAATTTCCACATTTCGTGTAAGACAAGAAAATGACAACGTATTACATAACCTAGGATGGTCCAAAGAGTTAGTTATGGTTATAACGACTGAAGGGTACTTAGTTATTACCCTATGTCACTTAATTAATTAAATCATCCATTTAATTAGTTAAATTAAAGGGGTTAAACCGAAATTCCTATACTAACCTAGTATAACTCAAGAAACACCCTAGTACTTAACCTAGCATAGTCCAAAAGTGTTAGTTATAGTTCCAATAACTTAGAGTAACTTTAGAAATTATCATGGGTCCCTTAGTTAATTTAATTAACCATTTATTTAATTAGTTTATATCGTCAAAATGAAATACTCAGGAAAAATTTCAGATTTGACTAAGTGTTGTGTTTTCCTAGTTCAAGTAAACCTAGAAGTGACTTTTTAGTAATTAATTAATTTATTAATACTCAGTCGACTGAGTCAATATCAGTTACTAAACGTAAAAACTCACAATCAAATACTTAGAATAGTCGACGGTAAAACAATAAGCAAAAAGGCAGAAAGTTCATCAACGTTCTTAGGTGAATTCAAGGTGCTTTTTAAGGTTTCGTTCAAGGTTGTATTATTATATTAACTTATAAATAAGGTATGGGTTTATCTCCTGGAATTATTTCTCCAAGAGTAGTTTCCATCATCTTGAAACCATGAAATCTCGAAACTAGGGTTCTTTCCCAAGGTTCTCATCGAACTTCTACGTCCGTAGTACCCTTTTTACGATTTCTATGTTGTATAGATTATTCTTTATTATGTGTTTGGTATGTGGTGCTAGCTGATCTTCATGTGTAGGGTTCTTTAATTATCAATGTTGAATGAATTTATGAAATTGTAATCGTATGTTGTTAAGTATTCCTTACGTGAATTTAAGAAATAATGCTATGTTAAACTATGCCCAAAAATGTTAAGTGTTGATGTGTTACGTCGTAATGGTTACTGTTAATGTGATTTATGAAGATTTTATGTTCATTAAAGTTTTTGCATGATGCTGTCCAAATTTACTAATAAAGTTATGCTAAGGTTATAATCTAAGGTTTGCTTAAGAGATCTCCATGAAATTATACTTGAATGAATTTCTTGCCTTATAACAATAAAATGGCTAACAATACATTTTCAAAGAGTGATGAATTGAATTGGCTATAATATTATCCTAAATAATTAAAAGATTGGCTAATTGTTATTATATAATAAATTAAGCATGACTGAATACGATAATTGGTTTATGCAAACAAAGATGGTTATGTAATCTTCACCTAATTGTTTATGCCAATATTAATAATATGCCAATCATATGTAGCAAAAATAATGAAATGACAACTTCAGAATTCCTAATGTAATTCAATGAATCCATATCCATGGGCATATCATTCATTGGAACAAGTCCCAATATTATCTAAAAGAATGTTCTATGAACTTATGTAATTCATTGAATGAAATGCTCATCGTCCATAAACGATGATATGAAGCTACTAAACGAAAGTAAGCAACTAACGTGAGTAATAACATAAATAATAATGTCTAAGTTATGAAAGTTACAAGAACAGGGTGTTGAAAGAAATGAGACAATCCTCACTTACACCTAAGATATTATGTTAAAAATACTTACGAATGAAGGTGTTAGAACTTGTGAGACAAGTCTCATTAACACCAAAGTTGTTAGGTAATGAAAATTCACATTTCATCAATGTAAAGAAATGGATGACAATTTATAAGTAAATTAAGTAAATCTCAATCTAGAAGCAAGCTTCCATAATGTTTGAGTCAACTCTAAAAGATAAGAAGATAATGAAAGTGAGCAAAGAACAGATAGACTAGTTATGAGCATGTGCTTGCACGTGTAAGTCTCATGACATGAGAATCCAACCTAGGTGGATAATTAGTCTCTTTACGTCCCTAGACTTTGAACAATGTCTAGCCAACATAGGAACAAGACTGTGGTTTCCACCTAAGAGAGCTAGGTATGTTTCGATCTCACCTTGGCCAGTGAAATCACCTTTTTTCGGTGTGGGGTAGATACTCGATTTCATTTTTAGCTCACATGATCTATGTCGGTTAATTCTCTAAAGGATGTTTTTGTATCACTATTGCCGTGAGTAACTCCTTTTTTGTGTGATGTAATCACTTGATACAGATTTGCCTTAGCCGGGAATCACCCAATTTCAGTGTGGGGCAGATACTGGATTTCATAAGTAGGTCACATGATCTAGATTCATTTTTATCGGTCAATCACTTTTTTCGGTGTGGCGAAGACACTGGATTTTATGTTTGCTTGCATGATCTCACCTCTAAATATGTCTTTAAGAAATCAAGATAGAAAGATGATGGAACGTATGTTCAAAGTGAGCTATGAAAGTAAGAGTTTAAGAATGTCAATTGCCAATATGATTACCAATGAAGTTTCAGCAAATAATGGGATAAGGCAAGTAGAATTGGCTTATAATGACTTCTTATATGATTCAAATAAAGGGGAGTAGAAACATAATAGCAAATCAAAGATTCATAACTTCCCTAATGTGAAAATTATTAAATAAGTGGCATACCCAATAGAGACTGGCTTATGAAGTGTTAAAATAAATATATAATGTAATGAATGACTCATTGTAAGAATAGTGAAATGATTCCTCAGTACTTGGGTTACTTACTTGATCCATTGTAGGCATGGGACTACAATGAATCATTGCCTTTGTAAGTAAAACGTAAGACCAATGGAATTATTGAACTACACAATAAGAAGAAGAAAAATAATTAAAAATAATCTAAGTCCCCAAGAAAGAGCTCTCGGGTTCAAGCATAGCAAAATTTCAAATCTTCGCCCAAGTGGTTCTAAAAATATGTTGATGATTTCAATGTCTTGTATTCACATAGAAAATAAGTTGTGTGGTTTTAATGCATTTAAATACATCATGTTCATACTACAATTCACAACTAACGATTTAGGAATATCTAGTGACTACACTTTCCATAAATAGCATGTTTTTTTAGGAAGTGTTTTCCTTGATCATGCATAGCCTTATGTGCTATACACCCATACTTAGTACAAGTGGTGTACTAACCCTAAACATTTTACTATTTCTGTAGGTGACGGTCTGAGAGTAGATTGAAGACTCATTGCAGCGGTTCGGATATCACCTATCTCCAGACCATTTGGTAGGTCCTCTTGATTTTGAGGATGCTACAATTTTATTCTAGCTCAGTAGTAAATAGATAGTGGATCTTGTCACTAGCGTTTCTTTAAGATACATTTTTTTGAAGATTTTGTAATATGATCGTGTTTGGCAAACTTATTAATGATACATTGATTCTCCCGTTGAATTGATTCTTTATAATAGATGGTTGTTTCTTTACTTTGAGCTTAGTGTATGATTTAATTAGTTAATTATTATATGAAGTCTATGCTTACTTCATACGTTCAAAAAATTTGAAATTTTCCACAAATTGAACTTGATAAATGTGATGAATGCAAGAAGAGGCTTGTCTGCGACCTCTATGAGGTCAACCACGCCGGTTGCAATTTGGATTCCAGAATTCGAGTCATGACAGAATCAACAACAAATTGTTTCTTTTGAAAATAGATCAATAATTTCTCATCATTCAAGTGTGTGTCGATGATATCTTCTTTGGATCTACCTTTGAGCATTTGTGCGCAGAATTTTCCACCCTTAAGGGAATGAATTTGAGATTACCATGATGGGAGAGTTGACCTTTATTTTGGATTTGCATATCAAGAAAACCTATAGTGGCACCTCAATTTATCAAGGGAATTATACAAATTTGTTGATAAATAAGTTTGAGATGGTAAACACTATGTCTATTGATACTCCCATGGGTACAAACTCAAAAATGGGATCAGATAAGGTTGATCCTTTAGTGATTAAATCCTTGTACAAAGGTATTATTGGATATCTATTATATTTAACAACAAGTAGGACAAACATCTTATTTAGCGTGAGAATGTGCGCACGGTTCGAAGAATGCCCCGGGGAATATCATCTAAAGGTAGCTAAATGAATACTACGGTATATGAAGAATAAAAGGGACCTGGTCTTGTTTTATCATGCATATAATTCTTTTGAACTAGTGGGATATGCATATGCCAATTTTGCAGGATATCTAGTAGACAGAAAGAGCACTTGTGGAATGACAAATTTCCTTTGATCCTCAATCATCTCTTAGGGACCCAAAAACCAAAACTAAGTGGCTCTCTGAAAAACTGAGGCTGAGTATGTTGTTTTTGCTTCTTCTTGTGCCCAAATACTTCGGATAAAGCAATAGATTGAGGACTTTGGAGTCCATATCAACACCATCCCTCTCATGTGTGATAACACTATTGTAATCAACATGGGAAATAATCTAGTCCATTACAAAAGAACCAAGCACATTGATGTCAGCGATCAAATTTTTAGAGATTATGTTTAGAAGGGGAGAATCATCATGAAATACTGTAGGACCGAAGATTAGATTGCACACATATTTACCAAAGCACTCAGCAAGGATCAATTTGAGAGCAGTAGGCTGAAGTTAGGGATGATGAACATGCACTAATCTAATCTCAGGAAGAAACCTGTAATTCCTCTTTTGTCTAAGATCTAATGGGAATGTATCTAAAAAATTTATAATGAATATATAAGTAAGATCACCTCTGTATCAAAATGCAAGTATACACCCATGGAAAGCACAAAAGTAGAGCACGACGAGAACTATTCAGGAAATGTATTTCATTTGTAATTAAGGACCTGGTCCCTCCCAAAGTTAGAACTCTTTATATTTGTTATAAACTGTCTAATAAGACTCGTCCAGATTGCCACGTGTCAATTATCGGTTCTTCTGACAGCTATCCCATCACCATAAATCAAAGCTACGCGTAAAGTCAAGGACTTGACATATCTTTTCAAATTCTTTTTATACTGCCCTTTCTTTACTCTATCTCCTTACATTTAAGAATTTCTCTCTAAGTGTAGTACAAAAACCCTTTCTATCCCTCTATCTCTCTCACTAGAATTTAAGTCTTTTTTAAAAAATCATGTCTCAATCTCAGCCTTCATCAAAGAAAATTGTAGACTCTCTAAATTAGATAGATCCAGTGTATTTTTACACCTCTTATGAAGCTATATCTTCGTCTAAATTTTAGACTAGTTATCCTGTCAACATCTATCCATTAAGTTTGATGTACAGTGATTTCACGGTACTTTCAATGCTTTTTCCTTAACTGTAGTATGTGTCTAGGGTATTTTAGTAGTAATTTTAATATGTTTTATCTCTGTTTTGCGGGAAATTATCTAAATGGAAATACATATGTCTGTGCAGAAATCAGTGCAAAATAGACCCACGAAGCCATCGACGGCCCGTCGTCCCATCGACGCACCATAGGTGGTGATCATCGACTAGAGGTCCTTGCATCTGTAAGCAACTCGGGGAATTATGACAAAGTGTGGGTCTACGAAACAATTGACAGTCCGTCGACTGATAAAATTACCGTCTTGGTAAATCGTCGATCAAATCAGAGATATGTCACAATATCCAGTGTTGAAGAATAACTAATTATGGAGCAACGAGAAGCATCGACGGGCCATAAGTGAATCGACGGACCCTGTTGTTAATCCATCGATTAGATCAGAGAAGATGCAAAAATGAAGGATGAAGAAAAATCTAAGTGTGGACCGTTGGAGGCAGTCGACGGTCTGTCGTTCCATAGACAGACTGTCTGTGGGATCGTCGGTTGAAGCAGTGTTTTCTTGACAAACATTCCTCAATCGTTTTACTTTTATTTTAGGAATTTGTCTTTATAAATAAGGTAAATAACCTCGTTTTTCTGGTTTGATTCTTTGTTATTTTTCATACTATGTTTTTTGGAGATTTGACTTTGCAACTTGGCAATTAATTCCTATTTTAGATTTCAATTTTAAAGTGAGTTTTGTTATTTCAAGTAGAATTTCTTGATTTTCTTCAAACTTGTGAAAGTAAGTTCATGATTTATTATTCAACATATATGAATTGTGTTCTTCTAAGAATGGGTAACTAAATCCACAATTAGGGTTGTGGGAACCATGGGTGATTAGAAAAATAAGTCTAGCTAAATAATAATTCTCAACAAGGTCATTGCATGCATCAATAATTCTTTCTTATCGAATTCTTTTTAACAAGTGCACGCGTTAGAACTCGCCTTATTGCTATTTTTAGGACCAAGAGTATAGTTAATACGAAAAGAATTATCGACATAGATCCTGTGGATACTATCTAATAAGCTAGTTTCGGTTGGTGCGTGGTGATAACTAAGCAAAACATCAGATAAGATACTTAATATGAAGTAAAATGTAAGGGCTAGTAATTTAACCAAATGTAGCCACATCAAGGTATGGGGTGAAATTCTCTAAATGCTCGACCAAGAATTTAGAGATACATAAATTATCACTTTGCATGCAAAACCTTAGGAAAGAATTATTATAGGCTTGGATTATGTCGTTATGAACCTATGGGTAACACTTACACTCTAGTTTTTCTCTCTACTTTATAAACATTAACAATTTAAACTTGCTACTTTTTAGATTTCACAAGATTGCAATACTTTTGTTTCACTAAACCTCCCCCCCTCCCCCTCTAATAACTAGTCTTCGGAAAGGACTTGACTATATTGAGGTAATCGTATATTAAAGTTAAGTCTAAATCATTTTCCTCGTGGGATCGACCCATACCTAATGATTGGGTTCTCTACTTGATACGATCTCTGATACTTTTTTAGGATAGTATAATGTCATCATATCAAATTTTTGTGCCGCTACCGGGGAAAGTGACGTTTAGATTAACTTAAAGAGCAATTATTGAAATTTCGCCAACAATTCCTAATTTTAGTTTTTTTTTCTTTTTTTTTGTATCTTTCAGGTTTAGGTCTAGTGTATCTTAAGTACATGTAGTTGAGGAGAACAAATACTTCCATTTGTTCGAGAATTGAACCGTACACTCCGCAGAATGAACGATTCACACAATCTTGCTAATCTTGGTGATAAGATCAACCGTCAACTTCCTCCACTGGTTTATGCTCACAACCAAGTGATTGTGGAGGACCCTAGTGATGGTGCTTTGAGGAGGCAACCTCCCACTTCACTCCCTTAAAAGTATTACTAGGGAAATGTTAACATCACCAAATTAGGATGTGCCTTTTGTCCTAGCTCCTCTACCACAAGGTCATTCATTCGTGGGAACTAGTAGCTTGATGAAGATGCTCACGGCTAGAGGTTTGTTTTTAGGGCTACGATCTATGGATCTACATCGGCACATCACCAAACTGAGGTCGGTGTGTAAGAGTTGTGTAGGGAGGCCGTACTATGATATGGATGTCATCGGATTAAGGGCGTTCCCACTCTCACTAACGGGAGAGGCCGCAATTTGATTTATTGAGTTGCCCTACAATTTGATCTACACATGGGAGAAGTTGAGGGATGTGTTCTTAGCACGATATTACCCGGTGTCTTAAAACCTCAACCACAAAAATAGAGTGAAAAGTGTCCCAAAAAACGTATTGACGATTAACCTTTGAAAGAGTACTTCTATCGAGGCAAAGATGATAATAATAAGGCAGTGCTTGATACTATAAGGGATGGTTCTTATGGTGAGTGCACATATGAAGAGATCGCGGAATAATTTGAGAAAGTTTCTTGAAACAATAAGGTTTTGAGAACTAGGAAGTTGGAAAGCTGAAGAAACACCTTTGCAGTGCAACCTAAACATAACTCAGCCACAAATGAGATTCGTGAAGAGATGTGTCAAATGAGGACTAAGCTTGGGTTGGTATTGAAACATGTCAATAGGGGTGCCGAGAAAGTGAATGAGGGGAATTATTTGACTAAACCAGCACTGCTAGTAGATAAATTTTACTATGAGGAAGACTCTTATGTAGTGAATGATCAAACGTGAGGTTTCCGATCCAACGCCCGAGGCTCCAATCCAGAGAATTGGCACCATGGAAAAGGAAATCTAATTCGGAACTATAGGAATTACAACCGAGAGGGTCATTATGTTTGTGATTGTAACTACAACAGCAATAACATGTTCAACTTATGTAATTATCGTAATAGAAACAATTAGAGTGGGCCCTATGTTCCACCTCAAAATCAGGAAGTTGCTCCTAATTATGGTGAAGGTAGTATGGAAAGAGTGAAAACATGATAGAAAAGATGATGAGGAGGTTTGATGCTAGTGATGAGCACAACAAACAGTTGAGGGGTGATTTGGATAATAGTGGGAAAAAAGTGGATACACATGCAATCTCGATCAAACATCTTGAGTTCAAAATGGTTCAATTCTCTTCTACTGTGAACCCACGTCAATAGGGTACTCTTCCTAGCAATATTCTCCAAAATCCAAAAATAATGGACATTGCATGTCCGTGACTACATAAGGAGGTAAGAAAACCATTGATCCACGTATGTCGTCTGGTGTAGAGGATGAGGTGAGAAGAGATGATGAAGTAGGGGAAGATAGTGGTTAGTTAGGGAACTAATCAGGGAAAGAAGCTGACATACACCAAAAGGTGACCCATATTACTAGACCACTACCACCATTTACACAAAGATTGGTGAAGAAGACCGAGGATTGTAAACACGGACGTTTTATTACTATATTGAAATAGCATTCCATCAATGTCTCTTTGATAAAAGCTTTCAAAGAAATGCCCGTTTATACAAAGTTTATCAAAGATAGCATAACTAAAAAGAGATTGGTAAGTATTGAGGATGATGATTTGATGCAACATTGTAGTGCTATTTCTCAAAGGTCCGTTGTGCAAAGGAAAAAAGATTCAGGCCCCTCTCTATTTACAAGAAGTTGGGTTTGGGTGACCCAAAGACCACTGCGATGCGGTTACTGATGGCCGATAAAACAGTGAAGAGTCCTGTGGGGATACTCCCATATGTCTTGGTGAACGTGGAGTCATTTATATTCCCTGCCAATTTTGCGATTCTTTAGTGTGAGGTGGATTATGAGGTGCCTATAATTCTTAGGAGGCCATTCCATGCTACTGGTTGCGCCTTGGTTTAAATTGAAAAAAGGTATATAAAATTTATGTTAAACGATAAAAAAGCAACTTTCAACATTTTTATGTCCATCAAGCAGAGTGATGAGTTCCAAAAGGTATCTACTATATCTTACAGTTTTGAGAGTACGTCTGAGGTACTAATCGAAGAGCGCCTTGGTGTTGAGGCACTAGTTCCAGTGATCATGAATTTTGACAGTGATGGTATTGAGGAGTATGGGCCATTGCTTGCGGAACTTGATCAAGGTGAAGTTTGGTTCGAACAAAAGAAATTTGAGTTAGCTATGATGCATCGCGAGTCTCCAGCCATGAAATCATCTATTGAGGAGGCCCCAAAATTAGGGCTTAAGGATCTACAACCTCATCTGAGGTATATATTCATGATTAAAGATGACACACTGCCGGTTATCATTGCATCGAATTTAAATGTGGATCAAGTGGAGTGGTTGGTAGAGGTGTTAAAGAGTTTCAAACAAGCCATTGGTTGAACTATTGCGGATATCATTCGGATTCCACCCGGTATTTGTTCACACAAAATCCAATTCATGCCAGATCATAATCCAACTATTAACCATCAAAAACGGTTAAATACACCTATGTAAGAGGTAGTGAAAAAGGATATTATTAAGTAGTTGGAGCCGAAGTCATATATCCTATGACATATTATAGTTGGGCATGCATTGTTCAGTGTGTGCCAAAAAAAATGGGAATGACGGTTGTCCTAATGATATGAATGAGATTGTTCCAATGCGGACGTTGACTGGATGGAGAGTTTGTATGGATTAAGGGAAGTTCAATGCATGGACTTAGAAATATAATTTTCCTATGCCCTTCATGGATTGTATGTTAGATAGGCTTGAAAGAAAATGGTGGTATTGTTTTCTTGATGGTTATTTGGGTTGAACCGAAATCTCTATTGCATCATAGGATCAAGAGAAAACCAATTTTACTTGCCCGTATAAGACTTTCGCGTTCAAGAGGATGCCTTTTGGGTTGTGTAATGCACTGACTACTTTTCAGAGATGTATGATGTCGATATTTTCCAATATGGTGGAGGACACAATTGAGGTGTTTATGGATGATTTTTCAAGTGTTGACAACTCGTTTGGCCGTTGCTTGAGTCACTTTGATGAGGTTCCCAAAAGGTGTGAAGAATGCAACCTTGTGCTAAATTGGAAAAAATGTAACTTTATGGTGAAAGAGGGTACTGTGTTGGGTCATCGCATCAGGGGGGTAGAGGTTGATCGATCCAAATTTTAGGTGATCGAGAGACTTCCTCCAACCATATTTGTAAAACGTGTAAGCAGTTTTCTTCGGCATGTGGGATTCTACTTGAGGTTTATTGAATATTTTCAAAAATTGCACACCCTCTGTGCAAGTTACTTGAGAAAGAATGTAAATATTATTTTTATTTATCCTGCTTAAGGCATTTGGAGAGCTAAATGAGAATTTTGTATATGTGCCCATTATTATTTCCCCGGATTGTAGTAAGGCTTTAGAGGTGATGTATGATGCTAGTGGAGTTGCTCTTTGTTTAGTCTTTGACAAAGAAGAGATAAAATCCTTCTCCCCAATTATTATGCTTGTAAGGCCCAAAATAATGCACAACATTCCTCACACTCTCTTAACATCTCATTACCTTAACAGATTATCGGACATCTAGTTCGAGTGTTAGATTAAGGGCCATGTAATAGTGCATCTCTATGTCATGTTTAGAGACTACACATTCAAACATTCACTATAATTCATTTTAGAACGAGATATCATTCAAATTTATCAATCATGCCTCAGATTTTACATTCATACTTTCTACAAGAGACATAACATGCCAGTTCAATAGTAAAATAAACAGTCTCTTGGGGCAACAGAACATAGGCAAAAAAACCACAAAGAGAGGATCGTGAGTTGGGCTGCTTAGACTTCACTATAGCAATAAATTTCCACTTACCCCACGCCCAACAAGAAAGAATGAAATTGTCCCCAATGCATAATAAATATAAAAAAAACAAGGTGGTAGGTGAAGCAAGCCAGAGGTGCATAACGCCGAAGATAAACAAGCAGGCAGGTTTGGTTTCCAAGAACTTGCTCCATAAGTAGTTAGGACACCATCAGTTGTGTCCACAGCAATGTCGGCACCCTCAGATGTGCTCCTCTCGGTATCCTCCAATCTGGATCTAAACGCCACATCAGCTAACTCATGATCCCTCATTTGCCGGGCCTCCTCATCAAGCAACGAGGCTCTCCTCGCAGCCTCCATCTCTAGTCTCTACCTCTTCCTAGACCAATCACCCTCACCATCACTGGGGTGACTGGAATAGTGCCTCTTAGACTGATCACGTGGAGGAGGCAGTGGTGTAGTGGTTGTTGGGAATAGTGCAGTAAGCATCGTATCCTCAACAAGCTCTGCAGGTGTGGACTCATGCTCGGGTACCCTCATGTCTATTATAGCATCAACATCTACCCTCAGACTCTCCACATCCTCTTGGAGAGTCGTCTAATCAATAGTAGGGGTTGGGCGTGCGAGGAATCTCAACTCAAAAGTATTAAGGCGCTAGTGGACAATCTTAATCCTCCTCTCCATATGCTGAGCAACCTTCTTCTCAATCTGGTCCTTAGCCTCGCAATTGACTTTTTAATCGTTGACTTGATATGGTGCAGCATTGTGTCCATCTGGGCCTATAACTTCTAAACCCTAGCAATCGAGACTAGTGCTGCTGAATGTGTACTCCGGGAGGAACTTGGTGCCCCACAAATGACCGAGGAGACAGAATTGGGGTGGTGTTGGTAAGCTCTGAAGAAGAATGATCAGCCCCTTGGTCTTGCTCTACCATATTTACGAGGTTCTTACCCAATGGCTGCACATCCATCGGGGCCCTCTATTTGGTGCCTCCTTATTAGCCACATCCCTAATGAGACTTATGTCCACTATCTCGGTAGAAGTACAGAGAACATCTCTATGCCAAATGGGCACTCTACTATCCATACACAATTCAAAAATCATATAGGTAAAAGGGTAAGTGATTGAGGCCTTAAAATACCTCTCATGGATGACAAATCGCAGCAACCTCGGAAAATCAATCTTGAACCCCACGACCAAAGCTGCAACAAAGACCGCTATATCCCATGTAAGTATGTTGTCTGAATCTGTGAGGGATAGGCGATGGCATACCAAAAGCCATATGAACTACGCTGCAAAAGAGAGGTTGTCCTTCTTGATAGTGCCTCTGGTGTTCAAAACCCAGTCTTTCCCTCACAGTCTACGGATATGTGCTGGTAACTTCCCTCACAGATTCTGGTGTCACTGAAAATTTCCCTGTTTAACCACGTCCCACCTATAGTCAAAATCTTGGGAGAGGGGGACCCTGGAGGCATCGTAATTCCTGCCGTATGTGAAACGTCAAATGGAAGGCAAAGAGATATCCACCCACCAACCACGGTCTCGAACATACGTAAGTGGTTCGTGTTTAGCGGGGTTTGACTGTCTATCAAAAGAACCTCGGAGATTCTCTACGTACGAGGTGTAGAACTCTCGTACAAACTACTCAGTGTAGCATCATACACTTCTAGCCATCCACTTGTGCTGGTGGAGTGTAAATAGGTCATGTATCGCAGGGTAGCGGTTGGACATCCTTTAAGAACCTGCTGCTCAACTGCCTGAGTTTGAGTCATTAACCCCTTATCAATAAGAAACTTGGCATCCCTGTAGATCTGGTACTTCACCTCTATGCACCAATGGTTAGGCTGGTTAGAAACCGACGCAGGGTCCTCATTGCGGAGTGGTGGAGCAGACTGCGAACTCAGGGCCTCATTAGACAGGCATGGTGTGATGGTGCATCCGGAACATTAGCTTATTATGAACCGGAACGTGAGGTAGTGCCCTCATTTGACCTTGTATAGTGGGCCGACTCAAAACTGGAAACCTCCTCGGAGTCACATGCTCTTTCAAAACCCGAGGCAGAACTAGATGGTACATCAATAGGGTCCGTCCGTTGACACATAAAATATTAAGAAGTTACAGGTCCACAAAACTTGTTATTAGAAATAACGGTCTTGCAGAAGGGCCCGTAGATTTATCGACAAACCGTACTCCACTTCTGTCATTTGACTATTATAAAATTTTAGAAAGCTTTAGAGAATAGGGTTTCAGTGAGGAAGGACAGACGTGCATAACGGCCCGTCGATCAATCGACGGACCGTAGTCCGCATCCATCGTCCCAAAATTAATCTTATACATGGTGCAACTATCGACGGACCCTATCTACGATCCGTTGATCGACCGATGGTCCGTAGATGGGGTCTCGTACTGTCGGTATGAGACAGGTTTTTTCAGAAATTTGTTACACCCCTAAATTTGACAATTTCACGCATATACTATGACACAAAAATTTCAAGAATAATTAGCTAACAAATTTTTCATTCCTAGGGTTTTTATTTTGCACATTTCTATCCTAGATTGTAAAAGGCTATCAATCTCCAAGTCAAAAAAAAACAAATCAAACAATATTAAGAGTTCATATCGATAAGTTGCACCTCCAACCCATTCGATTTTTATCATTCTAAGGGACATGAAACCCAATTTTAACAAGGTAATCAGGTAAAGTTTTCCCTAAGTGAAGATCCACATACAATTTATTCATTTTCCCCAACAAATGATAACATACCTATATGTTGTAGTGGGAGAATGTGAGGGTGAACTATGCAATAAAAACCAATGTGCTCTCCTTAAAACACCAAACAATGCAAGAGATGGATCGAGAATTTGGGAGACTAGGGTTTTAAGAGTTTTTGGAATATGGAGAGGATGAGAAATCAGTAGGGAATTTAGATTGAACTAATGTGGGAGTGAATGGAGAAATAAGGGAATAAAGGGAGGGAAACGGTAGGGGGAGAGTTAAAAAACGTTTGGGGGTAACTGAAACTGTACTTTAATATATAGATAGTTGGGTCAGGTTGGTTCACGGTTTTTGGGGGAAATAAGAATTCCACATCGATAGATCGCAAGTCATTTGATGTTCCGTCGACTAATTTGTCGATTGCGCCCTAAACTAAACAACATTGGAAAACCTACCAGGGATCTACCGACTCCATCGACAGTCCGTTGATATGACGACAATCTATTGGTTAGTCCGTAGATCGGTCCGCCAGACCAATTTCTACAAATTTCTTGTTGTTTGGTCCTGCACACTAAGCATTCAGTAAGCAATTTTTTTGTGTCTTATGGACATTTTTAAGAAACGAACCCTAAACTACTCTCTAGACTATAATAGAAAATAAATAAACAAACACATGACATTACGTAAAAGCCGAAAGAATGCAATTATTCCTACAAAGACAAGAAAAACCTATTGTTAGGTAGAGGATACACATTGGGTTGCCTACCATTCAATGCTTTATTTAGCTTAGCAGCACGACAAAAGAATCTTGATTACATAGAATTCATCAAGATTGTATGCGTCAACCACTTCATTTGCATTTTCCGCATGCCTGAGGTAGATCTTCTTTCTTTACCCATTTACCGTGAACCTTGGACCCTACTTGTTATCGAACTAAATCTCACCATGATGGAACACTTTAGTGATCAAGAATGGACCAGTCCATTCGGACGTGAGTTTGCCCGGAAACAAGTTTAACCTAGAGTTGAGCAAAATCACCAGGTCCCCAACGGAAAATTTGCATTTCTCCATATTTTTGTCATGATATTTCTTAATCTTCTCCTTGTAGAGGGATGAAATTTCATATCCTTTAGCTGAAACTCTACAAGCTCATTTATCCCATTTAATCTCAGTTATGCTGCTTCATTCCAATCCATCTTCAGTTTCTTTATCGCCCACATGGCCTTGTGCTCTAACTCAACTGGCAAGTGACAAGTCTTCCAATCTAAAAGTTTGTATCGATACATACCTATGGGACACTTGTATGCTATCCGGTTGTCCCAAAGAGCATCATCAAGCCTCCGTGACCAATCCGTTCTACTATCATTACTGTTTTCGAAAGAATTTGATTGATTTGTCTATTTGACACAAAAACTTACCCACTAGTCTGTGGATGGTAAGGAGTGGCTACAATGTGGCGAACCCCATATTTCCCTAATAACCCTTTGAACAACTTGTTTCAAAAGTGGGATCCCTATCACTACAAATGGCCCTAGGGGTGCCGAATCTGGAAAAATATGTTCTTTTTCAAGAATGCAGTGACACTCTTCTTTTTATTGTTTACAAGTTCTATGTCTTCCACCTATTATGACACATAATCAAGTACCACGAGAATATGCTTCGTCCAATGAGAACTCACAAAATGGCCCATCAAGTCAATGCCACATACATAAAACAACTCAACTACAAGAATGGGATTGAAAGGGATTTCTTGCCTTCTCGGAAGACCTGCATCTCTTTTGCACTTGTCACATGCCTTGGCGAATTATGAGAATTTTGATGGATGGTTAGCCAATACTAGGCATATTTCAGAATTGTATGGGAAATTCAGACACCACTATGATGCCCACCCACATGTGAGGATTGGCATGCCTCCAAAACTCTAAGCATCTCAACATCCGCCACACAGCGATGAATAAGCCACTCGTCACAACTTCGGTAAGTAAGGCTCATCCCAAAAGAACTTTTTCACACCATGCATGAACTTTTTCCTCTGATGAAAGGACAAGTATCATGGAATGATATAACTAGACTGATAATTCGCAAAATCGGTAAACCATGGAATCAAGTCATCAGAAACGGACAATATAAGCTCATCTGGGAAAGTATCAACAATTTCAGCCTTTTCACCCAACACTTGCATAGCTTCATCCTCTTATCTTTACAAGTGATCGGCAACTTGGTTTTTGGTCCCATTTCTGTCTTTTACCTCGAAGTAAAACTCTTGCAACCCATCTAATCAACATTGGTTTCGCATCCTTCTTTACCATCAAATATCTCAAAGTAGAATGATCAATATGCACAATGACTCTCGTGCAAAGCAAATAGGAGTGAAATTTGTTGAAAGCAAATACCACTGCAAGGAGCTCTTATTCAGTCATAGTATAGTTCTTTTGAGCTTCATTAAGGGCCTTGTTGGCGTAATAAATGGGGTGAAGGATTTTATTTATACCTTTTTTGACCCAAGACTACTCCAAGAGAAACCCCACTAGCATCACACTTCACCTTAAATGGTTCACTCCAATCTGGGGAAATCATAATGGGTGCAGATACTAAATTCTCCTTAAACTCTTCAAATGCCTTCTAACAGAATTCAAAAAAATAAAATTTACATTTTTTCTGAAGTAACTAGCACAGTGGATGTGCAATATTTTGAAAAATCCTTAATAAACCTCCTGTAGAAGCCCGCATACCCAAGAAAACTCCTCACACCTTTTACATATATGGGTGGAGAAAGTCAATCTATCGCCTCAACTTTGGCTCGATCAACGTGTATCCCCTTCTATAAGATGCAATGACCCAATACAATACCATCATTCAACATGAAGTGACATTTAAACCAATTTAATACACGATTGTAATCTTCACACATATTGAGAACATTCGGCCAAGTGACTCAAACAACTCTCAAAGGAGTTGCCAACATATGAAAAATCATCCATAAACACCTCGATAGTGTCTTTCACCATATCAGAGAATATTGACATCATACATCTCTGAAAAGTAGTCGGTGCATCAAACAACTTAAAAATCATCCTCTTGTACGTGAAAGTTCCATACGGGTAAGTAAAAGTGGTTTTATCTTTATCCTACGGTGCAATATAAATTTGATTGTAAAACGAATAACCATCAAGAACACAATACCACCCCTTTACTGCAATCCTATCTAACATCTGGTACATGAAGGGCACTCAATCCATGCATACAACTTCTGGTAATCTATACAACCTCTCCATCCTGCCACCGGCCTCATTCGAACAACTTCATTCTCCTCATTAGGGAACACAATCATTACCCCTTATTGGGAAAAAACATAACAGAGAAAACCTAACTACTATCGGCAATCAGATATATGACTCTTGCATCTAACAACTGAATAATCTCCTTCTTCACAACCTCTTGCATACGTAGATTTAACTCTCATTGATGCTCAATACTCTATTATGATCGGGCATGAGTTGGATTTTGTGTGAAAAAATACCGGGAAGAATCCCAATAATGTCCACATTAGTGCAACCAATGCCTTGTTTGAACCTCTTTAACACTTCCACTAGACACTCAAGTTGCTCCAAATTCAAGTCCAATGCAATGATTACCGGTAAAGTGTCATCTTTTCTCAAGAATACATACCACAAAAGAAGTGGTAGAGCCTTAAGTTCTAATATTGGGGCCTAATAGATGGTTTCACGGGTGGATAATCGAGATGCTTCAACGCCCAAGGCTACAATTTCTTTTGTTTGAACCAAAAGTCTCCTCGATCAAGTTACGGAACCAATGAACCAAGGCACTCTTCTGTTTGTACCTTAGAAAAAATCTTAGCCCTGTAGAATATCAAAGATAATGTTCGTAGCTCAACACTCTACCTCATAGACCTAAAAATGATGAAAGTCGTTCCTTCATTGTTTAACTGAAACTTCATCTCCCGTTTCTTCATATCAACAAAGGCACGACCGGTAGCAAGGAATAGGCACCATAAAGTCCAGCTCACAGTCAAGAATCACAAATTGGCTGAATATATAATGACTCCATATTCACTAACACATAGTGGAGTATCCCAATATGCCTCTTCACCATTCGATCGGCTATCAGTAACCGCATGGGCTTTGGGTCACCCAAATTCAACTTTTTGTAAATAGAGAGAGGCATTAGATTTATGCTTTCCCAAGATCACATAATGCTTTAGCAAACTGTAACAACCCGATTGTACATGGAATAGTGAAAGCGCCCGGAAATTTTTTTTTGCACAAGAGACCTTGTAGCATTAGCACTACAATGTTGAATCCGATCATCATCCTCAAAACTAACCGATTAATTCTTAGTGACCATATATCTTAAAAATTTGCATAACAAGGCATTTTTTTCAAAAGCTTCTATCAAAGGGACATTGATAGAAAGTTGTTGAACATAGTTATAAAACGCCGGTATTTACCTTCTTTGGTTTTTTTAACCAATCTTTGAACGAATTGTGGTAGTGGTCTAGAAACAGGAGTCTCATTTTGGGGTGTCTCTACTTCTTTCCCTGATTTGTTACCAACTTACAACTAACTTCCACTACGTCGTCATCTTTTTTCATGTCATCTTCTACGCCAAATGGCATAGGTGGGTCAATGGTTTGCTTACCCCCTAGTAGAAACTTCCATGCAATGTCCATCCTTTTTTGGATATTGGATAGTGTTTCTAATAAGAGTACCCGATTGACGTGGGTTCACAGTAGAAGACAATTGATTAATTTGCAACTCAAGATGCTTGATTGAGATTGCATATGCATCCACCTTTTCCCCAATATAAGCTAATTACCTCTAAAATCTTTGTCATTCTCATCATTAGCGTCAAAGCTTCTGATCATCTTTTGCAACATGTCCTCAACTCATGCAATACTACCTTCACCATCCCTAGGAGCAACTTCCAGATTTTTAGGTGGAACATAGGGCCCACTCCAATCATTTATGTTACCACAGTTACCCCAGTTTAAATTGTTGAAGAGGTTGTACTTTCTATCTCAAACATAATGACTTTGTCAGTGGTAATTACCATAGTTGCAACCTTGATTTACTTGACCTTTGCGCCAATTCTCATGATAGGATCCTTGGGTGTTCGTTCAGAAATCCCTCGTCTGCTCATTTCCAGCATAAGAGTCTCCGTCATAGTAAAATTCATCTAGTGGCGGTGGTGGATTAGTCAAATAATTCACCGTATTCACTTTCTCTACATTCCAAGTGACATGTTTAAATACCAACCCAAGTTTAGTCCTCATTGGAGTAATCTATTTCACGAATCTCATTTGCGGCCGGGTTGTGTGTAGCTTGCACTGAATAGGAGTTTCTCCTAGTGTCTGAATTCATAGTGATCCAAGCTTTATTGTTTAAGAAAATTTTCTCCAACTTTTATGCGATCTCTGCATCTGTGCACTCACCAAAATAACAACCCTCAATTGTATAAAAAACTGACTTATTGTTATCATCTTGTCCATTGTTGAAGGTTGCTTTAAATGATTCATCATCAATGCGGTGGTTTGCGAGATTTCGCACAAATGAAATGAAACTCTCCCAAAATCTACTTACTAACTCCGAAGGTAATGCCACAAAGTTATTCACTCAATCTTTGTGGTTGCGCCTTTTAGACATCGGATAGTACTGTGCTAGGAACACATCCCGCAACTGCTCCAAAGTATAGATCGAATAATATGACAACTCACTAATCAAAATTGTGGTATCTCCTGTCAGTAAGAGAGGGAACACCCTTAATCCGATGACATCCATGTTAATGTCCGACCTCCCTAAAAAATTCTTACATAATAACCTCAGTTTGGCAATTTGGGCATGTGGATCCTCATATGGTAGCCCCAAAAACAAACCACTAACAGTGAGAATCTCCATTAAGATACTAGTGACAACACCACGAATGACGTTGCGGTAGTGTATGTAGGATATGAGGCCATCCGAATCAGTGATGTTAACATTGCTCCTATTGTACTCTTGAGGGAGTGGGGCGGGTGGTTGCCTCCCTAGAGCGCCATCACAAGGTTTGTTCACTATCACTTGGTTGTGAGCATCAACCGGTGGAGAAAGTTGACGGTTGCTCCAATCACCAAGATTAGCAGGATTGTGTGGATTGTTCATTTTGTGGAGTGTACAGTTCAGTTCAGGATCAAATTGAAGTACTGGTTCTCCTCAACTCCGTGTACTTGGCATACACTAAAGCTCGACCTGAAAGACACAAAAACAAAGAAAAAATATAAAATTACGAAATTAATGACAAAATTTTAGTAATTACACTTAAAATTAATCTAAAGTAACTTTCCACAGCAGCTGCACAAAAATTTAATACGCTCAAATTATACTTCCGTAAAGAAGCATAAGCGATCGTATCAAGTAAAGAAACCCAATTATTAGGCTGAGGTCCATCCCACGAGGAAAATGGTTTAGACTTATCTTTAGTCTCAAGTCCTTTCATAAGACAATTAATGAAATGGAGGGGAGGTTGTCAAAGAAAAATGTTTTATTATTTCTATGTAAAACAAGTAGCAAACTTTAACTTTGGTGTTTATCAAGTGGTGAAAAAAACAAGTGTGTATGTGTTACCCAAGGGTTCATAACGCGGTAATCCTAGCCTATAAAAACTATTTCCTAAGATTTTGCATGCAAAGTTATAAGTTATGTGTCTATAAATTCTTGGTCCACCATTTAGAGAATTTCACCCCGTACCTTGGTACGTGTACTTTTGTTTGAATTAGTAACTCTTACCTTTTAATTAATATTAATCATCATATTAGATGTTTAGCTTAGTTATAACTTGCACCAATTATAACTAGCTTATTAGATAGAATTCACTACATCTATGTCAATAATTCTTTTTGTATTAACTATCACCTAGGTGTGGCAAATAACAAGAAGGCGAGTTCTAACGCGTCTTGTCGTTAAAATGACTTCTGCACAAAAAAATTATCGATGCATGCAATAACCTAGTTGAGAATTGTTAATTAGGTTAATTTTGTTAATCAACGATTGTTCTTAAAACCCTAGTTGTGGATTTGGCTATCTAAGCTTAAAAGAACACAATTCATATGTGTTGAATAATAAATCATGAACTTAGTTGAACAAGTTTGAAGAAAATCCAGAAATTCTACTTTAAATAAAAAAATTCACTTGAGAATTAATACTGGAAATTTGAATTAATTACCAACTTCCAAAGTCAATTCTACAATAGCAAAACTATGACGAATAATAAAAAGTCTAACACCAAAATTGAGGAATTTTACCCTATATATAGTAACAAAGTCCAAAATTAGAAGGAAATCAAAATTAGGGAAGTTTGTCCCAAAATTAATCTTCAATTGAAGACTCCACGGACGGTTAATCGATGGAACGACGACTTATCGATGCCTCCGTCGGTCAATACTTAACATCTTCTTCAAGCCTCGAAATTGCACCTTCTCTGATCTAATCAACGTACCAACAGCACGGTCCATCGATGCACTTACAATCCATCAATGCCTATTGTCGTTCCATACATACATTCTCTCTCGAAATAGGTACTGAATAAGTCTCTGATCACATCAATGATTTGCCAGCACGGTCCGTCCATTAGTCTACAGATCGTGGATCCTTTTGTATCCCCACACTTGGTGAAAATTCCCCTAGTTGCTTCCAGATGCTCAAACATTCAACCTACGGTCACCATCTACGGTTCGTCGATGAGACGACGGGACGTCGATGGCTTCATGTTTCACTTTTGCATTGATTTCTGCATAAACATCTTCATTTCCGTTTTGAAGAAATTTCATGAAAAATGCAATAAAATTACTACACAAAGGCCCTAGAAACACATTAAACTTAAGGAAAAAGCATTGAAAATACCATGAAACCACGGTACATCACTTACCTAGGATAGAGCGGTCTTGGTAGCAGCTATGGTCGCCGGGTTCAAGATAAACTTTTTGAAATTGTTGATCTCTGTCATTCTTGGGAGGGCTTTTAAGTTCTATACCTCTAACCCTTTTTACTGCATGATCTTTCAGCTATGCAGAAATGTTGGAGGACCGATTTGGCACATAGATGTCCTCCATACTCTAACTGGGACAATGGATATTAGTCTCATTAGGGATGAGGCCAATGATACAGCACCACGGAGAGGGCCCAGAGTTGAGGTGCATCCGCTAGGTGAGAACTTGTCGGATATTATAGAGCAAGCCCAAGGGACTGATCATGCTAGTAGGGCACCGAGTTCATCCTGATATACATATCCATTAGTAGCACTAGTCTCGTTTTCTAGCGTCCATAATTTAGAGGCCCAGATGTCTACCTTGTTGTACAATATCAATCGTTTGATACGGAGAATCATTGTTAAGGCTGAGGATATTGAAAAGAAGGAAGATCAGTAGACGGAGATGAGGATTCAGGCATTCGACCAGTGCCTCGTTGGTTTTGAATTGAGATTCCTCGCACGCCCATCCCCCACCATTGATTTGACGAGTATTCAGGAGGATTTGGAGAGTCTGAGGGCTGATGCTAATGTTATCTTAGACACGAGGGTACCTGAGCCTGTGGACGGACCTGTGGAACCTGCAGAGGATACAACGTTTGTTGTAGTGTTCAATACCACAACTACACCACCGCCCCCACTACATGAGCGTGCAAAGAGCACTGATCCAAAGAGAGTGAGGAGCTCGGGCTATAAAGAAGAAGTGTACTGAGATAGAGGTTGCGAGAAGAGCTTCATTGGTTAATGAGAAGGCCCGGGAAATAAGGGCTTGTGAGTTAGGTGCAGGGGTATCAAGCTCCATGTTTGAGGATGTTGAGAGGAGCATCATTGAGTGGGCACCACTGATGGTGACCCTACTACTGAGGGAGCGGGTTCCGGGAAACCGAACACGTGGGCTTGTTTATATTCGGCGCTATGCACCTCACCTTTGCATTACCTACCACCTTTGCTTTATATTTTTTTATGCATTGGGGACAATTGCATATGTTTTTGTTGGAAGTGTGATAAATGGAAAGTCAGTGCTAGGGTGAAGTGTGAGTAGCCAAACTCACGATCCTCTCTTTGTGGTTATCATGACTGTGTTCTTTTGCCTTAAGAGACTATTATTTTAGTATTGAACCGACATGTTTAGTATTTTATACAAAGTAGGAATTTCAAATCTAAACCATGATGGCTAAATATGAATGATATCTCGGTCTAAAGAGAATTCTTGCATTATTAGTCATAGTAAATGTTGAATGTGTTGGCTCTAATGATGACATAGAGATGCACCAATGCATGACCCTTCATCAATCACTCGAACTAGGTGTCCGATGATGTGATAGGGTAGTGAGGTGTTAAGAGAGTGTGAGGAAAGTTGATAGTTCCACTTTTAGAACCTAGCCAACACTGGCCCCATTAGTCCTGCAAAAAGTAATTTGTGCTAGAAATTTAGGAGAGGATCATAGGACCTTGTTCAAATTAGCCAATATTTAGCCTAAATAAAAGAAAGCCAAATGATATTGATCCCTTTTTTATCCAATTTTTTTGATCCTACAATGGACATTTCTTTTCTACCCCAAGAGATCTTCCCTAGGTATAATGTATTGGCCCTGGTCCCTCATTCGACATGTGTACTTCAACTTAGGCCAGAAGCATAGTTGAGGGTGTCTAATGTAGAAATCTTTCTTGTCTTGGCCTTTACCCAACCTCAGGTATTTTGTACCTCAACTCATGGCAAAGCCATAAGTTGAGTGTGGCTATTATGAGTAATGTCCCAAAAAGTTGGGTTGAAAGGATTAATATAAAAAAATAGTGAATGAGAGAAGTTACTCAGTCAAAGTGGAAATAAAGTGAAGCAAAAAATAAAAATAAAATAAGCGTTAATGTAAGAGTCATTTGCACAAAGAGAGATATAAAGTAGAAAACAAGGCAAAGAGTCTATGAAAAGGAAGAGTAAGGCATAATAGATAATAAAAGAGGTAGAATGCGTAAACATGATGTGAAGGATGGCCACAAGTCACTAAAACATACCCATATGTATCAACCCTAACCTAGAGCCTACATTAACAGCCAAGAAAGTCCTATCGTGCTCCTAAGAATCTAATATGGTGAACTAAAGCAATGAAAACAAAGAAAAGACTATGGCGACAAGTACCAACAAGGTATGAAGTTTTTTTGAGTGTTTGTGTTAAATAATGGTTCTTATACCCAAATTGGAAATCACTTTGCAAATAATGAGGATATCTTTTGAAGCGAGGGCACTAGTTTCAATATTGGAATGTTTTTACATTCGTGAGAGATAAAAGAATACAGGTGTCAGTGCGTTGTGAGTGTTTTTCATGTTCTAATCCGCATTAATGAGCATAGTGAGACTAAGAGTGAAATCATGTTTTAAAGCAATGAAAATAGTAGGGATTTATATCCATATGGTTGCAAAATGTTAAAAAAAGATACTTTTGTAAAAAGGTGTTGTGGTGTCATAGTGCGTCGCTTGATTATAAATTACAAATTTAAGTTGAGAGTGTTGATGTGCCGTGATTTCACGGTACTTTCAGTGCTTTTTCCTTATGTTTAGTGTGTGGCTAGGATCTTTTTGTAGAAATTTTAATGTATTTTATCTATGTTTAAAATGAAAGTTGTCAAAAACTTAAATGCAAAAGGATATGCCGAAATCAGTGCAAAAGTGATCCACGAAATCATCGACGACCCATTGTCCCATCGGCGCACCGTAGGTGGCGATCATCGACAGAAGGTCCAAGCATTTGGAAGCAACTCAGGGAATTCTGACCAAGTAAGGGGCTACAGAAGGATTAATGGTCCTACACAGATCGAACAACCGTGCAGGCAAGCATACAAAAGAATCAACGGTTCATCAAGTGATCGAAGCATCAAACTAGCAAATCATCAATCAGATCATAGATATGTCCTAGTACGTGATTTTGAAGAAAAGCTAAGTATTGAGCGATGAGAAGCAACGACGTCCCGTAAGTGAATCGAAGGACCGTGTTGTTGGTTTGTCGATTGGATCAGAGAAGACGAAAAAATGAGGGCTAAAGAAAAATCTAAGTTTAGAATGACGAAGGCTGTCGACGGTACATCGTTCTATCGACCGACCATCTGTGGGGTCGTCGATTGAAGCCGCGTTTTCTGAGCAAACTTTTCATAATTGTTTTCCTTGTTTTTAGGACTATGTCTTTATAAATAGGGTAAATAACCTCGTTTTAGGGGTTGGATTCTTTGTTATTTTCCAGACTTCAGTTTTTGGAGATTTGACTTTCCAACTTGGCAATTAATTCAACTTTTTGGTTTCTATTTTCAAGTGAATTTGGTTTTTTCAAGTAAAATTTATGCATTTTTTTCAAACTTGTAAAACTAAGTTCAAGATTAATTATTCAACAAATATGAATTGTGTTCTTCTAGGCATGGGAAAAAAATTTCAAACCTAGGGTTGTGGGAACCAAGGGTGATTATCAAAATAAGCCTATCTGATTAAAAATTCTCATCAAGGTTATTGCATGCATCGATAATTCTTTCATATAGAATTCATTAAAATGAGTGCGCACAATAGAATTCGCCTTATTGATATTTGCTGGAGCAAGGGATAGTTAATAAGAGAAGAAAAGAATTATCAACATATATCTAGTGGATCCTATATAATAAGATAGTTTCTGTTTGTACGAGGTGATAACTATGCCCAATATCGGAGATGAAGCTTAATATGTAGTGAAAGGTAAGGGTTAGTAATTTAAACACACGTAGCCGGACAAACGTACATGGTGAAATTCTCTAAATAACGGACACAATATTTAGAGATACATAACTTATAACTTTGCATGCAAAACCTTAGGAAAGAATTGTTATAGGCTAGGATTATTGCATTATGAACCTACGAGGAACAGTTACACCCTTGTTTTTCTCACTTTTTGATAAAACAAAAACAATTTACTCTTGCTACTTGTTAGATTTCACTATATTCCAATACTTTTGTTTCACAAAAACCCTCTTTAATTACTAGTTTATGAAAAGGACTTGACTATATTGAGGTAATCGTATATTTAAGTTAAGTCGAAACAATTTTCCTCGTGGGGTCAACCCCAACCTAATAATTGGGTTCTCTACTTGATACGACCGCTTATATTTCTTGAGGGAAGTATAATTTGAGCTTATCAAAGTTTTTTAAATCACCTGTCCCCCTTTCGACCTGAATAAACAAGCACCCTCATTTCAACTTGTTCCCTCTTCTGAGGTGCCTTCTAATTATAATTTTAAGGGAGATCTTCCCAATACCAAGTCATCGATGTCAAACATGCTTTTTGCGAGTGAGAACTTGGTTGTGGAAAGTTTAATTCGTTTGAGGGACGAAGTGCTAAATGAAGAATATGGCTAGGATATGGAAGATTTGATAGATAGCTCTCAACATATGTTTTAATAGACACTTATGATCGGTGGACATCCCACATCTGATTCCACTGACACTAATGAAGACAACCGTCCCTTTAGATGGATGATTAAAAAAATTATGGTTCCAACATCCACAAATTGAAAGGAGAAAATGATTGATCATATGCCTCGAAAGAAACCCTCCACTAAAGTAGTTACACAAGAACTCATGGGTGATGCCATGAAAACCAATGAGTTTACTACTGCAGAGAATCGAAGGAAAAGGCAATCCTGCGAGGCATCTTTTGATGTATATGTTGATAACGTGGTGGAAGTGTTTAGAGAAGGGTTTGACAAATAGAGGGTGCAAGAAGATTCTGTTGGTGAACAACACGAACCATCTAAGAAGGCTACTAAGGGAAAGATCAAAAGGAAATCCATGACGTTTGTGGGAAAAAAGGTTGTTTCGAATATAGGAAAGGTCAAAGAATCACAGAAGAAAAAGGAGACATCAAAGAGGAAGAGAGAACCCTTTTCGGATGATCAACAAATACCTTAAAAGCTATCTAGTCATAACTGTAATCTTAGGGACCATTCAAAAATCTAGAAGACCATGATTGATAATTTTGAATTTGAGGAAGGTTTTGGGTGGAAGAGTGCTTCATATGGATATAATTCACAAGCTAGGGATGGACAAACTACATGATCTAGTAGAGATTCAATCTTGGAAGCACCTTTTTGAGGCCAAATATCATGTTTTTCGTGAGGAAGAGGTGTGGTTGTTCTATCACAACATTGAAGTTGCTGAGAATTGAAGTATTATCACTAGGGTGGGCAACCAAAGCATCAAGTTGTATAAGGGCCTACTTGGAAATCTGGGAGAACCCAGAGGCATGATCAAGTGTGTTGTTGGAAAAACCTGCAGTGTAGAATTTGTAGGAATGTTGAAAAATCTCTAATTCACATCGTGCTGGGGTTCTACGGAAACTCATGAAAGGAGAATATCATATAGTCATCGAATTTGTCAACAAAAATCATTATCAGCTTTATGAGAAAAGGATTGTGGCCTCTGTAACTGATCTGTTCATCATGGAGTCACTCTGGAAGTTCGAACCTATGGATTTTCCAGCTCTTATGATGGAACACCTTTACAAAACAGTCATAAAATACAAGGGAAAACATGGAATGGGCTATGGTTACATTCTTACAAAGGTGTTTAACCATTTCAACATCCCTGTGGGAACATGTAAGATTGGTACATCCAATTAATCGTTCACTCTAAACACTGGTGGAATGAGAGTGTATGTAAGATAAGGTCAATAAACTGAATAAGATATCTCAGTTGACTAAAGAGCAAGACTAATTAAAACATGAATTGGATGCGATGACTGTGCAAGTAAGCAATAAGGAGGCTGAAATTGCTATGTTGAAAGCAGACCTGCTAATATTTCAAACGGAGGGACCTTGTATGAAGGTTGTACATAAGCTACAAAAGCAGAATGATGAGCTCTTGGCAAAATTTGTTGCTCCTTAAGATAAGGTGATAAAGGATAATGATGCTAAAAATTCTAGGCTCACTCTTGTTATCAACTTCCTCTCTCATCTAACACCCTAATCTAAGTCCTTCCTAAGTCTTTTCTTTGTGTGAATTGTACCCAGGGTTCTCAATTTTTAGTTTAACTTAAATGTATTGACTTCAAATTTTGTTATGATCATGAAATTTAATCCTGTTTTGTTGTCGCTAAATTCTATTACTTTTTCGCTTATTAAATATGTTAATGTTGTCCTTGACTTTGATCTCACTTATCAATATTACTCATTTTTTTGTTTTAGTGCACTACTTTTTTATGATGCAAAAAGGGAGAATCCACTGGGTATTTAGATGATGCTTAGGTTGATGAGAACAATAGGGGAAACAAAACATGCAGGTACCAGATATGTTTAGGTTGATGAGAATGACAGGGGGTAGGAATCATCCAGGTACCAGTGTAACTCAGGGATCAAACACTCTACATCCAGTCTAGAAAAAGGTACAAGTTGTTGGTACACAGTCTCTAATTAATGACAAGACAAACCCAGGGACCTTTTGAAGGGACCTGGTCCTTGGATCTTTAAACTTCTCACTGCTAGGCAGGAAAAAGTTTAAGTGGTTGATACACGGTCTCCAAATTTTGCAGAAAGTGCAGAGACCTCAACCAATAGCGTGGTCTCGAAGGTTGTGACTATTTTTCATTAACCTAATGTCCAATATTCACAACCTTAGCTTTTGCAACTTGCAAAAGCTTTCAAGAACTCTTGCAAAGGCTGATTAAAAAGTAACGTTACATCCTTAAGATGAAACTCGAATTAGAAAGAGTTTCCACCTTAGTAGTCATAGAATTTATTTTTCTGAACATATCTTGTAAATCTGGTCCTTAATCAGTAAAGGGCTTAGATAGCTGTTTGGTACATTCTCATTTAGTTAGAGTTAACTGATTTAGTTGATAGTCTTGTATTTGCGTAGGAAAAATGTATGTCATCTAGAGTTAGGGGTTTTATTGAGCGGTGTTGTATCCATATTGAAAAAGTCTAAATCGTTTGTGGTTGATGGCTTAGTGGGCGATGTTGTATCCGCTTAGGATCTTCAAGTAATAGGTAGATTACTTGTTGTGAGATTAATAACTTTTTGTCACATTGGTTGTAACTGGGTTCACTTTTTCTTGGACAATTAGTAAATCAATTTAAAATCATGTGCAACAGGTCGTAGTTTTACTCTCTTGAGCAAGGAGGTTTTCACGTAAACCGCATATGTTGAGTGATTATCGTTATTTACTATACAACATTCGACGAGTTTAGTAAAGCGACCTTGTCCATTGACTGGTAGTGGACACACGCATTCTATCAATACTGAAGCCTCCCATTCTCCTCTCGTTGTTTGTCAACTGTTTGTCTACAAGAAATTAGCTCTTTTCCATGAATCAATATGTTGAATGGATAGAGTTTATTACCTAAGTTTTTTCTGACAACTTTTATACAAAAATTAGGGTCCAATTTTTCAAACCTTACTATTTTAAGTGCAAAGAAATTATCATTTACCAGCATTTTCAAACCTTACTCTTCTGAAAAGGTTCTTTCTCTTTCCAACAGAAATTCTATCGATTCTTCAAAAAGTTGATTGATCTTTGTGCTGGAATCTTTATCTTTTGTGCTTGCGATATAATATTTATGTGTCCTAAGACTGATGTTTTGTAAATTGTGAGTTGGGGTGGTAGAATTTTTTTTTGTTCAAATATATTATAGTCTGTTATGGTAGAAATAGAGTTCCTGACATTACGTCTGGCATAGATGAAAACAAAGTTTAGTGGTCAAGCTCGTTTCTGCTACTCTTTTATTTGTTATTATGATATTCATTTATCCAAACATCAATGTATACAAGGTCTGTAATATGTGATACTGCAGTGTAACTTCAATCCAAATACCTGATCAAGCGCGTGTCCGCTACTTTTTAATTTTATTTTATTTTATTTATCTTCCAGAGAATTGAATGCGTATAAAATACAAATTCAAAACTGCTACTTCTTTATTTTAATTTGATAACTGAATGTATATAAACCCCTATTTGCTGGCTAAAGTTTAGAACTGCTCTACTGGTGCACATATAAGGATTGTTTCTTGTATGTAGTGTGATATATTTCCTACTAGTTTCTTGATTTTTGTATGAGAACACTTCATGTTATAATTCTCGCATAGTGTTTACAATACAAGTCCGATCCTGTTGGGTATGCATCAAAAATTGATGGGAAATAGAGGGAAGGAGATGAATTTCGAAAGTTGAGAATTTGAAGAGTTGGAAACTTTTAAAGTCCTCTATGCTTTAATGAAAAGGCATTCGTCCCTCATCGGTAATGGAAAGAAAAATAGTAAATTTTAAATACATAAACACTCCTATTAATTGTTAAAAGGGTTTGAAAGAGGGACCCCCCTCGCGCCGTCGTCATCGTCCCTCTCTTCAACTTCGGCTTTAGCAAATAATCGAGAGATTATTTTCTTGAAAAAGTTTGTTTTAAGTATTTATTTAACTAATCAAATGGCCAAAAATATTTTCTATAAATTAGTTGATAACAGAAGTTTTTAGTTAACCGAAATGTTTTCAACTATTTAGTTGACCTGACACGACACGGATCCGCGCGTGACCCATTTTATTTTCCTTTTTATTTAAATTTCCCGACTTGATTGTTCTAAAAGGTTGCACCTTTTAGGAACAGTCAATACCATTTGAAAGGTTGCAAATTTTCATTAATAGTCGTGTCAATTCTTAAAGGGTTGGAACCTTTCATAACATACTCTTCTTGCCTATAAATATCACTCAGTCTTCAGAATATTTTTCAACGATTTTTTTAATTTTCTTTCTTCTTTTAAACACATTTTTCTTCATGTACTTTCCTGTCGTAGATTGAATCGTTGACATTGGTGTTTTTAGGGATCTACACTCTGCTGATTAAGATCATTTTACCCTGGGAGGTTATATTCCAAATAAAACCTCGTATACTAGAGGGGAATAATATCCTTAAGGGGACAATGTGAGTTCAATATACTTTATCTTCTTCCAAAATAAAAGGTTATTTCTGATTTTGGTACCTTCTTACAGATTTAAGTATTTCTTGAAATAATTTTTTATTCATCTTGCTTACTGGTTCTATAAATTTCAATTACTTCATGTTTCTAAACAATTTATTACAATCAGTTTTGATAGCACAGATTGTTAAAAAAATCCTTCAGGAATTTTTTTTTAAAAAAAAAGTGTTTCGGGTTGAGAAAAAAATCTTCGTGATTTTATATTCCTTTAAGTCTACATTTATAGGCTATTGCATACATAGATTGTATCATTTTTTAGTTTATCAGAAATGACAAACAATGGTGTTACAGTGGCTGTTGCTGCATCAACCCGAACTCTTGTACCACAAGCAGAGAAACTGGGTAAATTTACTAGTGTTAAATTTCAAAGGATGGCAGCAATGAGTATTTTTCTTGCTTACCACTCTTAGTCTGCAGAAATTTAAAATTGAAGATACTCTAGATCCTGCTAATGATATGCCATATAAGGAAAAAATGATGATTATTGAAGCATGGAAATAGGCAGACTTCCTATGTAAAGGCTACAATTTGAGTGCTTTAGAGGATGACTTATATAATGTCTATAGAGCAATAACAACTTCAAAAGAGTGGTGGAATGTTTTTCAGAAGAAATATAAGACAGAGGATGCATGCTTGAAAAAGTTTATGGTCGCAATGTTTTTAGACTGTAAAATGGTAGATAGTAAAACTGTTGGATCACAAGTGCAGGAACTTCAACTTATTATCCATGATCTGATTGCTGAAGATATGATTGTAAATGAAGCTTTTGAAGTAGCTTTAATGATCGAGATGTTGCCTCCTTCGTGGAACGATTTGAAGAATTATCTAAAGCACAAGCGTAAAGAAATGAAGTTTGAAGTCTTGTGATTTGGCTCAAGATTGAGGAATATAACAAAACAATGCTGAAAACAAGTCGCGTAAGAGTTCAACAATCATTGGAGTTATTATTGTTGAAGAAGCTCCTACCAGCTCCTACCAAAGACAAAAAGAGAAAGAAGTACAACAGGCACAAGTCAGAACAGGTCAAGAAGAAATTCAAAGGCAACTGTGACAATTATTGCAAGGCTGCTTATAGGTCTTCTGATTTTCATTCTCCAAGAAATGACAAAATTAAAGGCAAAGGAAAAAGTCAAGCAAACATCGTGAAAAATATTGAAGATGCATATGACTTGTGTGCAATGATATCAGAGTGTAACTTAGTTGGAATTCCCAAGGAGTGGTTTCTCGACTCAGGTGCCACTAGTCATATTTGCGCTGTGAAAGAAGTCTTTGCAACGTACACTCCTACTGTGTACAATGAAGATTTATTCATGAAAAACACATCAACAACATGGATTGCAGGAACTGGGAATGTAATGTTGAAAATGACATCCGGCAAGGTGTTGACTTTGAAAAAAGTTCGGCATGTCCCTACTTTTAGGAAGAATTTAGTCTCTGCTGCACTACTCGTTAAGAACGGGTTTAAATGTGTCCTAGTTAGTGATATAGTCGTTAGAAGTAAGGATGACATGTTCATAGGAAAGGGCTACCTCAAAGAGGGTCTTTTCAAATTAAATGTAATGGTTGTTGACAATATTAATAAAAATTCTACTTGTGTTTACTTATTGGAGTTAAGTGATTTATGGAATGCCCATTTAGGACTTGTAAATTACAAATCCTTGCGAAAATGTGTTAATCTAGAAGTATTGCTTGATTTTAAATACGATAAGTCAACACCATCTCACTATGGGAAAAAGTATTTTTTTAACTTGTATTGATGAGTGCACTCAATTTTGTTATGTATATTTACTTAATAGTAAGGATGAAACAATTGATGGATTTAAGCAATTCAAAAATGAAGTGGAGAACCAATTGAATCTAAAGATAAAAATATTTCGGAGTGATAGGGGTGGAGAAAATGAATATCCTTTTGCAAAGATATGTTTGGAATATGGTATTTTTCATCAAACTACTGCACCATATACACCACAGTTAAATGGTTTGGCAGAACGGAAAAACTGAACATTAATGGAAATGATGAATGTCTTAATGATCAATTTTGGTTAACCGCAAAACCTTTGAGTGAAGCCATCCATATAGCTAATAAAATAATAAATAGAGTAACCCATCGAAAATTAATCAATTCCATATGAGTTGTGGAAAGGAAGAAAACCAAACTTGAAATATTTCAAAGCGTGGGGGTGTTTAGCCAAGGTAGAGGTTATTTTACCGAACATGGTTAATATTTGACCCAAAACAATAGATTGTGTCTTTATTGGGTATGTTGTGAATAGTAAAGCCTGTCGATTTTTTGTTCACAAATCTGATAATCCAGAGATTCATGTTAATACGATAATTGATTCAGATAATGCAGAGTTTTTTGAATACATTCATCCATATAAAACTGAACGTGAATCAACAAGTGAAAGACCTAAACGACCACGAAAAGAATCAATAAAAAATATTCTAACTAGTGACGAACCTAGGAGTAGTACTCGGTACCGATAATCTACTTCTTTGGGACCAGATTTTGTAGCTCTATTACATGAAAATGACAATCAGACATTCAAAGAAGATATGTCTTCGTAAGAGTCAACTTATTGGAAATAAGGAGTCAACAATAAGATTGAATAAATTTTAAGCTATCACAATTGAGATTGGCTAATCTTCCTCTAGGAAATAAACCTTTAGGATCATAGTGGATCTTTAATAGGAAAATGAAACCTGATAGGATTATTGACAAAGATATGGCTAGACCGGTAGTCAAAGGGTACAGATAAAAGGAAGGACTTGACTATTCTGACACATACTCTGTAGTAAAAAAGGATAACATCAATTAGGATGTTAATAGCACTAGCAGCAGTGCATGATCTTAAAATACACCAAATAGATATAAAGACAGCCCTCTTAAATGGAATGCTGGGGGAATAAATTTACATCGAACCTGAAGGTTTTATAGTGCCTGGTAAAGAAAAGAAAGTGTGCTGACTTGAGAAGTCACTTTATGGACTCAAGCAAGCACCCAAACAATAGCATGCTAAATTTTACCAAACAATGTTGGCAAATAGATTCAAGATTAACGAATCTGATAAATGTGTTTACATTAAAAATGTTATAAATTGTGAAGTCATTATTTGTTTCTATGTTGATGACATATTTATGATGAGTAAAGAAATTGACGATATAAATGCTACTAAGCGCATGTTGTCCAAACAGTTCGATATGAAAGACTTAGAAGTTGCTGATTTGATATTACAGGTCAGGATTATCAAAACACCCCAGGGACTAGTATTATCTCAATCTCATTATCTTGAAGAAGTATTGGATAAGATCAAATACTTGAATTTCAATGATGTCAAAACTCCAATTGATTTAAGATGTACATTTAAAAAGAATGAAAGTTAAAGTGACTCTCAATTCGAATATGCCAGAGTGTTGAGAAGTTTGATGTATATTATGAATTGAAAGCGACCAGATATAGAATGTGCTATTAGTAAACTGAGTTGATACAAAAGTAATCTGAATAAAACTCACTGGATGGCAATGAAACGTGTGTTGGGTTATCTAAAATATACACAACATTATGCTTTGCATTATAATAAATATTCTTCTCGGATTGAAGGATATAGTGATGCAAATTGGATCACCAGTTCAAATGATGTCAAATCCACGAGTGATTATGTGTTCATTCTTGGTGGAGGAGCAGTATCTTGGATATCGTCCAAACAGACATGTATTGCTCGCTCCACAATGGAATCTAAATTTATTGCTTTGGCAATGGTCGGTGAAGAAATGAAATGGCTCCGGAATTTCCTAGAGAATATTCCATTCTTGCCCAAATCTGTTGGACCAATTTGCATACACTGCAATAGTCAAACAACAATAGGTAGGGCAGGGAGTATTATGTACATAAGGAAGTCTCGTCATATACGATGGAGACATAACATCGTTAGACAACTGCTCTCTTGTTGAATTATCACAATTGACTATGTAAAGTAAAGTGATAATGTGTCAAATTCACTAAGAAAAAGCCTAGTGAGAGAGGCAGTTTGAAGATTATCTAAGGGAATGTGTTTACGGCTTAGGACAAGTTAGTATGAGGGTAACTCAATCTAGCAGACTGGAGATCCCAAGAGCTAGTTTCAAGGAGAAAAACAAAGTTGTGGCTGACGGTTCGACATTGTCAATTAACTCAATCCATTCTTATGATGAAGACAATGTTGAGGAACAAGGTTAAGACTTTAAGGCTTTTTAATGAGGTGACAAACCTTATAGTTTTTAATGATTTGCTAAGTTTTGTAGATTTGACCAAATAGTGTATCTACGTGATGACACGGTTAGAAATCACCCATGAGAGTATGAAGTGGAAGACGCTTCAAAGAGAGTTTTATGTCAAAATTTGTTTCTCTATACACTCATGAAAAGACTGATACGAGGGTGAAAACTAAGTCATACATCAATGCGATGTCTAATATGGGTTAGAGTATGTCTTATAAAGTTATTCACACGACGCTGGACCAAGGTGCGTGATTAAATTTTTAGGTATCGGACCAAGGATTTAAAGATACCTAACTTATCACTTTGCATGTAATACACTTGGAAAGGATTGTTGCTACTAGGATTACCGTGTTATTTGCTTGTGGTGAACACTTATGCCCTAGTTCTTCACTCATCTTGATAACAATTAAAATTTAAATCTTGCTCGCTGATTATTACTTATGTAATTTTCTGAATTTGTTATTCAAATCCCCCCGTTTAATTACTTGTTTCCGAAAATACATTGGTTGAACGAATATAATCTTTAGTTAAGTTTAAGTCTAAACCATTTTCCGTGTGGGATCGAACCCAATCATGAAATTGGGTTCTTGATAACAATCTCGTATGTTTCATTAGGAAGGTTTAATTTGAGCATATCAAATTTTGACATCGTTGCTAATAAATTGGCTTTTACATTAAGTTTAATAACTTTATTGATCTTTAGTCAACTATTTCTTAATTTTACTTTTTCTTTTTCTTTTTAAATATATCCATTGAAAACTCAAGTTCATACGAAGTACATGAAGTCAAAGAGAACCACTCACTCCCTACAGTCAAGTACTTTACCAACAATGTGGAGAATACATAATTAGGAGTACAAGGTAAATATATTATAGGGGAATAGTAAATAGTGTTGCGATGCCACCTCTGAGGGTGGTTAACGAAAAATAATCAGGCTCGAACTAAAAATTGACTGGGATATGCACTGAGGATGCAATAGCCACATGATCCACAACCCCAAAGGAACAATACGGTCAACTTTAAAATTTTTAATTTGATTAACCACTTACTTTACCCCCTCTACAATTGGGTCACACCTTTGTGGTAAATAGTATCTTGATATAGATGCTCACATTGAGAGGCTTATTTTAAAGGTTAGCGTCAGATGACCCTGATGCTCAGCTATCCAAATTCAGAATTATTTTAAAAAATATTGTAGGACGAGAAAACTAAGATATGGATGTTTTTGGGCTGCGGGTGTTTCCTTTCTCATTAACCAGCAATGCAGCGGTTTGCTTTAATAAACATCCCTAAAACTCTTTCTATTCATGGGACCAATTGAATGAAGAATTCTTATCAAGTTTATTACAATGTCAAAGAAGTTGAATATAAAGGATAAGTTTGTTAACTTTGTGGCACTGCCTAGAGAGACTGTGAGTAGCTCGTAGGATTGGTCCATCGCTTTCATCAAAAGTGTTCTTAATCACTGCATTAATGATGATTAACTGAAGGAGTAATTCTACCGAGGGAAGATGGTGCTTGACACTACTGCTAGCGATTCTTATGGAGATTGCACTTTTGAGAAAATTTTTGGAGAAACTAGAGAACATCTCTTGGAAAAAGAAATATTGGATAGCTACGAAGTTTTATATAGGGAGAAGCACATTTGAATTCTAAGCCCTCAATTAGCAATTAAATATATTATATGCGTGAGGAGATGGCACGTATGAGAACATAATTTGGGTTGGTGTTGAAGAATGTGAGTGGAGGTGTTGAGAAGGTAAATGGTGTGAATTATTTGACTAGAAATCTCCCACCGACACATGAGTATTATTATGAAAAAGATGTCTATGCGACAAATGATCAGAAGGCGTGTTTCAATCCAAATGCCCAAAGTTCCTACATGTATAATTAGAGACAAGGTCAAGTAAATCAAGATAGAACTATGGAAAATACAACTAAAAGGATTCATATATCCGAGATGGGAGCTACCATCGTGACAACAACTATAACCCAAACAACTATGGCAATACAAACGATCAGATTGGGCCTTGTGCTCCCCCCCCCCCCCAAAAAAAAAAATTGAGAATCTAGTCCTAGGGAAGTTGGAAGTAACATGAAACATATTGAAGATATGATGAAGAAGATTATGAGAAGATTTAATTTGAGTAAAAGATGACATTGCTGTAACACTTCAAAAAGCAAAGATGAGTCTTAAATCCTAACATATGTGCCATAACGTCTAAAAAATGTTTTAAGACCTATTTTAACGAATATAGGTCATTTAGGAAGTTTAGGAACCAAAATGTCTAAGAACGTTCATGACGTTCGGAAACTAGTTGTAAGGGTTAGTAGTGTGCCTTATCCTATTTGACTAGATTTTAGGAGTTGGAAATTCATGAAATTAGGTGAAGGGTGTATAAAAGTGTTTATGATGATTTTTGATTGCAACGTCTGGGTACGACTCGCCAACGACCAATCAAGGGTCGTTGAGGAGGACCATTTCAAGTTGATACTATATATTTATTAGTTCACTTATGAGTATGTTTTTAGTTATATTTTTAAAGTTATATGAAATGTATATCTATATGTAATGTTATCTGAAGTAGGGTGTTGGTCATGATTCTTGTTGGGTTGCTTGATTTAGTAAGGTTATGGGTCTATGCTTAATCAAAGGTAATTATCTATCTTCATTATAATTAAAGGTACTCTTAATCATGTTTGTGATGTCATAATTTTGTGATAGGGTTGTAGTATATTATGGGTTTGAGTATGACGATATGTATATCACTTGTTTGAGTTAGTAAGCATGTTTTATTAATTGGTATTATTTACTTGATGATGCATAAGACTTTTAAAGAGTAAAATATCATGGTTTAAATAAATGTCCCTTTTCAACATATTTTGATAACATATGTGCATATGGTCTCATACTTAGTACAAGTGGCATACTAAACCCATTTCTTCCTATTCCCCCAACATTTTTAGGTTCTCATGGTTGAAGTGTTCTGGAAGGCGACTTGAAGAATTACATGGTTCTTTTGCTAATCCAGTTAGATGGTTATGAGATGAGACAATTTTTTAGACTAATTTCTATCTTATATACGTATGTGCAATAAAAGTAGAAGGCTATGTAACCTTCCTATACGAAGGGTCTATGTATACTCAAATATATGTATAATTATGTGTATGTAGAGGTCTATGTAAACCTCAAATATAGAAGTAATAAAAAAATTTAAATTTTCTTCTACAATTCGACTTATGAATGTGCTGATGTAAACTAAGAGGCTAGTCTTAGTCTTCAAAGAGGAAGACGACACCAGTTATATCTAGGGGTAAACCTAGATATGACAATAGCTATCCACCACACTAAACTTACGCCAATCTGGCACTCTTCCAAGAAACACTATCCAAAATCTAAAAACCAATGGGCATTGCATGGAAGTGACTACTTGAGGGGGTAGGCATACTTTGGATCCACCAATGTCGTTTGAGGTTGAAATTGATACTAGTAGCGATGACGATGTGGTTGAGAAGCGGAGAGAGCCCGAGAATGCAGCTGAGAAATAGGTTGTGGTATCAGAGAAAGTTGTTCCCATACATAGACCTCCATCACTTTTTCCACAATGATTGGCAAAGAAGTCGGAAGAAGGAAAATAGTGCAGATTCATCACTATGCTAAACCGTTTTTCCATCAATGTTTCATTTATACAAGCATCAGATAAAATATTTTGGTATACTAAGTTTATGAAGGACTTTGTAACAAAGAAGATATATGTTAGTTTTGAAGATGATTATTAGTTGCAACATTGTAGCGTTACTGCTACAAGGTCAATTCTTAAAAAAATAGGATCCCGATTCTTTCACTATCCCTTATAACATTGGGTTATTTAACTTTATCAAGACATTGTGTGATATTAGTGCTAGCATTAACCGTATTCCATTGTCAAATAATTATAAATTGTTATTGAATGATCAAAAACAAACTACGAGTGATTTCTCATTGTCGATTGAACTCTGAATAGGCATTAAGGAGCACTCCACGATGTCTTAGTAAAGTGGAGTCATTTATCTTTTCAGATGATTTTGTGATTCTTTATTGTGAGGTTAAATATGAGGTTCTTCTTATTCTTAGGAGACCATTCTTTTCCATTGGGCATGTTTTGTTAAATAAGGAGAAAGGATGGATGAAGTTCAGAAGTAATAGTGAAAAAGCAAATTTCGACATTTCTATGCCTATGCATTAGAGTACTGAGTTCCAATCAATATCTTCTATAACTTACAAAACAGAGAGTAGTTCTGAGTTTCAAATTGAGGAGAGATTGGGTGTTGAAGCGTTAGAAAATATCATGATGAACTTTAAGATTCATTGACGAGTATGATGAGTTGGTGGTGGCACTTGATAGGTGCAAATTTAATTTAAAACCTAAGAAATCTGTTGGAGATTAAGAATCGTGAGTCCTAAAAAAAGGCCGTCTATGAAAGAGGCACATAAATTGGAGCTCAAGGCTCTACCTCCACATTTGAAGTATGCCTTCTTGAGTAAAGATGACACTCACCCAATCATTATTGCGGCGGACCTTAATGTGCGATAAGTAGAATGTGTCATATCAGTGTTAAATACGTTCAAGTGAGCTATTGGGTGTACTATTGAGTAAATAATTGTGATCGTTCTCAGTATTTTTTCTCACCAAATCGAACTCATGCCTGATCATAAGACTAGTATTAAGCATTAGATGAGATAGAATCTATCTATGCAAGAGGTAGTTCAGAATGAGGTCATCAAGTTGCTGGCCATTGGAGTTATATATCCCATTGAAGACAATAGTTAGGTATGCCCTATTCAGTGTGTGCCTAAAAAGGATGGTATTATTGTTGATCCCAATGAATGAATCGATCTTGTCCTTATGCGACCTGTGACAGAAAGGAGAATTTGCATAAACTATCGAAAGTTGAAGGCCTGCACCGAGAAGGAAAACTTTCAAATTCCCTTCGTGAATAAAATATTGGAGAAACATAAAAGAAAAGAATGGTATTTTTTCCTTGATGGCTTTTCGGTCTATAATGAAATCTCTATATCCTTAAATAAAAACAAGAGAAAAACACTTTCACTTGCTCTTATAGGACTTTCATTTTCAAATGCATGACATTAGGGTTATGTAATGCTCCAACAACTATCCAGCGTGTATGATGTGAATTTTCTTCGACATGGTTAAGGACACTATTGAAGTGATTATGGATGATTTCTCCGTGGCAGGTGACTATTTTGATAATTTTGTTGAGGTAAAGAAAAGGTATGAAGAGTAAACTTGGTGCTAAATAAGGAGAAGTATCACTTAATAGTGAAAGAAAATATAGTCTTGGGGCATCAGATCTTTGAGAAAGGTATTAAGTGGATAGAGCTAAAGTTTATGTACTAGAAAAGATTCCCCTTTCAATATTCATTAAAGGTGTGAGAAGTTTTCTTGGACATACGAGCTTTTATCGGAGGTTCATAAATGATTTATCAAAAATTGCACATTCATTTTGCACTGCTTGAAAATGAGAGTAAGTTTGATTTTTATTATGCTTATCTAAGAGCATTTGGATAGTTAAAGAAGAAGTTGTCCTCTTCTCTCATCATTATTTCTCTAGATTGGGGGGAATAATCTGAGGTGATGAGTGATGAAAATGGGGTGGCATTCGGTGTGGTATTGGGTCAAGGAGTGAGAAGATAATTAATCGTATTTACTATACAAGAAAATCCCTAAATGCAGCACAATAGAATTACACCGTTACACAGCAAGCGCTTCCTGAAGTGGTATTTGCATTCAAAAAAATTCAATATTATTTTTATTGTATTGCGGTCATACTGCATACATACCATCGGCATTGATGTATGGAATGGCAAAAAGGATGTAAAACCGCTTCTCATTAGGTGGGTGCTGTTGTTGCAAGAATTTGATTTCGTGGTTAAAAATGACAAGGGAATAAAGTACCAAGTTCCCAATCACTTGTAGAAAGTCGAGGATGAAGCCTTGCTAGATCAAAGTGATAAGGATGAGATTAATGATATGTTTCCTGATTAAAATTTATTTGATCCTTCCCATGATCACATTCCTTGTATTGGTGACATTTCAAATTACTTCACAAGCAATTTAGTACCCCGGATTTGCCGTCTCACAAAAGGAATAAGTTTAGGCACAATATGAAAAATAATTTTGGGATGAGTTATACTTCGATCATAGTTTTGTTGGTGTTATTATTCAATGTTGTGTGCCCGAGGTTGAGATGTTGCTGTACTTAAGGCATGTGATTGATAGCCTGTTGATGGGAATCATAGTGGGGTCTAGTGTGCTGAAATGATTTTCCAGTGCAGAGACTATTGGTCGACCATCTACCAAGGTGATCATGACTTCGCCAAGTCTTGTGACCGATGCCAAAGATATGATTTGATTTCAAAGATGCATGAGATTCATATGAACCCAATAATGGTAATCAAGTTATTTGAAGTATCGGTTATTGATTTTATGGGGCCATTTGTAAGTTCATATAGGATGAAGTATATTCTTGTTTTGGTTGATTATTTATGAAGATGGGTAGAAGCAATTGTGGTCCCCATCATCAAAGCCAAGAGTGTCACTGCATTATTGAAGAAGAATATATTCTCCAGATTTTATACCCCAAGAGAGATTATCAGTGATGTAGGTATCCACTTTTGCAATAAGCTTTTTAAGATATTGAATGATTTTATAATGTCTTCCACAATATAGCCACTCTTTACTATCCATGGACTAGCGGACAAGTTGAAGTGTTCAACAGAGAGATAAAAATCTTGGCAAAGAGTGAGAATGTAAATAGAATGGATTGGTCAAGGAAGCTTGATGATGCTATATTGTCCTATTACACCACATAAAAGACTGCCATAGGTTTTTCTTCATAGTAACTCATATATGGGAAGTCTTGCCATTTGCCAGATAAGCTAGAGCATAAGGCTATGTGGGAAACAAAGAAGGTATACTTAGATTGAGGATCCGCATACACTCAAAGAGTGAATGACTTTAATTTGCTTGATTAGTTTTGCCTAAAATCTTGTGAAAGTGCATCGTTTATAAAGAGAAGATGAAGAGGTACCATGATCAAAGGATTGAAAAGAAAAATTTTGTTGATAGGGATCTTGTGTCTATTCAACTCTAGGTTGTGCTTAGTTCCAGGCAAGATCAAGTATAAATAGACCAAGCCATTTTTACTCAAGAAAGTGTTCCCACATGGGTGGTGGAGCTCAAAAACAGTGAGGGAACAAACTTCAATGTTAATGGTTAAAGAATCAAGCTCTATCTGGGGAAAGCAGAAAGTGTGCAAGAAGTAATTCAAGCCTACTATCTTGATGAAGTCTGAGTAATCAAGAGGCTTGCATCGTGCCGCGAAGTTAAATCAATTGTTACTTTGTAGGCAACCCAAGGTGTAAAATCTAGCCAACAATAGGCTTAACATTGTTGTTGATTATTTTTCTTTGTTTATTTGATTCGTTGTACTAATGTAATTAGGAGTTAATTTTTTGTTTTAGTGTTCCCTAGATATAGCATAGGGTCCATGTCTAGAATGTGTCCATAAAATACAAAAATAATGGCCTAATAGTTTTTACATATGCAGGTGCGCAAGGAAAAATCTTCTGAAAAACGTCTTGTGCAAAGGTTTACGGACACCATCGACGGTCTATAAGTCATTCCACTAACCAGTAAATGGTGCGTGTAGATCTAGGCAAGTTCTCAATTTTCTCTAATTTTTACTTTGATATACAGTCCTAACTTATAGACCGCAGATCGACCTATGGACTATAACGGGAGTCTCATAGGTCCAAACCATAGCTTGGCCGTCCCGACCCGGACTTCCTATTACACATACCCCATTTTCAAATAATTTTCATCCTCTTCCAAACAAACTCAAACAAAAATCACTTCCCAATTTCAACATATCCTCACTCCTACAACCTGTACTTCTTCCATTACTATCAAATCTTATTCCCAATTCCCCAAAACGTTTAACCTCAAATACTTTAGTGTCCGAGCACGTTGCTAGTAGGTTGAAATATTTTTTTGTGATCATTGGAGTCATAATGTTGTCTCACAATCTGACGACTCCTCATTGATTATAAGATAATTGGATTTTCCCTCGCCTTGAATTTCGGTTCATATCTTGATTTTTGAGAGTCCGGAGTGGGTCTTATTTTTTGTTAGTCAATCGTCCATGAATGCATGATAAGTATGAAATATAAACACCCAAGGGACGATAGACGGTGATTCTGTGTAATCATACCGTAAAACCAAATTTAACTTATCCATATGTGATTTTTTTCTTAGGGTTCCATATTGTGCTTTGAAATAATGATAAAATTGAGTAATTTCAATACAAAGGATGACGAACTAGCATTATTGAATGTTGAAATGCATGCGTAGACCAGGATGGTAATGTACATGGCCTAATAAGGGGTATCAACAGTAAGACACATATAAGACGTGCATAGACCACACCTATGAGACCCCGTCTGTGAGTCGTAAGTAAAGTTATGGACAGTAGATCAAGTTCGTAGGTGGATGACTTGAAATTTCCCTAAGTGTTAGACTACGGACGTTGACTACGACGCATAATTCAATCTATATATCGTTCTGCACGTCCATTATACACATTAAAGAACAGGTAATCGGTACCTCTGACCTCCTGAAGGGTTCTACGGATCGTAAGTCTTATTACGGATCCTAGGTCCCCACCTTATAGGGACACTATAGCATTTGTCATATTTTTTTCCTTTTTTTTGATTTTAGTCTAAAATTATGTATGGTGTATTGTAGGTTTCTTTTATGTACTAACTACAACTCTATAGTTACGATGGCACCCATTAAGGCATAAGTCACCAAGGGGAGGTCCAACTGCACTGGACCTTCCAGAAAGATGGTTTTCAATGACTTAGAGCGTGACAAAGAGCCTGAGTACATTCGCATCATCTCAAGGACCCCAATTGCAGAATCTCAGGCTAATCAGCATCACCTGAAGAAGGTGAATGCAGACATAGTCATTGTCTTGTAGTTGGATGATAAGGATACACTGATGAAGTCATCAGAAAGGTCTACTTCTGGTTAATCCATTTATTCTATTTTTGGGTTTGCTTCAAAGTTTGGCTACCGGCTCCAATGCATGGAATCAAAACCCCTTGTATAAGGAGGCTACTAGCTGTAAAAAAGTTCCTATCCCTTGGAGCAATCAGCTGAATCTTTTAATGGAGGAGCCTAAACGATGGTGCGTAAAGGGGCAATGACAAACCTACCAGGATGCTAAAATGATGAATGATAACGAGCAGGTAAGGCACAGAGCCAACATACACTGACTGATATCCAGTGGTTGTTTCAACGACACAAATATAAGTGGATGGCTAATGATACCGTGACATATAACAAGGAGATTGTGTGGAGTTCGATTCTTCTTTTGCAGCCACTCTCTAAGGGTATATTTACATGAAGGCCAAGGCCAGAGTACATGACCCCTTAAGCTCTACCATGTTATGAGGTGTCTCGATGAACATATCTTGGACAACCATCAACTGATTCCTCTATGGCCCTATTCCTCACAACAATTGGCCATGCGACATGGTTTACTTTTATTATAGGTTGGATATTGTGCAAACAGGGGGCTTCACAATGAATATAGTACAATAAAAGGTTGTTATACTATGGTTGGCGTGACCAATAACCCTTAATGGTGAGAGAGATGAATAAGTTGCCTCACCTCAAGTGGGCACTTCGAAGGTCACCCTCACATTGGTGGCCATGTTCTTCTGGCTCATGGTACAAAATAAAATGTCAATGTCTCTAGTCGACAACCTTGTCACTTGGGATAGAAACCACATTGTTCGAACGGATTGAGATAGATTCCCCCCTCTTGCTACTTGCTGACATACATATAAGGTCTTTAAAATAATCACCACTTACCTATTCGATTGTATCATATTTCAGATATGCAAGAATGTTGGAGTGCCTATCTTGAACTGTGAAAAAAAAGGTGCATTCCACTGGGACGCTCGATATAGGAATAATACAGGATAAGTCTAATGTTACAGCACCACGCAGAGGACCCTGAGTTGATCTGCCTTTGGGCAGTGATCTTGTAGTTATAGTAGAGTAGATGCACGAAGATGGTCCTACAGCCCATACTAATGTTGCAACGTCTTTATCCTCACAGGAAACTACCCAGTTTCTGATCTCATCTATAACAACTTATTAACCCGGAGCAACTATGTTACCACTAGGCTGATTGCAAAAATTATAGGGTCAGATTGCCACCCTGCCACACCATATCAAGCCCTAGATACGAAAGTCAATTTCCGAGCCCAAAAATAGATTTGAGAAAAGTATGGAGGAAGAAACTGAACAAAAGGTCCAAGTTGTTCATAAGTGAATCCATTATTTCGAGTTGAGAATTTTAGAGAAGCTAGCCCCCACCATTGATATGTCCGCTTTTGAAAGCCAAGTAGCTAATATTTGGGTAGATTTTAATGAAATCCTTGATACATAAGCTATTGAGCCCCATGTTTCACCCTCTGCACTTGGCGATAATTCAGTCCTTGGTGCGCAATTTAGTTGCAATGTGCAGAGCAGTGACCTAAGCCGTACATGCTCGAGGAAAGAGACACTGATCTAGTGGGAAATCTAAATACACTGAGGAGGAGAAGGCAATCAAGTTGCAGCGCAGACCAAAAAAAAAAGGAAAAGGACTCTATCATTAATGAACAATTTAGGCAACAGAGGGTTTGTGAGATTATGGTTGGGGAATCTAATTTTGTGCCCATTGCTGAGTTTTAACCCACTAGGGCAGAGGATGTGCGTACTACTAAGGGTGCGGTGAGACTGGTAGATAACACTATTGAGCATGTTGTGAGTATTGATGTGGCATTAGTGAGGGTGGCCCCATTGTTGATGTGGAGTAAAAGATATCAGAGTTTGTCGCTAGAAGATGAATATTCGGCACTACGCTCCACAAGTTTGCTTCATATGATTTCGTTACTTCTTATTGCTCATGTGTGCATTGGGACAATTTAACCTATTTTTGTTGGGGGTGGGGTAAATAGATATTGAGTTATAGGGTGAAAGATGAGTAAACCAAGTCATGATCCTCCCTTATGGTTTTCTTGCATGTGTTCTTTTGCCCCAAAAGAATGCTTAATTTTTTGTTTAACCGACATGGTTAAGAAATTGAATGTGTAGAAGCATGATAAAGAATGAAGTATGATGGCATAGTCTTGTGGAAAAAAGATACCCGTCCAAGCTTTGAAAAAAAACACATGTTTCAGAAGTTATAGAGTATAATAAGATGAATGTGTTGGCTCTGAGCATGACATGATAATGAACCAACTTGATTTCATGACTAGTCTAGAAATTGAACTGGTAAACTAATAATGAAAACATGTGCAAAGAGTGCTAGAATCGTTGATTATTTAAGAAGTGTTCTGCCAATCTAGAACATGAACGGTTAGTCCTACAAAGATAATCCACTCTATGGTCGAGGAAGCGATCACAAGCCCTTGTACAAAATAGTCCACTAAATACCTAAATGGATACAACAAAATGACATCAATGTTCCGTTAAATCCAAATGCTTTGAGCCTTAATGAGACCACTTCTTTCAAAACACCTAACTTATTAGCCATGTTCACCCGACTTAGGCAAAAAGCCTAAGTTGAGGGTCACTACTACAAAAGTGACCTCAATCATGTCCTATATCCGAAATAGGGTATTCTGCACCTTATCTTATGGAAAACCCATAAGTTGAGGTGGCTATGACAGAGGAAATCAAAAAAAAAATAGGTATGAAAAGAGTTCAGTGTTGAAACAAGCAGAATGAAGAAGTGGATGTGATTTGTTTGACAAAAATTGCACAAAATTGATAAAAGTGAAAGAAAAGAAGTGAATGCAAATACCAAAAAATACAAGAGCTACAAAGTGTACTTTCACATCCATGGTTAAAAATCAAGGGAGGGAAGAGAAAAGGGCAGGATGCCTAAAAAATGTGTAAAGAGTGCTATAAAAGCCTAATTTAATGTCAATGATGAAAGAAAATAACTAAAAATACCCAAAAGTATTACACCTTACCCTGAGACTACATTACTAGTAACGTAAGTCTTATACTAATCCTAGAATCTACTTTGGAGAATCTAAGCAGTAAAAATAAGGGAAAGTCTATGGTATTGAGCACTAACTATGACTTTAACTGACTTCTACGCGTGAGTATTTAATGAATCCTTGTACTCAAAATCATTTTTAATGTGTGAAAATAGGGATTTCTATTGAACTAAGGGCACTAGTGACAATATCGGAATGTTGGTACATTGGGGATAGTGAAAAAATGAATGTTTTGAGTTGATTGGTGTATCATTGTTGTGTTTGGACCCGCAAAAATTTTCTTGTTGAGTCTAAGAGAAAAACATTGTCACCCTTAAGGAAAAGTCGGGATAGAAAGCCATGTGACTGCTTGTGCGAAAATTGCTTGCTTTTATTCAAGTGTCGTTTAGAGTATTAGTGAGTCTCTTAAGAACACACAACGATTTTAAGTTGAGGGTGTTCATTTACTGTGAGTTTACGGAACCTTAATTGCTTTTGACTGAGAAGTTATGTGTGTCTAGGGAATGTTTCTGTTGGTTTTATGTTTTTTTTTCATGATTTTAGGATATAAACTATAGCTAAGGGATTTCAAGAGATAGTCAGTGGAAGTAGAGAAAAAGACATCTATGGAGGGATCCTACGGCCTGTAGTTTGAATAAAGCGCCATAGATGATGGTCGTAGAAGGGTATGTACGCATAGCCGAAGATCAAGGAAGACTTGACTATGTGTGAAAACCCAGTGATGACTTACACAACATTAAGTAATATATGGACCGTATTGAAGCTCATTCGACGTGCTCTGACAGGTTTTTTCATTACCAAATTCTAAAAAAAATCAATGTGTGGGGCCACAAAGAAGAGTTACAGACCATCGTCTAACTTAAGGTCTGTACTTCTAGATCGAAGAAGTCGAAAAATATCCTGAAGATTTTAATGGTTGAAATTTTCTATGTCTTGAGCCTCGGAAGGGATGTACGTACCATAGACGGACATACACAGCGTAGGTCACCCTGGTAGAATGAAGACGCGTCCTGTAATTTTATTTTAATTTTTTTCCTTTTTATTTAAATATTACTTTTCTATAAATAGAGAAAAAGCTCATTTTTAGAGAATGGACCTTATTGTTCTAATTTAGTTTGGTTTATGGTTTTGGAGATTAATTTGAAAACATTTAGGCAATTGTTGATTTCTAGAATACGTTTTTGATTATTTTGGCTTTCCAATTCAAGTTAAAATTGAGGGTTTATTCTTTGTATTTCGTATGTTCATGCATCTTCATCTAAAAATAATTGAAATGTGTTCCTGCTATTATGGGTAACAAAATCCAAAACTAGGGTTGTGGGAACAATGAGCAATTAACAATATATGAATAGAAATTACGTAATTCTTGAATATAGTTATCGCATACATTGATAACTCTTTCGTTTTGAAGTCTTTTTAATGGTGGAAAACTTTAGAACTCTTTTTGTTGCTACTTGAAGACCAAGAGGTAGTTAATAAGTAAATAAATACCAACATAGATTTAGTGTGATACAATCTAATTGTCTAGTGTAAATTGGTACGATGGGGAAAACTAGGTCATACATCGATGTGATGTCTAATATGAGGTAAGGGAAAGGGTAGGTAAAAGATATATGGACCTAGCAAGACCACGGGGCTGTGTTAAATTCTTTATATGTCTGAGTATGGATTTAGAGATACCAAACTTATCATTTTAAATGTAATACAATAGGAAAGATTTTCTTTTACTAGGATTATCGAATGAGCCTGTGGTGAATATTAATGCCCAAGTTCTTCCCTCATATTGATAACAATTAAACATAGAATCTTTCTCACGAATTACTTACAGAATTTACAATAATTATTATGAAAATCCCCTCTTTAGTTACTTGATTCCCGAAATACATTGCCTAAACGAAAATAATAATTAGTTTAGCTTAAGCCTAAACTATTTTCATCATGGGATCGACCCCAACCTACAAGTTGGGTTCTTTACTTGATAACAATCGCATATTCTTCTGTAAGGAGGTATAATTTTCAGTATATCACCCCACTAAGTCAGCCATGGTGTCTTTCTGATTGACAAAGATGAAGTAATTTCAGTACATCAACCCACTAAGTCAGCCAACGTATCTTTGTGATTGACAAAGATGATATCATAACAATAAACTCTCTAATCTGCAATAGACTTAAAAAATGTGTAAAAAACTAAATAGTTCAAGAAGTAAATTAGGAAGAGTATGAAACCTGAGAATAATATACAGATTGACAAAGCATAATCTCGCACCTATGTCAAGTAATTCAAACAATTCAAAGGCAACGATTTTGATTATTGCAGTGACAAAATTTGGTGAATTCTCCTACTCAAGGCGTTTGGTGATAGCATACAAATGGTTTGCTCTTCGGCCTATCCTTGTTGTGGCCCCTCCAGGTAAAACACTATCTGTCGTAGCTGTATAAGAAGATTGTGGTCTATTGTCCCTATTGAAATTACCTTTCCTGGTATTATGGAAGTCTCTCACAATGTGACAATTTTTACCACACTTGAAGCAGATAATAGAAGCGCCACGACACGCTCTTAGATTGTTTCTACCACACTTAACACACATGTAGGAGTCAGGTTTGATCCTTGTGCAACAGTACCCTAATATAGATTAGTTTCACCTCTAATGTCCTGTAAATTTTTATTCATGAACTCAGCTCTATATATTGGTACTTGTGAACTAGAAGGTTATGGAGCAGTGCAGTTGCCTTTATTGGAACTATGAGAAAAAAATGCACATTCCCAGTCATATACTGTCAAGACATATTAGATGTTTCCTTAGATCTCTTGTTATGGAACTTATCCATAACTTTAATCGTATCTTCCTCAACCCGTTTCACATTCATCATAAACCTTTCTATGTCTTTTTCTTTCATGATCAGAATCTAGTCCCCAGATGATAACGGCGTTGTTGACCTCTCAGAGGTCGCTGACAACCCTGCATAAGTCATCCTTACTTCATCTAGGTTAATTTTAGCGGAAAATTTGAATTTTTTTTCTTAACATACATGTATACATACTACTTAACATCATAGGCCATAACAACTAAACCACCTAATAAAGAGATAGTAAAATGAAAGAATCATTTCATAATTTATTTTTTCAAAAACGACAACAATACAAAGTCTGAACAAAAGTTAAAAGAAACACTAGTAGAACATGCTCCACTAGCTATAGCCTACATCTACGCTATATAATAACGGTAGACATCCCCGAAAGCATAAGGGCCTAACAAGTCCAGATGAAAGCTCCACATTCGGATAGCTCCAACGTAAACCCGTAAGCTGTCCACCTATGTCTGCTCCTAATATTGTAGAATCGTATTGGATTAGTACACATTGTACTAGGTATTGGTATATGAAAGCCGACACCAAGGACATGCATGAGTAAGAACAACTCTTTCCTAACAACATAATTATGGTAAATAGAGTTAGTGGACTTACCAAATTGGGAATAGGAAAGGTAGTGATATTTCCAAATTTGGATTAGGAAAGTGATGCCATGAGAGCGACATGCATCATCATACTTATCATACTATACACAACACATAACATCTTACAAATAGCACATAACATATTGCATATAGCACATAACATCTTTGATATCATTCATTCATATGCCATGAGACCTTTAAAATAGGGACTTGACATAAAAACATCCAAAACTGAGGGCTCAAAATATAAGACCTCAATTAGGAAACCTTCATTAGCAAACACAAAGTGCTTCATTCATTCATACATACTTCATTTCCTTTCGTTCATAGTCTAGTGTGAAAACTAGCTATACTTAGGATGTAGTTTAAGACTTTCATCGGGTTCGTTGTGAAATGATCAAGAATAACCATTTGTCATTACTTATGTCTATATCACCGCTTGATCATCCTATCCTAACACCTTTGGTATCATTCATTTCATTATCTGCATCATTTGAGGTTGGCCTCATTCATTAATAGGGAACTTTAACATTAACATACATAGATCATGTGAGCATCATTAAATCCAATGTCTCTCCCACACCAAAAAGTGGTGGAATCACCGTCCAAACTGACCGAAAACATGCTACCATACATGGGAATTGTACCCCGCCAGATCCCTATATTGGCATTATTGGTTAGAAGACTAGGATATATAATGAGAACTATACCCAGTATGGTGGAGAGTCTCATCTCATGAGAGTTAGGTGAACCTCCGCCCTTCCCTTAGGAAATCCTCACCGCTTATAGCTAGCGTATCGGTGCTCAGTATATAGTTCCATTACATTCAACTTATACATCATGGAAGCTGACTTCTATAATGAGGAAATCATACCCCATTAGATGATTTCTAATCTCATCATTAGTATTAAGTATACATTCACTTCAATACTTTCATTAGAGTGTTCGCAGAGACTGGTCTCTTCATTAACTTTACCCTCTCAAAGGTTAGTACGTTTTGGTAACATATACTTAGGCTCATCTGAGATTACTCTCATCTATTACATGAGCCTCTTATCATGTTGTCACCACATTCACTAACTTGAAGACATTTGCTCTTCATAACTACTCACCCCTTATTACGTGAATGCTCATTTCGTCATATGCAAATGTACATGTCCATTTAGTGTGTTTCACACTCTTACTTAATGTTCCTAGGGTTTAATCATTTCATTGCATTAATGTTAGGTTCTCTTACATTTAAAGGTATGCTAGACATATGGGTCTATACATACAAGCCATGAGGCTTCATTCATAGTTCGCTTAAGTGATTCATATCCTCCTAAGATTATGTGGTACAAGACGTATGAATCTTGTATGTATGCTAAGATCTCAATTTCCATCTATGTAGGAAACATTATTTTTTATCATTTATTCACCTATGACTTATGTATAAATACTCAATTTGGGCAAGGGAACCCTGTTTCGAATCCCTTGGTTAACACTTACATCTTTTTTTATGTATTCGATTTTGATCCGTATGGCTTGGGACTGAAATCGAGCCCCAACGCCTTCGTTTCATTTTTCCTTATTTTTCTTTCTTATTCGCTTGTATTTGGACCAAGGGGTTATGGGATTGATCACCCACAACCTAATTTCTTTTATTTTATTTTTCTTCACTTTTCCGAGTTGACCTTGAGGATATGGGATTGAATCAGCACAACCTCACTTCATTTTTCTCTTTGATTCTCTTAATCTGCTTAGAGGTCATAGGTTCTATAACCACACGCCTCAACCTTTAATTTTATTTTAATTCCTTAAGTCTGACCCAGAGGTTATGGGTTAGAATCCCACTCCTCTCATATATATTTTCACAGATTCATTTTCCAGCAAAGGTCAAGGTTCGAATCCCCCTTATAACATTCGTTTAACTTACATTATTTTACGAATTTTAACAAGGCGAGATCACAGGTTCGATCCTCAGTGACCTCACTTTTTTTCGTCAATTTTTTATAACATGTTAATTGACATAACTTGACCAAAACTTACATCAAAGTGCTGGAATTTTGATCACATTTTTGCAGCCTTTTTTCTCACCTCTTTCACGTTAAATGTATTACAAGTTTGGAGTATTTTTTAGTGAGTTATTTAGGTGCTTTTTTAAGATCACATTCTATGAAGAGTTTGCACTCAAATCAGCATTTTTACATCAGTTATCTGGGCCGAATCACATCCACAAGATGCTGGATATTTTGTACATTTTTTATCTCATTTTAATCGACGTTTACTAATGTTAGTTTTTCGGGTAATTCATGGATATTTAGTACATCTTTAGGTTAATTTTCATGAATTCATTTAGCTAATAATTTTTAGTCAAATCAGCCCCAATACTTCATATGAACATCACTACTTTTAAAGGTTTGTGCATGTAAGAATACAACTATAACATGTCATTTTCGATCTTCAAACCAAGAGTATATGTCACGGCTACACATTGGACACACATCAAATCAACTTCGGATAACATGCTTAACATTCATATTCCTCAAAATGTACAAACATGAACATGATCAATGTGAAAACAAATTACATCCCTAATGTCTACCAGCAAGCATACCCAACCTTCAAATCGATGGGAGCTAGTTACAGGGAACATGTAAAGGTGAACAACCCTAGTTTTCAGAGTAGATTCATCTGAGTCCTAATTGTCTCTTTGGGAAAAAAACCAAGACTAAGAAAACCCGTAACTTTTTATGTAGTTCAAAACTTGACTTGCCGCCCAAAAGCTTTTTCAAAAATCACTTAAAAATTCGATAAACTTCAAGACCAATTCGATGGAATAATCCTCCCTCTTGCGTAACGTTTTTTATTAGTTGTTTGTTTTGTAATTTTTTTTGTGAGTTCTTAATGTGTGGAGAAATTTGGTTATGATTCTGTTTTTGTATGTGGTTTAAGCATAATATGAGAAAAAGAATGTTTTGATCGTGAATGTTGAGGAGATAGAGGTGAGGAGTGAGAGTTTTCCTTGGATTACGAGTTTTAGTTGGAAATTAGTCAAACTAGGACTCTTTCAATTCTTCAATAAAAAGAATATAATTTACCTTTTTATTAAATAATCTAATAAATATTAATTAGATAAGTTAATTTACCATTGAAAATGAAAACAATTTAAATCATTACTTCCATCTAGGTTCGAACTCGGGTGGCGAAAGACTTCACTCAAAAGCCAATTTTTGGCCATCTCTCCCAAAAATACCCCTCCACTTTATTAATTAATTAATTAATTACGTATTTTACGATACTACCCTTAGCCTGGAAAAAGAACATTTTACCCCTAGGCCCTCCAAACTTAAGATTTCCCTTTTTTAAGTCTGCTAAGGACTCATCCAGGTAAATATTAATATTCAGGAGTCCTACGTGGATGGACCCAGCCTTTCCTAGCTCAAATAACTCCCAAAGTTAGTTGGCTTGTTTGTTTCAAGGTTACAGAGGTCTGGCTTGACTCTCTTCAATCCATGTGAACCCGGTTTAATCATAGGCATTGTAGACACATTATGATTACTTAGTATATCCATTTTTAGGTTTGTTACATTATCCCTCTCTTAAGAACATTCGTCCCCAAATGACACTTCTAACTATGTAGAGTACTGCCAGTCGGATCATAACATAGTGACCATACACAATCAAGCAAAAGCAACAAAGAATGGAGAGAAAAGGAAACTTAGACATAAGAGTAGGAAATCTAACCTTAAGGGCTGAAGAGATAAGGGTAGAGGGTTCTCATATCGTCCTCGTCCTCCCACTTAGCATCCATAACAATATGATTCCTCCACAATACCTTTACTGTGGCAACCTCCTTTTTCCTTAGCCGCTTGATTTGTCTCTCTAAAATCTCAATAGTTATTTCCTTATAGGACAAGTCTTCATCGACCCCCAAACCTTCAACATGTAAAATCAATGTTGGATAACCTAGACACTTCTTTAACATATAGACATGAAAGATAGGATGAACATAATCTAGCTCCGCACTCAATGCGAACTCATAGGCCACCTCACCCACACGCTGTGGGATCTCATATGGCCCAACATACCTCGGACTCAACTTCCCCTTCATGCAAAACCTCATCACTCCATTCATAGGTGATATCTTCAAATAGACCTGGTCACCAACATCAAACTCTAAGGTCCATTTTCTATTATTTGCATAAGACTTCTGCCGACTGTAGGCAGTTGCCAACCTATCCCTAATCACCCTGACCTTCTCTAAGGACTCATGAATGATCTCTGGACCCAAGATAGATGACTCTCCAACCTCGAGCCATCCAACTGGAGACAAACATCTCCTATCATATAGTGCCTAAAAAGGTGCAATCCCAATGCTGGAGTGATATATGTTATTATACGAGAAGTCTATCAAAGGAAAATGGTCATCCAAACTACCTCTAAAGTCAATCACATAGGCCCTCAACATGTCCTCCAATGTTTGAATAGTGCGCTTTGCCAGCCCATCAATCTGAGGATTAAAGGCACTACTAAGCTTCACATGCGTGCGTAAGCTCTTCCAGAAGGATCTCTAGAAATATGAAGTGAACTGAGCTCCTCTATCTGAAATAGACAAATGAATCCCATGCCATTTCACAATCTCATCAATGTAGAGTCTTGCATAATCCTCTTCTCTATAGGTAGACTTCACAGGAATAACGTCGGCAGATTAGTCATCCTGTCCACAATAACCTATATGGAGTAATGATGTCTCCTAGTCTTTAAAATACCAACCACGAAGTCCATATTATTGGAGTCACATTTAAAGTTTGAACCTCAATAATTTGAGTAAGACCGCCAGAATGAAGATGTTTTGCCTTAACCTGTTAACAATTAGGAAACTTTGTATCATATTCTGCAATTTTCTTCTTCATGCCATCCCAACAATAGATCTACTTAATATCATGATATATTTTGGTGGAAACTGGATTTCTAGAATATCTTGAACCATATGCCTCTGCAATGATTCTAGTCCGCAAATCATCCACATCTTGTACATACAGCCTTTCCTGGTACGTAAGTATGTCATCATCTCCATAAGAAAAAGACTCATTCATCTTAACCAAAACTGAGTCCTTCAGCTCCATCAACATAGGATCAAGATGTTGACACTCCCTGACTTCAACTAATAAGGATGATGAAGATTTAGGATGAAATGAAACACCCCCACAAGTAGAGTAAACTAACTACACACCCAGTCAGTCCAGTCTGTGTAAATCTTTCACCAGCTCCATCTTTTCATCCTCAACGTGGGTTGTATTTCCCATGCTCATCCTACGCAAAGCATCAGCTATAACATTAGACTAACCTTGATGGTAGTGGAAATCCATGTCATAGTCCTTCAACATCTTCAACCACCTCTACTGACGTAGATTCTACTCCCTCTGTGTGAACACGTACTGGAGACTTTAAAATCCAGTGAACATATCCACATGCACTCCATACAAGTAGTGCCTCAACAATTTCAGTGGAAACACCACAGCTGCCAACTCCAGGTCATGAGTGGAATAATTTTTTTCATGAACCTTGAAGGTGATCGAACAAGTCATCTATTCTTGGAAGTGGAATTTTATTCTTGATATTGACTTTGTTTAGCTGTCGATAATCAAAAAAAATTCTGAGCGTTCCATCTTTCTTTTTCACAAACAAAACTCGAGCGCCCAAACGGGATATGCTCAACTGAATGAAACCCTGAGCAATTAAATCTTTTAACTGCAGCTTCAACTCTTTGAGTTCAGCTGGAGTTATTCTTAAAGGAGGAATTCAAATTGGTTTAGTATCGGGTTCTAAGTCGATACCTAAGTGAATCTCTTGAGGGGGAGGAACTACAAGCAAATCATCAAGAAATACATCTTGGAACTCATTCACTACAAGCATTGACTCTATGGAAGGAATATCATGATCAAAATCATTAACAATAACAAGATGACATAATAACCCCTTGGACATTAGTTTATTGGTATTAAGGTTTAAAATCAAGGGATTAGGACGACTCGAGTTGTACCACTCCTAGACTAGCTCTTCTTCATTAGGAAATTGAAATCTGACAACCCTACTACGGCAATCCATACAAGCATAACAACTATGAAGCCACTTCATAGAAAGAATAACATCAAAATCATGCATGTGTAACTCAACCATGACTTCACACATAGTCTAACCACATACAACTATTGGGCAATCCTTGTATATTATATCAGTTCTTACATTTTCTCCTAAAGGCGTACTAACCACTATATGATCATGCAGAACTTTAGGCAATATCTCAAAATTGATAGCAAGCAAATGACTTACAAAGGAAAGAGTAGACCCTTGATCAAGTAAATCATAAACAAAAGTTGAGAATACTTGCAGCATACCTGTGACCACATCAGCGGACTTCTCGTACTCCTCCCTTCCCTTCATGGTGTTAAACTTGTTTCTCTTAGGAGTCTCGACTGGTGCTTCACCCTGTGGATTAGGCCTAGGCTGAGCACTAACTCCACCCTGAACCCTGTTCTGTGGGCAGTCCTTAACCATGAGCCCGCTCTTACCGCAAGCGAAATAGGCATTAGTGCCCTGTCTGCACTCTCTACTGTGAGCACGACCACACTTAGCGCAGTCTGTTAACTCTGTTGCCCCTTTTTAAAAATGGGTTGTTCACGGACGCCAAAGTTGTTCTTCTTGCCCCTATTGCTAGGATATTCCTGATCATGAGGCTTAGGCATCAAAGAATCACAAATGCATGTTTTCATCTAGTTGTCCTCTACCTGTTTGACATGCACCATCAAAATGAGGAGGTCCATGTTATCGTGGAGGATCACAGACCGACACTCCTCTTCCAATCTCTGTTTATTCCTTTGAGGAACGTGCTCATCTAATCCCTTCTGTTAGATACAAGTGAAGTAGCATACATGGACACTTTAACGAACTTCAGGGAATACTCCCTGACTCTCTTAGATCCATGTTTAATGTTGATGAACTCCTCAAACTTGTCATCCCTCATCTCTGTGGGAAAGAATCTATCCAGGATGGTTGTCTTAAAAAGCTCCAGACTGACCGAAACTCCGCCCAAAGCTCGGTTATCTTCCACATCTTGCACCATGTTTGTGCAACATCCTTGAGCTGATAGGAAGCCACCTAAGCCTTCTTACTATCTGTGGCCCCCATAGCGACCAAAATCTTATGAACCTCATCCACAAACTCCTGGGATCCTCCGACCCTGTGAAATTAGGAGGATTCATACTCGTGAAGTCTCTCAGCCCCTCAACCATGCTATGACCTGATGGATTCTCCCTATAAACATTCTGCGGGTTGAACTTTTCAGTCAGGCCTGGGTAAGCATAATGATGGCATGTGCTATCTGGTCTAGAGATGCCCGCACCATAGAATCAATCAAACCAGCAGAGTTAACTGGCATAGCCACTCCTTCAGCTAGAGCTTGGGGTGGAATCTGATTGCCCCCAGCATATGCTCCTCCTCTCCTTTGACTAATTTTTCTCCTAGTATTGAATCACTAAAAACAACAAGGAGTGATGTTAGACATGCTCATAACACCAAGAAATCATAAAATAGGAAAGGCACGATAAGATAAGAAGAAGGGAATTTTCCTACGCATTATGTAATCTCTAATCTAGGATAGTGGTGCACTTCACTACCATGACATAGAAACTACTCAATATGATTGATGTGAACTCATTATTCTCGGAATTTAACCTAGGGCTATGATACCAACTTTCTAACGATCGGAATCTAGACCCAAGAAAGACCTGCGTCGTTGACCTCTCAGAGGTCGCAGATAAGCCTGCATACGTCATCCTTACTTCATCTAGGTTTATCTTAGAAAAAAATTTGAAACTTTTTGTTTCTTAACATACATGTATACATACTAGTTAACATCATAGCGTTCACAAATCAACCATATAATAAATAGAAAATCAAATGAAAGAATAAGTTCATAATATTATTAAACGTATTTGTGTCAAAACGGCACCAATAAATAGTATGAACAAAAGTGGAAAGAAACACTAGTGGAACATTATCCACTAGTTATAGCCTATATCTTAGTTAGATAATAAAGGTAGACATCCCCTAAAGCATGAGGGACTACCAAGTCCAGATGAAAGCTCCATGTTCGGATAACTGCAACGTCAACTTGTAAGCTCTAGCGTCCATCTGTGCCTGCTCCTAAAATTATAGAATTGTATGGTATTAGTACACTCTTGTACTAAGTATGGGTATATGCAAGCACACACCAAGGATATGCATGAGTAAGAACAACTCTTTCATACCAATATGATTATGGCAAGTCTACTTAGTGGACATGCCAAATTGGGATTGAGAAAGTTAGTGAGATTTTTAAATTTTGATTAGGAAAGTGATGCAATGAGATTAACATGCATTAACATACTTATTATATTGCACACATAACATAACATCTTCCGCATAGCACATAACATATTGCATATAGCACATTACATCTTTCATATCATTCATTCATATGCCATGAGACCTTGGAATCATGGACTTGACATTAAGACTTCCCTATATGAAGGCTCAACATATGGGACCTCAACTAGGAAACCATCATTAGAAAACACAGAGTCATACCTAGGATGTAGTTTTAGAATTTCATTGGGCTCGTTGTGCAATGATAAAAAATGACCTAGTGTTATTACATAAGTCTAGATCACCTCTTAATCATCCTATCCTAACACCTCTAGTTTTATTCATATTATTATGCACATCATTTGAGGCGGGACTCATTCATTCATTGCGAATTTTAACTTAAACCGACATAGATCATGTGAGCATCATGAAATCTAGTGTCTCCCCCACACCGAGGAGAAGTGGAATCACTGACCAAGGTGACCCAAAATATGCAAGCATACATGGGGATTGAATCCCGATAGATCCCTTACAACCTTTGTGGCTCGTATTTTTAGGACTTTTTTTTTATGTTGAACCCTAGTACAATTCCGTATTACTCTACTCCCAATATATTAAGTAATTAACAAGTTATGACATAACTACTGTATTATATTGCATATCTCAAAAACTGACATGCAACTAAGATTGCACATTAATAACTATAATGAGACATTGAAAAATACTGAGGCATGTATTCCTCAAACAACTAAAATATATGGCCAAGCATATGAATTTCTAGAGCTAAATAAATACATAGTACGGTTTGGAAATTCATATAAGAAAAGAAGAAATAACATGATAATATGATTTGGAACATATAAATAGTGAATTCATGATAATTTATTATAGTTGTAGAAACCCTAGGTCTAGTTATGATTATAGAAACAACAATATGACGGAAATCAAGGGACTTAATGGGTGAAAGGAACCTACTAGTTAAATCCCTTATACCTGGAGACAAATCCCACTGAGAAATCTCTCGATTGAAAGGAACCTACTTACACGATCATTGAAAGTAGTCGTGGTCAACCTTGTCAAAATTTTAAGTAGTGTTATTTTGGTCTTTTCCTCTACTCGATGGACACCTAACCTACAAACCACAAACAGGATACCTATATTTATTCCCATAGAACGCCACATAAGCACTCATCTAAATGCATGAAACTAACTTTTATTGTAGGCAAGTTGTATAAGACAAAGGCATCCCAAGATCTCAATATGTCCTGTAAGTTCTGAATGGTACACTTTGCCTTACCACCCATCTACAAATAAAATGTTTTTCTAAGATTAAATTGAGTAGAAAGACCTTTCCTGAACGACTACCACAAATGACAGGTAAACTGAGGACCTTTATCTTAGATGATAGACCAAGAAACCCCATACAACTTCACTATCTCATTCATGTAATGATTGTTCTAGTCCTCCACCCAGTATATAGTCTTAACCGCAAAAAAAGGCATAAAGTTAATAATCTATAAACAATAACCCTAATGAAGCCATTATATTTGTCAGTACGAGGTAAAACCTATTATGAAGTCCATGTTTATCACTTCAAACATCCAAGTAGGAAAGTGGATTTCTTGAATCATACCTCCCGGTTTCTAATGTCTTACCTTGAAACCTTAACAATTGGCACAGTTAGCCACAAAATGATGTATATCCCTTTTTATACCATTCCATCAAAAGACTTCGTACAGATCACTGTGCATTTTAGTGGCGCCTAGATGAATAGAATATCTGGATTTATGGGATTTTTCCAAGAACCTGTTGTCTCAAATCACCCACCTTAGCAACACATAACCGACCTTCATAACTAAGTACACCATATCCCTCTTAGGTGAAAACCCCAAACCTCTTATGATGGACTGCACCCTTGACATAAAAAAATATAGGATTATTCTGTTGCTTTTCCTTAACCTTCACAACCGATAAAGATTTTGAACCGTTACTAACCGTTACACCACCATGTCATATGCTCACATAATACGAACTTCTAAGAGAGAAAATATGTGAACATGCATCTATTGTTTCTTTCTTTCTTGAACATGCGTTACACTACCCATCGATAGTTTGCTAAAAGCATTTGATACTACAATTTCCTAACAAGACATCTCCTCTGCAAAAGATTCAACTTTTTCTAGCTTAACACATACTGAAGGATCTATGGTCTGTGAGCACATCTAGATGAACTTCATACAACTAATTTCTCCAAATCATAAGATCAAACACCACTACTGCTTGCTCGAGGTCATGAATCGAATAGTTCTTCTCATTCACATTAGGTTGTCTAGAAGCATATTTTATAACCATACCTCATTGCATTAACACACAACCAAGGACAAATCTACATGCATCACAATCGATATCTTAACCGTCTAAACCCTCTTGTAGAGTCAAAACAGTTGTTGTAGTCAACCTAGTTTTCAAATATTTGAAACATTTCTAGTAATCATATCAACACTGAAACTCAAGCTTTTCCTCGGACGACTTAGTTCACCGAAAGGCAATGGATGAAAATCCTACCATGAATCTTCTGTAGTAACCCATTAAGCCAAAGAAACTTTTGATATCTGTAGAAGAGGGCCAATGTTTCACTACTTCTATTTTCTAAAAATCACCCGGATCACTTGAGTAGACATAATATGCCAAAGTAAAGCAACGGAGTACAAACAAAATTAGCACTTGCTGAACTTAGGAAATAGTTGGGGGTCTTAAAGAGTTTGCAGGACAACCCTCAAATTATGTTCATCTTGTATTCCTAAGATACTTAGAACAAAACTTTGAAAAACTTTGTAAGACACAACAAAGTTTAAGAACATTTTCATAATAAGAAATTTAAAACTAAAAGTATAACTAGATTCAGAAACATATTTAAAAATATCTAAAATATATTTCTTGAAGAAAAATTATTGTCAATTTGTATTTAATAAGTCGTAGTGATTCTAACAAACTTTACAGAAACACAAAGTTACCATTGTTTAATGAATCAATGATGAACAGAAATTAATTTACAAATTTAAAATCTGTAACACATAGGATAATTTAGAAAAACAAAATAAAGATCAAGTCTATTTAATGCAGCACAGCGTCCCCTTCAGAAAATTATTCCTCTCTAGTATTTCAGGTTTGATATAGAATATGTCATTCTATGATAGAATGATCAAAATCACCAGTGTACAACACTAAAAATGCTGGTGTCAATGAGTAACATAATGGCATTAATATACACTTAGAACAATAAATTTACTAGTAGTAGAAAAAGTCTAGAAATTTTATATTGCAAATAAGAGTAAATCTCTCAATTTACAGAAAATACAAGTTAGTGCCAAAAGATTCTTATTATATCTTTCAAGAAAGGTGACAAACATTTGGAAAAATCATAATCTTTCGGAAAGGTCATCACCTTTTATAAAAGTCACAACTTTTCATAGAAGTAGCAACTCTTAATTTTGAATCATTCATTTTAATAACCAATAATCCCTTGCATGTATGGGGAATGACTCCAAGACAAAGAAATAGACTTATGTATCTTAATAAGTAGGTTTTTCCATACACTTTTCGTATGTCGGATAAACTCTTTCAATTGGTAGATGTGACATCATTGAAACGTCAAGATGTGGTGTATACCTAGATAACCATATGTAACATAATTAATCCATTACCATTTATGGTCACGGTTGTGATCCTTCCAGACATGAACACCTCCTAGTTTCGTGAGTGTATAGAGACTAGTCTTTTGACAATAATTCTCTTTGAAGCGCTTACACTTCACACTAACATAGATGATTTCTAACTGTTTTATCGCATAGATACACTATTTGTTCAAAACTACCAAACATAGCAAATCATTATAAACACTAAGCTTTATTATCTCATTAACAAGCCTTAATGTTGCATCCTTCTTCTTTAGCATTTTATTCATCATGAAAATTGATTGAGTTTTTTGATAATGCCGGCCCGTGTGTCAGAACTTTGTTTTTCTCCTTGAATCAAGCAATTGGGATCTCAGATATAATAGATAGAGTTACCACCATGATGACTTGTTGTAAGCCGTAAACCCATTCCCTTTGATGATCTATAAAATTTCTCTCTAGATAGGCCTTTTTGTAAGTGAATCCGACACATTATCATTTGCCTTTACATAGTCAATTATGATAATTTCAGTAGAGAGTAGTTTTCTAGCGGTATCATGTCGATGTATTATATAACAAGACATTTCGTTTTACATCATTCTCCATGCTCTACCTATGGCAACTTGATTCTTAAAGTGTATACATACTAATGCCAATGGTTTGCGCAAAAAATGAATATCTATCAAAAATTTTAAAGACTTTCAACTTATTCACCGACCTTATATAGAGTACCTAGCTCAAAGATCATTATAGAGCTAGTGACACATGCCTCTTTTGATATATGTCCAAGAGACTTCTCCTTTACCAAGAGTAAATACAAATCCACTCGTGGATTTTACTTCATTTTTTCAGTAGTCTAATTTGCATCACTAGATCTTTTAAATACTGCTAAATATTATTATAATGCACGACATAGTCTTAAATATATGATAAATACTTGAAATGTCTTTTCATTGTAATCTAATGTGGTAGATTGGCATTACTCGTTAGCTGACTCAGTACATTAAAAGCAAATGATATATCTAATCGCGCAGCACGTCATGATATACATTATACTTCCCAATACTCTAGAATAATAAAATTTTTAGTCACTTTGCTCTCACTCTTTTGAAATGCAAAGCTCACATTTATTGGAGACTTAAAAATATTGAAATTCAAATATTTGAACTAGTCAAGTACCTTTTCAATACAATGAGATCGTGAAAACGCTAAACATTATTGTGTTATAAGGATTCTTATACCTATGATCGTATCAGCAACTCCAATATTTCTCATTCTGAACATTCTTTCTAGCATTCATTTAGTATCATTTATGTCATTGGTGTCTCTATTGATGATTAACATGTCACCATTAGACAAACAAACAATGACCTTTTAATTTTAATGTGAAGACATTTATCACTTCCATCATTCTTAAATCCATGTGTCAACATGGTTTGGTCAAATTTCTTATGTTATTTTTTGGGTACTTGTTTTAGTCCATAAAGTGACTTAACAAATTCACACACTTTCTTTTATTTACCAGGATCCACAAAATCCTCGTGGTGTTCTATGTAAATTTATTCCACCAATTCTCCATTTAAGAGAGTTTTTTTCACATTCATTTGATTAATTTGGAGTTTATATACCATATCTAACATAACTAACATCCAAATGAATGTAATTCTAGTTACTGCAAGTATGTTTCAAATAGATCAAGACCTTATTTTTTTTTGTCTTGCTTTTTATTAATCAACAATTTTATCAACTTTTATTTTCCTTTTGAGGATTCACTTCGAACCCAAAATATTATTTCCTGGAGGTAGATCAACAAACTTCCAATAGGATTGCTAAATATCAAACCAATCTAACTATTGATACCATCTATCCAAAAGGATGTGTTTACATAAAAAACAATTCTGTTACAAAATTATATTCGAATTTAGCATATGTCCGTTGACATATACTACGCCTCTGAATCTTTTTTCTAAGTACATTCTCCTTTTATTCTTTAAAAGATGATTTTAGACCTTTCACTAGATTACTAAAGTCTAATATATAGTCCATAATCTTAGGTCCTATTTCAATTCTTTTAAGAGTAGGAACTTGAACTTTGGCTAGACACATCTACACTTTGAAATATTTAATGTTGGATTTTCTTCCTTAATTTTTCTCATATGGAATACATTTTGTCCTGACAAAAACAAAATTGCTTTCAAACTGAAAAGACAAAATTTTTGTTCCCTTTGGCAGTAGGGATAGTTTCTTCACACAAGCTTTATGGTAAACTCGAACTTATAAATAATGAATCCATCATTTCTTTCAATGTTTGTTTTTTCTTTAGATTGAGGTGAATATAGTAGCTATTTAATGGATAATTCAACTTTCCAAACATATTGCTTTACAAGGAGATTTATACTCACCATTCTTATCACTTCTCATGTTTTTTCCAACTGATTTTAGACTTCGATATTATATTGTCTAGTCACTTCTATTGCTTCATCCTTACTCATTCAGCAAATAGACATACCTTTTTTTAATGCAATTGTTAATGAAAGTTATTACATACTTATTTCCACCACCAAATGGTGGTGACTTCATATATCAAATATCAATGTAAATCAACTCTAAGGGATTAGAATTCCTTTCAACAGATTTATCTGAATGCTAAACATACTTAGATTCCGCACAAACATGAAATTATTATTTATTGCACACAAAGTTAGACAGTTGATCAGTTTTCCTTCCAAGGTTTTTTAATTGACATTTCCCAACTGTTCATGTTACAAAATTTGACTCAAACAAGTAAGAAAAAATAAATATATTGAGTTTGAAAACTCTTCATGATGTAACTTTTTTTTACTAATATTTTGTTCTTATTCTTACAATTTTTTGTGATAAAGACATTATTTAGAGTCATCACCTTGTCAAATGTCCTTTTCAAAAGGACCTTTCAATAATTTTAAATTTGATTGTCATTGAACTACCCATGAACAAGGTTTCATTTAGTCCAATAAAGGCAATATAATCTGAATCTTTCTTTTAGAAAATTCAAAAATGACTATTTACCAATATTTATGTCTATGAAACATATTTTTCCATGATAAATCACAATATTTTAAGTGACACTTTTACATAAAATAACACAATTATTTGAACAATTATATATGTAATTTTGTATATATGTAATTTTGTAGTTTCATTTTATTCACACCATATAAAAGTAATAGAGAAACTCAACAACCACAATACAGAATATACTCCAAGAATTTTTTGGATCTAACATAATACAAAAGTATCACAGAATTTTATATCTTTTGCTCAAAAATTAAATTAGACACCAAGTCTAATGTGATCTCAAAAACAAAATTCAAGTATATAAAAATATATTTTTCACATATTTGTCGAGACTATGAAAATGTCTTTGGCAGTATGAGAACTCTTTTGGAAATATTATTCTACAAAAGAATTATATTGCTTCAATTATCTTTTGAAAATCTTACATAATGTTAAAGTGAATTCAATATACGCATAAAATCACAAAGTCTAAGTTACTCTAATTTTTTCCTCTATCACAAATAGACATACCATTTAGTGTTCACATTGTTTCTATATATCAGTGAAATTTGTAAAAAAATCAAAAGTACAACACAACTTAGTAGGTGAAGTTTTCATATTATACAAAATAATTGCATAGTCCAATTTATTAACAGTAGAAAACAACAAATTTTTTTAGTCCACAACAATCGGGCATAGTCAAATTCACAAGGCGTACAAAACTACAAAAGATATTTTTTCTCCAAACAGAATAAAATATATTCTTAAATTATCACAAAAAAAATTAAATAGTCCCCCAACTATAACATTTTTGACATATTATTTTATCAAACAAAAAAATGTGCATCACTAATTTTGTAAATTAAAGAACTTAAAAAGAAACACTATTTTTCAAACAAAATATATTCCACAACATATGGTTACGAGATCTTTCTCAAAAGATAAACATGATAAAAGATCAAATGTGTTAACTCTTACAAACTATTTCCTCTTTAGACAAAATAATGCATTTATCTTCTAATTCCATTATATGTTTCTCTGAATCAGTAAAATATAAGAAGTACTAAAATTATACTAATTTCCTTAAGATTGTGTTTCATCATGTATTTCAAAGATACTTAGAACAAAACTTTAAACAACTTGGTACGAAACAACAATGTTTAAGAACAATTCCATAACTAGAAAATTAAAACTAGAAGAGAAACTAGAATGAGAAACAAATTTAAAAAAACATTTCAAAAAATATATGAAAATTATTTTCTTAAAGAAAATCTTATCAGCGTGTTTAATGTTAGCATTTTTTTTAATGCTGATGTGATGCGTATTAGATGGGTCCATTATCCCACTTAATCGACCCATTATCACATTAATGGGAAGGTAGTTAACTATCTATTGTCTCACTAATAGGAAAGTGGTTAATTACCCATTATCCCACTACATCGCATAATCTCTTAAACGTACTTGATTGAAGAACGGTTATAAATATGTCATTTGGTTCAAAGGTACCTAAGCACATTATTTCTAAGAATTCCACATCATCTAAGATTGAGATTTTGAGTGCTATGAAGATCTTTGAAGAAAAGAAGAATTGTGACATTGACTATATCGCTAAAAATGGCTGGAGGTATGTCGATCACTCTATATTTCTGTTGTGTCATTGCTCGGTAATGTCTTTTATTTATACCAAAAGTATGTCGATCACTCTATATTTTTGCGGATTTATTGCTCTGCAATGTCTTACATTTGGCATCAAGACTGTTGACTTTCCTCTTCTTTAGTAATTGTCAAAATTCTCTAAAATTGCTCAAAATTGTTTATAAAAATTCAGATCTTGTTTTGAAATTTTTTAAAACATTTTCTTATATATAAAAGCAAAGAGAATATTTTTTGTCGCATCATATTCAACAAAAAATCTTGTTTATGATTTTGAATTATTATTTAGTGATTCATATAATTTTATTTGATTGAGATTTAGCCATAGAAATCTTAATGAAATGATATTATTGATTTTATTTTGAATCCCCTAAAGAAACAAATATCTTAGTGATCTAGAATTTATTTGATTAAAGTTTAGCCACATCATCTTCAATTGAATAAAATATTAAAATTTAACGAACACATAAAGAAATTTTTAGACATTAGAATCCTAATAAGTTATGCATTATATGATAACTTAATTTATTTACAATTAAGTTATATAATTAATTAATATGAAATATTAAATACTTTTCATAATTACCCACAGGAATTATGAAAGACAGTTTAATAGTTTTGTCATAAAGATAGAATATCATGCTATTAAATTCATAATTTTATCATAAATATGAATCTAATTAAATTAAAAATTTATTCCACATGCAATTTTTATGTATGTAGATTCAACTTTGTATTACTTGCGTCAAATTTATGCTTAGTATGTATGTATATTATTTTGCAGTTATGCAATAAGCAAATTTCTCTGATATTTGTCATTTTCCCGAACTGAATGGTGAGAACTATAAGATTTGGAAGGACAGGATTCTCATACCTTAGGGTGTATGGATATTGATTATGCTATCAGCAAAGACGGGCCACCAATTAATTAAATCAACACTCAAGATGAGATTTTTCTTCATGAACAATGGAAACGCTTTAACTATTTGACTGTTCTGTTCATTAAGACTAAATCTCTGCTAGTATTCGTGGTTCTGTCAAAAAACATGACACTATCAAGGCATTACTGAAGGCTATTGATGAACATTTTGAGAATTGAAATAAGGCACTTGTCAGCACCTTAATTACGGAATTCTCATCAATGAGGCTCACTAGTGTGAGAAATGTGCGTGAGAACATTATGAAAATGCGAGACATAGCAGCTCAACTAAAGATTCTTGAAGTCAAAATATCTGAAACATTACTTGTTCATTGTATCCTGAATATTCTACCAACACAGTATGGCCCCTTAAAGATCTTTTGTAATACACATAAAGATAAATGATTTATTAATGAACTCATCGCCATGTGTGTTCAAGGGTAAGGTCGACTACTGATGGAAATAGGATAAAGTGCATTCATGACTACTCAAGGAAAGAAGACCAATCAAGAAAACAAGAGGTCTAATGTAAAGGCACCACTTGAAACTTACATAAAAAAGGAAGACAAGTGTCGCTTCTGTAGAAAGAAGGGTCCCATAAGACAGGATTGTGTCAAGTTTCAACAATGACTTGTTAAGAAAGTTAATTATATCTCTCATTTTTGTTATGAATCTAATATAATTGATGTTAATTATAACACGTGGTGGATTGATTCTGCTTCTACAATCCATATAACGAATTCCTTGCAAGATTTAAGAAACTTGCGGAAGCCACTGGGAGCTGAGAGAAGCATCTATTCTGTAAAATAGATCCAGTCGCATGTGGAAGCTATTGAAACATGAAATTTAGTTCTTAGTAGTGGTTTTATTTTAGAGTTGTAAAAGATTTTTAAGTTCCTAATTTTTCAAGGAATTTAATTTCAGTATCAACACTTGTACCTTTGGGATATTCCTTCTTTATAAAAGGTGATTCAAAACTATTTTATAAATCTAAACTTATTGGATATTGTACATTGTCTAATGGTCTTTTCTCCCTTAATTTACAAAATTATTCCACTCACATTGTTATGCATGTAGAAACTGGCAATCAAAGATGTGTCATAAATGAAGATTTATCTATCTTATGGCATCAGAGATTGGGACATATCTCCATCGACATAATTAAGATATTAGTAAATGATGGAGTACTTAGTACTTCAAATTTTACCGATTTTGATACTTGTATGGGCTGCATTAAAGGCAAGCAGACCATCAAGTCAAAAAAAAGGTGCCAAGAGTAGTTCAAACTTATTAGAAATTATACATTAAGATACATGTTGTCCAGGCATGGACGCATATGGTAAAAAATACTTTATCACTTTTATAGATGATTACTTATGATATATGTATCTCTACATGCTTCATAATAAGAGCGAAGCCTCAGAAGCCTTTAAAGTTTTCAAGGCTAAAGTAGAGAAACAATGCGAATAACAAATTAAGATTGTGATAATTGATAGAGGTAGTGAATATTATGGTAGATATACAAAAGATGGAAAAACACAAGGACCGTTTGCGAATTTTTTCAACAAAATGGGATGGTTGCCCAATATACTATGTCTGGTTCTCTAGATCATAATGTTATAGCAGAAAGAAGAAGCCGAACATTATTAGACATGGTGCTTAGTATGTTAAGTAGCTCTAAGCTACCTTAGTCTTTGTGTATTGAAATCTTAAGAAAACAGTATATATATTAAACAGAGTTCCAACCAAGGTTGTTCCAAAGACACATTTTGAGTTAGTCAATGGTTGGAAACCTAGTTTGACACATATACATGTATGGGGATGATCGTCTGAAGTTAGAATTTACCACCCACAAGAAAAGAAATCGTATCATACGACCATTAATTGATATTTCATTGGATTTTCCGAGAGGTCTAAAGGATACAGATTCTACTGTCAATCTAACAGTACTAGGATTGTGGAATCAAGAAATGCATAATTTCTGGGAAATGACTTAATTAGTGGGGTGATCAAATTAAAAATACAATTTCCATAAGAGATCAACCTTCCACTTCAAGTCAAAAATTAATTGTTGTGTATAATACCTCTACAGTTCAATTAGGTGTTAAGCAACCAATCAATGAGATTACACAACGTGCTGTAAATATGCATATAAATCAAGTTGTTGAAGTAATTCCTGAAATTATTGAACAACCAGTTAAACAACATAATCACATGAAAATGTTGGTGCAACATTGAGAAGATATACTAGAAAAAGAAAATCAGCGATTCCTAGTGACATTGTATTATATTTGCAAGAATTTTACATTTGAGTTGAATATGATCATGTGTCTTTTTCACAAGCCATAAATTCTAAAGAGTCTGGATTGCGGTACAATGTAATGAAAAAAGAGATGAATTCTATGAAAGTAACGAGCTAAAGGATCTTGTTGATTTTACTAGTGGTAATATTACCATTGGATTAAAATGGGTTTTCAAGACTAAAAAGGACTCACCATGCAACATAAAAATATATAAATCAACACTCGTTGTTAAAGGATTCACTCAAAAGGAAGGAATTGATTACACAGAGACATTTTCTCCTGTGTCTAAAAAGGATTTCTTGCGCATAATATTGGCATTAGTAGCACACTTCGACTTAGAATTGCAACAGATGAATGTGAAAACCGCATTTCTAAATGGTGATCTAGAGAAAGAGCTTTATATGAAACAACCTGAAGGATATCCTCTAGTAATTGTGAGAACTTGGTATGGAAGTTAAAGAAATCCATGTATCAACTACAACAAGCTTCCTGTCGATGGTATTTAAACTTTTATAATGTTATCTCGTCATACGACTCTGTACAGAACATTATGGATCAATCTATATACCATAAGATCAGTGTGAGTAAAATTTGTTTCTTAGTTCTATATATGTGAATGATATCTTACTTGCATCAAATGATAAGGGAATGATTCATGAGGTGAAAAAATTTGTTTCTAAAATTTATGATATGAATGACATATGTGATGCATCTTATGTTATTGTTATTAAGATTCATCGAGATAGACATCAACGTACCTTAGGTTTATCTCAAGAATCCAATATCAATAAAAATTTTGCGAGGTTTCGAATGAAGTACTGTTCACCAAGTGTATCTCCTATCGTGAAGGTGAAAAAATCAACTTCAATCACTGGCTATAAAATGATCTTCAGAGGGAATAAATGCAGCACATTCCTTACGTTTCTACTGTCGAAAGATTGATGTATGCTCAAGTTTATACAAGACCTGACATATCATTTTGTTTTGGAATGTTAGGAAGATATCATAGTAATCTAGGTCATAACCATTGTAGATATGCAAACAAAGTCTTAAGATATCTTAAAGGAAAAAAAGACTACATGTTAATATATAATCGATCAGATTACTTGGAAGTCACTGACTACTCTGATTCAGACTCTGGTGGCTATGTTTATTCACGAAAATCAACTTCAGGATACATATTTATGTTAGCCGGTGAAGCTATATCTTGGAGAAGTGTCAAACAGACTTTAGTTACTACTTCCACTAAGGAGGCTGAGTTCATTTTTTTTTTTCGAGGCCACCTCACATGGTATTTGGTTTAAAGAGTTTTATTTCTGGACCTAAAATTGTCGAATCTATATCTAAGCCATTAAGGTTATATTTTAACAATTCAGTTGTTGTCTTTATGCCTATGAATAATAAAAGTGGTAGTTGAAGCAAGCATATCGACCTCAAATTTCTAGCCATAAGCGAACATGTTAAAGACAAAAAAGTAGTCATTGAACACGTTAGCACTGAAGTAATGTTAAATGATCCTTTAACTAAAGGCATGCCACTACAAAAATTTAATAATCATATAATCAATAAATTTTGTTGTAACAATAAATGTTTATAAAACTCTATTTTATAATGATATTTCTTCTTAATTGTGTGCACATTCTGTTTTATTTTCAGAAATGTCAATAAAGTATGAACCTTGAATAAATTTTGAGTTTATTCATTAATTATATAGATTAAAGTTTAGACATATAGTGGATTGTGATACATGGAAGATACTACTCACTACAAGATAAGCTATAACCATGATTCATGTATTATATTTTATTAATGAGATTAGATTATACGAACCAAGTGGGAGATTCTTAGTATTTTTGTTAATTTTTATATGGTCTGTATTAAATGGGTCCATTATCCCACTTAATGGACCCATAATCCCACTAAGGGAAAGGTAGTTAACTACCCATTATTCCATTAATGGAAACGTAGTCAACTATCAATTATTCCACTAATGGGAAAGTGGTTAATTACCCATTATCCAACTAATGGAATAATGGTTAACTACCCATTATCCCACTACATGGGCCCACTATCCTACTACTCTAGTTGTTGGTAACTTCCGATAACCTCTTAACCGTTCTTGATGGAAACACGATTATGAATATGTCATTTGGTTCATAGCTACCTAAGCACATTACATCCAAAAACTCCATACCATCTAGGATTTAGGTTTTGAGTTCTTGGAAGATCTTTATAGAAAAAAAGAATTGTAGACTCCAACTATATCGCTAACAATGGCTGGAGGTATGTTGATTAGTCTATATTTCTGTTGCATCATTGCTCTGCAATGTCTTATTATTATCCCAAAAGTATGTCAATCACTCTACATTTTCGCTGCATCATTGCTCTGCAGTGTCTTACATTTATAGAATCTTAATGATATACCAAAATTTGGAAAATTTGAAAGTGGATCAAGCCCACTAAATGCACAGTGTCCCCTTAAGGAAATTATTTCCCACTAGTATCCGAGGCTTGATTTCCCACTAGTTTTTGAGGCTTGATTTAAAATATTCCTACCACGATAGAATGATCTCAATCACAAGTATATTAATAACCAAAATGTTGGTGTCAGCGATCCACATAACGAGTAAACATAAAATAATAGATTTAGTAGTAGTAGAAGAGGTCCAGAAATTCTATACTTAAAATGATAGAAAATCCCTCAATATATAGAATATAAAGGTAGTGAAAAAAGGTTCTTATTGTGTCTTACTGTAAAGGACACTGTCACGACCCGAAATTTGGAGCCCGAATCGTGAACGGCGTCGTTGACCTCTCAGAGGTCGCAAACAAGCCTTTTCTTCCATTCACAACATTTATATGGTTAATTTTAGTGGAAAATTTAAAACATTTTAAACGGTATGAAGTATACCTAGACTTCATAAAATTATTACAAATTTACATCATATACTAACCTCAATGTAATGAACAACCATCTAACAATTGCGAAATCAATTCAAATCGTAGAATAACATGTCATAGTAGTTTGCCAAAACGGCCTTATTACGAAGCTTTGAATAAATGTATGAAAGAAAATCTAGGGACAACATACACTAGCTATGTCTAAATACTAATGCTATACAAACTGTATCATCCTCAAAATCAAGAGGACCCACCAAATGGTGTTAACACTGAGTCCAAACCACTACAATGAGTCTTCAATCCGCTCTCCGACCTGCACCTATAAAAATAGTACATTGTATAGGGTTAGTACACCACTTTTAATAAGTATGGATGTATTCACACATACACATAAGGCTATGCATGATCAAGACAAGTTCTTCCTAAACAACATGTCATTTCTGGAAAGTACAACCACTAAACTTTCCTAAATCGTTAGTTGTGAATTGTGGAATGAATATGATGTATTTTAATGAATTTAAAGCACACAACTCATTTTCTATATTACTAAAAGACATTAGTATCATCAGCATAATTTTAGAACAACCTGGGCGAAGAATTGAGATTTTGATCCTCTTGAACCCGAGAGCTCCTCTTTGTATACTTAGTTTATTTTTCAGTCTTTTTCTTCTTGTTGTTGTGTAGTTCAATAATTCCTTTAGTCTTATGTTTTACTTACAAGTGCAGTGATTCAATGTAGTCCCATACCCACAATGAATCAAGTAAGTAATTCAATAGATTAAGGAGAGATTTCACTACCTTACAATAAGTCATTCGTTACACTATGTATTCATTAACATTTGATAAGACAGTTTCTGTTGGCTATGCCATCTGTTTCATTACTTTCATGTTATGGAAGTTATAAGGTTTTTAGTTTTCATTATGTTTGTACTTCCCTTTATTGGCATCATGTAAGAAGTCATTATAAGCCAACCTTATTTGGCATTGCCCATTATTTGTTGAAACATCATAAGTGTGATATTGGCAATTTACATTCTTAAGCTCTTCTTCATAGATCACTTTGAACATAAGTTCCATCATCATTATTCCTTAATTTCATATAGACAAATGTAGAAATAAGATCATGCAACCGAAAAGAGGTAATTCACCGATTAAAATGAATCTAGATCATGTGAGCTACTTATGAAATCCATGGTCTTCGCCAAAATTAATAGGGGTGATTCCCGGCTAAGGCGAATCCATATCGAGTGTTCACTCCCCACTGAAAAGGAATTCCTCACTGCTATAGTGAACCAAGAAAATATTTTGAGCATTAACTGACATAGATCATGTGAGCTAGGCATGAAATGTAGTGTCTATCCCACACCGAAAACAGGTGATCTCACTTCCTAGGGTAAAATCAAAACATACCTATCTCGCTTAGGTGGAAACCACTGTCTATTTACTATGTTGGCTAGACATAGTTCGAATACTAGGGAATCAAGGGGACTAATTATCCACCTCGGTGGTAGACTCGTCTCATGATACTTACACGTGAAAGCACATGCTCATAACTAGTCTATCGGTGCTTTGCTCACTTTCATTATCTTCTTTATCTTTTAGAGATGACTCAAAAATTATGGAAGCTTGCTTCTAGATTGAGATTTACTTACTCTATTGATGAATTATCATCCATTTCTTTACATTGATGAAATGTGAACTGTTCTTACATAACATCTTTTGTGTTAATGAGACTTTTCTCACACGTTCTAACACCTTCATTTGTGAGTTTTTTTTTAACATAGTAGCTTAGGTGTAAGTGAGGCTTGTCTCATGTCTTTTAACACCTTATTGTGGTAACTTTCTTAAGTTAGACATCTTTAGTTATGTTAATACTCAATTTACTTTCTTAGTACCTTCATATCATCTTTTATGGACGATGAGCACTTCATTCAATGAGTTACATAAGTTCATAGATCATTCTTTAGATCATGTTGGGAGTTGTCTCATTGAATGGCATGCCCTTGAATATGTGTTCATTGATTAGTTTAGAAGTGCTTATAATGTGATTTGATTAATCTAACTACACAAGATTGGCATATGCTTAGTTTTGGCCTAAACACATGGATATTAAACTACATAACCATTTTTTTGGCGTAGGCCAATTTTACGTATGTTCATATTTAAATTGAATATGTATGAACCATTAGCAAATCTTTTTAGCCATTTAATCATAAATTTATGGACATTTTCATGCATCCCTTTTGACAAGGTACTTTTAGCCAATTCAGTGGCATAAGATAGGCATTTCATTCAACTTTCGTTGCATGGAGATGTTTCAAGCAATTTTTAGTTCGTGACTTTAGGAATCACGTTTTAAAACATCTTGGACAGAATCATATTAAAATTTGAAGAATTTAATATCTTCATAGAGTAAAAATAAAAGCAAGTCAACATTTGAAGAAACACATCAACACTCAAACATTTACGAGTGTAACTAGCATATCATCTATTATTAATTGACGTCTTAAACATTTAACTTCATATGACCCCAATAGCTTAGGTTATTCGTCATTCATAATTCAAGAACAATACACGTTAAGATCACCCAACACCAGATACCAATAACATGATCTCTAACCAATTCATTATTGTAATCACAACAAGGATACTAGGGAAGGGATGTTCGACGAGAACAACTGGAAGAACCCTAGTTTTCAAGATCTTATGAATCGTTCGAAAGAAAGTACTCTTGGAGAAAAAATTCCAGAAGAGAAACCCATACCTTATGTAGAAATTAATCTACGAATACCACCTTGAACGAAACCTTGAAAAATCATTTAAATAGCCCTAGAGAAATCGATAAACTTCTTGCTTTTTTCTTTAGTTCGTTGTTTTCTGAGTTGCATTGCAAAACTCTTAGTGTTTGAACGTGAATCTAAGTCTTAGGAACGTATCTTGACACATTCAATAAGGTTCAATAAGTTAATTAAATAAATTAATTAACTATTTTATTTAATTAATTATTGACTATAAATAGGAAAAGATAATACTTAGTCAAATCTGAAATTTTTCCTAAGAATTTCGTTTTTACCCTTTAAATTAATTAATTAAATATCTAATTTAATTAATTAATGGACCAAGGGTAATTACTAAAGTTCCCCTAAATCATTGGAACCATAATTAACCCTTTTAGACAACCCTAGGTTAAGTACTAGGATGTTTCTTAAGTTGTATTAGGTTAGTGTAAGAATTTCGTTTTGACCATTTAAATTAATTAATTAAATTGATAATTTAATTAAAAAGGTAAAATATAGTAATTAACAAAGTACCCTTAAATCGTTTAAACCATAACTAAGCCATTGGACCATCCTAGGTTAGGTACTAGGTTGTCTTTTTCTTGTCTTAACTGAAATCTGGAAATTGCTTTGTCATTTTGGTTTTACCCTTTTAAATTAATTAATTAATCTGATACATTAATTGATTGTGTAACCTATGGTAATTATTAAATTATTCCTAAGTTGTTTGGACCATAACTAACCTGTTGGACAATCCTAGGTTACGTACTAGGTTGTCTCTTTAACTAGTTACTAGGTTAGTGTCACCCGGTTAAGTCTTAGGTTATTGGGTGCACTAATTAGTTTAGTTCGGTTGTACCTAGGTTAGTTATCTAGTTAGGGAAGTTATTTAGAGTCTAGAATAATTTAGAGATCCAGGCCTTACATGGGTGAACCTATGTGCACGCCTGTACCCCCTAACTACCCTAACCAAATTCGGTTAGGGTGGTCCGCTCTTGGCCGATTCCCACATGCTTTGCCCATGTGCTTGCACATGGGTTGGTTGTAATTTCCTAACTAACTATTATTTGTGGTTATTTAAGATTTTTTACTTATTGTCCCAAGGATCCTCAATATGTCCTTGGGCATTACTTAATCTACCTGACCATTTTAAATGACCATGTGCTATGGTACCTAGCTTGACATTTGGATGCCTCGTACCTAATTTGTGAGTTAAAGGAAAAAGCATTTTAGCCTAGGGTCTTTATTGCAGGCAGATTTCTTGAACAAGCTTGTTAATACATAGAAAATTGGCTAACACCCTTTTAGCCAATATCTCTAATATGCCCCCAATATTTTGCTTATTTGGGCATTATATAGAAATTGGCTAATACCCTTTAGCAAATTTTCTACACTATGCCTAATATTTCTCAATATTGGGCATTGGGATGCCTTTGTATGCCCAATACGCATTTTTAACGACCTATTGGGATCTTCACTGGACATGTAATCTTTTCGTGAATGTTACAGCCTTTGGGAAAGTCACATCTTTTAGAAAGGTCAGCACCTTTTAAAAAATTCACAACTTTTCATAAAAGTCGCAACCTATCAATGTCGCCACTCTTCATTTTCCGTTCACACTTTTTAACACTCAACATATGATTCACATGTTCTTCCTCATTCCTAGGGTTCATTCCTAGAGTAAATAAGGATATCATCAATAAAAATGAATGTCCAAATATTTATTGAACACTTTGTTCATCAAATCCATTAAACGTGGATGATGTTTATGGTGACCAACCACACTACCCTACGATATAAGTGTCTATGATTGTCGGTAATATAGTAACACAACCAAGAATTAGGTTCGTGTCCCAAAGGAGCGGTTTTGAAATGTGTAGTCAATTAGAATAAATTTCTAATAAGTCATAGTTAAAGAGATTTGTGAATAAAACTACATTAAATTATGGGCGTGACAAAAATGTGTCAAATTCAAAACGGCTGGGAGGGAGAGGGTTTGACGGGAATACAAGATGAGATAGGTAGTTGGGTACATTGTTTCAATAGGAATTTTGCAAGATATAGTGACTAGGCTAAGCTTTACATGGAAATAAGTTGTCTTGAGAAAATAACCCCGTTTAAAATAGGTTCATCTCGAACACCAATTTTCCGCATGAAGGCCATATTACACCTAACCCCACTCACTCTCTCAAGGTGACTATTAGGATATGGGAGTAGGGCTCACTCTCTCGAGCAGAACCTCGTCGACCACTCCTTAGGACATCTCTCTAGCTGTCTTGGTTTCCCAACATCTCCCTCAGGCAAGTCGAAAATACATGGGTGATTTTTTATTTGCAACTACACACTTATTAAATTAAACCACAACCTCTAGGTCCAATAACCATTGAAATACTTCTAACCTATCAGCAAGAATGACTGAACAATCATATCAAAAGATATTTTCTAAATCACACACGAAGAATGGGGGATTTTAGCCATACACAAGTAATAAATTACTACTAAATTGCATTAAAATCTAATGGGTATAAGTAATTAAACCTTGATTTGAGCAAAGGAAGAAGAACAGGGAAGACCCACTTCAAACTTGGGGAAGCTGAACTCTTTCTTTCTTCAAGTCTTCATAAAACCCTATCCAAACTGAAGAGAAAAAATACCCGAAAAATATGTACTAAGGTAAAAACTATAAAAATTTTCTAATCTTTTTCAAACAAAAACTAAGTCTAGTATTAATAGTTTTAAGATTTAGTGTTGTAGAGGATAATTCGGCGAGGTTAGTCAAGGTCACCGAATGACTTAGCGACACGTCCTTCTTCTGTTATATCGCTGTTTTGTGCTTGCCTTCAGTATCTTCATGTTCTGGACCATTGGGTGGTTTAGCACTGCTTCACGGAACTATTTGGTGACACACCTACTACTCATTTAATCACCTTTTTTATCCTCTTCCTTCAAGGCTTCATGTGCTAGATAAAAGGTCTTAGTATCTCCCTTCGGTAACTCACCAAGTGTTCTATGCGACGCTCAAGCTTCAGTTTCTTTGTTCTTTTTTATATTTTTGTTCCCTTTTATGCGTAAGTGTCCATGCTTGCACTCAAACATCAAATACCCTTGAAACTTAAGAGTTTTCATCATATATTGAGACTAAATAAGCATTTGAGACGACTATTTCTATCCAGATAAAGCCCTAAATGAGTTCAATACTCATCAACACCCCAAAATTATACTTTTTCTTGTCCTTGAGTAAAATTCAAGTTCATCAATTCAAATAGGATATCTAAAAATAGTGTTACACATGACACAATCATGAACAAAAACAACAAGACTCACACTAATTATGAAAGAATCAATTGTGTACTCAAGATTCAATATGTGACACACATTACCAGAGATTCTCATGCTCACAATACTTGCTAATAATGCGAGTTAAAGATCAACAACAATATCTTAATGCTCACACACATATTTACGCATAGGGGTTAATTAATTTAAGATCAGGAATCATAAGCAACTCTCACACTAAAAAAGAGGAACACAATGCATATTTCAACCCATAGGTTTGTCATTATTTTCACGTCAATAATTGCTTTAGCTTTCTCAAGATCAAACAGGTTTTTCCCACGATTGTAATAGGGATGAGCACAAAGGTATGGTAAATAGGCTCAATTACTAAAGATCGTGACAAATTGTGGACCTCACAACAATTCCTTTTCTTCACTTTCTTCTATCAATTTTTTTTTGTGATTCTAAGTCATCCTATTATTCATGTCCATGGATTTCTTGGAAAGCCACATTCCTTTTGTACTTTTATTCCACAACTTTCTTTTTAATCCTTTACGTTTCATTTTTTTATTTTTGTCTTCTTTTTGTATGGACGGCTTGCATTTTATTGTAATATAATGGTTAAGGGAGACTTTTGTTGCACTTCTTGACTTATTCTTTTCTTTTCACACACCCCCCCCCCCCCCGCCCAACTTAATCTTTTTGATTGTGTTGGCTATTCACTAAATATTAAGTCATGAGGTTTATAGGTGGTGGTTGAACAAAGTTCTAGTGTTTCACAAGTTTTCTTCCAAAAAAGGGTAAGGCTCAAGGCGTATTCAAAAGAGGTTCACACAATCTCTAGGAATGTCACAAAAGAGGTATATGTTAAATTGGCTCACACTCTATAAAATTTTCTAAGATCATATTAAGAAAAAGAATCACATAAAATACTAGACTACCAGGACATATTCTAGGTTTATTCATGCATGGTTCATAGTAAGCTCATCACACAAGGCATCTATACTAAAGCTAAACATGACTACACACTTTCTCTAGTGTGTAACGATCATCACCAAAGAAATCAAATTCCTACATGGGTAATAACAACGAGATGCCAAAACTTCATATATTGTCTATGCAACTTCATTTGATCACGATGCAGTTGTACATCAATGATTGTTTGATTGAGAGCACTATTCAAGTCATCGGTTTAATCAAAATCGATACTTAAATTTGTACAAGAAAAACAACTTTCAACACAAGAGGTAGCAAAAAATTTTGAAAACTGAAAAAAAAATTGGAAGATTCAATTTGAAATCAATTATAATTAAATAAAGTTATAAGATTAAACATTTGCTCAAACAGTATAAAACACAATGTAAAAAAGAGATGACCCAAGTATGAACAAAAAGACAAGTATTAGTAAGCACACAGAAGTTTGCTTCACCCTACCAAACTCAAAAGATGTGTCATCAAATGTATAACAACAATGCAGAGGTCAAACTAACGAAAGTTAGAGATACGGCTAAAAAATCATCCTAGTAAAACAACTACTTAAAGTTGGATTCCTTTAGTAGTTGTAGGGTTAAGTTGAATTCGAGGTAGGGACATTAGGCAACCTACTGAGTGATCCTTCAAGTTCTTATATTGATTTTTTCAGCAACTCAATGTGCCTGTGTTTAACCCACATTCTAGAATGATTCGCTAGCCACCCTTTTGCGTGTTGGCCTACAACTCGTCCAGTTTGTTTCCATTCGAAGACAACATTGCAACTTTTGAGTCATTTGGCACATCATCAAGCAAATTTTTACTTCGCCAATTTTAAAAGAGCTGATCAACAATTCTAGATATTTAAACGGAGGGAATCATTCCTGAACTAGTGGGAAAATAGCTGAAATATTCTTGAGCTCGCGAGTTTTACGAAATCCAGGATAAGAGAGTACCTTGAGCCAAACAACCAATAGCATTGATTGTTGGCGTCTTCGGCGACTCGCCAACTTGGTCTATTTCTCACCATTCTTCACCTTTTTAGAACCTACTACAATTTAATCTGTAAAACCAACACAACATTATTTTACAGATACGGAATGGAAACGTAACAAGGGGTTTTGGGTACCTCCCAAACTTCATAGATGGAGAAACCCACATCATGATTAGGTAATTGTTGGTTTTCTTGTGAGTGATCATGAGGTAATGCTCGCTTCACAAGCATTTCTAGTTGCTGGACTACTTGGGATGAGAATAAATTATGTGCTTCATACTTTCTGTGTCCTCTTTAAGCTATTTAGGTGCTCCATCTTCTTCAATCAACTTAATTAGAATGGTTGAGAGAATTTCTTCAATGTGTTTTACCTCCGTGTCCCTATGTATATTTGTTTCACAAAGAGGGGCACATTTATCCTTTTTCTTGCATTAACTTTTTCATCTTCAACGCTCTTTTGCCAATCCATCCTTATTTGTACTTAGTGCGGCCAATATAACATCCTTCTCTATTTCACGCTCAGCTTCAGCCACGTGATCTACCAATTGAGTGGCCATCATGTAGGGCAGTTGTGCAATCCCTCTTAGAATTAGTTTATCATGTAGTTGTATCACATTCGGGTTTACCCCCTTAGACGTAATCAGCGTCGTCGTCCTCATTGAAGACTAATACTAGCCTCTTAGTTTACATCATTACATTAATAAGTCAAATTTAGAAGAAAATTTAAAACATTCATTACTTCTACTTGGAGGCTTACATAGAACTCTACATACACATAACCTATATATATATATCGAGTATACATAGACCCTTTGTATAGGAAAGTTACATAGACTTCTATTTTTATTGCACATATATGTTTATAAGATAGAACATAGTCTTCAAAGATCGTCCCATCTCTTAACTAGCTAACACGATTAGCAATTTCGGCATAGCCCATACATCAACGTAAAGAGAGCCAAATATAGGCTTTATACATCCGTGCTCAAATGAAAAGAGATAGAATATAAAATTCTTAGAACTAAAATAACAACATAAGCTCTATATTGACATCACCCTAGGAAAATGAGGACCTACCCTACTTGGATTATCGGAGGATCCAAGTCTTCTTCAAGTCACCTTCAAAAACACTTATGCGACCAGAGCCTAAAAAGTTGGGGAAAAGGAAAAAATGGGATTAGTACACCACTTGTACTAAGTATAAGACCATATATACAGATATTTGAAAAACATGCTAAGAAAAAAGGGACATTTCATAGGTATGCATTTTTCATTTAAAAACCCTTAGCATATTCAATAAGACCATACTACTCAAGATTTCATATTCATTAAGTCATAGGCATGTTCATTACAACAATTATAACATCAAGTCTAGTAAAGTCAACCATTCATACCATATAAGTAGATAAATACTCAATTAAATCTATCATCAAGTCATTTAACAATAAGCATGAACAAGATTACATTTCATTATAAGAAAATCAAGACAATCATCCATGAACCCCTATCAAGTCAACAAGTGCAATGACCAAACAAAGTCGCATAACCTTACCCAATCAAGGAACCTAACCAGAATCATGACTAATATCCTACTTCATATAAGATGACATTTAGATATGCATTTTATCTTTACTTTAACAATATAAACCAACACATATTCGTAAGTGAACTAAACTACATAAGAATTAACAATGTGCAAGTTCATCATATACATATCATATTTCATTATACACCTAAACATACATCAGAGCATCCTTCTAAGACTCCTCTTAAGGATAACTAGTGCAATGCTTAGGTAGATTCCCATACCCCTACCCAGACTAAGCTAGACCACTCAGGTTATCCTAGTAAGAGTTCACTCCTTTAATTCAATATACCTTTTGGGAAAATGTTGCCCTAATCGACATAGACCACATGATATAGTGTTGAATCCGTTGTCATAAAACCCTACACCGGAGGAAGGCAGACTACTTTCCAAAGTAGTACCAAAACATAAAACATAGTAACTATGTGGATCCACTAGATAGTATTCCTATAAGGGCAACATAGTTCAATAACTAGAAGATATAGTAGGGACTCTCTTCATCCTACATGCATTCTAGTCTCCAATCCCAAGAGTACTTTAGTGCTCCTACCTTCCCTATGTGGGAAGGGACACTCCTCACTCCATTCACTCGGTGTGATGCCAGATTCCCTTTTTTAAATGTCTTTAAGCCTTTAATTATCAATCATAGCTTAGTTTAGGTCATAGGGTCTATACCTTGTATAACATCATCATCATCATCATAGCTCAATAAGAATTGCATCAGTATAAGTCCTTGCATTGCAATTCATATGAGTGAGGTTAACACATTATCGTTTCAGATCATAATAAGACACATTGGTAGTCATCCCCATCCTTATGACATATACACCTTAATCAACTTCACAACATAGTCAAGACATTTCAATTCAACATCATACCACCCTATTCAATCCTAATACAAGGCATACTCAAGAAAACATCATGACTTAATCACAATTAACCATAATTTGAAGTAAAAGATAGAGATCACAAGACTTACAAAGTTTTATACATAACTCATCATCAAGGTCTTACCGTAAACCCTAAATTCAACCCAATTTTATATTCATCATCATTAATCAATAATCAACATGATAACAAGGCTAGAAGAATCACTAGATCATAGGTTAAGATAAGTGACTTAGGTCAATTCACTTCCTTACCTAGATCATATTCTCAAGAACTAGCATGAAAGACTAAAATTCACCCTAATTTGTTCATGATAAATGTAAAAACATCATTTAATATCAATTCAACAAATAACAAAGTCAATGAAACAAATTTCAAACTAATTCAAATTAATATCAAACCTAGTGTTAAGGGTTAAGGATCATCATCTACAAACTATACCAAACCATCACGTATATCACAATTATGTTAGAATAGATCTTAATCTATTTATTTTATCAAATAGAAATCATAAATAAATTAATTCGTAACCTGATTTTCGAGATTGAGATGAACCCACATGAAAACCCAACTTTTGAAAATACTTTCAAGGAACCCTTTAAGGAAAGAAGTCCCAAAGGTGAATTAGATCCCATACCTCAATGTTTGATGAAGATTTGATGGTGAATTCTTCCCTTTAAATGCCCTAAATCCCTCCTCTAGCTAGTCTTCAATGGTGTCTTCCAATTGAAAGAGAAAGAAGTGAAAGAAGAGAGTTTGCTTTGAGAGTTGTAATTAGGCTAATGCGGTTTGGGTCTTTATATGGGGGTTCACTTAGTTAATTAGGATTCCTTAATCCCCGAACTAACAACCAAACCAATTAATTAATTATCTAGGACTTAACTTAAAACCTGCAGAAAAATGCAGTAACATCAACGACACCACGATCGACGGATTGTACAGTAGTCGACGACCACTATTTCCTTCTGTGCTGCAAATCTATCGTCTTTATCATAGACTATGCAAAATGACCCCTCAAATATTTTTATTAAGTGAACATCGATGGTTGCATCGACATCGCGTGATTTACCAACAGCCCGTCTGTGGCATTCATTTCTGATACTGTCTTTTTTACAATGTTTTCCCATTCTTTCAAGGGTCCTCCTCAAGGTCCCTTGGTTGGTCCTTGGGCAGTCATACTCGGAAACTTCAACCATGAATTGACTTAATAACATGTTATCTACCCTTCTTCCAATTTTCATGGATTTCCAAGTAGTAAAAGCTCATCAAATAGGCTTAGACACGCTAGTACCTCCTAGAACTAGATTCTGGATGTCATGGACGTACTTAGACATTCCTAGACTTCCTAGATGACCTATATTCATTAATAGAGGTCTTTGAAAGAGTTTAGACCTCATAAAACTAATTTTAGGCTTTAATACACGTATTGATTTTTTGAAGTGTCACAAGTTGCTTGTTTCTTGGTAAAAGGCTCTTATTGAAACAGTCCATAAGAACCATGCTAGGGATGTAATGATTTTTTCCTTGAGATATTATCCCTGTAAATCATGCCCATGATTTATATATATATATTCTCTCTCCTACTGCTTGAAGGTCAGTACGCAGTCTCGCATCATCATTACTTCTAGTGAAGGGAAATCCATCAATTTGTGGGTTCTTATTCAACCTAGTTGCACCTTGTTTCAAAGCACAACTTAACAAAGTAAGGTTTGTAAAACTAAGGCTAAGAAAGAAGAGAAAAACTTTTTAACAAAAATATCAAGTGACACCACTCCATGGTAGCGCTTCCGTTCTGGTAAATTTGAATTACTCGTTATAAAATACACTAACCTACTGTTTGAGTATCCATGGTCGTCGATAATATAGTAAACCAACAAAGGGTTGGGGTCCTATCCCGATGGAGCAATTTTGAGAATATGTAGTTACTTAGAATTTCAGTCTAATTAGTCATAGCTAATGAGCTTTGCGATAAAAACATTATAAATTAAAATTGGGTTTAACCGAAGTGTCAAATATTAAGGGGGGTTTGTCAAAAGTATAGTAAAAGCAGTAAAAATTATGGAAAATCATGTACAGGGAGAAGTTCTTGGGGTGTGACCGCAACACAAGCTGATATTAACTGTTATGTACATGCTTTCTGTAGGAACTTTGCCAGATAATAATGACTAGACTGCGCTTTAAATGGGAATAAGTTCTTTGTTGAGTAACTTACCCCGTTTCAAATGGGTTCCTCTTACATACCCATTTGCCGCATGAAGGACAGCCTACCCCTTACTCCACTCACTCTCTCGAGGTTAGTGTTAGGATATGAGACTATGTCTCACCCTCTCGGGTTGAACCTCATGTTTACCCACCCCTTAGGCCATCAATGTAGCGATCTTGGATTCATGACCTTCTTCTCGGTCAAGGTGAAAACACATGGGTGGTTTTGTATTTGAAACTACATACACATTATATTAAACCACAACTACTATATGTAATCACCATTAAGTACATCTAACCAATCAGAAAGCAAGACCCAACAATAATATCAACACATAATTGCTCAATCACACTCTAATGTTCGGATCTTCTCCAAATAATAACTAAGGTTAGTATTTATAGTTTTCAGATACAGTGTTGTGGTGGATCATTAGACGAGGTTAATCGAGGTCACCAAGTGACTCGGCCACTCTCCCTTATTTTGTTTCATCGTCATTATGTTCTTGCCTTCAACATGTTCATGTTCTGTAGCATTGGGCGGTATAGCACTGCTTTGAAGAAATATTTGGTGAAGCGGCGACAACTCTTTTCATCACCTTTTTTATCCACTACCTTCAGGGATTCGCATGTTGGAACAAAAGGTGGAGTGTTAGGCGATCAACAAGCTTCAATTTCTTTTTTCTTTTCGGTCTTCTTGGTCCCTTTTGCGCGTAACTGTCCATTCTTGAACTCGCACTTCAAATAATAAGTATTTGAGGACAATATTTCTAACCAAATAAATCCATAAATGAGTCCAATTTGTTGATTCATCAACATACACTCCTAGTCCCACAATATATTTCCCTAAATCAAAAGAACAAAAAGAGATCCAAAAAACATAACAATTTCCTTAAAATTATAGTTGACCCTATATTAACAATATACTTATAACAATAACTTTGAAAAACATAGTAAGTAACAACAATGTTTTAAGAATTATTTAAAAATAGGAAAAATTAATACTAGCAAAGGAAATAAAATCTAGAACATATGAGAATTATCATAAAAGACATATTTTTAACATAAGAACGAGCCCTCATACTGTTTGCTTCAGGAAATTACTCCCCTCAAATACCCAAAGTTAATGAAATATTCCTCCCATAATATAATGAAGTTACTCACTAGTGCATTGGTACCTAAAAGGATGGTTACGATGAATAACTGAACAACAGTAAAGTAAACTTATAATACTAGTACTAGATCTAATAGAAGAAGAAGATGTCCAAAAAACATTGTTAAAAAATAACAGGAAACCCTGTATTTATAGAACACAAAGAGTAGTGTGAAAAATGTTTATTGTGCCTTATCGTAAACGTCACAACTCATTTGGAAAAGTCAAAAGTCATATACCTTCATTAAAGTCACAATATTATGAAAAAATCAATATTTTTATAAAAGGCACAGTTGTTCAAAAATGTTACAAATCGTAATAATAGTTACAACTCTTTGTAAAAATCTCAATTCTTCATATAAGTCATAATTTTTCATACGAAAAAGTAACTATCTTTTTATAAAAGTGACAATTGTTCATGAATGTTACAACTCTTAATAATAGTCACAACTCTTCGTAAAAGTCTCAATTCTTCATAAAATTCACAATTCTTCATAAAATTCATAACACTTTATTCTTTATGTACACCTTTGAAAATCCAACAGTCGCAAAATATTTCCTTTCTATAATGAAAGTATATAGATTTGTCTCGGACCCTATATATTGACCCTAAATCTGTCTTTTTCTCCAATAGATTTATTTATCACTAATTTAATATTTTAGATTTTAAAAAAAATGATGAGTGTAACTGATGGTTGTCTTGTCTAGTTTTCTTCATTTCCTTGTGAAACTCAACAAAATGACACAAGGGACACTTCCCCAACTATTGTTCTTGATCAGTGAGTATTCTTGTACAATTTTAAATCATTTTTCTTAGAATTTTTCATGTATATTATAAATTTATTGTATTTATTTGTCCTCATGAGTATATTTTTTTATATATGATATCATCATTTTCGATTTACACAATGTTGAATGATCTATAGTATTTTGTGCCCTTAAAATGTAATGGATTGTAGTGTGTCCGAATGAGATAATTTTTCTCCAATGGCCTTTTTCAAATGAAAATTTAAATAATGTACTAGGTTAGATAAATGGACTAAATTTATATACAAAAAGTATTTATCTACCTAATTTTAGAGAATAGTTTAACCATTGAGATAAAAGGGGGACAAAATTTATGGAGTTGCCTTGATATGATCAGACACATTCAAACCATTGTGTCCCTATAGAATCCTTCCCTAATGAACTAGCTAGCTTTTGAGTTTGATTAAATCTCTCTCAATGTTAGTTCCATTTTGTTACAATTTGTTGAAATGCTCAATTCTTTGTTGGAATACTAACTTGGGATTTCATATTTTGTGTATATATAGTGGTGATCCAAGAATATATGAGTTACGTTGGACAAAAATTGGGAAGAAGTGTGAGAAAACATTCAATGGTGATGATTCATTGAGTTATTTTTCTAATGATAAGAGCTTGTGAGGGTTCTTGGAGTCATAACTATATAGTCATTGAGTTATTCAAGCCAGTTTGTGCAGGATTCCCTTTTAGTTCTTTCTCCATCTGATCAACTTGAACCAATAAGTGTAGGTTCAGCTACACCTTTTTATCCAGTACACATTTACATGATATATTTTTTATGAAATGGAAAAGGGAATGGTATGCTCAAATAAAATTAGAAGTCTGAATTTATGGTTCTTGGTATATGTCAGATCATTAAATATAACATTCTTTTTTCCATTGCTGAATTTTAATTTCGAAATTTCAAGAGTCAGAATCAACTTCAAGAATCACTAGGTCACACCCTCAAATACAAAACACGAACAATAGTTCTCGGAACACATCATGTGACTTAATACGTCAAATTTAAAAGTGATATTTTTCGATCTATCATAATATATTTTGTCTTTTTGCAGGCATATCCTTATGTGACTGATTTTTTCAGGTCAGGACTACAAAAATGAGCAGGAGATGCAAAAACATTTGAGAAATATGGACCTTATATTGAGTTGATTACATCTCCATATAATCCCGATGGGATTATTAGAGAGCTTCTTGTTAATGGAGATCAAGGGAAATTAACCTATGGTTTTTAGCTTATCATTGGCCATAGTATTCTGCTATTTCCTCACCTACCAACCATGATGTTATGCTCCTTACTATTTCGAAATGCACTGCCATGCAGGTTCCAGAACTAGGTATGTTTTTCAAAATTTAATTTCATGTGAGATCACAATCACAAAATTAGAACATATTTAAATTAATCACTAATTGTAATTTGATTTGAATGTAGTTCGACACTTGTTAACGACAAAGTAGCTTCAAGGAACATGACAAATTTCATGGAGATTAGTACAATTACTGTATCAAAATAAACTCAATTTAGAGCTGCTAGAATTCTTGAAGTGGTCTCTAATAGTTTTTTGGATTTCACATTGGTAGATTTCTTTGAATATAGTCAGTCTCTTATGACTGAGAGATGTTAGAGGTTATGACAAGTTGTATGGACCATGACCTTTTTGTCATCCAAATTTAACCTCCCCAGTGTTACCTCTTTACAAAAGAGTTGTGTGAATCACACCCTGGTAATCACCAAAATATTACAAAGTAACATTTTCATTTTTGTTTATTTAAAAAATAATGTAACCTCACATACATTAGATTTATTTAATTTTTAAAATATATTATTGATATATATTTGAAAAAAAATTCTTTACTTTGAATTTGAAATTCGTATTGTTTTTTTTTTCAAAAACAACTTTTGCATGGTTAATTTTAAAAGAGTGTGACGAAGAGGATTGTGAAAAATTTATTTACGATAGGTATGTTGATTAAAGATGAAGACTTCAACATTTTTTCTGAAGAGGCTAACGGCTATTCAAGGATATACAAGAGAAAATAAAACATTTTTCCATGAAATATTACTTAGAATAATATGTGTTGAAGAGTAGAATAATTTTCTTATTGATAGAACTTCATTGATTCATACAAAAAAAGTTAATTGTACTTTTCATTTTTATGTTATTAGATGCGCAATGTCTATTCTTCAATTATCTCAAGTGTGTTTGAAGTATGTTAGATTTAAATTATTTTTAGAATCTTAATGATGTCAAGTATGCAGTAACAATACACACTCAACATATATATATATATATATATATATATATAAAATTAAGTAATCTATCTAATTAAAGATTACATGTATTTATTCAGATATAATAAGAATTAGATTAAAATTAATTTAAGTATAGGAGAAAAGGAAAAACAAAACCTATTTGTGTGAACAAATGAAAGAGAGATAGAAACCCCCACTCTTTCATAACAATATTTTTATAGATATCTAAAGATATTTCTAGACTAATGTTTTATAAATGATTTCACAAACAGTATGACCTTAATAACAAAAAAAACTAAAGGTATAGTTAATAATCATATCAATAGATAATAAAGTCACACAATAAAATAAATCTAGCCAATGCAATGCAATAAGATGAGGAAATGATGTGGTTGAATCAAGGTTTTCGTACAACCTATTGTATGCACCAAGCTTTAACATCTTGTAAAAGACAAGAGAGGAGTGTTAGTCGATATAACAATCTCAAAATATCAATATCTCATCAGCTTGTCACCTAACTCGTGGTCAATGACAAACTTAAGGTGTCTTATTTTCTTTCAAAAATAAATAGTTTTTTCTCCACTTTTTCATATTTCCATGAACAATGATATGTCAAATCTGAATCTAGGATCCTAGAATTGGGTTGAAAAGATAAAAGAAGAGGAGAGAACATTCAGAATTATGATAAACAATCTACCTTTTTCTGCCCACATTCTCCCACTTTTATAAAATTTATGTAACTAATTGTAACATTACACATGTAACTTTCGTCATCCCCAAAAGTAATTTCCCAGCATTTTAGGTGCAGTTACACATCTAGCACTCCGATGCAACTTGTCGATGCGAATATCACTAGTTGCATCCAGCTTATCATTCATAGTAGCAGATGTCTCCATCGAGTTCACAACATTACTCCCACGATGAAAACCAACCTTATCCTAATGGTTGAAGTCATCTATCTCGTTCTGATCATTAAAATCTTGGAGATGCAATGGTGTTACTGGTTTAATGGGCTCTCCCAAGCAATGCTTAAGTACTGAAACATGAAACACAAGTTGTATCTTTTCCTCGACAAGCAAATCCAATTTATAGGAAACCTATACAATGCGTTTGATGACCTTTAAATAACTAAAGTATAGTTGTCCAAACTTATGACCCTTTTTTCAGGTGCATAAAAAGTTGTCTCTATAGTTTCAATTTTACGAAAACCCAATCGCCCATTGTAAATACTACCTTAGTATAATGTTTATATGTAATTTTCTTCAGCCTTGTTTAAGCTTTGAGAAAATTATTATTTAACAACGCCAAAACTGCATCAGGCTAAATAAAGTAGGCCTCAACCATTCATTAGCAATTCTCCCCAATATATATTGGGCAATAGTTGGAGGTTCTGTCTCATACAATGCTTTAAATGGTGTAATTCACAGTGATGTTTTGTATGAACTATTGTACCAGAAGTAAGCCCAAGGCAGCATGCATGGTGACCCAATTGGTTGGAGCATAGAAAATAAAAACAAAGATATTGTTCAAGACGCTTATTTAAGTCTTCATATAGTTTATCAGTTTGAAGATGATATGTAGTACTCATATACAATCTCGAACTCTGTAAATGATTTTTTTCTTGCAAAAAAGAATGGGGGAATCGTGGGTTACGATAAGTGAAAATAGTGTGAGGAGGGTTGTGAAGGCGAATTACACCTATTACTAAAATTTCAGCTACCTGTTGAGTAGAGGAAGTGGAAGCTAAGAGTATAACCTGATCATATTTGGTAAGACAAACCACTACAGTAAGGATAGTAATTTTTCCTTTAGAACTTTGAAGAAATTGATAAAATCTATTGGAGTATCTTCAAAGTATTGATCCGTTATCAATTATATTGAAATATCTTCAAAGACTTGGTCCAGTATAGCAAGAGCTTCCAATAAACATGGTGTGTGCAAGTTTGTATCTTTCATATGTTGACATAATTGAAAAGTTTTGATAAATGATTTCACATACTTGGCATCTGTCGCCAATAAGAATTTGAAGCTAATCGATGGAATGTTCTTGCCACATCAACCTGTCCTCCGACATTTGTGGCATGAAAGTCAAATATTAGCTTGATTTGTAGTGGTGCATCTAATAAAATCAAAAGCCTGCCTTTGAAAAATAACAATGCATCCTTGAACTGGAAATCCACGTGAGTTTCCACATCTTTTTGCAGAATTTGCTGAATAGACAATAGTTCAGGATGTAATTAATTTAAGGATGTCAATTCTATTCTAGATTAATGGTCCCAGCAGAAATAACAACAAAACCATCTGAATTATGAGAGATTGCATCAGCAACTGAATTTTTTTATTTTTGTTTCTGGCAATTTTGGATGGTTTGATTTGTGAGGTTCTTCAAACACTACTGATCTATTAATATAGTAAGCCTTCTACAAAGAAGATATTGCCTCCATTTACTAACTACTTGAGTAATGGAAAACATCTCATAATGATATGTCGCAGCTTGTTTCATTCTTGAATGGAAATTCTAACAAAAATAAGTGATTGAGTGCCACTTTTAATATAGAACAACACCAATTCATTTCCTGAAGTGTCAGTCTCTACTTGAAATTCCTAATTGAAATATGGAAATGTCAATGCTGGAGTACAACCTTATTTAGTCATAAAAATTTTAAATATTGTTTGAGCATCTTTTGTCCAATGAAAAGCCTCCTTCTTGATCAAATCAATGATTGATCTTTCTATGGAATCCTAATAGTGGGTGACTCATCTGCAGTAGCATGTAAGGACTAGAAAACTTGTAGTTCTTTCAATGTACGAGGTGGTGCCCATTGCTGGATGGTTTCCACTTTTTCTGGATCGACGGATAATCCTTGAGTCCTTAAGATGAGAGAATATGTACCAAGTAGTCAACTGATTCCTATAAAAAATAAGCATTTGGACCGCTTGGCTACCAATGGATGTTGACACAATAATTCAAGAACTGAGACCAAATATTCTAATTGATCAGTCCATATAAAAAAGTATTATGATAGAATACCACAACATATAGAAGAAATAAGATATGAATATCTCATTCATAGTTGCTTGAAATGTAGAGGAAGCGTTTGTAAGTCCAAATAGCTTGAACATAAATTCATAATTTCTATCATCAGTAGTCCTCCTAGCGGACCTTCATTTTATGATCTACAAACAATAAATAGATCTTTGAAAAATAGTGGACACCATTCAATTCATAAAAAAGTTCATCAATGGTAGGAATTGGAAATTTATCAGGAATCATGATTGCATTTAATGCACGATAGTCAACACAAATCCGACATGTGCCATCATTTTCTAGAAACAACAATATTGGAGAGGAAAATGCGCTAGCACCTGTTATTATTATCCCTTCTATTAGAATTTCCTATACTAACTTCTCCATAACCTTCTTTTGAAAATAAGGATATCGATATTGTTATATTTAAGGCGTTTTTATGATCCTCACGAATGAAGAAATTGGTCATTGTCTTAGTTCGCTTGTCCAGATCTATAATGGGGTACAACTGTAACGTTGTCATGTCATAGGTTTGTGAGGTGTCAGTGTACTACACCAATCAGAATAGGGAGGGTGTTTGTCCAATAGATAATAACTCTTTATGGTTGATATTTTAACCATCAAAACACAATATTAAATTCTTTCTTTCAAAGAAGGAAGTCATCCAACAAGCCTTAAGAGAATTCATTAAGACGTTTTCAAGGGACCTGGTCCCTGTAAGACTATGTATGTGAAAGGACGATAAGTTAGCTATCAGAAAAGTTGCCACCTCTGAAGTGGTAGGTGCACGTCCTTCCAGAAAGACAGGCTCTCAACTAATGGGCGGTCCTAAGGAGCTTGTGTTCATTATAATATAATCTCTTAACACATCACAGAAACTCAAGATTTGGAAAACCAAATTCTTAAGCTTACAAAGAGAAAGCCATCTTCACGGAAGAACTCTGCTCAACTCAACAAGAAGACTGAATAGAGTGAAGAAGAGTTCATTGGCCATATGAATAATGCTTGTTCTTTATGTCCATATAAATGAATGATTGTATACTCATGTGAGTAGGTATGCAGGTTGTATGTCATCATCAAAAATGTTGAAATTGATATGTGTTTATGCTCTTAAATGTTTTGATAATCTTCTCACAAGTGCAGGGACCTATTCCTTTGGAGAGTCTGAAACTCGTCTATGCTTCAAAGTACTTGACAACTGTAAAATTGTATGCTTCAGGAATGTTGGTGAAGCAGTAGAGTACTTTAATAATCAGGGACGACTAGGTTGTTTGTTTGATGGGTAATAACTTTTCTTGGTATATACCAAACAAACAACAACAAAATTCATACATCTATTCAAAGAGAGAAATTTCAAGCTTCAAGAACATCAAGTGAACTGATCAACGTGCATTTATTGCTTTCTGTATTTGTTGTATTCTATTTGCTTGTAATCATTCTTAAATTGTAGGATTCGTTTCAACTGTGAAGGAAATGTTTCAAATCTTGGTGAATCATTTTAAGAGCTAGGTTGAGGGTAACTTAGGTTCTTACTCTAAGTATATATTAATCTCGTAAGATTAATATTGAGATCAGTGTTGCATCTTCGCAGGCTCAGCTAAGTGATAGGGAGTATTATTTAGTGGGGAAGATTAGCATGTTAATCTCTTCTTGTAACCGACTTTTATTTTTGCTTTTTTAAGATTAGTGAAAGTTATTTAAAAAGTTTTGTTGAGAACAAATCGTGGTTTTCCTCCCTTGAGTAAAGAGGTTACCACATAAAGTTGCTTGTCAATCTTTACATTTATTTATTTGTTCTTTACTTTCTTACTTTACTATTTTTAGGACCTAGTCCCATCTATATAAGTGGACGCATACTTTCAAACAATTGATTTCATAGCTTGGACTCTCCATCTGGTTAACACCAAGAGTGATTCTTGAAAGGAATGGAGATAGCACTAAGCGTGCAAAGTATTCAGTCATCCACAAGGAAACCTCTTCTTGATAGTTAGTTCTATAGTTGGTGGAAGATTACAATGAGAGACTATCTAATGTCTGAGGATATTGAAGTGTAGGACGTGATATGTGAAGTACTTATGTTCCAACCATGGAGGTTTAGGTTGGAGATATAACAACAGTCGTTCCAGAACTAGAAAACAGTATAATGACTCTAACAAGCAACTAATTAACAAGACAAAGAAATTTGGGGTTTGCTGAGAAATACCTTCGAGGGTACTAAAGAAACAAGGAAATCTAATCTAGATATTTTTATTGCTTAGTTCAAAAGTTTCACCATGTAAGAAGTTGAAAAAATAATGAAATGTAAAATAATGAAATGCAGACAAAATTCTCCACCATCATCATTGAGCTCTTGTTTCTTGATGAACGTGTCCCGATGTGCGAACAAGTCTCTAAGATATTGTAAATTCTTCCAAAATCTTGGTCAAATGAATATGTGTTTGCTGATGAGACAAAGGGCCCTAAAGAGGCGACTTAAAATACATTATTTGAGATTCTTCAAGATCATGATTAGCATAGAAATAAAGAATGTCTCATTTTGAAGGGAAAAGGCTAGAGGACAGATCTGATTGATCAGGCTGATTGATAAAAGAAAATCATGACAAGGCTACCAGCTCAAGGAAGGAGTGTTAAAAGTGTAATCAACTAGATCACTCCATTTGAATTGTCTTTTGTACCAGCTTGACCAAAGAAATATGTCAAGACTGCAGAAGGTAAAGACAAAGATGGGGACCAGGTCCGCCTCAAAATAAACAGGAGAAGAGCTTTCTTCCGGGCGGTAAAGAAGTACTGCATGGGAAAATTCCTCAGGTGATTCAGATGATTCATAACACAAAGATGTTGCTTTCATAGCAATGTCAAACGAAGAAGATGATAATGAAAAGGTAACTCCATTCTATTTCAAGCAAAACTTGAATACCTTTTCAACTAGTAAGTTGAGATAGCTAGCGTTGTATTACTTGATTTAATAAGTGAGCTAACATATGAGAAGGATCTCGTAAACAACAACATAGACATTTTTTAGGATAGAAAATCGTTTCAGTTTAACAAATATCTGATATTGAAAGTCAAATGATTGTTTTAGAAGCTAAAAATCTAGAACTTAAGGAAAGGATAAAAGGGGCGACTACTAAAATTTTAAAAGGAAAGAATGAGGCAAACAACTTGCAGTTGAAGCTTAAAAATAAGTTGCACACTGCTGAATGAATATGAAATAGTCTCTTGAGAGAAATCATGTGCTAGAGAGGGACCTAGTCCATGCAAAAGAGGGATTGAAAAAAAACCCTCAAATGGACCAATTCCTTTAAGATTCTTACAAAACTGATCGGTAAATATAAAAACAGTAAAAGAGGGTTGGACCGCGACAAGATAAATTCCTCTTATAATTTTCGAAGCAAAAATATTCCTGATGCTGATAATTTGTTGTGTGTGAATTTTGGTCGAGATGGACATCTTAAGTATTATCAAAGTTTGCAAAAATATGAAGGAATTTTGTCAAATTATTTCAAACAACTGAATAGACTGAAGAAGGTACCTCGTCCTACTTATGGTCCTTAGACGAAGAAAAGTAGTCTTCCTCTCTCCGTAAAATATTCTTTTGTCACTTCATTATCTACTTACTGGCAACTCCAACTAAACTTGGTTCCCATGTATAACAAGTGATAAAGTATGGAGGTGAGAAGAAGTAGAAGCACTCTGTGGTTGTGCATGAACAAGACGATGCTCCAAGCACGTGACTCAGAAAACTGAAAAACTTCCTCTTTCTCTCTCTCTCTCTCTCTCTCTCTCTCTCTCTCTCAAGGAACTTCAAGGTGGAGGTGTCTTATTTGGCGATGGGAAGACATGTTATTTTAAGGGGAACACATGTTTGGTAAATCTATGGAACACTGTATTTAAGATATGTACTATGTCAATGGTTGAAGTACAATATTTATGTACTTCATAGATTTGTGATGAGTGAAATAAAGTTCATTTAATATCAGAAAGAACATGTGGTCACAAACATGCTTTTTCAAGTGATGATTTTTATAGAAAAGAGATTCAAGCACATGTATATTACTGTTCGTTATGAATGTCACACTAGCCTCAATGCTCTAGGTGAAAATGTAGAGGTATGAGACAAGATACATGCTCATGTAAGTTCTTCTTTGCTACAAAAACCTGTGTCAGGGGAGCTAGTCATAGTCTGCACAAAATGAAATTTGCAGGTGACAAAGGTTGTGACAGTGGTGTTAAAGAGAAGAAGATCAGACCATCCTTCAGGTAAATTATGCAGTCTTTTAATCTTTCAAGAACTCTTGGGCTGAAGTGATGAATGTAATATGTTTTGTGACAAATATGATGATATTGAGTAGTGTAATCTCAATTATTTTGAAAACATATGCGTGCGATACTCTTCCTCCAACAAGTCTTATTCGGTTTATAAAAGGTGTTCATTGAAAAAGATATTCATGTGATTTATCATGAGTCCTGAGAATTTAGAAGTTGCAAAAGAAAGAAGAGGCCTAAGATGGAAGTGATGCTTTAAAATTCAGAGAGACAATCTAAATAGTTAGTTTGTTAAAGCAAATTCTCTTCATAAATCCACCAATCTAAACAAAGATGATGCATATGATGAACCTGCTAAGGGACCCAGTCCTCGAGACTGTGCTAAAAAAAGATGATGCAGTTCAAACTCATAATGTGAAATCACTAGGTGAGAATGAAGAAGCTGATCAAACTCAATTTGCAAGAAGAAAAGTATGACACTCGGTTCACAAACAAGTATATAGGTTGTCCAATTTGCTTTTCAACAATGGCTTCGAAGAGAATTCGAAGACACTTGAAGAAAATAGGGACCTGGTTCCATTTTATCAATTAGGAGACTTTTTTTGGAAAACATATGATGTTTATTATGTTTGGTATCAAATTGATGGAAAGAGTACCACAAGAGTGGCTTGTGTTATAGTTTAATCGCTCACTCATGGGGAAAAAAGGCAAAATGTAGTTGCTCTTTCATCAACTTAGGCAGAGAATGTAGCAAGTGCAGCTTGACGGGTTTAACTCTTGTGGATCAGGTAGCATCTTGAAGATCTTAAAAGATTGGCTGAAATATTCAAGCTAATGATGGAAATTCTAAAACCTTCTTGAATGGATCCAACATGAAGCAATCAACTCTTTCATAACTATACATTGGGAGAAAGTATCATTGGTTTTAAATTATATATGTTTTAGTAAGTTCAGTATATACCTTTATAGGTATACACACATTGAAAAAGCGCTGAAGGAAAAGGGAGGTTAGGATAGATCTAGGAAATGACATTCAAACTACAGAAAGGGCATGGTCCTCTCTCAAAGGTTAGCACGCTTAAAATTACAGTTTGAGTTACGCATGAGAACCTTGAAATTACCAGATGTCTGTAATTTTGATATCTGACTATTGTCCCATCTTTTGAGTAGCAAAATGATACTTCCTTTCTCTTTCTTTATATTCCATATTTCTTTCTAATTCCACTGAAAAATCAAATTACCTCAAACTATAAGGGTGTTTCCAAATTATATTTTCTCTTCTCTTAAACCATACTTCAAATTTTTAACCATTTATTCTGACTGGAGAATTTTGTGATGAAAATGTCTTTAAGTTTGAAGAGGGACCTAGTCCTCCAAGAAAATTGAAGAAGTAGAAAAGATGATGTTCAAGAAGGGAGAAGTAGATATTTTGAGAACTCTAAGTAACATGAAAAGGAAAATGTCTATTTATAAAAAAAAGGGGCAGCCCTGAAGGTTCATAATAAATGTTGGGAAACACAACATGTTGAACGTTAAGAGACGATTATGAAAATCTCATGCTAAGGGATATACTCTTTTAAAAAAAATTCTTTCAATCCCTTTCCTCTAAGCCATCTCTCCTCTTTCTAACTCTCTTTGCCTGTCCTCAATCCTCTTTTTGGGCATTGTTCTGGTTCTCATTATTAATAATATTTAAAATGCTTTGATGGGTGGCCTTTTATTTATGAATGAAGACCAAGTGACCATGAATCTGTTGGAAATACATTTTGTCTACTTGGTTTGCTGCTTTAACAATTTTTATGATGTAAAAAGTCTGAAATTTTTTTTTAGTATGGGATCAATGATGTTAGTCGTTTGAAGAAGAGATGGGTCATGTCGATAGAAGCATAAATGTTAGCTACTTGATGAGAGCATGGTCCTGTCGATTGAGGGAATAAATTTTAGCTACATAAGGAGGACATGGTCCTGCCGACAGAGGGAAGAAGTTGAAAAAGTTTTTCATCATCAAAAATAGGGAAAATTCTATATTAATGTTTGACAAACTTCGGTGATGATTATACTCCAGTTACCCCAAGAGTTCTTGTTCATAGGGGGAACTTTGAACAAGTATGTTTTCATGAATAAAGGGGGGAAATGTTAGTCCGGAGCTGATATTATGTTTTGACGATTTAACAAACTTAAACATTTTACAAGGAACGTGATCTTTGTTATTGGGACTGATGACGTTGAAATGAATGATAAACTCAGTGTGAGGTATATTTGTGTGTTATCATCGAAAAGGGGGGAAAAGTTATATTCTAGGTGTTTTAATGATCCTCATAAATTAAGGGACCTGGTCTCTGTCTAAGTTCTCCTTTCCATATCTATAACGTGGTACAGTTGTAAAGATGTCATCTCAAAGGTTTGTGAGGTGTCAATGTCCCACACCAATCACATTGGGCGAGGGTGTTTGGAGACCGGATAATAACTCTTTATGGTTGGTATTTTCAACATGACAAACACGATATTATATTTTTCATTCAAAGAAGGAAGTCAACCAACAAGATTTTGAAGAATTCATGAAGTTTGCAAGGAATCAGGTCCATACACGACTTTGTATGTGAAAGGAAGGAAAGACAGATGGTAGAAAAGTTTCAACCTCATATGTAGTAGGTGCACATCCTTCAAAAAGGCTGGATCTCAGCCAATGGGCGGTTCCAAGGAGTTTCCGTTCATTTTGACATAATCTCTTAACATATAACACTCCAGATTTGGCTAATATAATTCTTAAGCTTACGAAGACAAAGGCATCTTCAAGGAAGAACTCTGCCCCACTCAACAACGGGACTTGATAGAGTGAATGAGATTTCATTTGCCATATGAATAATGGTTATTTTTTTATAGACATATGAATCAATGATTGTATACTCATGTGAGGAAGTATGCAAGTTGTATGTTATCATCAAAAAAGGTATAAATTATATATGTTTATGCTCTTTGATGTTTTGATGATTTTCTCACAAGTGTACGGACCTTGTCCTCTACAGAGTATGTAACTCGTCAAGGCTTCAAAGAGTTGGACAACTGTAAAAGTTGTCTACCTCAGGAAAGTTGGTGAAGCAGCACAGTGCTTCACCAACAAACCAGGGACTACTAGGTTGTTTGTTTGATGGATAATAACTTTTTTTGGTATATATCACACAAACAACAACAAAATTCATTTATTCATTCAAAGAGAGAAATTTCAAGTTTCAAGAATAGCTAGAAAACTGATCGAAGTGCATTTATTTCTTTCTGTATTTGTTGTATTCTATTTGCTTATAATCATTCTTTAAATTGTAGGATTCATTTCAACTATGAAAGAAACGTTTCAAATCAAGGTGAATCATCGTAAGGGCTAGCTTGAGGGTAACTTAGGTTCTTACTCTATGTCTATATTAATCAGGTAGGATCAATATAGAGAATAGTGGTGTATATGCTCAAGCACAGCTAAGTGATAGGGAATATTACTTAGTGGGGAGATAAGCAGGCTAATCTCTTGTTGTAACTGACTTTTACCTTTTCTTTTTGAATATTAGTGAAAGTGATATGAAAAGTAATGTTAAGAACAGGTCGTGGTTTTCCTTCATTGAGCAAGAAGGTTTCACGTAAAGTGTTTGTCAGTCTTTATGTTCCTGCATTTGTTCTTTACAGTCAGACTTTACTATTTTGAGGACCTGGTCCCATCTATATAAGTGGACGCATACATTCTTACCAATCCTATACCTAGAATTAGATGGATTGCATGATCTTAAATTTGTGAAGAAGGTACACCTAAAGGTTTCTAAAAGACATCTTCATATGTTTTAAGAACCATTGCTTATTGAGCGGGGGGATTACATGAATGTACCGAATCAAATACCAATAGTACTGTAAAATAGGAAAAAATTCATTTGTAGCAACCATTCTTCTCAAACTATATAATTGCACTTATTTCACATCAGTAGGTGCATATCCTTTCACGAGATCTTACAACCATTTAGAGGGAATTTAAACATTCTCTGCGCATAATAAGTAAGGGCAGGACCCAAAGTTGCAAGCTACGAAATTCCAAGTACTATATAATCACCATGAAGGGATAAAATATACAGATATTCCATTATTTTGTTGCCTTGTATGGTTATTGGAATTTTTCTAGCCACACCCTCGCATCGTAGTCGATGTCCGCTTTCTACTACCACCTAAGCTTAGCATTAGATCAGTCTCCAATTGAAGAAAGTTTCCCATGCCCGCCTTAATTAAATTATGTTTACAGCATTATCCACATGCACTTGTACTGGTTATCCATTAACATGACCAGTAAAGTTGAGACTAGTGGAAGAATTTCCTCCAGATAAAGCATGATATGAAATAGTTGACTGTTCTTGAACCTCCAAATATTGTAATTGCTCTGCTAAGACATCATCCACTACAAATTGATTTGATAGTGCCTCTTCAACCTCATACTCTTTAGATAACAGTAGATGTTAGGGAAGTGACATACACTTGTGATCAGGAGAGTAATTTTCATCACAAGAATAATAACGAACACGTTCCCAATGACTTTGTAACTTTGTAGGGGAAAGGCGTCTTATGGGAGGATGATTTGATGTAGTTTGGGTAACTGAAGCTATCTGATTCAAAATGGCAGGATTTGAGACTCAATAAGCATGAGTGAGATCAGTTGGAAGAAGTAGTGGAGCCTTACTAAAAGCAAGCTTAAAGGAGTCCCATTCAAGTTTGATTGTTTGCTCGCATAAATGAGATAAATTTATAGCTTCATTTAATTTTTTGGGCTCATGAATTTAAACAATCCTTTTGATATGAGATTTTAGGACAAAATTAAAAAAAAAAGTGCTAAAACCATATGTGCAAAATGCATTGTTTCATTGGAAAATACCTCAAAACGACTCTAGTATCCTGCTATCGTAGTAGTCTGTAGAAGTAAAGTGTGATAGGAATCACTGTAGCGTATGTCGTGAAGGCTCCGCACGTTATTTCAAGTTTAGTCAGACGTAACATTTTGATGAAAGAAATTCCAAAGAGTAGGCACAGCGGTGGCAATGTTGGAAATAGGGCTCATTCTTTCTCAGATGCTCCACTAGACAGAGCTTCTCATAGGGGAGCTACTTCTGGTACTTGTAAAGGAACAAACCGCTTGTATGCTCTCAATAATTGCAAAGAAAAAAAGAATTCACCAGATGTTGTCATGGGTATGATTCGAGTCTTTGACTTTACTGTTTATACATTGTTAGAACCATGAGCGAGTTTATCTTTTGTAACTCCTGTGTCTCTATGAACAATAAAATTTCTCCTAAGCAACTTAGCGAACCATTCAGTGTTTTCTCACCTATTGGTGAATCCATTCTAGCAGAAAGGGTCTATTGTTATTGTCATGTTTCAATAAATTACAACAGTACCATGGACGATTTAATATAGTTAGGCATGGTAGATTCTGATGTCATTATAGGTATGGACTTGCTCCATGCCTGCTATGCATCAATAATTGCAGTTTTCGAGTTATCAAATTTCAGATTCCTAATGAGCCAGTTATAGAGTGGAGTAACACTTTAGCAGTGCCTAAAGTTCATTTCATTTCGTACCTAAAGGCGAGAAATTTATTTTTTAACGGATGTATCTATCACTTAGTCACAGTTAATAACCCAAGTGTTGAGGAATCTTCCCTTCAGTCAGTTCCTATAGTAAGTGAGTTTCCAAAAGTCTTTCTTGATGATCTTCCAAGAGTTCCTCCCGAAAGAGAGATAGATTTTGGCATAGATGTCATCCCAAATACTCGTCCTATATCTATTTTGTCATATAGAATGGCACCAGCAGGGTAAAAATAGATAAAAGACAATTTGAAAGATTTGTTACATAAAGGCTTCATTCGACCAAATGTCTCACCTTAGGGCACACCGATCTTGTTTGTATGGAAGAAGGATGGGCCCCTTAGGATATGTATAGACTATCGGTAGTTGAATAAGGTGACCATCAAGAATAAATATCCTCTTCCAATGATAGATGACCTCTTCAATCAACTTCAGGGTTCTTCTTTGCTTTTCCAAGATTGACCTCAAATCAGGCTATCATCAGTTCAAAGTTCGGGAATGTGATATTCCCAAGACAACTTTTCGAACAAGGTATGGGCATTATGAATTTTTTGTTATGTCCTTTGGTTTAACTAATTCACCATCAGTTCATGGATCTCATGATAAGGAGCTATATGATAAGTTCTCCAAGTGTGAGTTTTCGCTTATGTCTTTGGCATTCTTAGGCCTCATTATTTCTGGTGAAGGGATTAGAGTTGAAAATTATAAGATTGAAGCAGTTCAAAGTTGACCTAGACCTACATCTCCAACAGAAATTAGGAGTTTCTGGGACTTAGTTTGCTATTATAGGAGATTTGTTGAAGGATTCTCACCTATCTCTTCACCTTTGACCAAGCTAACTGAGAAAACGGCAAAGCTTCAACGGTCTGTAGGTTGTGAGAAAAGTTCTAAAGAGTTTAAATTAGATTGAGTACCTCTCCAGTTTTAACCATACTAGAAGGTACTCAAGGTTTTATGGTATGTTGTGATGCATCAAGAGTTGGCTTGGTTTGTGTGTTGGTGTAGAATGGAAAGGTTATAGCTTATTCCTCTTAGACAGTTAAAGATTCATGAGAAAAATTATTCAACTCATGAGTTAGAATTGGCGGCAGCAGGGTTTGCTTTGAAGATATGGTTGTACTACTAGTATGGTCATAATGTTGATATATTCACTGATCACAAGAGACTCCAAAATGTGTTCACTCAAAAATATCTAAATCTCATACATAGGAGGTGCTTGGAATTACTCAAGAATTATGACAAGAGTATTCTTTACCACCCAGGTAAGGCTAATGTGGTTGTTGATGCCTTAAGCAGGTTTTCCATGGGTAGTACCTCCCATGTTGAAGAAGAAAAACGGAGTTAGGTAAGGATGTACACATACTTGCACGCCTGGGAGTCAGACTTATGGAATCTATAAAAGAGGGAATAGTTGTGATCAATGGAGCTGAGTCTCCTTAGTGTCAGAGGTGAAAAAGAAGCAAGACCAAGACCCTATTTTTCTTGATTTGAAGGCAAGTTTGCATAACGAAAGAGTATTTGATTTTGAACAAGGGGAGATGGTGCCCTGAAGAACCAAGGAAGATTATGTGTACCTAAGGCGGATGGACTCCAAGATAGGATATTAGAGGAGGCTTATAGATCGAGTTATTCCATTCATCCGGGTTCCACCAAGATGTACAGTGATTTGATAGAGGTATATTGGTGGGAAGGTATGAAGAAGGATATTTTTGGGTTTGTTTCCAAATGTTAAAATTGTCGGCAAGTAAGAGTGGATCACCTAAGGCCTGGAGGTTTAGCTAAAAATATAGAACTTTTGGAATGGAAGTGGGAGATAATAAATATGGACTTTATCACAGTCTTGCCAAAATCTCGAAGTCAACATGATTCTATTTGGGTGATTGTCGATAAAATGACAAAGTCTGCCCATTTCTTGCCGGTAAACACTACCTATTCGGCTGAGGATTATGTTAAGTTGTACCTTCAAGAAGTGGTAAGACTTCAGGGAGTTCCTATATCCATAATTTTAGATAAGGGTGTACAATTTACTGCATAATTCTAGAAATGTTTCTAGAAAGGTTTGGGTTCGACGATAAATTTGAGTACTGCTTTGTATCCTAAAATAGACGGACAAGCAGAGCGTATTATCCAGACCTTAGAAGATATATTGAGAGATTGTGTGATCGACTTCAAGGAAAATTGGAATGATCATATACCTCTCATTCCGATTAAGGATAACCTATCCTATGAAGAAATTGTGGTTCAAATTTTGGATCGCCAAATTCGCAAGTTGAGGACAAATGAAGTTGCTTCAGTCAAGGTCCTTTGGAGGAACCAATTCGTTGAGGAAGTGACTAGGGAAGCTAAGGAGAATATGAAGGGGAGATATCCACATCAATTTGAATCCGTAGAGCATGCGAATTAAGGCATTAAATTTTCTTCTTGGTATTTTATAAGATTATTGTAAGCATGTGATTACTGGCTTTTATTGTTGAGTGTTGAATCGATGTTACTACCCTTAGCTTAGTGATAGAGTTCTGATTCGAGGACGAATGTTTCCAAGGGGGATATATTGTATCATTTCGTCACTTAAAGTAACTAAGAAAAAGCTAAGAAACCAAGAATAAGCATTTTCGGAATTAAGTAGGGAAATCTGGAAAATTTCCAGCTTTCAAAAGTGAGTTTTTGTCATTTTCAAACGGTCATAACTTCCAACTTATGAGAAGTTTGGATTAGTTCTTTATATGGTTTGAAATCCCTTTATAAGATCTTTCCAACTACCCTAGTTTGCACAAATATGATGTTGTATGAGAAATAAATGCCTTTCGGAAGTTGGGCTATTGGACTGAGGAAAGTCCAATATGGTTTTTATTAAGGAAAAAGTTGTTTTTTTACCCTAGTATTTCTTAATCCGTTTTAAAGTTATAATAGGGGTAAAACTAAGCCCGAAATCAAAATTTCATTTTTATGAACGCTTAGGGTTTGGGAGAAAAAGATAAAATAAGAGGAAGATCAATAATCATTCCAAAACGCAAAGATCGTTGCGCGAATTTCGTCGAGGTGATCCTATCAAGGTATGTAAGATCATTCGGTGTTGGGTCCTTTCACCCACCCTCCACCTAATTTAACATAACAATTTAGAGTTATTTGAATGAAAATTTTGAATTTCTTCATGAAAAGTTTTGAAGTCCTTGTTGATTGAATTGTAGTTGATCTTGAGTAGTTTTGATTCATGTTTCCAAACTTTTTTTTGTCTAAACTATTGGGTAATGAGTTATTTAGGATCCTAAGTGTTTGGGGTGGGATCCATGGGTTTATGGATGGTATAGACATGAAAAACAAAGAAGAAAAGTTGGAGGTCCCGTCAAACACCCCTTGGGGCGCCGTGCCTCCAAACCACCCCTAGCGCGCACGCCAGCCAGAGCGCCCCAGACAAGGGTTATCCGGAAAGAACCTGGTGCTCCACGCCTCTCATAGCGCCAATAACCCCGGGAGACCCCGTTCATTCCCTATCTTTCTGTACGAGTTCCTAAGTTATGTACCTATCATTTCTAGTTGATTCCGACACTCTGAAGTACATCTAAACATCATGAAATCATCAAAACATGATATAATAATCCTTGAATCCATAATCCAATTCAAAAAAGTTAAGATCAAAGTCAACGAAGTCAGGAGTTAAGTCTACAATTTAAGAATCAAGTCAAAGTAAGTTCATGAAGCATTCAAGAGTCTTACGCAAACGTTTTAACTTTGTTTTCAGTTTCAAGTGAAGAGTTGTCTCAAATTCTAAAAGGGACTAAGTATTCCCTGCGAGTTATGTTTCGGGTAAGCATAGAGCGTAAATTTGAGTTTATTTCTCAAGAGTTATAAGGGAACTAAGTAGTCCCTCACAACTTAAACTAAAATATTTTCAATTTTTTAAGGAAGAAAGAAAGCTAGACTTCCACTGAGCCAATGTCTAGCTTTAATATTAGAAAGAGGAAACTATGATTTCCAAGGGAGCTTTTTAAAAGCTAAATTTTGAGCACTAATCTCAAATCAAAGAATTTGTATGTCTTCAAAACATAAGAGCCAGTATATATATATATATATATATATATATATATATATATATATATATATATATATATTAGGAGTAGTATTAGAATCGATATGGGGATGCGAGTTCAGATTAACTCAAGTCTCCATTTAAACTATGTAGCCATCATGGTTAAAAAAAGGTTATACTTTTTAGATGAACCCTCTTCATAATTTACTAGTGGATCCATTAGGTATTTCAGGTCCAATACTCTGGCAAGGTTAGGATGTCCCGCCCACGCCGAGTAATGTTGTATCATATCTATAGCCCTTAAGTGATAGTTGTTTGTTAGAGAAGCTCCCATAGAAGTATTGTATTTTCATATAGATCAGTTGTTTGCTTTTTTACATATATATCAAATATTATTTGCGAACTTGTACACATTTAGAGTTTATAACATGATTTAAGTCTGCATTTATTTATATTGCCTTTACTTTTAAACTGTGTATATTGAATAAGAGTAGTAAATCATGAGTTAAGCAGCATCAAAGTAAGTGTTCATTCTTGCTCTTTTTCAAGCTTATGAGATGTGTAGCTTTCGAACTTGAATACTCGTACACTCAATATATTGATGCCATTTGGCCTACACCGTATCATGATACAGACGCAGGTAACGAGGATCGACATCCAGCACACTTTTATCTAGTTGAGCACTCAAGAGTCAATTGGTGAGCCTCCTTGCATTCTGAAGGATATGTTTTTATTGCTTTCTTGAAAAGTTCAATAGAATGTTGTGGGGCTTGTCCGAACATTCATCTCAGTCAATTTAGTGTCTTCTTAGACAGATAGTAGTTTAGTAGTCTTTTCATTTTCATTTTTATGTAAAGACTTTAGTTGTCATTTTGGCCAGGTTGAACTTTTAAAGCATTCCAGATAGTTGTTTCTATTCAGTTCAGTTAAGTTCTTTCATTCTTATAAGTATGATTGTTGTATTCCATTGAGTTAGGATATCCAAGCCAACGATTCGCTCGAGGCAAGCAATGGTAACTGAGTGCCCGTCCCGCCCAGGTGTAGGTTCAGGGCGTGAAAATATGTGGGCAAAAACCTTGGATATTTACGAGTGATTAAGATGTTGTAGTATCCTTAATCGAAATAGCTTATTTTTGGAATGTTTTCTTGATTCGTTTTTCTGAACATAGAACCCTAATTTGTATAAATTATTTTAGCTCAGGAATTATACTTTCTAGGTCAGTTAAACAGATAATCATGGTCTTGATTCTGAATGTCACATTATCAATATATAAAAGTTGCATCCTCAGTTAGCATGTCTACATTTCAGCTATTCAGTATTACACTCACAATTGATTCATATACATATTTAGTTAGGAATAGACTTACACCGAAGTTGGACTAGGGTTAAGTTTATTCTCCTAGTCCCAAAACTATGTGCCCAAATAGGAGTATAAGTCCCCTTTTTTGGGCATTAGAGTTAGTTATCACTGCGGTCATTCCTCTATACACCTGACAAGATAATTGGGTCCTTTAGATAGGGCGTATACATCAGACTCCACGTTTCTGTCACGTGATTTTATGTCGATTAATAGTGGCTCCCACATTAAGCACCTAGTGCATTTTACCAGAATTTCAGTATATACTTCAGCATTCAGATTAGCATGTCATGTTCAAGATTAGCAATTAGTCATTGCATTAAGTTTAACTTCTTAGTTATGTTTTATATATACATTCTTCCTCGTCTTATATCACTGCTAGGTTATGCTTTGGACAACTTATATATATTTGTTCAGCTTAGTATCTATATCATGCATCATCTTTACATTCCAAGTACTAACGGATAATCTGTGATACATTTTTTAATGATGTAGAGTACTCACATCCTATAATTATGTAGACATGAGCATTCAGATCATGGTTAGATTGATTCTAGGTCCCCATTCAATAGCTTATGTGGTGAGTCCTCATAATCTAAGGACGATAGACATGCTTTCATTATAGTTTAAACATTCAGATTTTAATTTTTATTTGAGTTAGCCGGGGTATGTACCAGTAACTCAACTCAATTAGAGACTTTTTAGACATAGTAGTAGAATCATCTTTAAATGTTAAGTTTATCTTTCAGGGCTTGAAATATTAAGTTTATATTTAAGTTGCTATTTAACTATTAGTATGTTTTTTATATTCACACTAGGTGGACTCTTCCCTATTTTCAATTATCTATTGTTTTAGATTCTACATAATGCATGTTTTATCGGTCATAATCAAAACGCTTGATATATGCAAGAAACAGGGTTAGCTTGGGGTCTCTTACGATCCTGTGTCTCGTGTTATGTCAAGAGGCAAGTCTTGGGGCGTAACAGTTTGTGTGGTCTCGGATGCAATCGAATGTTCTTTTTGGTGATTTTGACCCTTTGATTTGGGAATTATTAGTATGGTTGATTTTAGTCAATATTTTTAATTTCGAGCATCGTTAGATATTCAAAATCTTTGATGAATTGATTATGCATTTGTGTTGTATGTGTTATGATGCATTGATCCTCATTTGACATATCATTGTCATGGAAATATGAGAAAGTGGAGAAAAGTTATTTATTTTAGAAAGAAAATGAGACACCTTACATTTATCATTGACCATAAGCCACGTGACAGGTTGATGAGATATTGAGATTTAGAATTTTTTATATGGACTATGAGTCCCCATTGGTCTTTTTCTGGAAATTAAATCTTGGCGAGGTGTATACAATAGGTTGTGTGATCATCTTATTGAAAACAATTCTCCTGTTATGAGAATTATGGTTATAATTAAAAATAATATTAATTTACTCATTTATTAATAAAATAAAAAAATAATTATTGAAGGGCTTAAGTACTTACATTCTATCATTATGTGATAAATATATTAGCATTTAATCAAAAAATTAGCTAATCAATTTTTAATTTAGTAAAAGGGGAAAATAGTAATTCAACCTTTTATTTTGAAGCTTACCACTTATAATAATATATGATATATGATGAATTAGTTTTAATTTTGATTCTTACGACATCTGATTTAATACATGTAATCTTTAATTAGTTAAAATTACATAATTATCAATATATTATGTTGAGTATACGTATTGTCACTTCATAGTTGATAATAATACAATTCTAAAAAATAATTCAAATATAACATACTTCAACACACACTATAGTTATTGAAGAATAGAAATTTCACATCTAATATCACAAAAATCAAAAGAGCAAATAACTTTTTTTTGCATTAATCAATGAAGGTATACAATCAATAAGGAAAATTATTCCACTCCTCAACACATCCAGAATCAAGGCTTCATTGCTGCAAAAAGAAAATGACAATATAATATATCTAAGTAATGTTTCATGCATAAATGTGTTATTTTCTATTTATAGATCCTTTAATAGTCATAAGCCTCTTCAGAAAAATGTTGAAGTATTCATCTCTACTCAGCATACTTATCCTAACCTTTCTGGAGTGAGTTCCAAGTCTTCTACCACTCCTTGTTTGAATCTTGTGTTCTTTAGGAAGCTTTTCATAATCCTCCTCTTCACCTCCTTTTCAAATTAACCATGCAAAAGTTGTTACAAATAAACAATATGAATTTTAAAACTCAACAGAAAAGAAAACTTTTCCAAATACATATTGATGATATAGTTTTAAAAGCAAAGAAAATTCTAGTACATGAAATAACAATATTTTTTAAATAAACAAAAATGGAAATGATACATTGTAATATTTTAGCGATTACCAGGGTGTGATTCACACAAGTCTTTTATGAAGACGCAATACTGAGGAGAATAATTTTGGATGACGAAAAGGTCATTGTCCGTAACAACTTGTCTTAACCTCTGCCATCTATCAGTCATAAGAGACCGACTATATTGAAAGAAATTTTCCAATGTAAAATCCAAACAACTATCAGAGACCACTTCAAGAATTTTAGCAGCTCTAAGTTGAGCATCTTTTGATACACCAATTGTACTAATCTCCATGAACTTTGTCATCTTCCCGGCCACCTCTTTGTATTTAACAAGTGACCAACTACATGCAAATAAAATTATAATAATTGATAACAAAAGTATTTCTAATTTTGGGATAGTGATCTCAGTTCAAATTTATGTTTGAAAAACCTACCCAATTCAGGAACCAGCATGACCAGTGCATTTGGAAATAGTAAATACCATAACATCATGGTTTGCAGGTGAATTAATAGAAGTATATTGTGGGCAATAATAAGATAAATCATATATTAATTTTCCTTGATCTCCATTAACTACAGGCACTCTAATAATTCTATCAAGATTATTTGGAGATGTAATCAACTTAATATAAGGTCCATCTTTCTCAAAAGTTTTTGCATCTCCAGCCCATTTATGTATTTTCGACCTCACAAAATCAGTCATATCAAGATATGACTGAAAGAAGACAAAATATTATAAATTGGTCAAAAAGTGTAAGTTTTTTACTCACTAAGCTACATGAGGTATTCCAAGAACTATGGTTCATGTTTTAGGATGTGACCAAGTAAGTACTGAAATTTATTGTGAATATTTAAATTTCAAATTTAAAATCCATCGAATGAAAAAAGAATTTTATATGAAATGGATCTAACATGTACCAGAACAAAAACTTCAGACTGTTAATTTAATTGAGCAGGGCATATCCTTCACAATTTAATAAAAAATATATAGTATAAAGATGTACCGAATAAAAAGGTGAAGCCGAAACTACACTGATTGGTTCAAGTTGATCAGATGGTGAAAGAGCATAAAGGGCAACCTGCACAACCTGGCTCGATCCAGTGCCAACAACAATATAATTTTTATCCACATTTGCATTTCCAACTATATTGTGCAGTCTCTTAATTTGTTCCTCTAGTTTTGACTCCAATAACCAACACAAGCTCTTACCATTAGCAAAATAACCCAATAAATCATTACCATTGAAAGTTATGTTACACTTGTTCCCCATTTGTCGCCAATATGACTCATACATTGTTGGATCACCCCTATACTCACAAAAATGAAATTCCAAATTTGTATATATTCCAACAAAGAGTTGAGAATTTCATCAAATTATAAGAAACTGGAACTACTCTTGAGAAGATTTAATCAATCTCAAAATCTAGCTAGTTCACTAGGGAAGGATTATATAAGGACACAATGGTTTGCACTGTCTGATCATTTATAAGGCCACTCTATAAATTTTGTCCCCCTTTTATCTCAACGGAGAGTTTCTTCTCTAAAAGTGGGTAGAGGAATAGTTTTTTACATAAATTTATTCAACTTGGTAAATAAAAAATATAATTTAAACGATCGTTTAACAAAGACAATTGGAGAAAATTATCTCATTCTGATACATTACACCCAATGACATTTGAAGGGCACAAAATATAATTGAGTGCTCAACGTTGAGTAAATCGAAATTGATGATTTCATATATAAAAATAATTGACTTACGAGGATAGGTCAGACAACAAGATTATAAATTATATGTAAAACTCTAAGAAAAGTGAAATTAAATTGTAAAAGAAAACTCACTTATTAAGAACTATAGTGGGGGAAGTATCCCTTGTGCCATTTTCTGGAATTGCACAAGGGAATAAATCTGTGCCACTCATCTTTTTCTCTTTTTTTCTCTAATCTAAAATATTTAATCCATCAGAAATAACCTATGAAAGAAGAAGACATATTTGGGGTCTATATATAGGGAAAAAGACAAGTATATATAAGGAATTATTTTTATGACAATTGGATTTTAAAAGGTGTACATTAAAAATGAAAATTTATGTCTTTTATGAAGAGTTGTGACTTTTACGAATAATTATGACTTTTACAAAGAGTTATGACTTTTATGAACAATTATGACTTTTGTGAAAAGTTGTGACATTTTTTAACAATATTGACTTTTATGAAAAACGATGACATTTTTGTAAAGTTATGACTTTTATGAATGATTATGACTTTTGGCTTTTCATAAAGGGTTGATACCTTTTTTATAAGGTAAAATAAACAGTTGTTCACACTACTCTTTATTTTCTATTAATAGAGGGGTTTCCTCTAATTTTTCAACAAAGAGTTTCGGACTTCTTCTTCTACTACTAAATCTAGTACTTGTAGTATAAGTATACTTTATTTACTATTGTTGAGTGGTATATTGACACTATCTTTTAAGGTGCCAATACAACGCCGACTAAGATCGTTCTTTTATGAGCGGATATATTTCATTAACCTCAGGTACTTCAAGGGAATAATTTCCTAAAGGACGCACTATGCGGGCTCGATTTTCTTTTGTGAGAAAATATCTTTTTTTAATATTTTTTTTAATATGTTTTTGATTAAATTTTCTATGCTATTTTTAATTTTCCATTTTACATATTCTTAAGCTCTGTTGTTCCTTACCGTGTTTTTCAAGTTATTGTTATCTGTATCTTAGTAAAATTGGTTGAACTACAGCTTTAAGGAAATTATTTTATCTTTGTATATTTTTTGGTTCTTTTTATCGAAGGAAATAGATCATGGAAGTAGAAATTTGTGTTCTTATAATTTGATTTGGTCAGACTTTTTGATTGGGGCACAACATATCGTAAACGCGGTTGTTATCATATTTATATGACTCTAGTATATCCATGTATGTACATGATGAAGGAATATGAAACTTGATGCTACACCGTAGTTTCTTATTGTTTGTGACTATAACCTTGAAAAAAATCACGTTGATTTATATGATTTATTATTGGCTTAATAGTTTAATTCTCCATCGTGGTAAAAATTTTTAGAGAAATGTTTTTTTGTGTGTTACATCCAATTGTGCAAGCATATTTCTGTGATTTTACTCCAGTGAAATTTATCATGGATAAAGACCCAAGTAACGTTTGACAGCAAGAAAAGTGGCTTGTATGACATTATCATTACTGTCACATAGATATGATTCAATGGGAGTACAAATTGAATTCTATCTTTATTTTCAACTGATAAGACTTATTTCATAAATTTTAGGATAGATCTTCATTATGCGATGATCTCAGAATATAATTTTGTTCTGTATCGTGACTATTTTTTTTTTTTTTGTAGTTTTAAAATACATCTGAAATTTTATTGTTTCGGATTTTTAGAGACTAAAATTTTTTGATTTTCTAATCCTTTGATTTGATGAACATAAGAACTTCACCATATAATATTTGAAGGTTCATTTGGTTCAATGAAAATACAACTTAGCCATGAATATTAAGACTAAATGATTTAAGCATTATATAAACTTCTTTGCTAACTAGAACCGGTGTTGTATTTTTTATTGCTGGAGATATATAATGATAAAGTTAAAGTACTATTTTAAATTATTTTTCAAAAAATGATACACAAAATAAAAATATCTAAACAGATATAAGTTTTAAAAATAATAAAATATATCTATTAACTAATTATAAAACTACAAATAATAAAATATCATGTATTCAATTTGTGCACTTATCATTTGCCTTTGGGAGATTATGCGAACTCTTTATGTCATGTCAGCATTTATGATATATCTATTCCAGGGGGGATGGGGGAGGGAGTTGGGAATAGGACCCTAGAAAAGATTAGGTGTTTCTTAAATTTCGTTCATAGTTTAGGGGGTACTTGTGTATTATCACTAAAGAATATCCTCATTTGATAGAAACAAATTGTATAAAGATTCTGCCTTTTTTGTTAGTATTGAAAATACTAAATTGTCTGTGACTAAAGTTAGTGATTTTGTGTCTGTGTCTGCTATGGGTGCCTCTGTGGAATAAACTTTGATATTTTGTAAAGATTGTCAAAGGAAATTGAAGCACTACAATTACTTTGTAGAATATTATTTTCAAAAGACACTTCATGTTGTCAATGACATTTTGATAGGAAAATATTTTCTCTATGAAATTAAGTTACAAAAATGATGAGGAAATTACGTCCTCTTTATGTATACAAGAAAAATAAAGTTCTACAAAGAGGCATTCCATATTTATTGTGTCCCTCACAATCCATTCTTTAATGCACCTCATTTTCACTCTACCCCTATAAAGAACTCCGTCCCATCTATCATAGTATTATTTATCTAGATTATATATAAATAATTTTAAGAGAATATTTTTGCATATGTACCGCACACAAGATCAATATTTTGGTAAGAAATCTACTTATTTCCTAAGAATATGTTTCCTTCATATATATAACACACCCATAGAATCTGGTCTTTTCTTTCTATATATTTTTGTCAAATCTAATTTATACTTTTGTGTACATCAATGATCAAAAAAGTAAGATTTTAAAATATGAAATTTTTTCATAGATATATTTTAATTCTAATGTTTGATGTTTGTCTTTCAGGTTCAACATGGCTCAAGGCTATATGTTTATTCATCGTGGAAAGAAATAATGAAGACTAAGACTTTTTGAGTAAGGATAATCGTCATTTTAATGTTTCAATAATAGAGACCAAGGATTTCATGATCCAAAGTTGGACGTGATGGCACACATCTCTTTCAATCAAGCAAAGTCATCTTCAAATTTAACAACATAAAAGAAATAAGGAAAGTAAAACAATAATAACATGATACATGATAACTGAGTAATTCTAATACTACCCCAAAAACTATAAGTACAAGTCTTAATGTCTTTGTCTCTAGAATAGAGCAAAGCACAAAATAAGGAACAAGGGATTCTGTTGGGATGACAAGCACTTGCCTCTGAAAGTCTTTCGAAAGCCTCAAAACACTACAAGAAAATCAGTCATTAAGGATGGGAAATCTAGTCCCAGAACGTTCAAATTTAATCCCAAATAAGTAATGGACATCTAAAAAGTTTGGTCAACACTAGTCCTAGAAAGTTATGTCGCTACTAAGTCAATAAGGACGATTTCAAAAGAACTGATCCTTGAATTGTTTTGAGATGACAATAAAAAATAGTTGTGAAATACTTTTAGAGATTGCATATCCAGTATCAAATAGACCACTGATACCTTGATGTTCAAGTCGTTACACCTCTTTTGCAACCTTCCGCAACCTAGTCCTAGTCATGTATTATTATAAGTGGGAGGCTCAATTTTAAAATATGAATTACTTTTTTACCCTTTTACTGAATAAAAATATTAAACAAATAAATATATCTAATATAATTAGTAGTAATATTTAAATTGTTGCATAATAATGTAATAAATAAAATATCTACACTAATTAAATAGGAGTAATATTTTAATTATCACACAATTACAACAGCCTATATTCAATGTCTTGTAATTGTTAAAATTTCAGCTTCTTAAAATTGTCCTCTATTCAATATTTTGGTTTCGTTTTAACTTCCTAAAATTGTTAAATATCAATGTCAAGCCCTTAGTGTAATTTATCTTTTACTATATAATTATAAGTACTTATCCCATTAATTTTAAATTTTTTAATTCTTTTAATTTTCATCCATTAGGAAACTTTTCATGTACTGTATAAGTTTTATATAGTACAACTAACATTTTAAAAAAAGTATAGAATGTAGTTCCAATTTATTTGCACAGTAATTTAGATAAGTGTATTTCTATTCGAATTATAGAATATAATTGAAAGCTACAAATTATTATAGCATATTCCAAAATTGAGGCAGCAATGTCAAAGAATCATTTCATGGTAGTTTACAGCTCAGGTGATGTTTATTAATTCGTTAAAATTATTGTGTTTTTTATGTTGTTAATCTTTAATTTATGTTACACTTTAATATGTAATTGCATGTATTATTATAGATAAAAATGTTATATACGAGATTATATAATTTAGAGGTTTAATTAACAATAATATGAAGTTATTAGTCTAATGTGGTGTTGCAATGCATGATACGCATTGATTTTAATAGCTTGACATGCTACATTAATATATATATATATATATACATATATATATTTATATATACATACATACATATATATATATATATATATATATATATATTGTTGAATGCCTTGAATGTTGTTGTATTGGGCCCTTAATTATCTGTCAATTTTGTATTTTGGGCCCAAGCCTGTTAGGGCTTAGTTTAGCACTATATATAGACGCTATGACAAACCCTATTCTGTAACTCTGTTCTTGCCTCTCCATAATAAAACTGCTCCCCCTCTTCCCGTGGACGTAGCCAATTTATTGGTGAACCACGTAAATCTGTTGTCTTGTTTTTCGCGTTTATATTTTCTCGTATTATATCAAATTCCGCACAACAAATTGGTATCAGAGCCTCTCGGTTAATCGGTGTTCTTGGAGAATTCGAGATGTCTGCTTTGAACGTGAAAATCAACAAATTCACAAGGAGGAACAGTTTCAGTTTATGGCAGATCAAGATGCGGGCTTTGTTGAAACAGCAAGGCTTCTGGGCGCCGTTGTCGAAAGACAAGAACGCCGTCGTTACTCCTGAGATGGCGATTCTGGAGGAAAAGGCGCACTCGACGATCATGCTGTGTCTCGCGGATGACGTCATCACGGAGGTCTCGGATGAAGAGACTGCTGCTGGTCTGTGGTTGAAGCTGGAGAGTTTGTACATGACAAAATCTCTAACCAACAAGCTGCTTCTGAAACAACGTCTATTCGGTTTACGAATGGCTGAAGGTACACAACTCAGGGAACATTTAGAGCAATTGAATACTTTGTTATTAGAATTGCGTAATATCGATGTGAAGATCGAGGATGAAGATGCTGCCCTGATTCTGTTAGTATCTCTCCCAATGTCGTTTGAGAATTTTGTTCAGTCGTTCATTGTTGGGAAAGATACTGTGTCGCTGGAAGAAGTCAGATCGGCCCTTCATAGCAGGGAATTACGGCATAAGGCTAACGGTACAAGTACGGACATACAGCCTTCCGGTCTGTTCACCAGTAGCGGAAAGGGAAGGAAAAACGGCGGAAAGAAAAATAAGCCGATGTCGAAGGGTGCAAAGCCGGATGATGTTTGTAATTACTGCAAGGGGAAGGGACATTGGAAATTTGATTGTCCAAAGAAGAAGAAGCAATCGGAAAAACAATCAGTTTCTGCTGCTGTTGCTGAAGAAGACATCAATTCTGAAGAAGACATTGCCCTAGTTGTGGATGAGCACACTCATCACTCAGATGTGTGGGTTCTTGATTCTGGGGCATCCTATCACATCTGTCCTAGGAGAGAGTGGTTCACGACTTATGAGCAGGTAGACGGAGGCAACATCTCGATGGCCAATAGTTCTGTCTGTAAGGTGGTTGGGACAGGCTCGATCAAGATAAGGACACATGACGGTAGCTTCTGCACATTGAACGAGGTCAGGTACGTTCCATTGATGACAAAAAATTTGATATCTCTCAGTCTTTTGGACAGTAAGGGATTCAGCTGGTCAGGAAAAGATGGAGTCTTGCGGGTCTGGAAGGGTTCAAATCTGATTCTGAAAGGTGTCATGCGTGGTACTTTGTATTTTCTACAAGGTGCCACGGTTACAGGTTCAGCCCATGTTGCATCGTCAGAAGTTCACCAGAAGGATATGACTAAGTTATGGCACATGAGACTTGGTCATATGGGTGAAAGAGGGATGCAAATTCTGTCAAAGGAGGATCTTCTTGCTGGTCATAAGGTTAAGAGCATAGAGTTTTGTGAACATTGTGTCTTTGGAAAACTACATCGCAACAAGTTTCCAAAGGCCATTCACAGAAAAAAAGGCACACTTGATTACATCCATTCTGATTGCTGGGGTCCATGCCGTGTTGAGTCTTTGGGAGGCTGCAGATTTTTTGTGTCCATTATTGATGACTACTCAAGGATGACTTGGGTGTACATGATGAAGCATAAAAGTGAAGCTTTCCAGAAGTTCAAGGAGTGGAAAATTTTGATGGAAAATCAAACAGGGAAGAAGATCAAGAGGTTGCGAACTGATAATGGGCTGGAATTTTGCTGGTCTGAATTTGATCAATTCTGTAAGAATGAAGGGATTGCTCGACATCGTACAGTCAGAAATACACCACAGCAGAACGGTGTAGCTGAGCGGATGAATCAAACACTTCTGGAGAGAGCAAGGTGCATTCTCTCTAATGCTGGGCTAGATAGAAGATTCTGGGCAGAAGCGGTTAGTACATCTTGCTACTTGGTTAACCGCGGACCACATACAGGCATACAGTGCAAGACACCTATGGAGATGTGGTCAGGAAAAGCTGCTGATTATTCAAATCTGAAAGCTTTTGGTTGTACGACTTACTACCACGTCAGTGAAGGTACGTTAGAACCAAGAGCTAAAAAGGGAGTATTTGTGGGCTACGGAAATGGAGTGAAAGGTTTCAGAATCTGGTCTCCAGCAGAAAAGAGGGTTATTATGAGCAGGAACGTTGTCTTTGATGAAAGTTCTCTGTTTAGAACCATTGTGAAGCCTACAACTACGTCAGAAACTGGGAGCCTTGATAAACAGGTGGAGTTTCAAGTCATTCAGAACGAGAGCGATTTGAAAGAACCTGAAGAGGAGGATCAAGAGCCACAGACAGAAACTGATATTCCAGAATCTATGCCATCAGATATCCATCAGAGTATAGCTCAAGATCGGCCAAGGAGGGTTAGAGTTCGGCCACCTACGAGGTATGGTTTTGAGGACATGGTGGGTTATGCACTGCAGGTTGCTGAAGAGGTAGATACATCTGAGCCGTACTTACAAAGAAGCCATTTTAAGTCCTGATTCTGAAAAATGGTTTGCTGCTATGGGAGATGAGATGGAGTCCCTACACAAGAATCAGACATGGGATCTGGTCATACAGCCTTCGGGGAGAAAGATTATTACTTGCAAATGGGTTTTCAAGAAGAAGGAAGGGATATCACCAGCAGAAGGAGTCAAGTATAAAGCCAGGGTTGTTGCCAGAGGTTTCAACCAAAGAGAGGGAGTGGATTACAATGAGATCTTCTCACCAGTGGTCAGACATACTTCCATCCGAGTGTTACTAGCGATAGTTACACATCAGAATCTGGAGCTTGAACAACTTGATGTGAAGACAGCGTTTCTACATGGAGAGTTGGAGGAAGAGATATACATGACTCAGCCGGATGGTTTCCAAGTTCCAGGGAAGGAAAATCACGTCTGCAAGTTGAAGAAGTCCTTATATGGACTTAAGTAGTCTCCAAGGCAGTGGTACAAAAGGTTTGACAGCTATATGGTGAAGTTGGGCTATACTCGGAGCTCATATGATTGTTGTGTCTACTACAATAGGCTCAAGGATGATTCATTCATCTATCTGGTGCTTTATGTAGATGATATGCTGATAGCTGCAAAGAAGAAGTATGACATTCAGAAGCTGAAGGGTTTACTTAGTGATGAGTTTGAGATGAAGGATCTGGGAGCCACTCGGAAGATTCTAGGGATGGAGATCATTAGAGACAGAGAGAGAAGGAAACTTTTCTTGTCACAGAGAAGCTACATTCAGAAGGTCTTGGCGAGGTTTGGCATGTCTTCATCTAAGCCTATTGATACCCCCAGTGCTGCCAATATCCATCTCACTGCCATGTTCGCTCCACAGTCAGAAGAAGAGAAGGATTATATGTCACGAGTCCCTTATGCCAGTGCCGTAGGAAGTTTGATGTATGCTATGGTCTGTACAAGGCTAGATTTAGCACATGCAGTCAGTGTAGTAAGCAGATTCATGGGACAACCAAGGAAAGAACATTGGCAGGCTGTGAAGAGAATTTTCCGTTACCTTAGAGGTACATCTGACGTTGGTCTCATTTATGGAGGTGATACTCAGTGCTTGGTTACTGGCTATTCTGATTCTGACTATGCTGGAGATGTTGACACAAGAAGATCGATGACTGGCTATGTGTTTACCCTTGGAGGATCTGTCGTCAGTTGGAAGGCAACTTTGCAACCTACAGTGACTTTGTCTACTACGGAAGCGGAGTACATGGACTTGACAGAGGCTGCAAAAGAAGGGATTTGGCTGAAAGGGCTGGTTAGTGATCTTGGTCTGCATCATGATCAGGCTACGGTGAATTGTGACAGTTAGAGCGCAATTTGTCTAGCCAAGGATCAAGTCCATCATGAGAGAACCAAGCATATTGACGTGAGGTATCATTTTCTGAGAAGTGAGAAGAGAATCAAGGTGAAGAAAGTAGGAACTGATGATAATCCTGCTGATATGTTCACAAAGCCGGTTCCACAGAGCAAGTTTCAACACTGTTTGGACTTGCTCAACATCAGAAGCTGTTAATTGCCCTGCGGGGCAATTCTGAGGAAGAGGGGGAGGCCTGGCACTATCATAGTGCGTCTGAAGAATCTGTTTGGAGAATTCGAAGTCAAGGTGGAGATTTGTTGAATGCCTTGAATGTTGTTGTATTGGGCCCTTAATTATCTGTCAATTCTGTATTTTGGGCCCAAGACTGTTAGGGCTTAGTTTAGCACTATATATAGATGCTATGGCAAACCCTATTCTGTAATTCTGTTCTTGCCTCTTCATAATAAAACTGCTCGCCCTCTTCCCGTAGACGTAGCCAATTTATTGGTGAACCACGTAAATCTGTTGTCTTGTTTTTCGCGTTTATATTTTCTCGTATTATATCAAATTCCGCACAACATATATATATGTAATATATATATGTATATATATATGTATATGTATATGTATATGTATATGTATATGTATATGTATATGTATATGTATATGTATATGTATATGTATATATGTATATGTATAAAAAACAAATGACTCAGAAGTTTATATTAGACAAAATATAATGTTTGCTTTCAAATCCACATAACTCATTGAACATTTAATCTATTTTTTTTTAATTACTTAGCGTGAAATATACGTGCGATGCATGTGTTGGAGAACTAGTAACTCTATACAGATGAGTGTGACCTTGTCCTAGAATAGCATTAGAGACCATTAAAATTCTTCTCCCAGATTAGCCCTAGCGACAATAACAAACTGGCCCTAGAGTATTTTTAGGGGAGAACAACAACATGGTTCTAAAATCGATTTAATGACGAGCTTCATTTCTAGTCCTATCTTATGAAGTAGAGACGTGCAACAACTTTGGTCCTAGATTAACCTTTAGAGATAGTAAATAATTATGGTCTCTAACTAATCAATATTGATCATACAACCATTAATTATCACAAGAATCTAACAAATATCAAATTAATTACAATTATAAATCTGGATACAAAAGATTATAGAGAGAGGGGTGCAAGATGATAGAAATAAATAATACGATTGAAACAATATATTTATGAGCATCACATGATGTGAGTTTCAATATTTGCTTAATAAAAAACGTAGATAACTTCCAAGGTTTTTCGTAACATTCATAGCAAAGTAGGAATGACTTGGTCCATCTTCTAAGCTAGTATTTTCATCGGATAATAAAAAAAATATGGGCCAAAAACGTAAAGTTTAGTCATTGTCATGTAATATCAGGAAATATCTACAAAAGCTGCAAGACATAAGAAAAAAATCTATTAGAAATTTTTTTTTATAAATCAATCAAGAATCCAACATCTATTTTTCAGAACCACACCTAAATATGTTTAGTAAAAATAGAAATAAATAGATAAAATGATAGCTTAAGAGACGAGCTGGACGAACAAGAACTTGGCAGAAAAGTGTAAAACAGAGGAACTTGCAGCAATGTTATATTGCAGTTGTGCGGGAAATTTTAAGTTAAGTAGATATATACACCGACACTTAGCAATAAGCCCTTCTAGGAGCACTATAAACGTGAATTGCATGTCCAAGGGAGAGTTATCATAATTGAGAAACAACATTTTAGGTAAACTAAGGAAGCCAGTCAAAATTTCCCAGCCCCTAGAAAACTCTGAAGAACAAAGATCAAAGTAAATACAAATAACCTTAGAAAACCATATACAATAAATTATCAGCTGGTAGAAGATCATAACATCAATACCCAATTATTAAAAAATCTAACAAAGACAGTATCTAACTAACAATAACAATTACAAAGAAAGGCACTTGTATTTCAGGAAAAACAAAGCAAAGTTAATACCATTCAACAATTCCTCAAATATCAAACAAGTTCCTATATAAATCCCAAACTAGATTGGAAGTTAATCCCTCCATATACATTAAAAGACTACACAAATGGACACATATTGTGTTACTCGAACACTCCAAGAATACATATCTTTCGTAGGATCTCGACAATTTTTGGGCGTCTACAACAACATCGGATACAGGCACACGCACTTATGTGAATCTAAACTCACATTGAATGAAGAAAAAAACTCAAAAAAAGAGTTAAGCACAACAACACCAGTTCTGAATAGCAATGAAATAGAGATAAGTGAGAAGACCCAAGGGTGCACATCGTCGAGCACAACAGTTCCTATATATGGGACTTGTAGAAGTAGCATGTAAGGCATAGGGAAACCCCTACTGCACATCTGTGTCTAACAGTAGATTCAAACAATCATGGGGGAACATAGATCATCAAATGGACACAAGTTAAGCCAGAGGAACAACAATTGGTAAGAACACGATAAAATTGAAAAGCTCGAAGAATATTATGCAGCAGTACAAAAGGGATATCTTAAGTGACAAGCAGGATGAACAACAATCAAGCAAAATATGGTAAAATAAAGAAGCTGGCAGCAGTGAGTAAGAAGTCCAGAAAATATTAAAATAAAGTTTTTTCTGTTATGCAGAAAATGAAAAATAGAGCCCATTACAATTAATGAAAGTTGTGTAGTGCAGATATTCAAAAACAGATCCCATCTCTACAGTCACTATGATCACCACCTCCGCAAATTTGTTACTAACTTGGTCAGCTTAAAAGGCAATGGTTATTTTATTGAAATAGATGATGATGTAGGTGAGACATGTGATTTCTGTGCAACGAAGAGTTCTTTCATTTTCAGTATTTCTTTCTTCTTATATTTTATTGTACACAAGCAATCATTCAAAGATTTGTTTTTCTCATTGAAGGATTTGTTTTATTCATTTAAAGATTTGATATTCTTGCGAGTTGAACATAGTGCAAACAATAATTGAACGAAGAAGTTCCACCTTTCAAGTCTTTTTCCTTTACTCCATCCCCTAATCCAAATACATGGCTACGAGTTTTAGGTCCACAATATTTTTTAACAATCCCTATAATAGGTAGAGATGGATCTGCTTGAAAAATTTCTCTGAGTTGTGCCTATAAAATTGATATACCGTGGTTTCACGGTATAATTAATACTTTTTCCTTAAGTTTAGTGTGTCCAAAAGCCTTTTTTGTGCTAATTTTTATATAAGTTTCTCTTTGTTTTGCAAGAAATCTGTCCAAAGCTGAATGCGGAAATTTTGAGCGAAGAAATGCAGAAGAGACCACCTACTGACCTTATGACGGTCCGTCGTGCTTGTGAAGGTCCATAGGTGGCAGCGTAGTGCAGCTGCTGAAGGAAGAATGGGAAGTCTGACCAAGTGTGGGGTTACGAAGCTTTTGATAGTCCGTCGTGTCTATAAAGGTCCGTCCTGCCGGTTCGTCATGAAGTTCGGAGAAGTGATCCCAGTACCCATATTCCAAGAGTTGAAGTGTTTTGAAACGAAGGCCCTCGACGGACCGTTGTGCCTATGAAGGACCGTCATACTTGCCGTCGAGGGTAATGAAGAAGAGAAGCGGAAGAAATTGAACAAGTATGGGACGATGGAGTCCATGACGGTCCGTCGTGACCATGACGATCCGTTTCAAGGTCCGTCGACCCAGCCGCGTTTTGGCAGATTTCCAGCAAACAGACTCCTTGTTTAATTAGGTTTTTATTTTCTATAAATAGTTCGAAAAACCTTGTTTTTGAGGTTAGACTCCGTATTGTTAGACTCTTAGATTGTTAAACTCCGTATTGGTAAACATTGTATTGTGAAATTCTTGATAATCATTAGACTTTTTGTGAGTTTATTGATTACTTTGATATGCTTGCAAGTGATTTTTGGTGATTAATCTTGCAAACTTTTGGATTTTACTCTTTCTCATTGAAGTAAGTACATGAACTCTTATTTAATATATTTGAATATTGTGTTTATGGCCATGAGTAACTAAACTCCATAAGTAGGGTTGTGGGAACCATAGTCAAATAATGAGATAAACCCTAACTAAAATAACAATTCTAGAATAGTGTCTTGCATGTATTAATAATTCTTTCGCTTAGAAGTATTTTTAACGGATGACCAACGTTAGAACTCACCTTAATGCTGCTTCCCGGACCAAGGAGGTAGATAATAGGAAAAGAATTATTAACTTAGATTTAGTGTATACTATCTAATAGCCTTGTATTGATTGGTACGAGGTATAACTTTGTCAAATATTGAATAAGATGCTTAATATGAGGTAAGGATAAGGGTTAGTATACCAACACACGTAGCCGGACCAAGGTGCGGAGTGAGATTTTCTAGATACCGGACCAAGGATTTAGAAATACATAACTTATCACTTTTCATGCAAGATACTAGGAAAGAATTGTTATAGTTAGAATTATCAAGTTATGAACTTGTGGGGAACACGTAAACCCTAGTTACTTTGATTAACTGTCAAAGCTGTTAAGTGTCTCATTCAAGTTCGTTATCTATTTTCACTCATTTAGAAATCGAAACCCCCTTTTTTATGTTTTTACTTTCCAAAGAAGTCATTGACCAAACAGTAGTAATAACAGGTTGAAGTTAAGTCTAAACTATTTTCCTCGTGGGAACGATCCCAACCTCACTAGTTGGGTTATTTACTTGACACGACCGCTTTACTTCTTATTTGAGAAGTAAGTTTGATCGTATCAAATTTTTACGCCGTTGCCGGGGATTATAGCTTTTAGATTAACTTGAACTTATTACTATAGTTTAGTTGATATTTTCTTGATTTTACTTTGTTTTATTGTTTTTGATTTTTTCAGAACCATCCTCCTTGTATGTCAAATATATGGATAGGAAGAGAACCCTTGTTTCCCTACAATCACGAGCTAGAGCATACACTGAGAAATATGAATCGAAACTTGGGAATAAATGATGATGATCCGAACCAGAACATCCCAGCTCCGGTTGCTGTTCATGGTCAGATGTTACCCGATGCTCCTGGTGAACACCAACAGAGGGGACAAAATCTCGCTCCACCGCCCCAAGCATACTACAGAGGGTATGATAACATAGCAGACTCGGATGGGCCACTTGTCTTGCCCCCTCTACCCACAGGCCACACCTTTGTGGTAACTAGTAGCCTGGTGCAAATGCTCACTGGAAGAGGTTTGTTTTCAGGGCTACCTTCTGAGGATCCACACGCCCATATAGCTAAGGTAAGGGCAGTGTGTAAAAGTTGAGTAGGGAGGCCTGATTTGGATCTAGATGTAATAGGGCTCAGAGTGTTTCCTCTCTCACTGACATGAGAGGCTGCTATATAGTTCACTGAGCTGCCATACAACTCAATCTTTACTTGGAACCAATTTAGGGATGTTTTCTTAGCACGCTACTATCCAGTCTCCAAGAAAATAAACCACAAAGACAGAGTGAATAACTTTGTGGAACTACCAGGAGAGTCAGTTAGTAGTCCTTGGGATAGATTCACCTCATTCTTGAGAAGTGTTCCAAATCACCGTACAGATGATGAGCTATGAAGGAATACTTCTATTGGGGACAGAATGATAACAACAAAGCGGTGTTGGACACTATAGCAGGTGGATCTTATGGAGAATGCCGTTATGCTGAGATTGCTGAAAAATTAGAAAAAATCTCTTGGAATAACAAAGCTTGGAGTACTAGGAAGTTTGATACACGGAGAAACACCTTCGCAGTGCAGTCCATTCACAACCCAGCCACAAATGAGATTCGGGAAGAAATGGCTTAGATGAAACCGAGCTTAGGTTGGTACTAATACATGTCACTGGGGTGCAAAAAAGATAAATGCAATCAACTACTTGTCGAAACCACCGCCACAAAACGATTAGTGTTTTTATGATGAGGATTCCTATGCAGTAAATGAAAAGATGGGGGGTTTTCGACCAAGTGCCCAAGGCTCTAATCAGGAGAATTGGCGCCAAGGTCAATAGAACCAAGGTCGTAACTATGGTAACTACAATCGTGAGGGTCATTATGTCCGAGATGGAAACTACAATCGCGACAACAACATCAACAGGGGTAACTATGGTAATAGAAACAACAGGAATGGACCCTATGTTCCTCCTCAAAATCGTGAAGTTACTCCTAGGGATGGTGGAGGTAGTATGTCGCGAGTTGAGGATATGTTGCATAAAATGATGAGGAGGTTTGATTCTAGTGATGAGCACAATAAAGAGTTGAGGAATAATTTTGCGGGTATTGGGCAAAAAGTTGATACACATGCAATACCGATTAAGCAACTTGAGTTACAATTGGCCCAATTATCTGCAATTGTGAACACACGGAAACAGGGCACTCTTCCTAGCAACACTGTCCAAAATTCGAAAAATGATGGACATTGTATGACAATTACTACTTGCGGTTGCAAGCAAACCATTGACCCACCTATGCCATCTAATGAGAAAAAGGTGACAAAAGATACTGATAAGTGGTAGATGTTGATGCTGAATTATAGGATAACACTGCAAAAGATACTGAAGCGCCTAAAAAGGTAATTCCTATGCCTAGGCCACCACCCCCATTTCCACAAAGATTATTGAAAAAGACCGATGATGGCAAATATCGGAGTTTTATAACAATGTTGAAGCAACTTTCTATCAATGTCCCTTTGGTAGAAGCTTTAGAACAAATGCCCGTTTATGCCAAGTTTATGAATGATCTGGTCACAAAGAAAAGATCGGTCACTTTTGAGGATGATGATAGAATGCAGCATTGTAGTGCTATTGCTACAAGATCTCTGGTCCAAAAGAAAGAAGATCCGGGTGCATTCACTATTCCTTGTACAATCGGGCTGTTACATTTTGCGGAAGCATTATATGATCTGGAGGCAAGCATAAACCTTTTGCCCCTCTCGAATAACAAGAAGTTGGGTTTGGGTGACCCAAAGCCCTCTGCAATGCGGCTACTGATGGTTGACCGAACAGTAAAACGGCCTATAGGGATACTCCACGATGTGCTAGTAAAAGTGGAGTCATTCAAATTTCCAGCAGATTTTGTTATTCTTGATTGCGAAGTCGATTTTGAAGTGCCCATTATTCTTGGGAGACCATTCCTTGTTACGGAAGAGCCTTAGTAGACATGGAAAAGGGGCAGATGAAATTTCAGTTGAACAATGAGGAAGTGTGATTTAATATTTGTAGGTCCATGAGGCACATGGGTGAGACATCTGAGACACAAATAGAAGAACGTCTAGGTGTAGAAGCATTAGCGGCAGTGATAATGAACTTTGATAGGGATTGCATTGAAGAGTATGAGTCATTAGTCGCGGCTCTTGACGGAGGTGATGTTCAGTTTAAACCGAAGAAATTTGAGCTTGATATGAAGAATCGCGAGTCCCCACCCGCGAAACCATCTATAGAGGAGGCTCCAAAATTAGAACTAAAAGCTCTCCCACCTCATCTCAGGTATGAATTCTTAGGAAATGGTGACACTTTATCGGTAATCATTGCATCAGACCTGGATGAACAACAAGTTCAGAGTTTTGTAAAGGTACTAAAAATGTTCAAAAGAGCTATTGGGTGGACTATTGCAGACATTATTGGGATCCCTCCGTGTATTTGCTCTCATAAAATCCAACTCATGCCTGATCATAAGCCGAGTATTGAGCTCCAGAGACGCTTAAATCCTCCTATGCAAGATGTCGTGAAGAAGGAAATCATTAAGTGGTTGGATGCCGGATTAATCTACCCCATCGCCGATAGTAGTAGGCTATGCCCGGTTTAGTGTGTACCTAAGAAAGGGGGAATGACTGTGATCCCCAATGAAAAAAATTAACTTGTTCCAATGAGACCGGTTACTGGATTGAGGGTGTGTATGGATTATCATAAACTAAACTCATGGATTGAAAAAGACCATTTTCCAATGCCCTTCATGGATCAGATGTTTGATAGACTTGCCGGAAAAGGGTGGTACTATTTTTTTGATGGATATTCGAGGTATAATCAAATTTCTATTGCACCAGAAGATCAAGAGAAAACCACTTTCACTTTTCCATATAGGACCTTTGCGTTCAGAAGAATGCCGTTTGGGTTGTGCAATGCACCCGCAACATTTCAGAGATGTATGATGTCGATATTTTATGACATGGTGGAGGATACTATAGAAGTTTTTATGGATGATTTTTCTGTGGTTGGTGATTCATTCGAGCGGTGTTTGACCAATTTATCTGAGGTCCTTAAGAGATGTGAAGACTACAATTTAGTACTAAACTGGGAAAAGTGTCATTTCATGGTGAAAGAGGGTATTGTGTTGGGTCATCGCATTTCAGAAAAGGGCGTAGAGGTTGATCGAGCTAAAGTCGAGGTAATAGAGAGACTTCCCCCACCAATCTCCATAAAAGGTGTGAGAAGCTTTCTTAGGCATGCAGGTTTTTACCAGAGATTCATCAAAGATTTTTCAAAGATTGCACACCCATTGTGCAAACAGCTGGAGAAAGATTGTAAATTTTGTTTTGATGAATCCTATCTTAAAACATTCGGTGAGCTAAAAGAAAAATTGATGTCTGCGCCTATTATTATTTCTCCGGATTGAAATAGCCCATTTTATGTGATGTGCGATGCTAGTGGGGTGGCTCTTTATGTAGTATTGGGACAGAGAAAAAACAAAATCCTTCACCCCATTTACTATGCTAGTAAAGCCCTAAATGAAGCTCAGAAGAACTACACAGTGACTGAGCAAGAACTCCTTGCAGTAGTTTTTGCTTTTGATAAATTTGGCTCCTATTTTCTAGGTACTAGAGTTATAGTGGATACTGACCACTCAGCATTGAAATATTTGCTAGCGAAGAAGGATGCGAAACCTAGGCTGATTCGTTGGGTATTACTGCTACATGAATTTGACTTTGAAGTGATGTATAGAAAAGGAACTGAAAATCAAGTTGCTGATCACTTGTCTCGTCCATCGGACAAATCTATGAGAGAGTTAGGGGATAAGACAGACATTGATGATACTTTCCCCGATGAACATATATTGGTTGATTCACAAGACTTGATCCCATGGTTCGCAAATTTTGCGAACTATCTGGCTAGTTATATTGTTCCACAAGACTTGTCCTTTCATCAAAGAAAAAAGTTCATGTACGATGTGAAGAAGTTCTTTTTGGATGAACCATACTTGTATAGGAGTTGTGCCGACAGGCTTATTCGGCGTTGTGTGCCAGAATATGAGATGTTGAGTGTGTTGGAGGCATTCCATTCCTCACCTGTTGGTGGACATCACAATGGTATTCGAACCGCTCATAAGATATTACAATGTGGTTACTATTGCCAACTCTTCATCAAGTTTCTCATGGGTTTTCTAAAGCATGTGACAGATGCAAACGAGATGGCGTTATTTCAAGAAAGCAAAAGCTCCCTCTAAACCCCATTCTTGTGATTGACTTATTTGATGTTTGGGGTATTGACTGTATGGGACCTTTCGTGAGTTCTCATGGAATGAAGTACATTCTAGTAGCAGTTGATTATGTATCTAAATGGGTGGAAGCCATAGCCCTCGCAAACAATGAAGGGAAGAGTGTCACTGCATTCTTAAAAAAGAATATATTCTCTCGTTTTGGCACCCCAAGGGCCATTATTAGTGATGGGATTTCCCACTTCTGCAACAGATTGTTCAAGGGGTAATTGGAGAAATACGGGGTTCGCCATAATGTGGCCACTCCTTACATCCCTGAAACTAGTGGGCAAGTTGAAGTGTCGAATCAAGAGATCAAACAGATATTGTCCAAAATAGTGAACGCTAGTAGAATAGATTGGTCAAGGAGGCTTGATGATGCTCTTTGGGCCTACCGGACAGCATATTAGACTCCCATAGGTATGTCTCCATACCAACTTGTATATGGGAAATCTTGTCATCTTCCGATTGTGTTAGAGCATAAAGCCATGTGGGCTATGAAGAAGTTAAAAATGGATTGGAGCGAAGCTGCAGAGCAACGGTTAAATGGGTTGAATGAACTCGATGAATTTTGCGTGAAAGCCTATTAAAACTCAGCCCTATACAAAGAAAAGATGAATAAGTACCATGACAATAAAATTGAAAAACGAGAGTTTATGGTCGGGGATTTGGTGCTTTTATTCAATTCTAGGTTGCGCTTGTTTCCGGGCAAGCTCAAGTCCAAATGGACTGGTCCTTACTTGGTTACCCAACTATTCCCTCATGGAGCAGTTGAGTTGGAAACTAAGGAGGGTGAATGGACAGCGCATAAAAATCTATTTCGGGCATGCTGAATCGGCGAATGAAGTGATCGAGGCATACCATCTTGATGAAGTCTGAGTAATCAAGTGTCCCCAGTCGTGTCGCGATATTAAATTAGGCGCTTGTCGACATTACCAGGAAATTCTGCAGAAAATTACTCTGCAGCAGTCACTGACGGATACATCGACGGACCGTTGCGCCCGCGATGGACCGTCGTATGCAACCGTCGTGCCAGGTACATTTTTTTATTAGTTTTAAACTAGGGCACACACGACGGAACCAACGAAGGGTCGTCACAATTGCAACAGACCGTTGTCGGGGAATCGTCGCGTGATTAATGAGGCATACCCGACCCGTCCCGGTTGGAGTTTAATACAAACATTCACCATTTAAACACCCCAACCCCTCATTTCACCCCCATTACTTCATTATTTCTCCCATTACTCTTTCTTTCTCAACTTCCACAATCTATTCCTCCATTAACAACAGATCATTGCCCCCCACAATTCTCCAAAGCCCTAAAAGTGTTAATCTACTAGTTGGAGCTGCTGCTTTGGGTGTCTGCCTGGCCATCGTGTACTTGTCTATTTGATTTTCTCCATTTCTAAGGTTTATGTCTCTAATTTCTACTCATTAATCTTGCATTTTTGTTTATTATTTAGTATTAGCTTAGTTCTTCGTCGTATGTTGTTTCCTTTATATGATTATGTCTAACTTAGGTTCAAAATGTTCGAAATTGCCATGTCAACAACCCTAGACATAGGTGCTTTTGCATTGCTAGTTTCCTAGGTATTTGGGATAGACAAATGTATGTCCAAAACACTACATGTTTTATGTGGGTTCATCGGCGATGTGTGGGGTACCCCCAATTCTGTCACTGTTATACAGAACGAGACCCCGATGACGGACCGTCGTACCCATGACGAACCGTCGTACGGTCCGTTCCAAAAGCCCTAGCACCCTGTCCCAACGGACACATGAGACGAACCGTTGTCTTCCTGCACAACTGTTCCGGTTGTCAGAGACCCTGTTTCTAAGTGTCTCTCCTTTTTTTCTAAGTGTTCCAAAACGGACACATGTGACGGACCGTCATCTTCACAACAGTCCGTCCTGCACAACCGTTCTGGTTGTCAGAGACCCTGTTTCTAAGGATCTTTCATTTTATCCCAAGTGTTTCCCAACGGACACATGTGACGGACCGTCGTCTTCACGACGGTCTTGCCTGCACAACCGCTCTTGTTGTCCCTGTTTCTAAGGGTCTCTCACTTTTTCTAAGTGTCCTTCAACAGACACATGTGACGGACCATCATACCCACGACGGTCCGTCTTTAACGACCGTCATGACGGTCAGAGACCCTGTTTCTAAGGGTCTCTCACTTTTTCTATGTGTCCTTCAACGGACACATGTGACGGACCGTCATACCCACGACGGTCCATCCTGCACATACCGTCATGTTAGTTAGAGACTCTCCTTCCAGGTTCTCTATTTAATACATAGTCTAAGTAAAAACGACGGACCTCATGACGGTCTGTCATAGTCACAACGAGCCGTCACCAGGCCCGTCGTGTGTCATTGTTTCAATATTTTATTTCGTATGGTTTTCTTGTCTTGTTTGCCACTACTCGTTCTAATATTGATCCTTTACAGGTACTATCTACTGTGGCACCCAAGCAAGACAGAATCTATGCACGCGGGTGATCAAAGTCTGTCGCCCCGTCTGCCCGCATGGTCATCGGCTCTAATGATGAGCGTGAACTTGAGTATGTGCCCCCAGGCACTTCCACACCTTCCCGTGCTGCACGCGCTCCCAGAGCCACACCTAAAAATGTGGTGTCCGGTGTAGTCACTGCCTCCCAGTCTGATGAGGAGCACACACTGACCGGCACACCCTCTGGGTCAGCCACAAATGAAGAAGGAGCGTGTGGCTCCTTAGGAGTATCGTGGTCAGAGGAAGCCTCCAGATCTGCTGAGGTTCCCGCACTCGCCACCGCTGCAGCGTCGTCCTTGTCTGAGGAGGCTGACAGTTTGGATTCCACCTCAGGCTCACTAGCTCAGCCCCCCATTCCAGCCACTGACCAGCCCAACCGGTGGTGTGTCAACGGGAAATTTCAAGTCTACTCCGACACCAAGTTCCTGACTGATAAAGGAGTGATGACTCAAACAATCACCTTGGAGCGGCGGGTCCTTACAGGGAGTCTCGCGATGATGCCTGAGATCCATCGTCTCTTCACCAGGCATCACTTGGAGTGGACAACACGTCCGTTGGGACGTTACAATGAAGAAATTGTCCGAGAGTTCTATGCATCCTACGTAGCGACTCTCCGATCACAGATAGATAGGCGGGCTGCCCCCGCTAAACAGCCCCTCTGGAGCAGGTCCGTGTACGGGCGTATAGGTTGACATTTCACTGCCTGTCATCCATCGGTTTCTATACGGCGAGGGTGTTGATGCTACTTGGACCCCTCTCACTGCCGAGTTTGACTACCGCTGGAAGAAAGTTAAAGATGGTCAGTTCCTGCGCGAGCCATCATTGAGAGAGAACACCAAGCAGTGGAAGGCCCTGCACCTGTCAATAGATGGAGAGGGTGCCGATTGGGTGAGTGAGCCTAAGGGGTCCATCAAGAAGGCCAACCTCACTTTCACGGCGAAGTTCTTGTGGCTGCTTGTCCATCACTGCCTTTCCCCCACATCTGCAGATAATATCGTTACCTGGGAATGAGCAGTGTTGATGGCGGCGATTATAGCGGGGTTCGAGGTGGACATCGTATGGCTTGTACGGGCAGTCATGCACGAGAGTTTCACGTAGATTAGCTTAAGACCCCGCAGGGCACTGTTGACGTCGGCCTCATCAGAGATGAGGCCAACGAGTTGGCTCCACGCAGAGGGCCCAGTCCAGAGCTGCCCCCACTTGCTAATGATCTTGCTGGTACGGTAGCCCAGGCCTGCACGGCTACACAGGCAGCGTCCACTGACACTACCCCGGTCGAGTCTATCCTGGGTAGTAGCACTGCCCAAGCTCCTCTCGCACAACCCCTCTACCGGCAGTGGTCCCGCTTGCTAGGGTCCAAAAACTACCAGCGCAAATGGACACACTTCTGCATCATATCCAACCATGGATGCAAAAGTCTATTACTGAGTCAGAAGAGCGCCTAGAGAGGAAAATGGTCAAGTTTACAGAGCGGAAGATCGCTGAGGTTAACCAGCGCTTGGACGCCTTTGAGTTGAGGGTGCTAGCCCGACTAGCCCCTCCGGTGGATGTGTCGACTCTTCAAGCTGTAGTCGACAGTCTTCGTGCAGACATCGACGCGATCTTAGAGGCTAGGGTGCCGAAGTCTGAGGCCCCTTCTGTCGAGCCTGATTAGGAAACAGTGCTGGCGGCCCTTTTTGCTACTTCTGAAATTCCACCACCTCCCCCTCGAGAGAGATCCAAGAGGCGTAGGGGTCGAGCAGAGGACGAGGTGCGAGCACAGAAGAAGGAGCACCGAGAGATAGAGGCTGCGAGGAGAGCCTCACTTGCTGAGGATGAGGCGCACCAAATGAGAGGATCAGAGTTAGCGACTGGGGCGTCTAGATCCCGCACTGTGGAGATAGCAGGAGGCACCATCTTGCTGATCGACGGAGCTTTGCGCCACAGGTTTGCTTCACATACCACTCTAGTATTTAGATTTTTATGCATTGGGGACAATTGCATGTTTTTTTGTTGGGGGTGGGGTAAATGTAAAGTGATCATTAGGGTGAAGTCTGAGTAGCCCAACTCACTATCCTCTTTTGGGGTTTTCTTGCCTGTGTTCTCTTTCCCCAAAAGACTGATTACTTTTTCTTTTTAACCAACATGTTTATATCTTTTGTACATAGTTTAATTCTGAAGCATGATGGCTAAAATGATATCCTGATAAACTGGAAAATGATGCATAACTAGGCATAGTAACTGATAATTGTGTGGCTCTAAGCATGACATAGAGTTACACCATTGCATTACCCTTAGTCTTAAATTCAAACTAGGTGTCTGGTAATTTGGTATAGTGATGAGATGTCAAGTGAGTGTGAGGAAAATTCGAATAAGTCCACTATTGGTACTGAGCTAGAACTTGCCTGGTTAGTCCTGCTAAAAGTAAGTTGTAATAGACAATTAGGAAAGCATCGTAGGCCCTTATTCAATATAGCCCATTTCTAGCCTAAATAAAAGAAACCAAATGAAATTTATCCTTCTTTGATCCAAATATACTGAGCTTATATTAGACCTTTTCTTTCTCCCCATCTGATCTTTTCTGGGAATGATGTGTTGGCCCTGGTCTCTCTTGGTCATGTGCACCTCAGCTTATGCCAAAAGCATAAGTTTAGGGTGGCTAATGCAGTAAACAACCTTCATTATAGCCCTGACCCAATTTTGGGTATTGTGTACCTTGACTCATAGCAAAGCCATGAGTTGAGGGTGGCTATTATGAGGAATGCTCTGGAAAGTGGGGTTGAAATAACAAAGAGAGAGAAAGAAGAAAAGTAAAGTGACTCAAGAATTAGTTGAAAGAAAAGTGAAGAAAAAGAAAAATATACAAGAAATACAAGCAAGAATAGAAGAGAGTCACTTACACAAATGAAGAAAGAAGAGAAAGTAGCAAGGTGAAAGAATATGAGAAACTTGGCAAGATAAAATGAGAGAAAGTGAAAGGTTTAGCCGATATGTCAAGGAGGGTAAAAAGTCACTAAAGTATACCTAAATATACCCTACCTGACCCTGAGCCCATGTTACAAGCCAAGAAAGTCCTATCGTGATCCTAATGGTTGTATAGCGAACTTAAGGTAGTTAAAATAAGGGAAAGCTTATGGCAATAGGTATGAATTAGTGTTACTTTGTTCTGAGATCCAGTGTTGAAAAGTAATCCTTATACTCAAATTGAAATCATTTTGTGAAAAATGAGGATTTTGTTTTGAAGTGAGGACACTAGTTGCAATGCCGGAATTGTTAGCACCTTAGTGAGAAATTGAAGAGGATAGGTGTTAATGCATGGCGAGTCTGTGTCATTTTCTGATCGCACATAGTTCAAGCCTAATAGTGATAGCATGCATAGATTTGATGAGATTAATCGGGATTGATAGCCAAAAGATTGCAAAGGATAAAACATGGATACTATTGTACAAAGATTGTGTAGTGAGTCATAGTGCGTCGCTTTAGGACAAACAACGAATTTAAGTTGAGGGTGTTGATATACCATGGTTTCACGGTATAATTAATACTTTTTCCTAGTTTAGTGTGTGCAAAAGCCTTTTTTGTGCTATTTTTTATATAAGTTTCTCTTTGTTTTGTAGGAAAATCTGTCCAAAGCTGAATGCAGAGATTTTGAGCGAAGAAATGCAGAAAAGATCACCTACGGAGCTTATGACGGTCCGTCGTGCTTGTGACGGTCCGTAGGTTGCAGCGTAGTGCAGCTGCTGAAGGAAGATGGGGAAGTCTGACCAAGTGTGGGGTTACGAAGCTTGTGATGGTCCGTCGTGTCTATGACGGTCCGTCCTGCAGGTTCGTCACGAAATTCAGAGAAGTGATCCCAGTACCCATATTCCAAGAGTTGAAGTGTTTTGAAACGAAGGCCCTCGACGGGACTTTGTGCCTATGACAGTCCGTCATACTTGCTGTCGAGGGTAATGAAGAAGAGCAGCAGAAGAAATTGCACAAGTATGGGACGACAGAGTCCATGACGGTCGGTCGTGACCATGACGATCCGTCGCGAGGTCCGTCGACCCAGCCGCATTTTGGCAGATTTCCCGCACACAGAGTCCTTGTTTAATTAGGTTTTTATTTTCGATAAATAGTTCGAAGAACCTCATTTTTGAGGTTACACTCCGTATTGTTAGACTCTTAGATTGTTAAAGTCCTTATTGGTAAAGATTGTATTGTGAGAGTCTTGATAATCATTAGACGTTTTGTGAGATTATTGATTACTTTGAGATTCTTCCAAGTGATTTTTTTGGTGATTAATCAAGCAAACTTTTGGATTTTACTCTTTCTCATTGAAGTAAGTACATGAACTCTTATTTAATATATTTGAATATTGTGTTTATGGCCATAAGTAACTAAACTCCATAACTAGGGTTGTGGGAAACATAGGCAAATAATGAGATAAATCCTAACTAAAATAACAATTCTAGAATAGTGTCTTGCATGTATTAATAATTCTTTTGCTTAGAAGTCTTTTTAACGGATGACCAACGTTAGAACTCACCTTTATGCTACTTGCCAGACCAAGGAGGTAGATTATAGGAAAAGAATTATTAACATAGATTTAGTGTATACTATCTAATAGGCTTGTATTGATTGGTGCGAGGTAATAACTTAGTCAAATATCGAATATGATGCTTAATATGAGTAAGGATAAGGGTTAGGATAGCAACACACGTAGCCGGACCAAGGATTTAGAAATACGTAACTTATCACTTTGCATGCAAGATATTAGGAAAGAATCGTTATAGTTAGAATTATCATGTTATGAACCTGTAGGGAACACGTAAACCCTAGTTACTTTGATTAATTGATTAAAATCCAACTGTCAAAGCTGTTAAGTGTCTCTTCAAGTTCGTTATTTATTTTCATTCATTTAGAAATAGAAACCCCCATTTTTATGTTTTTACTTTCCAAGGAAGTCATTGACCAAACAATAGTAATAACAGGTTGAAGTTAAGTCTAGACTATTTTCCTCGTGGGAACGATCCCAACCTCACTAGTTTGGTTATTTACTTTACACGACCGCTTTACTTCTTATTTGAGAAGTAAGTTTGAGCGTATCAAAAATATATCAAAGGAAATTTTCTATCATAACACATCAATTTAATTAATTAATATATTATATTTACCAAATGTACATTTTTTTAATTGCTTCAGTCTCAAGAAGATTGTTATCTTTATTACCAGACTCAAAGAAAATACTCGCTAGATTTGGTGGATTGCCATCTTTCCCTCCCTTTACATCTATTTCAGTCAAAATATGTTCATGATATTACCTTTTCATAGATAATATTTCTAACTGGCTTGCTACCAATATGATGAAACATCTTCAACTTTGTTCGATTAGTTGCATTCCTGCTGCCTATTACTTGTATTTGTTAAACAATAAGTTTCTTGCCTATATTTGTTCAACAAGAGTTGCATTATAGGAGGATAAATAGAAATAATAGACCATAGAAAAGCTAATATAGTTGTGGATATACTCTCCAAATAGGGATTCGCTCTTGACAAAATGGGTGTGGTCCAAGACACCAAAATCTTTCTTAGATGTTCAGTAGACTAGTAAAGTAGGTAAAACAAACTACATAAAAGAGAACCTAGCAAAGTAGACTCCTAATTCAGTAGGCATACTTGAAAACATTCAGAAGCAAAATTCTCCTACACTGACCATTCCCATTCTTTTTTGCTTAGTGTCGTTCGGACACTCTTATTGCTTAGTCTCGTTCAAACATTCTTAAGAGATTGTTAGAGGGCTTGACCTTCAAATATTTTGCATGCAAGTGTCCTCTAAATTTGTTCCATAACTCATTAATCATTCCCAAGATAGGATCACGATTATAATTCATATCAACACTCTCAAATTTATGCTATAACAATTGAAACATGAATTGAGTTATTATCGAAAATTTGATTTCTATTTCTTTACATTTTAGGTACTCTATTACAGATTCTTTATCTTACAATTGATTATCGATACTAGCTACTGTAGATTGACTTCTAAAATAAGAAACATTAGTTATATGGACAAGAACACATCAGGTAGCACTAAATAATATGAATCATATGTATATTTATTACCTCAACGATTGCTAACATATGATTCAACTTTTCTTGCATAATATCATGCCAAAATGATACTCCCAAGGGACAAATATTAGGATCACGAACAATTTTTTTCAAATTCCTAGAAAAAAGATTGTTATTTGTTCAAACCGTTCAATTATTGTAAGTCGTGACTTTCCGCTTTTTTCCAACTTCAAGTGAAGCAACTTCAAATGAAACATTGGTTTGCATATCCTGTTTTTGAAGAACAATTCTTTTCATTCTTTTAAATTTCCCGACTAGAGGAGAAGGTAGAACTCAATATTTTGATTTTCGAAGGAGTTTGCATATGTTGATTTGCACAAAAACCACTCTTGTTAAAAGATCCCACCTCAGATCCAGATGATCCTAAAGATGAGCTCAAAGATCTGAGACTTTTCTGTACTCCCTTTCTTATAGCTTCTGACGCACTAACCGTTGATATAAGAGTTTAGCTAAAATTGAAAACATTATAGTTTTGCAAAAAAATACATGTTTTAAAAAAATTTACTTGTTTCAACTTCTTGAGTTCATTTCCCAACATGAATAACTAGGAAATAAGTTATAAATTTGCATGTTCTCTTTCTCATGAACCATGGAGTTCTTTTTAAGTCTTTGTCCTCTGTCCTTCTCTATAGAACGTAAAAAAAAGTCATTTGCTTGAGATTAAAATGTTTGAAGGGTGGGAACTTTAAAACTAAATGGTAGATGTTCAGTCCAGATGTTCACTCCCATGGTATTGAGGCTCCTAGAGATGATTTAGATATTATTGAAGGTTGGGAAACTGTATGGTCAGTGAGCAAGTTTCAGACATGTTCATCTAGGGAACAAGTCTATTGGAAGTTTATTCTGTCAAGACTAAAGGCAGATCACCTACATAACATCAATCAAATATTCCCCTTAAAGTCATCTTCTACAGTGGACTGTTCTAAATAAAGCCTGCCGCACTCAAGATAACTTTTGCAAAAGGAACTTTGACGTAGTTCACAAAAGCTATATGTACCATCATCATATTGAAACAAATAAACAGCTTTTCCTCCATTGTTTGCTTCAGACATCTTGATGATTCTTGTTTTTCATTTCTATTTTTGGACTCAGATGGGTGTTACCAAAAAGCATCAAAGATTTTTTGCTCACTGACGATAATGTTTGTAGGCGAAACTCAGTTTCCAAAAAGTTGCTCACTAACCATACAGTTCAAAATCTACCTAGGAAGACATGCACTTCACCAATTTCCCCCCCAAAAAAAGATAATGAAACAACAACCAGTTTGGTGTCTAAAAAAGAAAGTCATCAGAATAGTCCATCTTAGTTCATTTATACCACTGTTAAGAAAAACATTCTAGTGCACTTAACGAGTAAGAGATGCACCAGGAACAAAAAGCTGAAGTCATAACAAATCACTTGGTAATACAACTACAACAACACCTCCATCTCTATGATAAAATTCAGAAAGCAAGAAAAGGTTTCTTTCTTCAATGCAATTAATGATTTTTCTTATTGTCTTAAGTAAAGAATATAAAATATCTTTGTTGTTTATTTCTTTAATGTAATTTTTAACTCGATCACTTGATTGAGGCAAGAAACTCTTAGATGGCGTATTACCATTCTCACCCAAATATTTAAGCCCTCATCCCTGTCCCTTTCCGATAGCACCAGGCACAACAAATTTATATTTTATAGTATTCTTCATATTAGAACCGACCTCATTTTTAGTTTTCAATGGTTTCATCTTGAACCTTAAATATATGTAGCAATTTAGATATAAAAGAAATTGTGCCATCATATTGCTTAACAACGAATAGATGAATTCATAAATATATATTCACCTTATTAGTTCTTTTTCTTTTCTTTTGTGAAGGATTTCCTAACTCTACAATATCATTACCCATTTGTTCCATAATCTCATCGGAATGACGGGGATAAGTCTTCCTCACTACTTTCTAAACATTGTTGGAATTGTCATTAGCATAAAATACTTGAGATGCTTGATCCACTAAAACAAATGGCTCATTTGTTTTCGAAACTCTTTCTAGATTAACACTCACAAAATCATATTGATCCTTTTTAACTCCTTTTATTCCCTCATACACATCAAACTAATTGCATCGAAATAAAAACCACTCTTCTATCCATGACAAATCGCAACTCAATTATTATATGTTAAGACTCCATAGTAATAAAGGTTCTCACTATCTTCATCATTCTCACCAATACAACAACAACACAATTTTGAGTCCTTAACTTTTTATCATAAACTTCTGCAAACCACTGCAAGTACATACTGCATTTACCTGCTTCAGATTCAGATCAGTGTTTCCCAGTAAACCTACTTGCGGTCATGAGTTCTAGGAACTCGCAAAACTGCCTGAATTGTTTCTCCAAATTCTGGGTAGCTTAGTGATTATTCCTCACATCAGCAGCTAAATCAACTTGATCATCCATAATCTTCTGCAAAATCTCCTCCATGATCCTAGTATTAGCTTTCTTATTCGGCTGCTTCCATTGGGCCTTCCAGGAAAAATTTTGATTGTTATGCCAAGTCAAATTATAAGAGTTTCCATAGTTCTGTAGGCCGCCTCCTCATTGTGTTCCCTAAAAAATTTATAGAATCTGGTTTTGCACCACATTCCACTGCAGTATGATCACCACCTACGGAAATTTAACACCAAGTTGGTGGTTGTTGGACGACAGTCACTTGAGTCGCTTGTTGTCCTAAATAGATCATTGATGTTAGTGTTCATCGGTTTCGGCATTGCAACTGTGCAATTAAAATAGTTAGTGCATGTACTTCCATCATGCCTGCAGTTTTCTATATCACGTGTTTCGCTCCTCCTACGTTCCATTCGGGGTTACCTTGCGCGATGTTTTTTAACAAGGTGAATAGCTCAGTATAAGTCTTCTCCAAATCCTGACCACCTGCAACTAAATCTAGTAAAATTTTGGTGTTATACTCCAATCCATTAATGAAGGTAAGGACCCACACCTCATTAGGATGCAACTTCTTAACTTTGTTTTTTACCAGATTGAAAAATCTGATATGGAATTTCTATGCAAGATCATCCCAAGAGGTAATAAAGTTAGTGGGATCAGAATTTAACTATCTTTTTTCTTCTCCAAGTAGAGAAAAAAGGGAATAAACAAAGCCTCACGTAATCCTCGTTTACTCCAAATGGAGTGTAAGTATCACCAATCTTGAGGAAGCTTTGGATATGTCTTATTAGATCCTCGTGCGACAAATCAATTAACTGCCCAATAGTGTAATACTTGCACCACACTCTGCTTTAGTTCAAACCTTCCACCAGCTTAAGGTTTCTCAATGAATAAAGTCACATTGGTGGTACGTGGGATTGCCACGTCTCTTACTTTCATCTGAGCCATTGCTGCAGGTTCCTCTTACTCAACTCTTGCTACTGAAGATGTTGATTCACTAGCAACAAGAGCAACTGGGTAAGTGAATCATCTTTGACTTCTTTAATAGATAACAAATCTTTCTAGTTCAGCTAGAGGCCCTATCAATCCTTGTTCATCATCCAGATTGAAATTTCAGTACAACCTGCAAAATGAATTGCTAAGATAAAGTTGTCAACACTTGCTTTCTAGGTTTAGAAAACAAAAAAAAATCACATACTTCCTAATTCCAAAGTCCCCGGCAGCGGCGCCAAAAACTTGTTGCCCCCAAATCACGCACGCAAGTGTATGCGGTCATTCAAGTATTAAAGTGTATCTTATAAATAGTCGAGTATCGTACCCATAGGGACTTACGATTAGAATCACTCAATTTCTCCAAAACTTTCTGCTTCACACAAATTTTATCATGATTTTAAGAGTGATTTATTTAATAATATTAAAGTTAACCAAAATTAAAAAAGCGTCGTTCAATTTAAAGATTTTCAAACAATGATTGAGGAAAGTCTAGGACTGCAGCTCTTATCAGGATTCTTGCAATTTATCTTATTCAAAATGGATGTTAATAAACTACCGAGTCAACTATCACAGGATTAAATGTGTGATTGTGGTCTCTCGACTTCTAATCTTCTACTATATATGACAACCTAACTACATCGTTGAGCGGTGATAGGTTGGACAAAGTACCGACCATTACAATTTCTTCTTTTATAATGAACAACCATGGTTTGTAGATATATACATGTCCTAGATACGAATTAACCATAATTATTATGAGAAATCATGCTCCTTATGCCCCACGTTCTATCCTCTTATTTCTCTCTTGAGTTAAATTTGGACAATGTGTTTATTTCAAAGGTGATCAAGCACGAAATACAAAAAATAAGAACATTAGAAAGATTCATATGCTAATCAATATTAATCCATGAAAACTCATAAAATTACAATCATCATGTAGCCATAATCTTAGAATTGGGGTATTTGGATACTCATAACAATAGCTTCAATCAAACAATGTTTAATTATCATAAAGAGATCGAAATTAAAAGAGTTTAGGAAAAAACATAAAAATGATGAAATAATTCCCATGCCATTTCAGTGCTCATTTCTCCATTTAAGCTCACCTACACAACTCATCATATAGGTTACTAGCAATGAATTCAAATGACTCGATACGACAATAAACAAACACGAATTGATTTTAAACTTGGCTTAAAAATGGGTATTATTAGGTCCTTAGGTAAGATCATGTTATCACATATATTTTTTTAATATGCATTACATCCAAATAGTGTCGCAACAAGAGAGACTTCCGATATGAAAGTTCAAAAAACATACTTTTCTTTTTCCAATTATCCTTTCGGTTTTCATGTGATATCGTTTTTCTTTTATTAGGTTCCTTTGATATTTTATAACTTCAAGATCTTGCATATGATTATGTATCTCAATACCTAAACACACTTGTGTCACTACTTGAAAGGAATTGCGCATGCAGGATAGAATCAAGCTAAAAAATTTACATAACTAAACAAAGTATATTGAGCAACGATATAAGATGAACAATACACTATACTAAAATACTAAATATGAATAAAAATGAATGTGATGACAAAGTTTATAACCTGTTGAATTTGAATATTGAACTATAACTTAGAACCTGGTCAATGCACTAGAGTATGATTATGGGAGCTTCTAATAGCCAACATAAAATCACATGAGCTAAACTTGAAATCTGATGTATCGAGAGTACCTAGTAAACCCCGTCAAAGGTATAGAGACATAATTGGCGTGATCACTTAATTGATGCTTACAAAAAGGACTTATAAACCTACAGAAGCACGTAGTACTTGAACTTGAGGGTGGCTAACCCTAATCCACTTTTTTATAAAGCCTACTCACAATTGAATAGGTAAAAATTATAACATGACTGCAGAAAACAAGATAGCTCAGTAATTTGCCATGTAAATATGAAAAATGCAACATTTATTTCAGAAAATGAAATATTAAAAAACTGAGGCATGTATATTTTCTTATCTATCCTAACTTATGTAATTCATGAACTAAAAGAACTACATAACTAGGGTTCTGAGTTTATGCAAGAATCTACACAAAAATAATTCTAATACATGATAATCTGATTAAGAACACTACAATAACTAAATCATAGTAATTTGCTATAATTCTAGAACCCCTAGGTCTAAATTGTATGGAGGGAATCACGAACCTAACAAAATTCTAGGGACCTAATGGGTGACAGGAACCTACCTATGTAATTCCACATACTTGGTGACAAAACTCACAGGGAAATATTTTGATTTAGGGGCTAGAATTAACGAAAACCTTGTTATGCTCTTGGAGAACGTTGGTCGACTAGTTCTCCTCCTTTTTGTTAAACTCGATGATTTTTTGGAGAATGATTTGAACGTTGGTCGACTAGTTCTCCTCCTTAGAGTTTCAAGTTCTAGTACACAAGGAAAATAATTTTTTCAAAAGACTTTTACAAAGGTTTTGAAATAGTTTTAAGACATAAGTGAGTTTGAGAAAGAGCAAACTCAATTTCATTTCTTTAAAATGTTATCTGGGAACTTAGTATCCCAAGGAGTAAATCTTTTCACAATTAAGATGAGAGGATATACCGATTTCAAGAAGAGTTTTCACGAGTAGTTTTGAGTGCCATCTCTTTTAAGAGATAGATTTTAAGTAATAACCTTAAACCACTGAGAAAGTCATGTTTTTAAACATATGAGCTAGTTACATTTTGGGAGTAGTATTGAGCATCGATATGGGAACGAGTTCAAATAATTCAAAATTTTCATATACCATGTAGCCAACGTGGATAGAAAGGGTCATACTTTTTAGATAATTTCATGTTGATTTTTAGCATAGCTTAGTTGATCCACTAAGTAAAGGAGTTTTGTACCCCGACACGAATAGGATTGTTCTAGCAGCATGGGCAAGACAATTATCAACATATCATCACATAGCTCATAATGATAGTTGTCGATCAGAGAATCTCTCATGAAGTTACCTATATTTTCATATAAAAAACTAATGATTATTTTGTTTTTCGATACACTGAGTTTCTATGTACATGTTTTAAAGTTTTTTTTTATATTGCATCTTTATTTGAGCCTTATATTGAGATGACTTGACTTGAGATGAGCTAAGTGTTTTTTTCTGTTTCAAGATTTCGTCTTATTTTGATTTTCCCTCACATGCTTGTATTTTCCATGTACTGACGTCATTTGGACTGCATCTTTTATGATGCACATACAGGGTACCAGGATCAACATACAGCCCTTGGTTGATCCAGTGGAGCTTTAGTGTTGTTGGTGAGCCTTTTTACTTTCCAAATGGTCCCTTGTTTGCTTTACTCGTTCTTGTTTTTATTAGGATTTCCATGAGTCTTGTCCCCACATCCATATGGGTTAGTAGAGGCTTCATAGATGGATAGTTATAGTTCATAATTCTTGTTCGTTTCAGTTATTGATGTGTGAAACTTGAGTTTCCACTTTGACTGGTGAATGTTTTCCTTAAATATTCAGAGGCAGTTATCAGAGCTAAGGTTTTCATTTGAGTTATTCAATGTTGAGTAAGTATTTTACTAAGAGTTAAATCAGGTCAAGTGTTCACTTAGGACTAGCAATGATTATTTAGTGAAAGTCGCGTCCAGGTTGTAGGCTCAGGTCATGACAAAATTGACAGTCAATTCTACAAGAATATACTATGACATTTTTCACGGTGTATGAAAATGAAAATTTAGGTTTTTTACTCTGACTTCTTGCTTTTTTAAAGAAAATTGTATGAAAAAGAATGAAGAATGAAAATGTGAGTGTTTCTACTTTTCATTTTTCGATCAATTTTTCTATGACTATTTGAGATTTTGATTAAAGATGTTTTTTCATTCTTAATACATATCAACAATGTTTGTCTTTATGTGTGTGATCTATCAATTAGAGAGGTTGAAGGATAGACTTCTATCGAAAAGTGTTTTCTATTTTGCCACTACCATAGTGAAAGCATGGTTCTAGTCGTTTGCGCCAACTTAATGCTTCTATATATGTATAGGTCTTAATATTATTTTCCCATTTGTTGCAGTGGTGGCAAGATGGGGAATTAACTTTCTTTCTTTTATCAAAACTGTAGGATGATTCGAAAAACTATCAAGGAATTAGAAGATGCATCATAAGAAGACACCTTTGAGTAATCTGGGGTAATTAGTATAATTCTGGTTAAAGAAATTTAAGTTAAATTGAACTTAAAGATTCAAGTCCAAAATTCCATTTTTAGGGTCCATGATTTATGTGGGTGTTATAGAAGAATTAGAATAATTGACAATTCAAATTATTCCCAAATATATGTATAAGTAAGTCCCAAATATGTTGATGCATGACATAATGTAACAATTTTGATGCCTGCAATGAGTGGTTATCTTAGCATCAACTTTTTTATTTCCTCAAATGATAAATCAAGTGGAGATAGTTACTTCTCTTTTTCGAGCAAAACAAAGGTTTCATCGTAATAATTATTTTAAAAAGAATTGTTAGTGTCAATTACATTATTGAGCTTCATCGTTTGTGTTTCAATATTCTATAAAGCTAACATCCTTATTTTGTTAACAATTTATTACTAATATAAAAATTTCCCACTCCTAACCATAAGTGTATGAGTAGAAAAAGTTTGTAGTGTAATGTCTATAATAGGGCTTAATAAAATAATGTAATTCTCTATCCTACGAAAAAAATTCTAGGCTTCTTTTCCTAGGGTAAGCAAGAAAAAAATTTCCTACATGAAAAAAAAAAAATTCATATTCCCTTCTCCTTTTTTGTTTAATTCACATAATGCTACTACTACAAGCCAGATATAATTTAATGTATTCTTCTCTAAAATTCCAAAATAACTACTGAATAACTTATTGTTGCAAGCATCTCTAAATTAAACTACACGTTTATTTAAAAAATCTAGATATCATAAGTGAGTTAAGTAGCATTGAAAGAGTAATTTTTAAGTACTAACTTGTATATATTTTTCTGGTAAAAATCCCAAAAAATATTTCAATCTCTAACAATATACTTTTTAATCAAATGTTAAAAATCATGCTAAAAAAACTCAATTTTATATTAATTTCTTTCAAAATATACAAAGTGATGTTAGGAAAGTTATTAATTTTTTTCCTTTCTAATAAATCTTTAAATTCAAAGACCAAGAAAATTTTATGCTATTTCCAAATATGAGAAGATATCATAGGAAATTTATTAAACATTTTAAATTTCTAATAAATGATGCTATTTCTATAGCTCAAAAATATATTTAAAAATATTTCAGACATGAAGACTTATTTTTGGGATGTTATTAAACAATTTTCCTTTTTTTGGATTAGCATGAATATATTGATTTCTTGGTCAAACTCTAATATTTTCTCTATTTATCATTTATAAAAAGGGAACTCTCTTACCTTCTAATCATCACAAACTCTTTTGAAGATATAAAAATCATCAAGAACCTGGCCAAACCCAACAAACAATCTCTTTCTAGAACTTAAACAATAAAAAGTTGAAGTACAAGGTAGGTGCTCGTCAAAATGTTGAAAATCCGTAGCTTGAAGACATGAATTTAAATGACCGAAAACCCTCTAGTATTACAACCACAAGGTAATTTTTTTTACCAATCACCAAAAAAATTATTTTATGATGCATCAAATGATGTTCACATTGAAACAATATAAGGATTCACTTTTGATGAAAGACTGAATTATTAAATAATTTGTTTTCTCCTTAAGCACAAATAGTGTATAACTCTGTCCTATTAGACTTACATAGATGAGAGGAAATCAGATAACTTAAATTTTCTCTGCATTAGGCTTAGAAATATACATTAACCTTGTTCTAAGAAATGACTCATATGCTTATTAGCTACTACAGATTGTAACTAAGATGCTTTTGAATGGAATTGTCATTGTGAAGATCTATGATGAATTGGAGAGACGCACTCTTAGTGTTAAACATGAGCTTGATAAAATCTACAAATGGACACTTCTTCGGAACACAAAATGAATCCCACGATATGGTTGTTGCAGAAATGTCCATTTGTAGCTTTTATCTGGCTCACGTTCAACACCATGAGTATGCCTCTCCAGTTTATCATAGATCTTCGCAGTGATAATTCAATTTAAAAGCATCTTAGTTATCATTAGTAGTAGCTAATAAACATATAATTCATTTCTAAGTACAAGGTCAATGTATATTTCTAAGCCTAATGTAGAGACGGTAAATGATATATGTTTTTTTCTTATCTGGGAACTAAGTATTCCCAAGGAGTAAATCTCTTCACAGTTAAGATAAGAGGATATACCGATTTCAAGAAGTGTTTTCACGAGTAGTTTTGAGTACCATCTCTTTTATGAGATAGATTTTAAGTAATAATCTTAAACCACAGATAAAGTCATGTTTTTAAACTTATGATCTATTTACATTTTGGGAGTTGATTGAGCACCGATATGGGAACAAGTTCAAATAATTCAAAGTTTTCCTAAACCATTTAGCCAACGTGGATAGAAAGGGTCATACTTTTTAGATAATTTCATATTGATTTTTATCATAGCTTAGCTGATCCACTATGTAAAGGAGTTTTGTACCCCGACAAGAATTGGATTGTTCTGGCTGCATGGGCAAGACAATTTATCAACATATCATCACATAGCTCATAATGATGGTTGTCGATTAGAGAATCTCTCGTGAAGTTACCTATATTTTCATATACAAAACAAATGATTATTTTGTTTTTAGATACACTGAGTTTCTATGTACATGTTTTAATGTTTTTGTTGATATTGCATCTTTATTAGCGCCTTATATTGAGATGACTTGACTTGAGATGAGCTAAGTGTTTTTTTTTTCTGTTTCAAGATTTTGTCTTATTTTGATTTTTCCCTCATATGCTTGTATTTTCCACGTACTGACGTCATTTGGACTGAATCTTTTATGATGCACATACAGGTTACCAGAATCAACATCCAGCCCTTAGTTGATCCAGTTCAGCTTTAGTGTTGTTGGTGAGCCTTTTTACTTTCCAGAGGGTCCCTTGTTTGCTTTACTCGTTCTGGTTTTTATTAGGCTTTCATGAGTCTTGTCCCCACATCCATATCTGTTAGTAGAGGCTTCCTAGATATGTAGTTATAGTTCATAAGTCTTGTTCGTTTCAGTTATTGATGTGTGAGACTTGAGTTCACTTAGGACTAGCAATGATTATTTAGTGACGGTCGCGCCCAGGTTGTAGGCTCAGGTCATGACAAAATTGACTTTCTATTCTTCAAGAATATACTATGACATTTTTCAAGGGGTATGAAAATAAAAATTTAGGTTTTTTACTCTGAGTTCTTGCTTTTTTAGGAAAATTGTATGAAAAAGAGAGAAGAATGAAAATGTGAGTGTTTCTTACTTTTCCTTTTTCGATCAATTTTTTTATGACTATTTGAGATTTTGATTAAAGATGTTTTTTCTCTTTTATAATCAAAGGGAAGATTTGTGATTCATTCTTAATACATATCAACAATGTTTATCGTTATGTGTGTGATCTATCAATTAGAGAGGTTGAAGGATAGACTTCTACCATAAAGTGTTTTCTATTTTGCCACTAACATAGTGAAAGTATGGTTCTAGTCGTTTGCGCCAACTTAATGCTTCTATATATGTATAGGTCTTACTAATATTTTCCCATTTGTTGCAGTGGTGGCAAGATGGGGAATTAACTTTCTTTCTTTTATCAAAACTGTAGGATGATTCGAAAAACTATCGAGGCATTAGAAGATGCATCATATGAAGACACCTTTGACGATTCTGGGGTAATTAGTATAATTATGGTTGAAGAAGTTTAAGGTAAATTGATCTTAATGATTCAAGTCCAAAAATCCATTTTTAGGATACATGTTTTATGTGGGTGTTATAGAAGAATTAGAATAATTGACAATTCAAATTATTCCCAATTATATGTATAAGTAAGTCCCAAATATAATGATGCATGACATAATGTGCCAATTTTGATGCCTGCAATGAGTGGTTATCTTAGCATCAACTTTTTTATTTCCTCAAATGATAAATCAAGTGGAGATAGTTACTTCCCTTTTTCGAGCAAAACAAAGGTTTCATCGTAATAATTATTTTAAAAAGAATTGTTAGTGTCAATTACACTATTGAGCTTCATTGTTTGTGTCTCAATATTCTATAAAGCTAACCTCCTTATTTTTTCAACAATTTATCACTAATATAAAAATTTCCCACTCTTAACCGTAAGTGTATAAGTAGAAAAAGTTTGTAGTGTAATGTGTCACGGACTTTTTGATTCGTACAATGTTCCGTGCGGCACTAGACGGTTTACTCACGACTCTTGCACGTTCTTGCAAACTCTAGTAAGCCTAAAACTCGGATCGCTAAGAAAATAAGAAGCAAGACAGAACTTTGGAAGAAGGAACTTCTATTACTTGAAAAATAATTGGATGCTTTACAAGTAAAATGATCTACTATTTATACTACTCTAATGCTGCCTAAGAGTTAGTAAATAAACTATACAAGTTCCTAAGACTATGCCTACAAGACAAGCTTCTAAGTCTTCCAAAAAGGACTCCTAGATGCTCCTAGTCAGCCCCATGATCTGCACAAGCCTCTCAAAGACTTGTAACTCCTTTAACAGCCGCCCCACTAACAAGTGTAACAGCTGTAACGGCTGTAACTGCCGTAACAGCTGAAACTGTTGTAACTGCTGCCTCTTCAGCTGCTGCTGGCCCCCTTGGCTGCTGACCTGCGTGGTCAGCCTGCTCCCTTGCGCCTGCTGCGCCTGCTGGCTGCCTCGTTGGGTGGCGTTCGGCCTGAATGGATGGCGGGCCGTCACAATCTCCCCCACCCCATGATGCGACGACCGCGACGCATTGCTGCAAGAACTCCTGAATTTTGTCTTTGAACTGCCACAAGTCTTCGTACTTCTCCCATGTGGCTTCCTCCGGAGTTTGTCCCTTCCAATGTACGAGAAACATGGCACTGGCCTGCTGTCCTCGTTTCCGCTTGGCTTGGTAATCTATGATAGCTTCAATTTCACGATCATGCGAGGCAGTAACGGTGATTGGGGCCCGTTGTGACTTGTTCCGGCTGGGATCGTCCTTATCCTCATGATAAGGCTTAAAGACGCTGGCATGAAATACCAGGTGGATCTTGAAGTGCGGAGGTAACTCCAACCTGTAAGTAATTTTACCCACCTTGGAAACAATTTTGAACGGACCCTCATATTTCCGCACCAAGTTGTGATGCATGCCTCTAAGTGCCTTAAACTGCCTCGGATTAAACTTTACCAAAACCATATCACCTTCTTTGTAGTTGGTGGGACGACGCTTGCGGTCGGCGAACTTCTTCATCCTCCTTTCCGCCTTGCTCAAATAAGATTTGGCAAGGTCGAGTTGCTCTTCCCAACCCTTGGCAAGGTTGTAAGCGCCCAAACTCTTTCCCTCGAACAATGTTGGCAATGAGTGCGGAGTTTGGGGTTGCTGGCCCGTTGCTAACTCGAACGGTGTGCGCCCTGTAGATTCACTCCTCTGCAAATTATAAGAAAATTGCGCCATGTCTAGGAGCTTAGCCCAATCTTTCTGATGTGCACTAACATAGTGGCGAATATAGCATTCCAACAAGGCGTTGACGCGTTCTGTTTGGCCATCAGTTTGGGGGTGGAAACTGGTGGAGAAATGAAGTTTTGAACCAAGAATCTCGAAGAGTTCACTCCAAAAGTTCCCTGTGAAACGAGGATCCCGATCACTAATGATGAACCTCGGCAGCCCCCAATACTTCACAACATTTCTGAAGAACAATTGTGCAGCTTCCTTATCAGTACAACCGGCTGTGGCAGGCATGAATGTAGCATATTTGGAAAATCTATCTACTACGACCATAATAGTGCCAAACCCGTTTGACTTCGGCAAAGAAGTAATGAAATCCATAGAAATGCTCTCCCATGGACGATCAGCTATGGGTAATGGCTCCAACAGCCCTCCTGGTTGCCTTTGCTCTACCTTGTCTTGCTGGCACACTAGACAAGTCTGCACGTACTGCTCAATCTCTTCCCGCATACGTGGCCAGAAATAGAAGGCCTGCACTAATGCCCTCGTTCTCTTCTGTCCCGGATGCCCAGCACACGGAGTGTCGTGGCTTTCCTTGATAATACGCCGCCTGATGAATCCGAACTTTGGTACATAAATTCTACGGCCAGTGGTAAGCAAGAATCCGTCTTCTACCCAAAACCGTTTGGTTTGTCCTTGAGCAGCCAGCTCCATAATCTTCTTGGCTTCCGGATCACGTTGCATACCGTCTTTGATTGCGCCTTGGAATTCACTACGGACTGAGGAGATGGCCGCTAATTCAGTCTTTCTGCTCAATGCATCGGCTACCACATTGCCCCTTCCTAGTTTGTACTCCAAGTTGTAGTCAAATTCAGCTAAGAAATCCTGCCAACGAGCCTGCTTTGGTGTGATCTTCTTCTGCGATTGAAAATAGCTAGTGTCAACATTGTCAGTTTTTACTACAAATTTGGAGCCTAGTAGATAATGCCTCCATGTGCGTAGACAATGCACAATGGCCGTCATCTCCTTCTCCTGCACAGTGTACCGTCGTTCCGCTTCGTTCAGCTTCCGGCTTTCGAATGCTATGGGGTGCTTCTCCTACATCAAGACTCCCCCAATGGCAAAATCAGAAGCATCCGTATGGATTTCGAAGGTCTTGGTGAAGTCAGGTAGCATCAAGACTGGCTCTTTAGTAACCGCAGCCTTAAGACCCTCGAACGCTTCCTCGCATTCCTCGCTCCACAACCAAGGCCTGTTCTTCTTCAGCAGCTCGGTCAGTGGTGCAGCAATAGCGGAGTACCCGCTGATGAACCTGCGATAATAATTAGCAAGTCAAAGAAAAGAACGTAGCTAGGTCATTTTCGTAGGCGCTTCCCAATCTTGGATCGCCTTTACCTTTGCCTCGTCCATACGAAGCTCACCTTGGCTGATCACATGGCCCAAGAAATGTATCTTTGGTTGGGCGAACTCGCACTTCTCCCGCTTAACATAGAGCTGATTTTCCCGCAAGACTTTGAAGACCTTCTTCAGGTGCTCTACATGCTCCTGCAAAGTGCTACTATAGACGACTATGTCATCTAAGTACACCACTACGAACTGGTCCAAGTAGGGATGCAAAATCTCGTTCATCAGCGTGCAAAATGTGGCAGGTGCGTTGGTTAAGCCGAAGGGCATTACCAACCATTTGAATGCTCCATACCTGGTCACGCATGCTGTCTTTGGCTCATCCCCCTCTGCAATGCGCACTTGATAGTAGCCTTTCCGGAGATCCATTTTGGTGAAGTATTTGGCTTCTCCAAGACGATCAAACAAATCTGCAATTAATGGGATTGGATACTTGTTCCGAATTATGATCTTGTTGAGCGCCCTGTAATCAATGCATAGACGCATCGACCCGTCTTTCTTCTTCTGAAACAGCACCGGCGCTCCATAGGGTGCCTTAGATGGACGAATATGACCTGCTTCGAGGAGCTCTTTCAATTGCTTCCTCAGTTCTTCTAGTTCAGGCTGAGCCATGCGATAAGGTGCAAGCGCAGGTGGCTTGGCTCCCGCCTCCAACTCAATCATGTGATCTACCTCGCGCCTTGGAGGTAGAGTTTTCGGCAGCTCCTCCGGCATCACATCTCTGTTTTCCTGCAAAACAGATTCTATGATAGGTGGCAATGGCTGCATAGCACCATGGTCTTCACTCGAACTTGCGATGGTGGCTAAGAAGGTCAGTGCTCCTTTCTTCAGGCCCTTCACAATCTGCATGGCCGACAATTGGTCATATCCGTCTTTCTTTGGTACCTTAATAAGAGGCACCATACAAGACCCTTCCCCCTCCATCACCATGAGTTGTTGAAGGTAGGGATCAATCATCTTGTGGCAACGTTGAAAGAATTCCTGCCCAAGAATGACATCGGATATGTCTAAAGGAGCTACGGTAAAATTTGTCTTACCTCTCCACCGTCCCAAAGTGATGCTGACCCCATGAGCAATTCCACACAAGGGAGTTGGTGGGGCGTTGACCGTCTTGAGGCGATTGTTACTTGGAACAATTTTCAGTCCCAATTTTTCTGCCGCCGCCTTGGTCATGATGTTAGCTTCAGCCCCGGAATCTACCATGGCCCGTACTGCTTGCCCATTGATGGAGATATCCACATATTGTGTGCTGAAATCCCCCGGGTTGTCATCCTGCTTTGCTATGGCACCACAAATTCCAACCATGCCTAACTGAGTGGTGTCTGCTGGTTTCGCCTTGTCTTGTGCCTCCTTTTCCTTCCGCTCACGGACGATGGCACTAAGACTCTTCATCTCAGGGCACCTGGCGTAACCGTGTGGTCCGCCACATATATAGCACCCGTCTCCTCTGCTGGACTGCGTCCGCTTCTCCGAGAATTTCCGGCGTTCAAACCGTCAGCCATCGGACTTGGGTGTGTCTTGCTGCTTGGGTTGTGCCGACGGTTCTCTGCCTCGGCCACGGTCTCCCCCGCCTTTAGCTTGACTGCCCTTTGCCTCCTTGCCCTTCGCCTTGTCCAAACGATCATGTTTGAAATCTGTCAAGGTCTCGGCTTGAGTGATGGCCTCATCGATGGTTTTTACTTGTCGCCGCTCTAACTCGGTCCTCGCCCAATTCTGCAGCCCGTCCATGAAGGTGAACAACATGTCCTCTTCCGTGAGTTGGGGAATTTGGAGGGTCAAGATTGTGAACTCTTTCACATATGCCCTAATGCTTCCCGTCTGCTTCAACTCCCGGAGTTTGCGTTTCATCTCATAAACAGCATTGTTGGGGAAGAAAGATTTCTTGAATTCCTCAAGGAATTGTTCCCATGTGTCGATGGTGCGTGTGCCCCTCTTTATATCGGCATCTTTGCGTTTCCACCACAACATGGCTACGTCGGAAAGATACAACACGGCAGTGTTGATCTTGCTTGCATCGCTCCTGACCCGATTACACCTGAAATAATTTTCCAAGTGCCATAAGAAATTGCCTAACTCTAGGGCGTCACGGACACCCTTGAATGTTGGTGGCTTGGGAACCTCGACCCTGGTCTCCCTTTCCTGGCCAAGTGATGCTGTTGCTCCAACCTCCCTCTCTTCTTCGAGGGTTACTACCTTGTTCTTCAGGGTCTGGATCGTCGTGGTGGCGTCCAACAACCTGAACTCCAAGGAAGTAATGGATTCCTTCAACTCCAATTCAGTCCGCTTGCGTAGATCCAACTCCTTCCGGATGGTGTTAACTTCTTCAAGGGAATTTTCTTCAAGGTTTTTAACATCGCTGCCCAAACCATTCAAACGCTGCCCCAAAATCTCAACAGCAAGTCTTGCCCTCTCAACGCTGGCAATCCATTCATGTCCAACAGTGACGTCTATAACGTCTTCGCTGACGTCGTCTTCACTTTCCTCATCTGTATTCTCCTGAAAAGATGTTTGTCTGTCGCCTGGTGGAGGATCATTTGGTGGTAGATCGCTTGATGGTAAGCTTCCTGATGGCAGACCGCCGGGTGGAACACTGCCTGATGGCAGGTCGCCTGGGGGGACACTGCCTGGTGGCAGGTCGCCTGTTGGAAGACTGCCTGTTGGCAGGTCGCCTGGTGGAGGATTGGGCAGACTGGGTTCGTTGCCCTTCTTGTTCTTTCCTTTTTTGTTCTTCTTTCCTCCCTGAACGTTGGGGGTGCTGCTACCGTTTCCTCCGTTCGTCATTTCCTTATGATGAACCTTTGCTCTGATACCAACTGTCACGGACTTTTTGATTCGGACAATGTTCCGTGCAGCACTAGACGGTATACTCACGACTCTTGCACGTTCTTGCAAACTCTAGTAAGCCTAAAACTCGGATCGCTATGAAAATAAGAAGCAAGACAGAACTTTGGAAGAAGGAACTTTTATTACTTGAAAAATAATTGGATGCTTTACAAGTAAAATGATCTACTATTTATACTACTCTAATGCTGCCTAAGAGTTAGTAAATAAACTATACAAGTTCCTAAGACTATGCCTACAAGACAAGCTTCTAAGTCTTCCAAAAAGGACTCCTAGATGCTCCTAGTCAGCCCCATGATCTGCACAAGCCTCTCAAAGACTTGTAACTCCTGTAACAGCCGCCCCACTAACAAGTGTAACAGCTATAACGGCTGTAACTGCCGTAACAGCTGAAACTGTTGTAACTGCTGCCTCTTCAGCTGCTGCTGGCCCCCTTGGTTGCTGACCTGCGTGGTCAACCTGCTCCCTTGCGCCTGCTGGCTGCCTCGTTGGGTGGCGTTCGGCCTGAATGGATGGCGGGACGTCACAAATGTCTATAATAGGGTTTAATAAAATAATGTAATTCTCAATACTACGAAAAAAATTCTAGACTTCTTTTCCTAGGGTACGGAAGAAAAAATTTTCCTACATGAAAAAAAAAATTCATATTCCCTTCTCCCTTTTTGCTTAATTCACATAATGCTACTACTACAAGCCAGATATAATTTAATGTATTCTTCTCTAAAATTCCAAAATAACTTATTGTTAAAAGCATCTCTACATTAAACTACACGTTTATTTAAAAAATCTAGATATCATAAGTGAGTTAAGTAGCATTGAAAGAGTAATTTTTAAGTACTAACTAGTACATATTTTTCTGGTAAAAAACCCAAAAATTACAACGTAGCCATGAATATTAAGGCTTAATGATTTAAAGATTATATAAACTTCATTGCTAACAAGAACTGGTGTTGTATTTTTTATTTCTGGAGATATATAATGATAAAGTTAAAGTACTATTTATATTATTTTTCAAAAATGATACACAAAATAAAAATATCTAAATAGATATAAGTTTTAACAACAATTAAATATATCTATTAACTAATTATAAAACTACAAATCAAAAAATATCATGTATTCAATTTGTGCACTTATCATTTGCCTTCGGGAGATTATACGAACTCTTTATGTCACGTCAGCATTTATGATATATCTATTCCAGGGGGGAGGGGGGAGGGAGTTGGGAATAGGACCCTAGAAAAGATTAGGTGTGTCTCTTAAATTTCGTTCATAGTTTAGGGGGTACTTGTGTATTATCACTAAAGAATATCCTCATTTGATAGAAACAAATTATATAAAAATTCTGCCTTTTTTGATAGTATTGAAAATACTAAATTGTCTGTGACTAAAGTTAGTGATTTTTTGTCTGTGTCTTCTATGGGTGCCTCTGTGGAATAAACTTTGATATTTTGTAAAGATTGTCAAAGGAAATTGAAGCACTACAATACAGTGTAGAATATTATTTTCAAAAGAAACTTCATGTTGTCAATGATATTTTGAAAGGAAAATATTTTCTCTATGAAATTAAGTTACAAAAATAATGAGGAAATTACCTCCTCTTTATGTATATACGAAAAATAAAGTTCTACAAAGAGGCATTCCATATTTATTGTGTCCCTCATAATCCATTCTTCAATGCACCTCATTTTCACTCTACCTCTATAAAGAACTCCATCCCATCTCTCATAGTATTATTTGTCTAGATTATATATAAATAATTTTAAGAGAATATTTTAACATATGTACCGCACACAAGATCAAAGATTTGGTAAGAAATCTACATATTTCCTAAGAATATGTTTCCTTCATATATATAACACACCCATAGAATCTGGTCTTTTCATTCTATATATTTTTGTCTAATCTAATTTATACTTTTGTGTACATCAATGATAAAAAAAGTAAGATTTTAAAATAAGAAATTTTTTCATTGATATATTTTCATTCTAATGTTTGATGTTTGTCTTTCAGGTTCAACATGGCTCAAGGCTATATGTTTATTCATCATGGAAAGAAATAATGAAGACTAAGACCTTTTGATTAAGGATAATCGTCATTTTAATGTTTCAATAATAGAGACCAGGGATTTCATGATCCAAAGTTGGACGTGATGGCAGACATCTCTTTCCACCAAGAAAAGTCATCTTCAAATTCAACAACATAAAAGAAATAAATAAAGTAATACAATAATAACATGATACATGATAACTTAGTAATTCTAATACTACCCCAAAAACTAGAAGTACAAGTCTTAATGTCTTTGTCTCTAGAATAGAGCAAAGCACAAAATGAGGAACAAGAGATTCTGTTGGGATGACAAGCACTTGCCTCTGAAAGTCTTTCGAAAGAATCAAAACACTACAAGAAAATCAGTCACTAAGGAAGGGAAATCTAGTCCCAGAACGTTAAAATCTGATCCCAAATGAGTAATCGACATCTGAAAAGTTTGGTCACCACTAGTCCTAGAAAGTGTTGTCGCTACTAAGTCACTAAGGACGATTTTAAAAGAACTGGTCCTTGAATTGTTTTGAGATGACAATAAACAATAGTTGTGAAATACTTTTAGAGATTGCATATCTAGTATCAAATAGACCACTGATACCTTGATGTTCAAGTCGTTACAACTCTTTTGCAACCTTCTGCAACCTAGTCCTAGTCATGTATTATTAAAGTGGGAGGCTCAATTTTCAAAGATGAATTACCTTTTTACCCTTTTACTTAAGAAAAATATTAAACAAATAAATATATATCTAATATAATTTGTAGTAATATTTAAATTGTTGCATAATAATGTAATAAATAAAATATCTACACTAATTAAATAGGAGTAATATTTTAATTATCACACAATTACAACAGCCTATATTCAATGTCTTGGAATTGATAAAATTTCAGCTTCTTAAAATTGTCTTCTATTCAATATTTTGTTTTCGTTTTAACTTCCTGAAATTGTGAAATATTAATGTCAAGCCTTTAGTGTAATTTATCTTTTACTATATAATTATAAGTACTTATCCCATTAATTTTAAAATTTTTAATTCTTTTAATTTTCATTCATTAGAAAACTTTTCATGTACTCTATAAGTTTTATATAGTACAACTAACATTTTAAAAAAAATATAGATTGTAGTTCCAATTTATTTGCACAGTAATTTAGATAAGTGCATTACTATTCAAATTATAGCATATAATTGAATGCTACAAATTCTTATAGCATATTCCAAAATTGAGGCAGCAATGTCAAAGAATCATTTCATGGTAGTTTACAGCTCAGGTGATGTTAATTAATTCGTTAAAATTGTTTTGTCTTGTATGTTGTTAATCTTTAATTTATGTTACACTTTAATATGTAATTGCATGTATTATTATAGAAAAAAATTGTTATATATGAGATTATATAATTTAGAGGTTTAATTAACAAAAATATGAAGTTATTAGTCTAACGTGGTGTTGCAATGCATGATACACATTGATTTTAAAAGCTTGATATGCTACATTCGATATATATATATATATATATATATATAGTATATATATACATATATGTATATATATATATATATATGTATATATATATATATATATATATATGTATATATATATATATATATATATGTATATATATATATGTATATGTATATGTAGATGTATATGTATATGTATATGCATATGTATATGTATATATGTATATGTATAAAGAACAAATGGCTCAGAAGTTTATATTAGACAAAATATAATCTTTGCTTTGAAACCCACATAACTCATTGCACATTTAATCTAATTTTATGTTTTTTTAAAATAACTTATTGTGAAATACACGTGCGATGCATGTGTTGGAGAACTAGTAACTCTATACAGATGAGTGTGACCTTGTCCTAGATTAGCATTAGAGACCATTAAAAATCTTCTCCCAGATTAGCCCTAGCGACAATAACAAACTGGCCCTAGAGTAGTTTTAGGGAAGAAAAACAACATGGTTCTAAAATTGCTCTAATGACGAGCTTCAATTCTAGTCCTATCTTAGGAATTAGAGACGTTCAACAACTTTCGTCTTAGATTAACCTTTTGAGATAGTAAATAATTATGGTCTCTAACTAATCAATATTGATCATACAACCATTAATTATCACAAGAATCTAACAAATATTAAATTGATTACAATTATAAATCTGGATACAAAAGATTATAGAGAGAGGGGTGCAAGGTGATAGAAATAAATAATACGATTGAAACAATACATTTTTGAGCATCACATGATGTGAGTTTCAATATTTGCTTAATAAAAAACGTAGATAACATCCAAGGTTTTTCATAACATTCATAGCAATGTAGGAATGAGTTAGTCCATCTTCTAAGCTAGTATCTTCATCGGATAATAAAAAAAATATGGGCAAAAAACGTAAAGTTTAGTCATTGTCATGTAATATCCAGAAATATCTACAAAAGCTGCAAGACATAAGAAAAAATCTATTAGAATTTTTTTTTGATACATCAATCAAGAATCCAACATCTATTTTTGAGAACCACACCTAAATATGTTTAGTAAAAATAGAAATAAATGGATAAAATGATAGCTTAAGAGACGAGCTGGACGAACAAGAACTTTGCAGAAAAGTGTAAAACAGAGGAACTTGCAGCAATGTTATGTTGCAGTTGTGCGGGAAATTTTAAGTTAAGTAGATATATACACCGACACTTAGAAATAAGCCTATCTAGGCGCATGATAAACGTGAATTGAGAAACAAGATTTTAGGTAAACTAAGGAAGCCAGTCAAAATTTCCCAGCCCTACAAAACTCTAAAGAACAAAGATCAAAGTAAATACAAAAAACCTCAGAAAACCATATACAATAAATTATCAGCTGGTAGAAGATCATACCATCAATACCCAATAATTAAAAAATCTAACAAAGACAGTATCTAACTAACAATAACACTTAAAAAGAAAGGCACTTGTATTTCAGGAAAGACAAAGCAAAGTTAATACCATTCAACAATTCCTCAAATATCAAACAAGTTCCTACATAAATCCCAAACTAGATTGGAAGTTAATCCCTCCATATACATTCAAAGACTACACAAATGGACACATATTGTGTTACTCGAACACTCCAAGAATATATAACTTTTGGAGGATCTCGACAGTTTTTGGGGTGTCTACAACAACATCGGATACAGGCACACACACTTATGTGAATCTAAATTAACATTGAATGAAGAAAAAAACTCAAAAATAGAGTCAAGCACAACAACACAAGTTCTGAAGAGCAATGGAATAGAGATAATTGAAAATACCCAAGGGTGCACATCGTCGAGCACAATAGTTCCTATACATGGGACTTGCAGAAGTAGCATGAATGGCATAGGGAAACCCCTACTACACATCTGTGTCTAACAGTAGATTCAAACAATCATGGAGGAACATACATCATCCAATGGACACAAGTTAAGCCAGAGGAACAACAATTGGTAAGAACACGATAAAATTGAAAAGCTCGAAGAATATTATGCAGCAGTGCAAAAGGGATATCTTAAGTGACAAGCAGGATGAACAACAATCAAGAAAAATATGGTAAAATAAAGAAGCTGGCAGTAATGATTACGAAGTCCAGAAAATATTAAAATGAAGTTTTTTCTGTTATGCAGAAAATGAAAAATAGAGCCCATTACAATTAATGAAAGTTGTGTAGTGCAGATATTCAAAAACAGATCCCATCTCTACAGTCACTATGATCACCACCTCCGAAAATTTGTTACCAACTTGGTCAGCTTAAAAGGCAATGGTTATTTTATTGAAATAGATGATGATGTAGGTGGGACATGTGATTTCTGTGAAACGAAGAGTTCTTTCATTTTCAGTATTTCTTTTTTCTTATATTTTATTGTACACAAGCAATCATTCAAAGATTTGTTTTTCTCATTGAAGGATTTGTTTTATTCATTCAAAGATTTGATATTCTCACGAGTTGAACATAGTGCAAACAATAATTGAACGAAGAAGTTCCACCTTTCAAGTATTTTTCCTTTACTCCATCCCCTAATCCAAATACATGGCTACGAGTTTGAGGTCCACAATATTTTTTAACAATCCCTATAATAGGTAGAGATGGATCTGCTTGAAAAATTTCTCTGAGTTGTGCCTATAAAATTGATATACAGTGGTTTCACAGTATAATTTATACTTTTTCCTTAAGATTAGTGTGTCCAAAAGCCTTTTTGTGCTAATTTTTATATAAGTTTCTCTTTGTTTTGCAGGAAATCTGTCCAAAGCTGAATGCGGGGATTTTGAGCAAAGAAATGCAGAAGAGACCACCTACGGATCTTATGATGGTCCGTCGTGCTTGTGACGGTTCGTAGGTGGCAGCGTAGTGCAGCTGCTGAAGGAAGAATGGGAAGTTTGACCAAGTGTGGGGTTACGAAGCTTGTGACGGTCCGTCGTGTCTATGACGGTCCGTCCTGCAGGTTCGTCATTTAGTTCAGAGAAGTGATCCCAGTACCCATATTCCAAGGGTTGAAGTGTTTCGAAACGAAGGCCCTCGACAGACCGTTGTGCCTATGACGATCCGTCATACTTGCCATCGAGGCAAATGAAGAAGAGCAGCTGAAGAAATTGCACAAGTATGGGACGACGGAGTCCATGACGGTCCGTCGTGACCATGACGATCCGTCGCGAGGTCCGTCGACCCAGCTGCGTTTTGGCAGATTTCCAGCAAACAGAGTCCTTGTTTATTTAGGTTTTTATTTTCTATAAATAGTTCAAAAAACCTCATTTTTGAGGTTAGACTCCGTATTGTTAGACTCTTAGATTGTTAAATTCCGTATTGGTAAACATTGTATTGTGAGATTCTTGATAATCATTAGACTTTTTGTGAGATTATTGACTACTTTGAGATTCTTGCAAAGGATTTTTGGTGATTAATTAAGAAAACTTTTGGATTTTACAATTTCTCATTGAAGTAAGTACATGAACTCTTATTTAATATATTTGAATATTGTGTTTATGGAAATTAGTAACTAAACTCCATAACTAGGGTTGTGGGAATCATAGGCAAATAATGAGATAAACCCTAACTAAAATAACAATTCTAGAATAGTACTTTGCATGTATTAATAATTCTTTCGCTTAGAAGTCATTTTAACGGATGACCAACGTTAGAACTCGCCTTAATGCTACTTGTCAGACCAAGGAGGTAGATAATAGGAAAAGAATTATTAACATAGATTTAGTGTATATTATCTAATAGGCTAGTATTGATTGGTACGAGGTAATAACTTCGTCAAAAATAGAATACGATGCTTTATATGAGGTAAGGATAAGGGTTAGGATAGCAACACACGTAGCCGGACCAAGGTGCGTAGTGAGATTTTCTAGATGTCGGACCAAGGATTTAGAAATACATAACTTATCACTTTGCATGCAAGATACTAGGAAGAATTGTTATAGCTAGAATTATCAAGTTATGAACCTGTGGGGAACACGTAAACCCTAGTTACTTTGATTAATTGATTAAAATCCAACTGTCAAAGCTGTTAATTGTGTCTTTCAAGTTTGTTATTTGTTTTCACTCATTTAGAAATAGAAACTCCCCTTTTTATGATTTTACTTTCCAAGGAAGTCATTGACCAAACAATAGTAATAACAGGTTGAAGTTAAGTCTAGACTATTTTCCTCGTGGGAAAGATCCCAACCTCACTAGTTGGGTTATGACACGACCGCTTTACTTCTTATTTGAGAAGTAAGTTTGAGCGTATCAAATTTTTGCGCCGCTTCCAGGGATTATAGCTTTTAGATTAACTTGAACTTATTACTATACTTTAGTTGATATTTTCTTGATTTTACTTTGCTTTATTGTTTTTTAATTTTTTCAGAACTATCTTCCTTGTATGTCAAATACACGGAGAGGAAGAGAATCCTTGTTTCCTTACGATCACGAGCTAGAGCGTACACTGCGCAATATGAATCGAAACTTGGGAATAAATAATAATGATCCGAACCAAAACATCTCAGCTCCGGTTGATGTTCATGGTCAGATGTTACCCGATGCTCCGGGTGAACACCAACAGAGGGGACAAAATCCCGCTCCACGACCCCAAGCATACTACAGAGCGTATGATAACATAGCAGACTCGGATGGGCCACTTGTCTTGCCCATCTACCCACAGGCCACACCTTTGTGGTAACTAGTAGCCTGATGCAAATGCTCACTGCTAGAGGTTTGTTTTCAGGGCTACCTTCTGAGGATCCACACGCCCATATAGCTAAGGTAAGGGCAGTGTGTAAAAGTTGTGTAGGGAGGCCTGATTTGGATCTAGATGTAATAGGGCTCAGAGTGTTTCCTCTCTCACTGACGGGAGAGGCTGATATATGGTTCACTGAGCTCCCATACAACTCAATCTTCACTTGGAACCAATTAAGGGATGTTTTCTTAGCACACTACTATCCGGTCTCCAAGAAAATAAACCACAAAGACAGAGTAAACAACATTGTGGCACTACCAGGAGAGTCAGTTAGTAGTTCTTAGGATAGATTAACCACATTCTTGAGAAGTGTTCCAAATCACCATATAGATGATGAGTCATGAAGAAATACTTCTATCGGGGACAGAATGATAACAACAAAGCGGTGTTGGACAATACAGCAGGTGGATCTTATGGAGAATACCCTTATGCTGAGATTGCTGAAAAATTAGAAAAAATCTCCCAGAATAACAAAGATTGGAGTACTAGGAAGTCTGATACAGGGAGAAACACCTTCGCAGTGCAGTCCACTCACAACCCAGCCATAGATGAGATTCGGGAAGAAATGGCTCAGATGAGAACCGAGCTTGGGTTGGTACTAAAACATGTCACTGGGAGTGCAGAAAAGATAAATGCAGTCAACTACTTGTCGAAACCACCGCCACAAAATGATGAGTGTTATTATGAAGAGGATTCCTATGCAGTAAATGAACAGATGGGGGGTTTCCGACAGAGTGCCCAAGGCTCTAATAAGGAGAATTGGCGTCAAGGTCAAGGGAACTAAGGTCGGAACTATGGTAACTACAATTGTGAGGGTCATTATGTCTAAGACGAAAACTACAATCGTGACAACAACTTCAGCAGGGGTAACTATGGTAATAGAAACGACAGGAATGGACCCTACGTGCCTCCTCAAAATCGTGAAGTTACTCCTAGGGATGGTGGAGGTAGTATGTCGCGAGTTGAGGAATGATGAGAAGGATCGATGCTAGTGATGAGCACAATAAAGAGTTGAGGAATGATTTAGCGAGCATTGGGCAAAAAGTTGATACACATTCAATATCGATTAAGTAACTTGAGTTACAATTGACCCAATTATCTACAACTGTGACCACACGGCAACTGGGCACTCTTCCTAGTAACACTCTCCAAATTCCAAAAAATGATGGACATTGTATGACAATTACTACTCGCGGTTGCAAGCTAACCGTTGAACCACCTATGCCATATAATGAGAAAAAGGTGACAAAAGATACTGATAAAGTGGTAGATGTTGATGCTGAATTAGAGTATAACACTGCAAAAGATGCTGAAGTGCCTAAAAAGGTAAATCCTATGCCTAGGCCACAACCCCCATTTCCTTAAAGATTATTGAAAAAGATCGAGGATGGCAAATATCGGTGTTTTATAACAGTGTTGAAGCAACTTTCTATCAATGTCCCTTTGGTAGAAGCTTTAGAACAAATGCCCGGTTACGCCAAGATTATGAAAAATCTGGTCACAAAGAAAAGATCAGTCACTTTTGAGGATGATGATAGAAAGCAGCATTGTAGTGCTATTGCTACAAGACCTCTGGTCCAAAAGAAAGAAGATCCGGGTACGTTCACTATTCCTTGTACAATCGGGCTATTACATTTTGTGGAAGCATTATGTGATCTGGGGGAAGCATAAATCTCATCCCCCTCTCGATTTACAAAAAGTTGGGTTTGGATGACCCAAAGCCCACTGCGATGCGACTACTGATGGCTGATCGAACAGTAAAACGACCTATAGGGATACTACACAATGTGCTAGTAAAAGTGGAGTCATTCATATTTCCAGCAGATTTTGTTATTCTTGATTGCGAAGTCGATTTTGAAGTGCCCATTATTCTTGGGAGGCCATTCCTTGCTACGGGAAGAGCCTTAGTAGACATGTTAAAGTGGCAGATGAAATTTCGGTTGAACAATGAGGAAGTGAACTTTAATATTTGTAGGTCCATGCGGCAGAGTGGTGAGCTCCAATCGGCATCTTCTATATCCTACAACATGGGTGGGATATCTGAGACACAAATAGAAGAACGTCTAGGTGTAGAAGCATTAGCGGCAGTGATAATGAACTTTGATATCGATTGCATTGAATAGTATGAGTCATTAGTCGCGGCTCTTGACCGAGGTGATATTCGTTTTAAACCGAAGAAATTTGAGCTTGATATGAAGAATCGTGAGTCCCCACCCGTGAAACCATCTATAGAGGAGGCTCCAAAATTATAACTAAAAGCTTCCCCACCTCATCTCAGTTATGAATTCTTAGGAAATGGTGACACTTTGCCGGTAATCATTGCATCAGACCTGGATGAACAACAAGTTCAGAGTTTTGTGAAGGTACTAAATAGGTTCAAAAGAGCTATTGGGTGGACTATTGCGGACATTATTGGGATCCCTCCTGGTATTTGCTCTCATAAAATCCAACTCATGCCTGATCATAAGCCGAGTATTGAGCACCAAAGACGTTTAAATCCTCCTATGCAAGAGGTCGTGAAGAAGGAAATCATTAAGTTGTTGGATGCCGGAGTAATATACCCAATCGCCGATAGTAGTTGGGTATGCCCGGTTCTGTGTGTACCTAAGAAAGGGGGAATGACTGTGGTCTCCAACAAAAAAATGAACTTGTTCCAATGAGACCGGTTACTGGATGGAGGGTGTGTATCGATTACTGTAAACTAAACTCATGGACTGAAAAAGACCATTTTCCTATGCCCTTCATGGATCAAATGTTGGATAGACTTGCCGGAAAAGGGTGGTACTATTTTCTTGATGGATATTCAGGGTATAATCATATTTCTATTTCACCATAAGATCAAGAGAAAACCACTTTTGCTTGTCCATATGGGACCTTTGCGTTCAGAAAAATGCCTTTTGGGTTGTGCAATGCACCCGCAACATTTCAGAGATGTATGATGTTGATATTTTCTGACATGGTGGAGGATACTATAGAAGTTTTTATGGATGATTTTTCTGTGGTTGGTGATTCATTCGAGCGGTGTTTGACCAATTTATCTGAGTTCCTTAAGAGATGTGAAGACTGCAATTTAGTACTAAACTGGGAAAAGTGTCATTTCATGGTGAAAGAGGGTATTGTGTTGGGTCATCACATTTCAGAAAAGGGCATAGAGGTTGATCGAGCTAACGTCGAGGTAATAGAGAGACTTCCCCCACCGATCTCTATGAACGGTTTGAGAAGCTTCTTTGGGCATGCAAGTTTTTACCGGAGATTCGTCAAAGACTTTTCAAAGATTGCATACCCATTGTGCAAACTGCTGGAGAAATATTGTAGATTTTGTTTTGATGAATCCTGTCTTAAAGCATTGGTGAGCTAAAAGAAAAATTGGTGCCTGCGCCTATCATTATTTATCTGGATTGGAACAGCCCATTTGAGGTAATGTGCGATGCTAGTGGGGTGGCTCTTGGTGAAGCTTTGGGAAAGAGAAAAAAAATTCCTTCACCACATTTACTATGCTAGTAAAGCACTAAATGAAGCTCATAAGAACTACACAGTGACTGAGCAATAACTCCTTGCAGTAATTTTTGCTTTTGAGAAATTTCGCTCCTATTTGCTAGGTACTAGAGTTATAGTGCATACTGACCACTCAACATTGAGATATTTGATGGCGAAGAAGGATGCGAAACCTAGGTTGATTCGTTGGGTATTAATGCTACAAGAATTTGACTTCGAAGTGATGTATAGAAAAGGAACTGAAAATCAAGTTGTTGATCACTTGTCTCGTCTAGAGGATGAAGCTATGAGAGAGTTAGGGGATAAGACTGACATTGATGATACTTTCCCTAATGAACATGTATTGGCTGCTTCACAAGACTTGATCCCATGGTTCGCAGATTTTGCGAACTATCTGGCTAGTGATATTGTTCTTCCAGACTTGTCCTTTCATCAAAGAAAAAAGTTCATGTACGATGTGAAGAAGTTCTTTTGGGATGAACCATACATGTATAGGAGTTGTGCCGACGGGCTTATTCTGCGTTGTGTGCCTGAATATGAGATGTTGAGTGTGTTGGAGGCATGCCATTCCTCAGCCGTTGGTGGACATGACAGTGGTATCTGAACCGCTTATAAGATATTACAATGTTGTTACTATTGCCAACTCTTCATCAAGTTGCTCATGGGTTTGCTAAAGCATGTGACAGATGCCAACGAGATGGCGGTATTTCAAGAAAGCAAGAGCTCCCTCTAAACCCCATTCTTGTGATTGAGTTATTTGATGTTTGGGGTATTGACTTTATGGGCCCTATCGTGAGTTCTCATGGAATGAAGTACATTCTAGTAGCAGTTGATTATGTATCTAAATGGGTCGAAGCCATAGCCCTCGCAAACAATGAAGTGAAGAGTGTCACTTCATTCTTGAAAAAGAATATATTCTCTCGTTTTGGCACCCCAAGGGCCATTATTAGTGATGGGGGCTCCCACATCTGTAAAAGATTGTTCAAGGGGTTATTGGAGAAATACGAGGTTCGCCATAATGTGGCCACTCCTTACCACCCTCAAACTAGTGGGCAAGTTGAACTGTCGAATCGGGAGATCAAATAGATATTGTCCAAAACAGTGAACGCTAGTAGAACGGATTGGTCAATGAGGCTTGATGATGATCTTTGGGCCTACTGGATAGCATATAAGACTCCCATAGGTACGTCTCCATACGAACTTCTATATGGGAAAGCTTGTCATCTTCTGGTTGAGTTGGAGCATAAAGCCATGTGGGCAATGAAGAAGTTAAAAATGGATTGGAGCGAAGCTGCAGATCAACGGTTAAATGGGTTGAATGAACTCGATGAATTTCGCCTAAAAGCCTATGAAAGCTCAGCCCTATACAAAGAAAAGAGGAAGAAGTACCATGAAAACAAAATTGAAAAACGAGAGTTTATGGTCGGGGATTTTGTGCTTTTATTCTATTCCAGGTTGCGCTTGTTTCCGGGCAAGCTCAAGTCCAAATGGACTGGTCCTTACTTGGTTCCCAACTATTCCCTCATGGAGCAGTTGAGTTTGAAACTAAGGAGGGTGTGTGGTTCAAGGTGAATGGACAGCGCATAAAAAATCTATTTCAGGCATGTAGAATCGGCGAATGAAGTGATCGAGGCATACCGTCTTGATTAAGTCTGAGTAATCAAGTGTCCCTAGTCGTGCCGTGACATTAAATCAAGCGCTTGTTGGGAGGCAACCGAATACTTGTCGTTTTTTCTAGTAATGGTAGCATTTTTGTACTAATGAGTTTGTACATTTGTAGGCACATTACCAGCAAATTCTGCAGAAAACTACTCTGCAGCAGTCACTGACGGATACATCGACGGACCGTTGCACCCGCGATGGATCGTCGTATCCATCCGTCGTGCCAAGTACATTTTTTTTGTTAGTTTCATACTAGGGCATACACGACGGAACAAACGACGGGTCGTCACAATTGCGACGGACCGTCGTCGGGGAATCGTCGCGTGATAAATGAGGCATACCCGACCTAGTTGGAGTTTAATATAAACATTCACCAGTTAAACTCCCCAACCCCTCATTTCACCCCCATTACTTCATTATTTCTCCCATTACTCTTTATTTCTCTACTTCCACAATCCTTTCCTCTATCAACCACCGATCATTTCCCCCCACAATTCTCCAATGCCCTAAAAGTGTTAATCTACTAGTCGGAGCTGCTGCTTTGGGTGTATGCCTGGCCACCGAGTACTTGTCTATTTGTTTTCTCCATTTCTAAGATATGTATCTCTAATTTCTACTCATTTATCTTCCACTTTTGTTTATTAGTTAGTATTAGCTTAGTTCTTCGTTGTATGTTTTTTCCTTTATATGATTATGTCTAACCTAGGTTCAAAATGTTCGAAATTGCCATGTTGTTAACCCTAGACATAGGTGCTTTTACATTGCTAGTTTCCTAGGTAGTTGGGATAGACAAATGTAGGTCCAAAACACTACAAGTTTGATGTGGGTTCATCGGGGATGCATGGGGTACCCCCAGTTCTGTCACTATTATACAGAACGAGACCCCGATGATGGATCGTCGTACCCACGACGGACCGTTATAGGGTCCGTTCCAAAATCCCTAGCACCCTGCACAACCGTTCTGGTTGTCAGAGAACCTGTTTCTAAGGGTCTCTCATTTTTTTCTAAGTTTTCCCCAACTGACACATGTGACGGACCATCGTCTTCACGACGGTCCGTCCTGCACAACCGTTCTGGTTGTCAGAGACCCTGTTTCTAAGGGTCTTTCATTTTATCCCCAGTGTTTCCCAACGGACACATGTGACGGACCGTCGTCTTCATGACGGTCCGTCCTGCACAACCGTTCCGGTTGTCAGAGACCCTATTTCTAAGGGTCTCTCACTTTTTCTAAGTGTCCTTCAACGGACACATGTGACGAACCGTCATACCCACGACGGTCCGTCTTGAACGACCGTCATGACGGTCAGAGACCCTATTTCTAAGGGTTTCTCACTTTTTCTAAGTGTCCTTCAACGGACACATGTGACGGACTGTCATACCCACGACGGTCCGTCCTGCACATACCGTTATGCTAGTCAGAGACTCTCCTTCCGGGTTCTCTATATATATATAGTCTAAGTAAAACACGACGGACCTCATGACGTTCCGTCATAGTCACGATAATCCATCACCAGGCCCCTCGTGTTCCACTATTTCTATAGCAATGACATACTATTTTCAATGTTTTATTTCGTATAATTTTGCTTGTCTTGTTTGCCACTACTCGTACTAATATTGATCCTTTACAGGTTATATCTACTATGGCACCCAAGCAAGACCGAATCTACGCACGCGGGCAATTAAAGTCTGTCGCCCCGTCTGTCCGCATGGTCATCGGCTCTGATGAAGAGCGTGACCCTGAGTATGTGCTTCAGGCCCTTCCACAACTTCCCGTGCTGCACGTGCTCCCAGAGCCACACCCAAAAAGGTTGCATCCGGCGTAGTCACTGCATTCCAGTCTGATGAGGAGCGCACACTGACCGGCACACCCTCTGGGTCAGCCACAAATGAATAAGGAGAGTGTGGCTCTTTAGGAGTATCGTGGTCAGAGGAAGCCTCCGCATCTGCTGATGTTCCTGCAACCGCCACCGCTGCAGCGTCGGCCTCGTCTGAGGAGGCTGACAGTTCGAATTCCATCTCAGGCTCACCAGCTCAGGCCCCCACCCCAGCCACTGACCAGCCCAACTGGTGGTGTGTCGTCGGGCAATTTCAAGTCTACTCCGACGCCAAGTTCCTGATTGATAAAGGAGTGATGACTCGAACACTCACCTTGGAAAGGCGGGTCCTTACAGGGAGTCTCGCGATGATGTGTGAGATCCACCGTCTCTTCACCAGTCATCACTTGGAATGGAAAGCACGTCCGTTGGGATGTTACAGTGAAGAAATGGTCTGAGAGTTCTACGCATCCTACATATCGACTTTCCGATCACAGATAGATAGGCGGGCTGCCCCCGCTAAACAGCCCCCCTGGAGCAGGTCCGAGTACGGGGCGTACAGGTTGACATTTCGCTGCCTGCCATCAGCCGGTTTCTATACGGTGAGGGTGTTGATGCTATTCGGACACTACCGAGTTTGACTACTGCTGGAAGTAGTTAAAGATGGCCAGTTCCTGCGCGATCCATCACTGAGAGAGACCACCAAGCCGTGGATGGCCCTGCACCTGTCAGTAGATGGAGCGGGTGCCGATTGGGTGACTGAACCGAAGGGGGCCATCAAGAAGGCCAACCTCAGTTTTACCGCGAAATTCTTGTGGCTTCTTGTCCGTCACTGCCTTTCCCCCACAACTACAGATAAAATCATTACCTGGCATCAAGCATTGTTGATGGCGGTGATGATAGCCGGGTTCGAGGTGGACTTCGCATGGCTTGTACAGGCAGTCATGCACGAGAGGGAATTCAAGGTCACTACTACCTACCCTTGCCTGTGGATGATCTTTGCTCTCTGCAAGTCCGTAGGTGTGCCCATATGGCACGTAGATCAGCTTAAGACCCCACAAGGAACTATTGACGTCGACCTCATCAGAGATGAGGCCAATGAGTTGGATCCACGTAGAGGGCCCCGTCCAGAGCTGCCCCCACTTGCTGATGATCTTGCTAATACGGTAGCCCAGGCCGGCACAGCTGCACATGCAGCATCCACTGACACTACCCCGAGCTCCTCTCGCACAGCCCCTCTACCGACACTGGTCCCGCTTGCTAGGGTCCCAAAACTAGAGGCACAAATGGCCACACTTCTGAATCATATCGAGCCGTGGATGCAGAAGTCTATTACTGAGTCAGAAGAGCGCCTAGAGAGGAAAATGGTCCAGTTTACAGAGCGGAAGATTGCTGAGGTTAACCAGCGCTTGGACGCCTTTGAGTTGAGGGTCCTAGCCCGACCAGCGCCTCCGGTGGATGTGTCGACTCTTCAGGCTGCAGTCCACATTCTTCGTGCAGACATCGACACGATCTTAGAGGCTAGGGTACCGGAGTCTGAGGCCCCTTCTGTCGAGCCTGCTGAGGACACAGTGTTGGCGGCCCTTTTTGCTACTTCAGAAATTTCACCACCTCCCCCTCGAGAGAGTGCCAAGAGGCGTAGGGGTCGAGCAGAGGACGAGGCGCGAGCAAGGAAGAAGGAGCACCGAGAGATATAGGCTGCGAGAACAGCCTCTTTTGCTGAGGAGGAGGCACACCAAATGAGAGCATCAGAGTTAGCGGCTAGGGCATCTCGCTCCCGCACTGTGGAGATAGCAGGAGGCACTATTTATGGTGCAGTTGTTGCTGAGGACACCACTAAGGGTGTCAAAATTGAAGAGGACGTGGGTTCTGGGAACCAGACCCACCATCTTGCGGATTGACGGTGCTTTGCGCCACAGGTTTGCTTCACCTACCACTCTAGTATGTAGATTTTTATGCATTGGGGACAATTGAATGTTTTTTTTGTTGGCGGTGGGGTAAATAGAAAGTGAGCATTAGGGTGAAGTCTGAGTAGCCCAACTCACTATCTTCTTTTGGGGTTTTCTTGCCTATGTTTTTTTCCCCAAAAGACTGATTACTTTTTTCTGTTGAACCGATATGTTTTGATCTTTTGTACATAGTTTAATTCTGATGCATGATGACTAAAATGATATCCTGATAAACTGGAAAATGATTCATAACTAGGCATAGTAACTAGTAATTGTGTGGCTCTAAGCATGACATAGAGTTACACCATTGCATTACCCTAAGTCTTAAATTCGAAGTAGGTGTCTGATAATCTGGTATAGTGATGAGATGTCAAGTGAGTGTGAAGAAAGTTCAAGTAAGTCCACTATTCGTACTGAGCTAGAACTTGCCTAGTTAGTCCTGCTAAACGTAAGATGTAATAGACAATTAGGAAAGGATCATAGACCCTTATTCAATATAGCCCATTTCTAGCCTAATTAAAAGAAACCAAATGAAATTTATCGTACTTTGATTTAAATAATCTGAGCTTATATTAGACCTTTTTTTTTTCACCCCAACTGATCTTTTCTGGGAGTGATGTGTTTTCCCTGGTCCCTCCTTGGACATGTACACCTCAGCTTATGCCAAAAGCATATGTTGAGGGTGGCTAATGCAGTAAACAACCTTCATTATAGCCCTGACCCAATTTTGGGTATTGTGTACCTTGACTCATGGCAAAGCCATGAGTTGAGGGTGGCTATTATGAGGAAAGCTCTGGAAAGTACCGTTGAAAGAACAAAGAGAGAGAAAGAAGAAAAGTAAAGTGACTCAAGAATTAGTTGAAAGAAAAGTGAAGAAAAAGAAAAATATACAAGAAATACAAGCAAGAAAAAAAGAGAGTCACTTACACAAATGAAGAAAAAAGAGAAAATAGCAAGGTGAAACAATATGAGAAACTGGGCAAGATAAAATGATAGAAAGTGGAAGGTTTAGCCGATATGTCAAGGAGGGAAAAAATTCACTAAAGTATACCTAAATATACCCTACCTTACCCTGAGCCCATGTTACAAGCCAAGAAAGTCCTATCGTGATCCTAAGGGTTGTATAGAGAACTAAAGGCAGTGAAAATAAGGCAAATAATGAGATAAACCCTAACTAAAATAACAATTCTAGAATAGTGTCTTGCATGTATTAAAAATTCTTTCGCTTAGAAGTCCTTTTAACGGATTGCCAACGTTAGAAATCGCCTTAATGCTACTTGCCGGACCAAGTAGGTAGATAATAGGAAAAAAATTATTAACATAGATTTAGTGTATACTATCTAATAGGCTAGTATTGATTTGTACGAGGTAAAAACTTAGTCAAATATTGAATACGATGCTTAATATGAGGTAAGGATAAGGGTAAGGATAACAACACAGGTAGCCGGACCAAGGTGCGGAGAGAGATTTTCTAGATGCCGGACAAAGGATTTAGAAATACATAACTTATCAGTTTTCATGCAAGATACTAGTAAAGAATTGTTATAGTTAGAATTATCAAGTTATGAACCTGTGGGGAACACGTAAACCCTAGTTACTTTGATTAATTGATTAAAATCCAACTATCAAAGTTGTTAAGTGTCTCTTTCAAGTTCGTTATTTATTTTTACTCATTTAGAAATAGAAACCCCCTTTTTATGTTTTTACTTTCCAAGGAAGTCATTGACCAAACAATAGTAATAACAGGTTGAAGTTAAGTCTAGACTATTTTCCTCGTGGGAACGATCCCAACCTCACTAGTTGGGTTATTTACTTTACACGACCGCTTTACTTCTTATTTGAGAAGTAAGTTTGAGCGTATCAAAAATATATCAAAGGACATTTTCTATCATAACACATCAATTTAATTAATTAATATATTATATTTATCAAATGTACAATTTTTTAATTGCTTCAGTCTCAAGAAGATTGTTATCTTTAATACCAGACTCAAAGAAAATACTCGCTAGATCTGGTGGATTGCCATCTTTCCCTCCCTTTACATCTATTTCGGTCAAAATAAGTTCATGATATTACCTTTTCATAGATAATATTTCTAACAGGCTTGCTACCAATATGATGAAACATCTTTAACTTTGTTCGATTTGTTGCATTTCTGCTGCCTATTGCTTGTATTTGTTAAACAATAAGTTTCTTGCCTATATTTGTTCAACAAGAAGTTGCATTATACGAGGATAAATAGAAATAATAGACCATAGAAAAGCTAATATAGTTGTGGATATACTCTCCTAATAGGGATTCGCTCTTGACAAAATGGGTGTGGTCCAAGACTCCAAAATCTTTCTTAGATGTTCAGTAGACTAGTAAAGTAGGTAAAACAAACTACAAAAAAGAGAACCTAGCAAAGTAGACTATTAATTCAGTAGGCATACTTGAAAACTTTCAGAAGCAAAATTCTCCTACACTTACCATTCCCATTCTTTTTTGCTTAGTCTCGTTCGGACATTCTTAAGAGATTGTTAGAGGGCTTGACCTTCAAATATTTTGCATGCAAGTGTCCTCTCAATTTGTTCCATAACTCATTAATCATTCCCAAGATATGATAACAATTATCATTCATATCAACACTCTCAAATTTATGCTATAACAATTGAAACATGAATTGAGTTATTATCGAAAAGTTTGATTTCTATTTCTTTACATTTTAGGTACTCTATTATAGATTCTTTATCTTACAATTGATTATCAATACTAGCTATTGTAGATTGACTTCTAAAATAAGAAACATTAGTTGTATGGACAAGAACACATCAGGTAGCACTAAATAATATGAATCATATGTATATTTATTACCTCAACGGCTGCTAACATATGATTCAGCTAGTCTTGCATAATATCATGCCACAATGATACTCCCAAGGGACAAATATTAGGATCACGAACAATTTTTTTCAAATGCTTAGAAAAAAAATTGTTATTTGTTCCAACCGTTCGATTATTGTAAGTCGTGACTTTCCGCTTTTTTCCAACTTCAAGTGAAGCAACTTCTTTTCACTTGTTACTTACTCAGATTCTTTTACCTTGGTAGGATTCGATAAACCTACAGTTGCATTTTTTGTATAAAAACAATAAAAAATCAAACTCAAGTAAAACGTAATAATATATGAATTCAAGATATCATATCTTTTTCACTTGTTTGAGAGTGTTCCAAAAAATCATCAATAGATTGAGGCAATGAAGCATTGGTTTGCATATCCTGTTTCTGAAGAACAATCTTTTCATTCTTTTTAATTTCCCGACTAGAGGAGAAGGTAGAACTCAATATTTTACTTTTAGAAGGAGTTTGCATATGTTGATTTTCACAAACACCACTCTTGTTAAAAGATCCCACCTCAGATCCAGAAAATCCTAAAGCTGAGCTCAAAGATCTGGAACTTTTCTGTACTCCCTTTCTTATAGCTTCTGACGCACTAAACGTTGATATAAGATTTTAGCAAAAATTGAAAACATTATAGTTTTGCAAAAAATACATGTTTCAAAAAATTTACTTGTTTCAACTTCTTGAGTTCATTTCCCAACATGAATAACTAGGAAATAAGTTATAAATTTGCATGTTCTCTTTCTCATGAACCATGGAGTTCTTTTTAAGTCATTGTCCTCTGTCCTTCTCTATAGAACGTAAAAAAAACAGTCATTTGCTTGAGATTAAAATGTTTGAAGGGTGAAAACTTTAAAACTAAATGATAGATGTTCAGTCCAGATGTTCACTCCCATGGTATTAAGGCTGCTAGAGATGATTTAGATATTATGGAAGGTTGGGAAACTGTATGGTCTGTGAGCAAGTTTAAGACATGTTCATCTAGGGAACAAGTCTATTGGAATTTTATACAGTCAAGACTCAAGACAGATGACCTACATAACATCAGTCAAATATTCCCCTTAAAGTCATTTGCTACAGTGGACTGTTCTAAATAAAGCCTGCCGCACTCAAGATAACTTGTGCAGAAGGACCTTTGACGTAGTTCACAAAATCTATATGTGCCATCAGCATATTGAAACATGTTGTGCGGAATTTGAGATAATACGAGAAAATATAAACGCGAAAGAACAAGACAACAGATTTACGTGGTTCACCAATAAATTGGCTTCATCCACGGGAAGAGGGGAGCAGTTTTATTATGGAGAGGCAAAAACGGAATTACAGAATAGGGTTTGCCATAGTGTCTATATATAGTGCTAAACTACGCCCTAACAGGCTTGGGCCAAAAATACAGAATTGATAGATAATTAAGGGCCCAATACAACAACATTGTATACCGTCCTTTCCGGTTGTAACGGGTTTGATTCAAGGCATTCAACAAATCTCCACCTTGACTTGAATTCTCCAAACAGATTCTTCAGACGCACTATGATAGTGCCAGGCCTCCCTCTCTTCCTCAGAATTGCCCTGCAGGTCAATTAACAGCTGCTGATGTTAAGCAAGTCCAAACAGTGTTGAAACTTGCTCTGTGGAACCGGCTTTATGAACATATCAGCAGGATTATCAGCAGTTCCTACTTTCTTCACCTTGATTCTCTTCTCACTTCTCAGAAAATGATACCTCACGTCAATATGCTTGGTTCTCTCATGATGGACTTGATCCTTTCAGCCAAATCCCTTCTTTTGCAGACTCTGTTAAGGCCATGTACTCCGCTTCCGTCGTAGACAAAGTCACTGTACGTTGCAAAATTGCCTTCCAACTGACGACAGATCCTCCAAGGGTAAACACATAGCCAGTCATCGATCTTCTTGTGTCAACATCTCCAGCATAGTCAGAATCAGAATAGCCAGTAACCAAGCACTGAGTATCACCTCCATAAATGAGACCAATGTCAGATGTACCTCTAAGGTACCGAAAAATTCTCTTCACATCCTGCCAATGTTCTCTCCTTGGTTGTCCCATGAATCTGCTCACTACACTGACTGCATGTGCTAAATCTGTCCTTGTACAGACCATAACATACATCAAACTTCCAACGGCACTGGCATAAGGGACTGGTGACATATACTCCTTCTCTTCTTCTGACTGTGGAGCGAACATGGCAGTGAGATGGATATTGACAGCACTGGGGGTATCATTAGGCTTAGATGAAGACATGCCAAACCTCACCAAGACCTTCTGAATGTAGCTTCTCTGTGACAAGAAAAGTTTTCTCTCTCTGTCTCTAATGATCGCCATCCCTAGAATCTTCCGAGCGGCTCCCAGATCCCTCATCTCAAACTCAGCACTAAGTAAACCCTTCAGCTTCTCAATGTCATACTTTTTCTTTGCAGCTATCAGCATATCATCTACATAAAGCACCAGATAGATGAATGAATCATCCTTGAGCCTATTGTAGTAGACACAACAATCATATAAGCTCCGAGTATAGCCCAACTTCACCATATAGCTGTCAAACCTTTTGTACCACTGCCTTGGAGACTGCTTAAGTCCATATAAGCACTTCTTCAACTTGCAGACGTGATTTTCCTTCCCTGGAACTTGGAAACCATCCGGCTGAGTCATGTATATCTCTTCCTCCAACTCTCCATGTAGAAACTCTGTCTTCACATCAAGTTGTTCAAGCTCCAGATTGTGATGTGTAACTCTCGCTAGTAACACTCGGATGGAAGTATGTCTGACCACTGGTGAGAAGATCTCATTGTAGTCCACTCCCTCTCTTTGGTTGAAACCTCTGGCAAAAACCCTGGCTTTATACTTGACTCCTTCTGCTGGTGATATCCCTTCCTTCTTCTTGAAAACCCATTTGCAAGTAATAATCTTTCTCCCCGAAGGCTGTATGACCAGATCCCATGTCTGATTCTTGTGTAGGGACTCCATCTCATATCCCATAGCAGCAAACCATTTTTTAGAATCAGGACTTAAAATGGCTTCTTTGTAAGTAGACGGCTCAGATGTATCTACCTCTTCAGCAACCTGCAGTGCATAACCCACCATGTCCTCAAAACCATACCTCTTAGGTTGCCGAACTCCAACCCTCCTTGGCCGATCTTGAGCTATACTCTGATGGATATCTGATGGCATAGATTCTGGGATATCAGTTTCTGTCGGTGGCTCTTGATCATCCTCTTCAGGTTCTTTTAAATCGCTCTCGTTCTGAATGACTTGAAACTCCACCTATTTATCAAGACTCCCAGTTTCTGACGTAGTTGTAGGCTTTACAATGGTTCTAAGTAGAGAACTTTTATCAAAGACAACGTTCCTGCTCATAATAACCCTCTTTTCTGCTGGAGACCAGATTCTGAAACCTTTCACTCCATCTCCGTAGCCCACAAATACTCCCTTTTTAGCTCTTGGTTCTAACTTGCCTTCACTGACGTGATAGTAAGCCGTACAACCAAAAGCTTTCAGATTTGAATAATCAGCAGCTTTTCCTGACCACATCTCCATAGGTGTCTTGCACTGTATGCCTGTATGTGGTCCGCGGTTAATCAAGTAGCAAGCTGTACTAACCGTTTCTGCCCAGAATCTTCTATCTAGCCCAGCATTAGAGAGCATGCACCTTGCTCTCTCCAGAAGTGTTTGATTTATCCGCTCAGCTACACCGTTCTGCTGTGGTGTATTTCTGACTGTACGATGTCGAGCAATCCCCTCATCCTTACAGAATTGATCAAATTCAGACCAGCAGAATTCCAGCCCATTATCAGTTCGCAACCTCTTGATCTTCTTCCCTGTTTGATTTTCCATCAAAATTTTCCACTCCTTGAACTTCTGGAAAGCTTCACTTTTATGCTTCATCATGTACACCCAAGTCATCCTTGAGTAGTCATCAATAATGGATACAAAGAATCTGCAGCCTCCCAAAGACTCAACACGGCATGGACCCCAACAATCAGAATGGATATAATCAAGTGTGCCTTTTGTTCTGTGAATGGCCTTTGGAAACTTGTTGCGATGTACTTTTCCAAAAACACAATGTTCACAAAACTCTAGGCTCTTAACCTTATGACCAGCAAGAAGATCCTCCTTTGACAGAATTTGCATCCCTCTTTCACCCATATGACCAAGTCTCATGTGCCATAACTTAGGCATATCCTTCTGGTGAACTTCTGACGATGCAACATGGGCTGAACCTGTTACCGTGGAACCTTGTAGAAAATACAAAGTACCACGCATGACACCTTTCAGAATCAGATTTGAACCCTTCTAGACCCGCAAGACTCCATCTTTTCCCGACAAGCTGAATCCCTTGCTGTCCAAAAGACTGAGAGATATCAGATTTGTTCGTCATCAATGGAACGTGCCTGACCTCGTTCAATGTGCAGAAGCTACCATCATGTGTCCTTACATTGATCGAGCCTGTCCCAACCACCTTGCAGACAGAACTATTAGCCATCGAGATGCTGCCTCCGTCTATCTGCTCATAAGTCGTGAACCACTCTCTCCTAGGACAGATGTTATACGATGCCCCAGAATCAAGAACCCACACATCTGAGTGATGAGTGTGCTCATCCGCAACTAGGGCAATGTCTTCTTCAGAATTGGTGTCTTCTTCAGCAACAGCAGCAGAAACTGATTGTTTTTCCGATTGCTTCTTCTTCTTCGGACAATCAGATTTCCAATGTCCCTTCTCCTTGCAGTAATTACAAACATCATCCGGCTTTGCACCCTTCGACATCGGCATCTTTTTCTTTCCGCTGTTTTTCCTTCCCTTTCCGCTACTGGTGAACAGACCGGAAGGCTGTATGTCTGTACTTGTGCCGTTAGCCTTATGCCGTAATTCCCAGCTATGAAGGGCCGATCTGACTTCTTCCAGCGACACAGTATCTTTCCCAACAATGAACGATTGAATAAAATTCTCAAACGACATTGGGAGAGATACTAACAGAATCAGGGCAGCATCTTCATCCTCGATCTTCACATCGATATTACGCAATTCTAATAACAAAGTATTCAATTGCTCTAAATTTTCCCTGAGTTGTGTGCCTTCAGCCATTCGTAAACCGAATAGACGTTGTTTCAGAAGCAGCTTGTTGGTTAGAGATTTTGTCATGTACAAACTCTCCAGCTTCAACAACAGACCAGCAGCAGTCTCTTCATCCGAGACCTCTGTGATGACGTCATCCGCGAGACACAGCATGATCGTCGAGTGCGCCTTTTCCTCAAGAATCGTCATCTCAGAAGTAACGACGGCGTTCTTGTCTTTCGACAACGGCGCCCAGAAGCCTTGTTGTTTCAACAAAGCCCGTATCTTGATCTGCCATAAACTGAAACTGTTCCTCCCTGTGAATTTGTCGATTTTCACGTTCAAAGCATACATCTCGAATTCTCCAAGAACACCGATTAACCGAGAGGCTCTAATACAAATTTGTTGTGCGTAATTTGAGATAATACGAGAAAATATAAACGCGAAAGAACAAGACAACAGATTTACGTGGTTCACCAATAAATTGGCTACGTCCACGGGAAGAGGGGGGCAGTTTTATTATGGAGAGGCAAAAACGGAATTACAGAATAGGGTTTGCCATAGCGTCTATATAGTGCTAAACTACGCCCCCGTCCTTTCCGGTTGTAACGGTTTTGATTCATGGCATTCAACAAAACAAATAAACACCTTTTCCTCCATTTTTTGCTTCAGACATCTTGATGATGCTTGTTTTTCTTTTCTATTTTTGGACTCAGATGGGTGTTACCAGAAAGCATTAAAGATTGTTTGCGCACTGACGATAAAGTTTGTAGGCGAAACTCAGTTTCCAAAAAGTTGCTCACTAACCATACAGTTCAAAATCTACCTAGGAAGCCATGCACTTCACCAATTTCCCCCAAAAAAAAAGATAATGAAACAACAGCCAGTTTGGTGTCTAAAAAAGAGAGTCATCAGAACAGTCCATCTTAGTTCATTTATACCATTGTTTAGACAAACTTTCTAGTGCACTTAACGATTAAGAGATGCACCAGGAACAAAAAGCTGAAGTCACAACAAATCACTTGGTAATACAACTAAAGCAACACCTCCATCTCTATGATAAAATTCAGAAAGCAAGAAAAGGTTTCTTTGTTCAATATTAATGATTTTTCTTATTGTCTTAAGTAAAGAATATAAAATATCTTAGTTGTTTCAATTTCTTTAATGTGATTTTTAATTCGATCACTTGATTGAGGCAAGAAAGTCTTAGATGGCATATTACCTTTCTCACCCAAATATTTAAGCCCTCATCCCTGTCCCTTTCTGATAGCACCAGGCACAACAAATTTATATTTTATAGTATTCTTCATATTAGAACCGAACTCATTTTTAGTTTTCAATGGTTTCATCTTTAACCTCAAATATATGTAGCAATTTAGATATAAAAGAAATTGTGCCATCATATTGTTTAACAACGAATAGATGAATTCATTATATATACTTCACCTTATTAGTTCTTTTTCTTTTCTTTTGTGAAGGACTTCCTAACTCTACAATATCATTACCCATTTGTTCCATAATCTCATCAGAATGACGGGGATAAGTCTTCCTCACTACTTTCTAACCATTGTTTGAATTGTCATTAGCATAAAATACTTGAGATGCTTGATCAACTAAAAACAATGGCTCATTTGTTTTCGAAACTCTTTCTAGATTAACACTCAAAAAATCAAATTGATCCTTTTTAACTCCTTTTATTCCCTCATACACATCAATCATAATTGCATCGAAATAAAAACCACTCTTCTATCCATGACAAATCGCAACTCAATTATTATATGTTAAGACTCCATAGTAATAAAGGTTCTCACTATCTTCATCATTCTCACCAATACAACAACAACACAATTTTTAGTCCTTTAACTTTTTATCAAAATCTTCTGCAAACCAGTGCAAGTACATACTGCATTTACCTGCTTCGGATTCAGATCAGTGTTTCCCAGTAAACCTACTTGCGGTCATGAGTTCTAGGAACTCGCAAAACTGTCTGAATTGTTTCTCCAAATTCTGGGTAGCTTAGTGATTATTCCTCACATCAGCAGCTAAATCAACTTGATCATCCATAATCTTCTGCAAAATCTCCTACATGATCCTATTATTAGCTTTCTTATTTGGCTGCTTCCATTGGGCCAGTTGTTGATACCCATGTGCATATCCCTCGTTTTATATTGATTTTGGCCTTGGGATTGATTATGATTACCACCCCAGGAAAAATTTTGATGGTTATGCCAAGTTAAATTATAAGAGTTTCCATAGTTCTGTAGGCTGCCTTCTCATTTTGTGTTCCCTAAAAAATTTACAGAATCTTGTTTTGCACTACATTCCACTGCAGAATGATCACCACCTCCGGAAATTTAATACCAAGTTGGTGGTTGTTGGATGACAGTCACTTGAGTCGGTTGTTGTCCTAATGATAGATCATTGATATGAGTGTTCATCCGGTTCGACATTTCAATAAACTGTGCAATTAAAATAGTTAGTGCATGTACTTCTATCATGCCAGCAGTTTTCTATATCACGGGTTTCGCTCCTCCTATGTTCAATTCGGGGTTACCTTGCGAGATGTTTTTCAACAAGGTGAATAGCTCAGTATAAGTCTTCTCCAAATCCTGACCACCTGCAATTAAATCTAGTAAAAATTTTGTGTTATACTCCAATTCTTTAATGAAGGTAAGGACCCACACCTCATTAGAATGCCACTTCTTAACTTTGTTGTTTACCAGATTCAAAAATCTGATAGGGAATTTCTATGCAAGATAATCCCAAGAGGTAATAAAGTTAGTGGGATCAGAATTTTACTATCTTTTTTCTTCTCCAAGCAGAGAAAAAAGGGAATAAACAAAGCCTCACGTAATCCTCGTTTACTCCAACTGGAGTGTAAGTATCACCAATCTCGAGGAAACTTTGGATATGTCTTATTGGATCCTCGTGCGACAAATCAATTAACTGCCCAATAGTGTAATACTTGCACCACACTCTGCTTTAGTTCAAACCTTCCACCTGCTTAAGGTTTCTCAATGCATAAAGTCACATTGGTGGTACGTGGGATTGCCACGTCTCTTACTTTCATCTGAGCCATTGCTGCAGGTTCCTCTTACTCAACTCTTGCTACTGAAGATGTTGATTCACTAGCAACAAGAGGTATTGGGTAAGTGAATCATCTTTGACTTCTTCAATAGATAACAAATCTTTCTAGTTCAGCTAGAGGCCCTATCAATCCTTGTTCATCATCCAGTTTGAAATTTCAGTACAACCTGCAAAATGAATTGCTAAGGTCAAGTTGTCAACACTTGCTTTCTTGGTTCAGAAACAAAAAAATCACATACTTCCTAATTCCAAAGTCCCCGGCAGTGGCGCCAAAAACTTGTTGCCCCCAAATCACACACGCAAGTGTATGCGGTCATTCAAGTATTAAAGTGGATATTATAAATAGTCGAGTATCGTACACATAGGGACTTACGATTAGAATCACTCGATTTCTCCAAAACATTCTGCTTCACACAAATGTTATCATGATTTCAAGAGTGATTTATTTAATAATATTAAAGTTAACCAAAATTAAAAAAGCGTCGTTCAATTTCAACATTTTCAAACAATGATTGAGGAGAGTCTAGGGCTGCAACTCTTATCAGGATTGTTGCAATTTATCTTATTCAAAATGGATGTTAATAAACTACCGAGTCAACTATCACAAGATTAAATGTGTGATTGTGGTCTCTCGACTTCTAATCTTCTACTATATATGACAACCTAACTACATCATTGAGCGGTGATAGGTTGGACAATGTACCGACCATTACAATTTCTTCCTTTATAATGAACAACCATGGTTTTTAGATATATACATGTCCTAGATACAAATTAACCATAATTATTAAGAGAAATCATGCTCCTTATACCCCACGTTCTATCCTCTTATTTCTCTCTTGAGTTAAAATTGGACAATGTGTTTATTTCCAAGGTGATCAAGCACGAAATACAAAAAATAAGAACATTAGAAAGATTCATATGCTCATCAATATTAATCCATGAAAACACATAAAATTACAATCATAATGTAGCCATAATCTTAGAATTGGGGTATTTGGCTACTCATAACAATAGCTTCAATCAAACAATGTTTAATTATCATAAAGAGATCGAAATTAAAAGAGTTCAGGAAAAAACATAAAAATGATGAAATAATTCCCATGCCATTTTAGTGCTCATTTCTCCATTAAAGCTTACCTACACAACTCATCATATAGGTTACTAGCAATGAATTCAAATGACTTGATATGACAATAAACAAACACGAATTGATTTCAAACTTGGCTTAAATATGGGTATTATTAGGTCCTTAGGTAAGATCATGTTATCACATATATTTTTTTAATATGCATAACATCCAAATACTGTCGCAACAAGAGAGACTTCCGATATGAAAGTTCAAAAAAGATACTTTTCTTTTTCCAATTATCCTTTCGGTTTGCATGTGATATCTTTTTTCTTTTCTTAGGATCCTTTGATATTTTATAACTTCAAGATATTGCATATGATTATGTATCTCAATACTTAAACACATTTGTGGTGGGGGGATTTTCTCAATTGTACCGTCAAATGACCACGAGAAGGTGTAGTGCACAGTATGTGTCACTACTTGAAAGGAATTGCGCATGCAGGATAGAATAAAGCTAAAAAATTTACATAACTAAACAAAGTATATTGAGCAACGATATAAGATGAACAATACACTATACTAAAAATACTAAATATGAACTAAAATGAATGCAATGATCAAGTTTATAACCTGTTGAATTTGAATATTAAACTATAACTTAGAACCTGGTCAATTCACTAGAGTATGATTATGGGAGCTACTAATAGCCGACATAAAATCACATGAGCTAAACTTGAAATGTGATGTATCGAGAGTACCTAGTATACCCTGTCAGAGGTATAGAGACATAATTGGCGTGATCACTAAATTGATGCTTACAAAAACGACTTATAAACCTACAGAAGCACGTAGTACTTGAACTTGAGGGTGGCTAACCCCAATCAACTTCTTTATAAAGCCTACTCACAATTGAATACGTAAAAATTATAACATGACTGCAGTAAACTAGATAGCTCAGTAATTTGCCATTAAAATCTGAAAAATGCAACATTTGTTTCAGAAAATGAAATATTAAAAAACTGAGGCATGTATATTTTCTTATCTATCCTAACTTATTTCAAAAAATGAAATATTGTGTTTCAATATTCTATAAATTATTTTGTCAACAATTTATTACAAATATTAGAATTCCCACTCCTAACCATAAGAGTATAAGTTGAAAAAGTTTGTAGTGTAATGTCTATAATAGGGTTTAATAAAATAATGTAATTCTCAATCCTACGAAAAAAATTCTAGACTTCTTTTCCTAGGGTACGCAAGAAAAAAATTTCCTACTTGACAAAGAAACAATTCATATTCCCTTCTCCTTTTTTGTTTAATTCACATAATGCTACTACAAGCCAGATATAATTTAATGTATTTTTCTCTAAAATTTCAAAATAACTACTGATTAACTTATTGTTGCAAGCATCTCTACATTAAACTACACATTTATTTAAAAAATCTATATATCATAAGTGAGTTAAGTAGCATTGAAAGAGTAATTTTTAAGTACTAACTTGTACATATTTTTCTGGTAAAATCCCAAAAAATATTTCAAACTCCAACAATATACTTTTTATATCCAATGTAAAAAATCATGCTAAAAAAACTCAAATTTTTTGTTATTACATTCAAAATATACAAAGTGATGTTAGGAAAGTTATTAATTTTTTCCTTTCTAATAAATCTTTAAATTTAAAGACCAAGCAAATTTTATTCTATTTCCAAATATGAGGAGATATCATAGGCAATTTATTAAACATTTTAATTTTCTAATAAATGATGCTATTTCTATAGCTCAAAAAAATATTTAAAAATATTTCAGACATGAAGACTTATATTTGGGAAGTTATTAAACAATTTCCCTTTTTTGGATTAGCATGAATATATTGATTTCTTAGTCAAACTCTAATATTTTCTCTATTTATCATTTATTAAAAGGGAACTCTCTTACCTTCTTATCATCACAAACTTTTTTGAAGATATAAAATTCATCAAGAACCTATCCAAACCCAACAAACAATATCTTTCCAGAACATAAACAATAAAAAGTTGAAGTACAAGGTAGGTGCTCGTCTGTTGAAAATCCGTAGATTGAAGACATGAATTTATATGACCGAAAACCCTCTAGTAGTACAACCATGAGGTAATTTTTTTACAAATCACCAAAAAAATTATTTTATGATGCATCAAATGATGTTCACATTGTAACAATATAAGGATTCACTTTTGATGAAAGACTGAATTATTAAATGATTTGTTTTCTCCTTAAGCACAAATAGTGTATAACTCTGTCCTATTAGACTTACATAGATGAGAAGAAATCACATAACATTAATTGTTTCTGCATTAGGCTTAGAAATATACATTGACCTTGTACTATGAAATGACGCATATGCTTATTAGCTACTACTGATTGTAACTAAGATGCTTTTGAATTGAATTGTCATTGTGAAGATCTATGATGAATTGGAGAGACGCACTCTTGGTGTTAAACATGAGCTTGATAAAATCTACAAATGGACACTTCTTTGGAACACAAAATTAATCCCACGATATGGTTGTTGCAGAAATGTCCATTTGTAGCTTTTATCAGGCTTACATTTAACACCATGAGTATGCCTCTCAAGTTTATCATAGATCTTCACAGTGATAATTCAAGTCAAAAGCATCTTAGTTATCATTAGTTGTAGCTAATAAACATATAATTCATTTATATGTACAAGGTCAATGTATATTTCTAAGCCTAATGTAGAGACAGTAAATGATATGTGATATTTTCTTATTTGGGAACTAAGTATTCCCAAGGAGTAAATCTCTTCACAGTTAAGATGAGAGGATATACCGATTTCAAGAAGAGTTTTCACGAGTAGTTTTGAGTACCATCTCTTTTAAGAGATAGATTTTAAGTAATAATCTTAAACAACAGAGAAAGTCATGTTTTTAAACATATGAGTTATTTACATTTTGGGAGTTGATTGAGCACCGATACGGGAACGAGTTCAAATAATTCAAAGATTTCCTAAACCAACTAGCCAACGTGGATAGAAAGGGGCATACTTTTTTGATAATTTCATATTGATTTTTAGAATAGCTTAGTTGATCCACTAAGTAAAGGAGTTTTGTACCCCGACAAGAATAGGATTGTTCTGGCAGCATGGGCAAGACAATTTATCAACATATCATCACATAGCTCATCATGATGGTTGTCGATTAGAGAATCTCTCATGAAGTTACCTATATTTTCATACACAAAGCTAATGATTATTTTGTTTTTAGATACACTGAGTTTCTCTGTACATGTTTTAATGTTTTTGTATATATTGCATCTCTATTAGCGCCTTATATTGAGATGACTTGACTTGAGACGAGATAAGTTTTTTTTTCTGTTTCAAGATTTTGTCTTATTTTGATTTTCCCTCACATGCTTGTATTTTCCATGTACTGACGTCATTTGGACTGCATCTTTTATGATGCACATACAGCTTACCATAATCAACAGTCAGCCCTTAGTTGATCCAATTGAGCTTTAGTGTTGTTGGTGAGCCTTTTTACTTTCCAGAGGATACCTTGTTTGCTTTACTCGTTCTGGTTTTTATTAGGCTTTCATGAGTCTTGTCCCCACATCCATATCAGTTAGTAGAGGCTACCTAGATAGATAGTTTTAGTTCATAAGTCTTGTTCGTTTGAGTTATTGATGTGTGAGACTTGAGTTTCCACTTTGACTGGTGAATGTTTTCCTTAAATATTCAGAGAAGTTATCAGAGCTAAGGTTTTCATTTGAGTTATTCAATGTTGAGTAAGTATTCTGCTAAGAGTTAAGTCAGGTCAAGTGCTCACTTAGGACTAGCAATGATTATTTAATGACAAAATTGACTGTCCATTCTTCAAGAATATACTATGACATTTTTCACGGGGTATGAAAATGAAAATTTAGGTTTTTTACTCTTGGTTCTTGCTTTTTTTAAGAAAATTGTATGAAAAAGAAAGAAGAATGAAAATGTGAGTGTTTCTTACTTTTCCTTTTTCGATCAATTTGTCTATGACTATTTGAGATTTTCATTAAAGATGTTTTTTCTCTTTTATTATCAAAGGGAAGATTTGTGATTCATTCTTAATACATATCAACAATGTTTGTAGTTTTGTGTGTGATCTATCAATTAGAGAGGTTGAAGGATAGACTTCTACCAAAAAAGTGTTTTCTATTTTGCCACTAACATAGTGAAAGTATGGTTCTAGTTGTTTGCGCCAACTTGATGCTTCTATATATATATAGGTCTTACTATTATTTTCCCATTTGTTGCAGTGGTGGCAAGATGGGGAATTAACTTTCTTTCTTTTATCAAAACTGTAGGATGATTCGAAAAACTATCGAGGCATTAGAAGATGCATCATATGAAGACTGTCACGACCCAAATTTTGCAAGTCGTGATGGCACCTATATTCCCAACCAATAGGTAAGCCAACCCAACATATTAACCCAACTAAACCAACAAACGAGTAAAAAAGACCAACGCTTAGCAAGAATCTCCAACATTGAGTTCCTTATAAGTACGAAACGCGGAAGATAAAATATATCACCCCAAGAATTGGTGTCTTAAGTACAAGAGCTTCTAAAATTCGATGCAAGTCTGAAACTAAATGACAAATCTAACATAAGGGATATCCTGTTTGAATACTAATAACAGAATAAATAAAAGATAGAGGGAGGTGTGGGCCATGGAACAGCCAAGCAGCTCACCACAACTCCAAGAACTTCAAGCCGGACTCAATTTGCTCCACGAGATGTGCTCCTACTCGGAATCGAATCTGCACCACAAAGAGTGCAACAAGCGTAGTATGAGTACGAAACCACGTGTACCCTGTATGTCTCATTGACCGACAACGAAGAAGTAGTGACGGGAGTTATATAAGAAAATAAATTCTTAGATTGTACAAGTATATATATATATATATATATATATATATATATATATTATACACTTACTATTTAAGTTTCATCAATAAAGGAAATCAACATTTAATATTTTCCAAACACCAACGAAACATATAGTCATCAAGAATGAATGATGGGATGAAATGCAATGCAATATGATGCCATGTAATGATATGTCTCAGAATACCCAGTACTCACTCAACCGTATATACATGATACTCCTCGGAAATACATCGAGAGTTCATGACCCATGGGGGACTCGCGAGGTCAATATACCGACACGGACGATCTCCACGTGTCTGTGCGGACGATCTCAACGCACTATCATAATATCAAACAATTTTCGCACGGACGGTCTCCACGTGCCCAAATTACAATCTTAACATCTCACCATCCCCAGCACGGACGATCTCCACGTGCCCAACTTATACTCAGTCTCATCTCTATGCATGTGCACAATATTGTTTCAATAGAGGGGGATGATGATGCACCTCAATCAATTTATATTAGAATAATACATAACCACCCCAGTTATCACAACTATACGGGTGTAAGAAAGAAAACAAATTCACACAAGGATTTCAAGTCAATAATATATCAGCTAATGCCCATATGCTTTGGTATTCTCAAACTATAATCCACATTCTATAGTACTAACTTTCCCTTTTATAATTCTGGTACTCGTACCAATGCCCGTCACACCATTAATACGAGACCCCCATCTTTCTCCCTTACCCCTTTGGCTATTTCATTTTTTTTATCTTTAATTGAGAAAACGTCCTTCAACAAGTCTAAAAGTCTTAACATACCTTTGAATGTTGATCATGTGTCACGAATCCTCATGATTTTGTCTTTCTTTTTTGTAAAGCTTCATAATTTTTCCCAATCTATTAAATATGTAATATTCGTAAGCAAGCGAGTTCATAAACACTCATATTACTACACTTCAAACCAAAACCAAGAACTCATCAAATTGCTAAAATTCAAGCTCGTAATTGCGGTGCCAACTAATATGTCACGTCTTATAATTATCTAAAAAACAAGCCTAGTGTTAAGCCTCAAATTCTCCAAATATCTTAAATTCAATGATAATCATGTAACATACAGATAATAATTAGTTATCTATCTCAATATAGAATAATAAACTTGATTTGCACTGTAATAACAATAACTGAAATAGTCCGATTTTCAACCCATTCGCTAACACAAAATCTCAGAACCTCGAAATAATTGTCATCTATATCCTTGTATACAAATTCTAATTTTTACACGTACTACCTATGACCATCATTAACAAATCATTGACAGTTTCATAAATACTAAATAATAACTAAACCTTGGCTACCATTAGAAAGTCCTTAGAAACTAACTTATCCTACCAAGAGACCATCCTGCAACATAGTGTTAATTTTCCAAAATTTGCTTTCTTTACTTGTAATTACGTAATTTTTTTTCCAGCCTAAATCTTGTCAACAACAAATTCATATCCATTAATGATGAATCTCAATTGAAATATTTCTAACACCGAATTGTTGGAAACATTAACTTCTGCGTATTATTATTATTAGTTTTTACCATCAATTTGAATGTTCATCCTTAAAATAATGAACCATTAATGGTCATTAAATGCTTCCTTTAGGATTATCAAATTAATTCTAAAAAAAATACAGTTTTCTTTCTTTAATAACAAATTTCAACCGAATGCAATTGTTTTGTTTCACTTCGAAATTTACAACTAATATAATAATATAATAATAACAACAACAATCTATTGCATTCTGACAACATACATTAATATGTAGAATTGGAAAGAAAGAAAATTTCTTACTTTTACCTGAGCATGTTATTCTTTTTCTTCTTGTTGATCGCCGCCTCCACTTCTTTTATTTACTAAAATAAGAACTTATTAAACGTGACAAACCCACTAACCTATTATCACGTATGTGACCTAAGGATGATAAAATATTAATTAATTTAGTGAGTTGGACCATTAACCACTAATCAAATAATATTAATTAAATAAATAGTCTAAAATTTTTATTTTAATATATTTAGGTGAAGAGTCAAAATAATTCTAGTTCTCAAAACGACCTAGCGGGTCGTTAATGAAGACACCTTTGAGGAATCTGGGGTAATTAGTATAATTATTGTTGAAGAAGTTTAAGGTAAATTGAACTTAAAGATTCAAGTCCAAAAAATCCATTTTTAGGATACATGTTTTATGTGGGTGTTATAGAAGAATTAGAATAATTGACAATTCAAATTATTCCCAAATATATGTATAAGTAAGTCCCAAATATGTTGATGCATGACATAATGTGCCAATTTTGATGCCTGCAATGAGTGGTTATCTTAGCATCACCTTTTTTATTTCCTCAATTGATAAATCAAGTGGACATAGTTACTTCCCTTTTTCGAGCAAAACATAGGTTTCATCCTAATAAATATTTTAAAAAGAATTGTTAGTGTCAATTACACTATTGAGCTTCATTGTTTGTGTCTCAATATTCTATAAATCTAACCTCCTTATTTTGTCAACAATTTATCACTAATATAAAAATTTCCCACTCCTAACCATAAATGTATAAGTAGAAAAAATTTGTAGTGTAATGTCGATAATAGGGTTTAATAAAATAATGTAATTCTCAATCCTATGAAAAAAGTTCAAGACTTCTTTTCCTAGGGTACGCAAGAAAAAAATTTCCTACATGAAAAAAAAAACAATTCATATTCCCTTCTCCCTTTTTGTTTAATTCACATAATGCTACTACTACAAGCCAGACATAATTTAATGTATTCTTCTCTAAAATTCCAAAATAACTTCTGAATAACTTATTGTTGCAAACATCTCTACATTAAACTACACGTTTATTTGAAAAATCTAGATATCATAACTGAGTTAAGTAGCATTGAAAGAGTAATTTTTAAGTACTAACTGGTACATATTTTTCTGGTAAAAATCACAAAAAATATTTCAAACTCCAACAATATACTTTTTTATCCAATGTAAAAAATCATGCTAAAAAACTCAAATTTTTTTTTATTTCTTTCAAAATATACGAAGTGATGTTAGGAAAGTTATTAATTTTTTTCCTTTCGAATAAATCTTTAAATTTTGAAGACCAAGCAAATTTTAATCTATTTCCAAATATGAGAAGATATCATAATCAATTTATTAAACATTTTAAATTTCTAATAAATGATGCTATTTCTATAGCTCAAAAAAATATTTAAAAATATTTCTGACATGAAGACTTATGATTGGGAAGTTATTAAACAATTTTCCTTTTTTATATTAGCATGAATATATTGATTCCTTGGTCAAACTCTAATATTTTCTCTATTTATCATTTAGAAAAAGAGAACTCTCTTACCTTCTTATCATCACAAACTCTTTTGAAGATATAAAATTCATCAAGAACCTCTCCAATCCCAACAAACAATCTCTTTCCAGAACTTAAACAATAAAAAGTTGAAGTACAAGGTAGGTGCTCGTCAAAATGTTGAAAATGCGTAGCTTGAAGACATGAATTTATATGACCGAAAACCCTCTAGTAGTACAACCATGAGGTAATTTTTTTTACAAATCACAAAAAAATTATTTTATGATGCATCAAATGATGTTCACATTGTAACAATATAAGGATTCACTTTTGATGAAAGACTGAATTATTAAATGATTTGTTTTCTCCTTAAGCACAAATAGGGTATAACTCTGTCCTATTAGACTTACATAGATGAGAAGAAATCACATAACATTAATTGTCTCTACATTAGGCTTAGAAATATACATTTACCTTGTACTAAGAAATGACTCATAAGTTTATTAGCTACTACTGATTGTAACTAAGATGCTTTAGAATTGAATTGTCATTGTGAAGATCTATGATGAATTGGAGAGACGCACTCTTGGTGTTAAACATGAGCTTGCTAAAATCTACAAATGGACATTTCTTCGGAACACAAAATGAATCCCACGATATGGTTGTTGCATAAATGTCCATTTGTAGCTTTTATCAGGCTCACATTCAACACCATGAGTATGCCTCTCCAGTTTATCATAGATCTTCACAGTAATAATTCAATTCAAAAGCATCTTAGTTATCATTTGTAGTAGCTAATAAACATATAATTCATTTCTAAGTACAAGGTCAATGTATATTTCTAAGCCTAATGCAGAGACAGGAAATGACATGTGATTTTTTCTTATCTAGGAACTAAGTATTTCCAAGGAGTAAATCTCTTCAAAGTTAAGATGAGAGGATATAACGATTTCAAGAAAAGTTTTCACGAGTAGTTTTGAGTACCATCTCTTTCAAGAGATATATTTTAAGTAATAATCGTAAACCACAGAGAAAGTCATGCTTTTAAACATATGAGCTATTTACATTTTGGGAGTTGATTGAGCACCGATATGGGAACGAGTTCAAATAAATCAAAGTTTTCCTAAACCATCTAGCCAACGTGGATAGAAAGAGTCATACTTTTTAGATAATTTCATATTGATTTTTAGCATAGCTTAGTTAATCCACTAAGTAAAGGAGTTTTGTACCCCGACAAGAATAGGATTGTTCTGGCAGCATGGGCAAGGCATTTTATCAATATATCATCACATCGCTCATAATAATGGTTATCAATTAGAGAATCTCTCATGAAGTTACCTATACTTTCATATACAAAACTAATGATTATTTTGTTTTTAGATACACTGAGTTTCTATGTACATGTTTTAATGTTTTTGTTTATATCGCATCTTTATTAGCGCCTTATATTGAGATGACTTGACTTGAGATGAGCTAAGTGTTTTTTTCTTTTTCAAGATTTTGTCTTATTTTGATTTTCCCTCACATGCTTGTATTTTCCATGTACTGACGTCATTTGGACTGCATCTTTTATGATGCACATACAGGTTACCAGCATCAACATCCTGCCCTTAGTTGATCTAGTTGAGCTTTAGTGTTGTTGGTGAGCCTTTTTACTTTCCAGAGGGTCCCTTGTTTGCTTTACTTGTTCTGGTTCTTATTAGGCTTTCATGAGTCTTGTCCCCACAACCATATCGGTTAGTAGAGGATACCTAGATAGATAGTTATAGTTCATAAGTCTTGTTCGTTTCAGCTATTGATGTGTGAGACTTGAGTTTCCACTTTGACTGGTGAATGTTTTCCTTAAATATTCAGAGCAGTTACCAGAGCTAAGGTTTTCATTTGAGTTATTCAATGTTGAGTAAGTATTCTGCTAAGAGTTAAGTCAGGTCAAGTGTTCACTTAGGACTAGCAATGATTATTTAGTGACAGTCGCGCCCAGGTTGTAGGCTCAGGTCATGACAAAATTGACTGCCAATTCTTCCAGAATATATTATGACATTTTTCACGGGGTATGAAAATGAAAATTTAGGTTTTTTACTCTGAGTTCTTGCTTTTTTTAAGAAAATCATATGAAAAAGAAAGAAGAATAAAAATGTGAGTGTTTCTTACTTTTCCTTTTTCGATCAATTTTTCTATGACTATTTGAGATTTTGATTAAAGATGTTTTTTCTTTTTTATTATCAATGGGAAGATTTGTGATTCATTCTTAATACATATCAACAATGTTTATCGTTATGTGTGTGATCTATCAGTTAGAGAGGTTGAAGGATAGACTTCTACCAAAAAGTATTTTCTATTTTGCCATTAACATAGTGAAAGTATGGTGCTAGTCGTTTGCGCCAACTTAATGCTTCTATATATCTATAGGTCTTACGATTATTTTCCCATTTGTTGCAGTGGTGGCAAGATGGGGAATTAACTTTTTTTCTTTTATCAAAACTGTAGGATGATTTGAAAAACTATCAAGGCATTAGAAGATGCATCATATGAAGACACCTTTGAGGAATCTGGGGTAATTAGTATAATTATGGTTGAAGAAGTTTAAGGTAAATTGAACTTAATGATTCAAGTCCAAAAATCCATTTTTAGAATACATGTTTTATGTGGGTGTTATAGAAGAATTAGAATAATTGACAATTCAAATTATTCCCAAATATATGTATAAGTAAGTCCCAAATATGTTGATGCATGACATAATGTGCCAATTTTGATGCCTGCAATGAGTGGTTATCTTAGCATAGACTTTTTTTATTTCCTCAATTGATAAATCAAGTGGAGATAGTTACTTCCCTTTTTCTAGCAAAACATAGTTTTCATCTTTTTCTAGCAAAACATAGTTTTCATCGTAATAATTATTTTAAAAAGAATTGTTAGTGTCAATTACACTATTGAGCTTCATTGTTTGTGTCTCAATATTCTATAAAGCTAACCTCCTTAATTTGTCAATAATTTATCACTAATATAAAAATTTCCCACTCCTAACCATAAGTGTATAAGTAGAAAAAGTTTGTAGTGTAATGTCTATAATACGGTTTAATAAAATAATGTAATTCTCAATCCTCGAAAAAAATTCTAGACTTCTTTTCCTAGGGTACGCAAGAAAAAAATTTCCTACATGAAAAAAAAACAATTCATATTCCCTTCGCCTTTTTTGTTTAATTCACATAATGCTACTACAACAAGCCAGATATAATTTAATGTATTCTTTTCTAAAATTCCAAAATAACTATTGAATAACTTATTGTTGCAAGCATCTCTACATTAAAATACACGTTTATTTAAAAAAATCTAGATATCATAAGTGAGTTAAGTAGCATTGAAAGAGTAATTTTTAAGTACTAACTTGTACATATTTTTCTGGTAAAAATCCCAAAAAATATTTCAAACTCCAACAATATACCTTTTTATCCAATGTAAAAAATCATCTCAAAAAACTCAATTTATTTTATTCCTTTCAAAATACACGAAGTGATGTTAGGAAAGTTATTAATTTTTTTCCTTTCTAATAAATCTTTAAATTTAAAGACCAAGCAAATTTTAATCTATTTGCAAATATGAGAAGATATCATAGGCAATTTATTAAACATTTTAAATTTCTAATAAATGATGCTATTTGTATAGCTCAAAAAACTATTTAATAATATTTCAGACATGAAGACTTATTTTTGAGAAGTTATTAAACAATTTTCCTTTTTTGGATTAGCATGAATATATTGATTTCTTGGTCAAACTCTAATATTTTCTCTATTTATCATTTATAAAAAGGGAACTCTCTAACCTTCTTATCATCACAAACTCTTTTGAAGATATAAAATTCATCAAGAACTTGTCCAAACCCAACAAACAATCTCATTCAAGAACTTAAACAATAAAAATTTGAAGTACAAGGTAGGTGCTCGTCAAAATGTTGGAAATGCGTTGCTTGAAGACATGAATTTATATGACCGAAAACCCTCTAGTAGTACAACCCTGAGGTAATTTTATTTAAAAATCACCAAAAAAATTATTTTACGATGCATCAAATGATGTTCACATTGTAACAATATAAGGATTCACTTTGATGAAAGACTGAATTATTAAATGATTTGTTTTCTCCTTAAGTACAAATAGTGTATAACTCTGTCCTATTGGACTTACATAGATAAAAAGAAATCACATAACATTAATTATCTCTGCATTAGGCTTAGAAATATACATTGACGTTGTACTAAGAAATGACTCATATGCTTATTAGCTACTACTGATTGTAACTAAGATGCTTTTGAATTGATTTGTCATTGTGAAGATCTATGATGAATTTGAGAGACGCACTCTTGGTGTTAAACATGAGCTTGATAAAATCTACAATGGACACTTCTTCGGAACACAAAATGAATCCCACGATATGGTTGTTGCAGAAATGTCCATTTGTAGCTTTTATCAGGCTCACATTCAACCCCATGAGTATGCCTCTCCTGTTTATCATAGATCTTCTCAGTGATAATTCAATTCAAAAGCATCTTAGTTATCATTAGTAGTAGCTAATAAACATATAATTCATTTCTAAGTACAAGGTCAATGTATATTTCTAAGCCTAATGCAGAGACAGTAAATGATATGTGATTTTTTCTCATCTGCGAACTAAGTATTCCCTAGGAGTAAATCTCTTCACAGTTAAGATGAGAGGATATACCAATTTCAAGAAGAGTTTTCACGAGTAGTTTTGAGTACCATATCTTTTAAGAGATAGATTTTATATAATAATCTTAAACCACAGAGAGAGTCATGTTTTTAAACATATGAGCTATTTACATTTTGGGAGTTGATTAAGCACCGATATGGGAACGAGTTCAAATAATTCAAAGTTTTCCTAAACCATCTAGCCAACGTGGATAGAAAGTGTCATACTTTTTAGATAATTTCATATTGATTTTTCGCATAGCTTAGTTGATCCACTAAGTGAAGGAGTTTTGTACCCCGACAAGAATAGGATTGTTCTGGCAGCATGGGCAAGACAATTTATCAACATATTATCACATAGCTCATAATGATGGTTGTCGATTAGAGAATCTCTAATGAAATTACCTATATTTTTATATACAAAACTAATGATGATTTTATTTTTAGATACACTGAGTTTCTATGTACATGTTTTAATGTTTTTGTTTATATTGCATATTTATTAGCGCCTTATATTGAGATGACTTGAATTGAGATGAGCTAAGTGTTTTTTTTCTGTTTCAAGATTTTGTTTTATTTTGATTTTCCCTCATATGCTTGTATTTTCCATGTACTAACGTCATTAGGACTGCATCTTTTATGATGCACATACAGGTTACCAGAATCAACATCCAGCCCTTAGTTGATCCAGTTGAGCTTTAGTGTTGTTGTTGGTGAGCCAATTTACTTTCCAGAGGGTCCCTTGTTTGCTTTACTCGTTCTGGTTTCGATTAGGCTTTCATGAGTATTGTCCCCACATTCATATCGGTTAGTAGAGGCTTCCTAGATAGATAGTTATAGTTCATATGTCTTGTTCGTTTCAGTTATTGATGTGTGAAAAATGAGTTTCCACTTTGACTGGTGAGTGTTTTCCTTAAATATTCAGAGCAGTTATCAGAGCTAAGGTTTTCATTTAAGTTATTCAATGTTGAGTAAGTATTCTTCTAAGAGTTAAGTCAGGTCAAGTGTTCACTTAGGACTAGCAATGATTATTTAGTGACAGTCGCGCCCAGGTTGTAGGCTCAGGTCATGACAAAATTGACTGTCAATCTTCAAGAATATACTATGACATTTCTCCCTTTTTGTTTATTTCATATAATGCTACTACTACAACCTAGATATAATTTACTGTATTCTTCTCTAAAATTCCAAAATAACTACAGAATAACTTATAGTTGCAAGCATCTCTACATTAAACTACACGTTTATTTAAAAAATCTAGATATCATAAGTGAGTTATGTAGCATTGAAAGAGTAATTTTTAAGTACTAACTTGTACATATTTTTCTGGTAAAAATCCCAAAAAATATTTCAAATTCCCACAATATACTTTTTTATCCAATGTAAAAAATCATGCTAAAAAAACACAATTTTTTTTATTTCTTTCAAAATATACGATGTGATGTTAGGAAAGCTATTAATTTTTTTCCTTTCTAATAAATCTTTAGATTTAAAGACCAAACAAATTTTAATCTATTTCCAAATATGAGAAGATATCATAGGCAATTTATTAAACATTTTAAATTCTAATAAATGATGCTATTTCTATAGCTCAAAAAAATATTTAAAAAAATTTCAGACATGAAGATTTATTTTTGGGAAGTTATTAAACAATTTTACTTTTTTGGATTAGCATGAATATATTCATTTCTTGGTCAAATTCTAATATTTTCTCTATTTATATTTTATAAAAAAGGAACTCTCTTACCTTCTTAGCATCACAAACTCCTTTGAAGATATAAAATTCATTAAGAACCTGTCCAAACCCAACAAACAATCTCTTTCCAGAACATAAACAATAAAAAGTTGAAGTACAAGGTAGGTGCTCGTCAAAATGTTGAAAATGCGTAGCTTGAAGACATGAATTTATATGACCGAAAACCCTCTAGTAGTACAACCATGAGGTAATTTTTTTTACAAATCACCAAAAAAATTATTTTATGATGCATCAAATGATGTTCACATTGTAACAATATAAGGATTCACTTTTGATGAAAGACTAAATTATTAAATGATTTGTTTTCTCCTTAAGCACAAATAGTGTATAACTCTGTCCTATTAGACTTACGTAGATGAGAAGAAATCACATAACATTAATTGTCTCTGCATTAGGCTTAGAAATATACATTGACCTTGTACTAAGAAATGACTCATATGCTTATTAGCTACTACTGATTGTAACTAAGATGCTTTTGAATTGAATTGTCATTGTGAAGATCTATGATGAATTGGAGAGACGCATTCTTGGTGTTAAACATGAGCTTGATAAAATCTACAAATGGACACTTCTTCGGAAAACAAAATGAATCCCACGATATGGTTGTTGCAAAAATGTCCATTTGTAGCTTTTTACAGGCTCACATTCAACACCATGAGTATGCCTCTCCTGATTTATAATCAATTCAAAAGCATCATTCAGTTAATCATTAGTAGTCATTAGTAGTAGCTAATAAACATATAATTCATTTCTAAGTACAAGGTCAATGTAAATTTATAAGCCTAATGCAGAGACAGTAAATGATATGTGATTTTTTCTTATCTAACTAAGTCTAACAGGATAGAGTTATCTGCTATTTGTGCTTGTGGTTTGACCAACCACCAAAGATACTTTAGAGTCATAATCATAATTGAATCATATCGTACAATATATATTGAAAGAAGGAGAATAAGTTGTGTGCAGAAATTAAGTTATTAGTAGACATAATGATACTGATAAGTTGATTATTTATTGAGGATACATCATGTCAAAATTTTACAATCTTAACTTCAAACAGGGGTTAGTTTTATCTTTATATTATGGGGAAACTAATTCAAAAGCTTTTACGATTGTCAAGACTCATGTCCTTTCCTTTGAACTCTGGAAATTAAAATTAAACCAGGTGGTAACTTCATATATCTTGTAGTTTAACTATAATTTCTGAAATGAAGGAGCAGAAAGCAGTGAAGATATCAGGCTGGGGACGTTTTTATTGTAAGAAAAATATGGAAAATGAAGCCTTGGTAGTTTACTCGTTTAAGTAGCAACTACATTTGGACTAGAGTTAAGGACCCATTCATTTGTATAATGTTGTTAATGTACTTAATGACAAAATCAGATGAACCTAGCATGGTGGAAACCTTTGTTATGTATTAGTTCACTTGCTTATGTTTCGATCTTCCAAAAAAGGCATTATAATCAATTATTAAACAATGGAATGTTTGGTAGATCATGAATTAAAGATGGGGGATCTAGTTTCCATTCCATAGCACTAGACATAGAACTCGCTCGAAGCCCGAGATAGCTAATGGGAACATTGGCACGCTGGTCTTTTATCAAAAGACTAGCAAATAGAAGTATAGCTACACATGAGTGCTATACAATGTCAAATATTAATATAAAATAAAATAAGATTTGTTCTAAGATATTTTGTGATGCCTACATGTGTAATCAAAAGACTTTCAATTTCCACAATAATTGTTATTGATGAAATGTTTTCCTTTACAAGCTTAGTGCTTCTCGAACACCCAAAACCTCAACAATAGGGGAGTCATGAGGCGTATCTTGTCAACTAGAGTAACCTTTCATGAAGCTTCGTTGAGATTTAGGGATTAATAGCAAATCTATCTCTAACTCAAGATTCGAACCTTAAGACCTAACATCTAAGACCCTAACCTTGACCTCGACCCAAGTCCTAAGACACAAGACCCAAGCTTCGATCCTGACTCAAGCCTCGAGACCCTTTGACACTAACTTGAGATTCAACTAGGAAGTCAAGAACTTATTCCCAAGAAATATTCGAGATCTACTCTAATCTTTACCCGATATCCAATACCAAAACCTCGAGACTCGACCATAATCCATATAAAAAATAAAAGTGAATCTTTAGCAGTAAACCCAAATTAAAGGAAATCTTTATAATGTGGTACAGTTTGACAAAATTTACAGATCACTTTATAAATGATTTATGTTAGGTTAGATTAAGAGGTTCAACTTAATGGAAACTATCTTGTGCCCAAGATTTTGGGCGAATTGGATCGACCACAAATTATGGCAATATTTGACACCAATACATGTAACTGTCTGGACCAAAAAATGGGCCAAGTTATAATGTTTATTCCTCGAAAACTCTGTTTTACTTTAAGGAATACTTAATGTTTTTGTACTAGTAATAAGAGATTAGGAAGATGATCATAGACAACATGTCTGCTTCCAAACGAGGGCAAGATAATAATGTTATACTTGGTAATGTGCTTTAAATATGGCGTACTTGATTGCTTCATGGATGTTGTTAGGACCCAATAATTTAACAATAGATATACACAATAAAATATCCCTCCCAGAACCTGTAAATCACAAGTACATAGCCACTAAAGTAAAAGGTACATGGGCCTAAAGTGGAAAAAAAGTACAAATGTTGTCTCAAACTAAAAGATAAACCAACAAAATATAGATACATATAGGTAATTCTTGGACGCCTACTCACCCTCGCCTCTAAACTAGAGTTACAATAGTCTCGAATATTAAAGCTTGTAGTCGGTGCTTGGACTTGCATCATGAAAAATATGTAGACCGACGCATGAGTACCAAAACAAAAGGTACTCAGTAGGCATCCCAAGATGACTGAGCAAGAGGAGTAAAGCAATTTGAAATGCTACAATAAAAAGACAAATCAAGGTCAAAAGAGCAGAATTTAAATGAGGTGCACATAAATGTAAACAGGGAAAAAAAGTAAAGCTACTTAAACCTAACTAGCCCCATAAACCCAAAAGGTACACTCATACGCAAGTTTAAGTAAAACCCTGGATGGGCCACCATCAGCTTGATGGGTATACAAAATAGATAACACTAATAAGAACAACTCACAGTGAGTACAGATCCATAGGGTGCATTGCCCAGTCCTTAAATTAATTATACCTAAAGAACTATAGAGGACATAGCCCAGACCTCTAACTATGTATAGGAATACAAGTTAACCAAAAGAAATTTGATAGATATACTCTCCATAGAGGATAATGAGCTTGACTCACAGACTACACCTGAATATCAGATATCCAAATTTTTAATCTACAATTAAGCATAAATAAACTTTGTACAAGATAATAAGCAACGTGATTAGGCCTTCAATATGCGACTATTATAGCTACTGAAGGATCTCATATAAACTCGTCATTAAAGAACCACCGCAGAACGATGTCCAATCCTCGATTATAAGCTGAATGCTCCAAGCTCGAACCAATTCCAATCCCATGCCGCCAAGTTAAGCCTGACGTCTCAATTGGAAAAACGTGCCATAGATAGAGGGAGAATTGATAGAAGTTCGCCAAGGTTGAGTCAATTCTTACTTTAAGGATCATTTTATAAGACCGTGTTCTACACCAATCTACAGGGAGCTAAACCCTCTTAAAGGATATCAAAGAAAAACTAAGACAAAATGACTCGAAATATCACAAGTCTATGGCAAGCGTTGGTCTAAGCCTAAACTAAGACCAAACATTCCCAAGTCAATCAATAAAGACAATCACCAAGGTATACCAAAAGTTAAGGAGGGCCATATTTAGCAATTAATATTCTTTTAATATCGAAAAGCTCCATAAAAGCTTAAAACATAGACACTAAGTAATTTAATCATGCTCAACTAGATACCAGCACAAAATTCAAAAAATTCATGCTTTCACATAATCAACCTTAATATAAGGAATGAGAAGTCGTAGCATACATTTAGGTTGAATGTGTGTTCGCCAAATACCATCTCAGGAGATTTTTCCTTTCAAACAGCCTTCAAATGCTACCACGCTATCAATTATATGATAACAATGTTAATACGGTGGTTTAGACATTAAGTTCACAAATAAATAAAGTAACCAAATTAGAGTAAAAAGGGGAGATCAGGAACCCGTGCCTAAAATTTCTAATTTGACTCCATCAAAAGATCATAATGACTCCCCGAACGTAAGTCACACAACAAAATATAATTTGAAGGTTGGAACAGCTTAAACAATCTACATGCATTATTCACCAATTTCAAAAGTACACAAAAAGAGGAAATGCAGCCCCTAAACAATGGGTTTTACCTCAAACGGAGCCTCCATGCTGAGCTTTGAATCACCTTAAACGCACTTCTAGAGCTCCCATAATAGCCAAATGAATTTTTGAAATTAGTGTTGATCAGGGTACGGTCTTAATTTAAAAGACCAGACCAAAATACTATTAAGATTGCAATGAAAGGGGTTGCCATCATGGGCCGTATATCCTGTCGTGGAACTTCACTTGCCCGACAAGGCTTCACCAAAATGGTCATAACCTTTTCTCCAAACTTGAAATGAGACTAACTTGGTGGCGTTTGAAAGAGGACTCAAATACCTGATAGGTCATGGGCCACCAATTCATTATTTGATTAGAGATATGATATTTTGAAGTTGACTTGTATAGAATATTACGTCAAAACTCAATCGCTAAGGAAGCTTTCAACTTAACTTTGTGCTAGGGGGTTCTAGCGACCTTAATTGATATCTAAAGTCATTCCCGCACTAATGGATTTTTCTTAGCATCTAAGAACAATTAAGAATCGCTTGGTACGACCTTATGCACAATTCAAGAATGATTTAGTGGCTTAACTTAGAAATTTTTGGAGTTTTTCACCCTCATGTCGGTGTCATTGTTGCTTGGATTGGCTTTGGCTACGGCTACGACTTTGACTTTAAAAAATGACCGATTGAGAAATTATTTTTTGAAATTATTTTTATTGTAATATTTTATTAATTGTTTTATTTGATTAGTTGATAACTATTTAGTCATTAAGTTTAGCCTGCCCAAAACGGCCTCATAACCTAACCACATTAGTGACCCTATTTAGGTTTTGATGTGCGATCCAGTTTTTGATCATAAAAATAAGAGTAAAGTCACACATTTACTTTACTATAATAAATAATAACATAAAAATAAGAGTTGTTGCCACTAGATTTTGTTGAGAATACTTACGGAAAAATACGTTCATCACGAACACTGACCGAATTCCCCAAAGCTTGTACTGCATCACAAACTCTTGTAGGAAATTCTAATAGCTTGAGATGTTGTCCTTGAGGATATTTCACCCGGTATAGGTGCATCCCCCAAGATTCAACAAGCTCTTCTAGTATAAAATTAGGAGCCAAAAATTAACAAAGATTCAAAATACAAATCTCAATACACCAATAAATTATTGAAAGAAAGATTTACTCTCTCTCTCTCTCTCTCTCTCTCTCTCTCACACACACACACACACACACAAACACAACCACACATACACACACACACACAAACACATACACACACACACGTATATATATATATATCAAAAAATAGTCATCCACCAACTGTCAAAATAATTAGAGTTATAAAGGTTGTTTAACCAGATTAAAGGCAATATATTGAAGACCAATTAGGAGGAAAATTGTGATGGTCAACTTCCATATTAAGACAATAATTAATAATGATATAAAAGACAATCAACTTGATATTAACATTCATTTAAAAATATAAAGATGGAAAATAATATGAATACTTCTTTTTGAGATACTAGAATAATTTTTTCAACAATCCCCTACATATCTCAAAAAGAATATTAATAAATAGAATGAAAAAAAAAAGTTTTGTTGGGGTTCACATATAAGTCTAGTGCATTGGATCTGGTGTCCATACACTATGAAGCATACCTAGATAAAACAATATTATACTTACATAATAATTTGATGAAGTTTATAACTTCTATGAACCAATAACTTTTTTGTAAGTCCAGCGTCTTATTCTATCTCATTGTACTCTCACAAGCTATGTCGTTATCGCAGTTTTCCACTAAGCGGTCATGCGCGTGTCCTGGTATTCATGAGTGTTCAAGAAATCTATAACAATTTCATAGAAGCGACACCAGTTCACACTCATATATGTCTAATTATCAAGTGTACTTTTCATAGCAATACACCACCTATAAAGAATATTACTTGGATTAAGAATTCTAACTCTGTCTCACTTTGATTTTCAGTTTATTACACTATATTCACACATCATAGGAGGGACAAAACATTATACTTGATCAACTAATGACTTGTTATTTCCCATATGAACCTAATTCATGGGATCTCCAATCACATAGGTTGGGTTGACATCATTGTTGATCATCACAAATGACTAAAGTCTTACTCCCCTTGATGTTTCATTAGTCCGTAAATTGATTAGATTCACCTTCGACTACGCATAATTTATTTACGTAAATAATTTATCTCACTAAATATTTTCATGAAATTGTGTCTTAAACATATGTAACTAATTTAGATATATAAAGTTTTGTTTTATTCCAATTGGAATACACACTAAGATTTGTCTTAACAACTTAGCATCATCACCAATTAACTCCACAACAACTAATTATATTTAATTGTTTTTATATTTGGCATTCACCAAAATGTACCAACTTCTTTTACCATTTTCATTATCTATTGTACCCTTTTTGTTCAACAAAATATTCAAATATTTAGTATTGTACTTATCGTACTTCTCATTTATTACCGAAGTCTCTTTTCAATTTAATGTATCAAGAATCAATATCATTTTCAACAACAAGAACATTGAAAGTACTTTCACTTTTCAAAACTCAACAATACTTTATAATTATTTTTTGAACTCTAACATCACAATTGATTACCACAAATATGCATATACAATTTACTATCATAAAATTAAAAACTTAGACCATATTTTTCTTAAATTTTTCTTTAGATCATGTAGCACAACATTAGCAAAATACCCTTACACTTTCAAACATTTCATAATACAGAAATAACTTTTGCAACGTCCATAAAGTTTTCAAATTAGTATGTACCATACAAATCTATACACCAAAAGCATAACAAAATTAAATTAAAACAGTTAAAAAGTCTAGCACATCAAGAATTATCTCAATCAGTCAAGTATAACATACTCATTGTCCTATCAACATTTGTAAGTACATTGTCAAATTCAAATAAAACCTTCAATCAATTTTATTTTATTTCTCATAAATTCATAAGCATCAATCTAGAATAAATATTTAAATCATTTACCATCTAAAAAAATGTCTATATTTTCACATGTGAGTATAAGAAATGTTTTTCCATTCTATGAAATTAAGTAGTTCAAGAATTCCTAACATACATAAAAACATTCTTTATTTTTTAATTTCGGTGTAGAACACAAAAATAATTTTACTTAGCATACAATATAAAAAATCTAATACACAATTTCTCACATTCACATATTAGCCACAAGATTTGTTTGAGAAACGATCACAACAATTTATAATATCCGCTTACACAAATTTACATTTGCTTAGCAGGATTATCATTCTCCAAATCGTCTTCTCATTGAGGAATATAATTATTTACTTTTCCCATATAAAACAACAACAACAACAACAACAACAACAACAACAACAATAATAATAACAATAATAATAATAATAGTAATAATAATAATAATAATAATTCATTACTATGAAGTTAATGTAACTATGTCAATTTTTCCAATAAAAATACAGAAAATTATAGTATATTACGTACGCCACCAATCTTTTTAAGTACTAACTTGTACATATTTTTCTGGTAAAAATCCCAAAACAAATTTCAAACTCCAACAATTAATTTTTTATCCAATGACAAAAATCATGCTAACAAAACTCAAATTTTTTTATTGCATTCCAAATATACGAAGTGATGTTAGGAAAGTTATTAATTTTTTTACCTTTCTAATAAATCGTTAAATTTAAAGACCAAACAAATTTTAATCTATTTCCAAATATAAGAACATATCATAGGTAATTTATTAAACATTTTAAATTTTTAATAAATGATACTATTTCTATAGCTCAAAAAAATATTTAAAAGTATTTCAGACATGAAGACTTATTTTTTGGGAAGTTATTAAATAATTTTCCTTTTCTGGATTAGCATGAATATATTGATTTCTTGGTTAAACTCTAATATTCTCTCTATTTATCTTTTATAAAAAGGGAACCCTCTTACCTTCTTATCATCACAAACTCTTTTGAAGATATAAAATTCATCAAGAACCTGTCCAAACTCAACAAACAATCTCTTTCCAGAACTTAAACAATAAAAAGTGGAAGTACAAGGTAGGTGCTCGTCAAAATGTTGAAAATGCGTAGCTTCAAGACATGAATTTATAAGACCGAAAACCCTCTACTGGTTCAAGCATGAGGTAATTTTTTTTACAAATCACCAAAAATATTCTTTTATGATGCATCAAATGATGTTCACATTGTAACAATATTAGGATTCACTTTTATGCAAGAGTGAATTATTAAATGATTTGTTTTCTCCTTAAGCACAAATAGTGTATAACTCTGTCCTATTAGACTTACGTAGATGAGAAGAAATCACATAACATTAATTGTCTCTGTATTAGGCTTTGAAATATACATTGACCTTGTACTAAGAAATGACTCATATGCTTATTAGCTACTATTGATTGTAACTAAGATGCTTTTGAATTGAATTGACATTGTGAAGATCTATGATGAATTGGAGAGACGCACTCTTGGTGTTAAACGTGAGCTTGATAAAATCTACAAATGGACACTTCTTCGGAATACATAATAAATCCCACGATATGGTTGCTGCATAAATGTCCATTTGTAGCTTTTATGAAGTTCACATTCAACACCATGAGTACGCCTCTCCCGTTCATCATAGATCTTCACAGTGATAATTCAATTCAAAAGCATCTTAGTTATCATTAGTAGTAGCTAAGTGTTGCAGCGGAACCGGTACCTACCAGTTTCCGGTCCGGTCCGTCCCGGTCCGGTTCGGTATCGGTTAGTACCGATTAGGACCGGATATTTCCGATTTCAGAACAGGAACCGGGACGGAATTATGTAAATTCCGGAATTTACCGGTTTCGGTAATTACCGGTTCCGGTAATTACCGGTCCGGTCCGGTCCGGTCGGTCCGGTTAAGAAAATATTTTTTTTAATAGAGCCTTTACTAACCGTTGGGTAACGGCTAGTAGCCCCCCCCCCCCCCCAACGGCTAGTTGAAGAGAAATTTATCCAATAGGGCCCCTACCCCACCCCTAACTTTTTAATACCCTAAAGTTTTAAAAATTACACTTTAACCCATTTTTTTACTTATAAATACCCCTAAATTTCATTCTTTTAAATCACAATATCATCTATTCATCTTCTACTCTCTTAACTCTCTACTCTCTATCTCTAATCTCTAATTCTATAATATATAATATCTTAAATTCCAGTGTTGCCTTACTTGGTCTTTGGAAATTAGATTTGGAGCTTCAAAATTCAATTTTCAACTTTCCACGTTAGGCTTTCGGCGGTCATAAACATCTACTTTTTCTAAACATTCGTTCTAACTTTTATTTTACGTTTTATTTATATTTAAATAATTATTTATTTATTTGTGATTTATTCTTTGTATGATTGCATAACATTTTTCGTATTATATTTAATCTCACGTTTAATTTTTTAATATGGATTTCGGCAAAAATATTGTTGAAAAAGGAAAGGGGAATTAGAGCGTGTAAGAATTATAGCGTAACTTTACATCCTCCGATATTGTATATTTACAAAATGCAAAAACCGGTTTCTAAATAAAACTAAAAAAATACTAAATAAATTGATGATACGGAGTGATTATACACATGTGATATACATTTTATAATATTGATAGTAATTCAGGATTAGATGCTTATCATGAACATTTACAACGTCGCTTTGGTAATTTTGATGAGGATTTGCCTAGTGCTAATGATAATGATAATGATATTGATGATTATACTGATACGCCTACTTTTGATGATGATGAAGATGAAACTCAGCCACGTACGGCTACTACTACTCCTAGTCCCACTCCCTTTCGTTGTCCTGCCCCCGTTCCCCCAGTACATCCTAGGCCTAAGGTAGAACGTGTTAAAAAATCGCGTGTTTGGCAATTTATGACACAAAACAAATATAAAACACAAGTTATTTGTAATAAATGTAAACATATATTAAATCATAAAACTGTGGGCAAATCTGGCGGGATGGGACATTTGAGTAGTCATTTAATGTCTTGTTGTAAAAATGAATTTTTGCATGCTAAAGCGGTAGCGGAAGCTAAAAAAAACGGCACCCCCTTCCTGAAAATGTAGGAGTAGGCGGCTCTAACATGGTACAAACACAATTAAATCCGTTTAATGTTTCTGGATCTAGTTTACTACCTTCATATAGTAGAGAAAAAGATCTTGAAGAACTAGCTAAAATGATATGTGTTATGGGTTTGCCATTTAGTTTTGCTGAAAATCCCGGTTTTATACATTATATTCAAATTGTATATAATCCAAATTTTAAAGGTTTTGCTAGAAATACAATAAAAAAGGCTGTATTTGATTATCATGCACAACATTTTCAATATCTTCGTTAATTATTTTATTATAATACTTGTAAAATAGCTATTACTTCTGATATCGGTCGTAGTGTAAATGGTAACGATTATTTGACTGTTGCTGCACATTGGACTTAGATAATGCTTCAAGTAATAATTCTGCTGTTCAATATTTAAAAACTACCCTTTGTCCTTTCTATGGTGATAATTATCATATTAGGTGTACTGCACATATATATAATTTGATGGTTAGAGATGGTGTAAATATGTATGATAACGGATGTATGAAAATTGAAAATGCATGTCATTTTATATTTAAATGTCAAGTTAAGTCTCGGCGTAAAGATTTTCAAAATCGCTGTATTGAAAATAATCTTCCTCCTAGAAAAATTCCAAAAACAGGGGCTACTAGATGGAATACTTTATATGAAATGCTTGTATTCGCATATGAATATCGAATACCCTTACAAATGGTTTAAAATGCTCATAATTCTGATATGACATATAGACTAGATGATAATGATTGGCGTGATATAAATGAACTTATAGATTTCCTAAAAGTTTTTTACTTAACTACAAAAAGAATTTCTGTACTTTATAGTCCATCAATTTTTACTGTTTTGCCTGATATTTGTATGATTTCTTCTAAATTATATAAATTTAAAAATAAACCAAGATTTCAACAAACCATTGAAAAAATTATTATAAAATTTAAAAAATATTATATTCCTATTCCTCAAATTTATTTAACTGCATGTTTGTTACACCCTAAGTATAAAGATTTCGGTTCATCAAGAATGGTTGAAAAAATATATTTTAACTTAGATATTAATGATGAATTAGAAGAAATTCCTAGCTGTCAACAAGTTAAAGATAGCATAAAAAATAAAGCAAGAAAATTGTATGATTTATATAATGCTAATAAAAATTTATCAAGTGAAAATGAACTTGAAAGCTCTAGGGTTAGATTTGATGAAAATAATATTGATAATTATTTAGAGGATTAACTTGAACTTTCTCACGATAGAAATGATTTTGATGCATATATTAATCAAATTACAGTACCTACTGAAGATGTTCTCAAATGGTGGAGAGATCGCACCAAAGGATTTCCAAAACTAGTACCGATGGTTCGAGATATATTAGCAATGCAAGCGTCGTCGGTAGCTTCGGAAGGCGTCTTAGTGCAACAAGGTTTCAACTTGGAGAACATAGGCATTCACTAGCAGCCGACAGCTTGGAGATAGCGGTATTATTTTGAGATTGGATTAATGCCGAGAGAAGAAATTTGGGTCGTGAACCACTACCGACCAAATTTCAAGTTGACGTTGATGAAGTAATTCAGGATTATAGTGACAACGGGATTGAAGCAATGAAAAATCTTTCTATTTAACCTATTCCCTAACATGTTACTAAAGAAATGTTGAATGATTTACGAAGGGATTTATATGGTGCCACAAACTATTAATTCAAACTAATATTTTTGTAAATGTAATTGTAATATCAAATATATATTAATAAAAATATAGGCTATTCGCCTTAATTTATTTTTTAATATTGTTGTATTATATTTATTTTTTGATATAGTCAATTTTAAATTTTTATAGCTTTAAAGTTTAAATTCAAAAATTTCAAACTTTAGGAGTTTGAAATTTAAATTTTATAACTTTAAAATTTGAATTTAAAACTTTCAAACTTTAAAAGTTTGAATTTAAAGTTTGAAAATTTAAATTTGAAACTTTAATATTTTGAAAATTCTAAAATTAAAACTTTAAAGTTTATAACTTTAAAGTTTGAAATTTAAATTTAACTTTAAAATTTGAATTTAAAATTATTAAACTTTAAAGTTTGAATTTAAAGTTTGAAAATTTAAATTTATAACTTTAAAATTTTGAAATTTAAAATTTTAAATTGCTTGATTATTATAATAAAAATTAGATTCAATTAATTTTTTTTTTAAAAAAAAATTCCGGTTCGTCCCGGATACCGGTCCGGTATACTACCGGTTTACTTCCGGACCAGGACGGAACAACATTTATTTTACCGGTTTGCCGAACCGGTCCGGTTCCGGTTCCGGAAGGTTACCGGTACACACAGTACCGGTTCCGTACCGGTTCCGATAATTACCGGTCTGGTTCTTACGGTTCCAGTACCACTGCCAGCCATAGTAGTAGCTAATAAAAATATAATTCATTTCTAAGTACAAGGTTCAATGTATATTTCTAAGCTTAATGCAGAGACTCTAAATGATATGTGATTTTTTCTTATCTAACAAAGTCTAACAGGACAGAGTTATCCGCTATTTGTGCTTGTGGTTTGATCAACCACCAAAGATACTTTAGTGTCATGATCATAATTGAATCATAGCGTACAATGTAGATTAAAAGAAGGGGAATGAGTTGTGTGCAGTAATTAAGTTATTAGTAGACATAATGATGCTGATAAGTTGATTATTTAGTGAGGATACATCTTGTCAAATTTTTACTATCTTACTTCAAACAGGGGTTAGTTTTATCTATATATCCTGGGAAAACTAATTCAAAAGCTTTTACGAATGTCAAGACTCATTTCCTTTCATTTGAACTCTGGAAAGTTAAATTAAACTAAGTAGTATCTTCATTTATCTTGTAGTTTAACTTTTATTTCTGAAATGAAGGAGCAGAGAGCAGTGAACATATCATGCTGGGGTTGTTTTTATTGTAAGAAAAATATGGAAAATGAAGCCTTGGTAGTTTACTCCTTAAAGTAGCAGGTACATTTGGGTTAGACTTAAGGATCCATTTTAATGTACTTAATGACAAAATAAGATGAACCTATCATGGTGGAAACCTTTGTTGTGTATTAGTTCACTTGCTTATGTTTCGATCTTCCAATTAGTTCATGAACAATATGCCATACTGGATTGGTCATGTATTTCATTTGATATCATCCAGCACTCTAAATTATAGAAGGTATGTCTATATATAAGAATGGAGTTCTATCCACAACAAAAAATTATCAGCAAATTTCGGAACAACCATTATCATCATTTAGCATGGCGTAAATAAAATTGTTTAACTATTGATATGCGTGTGTATGAATTCATTTGTATCGAAAATGCATTAGGTTTTTGATGTATGAGATACATTACGTCTTTTTTTTCTTCCAAAAAAGGCATTATAATCAATTATTAAACAATGGAATGTTTAGTAGATCATGAATTAAAGATGGGGGATCTAGTTTCCATTCCATAGCACTAGACATAGAACTCAATCGAAGCCCGAGCTAGCTAATGGGCACATTGGCATGCTGGTCTTTTATCAAAAGACTAGTAAATATAAGTATAGCTACACATGAGTGCTATACAATCTCAAATATTAATAAAAAAAAAAAAAGATTTGTTCCAAGATATTTTCTGATGCTTGCATTTGTAATCAAAATATTTTAAATTTCCACAATAATTGTTATTGATGAAATGTTTTCCTTTACCAGCTTAGTGCTTCTCGAACACCCAAAACCTCAACAATAAGGGAGTCATGAGGCGTATCTTGTCAACGAGAGTAACCTTTCATGAAGCTTCAATGAGATTTAGGGAGAATTGGATGGACCACAAATTATGGCAATATTTGACACCAATACATGTCACTGTCTTGACCAAAAGATGGACCATATTATAAAGGTTATTCCTCGAAAACTCTGTTTTACTTTAAGGAATACTTAAATGTTTTTGTATTAGTAATAAGAGATTAGGAAGCAGATCATAGACAACATGTCTGCTTCCAAACGAGGGCAAAATAAAAATGTTATACTTGGTAATGTGCTTTAAATACGGCGTACTTGATTGCTTCATGGATGTTGTTAGGACCTAATAATTAGCAATATATATAGATGAACAAGTGTATGCAATAGAATATCCCTCCCAGAACCTGTAAATCACAAGTACATAGCCACTAAAGTAAAAGATACATGTGCCTAAAGTGGAACAAAAGTACAAATGTTGTCTCAAACTAAAAGATAAACCAACAAAATATAGCTACATATAGGTAATTCTAGGTCACCTACTCACCCTCGCCTCTAAACTAGAGATACAATAGGCTCAAATATCAACACTTGTAGTCGGTGCTTTAACTTGCATCATGAAAAATATGTCGACTGTCGCATGAGTACAAAAACAACAGGTACTCAGTAGGCATCCCAAGCTGTCTGAGCAAGAGAAGTAAAAGCAATTTGAAATGCCAGAAAAAAAAAAAGACAAACCAAGGTCAAATGAGCATAATTTAAATGAGGTGCACATAAATGTACACAGAAAAAAAAAGTAAAGATAACTAAACCTAACTAGCCCCATAAACCCAGAAGGTACACTCATTCACAAGTTTAAGTAAAACCCTGGATGGGCCACCATAAGCTTGATGGGTATACAAAATAGATAACACTAATAAGAACAAGTCACAGTGAGTACAGATCCATAGGGTGCATTGCCAAGACCTCGAATAAATTTCCCTGAGGAACTATAGAGGACATAGCCCAGACCTTTAACTAAAGATAGGAATACAAGTTAACCAAGAGAAATTCGATAGATATCAACTCCATAGAGGATAATGAGCTTGATTCACAGACTACACCTGAAGAACATATATCCAAATCTTTAATCTGCAATTAAGCATAAATCAACTCAGTACAAGATAATAAGCAACATGATTAGGCCTTCAATTTGCGACTATAATAGCTGCCAAAGGATCTGATATCAACTCGTCATTAAAGAACCACCGTAGAACGATGTCCAATCATGATAATCAGCAGAATAATCAAAGCTCGAACCAATTCCAATCCCATGCCGCCAAGTTAAGCCTGACGTCTTAATTGGAAACACGTGTCATAGAAAGAGGGAGAATTGATAGAAGGTCGTCAAGGTTGAGTCAATTCTTACTTTAAGGATCATTTTATAAGACTCGTGTTCTACACCAATCTATAGGGAGCTAAACCCTCTTAAAGTATGTCAAAGCAAAACTATGACAAAACGACACCAAATATCATAAGACTATGGCAAGAGCTGGTCTAAGCCTAAACTAACACCAACCATGCCCAAGTCAATCAATAAAGACAATCACCAAGGTATACCAAAAGTTAAGGATGGCCATATTTAGCAATTAATATGCTTTTAATATCGAAAAGCTCGATAAAAGCTTAGAACATGGACTCAAAGTAATTTAATTATGCTCAACCAGAGACCAGCACAAAATTCAAAAAGTTCATGCTTTCACATAATCAAGCTTAATATAAGGAATGGGAAGTCGTAGCATACCTTTAGGTTGAATGTGTGTTCTTCAAATAACTTCTCAGGAGATTTTTCCTTTCAAACAGCCTTCAAATGCTACCACGCTATCAATTATGTGATCACAATATTAATATGGTGGTTTAGACATTAAGTTCATAAATAAATAAAGTTACCAAATTAGAGTAAAAAGGGGAGATCAGGAACCCGTGCCTAAAATTTCAAATTTGACTCCATCAAAAGATCATAATGACTCCCCGAACTTGTGTCACACAACAAAATACAGTTTGAGGGTTGGAACAGCTTAAAAAATCTACATGCATTATTCACCAATTTCTGATGTACACAAAAAGAGGTATTGCAGCCACTAAACAATGGGTTTTACCTCAAACGGAGCCTCCCTTACATTCCCATATTGATCACCCACATATTTCCAAACATTTCAAACACGCTGAACTTCGAATAACTTAAACGCACTTCTAGATCTCCCATGATAGCCAAATAAATTTTTGAAATTAGTGTTGATCAGGGTACAGTCTTAATTTAAAAGGCCTGAAAAAATAACTATTAAGATTGCGATGAAAGGGGTTGCTATCATGGGCTGTATATCCTGTCGTGGAACTTCACTTGCCCGACAAGGCTTCACTAAAATGGTCATTACCTTTTCTCCAAACATAAAATGAGACTAACTTGGTGGCGTTTGAAAGAGGACTCAAAGACCTGATAGGTCATGGGCCACCTATTCATTATGTGATGAGAGATATGATCTTTTGAGATTGACTTGTATAGAATATTACGTCAAAACTCAATCGCTAAGGAAACTTTAAACTTAACTTTGTCCTAGGGGGTTCTCGCAACATTAATTGATATCTAAAGTCATTCCCGCACTAATGGATTTGCCTTAGCATCTAAGAACAATTAAGAATTGCTTGGTACGACCTTATACACAATTCAAGAATGATTTAGGGGCTTAACTTAGAAATTTTTGGAGTTTTACACCCTCATATCACTTGGATTGGCTTTGGCTACGGTTACGACTTCGACTTTAAAAAATGACCGATTGAGAAGTTAATTATTTTTTGAAATTTTTTTTATTGTTATATTTTTTTATTGTTTTTTTTATTAGTTGATAACTATTTAATCATTAAGTTTAGCCTGCCCAAAACGGCCTCATTTCCTAACCAGATTGGTTACCCAATTTAGGTTTTGATGTGCGATCATGTTTTTGAACCGAATATGTGCACTTTTTTTCCCAAATTTATTTCCTGCTGTTATTTAACTACTATTCGGAAGGGTTGGAACCTTTCAAAAATAGTCATTTCCTAATTGATTCTTAGAAAGGTTGCAATCTTTAAGAAACAGTACTTCATGGCTATAAATGCATGTGATTCTTTAGACTTTTCACTATGTAATTTCTGAACTACTTCTTTCTTTGCACAACTAAATCTAGTATTCTAGTGTACTTTTCTCGCATTGAATGATTTTCTAACACCATTATTATTTGTACTGATAAACTAATGAGTTAAATTGTTCTATTATGGGACGATATTTCCGCTAACCTCGAATATTTGAGGGGAAAATTTTCTTTAAGGGCAATGTGCATTCAGCGATCTCGATCTTCTTTTTATCAATATTGTTTCTGTTTTTGTTACAGAATGTTATTTCTTCCCTAGTTTTAATTTATGGTTTTAAAAATATGCTTTAAACATTATATTTTATTATTTCTGCAAAGTTATTGTTCTTAGCATTTCACTAATATTGATTGGCTAGTATTTAGGTGTGCTTGTCTCACTGTTGTATTTATTAACTTTTCACATCCAACAGAGCATGTTAGTATTTTTATTTTTCAATCTCTCTATACATTCATGTCCAATCGAAACACTTAGCTTTGAAACCCAAGTTTTGCAAACCAATCTTTGGATTTTTTTACTTACAAAACTTTTGGAAAGAAGAAGCTAATTCGGTTCTCCGATGGTTATGACTGTGGTGGTGGCAAATGGGGGTTGGGTCAAATGTGGGCGGGTTGAAAATTGGTACACATAAAATGGGTAATTATTCAACCCGCCCATATTTTATATAGGTAAAAGTGGATTGGGTAATAAATGGGTTGGGTAAAATACTAGTTTATCCATATTTTCATGAATAAATACTCCCTCCTCTTCAAAAGGAATGTCCCAATTTCCTTTTTAGTCTATTTAAAAAAGAATGACCCATTTCCTTTTTTGAAAACATTTTAACTTTAACATTTCACGTGGCATGTTTAAGGGCCACAAGATTAAAGAGTATTTTGGTACATTTGACATAACTTTAATTTCGAACCACAAGATTAAAAAGTTTTCTTTCTTTTCTTAAACTCCATTCCAAGTAAAACTAGGTCATCCTTTTTTAAACGGGGGGAGTAGTACTATACTTAAAAATTTAACATGGGGAAGATATTTCAGTCTTTATTTAGATGAAAATGTTAGACATGTTTCATTTAATTATAGCATCATAAAAATAAAAAAATCTATAACTTTTCAATATAAAATAAACTTTTGTAATAACAAAATGATAATACTTTTAATTTCAAAGTAAATGAATATTTCAATTTTAGGACTAAAACATGTTTAATGCACTTTAAGCAATGCAAATACTAATACATGATTTGCTTATTTTACACTATTATTGATTATCCAATATAAAATTAAATAAATAAATAAAATATAATCATATATATAAGTGTCAATTAAACTATTGAGCTTCATTGTTTGTGTCTCAATATTACATAAAGCTAACCTCCTTATTTTGTCAACAATTTATCACTAACATGAAAATTTCCCAATCCTAACCATAAGTGTATAAGTAGAAAAAGTTTGTAGTGTAATGTCTATATTAGGGTTTAATAAAATAATTTAATTCTCAATCCTACGAACAATATTCTAGACTTCATTTCCTAGGGTACGCAAGAAAAAAAGTTCCTACATGAAAAAAAAAATTCATATTCCCTTCTCCTTTTTTGTTTAATTCACATAATGCTACTTCTACAAGCCATATATAATTTAATGTATTCTTCTCTAAAATTCCAAAATAACTACTGAATAACTTATTGTTGCAAGCATCTCTACATTAAACTACATGTTTATTTTAAAAATCTAGATATCATATGTGAGTTAAGTAGCATTGAAAGAGTAATTTTTAAGTACTAACTTGTACATATTTTTCTGGTAAAAATACCAAAAAGTATTTCAAACTCCAACAATTTACTTTTTATCCAATGCAAAAAATCATGTTAAAAAAACTCAAATTTTTTTAATTTCTTTACAAATATACGAACTGATATTAGGAAAGTTATTAATTTTTTTACCAAACAAATTTTAATCTATTTCCAAATATGAGAAGATATCATAGGCAATTTATTAAACATTTTAAATTTCTAATAAATGATAATATTTTCTATGGCTCAAAAAAATATTTAAAAAAATTTCAGACGTAAAGACTTATTTTTGGGAAGTTATTAAACAATTTTCATTTTTTAGATTAGCATGAATATATTGATTTCTTGGTCAAACTCTAATATTTTCTCAATTTATCTGTTATAAAAAGGGAATCCTCACACACACACACACATGCACGCACGCACGCATGCACGCACGCACATATAAGTCTAATGCATTGGATCCGGTGTCCATACACTATGAAGCATTCCTAGATAAAACAATATTATACTTACATAATAATTTGATGTAGTTTAGAATTTTAATGAACCAATAACTTTTTTGTAAGTCCAGCGTCTTATTCTATCACATTGTACTGTCACAAGCTTTGTCATTATCGTGGTTTTCCACTAAGCGGTCATGCACGTGTCCTGATATTGCTGAGTGTTCTTGAAATCTATAACAATTTCATAGAAGCGACACCAGTTCACAATCATATAGGTCCAATCATCAAGTGTATTTTTCATAGCAATTCACCACCTATAAAGGATATGACTTGGATTAAGAGCTCTAACTCTGTCTCACTTTGCATTTCAATTTATTACACTATATTCACACATCATAGGAGGGACAAATTTTATACATGATCAACTAATGACTTGTTATTGCCCATATGAACCTAATTCATGGGATCTCCAATCACATAGGTTGAGTTACCATCATTGTTGATTTTCACAAATGACTAAAGTCTTACTCCCCTAGATGTTTCATTAGTCCGTAAATTGATCAGATTCACCTTCGACTACACATAATTTATTTACAAAAATAATTTATCTCACTAAAGTATTTTCATGAAATTGTGTCTCAAACACATGTATCTAATTTAGTTATATAGAGTTTTGTTTTATTCCAATTGAATACACACTAAGATTTGTCTTAACCACTTAGCATCATCACCAATTAACTCCACAACAACTAAATATAATTAATTGTTTTTATATTTGGCATTCACAAAAATTTACCAACTTCTTTTACCATTTTCAACATCTATTGTACCCTTTTTGTACATCAAAATATTCAAATATTCAGAATTATACTTATCGTACCTCTCATTTCATACCAAAGTCTCTTTTCAATTTAATGTATCATGAATCAATATCATTTTCAACAAAAAGAACATTGAAAGTACTTTCACTTTTAAAAACTCAACAATACTTTATTATTATTTTTTGAACTCTAACATTATATTCAATCAAATCACAATTGATTACCACAAATATGCATATATAATTTACTAGCATACAACTAAAAACTTACACCATATTTTTCTTAAACTTTTCTTTAGATCATGTAGCACGATATTACCAACATACCCCAACACTTTCAAATATTTAATAATAGAGAAATAACTTTTTCAACATCCATAAAGTTTTCAAATTAGTATGTACCACACAAAAATCTATACACTAAAAGCATAGCAAAAATTCAAACAGTTTAGAAGTCTAGCACATCAAGAATTATCTCAATCAGTCAAGTATAACATACTCATTGTCCTATCAATATTTGTAAGTACATTGTCAAATTCAAATAAAACCTTCATTCAATTTTATATTATTTCTCATAAATTCATAAGCATAAATCTAGAACAAATACTTAAATCATGTACCATCTCAAAAAATGTCTATATTTTCACATGTGACTATAAGAAGAGTTTTTCCATTCTATGAAATGAAGTAGTTCAAGAATTACTAACATACATAAAAACAATTTTTCAATTTAGGTGTAGAACACAAAAATAATTTTACTTATCATACAATATAAAAAATCTAATACCCAATTTCTCACTTTCACATATTAGCCACATGATTTGTTTGAGAAATGATCACAACAATTTATATTATCTACTTACACAAATTTAATTTTACTTAGCGGGATTATCATTCTCCAAATCGTCTTCTCATTGAGGAATATAATGATTTACTTTTGCCCATACGAAACAACAACAACAACAAAAACAAAAACAATAACAACAATAATAATAATTATAACAACAACAACAACAACAACAATAATAATAAAATAATAATAATAATAATAATAATTCATTACTATGAAATTAATGTAACTATGTCAATTTTTTCCAATAATTCTTTTTTCTTTTCTTAGGCTCCTTTGATATCGTATAACTTCAAGATCTATCTCAATACCTAAACACATTTGTGGTTGGGGGATTTTCTCAATTGTATTGTCAAATTATCACGAGAAGATGTAGTGCACATTATGTGTCACTACTTGAAAGGTATTGCGCATGCAGGATATAATCAAGCTAAAAAATATACATAACTAAACAAAGTATATTGAGCAATGATATAGGATGAACATTACACTATACTAAAAATACTAAATATGAACTAAAATGAATGCAATGACCAAGTTTATAACATGTTGAATTTGAATATTGAACTATAACTTAGAACCTGGTCAATGCACTAGAGTCTGACTATGGGATCTACTACTAGCCAACATAAAATCACATGAGCTAAACTTGAAATCTGATGTATCGAGAGTACCTAGTATACCCTGCCAGAGGTATAGAGACATAATTAGCGTGATCACTAGATTGATGCTTACAAAAAGGACTTATAAACCTACAGAAGCACGTAATACTTGAACTTGAGGGTGACTGACCCTAATCCACTTTTGTATAAAGCCTACTCACAATTGAATACGTAAAAATTATAATATGACTGAAGTAAACTAGATAGCTCAGTAATATGCCATGCAAATTAGAAAAATGCAACATTTATTTCTGAAAATGAAATATTCAAAAACTGAGTCATGTGTATTTTCTTATCTATCCTACCTAATGTAAACATAACTAGGGTTCTGAGTGTATGAAAGAATCTACAAAAAAATAATTCTAAGACATGATAATCTGATTAAGAATGCTATAATAACTAAATCATTGTAATTTGCTATAATTCTAGAATCCCTAGGTCTAGATTGTATGGAGGGAATCACGAACCTAACAGAATTCTAGGGACCTAATGGGTGACAGGAACCTACCTATGAAATTCCACATACTTGGTGACAAAACTCACAGGGAAATATTTTGATTTAGGGGCTAGAATTAAAAAAAAACCTTGTTACGTTCTTGGAGAACGTTGGTCGACTAATTCTTCTCCTTTTTGTTCAACTTGATAATTTTTTTGGAGAATGATTTGACTAGGGTAAGTTATACTCAAGTAACTAGGCTAAATCTAACTAAAACGACAGAGTTTGGGGGTCCAGTGCACAAGGAAAATATTTTTTTCAAAAGACTTTTACAAAGGTTTTAAACTAGTTTTAAGACATAAGAATTGAGTTTGAGAAAGAGTAAAGTCAATTTCATTTCTTTAGAATGTTATCAGGGAACTAAGTATTCCCAAGGAGTAAATCTTTTCACAATTATGATGAGAGGATATACCGATTTCAAGAAGAGTTTTCACGAGTAGTTCTGTGTTCATCTCTTTTAAGAGATAGATTTTAAGTAATAATCTTAAACCACAGAGAAAGTCATGTTTTTAAACATATGAGCTAGTTACATTTTGGGAGTAGTATTGAGCACCGATATGGGAAAGAGTTCAAATAATTCATAGTTCTTCTAAACCATGTAGCCAACGTGGATAGAAAGGGTCATACTTCTTAGATAATTTCGTATTGATTTTTATCATAGCTTAGTTGATCCACTAAGTAAAGGAGTTTTGTACCCCGACAAGAATAGGATTGTTATGGCAGCATGGGCAAGACATTTTATCAACATATCATCACATAGGTCATAATGATGGTTGTCGATCAGAGACTCTCTCATGAAGTTACCTATATTTTCATATACAAAACTAATGATTATTTTGTTTTTCGATACACTAAGTTTCTATTACATGTTTTAAAGTTTTGTTTAAAATGCATCTTTATTAGCGCCTTATATTGAGATGACTTGACTTGAGATGAGCTAAGTGTTTTATTCTATTTCAAGATTTTATCTTATTTTGATTTTCCCTCACATGCTTGTATTTTGCATGTACTGACGTCATTTGGACTGCATCTTTTATGATGCACATACAGGTTACAAGGATCAACATCCAGCCCTTCGTTGATCCAGTTGAGCTTTAATGTTGTTGGTGAGCCTTCTTACTTTTAGGACGGTCCCTTGTTTGCTTTACTCGTTCTGGTTTTTATTAGGATTTCATGAGTCTTGTCCCCACATCCATATCGATTAGTAGAGGCTTCATAGGTTGATAGTTATAGTTCATAAGTCTTGTTCGTTTAAGTTATTGATGTGTGAGACTTGAGTTTCCACTTTGACTGGTGAATGTTTTCCTTAAATATTCAGAGCAGTTATCAGAGTTAAGGTTTTCATTTGAGTTATTCAATGTTGAGTAAGTCTTCTGCAAAGCGTTAAGTCAGGTCAAGTGTTCACTTAGGACTAGCAATGATTATTTAGTGACAGTCGCATCAAGGGTGTAGGCTCGGGACATGACAATATTTACTGTCAATTCTTCAAGAATATACTATGACATTTTTTACGGGGTATAAAAACAAAAATTTAGGTTTTTTACTCTAAGTTCTTGCTTTTTAAAAGAAAATTAGATGAAAAAGAAAGAAGGATGAAATGTGAGTGTTTCTTACTTTTCCTTTTTCGATCTATCTTTCTAGGACTATTTGAGATTTTGATTAAAGATATTTTTTCTCTTTTATTATCAAAGGGAAGATTTGTGATTCATTCTTAATACATATCAACAATGTTTGTCGTTATGTGTGTGATTTATCAATTAGAGAGGTTGAAGGATAGACTTCTACCAAAAAGTATTTTCTATTTTGGCACTAACATAGTTAAAGTATGGTTCTAGTCGTTTGCGCCAACTTAATGCTTCTGTACATGTATAGGTCTTACTATTATTTTCCCATTTGTTGCAGTGGTGGATAATGAGGAATTAACTCTTTTTCTTTTATCAAAACTTCATGATGATTCAAAAAACTATCGAGGCATTAGAAGATGCATCACATGAAGACACCTTTGAGGAATCTGGGGTAATAAGTATAATTATGGTTGAAGAAGTTTTAGGTAAATTGGACTTAATGATTCAAGTCCAAAAATCCATTTTTAGGAAACATGTTTTATGTGGGTGTTATAGAAGAATTAGAATAATTTACAATTCAAAATTATTCGCAAAAATATGTATAAGTAAGTCCCAAATATGTTGATGCATGACATAATGTGCCAATTTTGATGCTTGCAATGAGTGGTTATCTTAGCATGAACTTTTTTATTTCCTCAAACGATAAATCAAGTGGAGATAGTTACTTACCTTTTTCGAGAAAACAAAGCTTTTACCGTAATACTTATTTCAAAAAGAATTGTTAGTGTCAATTACACTATTGAGCTTCATTGTTTGTGTCTCAATATTCTATAATGCTAACCTCCTTATTTTATCAACAATTTATCAATAATATGAAAATTTTCCACTCCTAACCATAAGTGTATAAGTACAAAAAGTTTGTAGTGTAATGTCTATAATAGGGTTTAATAAAATAATGTAATTCTCAGTCCTAAGAAAAAAATTCTAGACTTCATTTCCTAGGGTACGCAAGAAAAAAATTTCCTACATGAAAAAAAAATCATATTCCCTTCTCATTTTTTGTTTAATTCACATAATTCTACTACTACAAGCCAGATATAATTTAATGTATTCTTCTCTAAAATTCCAAAACAATTACTGAATAACTTATTGTTGCAAGCATCTCTACATTAAACTACACGTTTATTTAAAAATCATGCTAAAAAAACTCAATTTTTTTTATTTCTTTCCAAACACACATAGTGATGTTAGAAAAATTATTAATTTTTTTTACCTTTCTAATAAATCTTTAAATTTAAAGACGAAACAAATTTTAATCTATTTCCAAATATGAGAAGATATCATAGGCAATTTATTAAACATTAAATTTCAAATAAATGATACTATTTCTATAGCTCAAAAATATATTTAAAAAAAATTCAGACACGAAGACTTTTTTTTGGGGAGTTATTAAACAATTTTCCTTTTTTATATTAGCATGAATATATTGATTTCTTTGTCAAACTCTTATATTTTCTCTATTTATCTTTTATAAAAAGGGAACCCTCTTACCTTCTTATCATCACAAACTCTTTTGAAGATATAAAATTCATCAAGAACCTGTCCAAACCCATAAAACAATCTCTTTCCAGAACATAAACAATAAAAAGTGGAAGTACAAGGTAGGTGCTCGTCAAAAAGTTGAAAATGCGTAGCTTCAAGACATGAATTTATATGACCGAAAACCCTCTACTGGTACAACCATGAGGTAATTTTTTTTACAAATCACCAAAAAAATTATTTTATGATGCATCAAATGATGTTCACATTGTAACAATATTAGGATTCGCTTTTGATGAAAGAGTTAATTATGAAATGATTTGTTTTCTCCTTAAGCACAAATAGTGTATAACTCTGTCCTATTAGACTTGCGTAGATGAGAAGAAATCACATAACATTAATTGTCTCTGCATTAGGCTTAGAAATATATATTGACCTTGAACTAAGAAATGACTCATATGCTTATTAGCTACTAGTGATTGTAACTAAGATGCTTTTGAATTGAATTGTCATTGTGAAGATCTATGATGAATTGTAGAGAGGCATTCTTGGTATTAAACATGAGCTTGATAAAATCTACAAATGTACACTTCTTCGGAACACAAAATGAATCCCACGATATGGTTGCTGCAGAAATGTCCATTTGTAGATTTTATCAAGCTCACATTCAACACCATGAGTACGCCTTTCCAGTTCATCATAGATCTTCACAATGATAATTCAATTCAAAAGCATCTTAGTTATTATAAGTAGTAGCTAATAAACATATAATTCATTTCTAAGTACAAGGTCAATGTATATTTCTAAGCCTAATGCAGAGACAGTAAATGATACTTGATTTTCTCTTATCTAACTAAGTCTAACAGGACAGAGTTATCCGCTATTTGTACTTGTGGATGTCCCAACCACCAAAGATACTTTAGAGTCGTGATCATAATTGAATCATAGCGTAAAGTGTAGATTAAAAGAAGGGGAAGGATACATCTTTTCAAATTTTTACAATCTTAACTTCAAACAGGGGTTAGTTTTATCTTTATATCATGAGGAAACTAATTCAAAAGCTTTTACGAATGTCAAGACTCACGTACTTTCCTTTGAACTCTGGAAATTTAAATTAAACCAAGTGGTATCTTCATTTATCTTGTAGTTTAACTGTAATTTCTGAAATGAAGGAGTAGAAAGCAGTGAACATATCATGCTGGGGTCGTTTTTATTGTAAGAAAAATATGGAAAATGAAGCCTTGTAGTTTACTCCTTAAAGTAGCAAGTACATTTGGGTAAGACTTAAGGAACCATTCATTTGTATAATGTTGTTAATGTACTTAATGACAAAATAATATGAACCTAGCATGGTGGAAACCTCTGTAGTGTATTAGTTACTTGCTTATGTTTCGATCTTCCAATTAGTTCATGAAAAATATGCCGCACTGGATTGGTCATGTATTTCATCTCAGATCATCCAGCACTCTAAATTTTAGAAGGTATGTCTATATGTAAGAATGGAGTTCTATCCACGAGGAATATTTATCATCAAATTTCTGAACAACCATTATCATCATTTAGCATGGCATAAATTCAATTGTTTTACTATCGATATGCGGGTGTATGGATTCATTTGTCTCGAAAATGCATTAGGTTCTTCCGAAAAAAGAATTATAATCAATTATTAAACAATGGAATGTTTAGTAGATCATGAATTAAAGATGGGGGATCTAGTTTCCAATCCATAGCACTAGACATAGAACTCGATCGAAGCCCGAGCTAGCTATTGGGACATGAGTGCTATACAATCTTAAATAATAATATAAAATAAAATAAGATTTGTTCCAAGATATTTAGTGATGCCTTCATGTCTAATCAAAAGACTTTCAATTTCCACAATAATTGTTATTGATGAAATGTTTTCCTTTACGAGCTTAGTGCTTCTCGAACACCCAAAACCTAAGCAATAAGGGAGTCATGAGGCGTATCTTGTCAACTAGAGTAACCTTTCATGAAGCTTCCATGAGATTTAGGGATTAACAGGAAATCTATCTCTAGCTCAAGATTCGAGCCTTAAGACCTAACATCTAAGTCCCAACCCTTGACCTCGACCCAAGTCCTAGGATACAAGACCCAAGCTTCGATCTTGACTCAAGCCTCGAGACCATTTGATACTAACTTGAGATTCAACTAGGAACTCAAGCACTTACTCCCGAGAAATATTCGAGATCTAACTCTAATCTTTACCTGAGATCCAATACCAAAACCTCGAGACTCGACCCTAATCCATATTAAAAATCAAAGTGAATCTTCAACAGTACACCCAAATTAAAGTAAATCTTTATAATGTGTTACAGTTTGACAAAATTTACAGATCACTTTTAAAATGAGTTATGTTAGGTTAGATTTAGAGGTCCAACCCAATGGAAACTATGTTGTGCCTGATTTTGGGCGAATTGGATGGACCACAAATAATGGCAATATTTGACACCAATACATGTAACACATTGGACCATAAGATGGACCAAGTAATAATAGTTATTCCTTGAAAACTTTGGTTTACTTTAAGGAATACTTAATGTTTTTGTACTAGCAATAAGAGATTAGGAAGCAGATCATAGACAACATGTCTGCTTCCAAACGAGAGCAAGATAATAATGTTATACTTGGTAATGTGCTTTAAATATGGCGTACTTGATTGCTTCATGGATGTTGTTAGGACCCAATAATTTAACAAAAGATATAGATGAAAAGGTGTAAGCAAACCAAAACATATACACAATAAAATATCCCTCCCAGAACCTGTTAATCACAAGTACATAGCCACCAAAGTAAAATATATATGTGTCTAAAGTGGAACAAAAGTACAAATCTTGTCTCAAACTAAAAGATCAGCCAACAAAATATAGATACATATAGGTAATACTCACCCTCACCTCTAAACTAGAGATACAATAGGCTTGAATATCAACACTTGTAGTCGGTGCTTGGACTTGCATCATGAAAAATATGTAGACTGTCGCATGAGTACCAAATCAGCAGGTACTCAGTAGGCCTCCCAAGCTGACTGAACAAGAGAATTAAAAGCAATTTGAAATGCTAGAATAAAAAGACCAAACTGAGGTCAAAAGAGCAGAATTTAAATGAGGTGCGCATAAATATACACAGAAAAAAAGAGTAAAGCTAACTAAACCTAACTAGCCCCATAAACCCAGAAGGTACACTCATACGCAAGTTTAAGTAAGACCCTGGATGGGCAACCATAAGCTTTATGGCTATACAAAATAAGATAACACTACTAAGAACAAGTCACGGTGAGTACAGATCCATAGGGTGCATTGCCCATACCTTGAATAAATTTTCCTAAAGAACTATAGAGGACATAGCCCAGACCTCTGACTATGGATAGGAATACAAGTTACCCAAGAGAAAGTCGATAGATATTAACTCCATAGAGGATAATGATCTTGATTCACAGACTACACCTGAAGATCAGATATCCAAATCTTTAATCTGCAATTAAGCATAAATAAACTCTGTACAGGATAATAAGCAACGTGATTAGGCCTTCAATTTGCGACTATAATAGCTACCGAAGGATCTCATATCAACTCGTCATTAAAGAACCATCGTGGAACGATGTCCAATCCTCGATATAATCGGCAGAATGCTCCAATCTCGAACCAATTCCAATCCCATGCCGCCAAGTTAAGCCTGACGTCTCAATTGGAAACACGTGCCATAGAAAGAGGGAGAATTGATAGAAGGTCGTCAAGGTTAAGTCAATTCTTACTTTAAGGGTCATTTTATAAGACCCGTGTTCTACACCAATCCACAGGGAGCTAAACCCTCTTAAAGGATGTCAAAGCAAAAGTAAGACAAAACGACCCCAAATATCATAAGTCTATGGCAAGCGCTGGTCTAAGCCTAAACTAAGACCAAACATGCCCAAGTCAATCAATAAAGACAATCACAAAGGTATACCAAAAGTTAAGGAGGGCCATATTTAGCAATTAATATGCTTTTAATATCGAAAAGCTCGATGAAAGCTTAAAACATGGACTCTAAGTAATTTAATAATGCTCAACCAGATACCAGCACAAAATTCAAAAAAATCATGCTTTCACATAATCAAGATTAATATAAGAATGAGAAGTCGTGGCATACCTTTAGGTTGAATGTCTGTTCTCCAAATAACTTCTCATGAGATTTTTCCTTTCAAACAGCCTTCAAACGCTACCACGCTATCAATTATGTGATCACAATGTTAATACGGTGGTTTAGATATTAAGTTCACAAAAAAAAAAGTAACCAAATTAGAGTAAAAAGGGGAGATAAGGAAACCGTGCCTAAAATTTCCAATTTGACTTCATCAAAAGATCATAATGACTCCCTGAACTTGTGTCACACAACAAAATACAATTTGAGGGTTGGAACAGCTTAAACAATCTACATGCATTATTCACCAATTTTTGAAGTACACAAAAAGAGGTAATGGCTTTTACAAAACGTTATGACTTTAATGAAGAGTTTTGACTTTGATGAAAAGTTGTGACTTATGAAAGGTTGTTACTCTTATGAAAAGGTGCAACTTTAATGAAGAGTTGCAAAATGTTGCGACTTTGATGAAGAGTTGCGACTTTTATGAAAAGTTGCAAGTTATATGAAAGGTTATGAGCTTTCCAAAAGTGTTGCAACTTTTTCAAATAGTTGAAACTTTTCTGATGAAGCACAATTAAAAATTTTTTACACTACCCTTTGTTATCTATAAATAGAGGTATTTCCTCTCATTATAAAACTACAAAATTTCTACACCTCTTAGTATTTTTCTCCTTCTCCTTATCCTCCTCCTCCTCATTCACAATTAAATATTTGTGTACTTTGCTCTTGTTGAATGACTCACTAAGACCATTGCTTATGTTAGAAATCCTGGTTTGTCTTTTAACAATCCTGGTAAGATGTAATAATTTTCATTTTCCTTCACATTATTAATGATTGTTATTACGTAATCTTGCATGTAAGATAATATAGTGTTTTAGTGATAATGACAGATATACTTTGAGTAATACATTGTAAATTTTGTGATATTTAATTCCCGCGTGTAGCGCGTTCAGTTTTACTAGTTATAAATTAAATGAAATGTACATTTGAATTTTATATTTTTGGAGGGTCATAAACTTTACCTTTTCAATTAGAAAGAAGAATAGTTAGTTTTAAACAATAACATAAAAATGAAGAGAAGTTACACTATTCTTAGTGATATCATGATTTTGAGTGAATAAAAGTTAGAAGATTAACTCATTTGGCTAATTCATACTACCCATATTTTTATTGTTCAAATATAGGTATCAACCCACAGTGGTAGATCTAGGATTTCAAGGTTGTGGGTGCTCGAGTAAAAAATATAACAAATACATATTAAGAGGGAAACTCAAACTCAGATTCAACAACACAAAAGAGCCTTAAGCACCCACCCAATAGCCAATAGACTAGTTAGATCATTTGGTCATTGGGTTCTCTATATTAATTTATACAAATACCTCTTAATTTCTATATATATATATATATATATATATATATATATATATATATATATATATATATATATATATAAATGGGTGCTCGAGCACCCGAACTACAAAACGTGGGTCCGCCCCTGTCAACCCCTATTTTACCTATGTGTAAAATAACTCATTCAAACCATTAAAATATGAACGGCTTGACCAGATCACCAAAATATGGGCTCATTTTTCAAGCATTATGAGGCATTTCCGTGCATTGGGTTGACTATATGGGGAAACAAATTTAAAACTTTTATGAATGTCAAGACTCGAGTGAGCTAAAGTTTTCTATAGTCTATGTACTTTACTTTGAAATCTAGAAAGTTAAATTAAACCAGTGCTATCTTCATTTATTTGTAAGTTAAATCTTAGTTTCTGAAAAAAGGAGAAGCAAGTAGTGAGCATGTCATGCTTGATGTAGTTTTTGTTGTAATCAATAATTTCATCGTGTTTTAGTAGTGTTTATGAGAATTTTGATATTATAATTGTATTATTAATTGTGTGAGGTTTAATTAGTAATGAGTGAGTAGTGGGTTGGTATATAAATTATATTAATAAATTAAAATTATAATCAATAGTTGAACGCCAAGTATTTTTAAAATTATTTAAAGAGTTTAATTTTTCAAAAATTAAGAAATGTGGTCAATTTTGAACCCAAAGATGGAAGACAAGGGTATTTTGGACATAATAGGTGAATGAAAAGTCTATTGAAGTAAAGTCACACACACACACACACACACACACACACACACACGCACACACACACGCACGCACGCGCACGCGCACACGTCACGCACACGCACACGCACACACCAGCACCCGCACCCGCACCCGCACGCGCACGCACGCACACACGCACACACGCACACACACATGCGCACGCACACACACACACCTATAAGTGTAGCCTTTATGGATGTGGATCAAAAAATGGGCCATGTTAGAGAGATTACTCCTCATCATTAACTGCGTTTACTTCAAGGAATACTTTAAATATATAATAAGATAAGGCATGCATATTTTCCTCACTCTCAACCTTTCATTTATATATTACGTGATATCGCACCGTTGGAAGCAAAATTGGTCATATAAATATTAGATGTTTCACAAGATTTTGTTGAAGTATTAAAGAATTCAAAATTCATGCATCCATCATTAACGATGAAATATATGAATATCCTTGCATCTCAAAATCTTCAATTGTTTTAGAAAGAATAATTTAGTACTCCCTTCGTTTCACAAAAACTGACCAGGTTTGACTTAGCACAAAGTTTAAGAATATAATGAAGACTTTTGAATCTTGTGGTCATAAATTAAAATCAGGTCAAATGTACAAAATTGACCTTTGATCTTGTGGCCTTAAACATGTCACCTGGAAAGCTGAAATTAAAATGTTACCAAAAAGAGAAAGAGGCCATTCTTTTTAAATAGACTAAAAAGGAAAGGAGATCATTCTTTTTTAAACGGAAGGAGTATTGTCTATCTTCAAAGCATAAAGGATATCAATGTTCAGTCACAATGTTCTAGTATGTGTCTCTTTGATAATGCAATTACCATTATCTTCTACCTATTGTTTTATGTAAGTATAAAGTCATAAGAGAATCATACTTGTAATTACATCGTCTGATGCCTAAGCCTCCGCCCTCACTGGAGATGCATAAAAAATAACCTAATTGTCTACCTCTATCTAGGCCATAAGTGTGACCACATTACCTGCCTCTCTGAAGACAACCCCGAATGCCCTATTTTACACTACGATGGTCCAAACCCTGACCTCAACTCCTAAGTAAAGGTGTTGGGGGAGCTTTCTATTGAGTAGGAGTTATCCGCCTATGCATAGAACAATTTCTAGACCAATGGTCAAGATCCTAGACTCAAAGAAACCTAGAGATGATCAAGTCCAAGAAGTGTGGTCTCCTCAACCTGAAGCACAAGACTAGGAACCATGACTCTAACTAGAGACAACCTCAATCCAGTTGTACCAGTCACCCTTTAAAGAGTATATGAGTCCTGGACAAGCCGTCTAGGCTGACCGGGCCTGTCATAGAAGTCTCTCTCCTTGGAATGCATGGGACCTGTTATACTTCCCCTCATATATCTCTTGGGCCTCAAGACAGAGTTTTTAAATAGTGCAGACATCATCAGCAACATGTAGAAAGGAATGACCCCTAGAGACCATAGTGAGTCTCAAACTGTAGCTGAAGTCTCAACTCATGTACAAAGCATCGAACTCTTTCCTCCTCAGTAGGTAAAAAAAATAGCATGTCTGGATGACTTATGAAACCTTGCCTCTTACTCTGACACAGTTATGGAGTCTGCTCCAATCTAGAGAAGTGATCCTGAAGATGATCTCTCACATTGTTGGGGATAAACCTTGCCAAGAAGGTCTCAAAAAACTCAGTCAAATTGATTAGAGGGTATGTAGTTGTCCTCTTCTTAAAGAATGTACGCTACCACATAGCCCATCTAGCTGATAAGCATTTAAATCGGTCTTCTCGACCCCACTAAGACCAAAGAATAAAGTCGCTCCCGACAAGTAGTTAGAAACTCGTGGGCTACCTCATTCACAAACCTAGAAAACCTCAGAGATGAAATACTAAAAAACACTCTAAGCATCTTTTTCTTCTCAAGTTCCATAGCTTCGGCTGCAATCATGAGCTACGAAGACCAGGTACTAACTTTCCAGGGTTCCTTTGGTGCATCTGTTGGTGCCTCGTGCATGCCTCCTAGCACTGTCAGGAGTTGAGTATGGCTATATGAGATTTGGATCTATAATTTGTCCATATGGTGGTTGAGCTGGTCTGTCCCCATCGACTACTCTAGAATACATGCAGTTGGAGGGTTTCCTCCGGACCCCTCTCCTTATATAGGGGTGGTGTCGCACCACTATCTTGAAGGGGAGGTTAACCCCTATACCAGGTCGTCGTTCATCATGTACGAGGCATCTTGTTAAAAAAATGAAACAATTGAGATTTTAAGAAACCAATAGCAGACACATCGCAAAAAATTGATACAAAAGAGAATAATTCTTAAAGACGCTCTATAGCCTACAAAATATAGGATACAAAATATGAGTAATGAGTATACGGGTAGAAGTAACGAGAAAAAAACACTAGCAATAAGAAAAGAAATTGAAACAAAGCAACCAAAAACTATAAATACAATAAAATACCTATTATGTAAGACATGAGTATCATAACTATCGAATACAAAAACATAAAAGTGCCAAAAGTAGACCAAAAAAATTGTCTCAAATACAAATGACTAGCTAACATAAATGCAGAAGTAGACCATTTGATCCAGGATGCCAAGTCCTCGCCCTTATCTCCGATATTCTAAATTAAAAAAGATGGCACGAATGATCATCGCTAGTAACTAGTACTAATACCTACATCATAATAAAGATTCAGAGTGTATCATGAGTACCAAAACATAGGTACTTTGTAGGCATCATAGGTCGATGAAGCAAGAAAGGGGAAAACAATAAGAAAAATATATAATCTTGACACAAATAGATGTCCAAGCGGATAGGAACAAAACCACACAAGCATACCGAAAGAAAATCTAAGTGCAACTAAGCAAAACCTAAGTAAAAAACCCTATAAGCGCATGAGGTACACTCTTGGCATTTTTAAGTAAACCTCGAACCAATCCCATTGTAACACTTCGAAAATACAAGACATGTTCTAGAGCCTAACTTGAGTGTCATAAGGTTTAGATACTGTTGGAAGGTCAATATTAATTAATATAATTCATTTAGAAAGTCTAGAAACCAAAATGTCAAGAACATCCATGACGTTCGGAAACAAGTTCAATGAGGTACTAGCGTGCCTTGGCCTATTTGACTAGCTTTTAGGAGTCATAAAATGAGAAAAATTTGTGGAAGGGTGTCCAACATGTATTAGATATAAATGATAGTCTAAACGTCTGGGCACGACTCTTCAAGGACCAACCAAGGGCCCTTGAGGAGGACCTTTGCATTTTGGAGTCAAAGGACTACCCAAGGCAGTGTGCACAGACGAGTGCCATTGACAGGGCGTGTATCAATTGACGCGGCGTCGATGGCCACCGTTGATGTAAACTTATTCAATTTGTCCAAAGTTTCATTTTTTCAACTCTCTGAACTTAGAGAAGGACATGCAGCACGGAGGGAGCAGTGGTCATCGTTTCAAAGACAGACTGTCGATCGAGGTCTCATTTATGAGATCCTAAGTTGCAGCACATTTTTAAGTTAGGTTTCATTAATTAATTAAAGGGTTAGTTAATTTATTGGGGGATTAGTAAGGTCTAATTTAGTTAGTTAACCCCTTATATAAAACCCTAACCTAATTAGTCTAACTTAAACCTACATAATTCCCAAACCCAAAACTCTCTTCCTTTTCTCTTCTTTTTGTCTCCCAAAAAAACCAATTGAAGACCAAGCTAGAGGTGAGTTCAAGGTATGCAAAGGGTCAATTTCCTCCATCAATATTCATCAATTAATAAGGTATGGGATCTCTATCACCTTTGAGACCTCTTTCCTCAAAGGGTTCCATCAACTTGATTTCAAAAGTTGAGTTTTCAAATGGGTTTCATCCAATATCGAAGTTGATGTTATGGATTACATTGTTTATGTTTTTTATTTTGGATTATGAATAGATTAACATGTAATTTAACTCAATTATGATATATATTTAAGGATTATTCTAGTTTGTAGAAGATGACTTTTACCTCTTAACCCTAGGTTGTGATCTTGATATGAATTGAGTAATATTAGTTCAATTGAACTTGTTATTAGTTGAATTACTATCCTATGATGTTTTTGTATTAATCATGACTAAATTAGGATTCATTGTAAAACCTATTATGTTAGTTCTTGAGAAGTTGATCTAGGTGATGACGTACGTTGTGAATTGATCTAAGTATCTTAACTTAAGCTATGAACTAGTATTGGATTTTGATGTAGTTATTCCATTAGCCTTGTTATCATGTTTTTTATTGTTATATGATGATATTATACCCTAATTGGGTTGAATTAAGGTTGATGGTAAAACCTTGATAATGAATTATGATGGAGACTTGGTAAGTCTTGTGATCCCTAGTATTTAATTCAGTTAAGTTAATTGTGATTAAGTCATGATGTTGTATTGGAGTATGCCTTGTATTAGGATTTATAGGGTTGGTATGATGTTGAATTGAAATGTCTTTACTATAATTTTGAGGTGTTGGCTAAGATGTAAATGTTATAAGGATGGTGAATGATTTACCAATGTTCCTTATCATGATATGAAAATGTTAATGTGCTAACCTTACCTATATGAATTGTAATGAAAGGACAATACTCATCCAATTATTATTGAGCCATGATGATGGTTATTCTTATACAATGGTATACCTTATGACCAACATTAAGTGATGATGATTAATATAGGTGTTAAAGACATTTCAAAAGGGGACTTAGCTTAGCATCGAGTGAACTTGACAATGAGAGCTATTGACTTTCCTTAGAGGGAGATACACCCTATAGTTCCACATAAGGTGTTGAATCCCTATGACGGATACTTATCCATTACATTTCCATAAGAGGAGGCCCCAATTGCAAAGTGGTATGTATAGAGATTATACCTATCTCTTAGTTCTTGAACTATTTTGCCCTTATAGGAAGACTAGCTAGTGGATCCACCTAGAAAGCTACCTTTATGTTTTGTTTTACTTTGTCCGATAGACCACCTTCCATCGGTGTAAGGTTTTACAACACCTGATTCCACACTTAGCTCTTGTGTTCTATGTCGGTTAAGGCAAGTGTTCCCAAAATTAAAAAGAAGTAATAAGGTACAAACCAACTAGGGTGACTTGAGAGGTTGACTTAGCTTAGGTAGGGATATGGGAATCTACATATGCCTTGCACTAGTATTCCTTGAGGGAAACCTTAGGAGGATGTTCTTATGTATGTATATGATTACAATGTTACATGATATGTATATGATGAACTTGCACATTTTTGATTTTATATGTTGATTATTTTCACTTATGAATATGTGTTGCTTTACATTCTTAAAGTATGATGATATGTTCTCTTAAATGATGTGCTATATGAAGTAGGAGATTGGTCTTGATTCTTGTTGAGTTACTTGATTGAGTAAGGTCATGGGGCTTTTCTTAGTCATTGCACTTGTTGACTTTATAGAGGTTCATGGGTAATTGTCTTACTTTGGTTATATTATAATGAACTATATTTATGCTTGTGGTTATTATGACTTGATGATAGGGTTACTTGACTATGTATTCAATTATATGATATGCATATTAACTTGACTAGATTAGTATTGTTGGTCTTGTGATGTTCATGCTTTGAACTTAATGAATATGTCTAATTGATCGGTATGGTCTTGTTTAATGTGCATAAAGGTTTCCAAAGTAAATTGCAAACTTAACGAAATGTCCCCTTTTTTGCATGATTTGATATTATATGTTTGCATATTGTCTCATACTTTAGTACAAGTGGTGTACTAACCACATTTCTTCCTTTTTCTCAACATTTTAGGTTCCGGTCGTTGAAGGACTTTTTGGAGACGATTTTGAAGAAGCCTTGGAGTTCTTAATCATCCAAGTTGGATAGGTCCTCACTTTCCGAGGGCAATGCCACTATCAAGACTATGGTGTTGTTTAGTTTTAAGACTCTTATTTTTCTTTTCTTTACATTCTGATATTAATCACTTTATGACCTATATGTGGTATTATTTCATTGATGTATGAGCTAGGCCAAAATGTGATATACTCATGTTAAATGGTTATGAGATGAGACATGTTTTTGAGATTATCTTATATTCTATATATCTATGTGCAATAAAAGTAGAAGACTAAGTAATATTCCTATATGAAGGGTCTATATATGCTCGATATATATATACTATGTGTATGTAGAGGTTTATGTAAACCTCAATGTAGAAGTAGTAAAAAAAAGTTTCAAAATTCAGCTAATTTTGACCTATGAATTTAATGATGTAAGCTAAGAGGCTAGACTTAGTCCTTAAAGAGGACGACGATGCCACTTATAGCTATGGGGTATTCCCAGATGTGACAAACTTGGTATAAGATCATGAGGTTAATTATCTTTTAGTTGATGTCTCTCTCAACCACGTCTATGCAGGTTTGTATTCATAACTGTGCAGCGTGCCACACTTATGAATAGGAATGTATATAGTGCTTAAGAAAAGTCTCACTTTCTTGGAAGTCCAATTCGTGGCTCTAGAGTATTAATTCTATGTGTTTTTACATCTATTCATCTTATTGTGATTATAGGCAATGAATTTTCAAAGGAATGCGGCACGAAGACTTGAGGAAGAGATTTCCAATGCGGGAGTTCCTCCCCATGGTAGTTTAGTCCCTACTCTTGAGGTAAATGTTAATGATGACCAAGATCCGGTCGATCCTCCTTTGATGGATGGTGCCATAAGGTATGCTTTCTTCCAAATACCTCGATCCATTACTACCCAAGCACAAGCCGCCACTACTCAAGCTCAAGACGGGCAAAGTTAATTGGGAGGTTGTACCCCGAGCAAACCAACAAGTTATTACCATGCCCTCTCGTCTAAGGGATTTCACTAGGATGAATTCCCCCTACTTTCTATTGGTCCAAGGTTGAAGAAGACCCCCAAGAGTTCATTTATGAAATCTACAATAGCCTTTATGCTATGGAGTTGTCTACTAGTGAGAAGGCCGAGTTAGCCACTTACCAACTCAATAATGTAGCCCAAACTTAGTATGTCTAATGGAAGGACAATAGGCCTTTAAGGGGTGAACCGGTGACTTGGGAGGTGTTCAAGAAGGCTTTTCTTGATAGGTTCTTTCCTAGGGAGAAGAGGGAATCCAAGGTGGTGGAGGTGTTCAACCTTCGTCAAGAAGGTATGAGTGTTATTTAATACTCTTTGAAATTCACTAAATTGTCAAAATATGTTCCTTCTTTGGTTTCCGACCCTAGATAAGAAATGAACCTCTTTGTGACGGGAGTGTCAGATATGTTGCAAGAGGAGTTTCATTCGGCTATGCTACATGACAATATGAACATTTATCCTCTCATGTTCATGCTCAACAATGGAAGAGACAAGGGCTAAGAGGAAGAGTAGAGATGCCAAGAGGGCAAGATCTTTTGATGGTGGTTCTTCCAAGGATAGTCTTGAGATTCAAGACAAGCCTAGGTAATAAAAGGGTGTATAATCAAGTTCCTTCCAATTTCACTAAGGCTTGGGATGATAGGGTTTCTAACTCTAAGCCTAAGAAGGGAAGAGATGTTAGTTAACCAAAAAACAAGTCTACTTGTGCCAAGTGTGGAAAGGGTCATTTATGTGAATGCTTAGTCGGAACGGGCAATTGATTTAGTTGTGGAAAGAGTGGCCACAAGATTAGATATTTCCCAAATTTGATGGGTTAGGACAAGGGTAGTGGGAAAGCAAGTGGTTCTAATGATTCTTCGAAGAAGAATTGCTTTTATGCACTTCGCTCAATAGGTGAGCAAAAGACTTTTCCCAACGTGGTGATCGGTATGTTTAAAGTATTTTCATTGATGTATATGCTTTACTTGATCCGAGCGCTACATTATCTTTTGTTACTCCCTTGATAGCTAAGAAACTTGATATCTTACCCGACATTTTCTATGAACTTTTTATGGTGTCTACCCCAGTGGGTGAGTCGGTGGTACCAAAGAAGATGTATACAAATTGTCCTATAATGTTGCCTAATAGAATTACTTATGTTGAACTAGTAGAACTTGATATGTTTGATTTTGATGTCCTATTGGGTATGTGTTGGTTGCATGCTTGTTTTTCCTCTATAGATTGTAGAACGAGGGCGGTGAAGTTTAACTTTCCAAATGAGCCCATTTTAGAGTGGAATGGGGGGATATTCTATTCTTAGATGTCGTATCATAACTTGTTTGAAAGCTTGCAAAATTATCTCTGAAGGGTTTTTATACTATATAGTAAGAGTCCAATATTTAGACTCCGAAATTCCTCCCATTGAGTTGTTCCCCGTAGTAAGGGAATTTCCGGAGGTCTTTCCTAATGATCCTCTCGGTATTCCTCCCGAACGGGAAAGTTATTTTGGCATCGACTTATTACCGGATACAAATCCCATTTGAATTCCTCATTATCGGATGGCTCCAGCCGAATTGATAGAGTAGAAGTCTCAACACAAAGATTTACTAAACAAAGTTTCATTCGACCTAGTATTTCTCCATGTGGTTCTCTAGTATTTTTTGTTAAGAAGAAGGATGGGTCCCTTAGAATATGTATTGATTATTTCAAACTAAATAAAATTACTATTAAGAACAAGTATCCTGTCCCTCGAATTGATGACTTGATTGATCAACTCCAATGGTCAAGCTACATTTCTAAAATTGATTTGAGGTCGGGTATCACCAACTTAGGGTGAGAGGTATGGATCTACCAAAAATGGAATTTTGGACAGGATATGGTCTCTATGAGTTCTTAGTAATGTCCTTTGGTCTTACTAATGCCCGGCGGCATTTATGGATCTCATAAATAAGGTGTTTCAAAGTTACCTAGATTCATTTTTTATCGTCTTCATTAACGACATCTTGGTATATTCGAAAAATGAGGGTGATCACATGGACCATTTGAGAGTGGTGCTATAAGTGATTAAGGAGAACAATTATTTGCCAAGTATAGAAATGTGAGTTTTGGTTGGGTTCGGTGGTGTTTCTTGGTCATATCATCTCTAGTTAGGGAAATGAGGTTGATCCAAAAAAACTGAGGCGGTGAAGAATTAGCCTAGACCATTGACTCAAATCAACATTAGGCGTTTCTTAGATCTAGCGGGTTATTATCGGAGGTTTGTGGATAGTTTTGCGTCCATTGCATCTCCCTTGACTACTTTGACCAAAAGATTAAGAAGTTTGAGTGGTTAGAGGCATGTGAAAGGAGCTTCCAAATGTTGAAGGACATGCTTACTTCTTCTCCTGTATTGACTCTACTTTAAGGTACAAAGGCTTTTGTAGTATATTGCGATGCATCTCGAGTCTGGTTGGGGTGTGTTATTATGCAACATGGGAAGGTTTTATCCTATGCCTCTAGGCAACTCAAGGTACACGAGAGAAAATATCTGACTCATGACCTTGAATTAGCGGCAATGGTATTTGCTTTAAAGATTTGGAGTTATTACTTATATGGGGTCCATGTGGTTGTGTATACGGACCATAAAAGTCTTCAATATGTATTCACTCAAAAGGATTTAAACCTCCAACAAAGGATATGCTTAGATTTTTTGAAAGACTATGACATGAGTGTCCTCTATCGTCCTGGTAAGGCTAACGTGGTAGCAGATGCTTTGAGTCGACTGTCCGTGGGAAGTGTATCCCATGTTGAGGAAGACAAGAGGAACCTAGTGAAGGATATTCATAGATTGGCTAATTTAGTGGTTCGGATTAAAGATTCTCCTACAGGTGGTGTGGTGGTACGTTATAACTTTGAGTCGTCTTTTGTAGTCGAGGTGAAGTCCAAAAAACACCTTGATCAAGCATTGATGGAGTTAAATGAATCGATTCTGGGCAAACTTAATTAGTCATTTTCCTTAGAGGGTATGGTGTTTTGAGGTACCAATGGAAATTATGTGTTCCAAATATTGGTGGTTTGAGGAGTCAGATTCTTGAGGAAACTCATGCGTCCTGTTACTCCATTCATCTGGGTTCGACAAACATGTACCATGACCTTAGGGAAGTGTTTTGGTGTGAAGTTTTGAAAAAAAGACATAGCGGAATTTGTTGATAAGTGTCCAAATTGTCAAAAAGTGAGAGCCTAACATTCAAAGTCGGGTGGTTTACTTCAAGAAATCCATTTTCCTACTTGGAAGTGCGAATACATTATATGGATTTTGTGCTAGGTTTGCCTCGGACACAAAAGAAATATCTATATAGATGATTGGGGATAGGTTGACCATGTCCGCTCATTTTATTCCCATCAAGTCTACTTATTCAGCGGAAGATTATGCAAGGATCTCCACATCTGAGATTGTGTGTCGCCATGGTATTCTGCATCCATCATATCAGATAAGGGTGCACAATTCACATTTAGGTTTTGGAGGTCATTTCAACAATAGTTGGGTACCAAGGTGAAGCTAAGCACTACTTTTCATCCCCAAACGGATGGTCAAGCGGAGCGTACTATTCACACCCTTGAGGATATGCTTAGAGCTTGTATTATTTATATCAAGGGAAATTTGCATAAGCATTTTCCTTTGGTGGAGTTGGCTTATAATAATAGTTTTCTTTCATCCATATCCATTGCTCCTTATGAATCCTTGTACGGTAGGAGGTGTAGGTTTCCTATTGGATGGTTTGAAGTGGGTGAGTCTTCACTTTTGGATACCGATGTGATCTATAAGACTTTGGAGAAGGTTTATATCATAAGGAACCGGTTGGAAATAGCCTATAGTCGGCAATAGTCCTATGTTGACATAGGAGAAGGGATTTAAAGTTTGATGAAGGTGATAAAGTGTATTTGAAATTTCTCCTATGAAAGGGGTGGTTAGATATGGCAAGAAAGGGAAGTTGAGTCCTCGTTATGTGGGTCCTTATGAAATCTTACAAAGGGTTGGTAAGGTTGGCTATGAGTTAAGGTTGCCTAGTGAATTTGCTTCGGTTCATCCGATTTTTCATGTTTCTATGCTTAAGAAGTGTATAAGTAATCCCGAGTTTATTCTTCCTATTACGGGTCTTGGTGTGAAGAATAACCTCTCTTATGAGGAAGTTCTGATTCAAATCCTTGATAGGCAAGTAAAGAAGTTAAGGAACAAGGAGGTGGCTTCCGTAAAGGTGTTATAGAAGAATCACCTACTTGAGGGTGTAACATGGAGTCCGAGGCCGACATGAAATCTGTTACCCTCATCTGGTTAATAAATAAGTTTAGTTATTCCTATTAAATGAAAATAATGACTAAAATTTATGCTTCTCAATTTTTTATGATGTTTTTCAAAAATGTGAATTTCGATGTTGTTACAGTAAGTTATAGTGAAATGTACTTTCAACTTGGAAATTTTGCAATTTTTCTTTTTTTGTTTTTGTAATGTTGTGCATTTAGATATGGGAAGTCTTTATGAAATGATATGTGGCATGTTGATAAGTTAAGATTTGGCATAATTGACTCATGTAAGGAATGTTAAGCTCTAGTGGTTGTGAGAAGGATATTCGTCATAATGTGATGTTGAGCTTTATGTGTGGTAATTGAAGTTTTGAATTGCCTTGTGTAAATGATATGATTGATTTTTTTATGTATGTATTGTTGGTTGGGTTGTTAGTCTTGATTCTATTCCTTCCTTTCTAAAATGTTTAGTGTCATTTGGGGACGAAGGTTCCTAAGGGGGAAGATAATGTAATAATTCAAAAATACAAGACGTGTTCTAGAAACTAACTTGAGTTTCATAAGGTTTATTCACTGTTTTAAGGTCCATTTTAATTAATATAAGTCATTTAGGAAGTCTAGAAACCAAAACGTCCATGACGTTCGCAAACTAGTTCAGTGAGGTACTAGAGTGCCCTAGCCTATTTGACTAGCTTTTAGGTGTCAGAAAATGATGAAAATTGATGGAAGGTTTTCTAACATATATTAGATTAATTCATAGTTGAAACATTCGGGAACAACTCCCCAAGGACAAACCAAGGGCCCTTTATGAGGACCCTTGCATTTTGGGGTCAAATGATTGCCCAATACAGTGTGCACAGACGAGTGCCATCGACGGGGTGTGTGTCAATCGACAGGGCATGGATGGACACTTAGTCAATTTGGCCAAAGGTTCATTTTTTAAACTCCCTGAACTTAGCGATGGAAACACGGAGGGAGCAGTGGTCGTCGTCTCGCAGAGGGATCGTCGATCTGGGTCTCGTCTGTGAGGGCCTAAGTTGCTGCACGTTTTTGAGTTGGGTTCTATTAATTAAATAATGGGTTAAATAATTAGTTGGCGGATTTGGGACGTCTAACGTAGTTAGTTAACCCCCTATATAAATCTCTAACCTAATTAGACTAACCTAAACTCACATAATTCCCAAACCCAAAACTCTCTTCCTTCTCTCTTCTTTCACTCTCCCAAAGAAATCCCATTGAAGACGAAGATAGAAGTGGGTTCAAGGGCTGAAAAGGGTTAATTTCCTCCATCAATCTTCATCAATTAGTAAGGTATGGGACCTCTTTCACCTTTGAGACCTCTTTCCTCGAAGGGTTCCATCAAATTGATTTCAAAAGTTGAGTCTTCAAGTGGGTTTCATCCAATCTCAAAATTGATGTTATGGATTACTTTGTTTATGATTTGTTTTGTATATTATGAATAGATTGACATGTAATCTAAATCAATTATGATATATCTTTAAGGATTGGTCTAGGTTGTAGAAGATGACTTTTATCCCTTAACCGTAGGTTGTGATCTTGATTAAATTGAGTAATGTTGGTTCAATTGAATTGGTTATTAGTTGAGTTAATATCCTATGATGTTGTTGTATTAATCATGAATAAGTTAGGATGAATTATAGTTCTATCATGCTAGTTCTTGAGAAGTTGATCTATGTGATGAAGTATGTTGTGAATTGACCTAAGTATCTTATCTTGAGCTATGAACTAGTATTGGATTATGATGTAGTGATTCAATTAGCCTTGTTATCATGTTGGTTATGGTTATATGATGATACTCTACCCTAATTGTGTTGAATTAAGGGTTGATCGTAAAACCTCGATGATGAATTATGAAGGAGACTTGGTAAGTCTTGTTATCCCTATTATTTACTTCAATAATGGTTAATTATGATTAAGTCATGATGTTGTATTGGAGTATGTCTTGTATTGGGACTTATAGGGTTGATATGATGTTGAATTGAAATGTCTTTACTATGGTTTGTGAGATGTTGTCTAAGAAGTAAATGTTATAAGGATGGTGAATGATTTACCAATGTGGCTTATCATGATATGAAAATTTTAATGTGTAGCCTCACCTCTATTAATTGTAATGAAAGGACAACACTCATGCAATTCTTATTGAGATATGATGATGATGATGATGTTTATACAAGGGTTAGACCCTATGACCTACATTAAGTTATGATGATTAATAAAGGTGTAAATACATTACAAAAAGGGACTTAGCTTAGCACCGAGTGAACTTGACAATGGAAAGTGTTGACTATCCTTAGAGGGATATTCACCCTATAGTTGTGCATGAGATGTTGACTCCCCTATGGGGGATACTCATACATTTGATTCCCATGAGAGGAGGCCCTAATTGCCAAGTGTTATGTAGAGGGGTTATATCTAACTATTAGGTTTTAAACTATGTTGCCCCCATAGGAAGACTAGCTAGTGGATCCACCTAGAAAGCTACGTTTATGATTGGTTTTACTTTGACCGGTAGACCACCTTCTATCGGTGTAAGGTTTTACAACACCAGATTCCACACTTAGCTCTTGTGGTATATGTCGGCTAAAGCAAGTGTTCCCTAAACTAAAATGAATTAATGAAGTACAAACAAACTAGGGTGAGTTGAGAGGTTGACTTAGCTTAGGTAGGGGTATGGGACTCTACATATGTCTTGCACTAGTTTGCCTTGAGGGAAACCTTATGAGGATGTTCTTATGTATCTATATGCTTATAATGGTACATGATATGTATATGATGAACTTGCACATTGTTGATATTATATGTTTATTATTTTCACTTATGAATATGTATTGGTTTAAATTGTTAAAGTATGATGATGTGTACTCTTAAATGCTATGCTATGTGAAGTAGGAGGTTGGTCTTGATTCTTGTTGAGTTACTTGATTGAGTAAGGTTATTGGGATTCGGTTGGTCATTGCACTTGTTGACTTGATAGAGTTTCATGGGTAATCGTCTTACTTTGGTTATGTTATAATGAACTATTATTCTTGCTTGTGGTTATTATGACTTGATGATAGGGTTACTTGACTATGTATTAAATTATATGATATCCATATTGACTTGACCAGATTAGTATTGTTGGTCTTGTTATGCACATAATGAATATGTCTAATTGATGAGTATGGTCTTGTTGAATGTGCATAAAGGTTTTCAACATAAATTGCATACCTAATGAAATGTCCCTTTTTAGCATGATTTGACATTATATGTTTGCATATGTCTCATACTTAGTACAAGTGGTGAACTAACTCCATTTATTCCTTTTTCCCAACATTTTAGGTTCCGGTCGTTGAAGAAATTTTTGGAGAAGAGTTTGAAGAAGACTTGGAGTTTTTAATCATCAAAGTTGGGTAGGTCCTTACTTTCCGAGGGCAATGCCACTATCAAGCCTATGATGTTGTTTTAGTTTTAAAAAACTTATGTTTCTTTCCTTTACATTTGGATATTAAAGGTTGTATGACTTATATGTGGTTTTATTTCATTGATGTATGGGCTTGGCCCAAATTTGATAATACATATATTAGATGGTTATAAGATGAGACATGCTTTTGAGACTATGTTATATTCTATATATGTGTGATCAAAAAAATTAAAAGACTAAGTAATCTTCCTATACAAAGGGTCTATGTATTCTCGATATATATATCATGCGTATGTAGAGGTCTATGTAGACCTCACTGTAGAAGTAGTAAAAGAAGTTTTAAATTTCCGCTAATTTTGACCTATCAATGTAATGATGTAAGCTAAGAGGCTAGTCTTAGCCTTCAAGGATCTAATCCGTTCGAAATGACGTCTAAGACGATAACAAGGCTACAAGGATCATGTGTCTAAGGAAACACTAGTATATCCTATACTAAGGCCAAGCATGTTGCAAATAACAAGTAACAACGCAAGTAATTCAAAATAACATGTGACAACACACATAAAATCCCAACTAGCATGACACTACCCCGAAATGGTGGTAATTAGTCCTAAAACATGGTTTCTAAGGAAGAAAAGCAAGAATAAATAGGTAACCACACCAAGGCCCTAATTTCACACTAATTACAGTGACTTCAAACACTAAGGCTCAATCTAATTATAAGAATATCGTAGCCTACCTAAAGTACAACCACGTACACTCACAATCACAAGGCTGGAGCTTCTCCTTTACGAATGGCCTTTGAAAGCTGCCACTCTATCGTGAATAGGATCACAACATTATCGTTTAAACACCAAAATCACATAAAATGAAAACAAACTAATTTTGGAATCAAACAGGCAATGTGGGACCCATGTCACAATTTCTTAAATTGACTTTGTCAAGAGGTCCTAAACTATGTCTTGAACCTGTGTTGAGAAATTGAACACAATCTGAAGCTCGAAAATAGAAAACATAACACGTGCACCAAAAATTACACAATTTAGCGAAAGAGAAGCTTGGGGAAGACATTAGAGGTTCATGAACAGTTCCCGATCACGCACTAAATGAATCCTGGATATTACGTATGCGTGGAACTTCACATCACCCATTATCCAGCTATATCGAGGGATAAACTTAATTTCAAATCTTAAACCAAGGCTACCATCATGACTAGACTTTAAATAAGACTAGACTAATATTTTCTTCGTGAACGCGGAGGGACTCCACGAATATGGCGAGGGTCGCATGAATGTGGCCAAAAGGGGAACCGTAACCCCGCGATTGCGATAGAGGCCCCACGAACGTTCCCTTCACGATCCCAGCCGAAGCTATGCGAATAAGGCCCTCGGGTCACGTGACCTCCACGATTGGGACCAACGGCTCGAGAGCATGAAGACCAAAAGTGGCATGCATCATCAACTAGTTTTTGGCAAGTTGAAATCTCCGACGGGGCATTCTGAATTTTTTTCGAAACCTTGTGCGCGCAAACGAGATATGAATCTCTACCAAATTCAATAATCCAAACTCAATGGAGCAGTCTAAATTTATGTAAGAGGTCATCTCGACAAAAAATAGGCCTCACCATCGAACTACATTTTAAGCTAAAATCCACAAGGGTGCTCAAAATTGGCGTGGAAACCTCGATTTCTAAACAAAGCATTGTTCTGGAACAAACTCATTATTTCATAACTACCCACACTAATGAAATTCTTATTCGAACTCGTTTACTCAGAATGTTGACTAAAGTCAAATTTAGGTCTTAACTTGAAAGTAACACGTCTAATCGCATATACTCACACTGAAAGCCATCTGAGTCGTGATGATCATGCTACTAGCCTTAAATGACCTTTTTCGAAGCTGATGAAATAGTCAAAATTGGATTTTGAGAAGATCTTCTTGAACTATTGATTAAGAAAATGTCTGTTCAAGGTTCTAAAGCTCGAAAATGCTAAAACTTGCATAAAAACTAAATGACTTGAGGTTGCTAAAGGAATGCTCTAAACTACGAACATGAAGCATAAACAAATAGATGACCTAAAAGTAATTATTAAAAAAGATAAAGCATAAACAAATAAATGACCTAAATGTAATTACAAAAAAGATAGAGTAAATGATAAAATAGAATTATTAAAGGATAAATAAAAATAAAATAAGGTATTGATAACACCAAATCAATTGTTACACAATATAAAACTTTGTATTATTATCTTACAATAAAATTAACAATACAGTATAGTCAAATTAAAATAATATTTATCAAAACGAACGTTATATTTAACTAACTATATCAAAAACCATCAAACTGGTAGAATTGATGTTTTCCTAACAAGTGACTGCCAACCCAAAAAAAAAAAAAAAAGAGATCTCACTGGAGTCGACGAGCGAAATAGAAAAGTTTTGACACTTTAATTTCTTAATAATTTTGTTCTTTATATTTAGGTCGGATGGCAATGAAAATTCTAAATTGTTTAAATTCATTTTGAAAGAACATAGGCAAAAGTTAAAGAATTTTTATTTGATGTGTTTTCAATTTTATAACAATGATTTCAAGTGTTGAGAACAAGATTTTAAACATAATATTCGTATATATTTTTAAGAAGACTTCTTACTATAAATACATTATTTAAGCAAAAATTATTGAATTAGATTTGGTCAAACCCAGGCTTGTAGCTCCGCTCCGGCCAAACATGGACTAATATAGGATGAGGTGGGAGATGTATTTTGAATATTAAGGGTGTGTTTGGTATGGAGGAAAACATTTTTCTGAAAATGTTTTTTAATTTTCTCATGTTTGGATGGGTCAAATGTTTTGGAAAATATTTTTCAAATCAACTTATTTTTCTCAGATTTAAGGAAAATGACTCCCCTTCAAAATATAAAGAAAACATTTTCCAAAACTCTCTTTCAACCTCCCCCTACCTACCCCACCGACCCACCCCCTACTAACCCCCACCCTCCAACCCCTACTAGAGACAACCCACCCCCCACTCTAAAATAATTTAAGTTTATTTTTTAAAAAATATTTTCAACTTCAAAAATTCATTTTTAACCTCTACCCTTGACCCTCCCATCCCCCACCCCTCCTACCAGTCCCCAGCCCCACCTCCCCCCCCCCCCTCTAAAAAATATTGTAAGTTTATTTTTAAAAAATATTTTAAACTCAAATGTGTAATTTTTCCCTCATCCCTACCCTTGACCTCCCCTTCACTAGACCCCTACCAGCCCCCCACCTCCACCCCACCACGAAAAAAAATATTAAGTTTGTCTTTTTTTAAAAAAAATCAACTTCAAAAATAATTTTTTATTCTAGTAAAAAATAAAGAAGATATTTGTCCCAAGAAAATATTTTCTACTCGCCAACCAAACATGAGAAAGTAAATCAAATATCTACTTGTTTTCAAGGAAAATTTTTCCATGAAAAACATTTTCCATGGAAAACATTTTTCTTCGTATTAAACACACCCTAAGTTTTACTTTAATGAATGTGGCTGTTGTTGCTAACCTCACTCCATTATTCTTACACGTTTTGGTTCTTTCACCAAATGTCCAAATCACATCATACAAAGTACAAATTTTGGTTGATAATGTCTCCAAGTTAAGGAAAGATGGATATGAGAGTAAATGAAATTCATTTTCACAAGTGAAAGTGACATAAAGTACGTACATTAAGGAAATTTCCATATCTTGTTATGTTGAATAACCATACCAAAGATGACATTTTCTTGTAAGTTGCAACTTTTATTTTTGTAAACCACCATAAAAAAAAAAAAGCAGGGATGTCTTGTCACTACAAATTTGAGTGTAATATACAAGCCATGCTACTATAATTTTGTGAGTATATTAAGGATTATTTCGGATTTTTTTTATTACTGGCCTATAATAATGTGTTTTGGTGGATAAGTAGGGTTGTTCATGGTTACGGTTAAAAAATCAAGTCAAATCACCATTTGAATTAAGTCAATTAAAAATTTATTAGTTTTGATTTTAAATTTTGAAAACTGATACTATTTAGTTTGGTTTTGATATTACTTTAAAAAATGTAAAAATAACCAAAGCGAACAGATAAATTAGATATCTAAATTTTATAATTATTTGTATAATATTCATATATAAAATATAAATATTTTGTTAAATTTTAATTAACTTAAGTTTTAACTTTACTATTTTCTCAAACTCAACACTTTAGCTCAACTATAACAATCCTATGTCCAAGTCCATCAAAATTCATTATAGTATTTACCGACCCTACTTCACATAAAATAGTCATACTTTCTCTTTATTGAATCACTTTATTCTTGTAATAATAACTCTAGTATTGCTTAATCAAACCGATAGTAGCTATTTTGTGGACTGTTCATGTATTAAGTGTTTGTATCTATCGAGATAGGTACATCCTCAAAAAATTCTTACTTTCAAACCGAATAAACCAGAAAAACTAAACCAAATCCACGATTATTATTTTCGTTTGATTTTAAAAATTTAAAAATCAACTAAATTAATTTAATTTAAATTTAAATTAATGATCTAACCAAACTAAACCAAATTTAGCACATTTTCGTGGCGCCATCAACTAGACATACCAAATATACGATACGAAGTAGGGAAAATAATTCAAGATTCTATAGTACAAAGAAATGAATCAATTAAAAGGACATTGATTTATTCCCTTATGAGTTTGCTCACTCTTCCCCTCAAGTCTTCCCTCAAGTTTGGCTTATAGATATTTGTGAATTGTGATGCCTAACTTGTCAATTTTACTGCAAAATACCTTTTTAAAAATAAATAGGTGAACTGATCTTAAGACTTTGAATAAAGGAAAATGTATATTAATTATTCATGTTATTTTTCACAATGATATGATGATCAACCTCATATGTTAAGTATGATAATATTGCATAGGATTTGTACCATCTCAATAACTATATTATTATCAAGTGAAAATTATTTACACCTCTCAAATTTGTTGTAAAAATCAAACTTCTCCCTCAATTTGAGAAACAGTAATTATCCCCCTTACATTATCAATCCTTACCTTCTTTAGTTATACTTCTATAAAATCATAATATATTTATTTCGTAATCTCTATATTTCAAATTTCCTAACAAAAAAAAAATCCGTCAAAAAAAAAAAAGTAAAAAATATTGATTGAGTATAAGCTAATGTTGTTCTATAATGAAACAAATAATATATCTATCTATCTATCTCTCTCTCTCTCTCTCTCTCTCTCTCTCTCTCTCTCTCTCTCTCTCTCTATATATATATATATATATATATATATATATATATATATAAAGTTAGCTTTAACAGAATCGAAAATGAAAAACCTTTAAAACATATTCCGATGCAAGTAAATAAAAATAAATATATATTTCATACAATTTTTTAAAAGATTACCTATATTTTTATTGTAAATTAATTTTAAATTATAATTTAGAAAATATTCTTACTGATGAGAATCAATATTCTTTTACCTACGTATTTTGTAGAGAATAAGAGATAATTATAATATTTAAATATGTCATTTAACTTAACTTCAACGGGTATATATAGGTATTCTAACATTGAATATTCATAAGTAGACACTTAAAATTGTATACAGTTGAACAGGTAGAAACTAGAAACACACATCTTAAATAACAATTTTCGTGAGATACATTCTAACTGATTTGTACTATGTCATGTATGACACATATCATTCCATGTGTACGACATGTATGTCTATTTGTTCAACTTTATAAAACTTTAATTGTTTGCTTGTGTACACTCAAAGTTGGAGGTCATAGATGTTAGTTGAGACCAAGTTAAAGTGTAAATTTACGTATTATGCTTTAATGAAGTGAAAACTTAAATATACATGCACATAATATATACACATACACTTAGTGGATGTAATATTAAAATAAAAATCATAAAAGACAACATTTAATTTTGCAACAAACTTTTTTCGGGGTAATAAAGGCTAATAATATAGCGAAGTAGGGAATCATGTACGTTTATTTGGTTGTTGGTAACTTGACCTTTAAACTACCTCGCATCATCACTATCTCAATAAGTTTCCGTGAGAGAATCGAAGTGTTATCTTCTTGGTCGGAATGATTCAACGGTTCCTTTCCTTTCATAATCCAATACATTGCACAACTACAGTGATCCTAAATAGTTCAAACATGTGCATTCTTTTTATTAAAGAACAAGCGTTCAGTTGATTACTGTATGCTTCACTCAAAGGCCAGATATTTCGATCCATCAACTTCCACTTGAACAATCGACTTTTATTGTATAGCCTGTTGAGATTTGCTAAATAGAGTACGAAAATCTTGCTTATGACTGATTATTCTACTTATAATCCTAATGAACTTAAATAAAAATCTATAAATACATAGGTTAAAAAGATATAGTATTATGTATAATATAGGAAGATGTTATATAACTGAAGAATAAAAATAGATTTTGTATAAGATAAAGGGGGAGAATGATTATTTTTAAAATTTGAGAAGGGGAGGGGAGAAGGCGAAAGTTTAATTTTAATTAAAATTAAAGAGTGTAAATGATTTTCACCCTATTATTATCTCAATAAAGAACTATTTCTTTTTGCATAATTAATCCGCAAATATATATAACTTTTTTTTTAAAAAAAAAAAGCATAATCCACAACAATAATTCACATACGCCATGCGCCATATCTCAAAACTCAAATTTGCACTTGATCTTGTAACAAACTTTTGTTAATTTCTTGCTTGTCCAAGTAGCAAGTTTCCCCTCCACAAAATTAAAATAACTAGATGTAGATCAAATAGACAATAAGATTAAGGTATGTTTCAATAAAAGTATTATTATGTTTTGACTTTTGAGAATAATAATCAACTACCCAGAGTCATCACTACCTCAAGATTCTGCATAGTGCATTTTATGTGTTCTTCACCTGATGTATGCAAGAGTTATATGCAAGAGTTAGGAAGTTATATCTAATCAGGAAATATTTCAAACATTTCATTTAATTCTAATCTTCTATAAGCACTTCTAGTGTTCTGCATGCTAACATCCAAGCATAAGTACTTTGCAACAAATTTTAAAATCACAAATAAAATATGAAGAAAAAATGTATTTTAGTCATGAATCAATGTGGATACAATCTGTTTTTTTTTCTTAATTCTTCTCTTATAAGATTTATATCTTAATTGTCTCTCATAAGATTTATTCATAATTCTAGAAATGTTAGTGGTGTATTTCTTGAAACAAGATGATTTGAATTTGACCTTTTTATGAATATTCCATGAACTTGAGGAATATTTGAGATGTGTTTCAAGCTAAGGGGATATAGTGCCCTTTATATAGGGTTGAGTAGCCTTGAACAATCCTGTTTGAAATTGAATACATTTTGTAGAGTTCCAACTCGAATTCAACAAATCTTGTACACTCTGTTTGGATTATTCTTACCCATTGTTTCATAATTTATTATATTGTATTGTATTCTATTGTAATGTATTGTATTGTAGATACAATGTTTGACGTGACTGTATTGTTTGTTGTTGTTTAATTATATTTTAATTATTTGGTTTGATTGTGTCAAACTGTATTGTAATTTATAAATTTACTAAAATATCCTTACATATTCTAGGGTAAGAGGTTTGACTAGAATTAAATAATATAAGGTAAAAGATGAAATAATATTTTGAAATATTATGTAATTAAAGATATAATTAAAAATTAAATTAAGTAACAATGGGAACCCACCAAATCGGTTGTTCCATAAAATAGGAGGTTTCATCGTTACATAAAAATGAAATTTAACAATACTGTATTTTAAGAAACAATCAAAACAACATTGTAGATATAGTAATGATAAAATATAATACAATGAGTAATAATGATCCAAACAAAGTGGTAGTCTCCCAAAATTTAAATATCTATAATCAAATATAGAACATATTTCATTTATGAAAGAAAAATTCCTAGCGATCCATAACGTAAATGAATAATTTCTAGTAGTATATATAAAGAGGAGTTGGGTACAGAGGGCAAAATACACATTTCAAGAAGTCGAGAATTAACGAGGAGAATACTCTTTAGTTCCTAAAGAAAAAATTCGAGATGTAAAATATGTTTTTACCCTTACGCCATAGATATATGTACTAATACTAACATCAGTTACTTATATATAAAAATGGATGATATAAGAATCACCAATACTGATATTAAATTAGTACTCTTTCAGACTATTTATTTGATACTCTTTCTTTTTATTGTGTACTTAAAAATAATATTATTAATATTTAATAATAATTTAGGTTATTTTTTTTAATTTTATTCTTAATATAATAATTTATCATTATACAAATACTTTTGAAATCAAAAGTTTTTTTATTATACAAATTATATACCTAATCAAACTCCGACAAATAATTTAAATAGAAAGAAAATTATTTTCATAATATTGATAACAAGACTCTCAATCTCTAATAACGAGAAACAATATTAGAGGTGGAGCTAAAAGATTACATATTGATTTTGGCCAAAACCAATAGCTTTATAGTCTCAATATTGTATTTTATTAGCTTACTAAATATATAGAAAAAGTTAAATTCAAAACTCATTTACTTACATCTAATATTAGTTATCCTAATATTTAGAACTCATAAAATTTGAATCTACACTCACCCTAAACATGATTAGCAATGTTCTTGCTAATCATATATACAGAGTAAATTTTAGAACAAGAAAGATTGAACTCTTAACTTAATAAAGAAGTAATTTTTATGAAGATAATATATATTCAAAAAAGTAAGCTCACATGTCAAAATTGTTTTAATTGCACACGAATAATAGAATTGCGTTTAAAAGAAAACATGTGTTTTCCTTCGAAGAAAAAAAAATTATTTAACTCTCAATTAGTGTGAGCCACTAGCAAGTTTTAGCTTAATGTGATAAGAAAGAACTGCATTTTGGATACTTAATACAATGTGCTTTGGATTTGGTTTTGGTTAATCATCAAAAAAAAAAAAATATTTTTGAAAGAGTATTTGAAAAGGCAATTTTCGAGTTTTGAATGGATTATAAAACTATTCCATATATGAACATATTTTTTCCCTAAAAAGTACCCCTTTCCTGTTACTTTATTTGACACTCTTTCATTTAAAATTTACATTAAAAGTTATACTTATTTAATTAATGAAAATCATTATATTCTTATAAATGTTAAAAAAAATTTTTTGAGGCGATGGTAAATTGGAAATTGTCTTTCTATCTCTGAAATAGAGATAAGATAAAGTTTATCCTTCCTAGATCCTACTTTGTGAGATTATATAAATATTAATATTATGCAATATTTGAATTGATTAGTAATAAAATATTTATAACTACATATGTAATGACAGGTATAGAATTAAAATTTTAAAAGTTTTTTATCTTAAATATCATCTAGACCGAATTAGGCCAAATAAATTACTCCCTGTGTTTTGATTTACCTGTCAAATATTTTTTAAATTTGTTTTCTATTTTTGCATGTCATTTGTGACAAATTAAGGAAGAAATATCTTTTTTCTATTATAAAGTGTAGTAAGTATAAGGGTAAAATGACAAACTCATTATATTAGTCATTTTTTTTAAATAGATATGTCAAATTAAAATTTGCCAAGTAAAATCAAAACGAAGAGAGTAAAGTAGATAAAATAAGTACATACTAACTTAGGAACTTGATCAAATAATTATCCAAATATTAACACATTATAATCCCATACTGTATATATACTAAAATAATGGCATATTGTGTGTATATATAACCCTCTCAAAGTCCCTCATTTTTTCCCATTCTACCAAATTTCTACTCCACTTATCTCTCTCCAAAACCACAACACTAACGTGTTGTGTTAACAATAAAAAAATAAAAATGGGGTCATTAATAGGTCATGTTATACCAGGGTTTGGTTTTTTTCTTATTGGTATTTGGCATTTGCTCAACCACATAAAATTACATGCTTTCCACCCAAAATCCTACACTTCCTTACCATGGTTCCCAGCTCCAAAAATCAGGTATTTAAAGCTTTGTTTGATTAATCACAATATTTTAAAGATTTAAATTTGATAGGTTTACCTCATAAGACTTTTAGCACTTAAGTTGTATATTGTATTTTTTTTATTAGAGATCTTTTTTTGACTATTTATGGAAGTTTGAAGATTTGAATTTAACAAGTTTGACCTTTAGAATTTTTAGGCTCTTAACTCATTGTACATTTGATTTATTGAAGATTTTCTTGATTATTAGAGCAGTTTAAAGATTTAAAGTTAACTAGTTCAAATTTTAAAATTTTCAAGCTTCAAGGTATATATTGTACTTTTGATAAGAGATTTTCTTGATTATTTAAAGTACTTTCAAGACTTAAATTTAACATGTTTGAACATTAAAATTCTTAGGCTTTAGCTCATGATTGTACTTCTGATAAAAGATATTCTTGATTATTTTGAGCATTTTCAAGAACTAAATTTTAATGATTTTAACCTCTAAAATTCCTAGTCTTTAAATCATTTTACTTTTGATTAGATATTCTCTTGATTATTCAGAACAATTTCAAGATTTAAACTTAACAAGTTTGATCTTTAAAATTCCTTGGCTTTAACTCATTGTACTTTTAATAAGAGATTTTCTTAACTATTCAGAACAGTTTCAAGATTTAAATTTAACGAGTTCAAGTTTTAAAATATTTAGTCTTTAACTCATTATACTTTTGGAATCAGGTACGTGGAGCTTTATGTGATTCTGTTTGGCACCTTAGTCTCCATATCAATGGAACTCTTTATTGGTCCATCAAAACACCAACCTTTTGACTCTGATGGAACCATACCTTCATATCATCTCCATAACTTTGAACATGCAAATATCTCCCTTACTTTCTTTGTCTATGCATCCTTTTCGATCTTATTCGACAAAATCATCCCTTCTACCTCAGCTCAAAATGGACTTACATTATTTCTTGGAGCTGTTGCTTTTGGTCAAGAACTCCTTCTTTTCCATCTTCATTCTACTGACCATATGGGTGTTGAAGGACAATACCATTGGCTTCTCCAAATTGTCATCTTTTCGTCTTTCATCACTACTCTTTTGGGTATTCCTTTCCCTAAAAGTTTCTTGAATAGTTTTGTGAGGTCTTATAGCATTATGTTTCAAGGAATTTGGATGATGGTCATAGGTGTCATGCTTTGGACTCCAGAGTTCATCTCAAAAGGTTGCTTTCTCAACTTTGAAGAAGGGCATAAAGTGGTTAGATGTCATAATAAGGAAGCACTTGAAAGAGCAAAGGCATTAGTAAATATCCAATTTAGTTGGTACTTGGTTGGGATTACTGTTTTTACACTCTCCCTTTATTTGGTTCTAGTCAAGGCTTTTAGGGAAAATGTTGAGTACTTGTCTTTAATAAGCAAATTTGAGGAGGAGGATTTCTTTGAAGATGTTGAAGCTCAGAAGAAAAGACTTGTCAACCATATTGGTGAGCAAAAGAGTTTTGTTGAAATGGGAAAAAGAGAGAATAATTAGAAATGGAATGTTTGTCTGATCTTGTGTGGTGAGTGTGTGTTGTTGGGATGTAGAAGAAAAATAAATATATCCTGATTGGCATGTTGTATTTACTCATTTGATCAAAGCCTAGTAAAATAAAAAAACTAAAAGGGTGTGTAGGGGATTGAGATCAATTCAATATTCATGTGGTTAATTTGTTTGTATGTTTTGGGGAGGAAAGCATGTGGTGGGAGAAAGGTTTATTGTTGGAAGGATTTTTTTAATTAATAAACATGTTCAATATTGTAGTTCTATTTAATTTAAAAGGCTTTTTGGGATTCATTACAGAGAAGATATTTTTAAAACTCATATGTAGGGTTAAATTTTGTGCGGCTTACACTTGAATTTAAGTGTCGGATTGCACGTTCTAAACACATCTAAAGTTCACTACTCTGTACTTTCTCAACAGTTCCTACTTTGAAATTCTTTAATATATAAATGAATAATATAAATTCAATTTATTCATAAAATGTGGAGATGGAGAATAAATCAAATAACGAGCTGTAATATTACATAAATATTACTATGAACTTAGTGAGGGTAATAATTCAAATAATGAGTCATATTATTGTATAATTATTATTGAGAACATTATGATTATGAATATCATGTTCAATATTGTATTATAATGCATTTCTATATATTTTAAAAGGGTTTTGTTTGGGACTCGTCCTGAAGAGGGTACTTGTAAAATGTTCTAAGACTCACATATGTGATTTAGTTATGTAAGGTCTACGCTTTAACTTATGTGTCCTAATGTATGCCTTAAACACATAAACCTTAATGCCCCGGATTTGTTCAATACTTCTTCTGTCCTTGTTTAGTTGTCCACTTTAAAAGTGGCTCAAATATTAAGGCACCAATTATTATTATAGGTCAGTTACAATTTTACCCTTAACTTAAAAGATTATGCAACTCGCCAAGTATAATAAATGTATTTTTTTGTTCCAAAAAGCATGTATTAAAACTCAATAGTACTAGAAATTTTCTAGAATTAAATAATGACATTTATGAAAAAAATTGTTTTCCTTTCTTCATTTGTTAAAATGAACAAGTAAATAGAGACATATATAAAAGGAAATATGGACAAATAAATAGAAAGAGAGGGAGTAGTTCCTATATAATGGACAAGTTAATGTGAAGATTGAGGAAAATTCAAATAAAGAGCCACTATATTACATAATTATTATTATGAACATCGTGAGGGTAATAATTCAAATAACGAGTCATATTATTCTATAATTGTTATTGAGAACATTGTGAGGCTATATAGCATTTTAACAACCCTCTGAAAATAGGAAGACAACCAAAATTTGTATTGTCACTACCAAAAATCACATTAGTTGTAATGACACCTATTCTTAATCCTACAAGCGAAACAGAAGCTGCTTTCAAAATCATTAACCATTTATTGCAGAAAGATTAAGTGAGAACAACATCAAAGTTATTAGTTGATGGAGCTCATAATCAAAATCACGGGGAATAAGAAAATACACCTCTAAAATTGAGTGTCTTAAGTACAAGAGTTTATAAATTATAAAAATTAAAGTATGAAAAATCTCAATAAAATTATCTTAAAATAAAACGAAAAAATGTGATAGCAGCGCATAATAAGTCCAACTGAAAGAAGTGACTAAACAAATGAATGTGGAATAGCAAATAGCAAAGGAGAAAAAATAATTATTATTATTATTATTGTGGTAATTTTAAAGGAAGAATTTTTTTTTGATAAATAGCTTGAAAGATCATTGCGCACTCAACTATCGTGTGACTTAAATAAGTTTTATAATTTTTATCAAAATATAAAGTAGGAGTAAAAAAATTTCAAGGCATAACAATGAATTGCTTATAATAAAAGATGAAGCATGTAAAATAATTATAATCCATTTTTTAAGAGAATTGCGATTTGTGATAATCATCGTGAATACTCACTCATTCTTAAAAATGAAAGTGTAAAGATGTGATGATAATATATATAAGATCTTTTAATAGATGATTGATAAATATCACTAACTCACATCTATAAGAGATTTGTGAAAAATAAAAACAAAAGTTAGCATAACGTACCTTTGATTATGTACTAATTTAGGTATGCTACAACTATTAAAAGTCATATCATGAACTATTTGTCACGATAAAAAAATTGAGCGTGTGGGCACCTCTCTTATACAATCAAGACAAAGCATCTTAAATCAACTCGCAACAAGGATAGATGCAGAAGCAAAATCGAGATTAAGAACTAAACATAACATAAGTTTGAGAAACTCATAATATATCACAATATTTTTCAAAATCAATTATCACATGTAGAAGCCACTAAGTATTTCAACAGATCCAAAAGAAATACAAATTTGAATGTCTTCACATTTAGAATATATTAAGGACATAATAAGAGAGTAAAGCGACGTATGTCGAGAAGAGAAATAGCTACCTCACGAACTCCAAAAGTAAGCCTCAAATAAAGATGTGAGAGGATAATCAACATGATCCAGGATCGTAACTTACAAAAGTGTAGAAAAAAAAAAGAAATAAATAACAAAACAACAACAATTCTCAACAAGCTTTGCAAGTTGATCATAAGTAAAGTCATATCAAACACTAGTCCCTCACATATCTACTTAACCTCCACAACCTAAAACCTACACTGTGAACACCTAATTTTTAACGTATTTATTCTACTCCTACAATATATAGTAAGGTCATTTCTTATTATTTTTTTTTTGATATTTTATATTTTTATTTATTTGTCTTTGTTTGTTTTGTCTTTTTTAATTGACCCAAATGACACAATGTTAATTGAGTTGGACCAATTTAGACCCAATTCTGATAGCCCAATCAATTTTAGATTCAGTCCAATAGCAATTGTTAAAATTGAATCTCAACCATTCATAACATTTTGATCCAAGGGAACTTATGTGATCCTACAAAAAAAAAGAGACAACTCCAAAAATCAAAATTTTGGCCTTATTTTGATTTTATTTTTCTTTTCCCTAGCTTCCACCTACCACCATCACCTCCTGCCACCACGCCATGGCACGAAGATCATTCCAATGTTTACCAGTTTTTTCTTTCACCCTCCTTTACACAAATTCACAGACCATTCATCTTTATCCGTAGTCAAACGTCATAAATCTAAGGAAATCGAACACAAATCATCACTTTTCTTTAAATTTATGAATTTCCAAGCTCCCCAACCACATACCCTTCATATAAATGCATATGCTCTTCAAGGGATATCTGTTGATATAAATTTTATGTCAATTCCGTCAAAAAAAATTTTGGCAACCCTCATTCACACGAACAGTTAAGTCAATATTTTTCTCCTCTCATCCTCTATTCGAGTCCGCCACTATTTCAACCTTTGTTAACCATATAAGTCATTTTCATGTTGGACTCTGTATTATTTTTTTTAGTGTTTTAAGTTTTGTCATGTTTAAATTTTGCTTGAATTTTATTATTTTTTATTTTATTTTTCTTATCCCCTTGCTTCCACCTATCACTACCACTGTCGGCTGTCCACCACCCCATGCCTAGAAAATATTTTCACAATTCTACTTCTTCCTTTCACTCTCCTCTACACAAGTTCACAAACCATTCACATTTATCCGTAGCCAAACGTCATAGATCTAAGAAAAACAGAATACAAATCATCACTTTCATTTTTCTTTATCACCCCCATCCAGTATCCTTCACATAAATGTGTAGATCTTTTCAAGGGCTATCTTTTGATATATTTTTATGTCAAAATTCTGACAAAAAAATTTCGGTGATGTTTTTCGGCTTATCTTATTCACCAAAAAATTTAAATCAATCTTTTTCTCCTCTAATACTCTATCTGAATCCATCACTATAACAACGTTTATCAACCATATAAATCGTTTTGATGACGAATTTTATATTATTATTTAGTGTTCTTTAAATTTTATCATGTTGAAGTTAATCTTGATTTTTTTTTAATTTTCTGTCTTGTTTGTTGTGTTTGATCTTCAAAATAGGTTAGATGTTTGAATTTTGTGTTAGTGAACTGATTCTTCATTTAATTTTTGGGTCATGTTCAAATGGGTCTACCAGTTGGGCCTATGTTAATGTTTTAGATGACTCATTTAACTATTATTCAATTAATGACTAAAAGAAGTATAATTTACTTAAATCCATAATGTAAAATTTAAATTACATTCTATCCCTATTCTTTTTAAATTTATGAAAATCCCTTAAAAATAATGTTATTCGGGTACATAACAAATAAGTTGGATACATTAAATATGATACATTAAAACAAATTCAGTTACACTTTTAAAGGAAAGATAATATAAAATTGATTTTTAGTTCCTCAAATCACTCTAATGTAATTGATTTCAATCTCTTCAAAGTTTTATCAGATTTTATCAAATCAAAATTTAAATTTTCTTCTCCAATTCTCTTCCTAATATGTCCGCCTTCAATTCAAAATTTAAATTTTTTTCTCTTAATTCTATTCCAAATTCATATGGTTTCAAACAATTCAAATTTTTATCTTTCAATTCTTTCCCCAATCATAATAGATTTTAAAAGTTAAAAACAATAGTGGATACATGATCATGAATACGTTCAAGAATCTGAAAAATCAAGGTGAGTTATGAATGATACATAAGTGGAATTTTAAATTTCTTCTTTCAATTCCTCGAAGATCCTTTCAATTTTGATTTAAAATCACAAAAACAATGAGAAGGTACATCATGATATTTTTATTTTGCTAAGACAATGAAGAATCTGAAAAAAAAATCTAACATTCAAAAATCTGAAAAAATATGAGTCTTGATTTGCAATTATAAAATAGATCAGAGTTTTAATTTCATAGTAAAATAGATCTAACAATCAGAGGTATGAAACTACATATATTGTGTTGTTAATTGGATTTTTATTTATATTTTTGAGATGACCATTCAATCGTGATACATTAGTATTTGTGTTACTTGTATAAATTGATAAGTACTATACTCCTATTAATTAGATACATTAAACAAGTAATCTTGGAATTAAAGATCAACAAGTTACTGTATGATACATGTAATATTAATTTAAATTATTATTTCATTACCAAATATCTAACATGATACATTACTATTTATATATCTTGTGGTTTGTGGAATACTATACTTTATAAATGATACATTATGCATATATTTTGTTGTAAAAGGATCAAAATGTTCAAGAATGAGGTGTGTATCAGATTAAAGTTATATTTTGTACATGATATAAGTACATAAGTTTAGTTGTTTGATTGTTTGTGATTGATGCATAGAAATAACTGTTTTACGGAATGTATCACTAATTTCTTTAGTGCTAAAAGGTTTTTGAATCATCAGAGTATCTATATTCTGTCTATGATTTTGGAAGAAAGATATATTGTTTGCCTTGAAAGATAAATATGGAATTGTGGAAGATTTCAAGTTGATCAGATGCTTTCTTTTTGTTGATAATAATGTATCTGATACAATAAGGTTGTAAAAGAATAGTGTGTGTACGCTGAAATAAAGTGTATTTATAAAGGTATCATTTAGTAGTTGATTATGTATTTGATACAATAAGATTATCAATTTTTACGTATTTATGTATCAAGATATTTAATTTGATACATAGTGTTTTTATCAAAATAGACGAGATAAATTGAAAATTTAGTATCAGATTCGTGGAACAAACAACGATTGTAGCAATGATGTATTGAATCAATAATAAACCTAACAAGACTAATTTATGAATCGAAATAAATGAGATACATTGTGTCTTTGGCTGTGATACTCGTGTAATGACTGATCCAACTACTTCGTTCTCTTTTTTTGAACTTGTATTTCAATGTAGATTTAAAATTTGAACATGTATAAACATTGCAAATCACAAACGACTTTCTAGTTTTTGATTTATAACAAAATATTTCTAACAATATGAGTGAAATAAGAAAAATATTATTTAATAATAAAATAATCAATTATGAAAAGAATTCCTAATATAATTAAATAACAAATATTCTTCAATGATATAGTAATTTGTGATTGATAAGGTATATCAATCAATTGATTTTCTTTCTATTAGTTGATTTTTATTTTTGTTGTTATTATTTTTCCTATTTCTTTCTTCACATTATTCTCAAATCTCAATCATTTGTTATTTTTTTTTAAAAAAAATTCATCAGAAAAAAGTAAAAGAGTTTTTCTAAATCTTGATCAACATATAATTTTTTTATATGATTCAATCAATTTTATTTTTTTTTTGCTTTTTTTTTATTAGTTTTTTGCTTTTATCTTATTTTTTTATTTTCTTAATCTGATTTTTTTTGAAATAACGATTGATTTTATCAACTTGATGTTATTTACTTTTTATTATTATAATATGAAATTCTATTGTTGAGAAATAAAAAAATTATTTTCTTAAATTTTCATTCCGTTTTTGGTGTGGTATAGGGAGTGATTTGTGGATTGAAATAAGGAAGGAATAAATGTTAATTTTGGGAGTTAGGATTATGTATCAAATGCTTGGAGTTTTGGAGTAAAATAAGTGATTTTGGAAAATTTTGAAACTGGTAAGGAATAATGGATATTATGAAAAGAAAAGATGTGTATATAGGTAATTTATCCAAAAAATGGACCATCTAAAAGGGCAATGCAATCTTTTAAATTAATCTTCTCTTGGAAAAACAAAAAGAAATAAGAAAAAGAAGAATACTATTGGTTATCTTGGGTAGCACATTAAAAAGGTAAAGAATCTAATGCATACATTGACTCTTACATTTTTAAAAAGAGTAGATGTTTAGTACTCAACACTTATTTAAATATTATTCTTTCATTTAGAAAGAAAAAGAAGAGAAGAAAAAAGAAGAGAAGAGAAAAAAACTAGAAGAAGGAAAATCACGTGAATAGAGAGTACAAAGTCTTCTTCTAAGAAAAAATATTTCATCTTTGTGTGGATTTGTGAGTTAAATTAGCTTTGCTCCCATCATTGTTTTGTTATCTCTTCAGGTATATTCCTTCATATTTTTTGCAATGTAATTTTTAAAAGAACCAAACATGTTGTTTATATTCTGATTAAATTGTTATGTTTAGTTTATTTGAATTAGTTAAATATGTTATGACACTTGAAATGATTATGTTTTGTTGGTATTATACATTTATGGACTCGTTGTCCATTATTAAATTAGTGTTAATTTTATATTTATCATTATGAAGTTGATACATAGCTATATGCTTTGATAAAAGAAAGAAGTTCAAAGTCCTGTTATTCTAATATTTTTTTCTTTCAAAAAAAGTGAATAAAGTCGGCTGTTTTCGCAAAAAAAAATATATACAAAAATGGTCATTTGGACAATAAAATGTAAATCTAGTAATTTTGGAAAAAAATAAAATTATAAATCTGATCATTTTATAATCTATTTTTTTTTCTCTTAAATAAATATATGAAAATGGTTACTGAAATAGAAATACAAAATCGACTACTTTTAGATTAGTAATTTAATAATTAGATAAATTTGGCTATTTTTTTTAATTAAAAATGTGATTTTTATTTTGCAAAATGCTAATATATTTTTTCTCTAAAAAAGAGAAACAAGTATACATATATATATATATATATATATATAGATATATATATATATATAAAATATTAACATTTTGCAAAAAAATAAAATAATCATTTTATGTCTATGTGTTGCAACTTTATTTATTAATATTTTATCATTATTAAATAGAATTTGATCATTAATTTTTTTCAAAAAAAATAAATAAAAATTTATAAAATATTACCATGTGTTCGGTTATAATCTTTGGTGTTTATTTTTTATTTTTTAAAAAAGAGATCTTGTGTGCAGCTACGCTCCTAGGCAAATTGTTTTTTCTAGTGACAAACGAAATTTACATTTTTATTCAAAAATTGTATTTAGCCAAACATGAGTTAATAAAGTGATGTGCTAGAACTATGAGACTCGAGGGTTCCCAACACCTTGTGTGGTCAATAGAATTTTTTACCAAATCTTTGTTTTGTAAACCAAAAAATGAAATAGTCATTTCCTTTTTTGGAATTTAACAAGTGACTTGGAACGCCCCAAAAAATCATTTTCATGTGACGACTCATAAAAAATGTTTCTTTTACTTTTATTTTAAAAATAAAATTTCACATTCCTTAACAATTGTAAAAACGAAGAGGTGTGACAAATATGGTTACTCTGTTGCGGATTTTTTCTTTAAAATTCGAGCTTTGTACATTTACTATATTTGACTATTCGATTATTTGAATAATTTTTTTGTTTGTTGGTTGATGTGTTATTTGATGATTTATTGTTTTGATATTGTGTGATTTTATACAAATTTTCTTCACTTGCATACCTTCTGAGTCTCTGGAATTTTGTTATACATTGTGTACTCCACAGTACTTCTGTCTAAGAAAATCTAGAGTGCAGTTACGCTCCTGGCTCAGGATTTGTCACACATATTAGACGGTGTTGAACAATCAGTTATGTCGGAATGACTCTGTTACGGGCCCGCTGACTCTTCTCGACTGGAGTTATCTACTCGAGTAAAGAAAGCCTAGACACCTTGCATATAAAGTGCTAAACCTAGCAAAATAATCCACAAACTGTCCCTAGTAGACTATGTTTATTTGCATCATGTGAATTTAACATAGCAAATCTAATGTAGATACGCACTCGAGACCAACATATTCATATTGTGGCTACGTGAAAATAAATTTTTTTCAGATGACCAACTTTATAATAACTTTGTCTTTCAATTTTAATTTTTTTAAAAACAAAAGAACAAAAGATTGAAATAAAAGGGGTGGTCTTTCAAGTTTGTCATTTTCTATGAACTACTATTCTCACGTGTTTGTGATATAACTTTAATTAGATTCTATTCAAGGGTATAATGGCACCTCCAAAGGCAAAAGATCCAAAGTCCTAGAAGTGGAGAGATTCCAGAATGCATGATTGACACAACCAACGGATCTATAGCGATGGTGGAAAGACATTGGGAATTATGAGCAAAGTAGGGTAAAAGAACATTTAAGACATCTTGTGCATTTGATGGATATTGACCCAAGAAGAGATGTACGAGGCATCAATTCCTTTCTAGGATAAAAAAAACCTGTAGCTATTTTCTGAGTTTTAAAAGGCACCCACTTTGGAAGAAATCGCCAGCTTCATGGAAACGGGTACAATATTCAAGGCACTAATCTCCGCAACAAAAAACCCATGATTCGAAGGAATGTCGATACCAAAAAGTTTGTGGACCTTCTCAAAATCAAATAAACGAAGAACGAGAGTTTAAAAATTTGATGGATCTCATTGAAATTTCTATATGAGAGGTACGGTCAAAAAGAAAGATTTAAGAACTACCAGAACCAACTAGCAATGAAGGGGCATAGTGGCTCGGAAGGTGAATGAATGATTTGCTTTCATGGTTGAGATTTTGGGTCTCATTATTTTTCCCAAGAGGGACAAACATATTGACATTCGTTTGGCTAGGGTGATGAAGGCTTTGATCACAATGGAAAGTCCTACCATTATTATCATGATCCAGTCATATATATTAGATGCATTGACTAAATGCAAAAAAAGGGAAACACACTTTGAAGGGTGTAATGTTTTTTTACAAATATGGTTTTTGGAACATTTTTATCATTATGGACGAGCACCAAGTAACTTTGGACTCGTGTAATTATATTTCCTCTCATAAGGAAGTGAAGTGGAAATTGACTTTTCAAAAGGAATTTTCGCATGTGAAGAGAAACTCTCGGTAATCACGTTTGTTGAAATTGTATGGAATTATTATTGGTTCCCAACTAAGGATTTTATTTGAATGTCTATTGGTATCTAGTTTCTTTTGTTGATTGTGCTTAGAGTTGTTCAACCCTATGCCCCATTTCGGGTTATGCATCAACTGGATAGAGTTTAAGAAGTCCCAACAAATGATGATATAAATAGATTTGTATTTGACACCCTAACCGGGTCTTTCCATTGATAACCAAGATATTTTGAACATCTGGTCCGAGAGTATAATTTTTGACCAAAGTGAAATGATTGTGGAGCAAGATAAATGAAAAGTGGTTATAGGGTACCTATTATGGTTTTAAGATACATTAACAGTTTTTTAGACTCCTGAATGATCAAGCAGAAAAAGAAAAGACCAGCACACCATAAAATAGTTGGAAAAAGATTTGGGAAGGCCTAAGACACCATAGCCCGACAAGAAGTTCAAGTCCAAATATAAAGAAATCACTTGTTGGAGTTACAAGATGTGGAGGGGGAATTGAAGCGTACAGAGGGGAAATTAGCTCGATAGAGGAGAAAATGGATAGTAGAATTCATTTGGCCTGACAGATAAAAAAGGAGTATAGCTTTGAGATTTCTCAATTGAACAGGGACTTAGTGTCATCTTAATAGGCCGTCCACTACTATAAGGGAGAGTTTAATTGGCAGAAGGAGAAATTTGAGAAAGAAAGATCATATTGGATGCATTTACATGATCAACATAAAGCACAGTTACAAGAACATAACAGGAAAATGTATTATTGTGTTGATATCGAAGTGGAGTAAAGGAAAATGATCATATTTGTAGCAAAATGTTGTAGCCTTAAAAGTGTGTTTCCCTTTTTTTTTTTTGCATTTAGTCAATGCAAGGAACATATCTGCTAAAATCAGGGGAATAATGGTAGGACATTCCATTGTGCTCAACGTCTTCACCACCTCAGCCACATAAATGTCGATATTTTTGTGCCGTTTGGGACTATAATGAGCCCCAAAAATGCGACCAGAAGGCAAAACATATGTTCACCTTCCAAGCCTCTATGCCCACTTGATAGCGAAGATGGTTCTGGTAGTTCTTAAATCTATCTATTTTTATTATACCTCAAATATTGAAAGTCCAATCAGACCCACCAATCTTCAAACTCTCCTTCTCTATGTGGTTGATCTTGAGAAAGTTTAGGAACTTTTTGGCATCGATGTTCTTTGGGATTATGGGTCTTTTGTTGTGGAGATCAGTGCTTGAATACTGGACCCTTTTTCTCATAAAGTTGGCTATTTCTTCAAAAGATGGTTTCATTATAAAGTTAGAAAATTGAAACACGTTATTTTTTGGATTTTAGAAAGGAATCAATGTCTTTATCACTTCTCTTGTTGGGTCAATTTCTATCAGTTGTACAAGATGTCCGAATGTTCTTTTACCGTCCTTTTCTCAAAAATTTTTATGCATGTCTAGCATCTTCATAGATCTTTAAGTATTGTGTCAACGATCATATATTCTAGAATCCCTTCACTTCTAATCCTTTTGGAATCATGTCCTTTGGTTGGAGGTTTCATTTATACCTTTGAATAGAATCTAATGAAAGTTTTATCACAAATTCTAATCGAGGGAGGAAAGAAAAGTAAAAAAAATTGAGATATATTTTATATATATTCTTTTTAAAAGTAAACAAAATGCCCTTTTCTTAAAACACAAAAACTAAGAACGGATGCATACGATTCTCATTTTAGAGAGAAAATAATCATATGTGTAGTTCAAAAAAAATTACCCACACTTGAAAGACCACCCCTTTTATTTCAACCTTTTGTTCCTTGTTTTTATGGAAATAAAATTGAAAGGCAAATTTATTATAACGTAGGTCAACAAGTAAAGGCCTTATTAACAAAATAATTTTCACGGAGCACCTATATTAGATTTGCTAGGTTAAATGCACATGATGCAAATAATTAAACGTACCCTATCAGGGATAGTTTGTGGATTGTTTCACTAGATATAACACTTTATATGGAAGATGTGTAGAATGTCTTTACTCGAGTGGACAACTCGAGTCGGGGAGGCTTAGCGGACTAGTAGTAGAGCAATTTCGATTTAACTTATGGTCAAAACTGGTCTAACATGTGTGACAAATCCTAAACCACGACTGCAAGCGCACACTGGCTCATCTTAGACAGAAGTCGTATAGAGCGTATCTGCACGCACAATGTGTAGTAAGATTGTAGAGACTCTATAGATGTGCTGATGAAGAATATTTATATACAATCACACAATATTAAAATCATAAATCATCAAATAGCACATTATCCAACATCAAAAAATTATCTAAATAATCAAATAGCCAAATAGAACCAATGTTCAAAACTCGAATTCTAAAAAAAATCCCAACAGAGTCACCTGATCTGTCACACCTCTTCATTTATACAATTCTTAAGGATTGTGTCATTTTTTTTGTAAATAAATGTAATTTTTTTTATTTTTGTTGAGTCGTCACTTGGAATTATGTTTTTAGGGTGTTCCAAGTCACTTGTAAAATTCATAATTTAAAACAAATGATTTATTATTTATTTAGTCTACGAAACAAAGATAGGATAAGGAATAATATTAATCGGGATCCTCCAGTCAAGTGGTTCTTACACGATAATTTTATTAAATCATGTAATGCTAAAAAAATATTTGGATAACAATGTAAATTTGCGGTATTCTAAAGAATAAAAATAATTTACCTTGAAGAGTAGCCACACAAGACCTCAATTTTCTACAAAAATAATAATACACACCAAGGACCGTAATCGAACAAATGGTGATATTTATAAATTTTATTTATTTATTTTAAAAAACTAATAATTAATGACACATTTTTATTTAAATAATGAGATTTATGTATATATTTTAAGAACACCTGGAGAGTAAAGTGATTATGATTATGATCTAGTTTTTGTGTTATTAGAGGTTATCCTTATGTACACACTTAATGAATAGGATATGATGTGAAAGGTTTTCTCACAATATGATGATTCTAGGGTTAAAAAGTTATTCTCACCTATTGAATATATGAGCTATAGTATATACTATGTTGGATTGAGTGTCAAAACATTCTTTCATGAATATGAACTTAAGTTAAGACATAATATGTAATCCATGGGAATTAATTCTAAGCACCGAATGGATATAAATATGACATGGAAGATTGTACGATAATTTAGTCCGACTTCTTAATGAAAACTTTTACACTAGTTGAGTTCAACTTTCCAAATGGCTTCCTTCTACCTTAATTGAGTCTGGGTCCACAAAGTATATATCTCATGAGATGGAAACTTTATACCTTAGTTTGGTCCATGTTTCTAAGTAGAAATCTCCTTAACCCATAAACTATGTGCCCACATAGGTATTTATATAGTTGATCAACCTAAGCTAAGAATATGGTTCTACCTTAGGCAAGTAGGACAACCTCTTTTCGATCTAGGGTAGACACATGATTCCATGGTAAGCTCACATGGTCTATATCGGTTAAGGATTATTCCTATTATGATAGTATGCAAAAGACGATGAATTATGGACAATAGTTACTTAAGAAGATTACATTATGGGTGTGATTATAGGATTTTATTCATGCATTGAACAAGTATGCTTTGAAAATATGTATGATATGTTACTCTTTTGATATGATGATCTTTGAGTTGATTATGCTTATGAATTTGTCATAGGGTGCCGCAATGTTGTTTGTGAAAAAGAAGGATGGGTCCCTTAGGGTGTGCATCGATTACCGACAACTAAAGAAGGTCACAACAGAGAAAAAGTACAGATGGTTTATTTTACCAACTCCAATGAGAAACCTAAGAGTTAGAGAAGTTGACATACCTAAGAAGGATTTCCGTACTAGATCTTGTCATTTTGAATTCTGAGTCATGTCGTTTGGCCTAACAAATGCCTGGACGAATTTCATGGACCTTATGAATCGAGTTTTGAGAACTATCTTAGTTTTTTGTGATTGTATTTAATGATGACATTTTAGTATACTCTAAACTAAGGTGACCATGTGAACCATTTGAGGATATAGTTTTGCAAGTCCTTAAGGATGCAAATTTTTATGGCAAGTATTGTAATTGAGAGTTTTCATTGAGATCAGTTGCTTTTCTTTGTCACATTGTGTCTACTGAAGGTATAAGAATAGATCCAAGGAAAACAAAAGTAGTCAAGAGGTTGTCTAGACCTTTTAGCTCTACAGACATTCAAAGATTTTTAGGTTTTGCCAGGTATTATAGGAGACTTTTTGGGGTATTTTCATCAATCACATCTCCATTGACAGACTTGACTCAAAAGAAGGATAAGATTGTATGGTTGGAGATTTTTGAAAAGAATTTTCAATTGTTGATAAATAACCTTACCTACGCTCTGATATTGACCTTACCGGAGGGCACAAAAGGAATTGTGACATATTGTGATGTTTCTTGTGTATGTTTGGGTGGTGTCATTATGCAACATATAAAGGTGATATCATATGCCTTTAGACAACTCAAGGTGCATGAGAATAACTACCCAAATTATGATCTTGAATTAGCGGCCATAGTTTTTACCCTAAACATATGAAGGAATTATCTATATGGTGTACAAATGGATTTATTGACCGACCAGAAGAGCCTTCAATATGTGGCCACTCAATAGTATTCACCGACCAGAAGAGCCTTCAATATGTGGCCACTCAATAGGATTTGAACCTCCGACAAAAAATGTGGTTAGAACTCTTTAAGGAATATGAAATGAGTGTTATCTACCACCCTGACAAAGACAATATTGTGGCGGGTTCTCTAAGTCGAATGTTAATCGGTAATATTGCTCATGTAGAAGACCGTATGAAAGAGCTAGTCAAGGATGTTCATAGATTGGCCCGGTTAGGTGTTCGGTTAGAAGATTCTCCAAAAGGGGGTTTAATGGTTCATAATAACTCTGAGTCGTCTTTATTAGTTTATATTAAGTCTAAGAAACATGTTGATCCTCTATTAATGGAGTTGAAGGAATTGGTTCTTAGTAAGCTCAATGAGTTTTTCTCCCCGATGGATAGTGTACTTAGGTACCAATGTAGATTGTGTGTACCATATGTTAATGACTTGTGAAGACTAATTTTTGAAGAAGCGCATGGTCCTAATATTCTACTCATCAGGGTGCAACCAAAATGTATCATAATCTTCAAGAGGTCTGCTGGTGGAACGGTTTGAAGAGGGATGTAGCAAAGTTAATGTCTAGGTGTCCAAATAGCCAACAAGTTAAGGTACAACATCAAAGGTCGAGAGGTATAGCCCTAGTAATAAAAGTTCCTACTTGGAATTGGGAAGATGTTAACATGGACTTTATTGGTTGATTACCTCGAACCTGGAGGCAAAATGACTCAATTTGGGTTATTTTGGATAGATTGGAAAAATCCGCTCACTTTATCCAATCAAGTCTACTTATTCGGCGGAGGATTAAGTAAGAATATACATTAATGAGATTGTTAGCTTAAATGAGATCCCTTTTTCCATCATTTTAGATAGAGGTTCCCAATTATCGTCTTGTTATTAGAGGTCCTTTCAACATGTGTTGGTTAATCAAGTGAAGCTTAGCACCGCTTTTCATCCTCAAATGGATGGTCGAGAAGAGCGTACTATTCAAACCCTGGAAGATTTGTTAAGATGTTGTTCGATATATTTCAATGTTAATTATGATGATCACCCACCGTTGATTGAGTTCTACTATAATAATAGCTACCATTCGAGTATTTCCATGGAACCATTTGAAAAAAAATCTATGGTAGGATATGCAGGTTTCCAGTTGGCTGGTTTGATTTTAGTGAGTCTTCACTCCTCAGTCTCGAAATAATCTATGAATCCTTAAAGAAGGCTCGAATGATAAGGGATAGATTGAAAACAACCTATAGTGTGCAAAAATCCTATTCCAACAATAGAAGAAGAGATCTTGAATTTAAAGTAGATGATATGGTCTTCTTGAAGATTTCACCCATGAAATGGGTAATTAGATTTGGAAAAAAGGGGAAGCTTAGTTCATGATATGTGGGTTCTTATGAGATATTCAACAGGTTGGCAATGTTTCTTATGAGTTCAAATTACCTAGTGAGCTAGCTTTGGTTCATCTGGTATTGCATGTCTCTATGTTTAAGATGTGTATTGGTGACCCGATATCTATTATCACTATTAAATGGTTGGATGAGAAATTTTCTTATGAAGATGTTCCTGTGGAAAATCTAGATCACCAAGTCAAGAAAATTAGGAACAAGGAGGTGTCTTCCATAAAAGTCTTATGGACAAACCACCAGGAGAAACGTAGGAGGCTAAGGCCGACATGAAGTCCCTTTATCCTCATCCTTTTCCTCAAAATTCCAGCCAAATTTGAGGTTATTAATCCTTTTTAAATGAACAAATAAATAATGTTGAATTTGGCTTGCTTTGCTACTATATGCATATTAATGGTAAAGATTCATGCTAAAAAGAATTTTAAAGAAAAAATTCTCTTTTGGATAACTTGCACTTATTTATAATTATGTATATGGTTGCCTTCATGAAATAGTATTGAGAATATTAATGTGTTTTTGAAGAAGGTTGCCATAAGTTACTATTGATGATCATATTGAGATCATGATGATATTGAGAATTTCGTTCCTCATGTTTTGATGTTCAGCTCTTATATATGGTAAGTTGTGATTTGAGTTGCTATGTCTAAATGTCATGTTTATGGGTTGATTGTATTTGTGAATTAATCCTATGGGTTGTGCCTCATGATTATCTTAGGTTGTTGGGTTTGTTGGTTGGGCTGCTAGTCTTGAGTCATCCTTTTCCTATAAATAGATTGAAGTGCCATTCGGGGACGAATAGTCCCAAGGAGGGGATAAGGTAACACTGCGAAAGTTTATGACTTGGTATAGAGCTCCACATGATGAACTAAACTCTAAAACAATGTTTATTAGCCTAAATTGATCTATTGAAACAAAGTAGGATGTATTAGAGCCTAAACGTCAAGGAACGACCATGAAGTTTGGAAACTAGTGCAATTGAACTAGTTAACGTCCTTAGGTCTTGTGAAGGTTCGAAAGTATTATATGGAGTCTAAAACGTGTAAAAATATTTTAAATAGGTAAAATGAGGTAGATAGGGTCGAAACGTATATTCACTTCCCCCCTAAGGACCGCCCTAAGGGTCCTTGTAGGTACCCACCCTTGGCAAAGCAAACTGCCCAAGACAACCAACAATTTGCCCTATGAATAAACCAGTATGCTTCGCGGACATGGTTCACCATAGATAAAAAATCATGGTCCCTGTCACAGACATATATCAGACTCCATTGTCTCAAAAGTTAAATTTGGAGACCTTGCGGGAAGCGCTCCGCAACACGAACTTGTTTCCCGACGAAAATCTGAAATTTAGAATTCAAGTTTGACTTCACTAAAAGAAAAACTTAAGTGAGGTGTATTTTAATAGAGGAGGTCAATATATTGATATTAAATCTTTTTTGCCTCACATTTTACCCACTCAAATCAAATCCCAAAATCAAAACCCAAAAGCCCTCACTTCTATCTAAAAATTCTCTCTCTACTCAATCTCCATTGAATGGCAATCAGGAGTTTCAAAAAGAAGAACAAATTCTCAAGTTTCTCTCTTTAATTTCGTGGGAAATATTCAACTAACTTATGGGGATGTTTATTCAAGAATTATATTTTCCATGAATCCCTTCAAAAAATCTATTTTCATATTCTATATTTTGACCAAAAAGTAAGACTTTTGATCTATCCATGGGTTCAATCCAAAATCGTTTTGTTATGTTATATGCCTTGAATTATAAATATATATTGGGATTAATTGATGATTTAAAAATCTTCCAAGAACCCAAGTGCACCCTATGAACTAATTTCTTGAATGTTGATGGATGAATTGAGTACATATGAATATGATGCATTATTGATGATTTTGTAGTCATAGGATCTTGTTTTAATGGCTATTGTGAGGTATATGGGGGCGATCATGATACTTGATACCTAACCTTGAAAAAGAGGTTAAATTCTAGGGTTTGTATATATGATGAAGATTATTTCGCATACACTTTGAATTTGCTTGCAAGGTACATGACTTATGAAAGGATGCAAGAAAAATAATTGGGATGATTTCGTTCTCTTGAACCTTACCTATTGTGTGTCATGAATTTTTTCCAATTCAGTTGATATAATTTGTTGATTTAAAGTATATTCCTCATGAAAACACTAAAATTGGGATTGTGAAAGTGCTACACACATATATATGTTGATTCTAGGATGAAACTCTATTCTCACCTAATGAATCTAAGAGCTTTATGATTAATTTTTATTCAACGAAGATGGATTACTCTTCACACATGCAAATAAAAATAAACAATGGTAGTAAGTTGGGAAACTATTCTAAGAACCGAGAGGATATGGAAAATGAGGAAAAGACCATTCCATTAATGCAAGAAGTTAGGACATCCTAGTGATATATATGAGATGGAGACTCCTCCACTAATGCAATAGGTAGATCCCTTAGAATCAATCTCCCTATCCTTTAACTATTTGCCTCCGTAGGAATTAGCTAGTGAATCCACATAGTAGCTAATATTTAGGTTCTGCAAGTAGAACACCCTTTTTTGGTGTGGGGCTTTATGACATCAGATTCCATGCAAGCTCTCATCGTGTATGTCTGTTATGGTAGATCTTCTATAAATAATAAATATAATGAATGAAATATGAACTGTGCTATTATATACTAATAAGTGGAATAAGATCATGTGGAGGTATGGGACTTCACTACTTCATTGCACTAGTAGGATTTGAGGGATGTTGTATGGAGTTATTTGTAGTCATGAAGTAATATAGGAATATATAAGTTGTATGGACAATGGTTGAAGTGAATATATCCTTATATCCAAATATTTCTCATGAGGTATGTGTTTCACTTATGATTATTGGTATGTGATGAATGTAAAATGTAATATGTGTGGCCAAGGTGGTTTATATGAGAATGCTTCGTAAGGTTGCTAGTATGGGATGCTAACTCTATATTGCATAAGTAGACCCTAGTAAGTGATAAGGTCATGCGTTCATTTTAGTCTTGGACATTTAGCGATATTGTCTTATGTGTTGTATTAATGATGAAAATAACTTTCAAAAACCTCATAAATACATACATTGCATGTAATTATCCCTTTCTCATGTTTTAATAATTTTGTATGCATTTCTCCATACTTAGTACATTTATAGTACTAACCCGCTTCTCCCTTTTGTATTGTGTGTATAACATATGGTTAATTGGTTTGCTTCTACATCCTTGACGAAATCATGGACTTCTATTTTCCAAGACGTCGTGGTAGGTCCTCAAAGATTTGGACATATGCACTAGTTGACAGTTATGATTTCTCTATTGATGTGATAGACTTATTAATCTTCTCTTATGCACTTTTGTTCTAATAGACTATTGTGTCCAAAGATTTAAGGACCTTATTTGTAGACTTGTGTTGAACTATTATACATAGATGGTGTTGTGAAACAATATTAGAATATGATGATGAGTCCCTTATATTTTTAAACGAGGAGTATAACTAAACTCCATAAACGATGTAAACTCCATATATGATATATGAGAAGTCTAAGTATACTTTAAATTTTCATCATTATTTAATGTAGATTATGCCATGACGATTATTCTAAGAGGCTTGTATGAGACTTCTTCGAGGTCGAGTACGCCGGTGACATCTAGGGGGTGCTCCTCGGTTATTACAAACTTGGTATCATAACATTAAGATTTTGAGATAATAGTAGGGGTAATGTCACACACTCATCAAGTAGAGTCTTATTCATAAATGTGAAGCATGCCACATTTATTAATAAGAGGCTATGAGATGATTAGAAACTTTCCTTTTTCATTATAATATGATCATGCATGGAGTCTTCTAAAAAAGTTCTATGCTCTCCTCTCTAGTGGTGATCAAGAGGATTCTCCCAATGTTGTCACGGGTATGTTACAATTGTTTTTCTTATAAATTTCTATGCTTTACTAGATCTTGATACCACTTTATCTTTTCTAACCTCTTTAGTGGACATGAAGTTTGAAATACTTCCCGATGTTTTCCAAGAACCTGTTTCAACTTCTACCCCTGTGGGTGATTCTACTTGCTAAAAGAGTTTATAGGGGTTTTCCCATTTCATTTCCCAATAGCATCACTTTGGTTTACTTGGTAGAACTTTATATGTTGGACTTTGACATTATTTTTTGATGGATAACCTACATTCCTGTTTTATTTCCATTGATTGTAGAACATGGGTAGTAAAGTTACAATTTCCAAATGAACCCACGATTGAGTGGAAGGGGGGAAACCTAGCTCCAAAGAGTCGAATCATTTCTTGCCTTAAATATTAAAAGTTGATCTCTACGGGATGTCCCTGTCATATATTAAGAGTTAAGGATCTTGAGTTTGAGACTCCTACGCTAGAGTCGGCCCGTATAGTGAAGGATTTTATGGAAGTCCTTCGTGATTACTTACCTAGAATTTCTCCCAAGCGAGAAAGATATTTCAGCATTGACTTAATGTCGGATAAGTAACCCATTACAATTTCTCGTTACCTGATGGCTCCGGCTAAGTTGAAGGAACTAAATATTCAACTCAAAGATTTACTAGACAAATGTGTCATACAACCAAGTATTTCTATATGGGGTATCCTTGTGTTGTTTGTGAAAAGGGAGGATGGGTCCCTTAGGATGTACATTGATTACCGAAACCTAAATAAGGCCACTATGAAGAACAAGTACCCTCTCCCTAGGATTGAAGAATTGTGTGACCAACTCCAAGGGGCAAGCTACTTTTGAAAAATTTATTTAAGGTCGGGTTATCATCAATTAAGAATTAGAGAAGTTTACCTACATTATTTTGAATTCCGAGTCATGTCTTTTGGCCAAAAAAATGCCCCGGCGACTTTCATGGACCTTATACATCGAGTTTTTAGAAACTATCCTTATTTGTTCGTAATTGTATTTATTGATGACATTTTAATATTTTCTAAAAGTGAGGGTGACCATGTCGACTATTTGAGGATAATTTTCAATTCCTCAAGGATGGCCAACTCTATACTTTTTCATTGAAATAAGGTTATTTCTTGGTCACATTTTTTCTAGTGAAGGGGTAAGAGTAGATCCAAGTAAAATGGAAGCAGTCAAGAGTTGGCCTGAAGGGATATTATAGGTGTTTGTTGAGGCTTTTCATCCATCATATCTCCATTTCCGGCCTTGACCCAAAAAAGATGCTAAGTTTGTATGGTCTAATATTTGTGAGAAGAATTTTCAATTGTTGAAAGTTAAGCTTAACTCTGCTCTAGTATTGGCCTTACCTAAGGGCATAGAAGGGTTTGTTATATATTGTGATGCTTCTCGAGTAGGTTTGGGTTGTGTACTTCTGTAACATTGCAAGGTGATAGAATATGCCTCTAGACAACTCAAGGTGCATAAGAAGACTACCCAACTCATGATCTTGAATTAGCAGTTGTAGTGTTTGTCATAAGAATATGGAGGAATTTAATATGTGTTCACGTCGATATATTCACTGACAACAAGAGCCTTTAAGACGAGGCTGGTTTTTCTAGGTCCCATGATCTCGTGTCTTCTTGAGAGTTTGAACTAGAGGTAGTGGACGATTTGGACCATAAAGATTGGATCGACCCTGAATCTGTGGCTGACACAGATCCGGATGTGGAGGACCCTCTGAACTTGAAGCAGCCCCGGTTGGTGAACTGATCATTGTGATCTTTTCATCAGACTCGGAGGCAGTGAAAACATCAAGAGTCACCTTTCGGGGGGTTTCCCCTAGTGTCTCGAGCAGATGCTATCGGTGTTGTATTACATGGAATAACATAGGTTGGGTCATGCTCTGTGTCGGGGGTTCTTCAATTTAGCTGATAAGTCGGGGCAAACGACTTAGATTTTCCCTTCTTTGAGTAGACACTGATCCTTTTTGGGGCCATTTGTGAATGTAGAGTAGTTGTTAGTATCATAGCAGCATAACGACACACTAAAAAAACAGAAAGAAGAAAACATGAAAATCAAAATACAAATCTATAATATAGAGTTAGACCAATAGACTATAGTTCACTTTTATCGTCTGAAAATTAGAATTACTTTTGGATATGTTGGAAACAGACTCTATGATGGAAACGATAGATGTGCGGAACGGCCCATCGATCAAATGATAGACTGTAGTCTTCTTTTGTTGTTTGAAATTTATAATTATTTCTTGATTTTTGAATCAATGTTTGGTTGATTGATCAATGGTCTGTAGACGGGGTCTCGTACTATGGGCCTGTAACAGTTTTCAAGCCTCTGTCAAGTTCAATTACTGAGTTTCTATACTGACCCATTTTAACATAATCTACTTTAAAGATACTTTTAAACACACCAAATGTTAGTTCATCATTCCCAGGGTTCATATTTTGTACAATGATCGAACCTAATTGAGTAAAAAAAATGGAACCCTAGGTCAGAAGCAAGAAGAATAAGACATACAACATTTTAGCTAGTTAAATTTGCTACATCTTCATTGTCTATCATCCCAAGGGAAGTAATTACCCCACTTTTAGCATGCAAATTAAATTAATTTAGTCCCAAGTTCAAGACCCATTCCCGAGTTCCTTTCAAGCGGTGTAGTGTGTTGTGGTTCTATGCCTACAGTGATATGCAACCCAACAAAGTAGCCTACATTTCTGAACCTGATCACCGAACTCTTGAGAATGGAAGAATAGAGAATTTGGAAGAGAAGATGTTTGGGATTTAGGGGAATTGATTGGACATAAGATTATGGGAAATGGGAATTTTATTGGCGACTGAAAAAGGGAGTAATATTATGGGATGAAATGGTTATGGAAGGGAATTTGAAAGAAAATGGAAAGAGGGAAGGAATTCGATAGAGTTGGGTTTTTAGAAAATCATCTTGGTCGAGTCAGTTTGATGGCAAACTTTGATCCATGAAACCCAATTGACGGTTCCTGGATCGATCAATGGTCCATAGATTAGGACCGCCGATCATACTTAGACTTAGACAAATTTTGAAACTTACCTTGGATCTACGAACACCATCGATGGTCGGTCAATTGAACGACGGACCGTCAATTGAATGACGGACTGTCAATATGGTTTGTAGACCTTTGCACCAAACCATTTTCTGCAGATTTCTAACTCTACGCCTACACATGTAACACTAAGTAGGCTATTGTATTGTATTTTTCTGGACACTTTTTAGAGACTGAGCCTATTCTAATCTCTAGCAAACACTAACATACAAAACAAAATTTTATTTTTTCGAACAACTAAACAAAACAACGAATATTTCAACATGGAAACCAAAACATAAAGTTGGCTAGATGGTATACCTTGGTTAGCCTCCCTAGAAGCGCTTGGTTTAATGTTGCGGCAAGACGCAAACCTCTTGATTAATCAGACTTCATCAAGATGTTAGGCCTGAACCACTTTATGAAAACTCTCCTCATGCCCCATATAAGTCTTTATCATTTTTCCATTTAGTGTGAACTTTGCGCCTTTCTTGTTCTCAAGCTCAACCGCACTATATGGGAACACTTTGGTGATGAGGAATGGCCCAATCCACTTGGACTTGAGTTTCGTTGGAAATAAGCTCAACCTAGAGTTGAATAAAAGCACTAAATCACCAAACCCCAAATTCTATCTTTTCAATTCTTTGGTGATCAAAACATCTTCTATTTGTAGATGGATTAAATCTCATACGATTTTAGGAGAATTTTTTGTAAACACATTCAACTCATTTAGTCTTTGTTCTGATGCTCTGGTCCAATCCAAATTCAGACTCTTCACTGCCCACATTGTCTTCAGCTCTACCTCGACTGATAATTGAAAAGCTTTCCCATATATAAGTTTGTATGGAGAAATACATATGGGGTTCGTGAATGCAGTGAGGTAGGACCAAAGAGCATCATCTAGCCTCCTTGACTAATCTATTCTATTGTCAATTACAATTTTTGCCTGTTTGATCTCCTAATTGGACACCTCAACTTCCCCGCTAGTCTGTGGGTGGTAAGGAGTAGCCACATTATAACAAACACCATATTTTTCCAATAGACATTTGAACAATTTATTACAAAAGTGCAAGCCTCCATCACTAATAATGGCCCTAGATGTACAAAATCTAGAAAAGATGTTCTTCTTCAAGAATGCGATGATACTTTTCCCTTCAATGTTAGGGAGCGCAATTGCTTTCACCCATTTCAACACATAGTCAACCTCCACAAGAATGTACTTGATCCAATAAGAACACACAAATGGGTCCATGGAGTCAATGCCCTATACATCACATAGCTCCATCACCAGGATGGAATTCAATGAAAACTCTTGCCTCTTTGAGATTCCTCCATCTTGTTAACACTAAACACATGATTTGGCAAACTCATAAGCATCTTGGTGGATGTTGAGAGAATAATTCCCACACTGAATATCTTATTCGCATTTCATATACCACTAAGGTAACCACCCACAGGAGAGGAATGAAACACCTCCAGAACACTCAAGATCTAAACGTCAGGTACAATGTGGCGAATAATCCCATCGGCACAACTCTCATATACGTAAGGCTCATTCCAAAATAAAATATTCACATAATGAATGAACTTCTTCCTTTGGTGGAAGGTCAAATTTGACTGAAAACAATCATATGCTGAATATTTCACAAAGTCTGCGAACCATGGAATCAGATCTTGAGAAGCATCCAATACATGTTCATCCGGGAACGCATAATAAATTTCAGCCTTTTCTCCCAACTTACGTATCGCTTCATCCTCCAATCTATACAAGTGGTCGCCCACTTGATTCTTAGTCCCTTTATATTTCTCACCTCAAAATCAAACTCTTGCAACAACAATAACCATCTGATCAACCTTAGATAAACATCTTTCTTTGCCATCAAATACCTCAAAGCAGAATAACCGATATTCACTATGATCCTCGTGCCAAGCAAATAGGAGAAAAATTCTCAAATGAAAAGACAACTACATGAAGTTCCTATTAAGTTAAAATGGAGTTCTTTTGGGCTTTAATTAGGGATTTACTTGCATAGTAGATGGGGTGAAGGATTTTATCCCTTCTCTGTCTCAACACTTAACCAAGTGCAACCCCACTCGCATCACACGTAACCTCAAATGGCTCACTCCAATATGGTGAAATAATAATATGCATGGACACCAACTTCTCTTTCAACTCTCTAAATGCTTTCATACATGATTCATCGAAATAGAACTTACATTCTTTCTCGACCAATTTCTGAAAAGGATGTACAATTTTCAAAAAATCCTTAATAAACCTCTGATAAAATCAAGCATGCCTAAGAAAACTTCTCACACCCTTGACAGAGATGGGTGGAGGAAGATTTTCTATCACCTCAATTTTGTCCCAATAAACCTCTATACCATTCTTAAGGATTCGATGGCCCAACACTATGCCTATTTCACCATAAAGTGACATTTCTCCCAATTTAGCACCAAATTACAATACTCACATCTTTTGAGCACCTTAACCAAATTATTCAAGAACTGATCAAAGGAGTCTCCTACCACACAATAATCATTAATGACACGTCAATAGTGTCCTCTACAATATTAGAAAATATGTATATCATACAGCACATGAAGGTAGCAGGTGCATTCGATAACCCAAACGACATCTTTTTGAATGCACAATTCCCATATAAACAAGTAAAAGTGGTTTTTTCTTGGTCTTTCGAGCGATAAAGATCAGGTTGTATCCCGAATAGCTTTCCAAAAAAATTTATCAACCCTTGCCTGCAAGTCTGTCTAACATCTAATCCATGCAGGGCATGGGGAAATGGTCATTTTTAGTCTAAGCATTCCACTTCCGCTAGTCCATACAAACTCTTTATCTGGTCATTGGCCCTATCAGATAAACATAGTTTCTTTTGGTAGGTACCACAATCATCCTACCCTTTTTAGGCATGCACTTTACATGACACACCCAACTACTGTCAGCAATAGGATAAATGACACCAACATGAAACCACTTGATGATCTATTTCTTCGCTAATTCTTGCAAAGGTTGATTAAAAATTCTTTGGTGCTCAATACTCGATTTGTTGTCTGTCATAAGTTGGATTTTGTGGAAAGGAATATCGTTAGGGATTCCAATAATATCTTCAATTGTCCTAGGAATGGCTTGTTTGAACCTCTTCAACACCACCACTAAGCAATCTTCTTATTGCCTATTCAACTCTGTTGTAATAATCACTGGCAAAGTGTAATCTCTATACAAGAACACATACCTTAGATGAGGTGGTAGAGCCTTTAGCTCTGCTGCTGGGGACTCCACAATAGATTGTCCCGAAGGAGAAGAATTGTTATGCTTCATATCAATATTCAATTTCTTCGGTTTTAACCAATATTCATTTTGTTAAAGTGCAACCACCAAATCACTCATTCTCTTCAATACAATCCCATTCAAAATTCATGATGACCGCTGCTAGAGCCTCAACACCAAGTCGCTCTTCAATTTGTACTTCTAATATACTCTTAGCTTTGTAGGATATAAGAGATATTGTTTGGAGCTCACTACTCTGCTTCATGGATCTTTATCTTGAAAGTTGCTTCTTCATTGATAAATATGGATTTTACCTGCCCTTTTTCCATGTCAACCAATGCATGCCCAGTGGCAAGGAATGGTCTCTCAAGAATAATGAGAACCTCAAAATCAACCTCACAGTCAAGAATCACAAAATTTGACAGAAAGATAAATGACTCAACTTTCACAAGCACATCGTAGAGTATACTATGGGACTATTCACAATTCGATCAGCCATCAATAAACACATTTAAGTAGGATTTGGGTCTCTCATGCTTAACTTCTTATAAATGGACAGTGGCATGAGATTTATGCTCATACCAAGATCACATTGTGCCTTAGCAAAGTGTAGTAACCCTATCGTACATGGAATAGTGAAGACACCCAGATCTTTCTTTTTCTGCATAGGAGACCTCGTAGCAATAGCACTTCAATGCTGCATTCTGTCATCATCCTCAAAACTCACCGACCTCTTTTTTGTCACCATGTCCTTCATAAGCTTTGCATAGCCAGTCATTTGCTCAAAATCTTCGATCAACGGGACATTGATGGAAAGTTGTTTCAGTATAGTGATAAACTTACAATATTTACGATCTTCAATTTTCTTCACTATTCTCTATTGGAAGGGTGGTGGATTTCAAGGGATGGGGACCGCTTCCTGAGATAATTCAACCTCTTTTGTTATAGCATCCCCAACATTACTGTAGCTTTCGCTAAATCATTTTCTTTTCTCATGTAACCTTCTACTCTAGATTGCATAGGTTGATCAATGGTTTTCTTACCTTTGTCAGTAGTGACTGTCGTCCAATGCCCATCATTCTTTGGGTTTTGAATAGTGTTCCTTGGAAAAGTGCCAGGTTTGCATGGAGTCACAGTAGTAGACAACTGATTTATCTATAGCTCAAGATTCTTTATTGAGAATGCATTTGCATTCACCTTTTGTCCAATGCCATAAAGGTCACTTGATATTCTCTTTTGTCGCCTTAAGCCTCTTCATCATCTTCTGCAGCATATCCTCAACCCGCATTATAGTAATAATCATTTTCTGGGAATGGTGGTTTAGCCAAGTAGTTCACCGCATTCACCTTCTCTTAGCCTCCGTTCATATGCTGCAAGACCAAACATAATTCAGTTCTCATCTGTGCCATCTCTTCACGAATCTAATCTATGGTTGAGTTGGGTGTAGTTTGTACTTTGAAGGTGTTTCACCTATTGTGCGATTTTCTAGTTCTCCAAGCTTTATTATTATGAGATATCTTTTCGAACTTCTCTATAATCTCAGTATATGTGCATTTTCCATTGGAGCCAATCAAGCATGACTTTGTCATCATCATCTTCAACTCTATAAAAGTACTTCTTCAGTGACTTATCATCAATGCGATGATTGGGGACACCCCTCACAAATGTTTTAAATCTATAAATGAGCTACTGATCGACTCTTAAGGTAATGCCACAAAATTATTCACCTAATCCGTATGGTTGATGTTCTTGCACAGTAGATAGTACCTTGCTAAGAACACATCTCTCGATTATTCCCAAGTATAGATAGAGTTTTAGGGAAGCTCACCGAACACTATAGAATCATCTCAAGTCTGCGGTACTCACAGTTCAATGACATTCATATCCAAATACGGTCTACCCATACAACTTTTGCAAAACGACCTCAGCTTGGCTATGTACGCATGTGGGTCTTCCGATGGCAGTCCCAAAATCAAGGCCCTATCAATGAGCATCTGCATAAATCTAAGCGTCACCACACATGTGTTCCCAGAAACAGATAGGGTTGGACAATAGGTCCATCAGAGTATGCAATGTTCATGTTGACCTTATAGTAATACTGTGGTCGTGGAGCTGCTAGAAGTTGCACCCTCAAGGCATCACCTAACTGATTCTCAATGCATGCCTGTTTGTGTGATATAACTTGTATGGGAGGCTGGTGGCCTTCTCCATCACCTACATTACCTCTATTTGGGTTATGTGGAACCCCTTGATTGTCCATCCTTCGAAGTGTTCGATTATATTATGGATTTTATGGAGTGAGTGGTTCCCTTCGGCTCTGTCTACTTGGAATAAATTAAAGCTACACCTGACATAATTTTTTTTTAAAAAGAAAAAATTAATAAATATTTGACTAAAATTCAGTAATGTAGTCAAAATTATTCTAAAAGCCAAATTATACCTGCCTATAAAAGCATAAACGATCTTTATCAAGTAAAGAACCCAACTAGTCGATTGGGGTAGATGCTAGGAGTAAAATAGTTTAGAATTAACTTTCACCCACAATTATTTTAGTTTAGTCATTATCCAAGTAAATAAAAAGGGGGGTTTTGTGAAACAAATTCCTTCAACAGTGCAATTAGCAAGTGAACAAAAGTAAACATTAGTTTCTTTATCAAGATGAGAGAGTAACTAGGGTATATTTATTCCCTAGAGGTTCATAACAAAGTGTTCCTAGCAATAACAATTCATTCCTAATATATTACATAGAAAGTGATAACTTAGGTGTCTCTAAATGCTTGGTACAACATCTAGAGAATTTCACCCTACACCTTAGTCCATCTTCTTGTGTATAATTTCTAACAGTTACCATCACCTCATATTAGTCATCATAATCGATGTATTTCTTAATTATTACATTGCACCAATCGACACTAGCCTATTAGATAGTATCATACTAAATTTGTATTGATAATTCTTTTGCTATTACTACCTCTTTTCTCCAGCAAGTAGCAACGAGACTAGTTGTAACGTTTTCCACAATTCAAAAGATTTCTAAGCAAAATAATTATCAAAGCCTGCAAAAAGACTATTCAAGAATTGCTTAATTGCTAGGATTACTTTTTTTAATTACCCATGGTTTCCACAACCCTAGTTGTGGATTTGGATACCCATTCTAGCAATATCACAATTCATAGTTTTAGATAAAGAAATCATGAACTTACTTACCTAGAAGAATAGAACGAGGAATCAAACTTTTATGCAAACAAAATCTTTTAAACCAAATCCAAAAATAAAATTAATTTCTAAAGTTTCAAAAACCGATCTCCTATACACAAAGTAGAACAAAAATAATAGAAGATATCCCCCCCCAAAGACGTTTTAATACCCTCTATATAAAAAAAATTCTTAATGAAAAAGGAGTTCATATAAGGAAAGTTTTGTTCAGGTACGCGGCTTCTATTTACGAACAAATTGACAGAGCGTCAATTGATCGATGGTCTGCGGTTTGTTTCTATCCGTAAGGAGTTAGAAAATGTTTCACCGACTGGATGGAACCCTCTATGAATGAAACGATTGACCAATAGTACGGGCTTTTTATTCTCCCCTGTAGCTCCATACTTAGAATCTTCCAAAATCATTTACAAGAACCATTTCTCAACCAAACGACATTTCACCAGTACGGTCCATCGTTGCCTCTCGTAGTTCCATTCTTAGTCAGACATCCCTTATTTTCTTCCAATACCATAGGTACTCATCTACGATCAAAACCTACACTCTATCGATAGAACAACGAACCATCAATTACCTCCGTAGGACTGGTTCTTCATTAAAATTCTGTTGTTTCTTGTCTTTCCACCTGAACAACTTTAGCCACACAGAACACTTACGTGAAATTCATTAGAAATTTCGTGTATTCATGGAACATCAACCATAGATTTCACTTCCATTCAAACGGAGTTGGCTAGTGTACTAGCATATGTAGATGTTGTCTTCAAGATGCGGGAGTATGAGCCATAGAATGCCCCACAAAACTGGCAGAAGATATTGTCCTTGAGGCCTTCTTTTAGGCACCTCTTGAGACACAGCTTAAACTACATGTTTGAGGCAAGAGGCTCTATTTGAGCCACCTCCTTGAGGTTGGTGATGTGGCTCATGCCAGACAAAGGGAGCGAGCATAGGTAGCACAGGCTAGAAGGGCCTCGATAATAGATGAAAAGATGAGCTAGAGGAGGGCATAAGATTTAGATACTGGGGCATTAAGTTTTGGGCCTGTTAGTGGAGTAGTAGGAATTACTGATGTTGCAGATAAATTGGTCAATGGCACTACTAATGGTTGTCATCCTTGGAGATATGGGCACTGCTGATGGTAACCCTATTACTTACCCTGCGATCTCCAGGAAAATGAAGTCACCTGCTTGTTGATAGGTCTTAAGCGCTATGCGCCATTGGTTTGTTTCACCTGCCATTATAATTCTGTGATTTCTTCTGTGTTACAGACACTTGAAATATCTTTAGTTTGGGAATGGGATAAATTGAATGTGAATGATATGGTTAAAACTGAGTAGCCTAGCCCATAGTCTTCTCTTGGAGTTTTCTTGCTTATGTTCTTTTTTCACCAAGAGAATTTTTATAATTCTATTTAACCGGCCCGTATTAGTAAGAGTATGTGTAGAAGCATGAAATATTGACGCATGATGGCTAATGAAAAATGAGACTCCTCAGATAATAGTGCTTCCATGCATAGGCTGAGATAAGTTGAATGTGTTGTCTCTAAACATTACATGAAAATGCACGAACTGCATGACTTGTAACTAAAACTTTGATCTTGGAACTGAGATAATACGATAGTGAAACAATATGCCAAGTAAGTATGAGAATATTTAATTATTCAGCAGTTGGTGCCTAACTAGAATTGGCCCGGTTAGTCCTGCGAAGGGAATGTGCTCTAGAACCCAGATAGTGGTCATAGGCACTTGATCTGAATAGTCCACAACTAGCCTAAAAGAGTGTTACCAAATGAATTGAATGTAACGTTCGCTCCAAGTACTTTTGAGGCTTTCATAGGCTATTTCTTTCTAACTCACCAACTCCCCTTCCAAGGGTCTAATGTTTTATCCCTAGTCCATCTTTGGATATGTTCTTCTCGTCTTAGTTCAAAAGCCTAAGTTGCGGGTGGTTAATGCAAAAGTTACCTCGTTTTTTCCCTGACCTAATATCGGGTATCATGCACCTCAACATTTGAAAAACCGTGAGTTCAGGGTGGCTTTTAAAAGAGGAAACCCCAAAAATTGGTGTGAAAAGAGTTAGATGTTGAAGAGAAAATAATAAGTAAAGAGAAGTATGTGACTTGGAAAAATGAAAGAATAATTGATAGAAAAATAAAAGACAGAAGACCTCTTTGAGAAAAATATACAAAACACAAAGTCAAAAGTATGGTTGAAATAAATCAAAGGAAGGAATAGAAGAAGATATAGGATGTAAAAAATAAAAGAGGTGGAAGGCATAGTTTTAATGTTAAGGAGGGCAGATAATAAATAAATGCACCCAAATGTATCATACCTGACCCTTAGCCTATGTTACAAGCTAAGAAAGTCCTATCGTGAACCTATAGGCTAGTTTTGTGAAACTAAGAAACGAATATAAGGGCAAGCCTATAGCGTGGAGCTCTAAATGTATTTTAGATTATTATTGACCATGAGTTTTGTAATAGGTCCTTGTCTCCAACATTCATAATCACTATGTGAAAATTGAGGATTTTATTTGAAATGAGGGCACTAGTTACATTATGAGAAAATTGGTACCTTGGTGATAGGAACAATAGTAGAGGTGTTTATTGACTGGTAAATTCGTGTCATGATATCATACACATTAGTTAGCTTGATGATCCTGAGACGTAGGGATGCACCCAAACAAAGGAAAGTCAGGATAGATAGCCATGTGATCAGTTGAGATGATGTGGCCTGCTTCCATGCAAGTGTTGTTAAGGGTGTAGTGCATTGCTGAAGGAAAAAAATGCATTTCATTTGAGGTGTTGATGTACCGTGAGTTCACGATATTTCTAATACATTTCACTTATGTATTGTATGTGTCTAGTTCCTTTTGTATTGATTTTTGATGAGTTTTGTGTTTGTTTGTTGGAAAGATGTTTAGGCATAAAACGAAGGAGACAACAGAGAAAATATAGAAAAAGAAACCTATGGAGGTAATCGACGAAGCATCGATCCATTGATGCCCCGTAAATAACAATCCTAGATGATAAGACTAGACATTGGAGGAATTAAGGGAATTCTAACTAAGTATAGAATCATGGCAAGCATCGACGGCCCGTCTATTGATCGATGAATCGTACTGGATGACCATACTATGATAGTGCGATGGTTCCAGTACCTGATATCTATATATTCTAAGTGTAGAGTATGAAGGATCATTAATGGATCCTGGACATATTGTTGGTTGTTTGATTCAGAGAAGATGCAATCCAGAAGCTAAATTATTTTCATAAGACCTGGGTGCCGAAAGCGAAGCATGCGCCATTGATCGATTGATGGCCCATCAGTTGCTCTCGTAGATTGAAGCTGCCTGCCTGAACAAACTGTCCTCATTTGAATTCCTTTTTTTATTAGGATTTTATTCAATAAATAGGGTATTTAACCTCTTTGTTTGGGTTAGCTACAACTATTATCATTATAATTTATGTTTTGGAGATTAGGTTTTGCAACTTTGGCAAATAATTGATTTCAAGATTTGGTTTTGATGCTATTGGTTTGCAAATGCAAATGCAATTTATGGGTTTACTATTCTTATTACATATTCATGATTGCTTCATCTCAACGTGGATTGTGTTCTTCCTAATATGGGTAGCTTAATCTAAAACTATGGTTGTGAGAACGACGAGGGATTAACAAAGTATTACTAGTAATTAAGTAATTATTGAATAGTGTTTTTGCATGTATTGATATTTTTTTTTACAAGTCCTTTTAACGAGTGCACGCGTTAGAAGTCGCCTTTTTGCTATTTGTCAAACCAACGTAGTTAATAAGAAAAGGATTATCAATATAGATTTAATTTGATACTCTCAAATAGGATATTATGGTGCGAGGATATATATAAGTCATACATAGATGTGATGTCTAATATGAGGTATAGGTAAGGGTTCATAAACTATACACACGTAGCTGGACGAAGGTGCGGGGTGAAATTCTCTAGATGTCGGACTAAGGATTTAAAGATACATAACTTATCACATTGTATATAATATACTATAAATGGATTGCTATTACTAACAATACCGTGTTATGAACTAGTGGGGAACACACACACCTAGTTACTTTATCATCTTGATAACAACAATAGTTTACTCTTGCTCACTTCCTAATCATATAATTAAAGGAATTTGTTTTAGAAAACCCCATTTACGTTATTTTTTTGGAAACACCTTCACTAAAAGATATAATGGTAGGTTAAACTTATGTCTAAATCATATTCCTCGTGGGATTGACCTTAACCTACTAGGTGGGTTCTTTACTTGATAACGATCGCTTATGCTTTTTTAGGGAGGCGTAATTTGAGCGTATCATCTACCCACTTCACCCTATTATTAGGGAGGGTAGATGGCTTGGTTGCTCCTAAGACCTTGGGGATTTCTCAGAATACCATCGGAGATGTGCAGAGGGATCGCATAGTAGATAAGAGCTTGACACAAACACCGATGAGAAGATAGCATAAGTAGTTAAGGAGGAGACGATAGATAACATAGAGGAGAGAATATTCAGAGACTTGCCAAATCTGGTGGGGACGGCTGTGCTTCAAGTGCTAGTGATATCGTAAGCTAAGATGTCCACCACAGCTCCTAGTGGATTTTGCACCGTTACTCTTTATTAGGAGACTACGGGCACTAATGCCCATGTAAAGACTAATGCACTTTTTGTTGAAGCACCGACATATGGAGATACTTCATAGACAAGACTTACCTACCTCTAGGTCTTATTGTATATTTCCTTTTGGATACTTTTATATGCATATGAGGACAAATAGATTTTTATTTTTGTTGGGGTGAGTCCCACCCTGTGTGGGACTACTATTTTTATTTGTGTTTTATGAAAACATTTGGGTTGTTCTATTTCAAATGATATTTTATCATCTCTTTGTGGATGTTTGAGCTTATGGATCCCTTTTTGTTATAATAGAAAAGGATTTTCATCCTTCTATATTTTTATTATTTTTTCGTAAATTTACGCCACCTCTTATATACGCTTGAAAGGATATTGGTTATAAGGCCAACTTAATTCTCGGTTTTGGTCAATACCAATGACTTGAATAATGCTCCCAATCAAATGAACATGAATGTACGACTACAATTAGGCGAAATGAAGTTGCATAGTCAATATCTGAACTCTTTGAATCTTATCGTGATTATATCAATTGTCAAATTGTTTATCTTTTAATAACTTTTGGACACTAGAAAAAGTGTGGAGTCTTGTTTGACTTTAGTGTCAATTTCCTTGTATGATAAGCATACCTTGAACCATGCATGACAACACCTATAATTTGCAACATTTGTCCAGTTCACAAAGTAATACTTTATCTTGATATCTATCTTTTGTGACTATCCTTGTGAGTCTGTGAGCCTCTCTTGAAAACTCCTCGAGTTTTACGTTTCTTCGGAAGAAACTTGACCAAAACATAACCTCTCTTAACCCTCTAGCCTTAATCATCTTGTTTTTTTCCTAATAGAATAGCCAAGTTAGGACAAAAGCCTAAGTTCGGGTGAGGTGAAAAGAGAAGGAAAGTTACGGAAGTGCAAAAATTCTCCAGTCTATCCATTGTATTGAAAAAAATGTAACCCTCCATTTGAAAAAAAACAAGAAATTTTTTTTGAAATAAATTTGAAAGTTACAAAAAGAAAGGGGGTTTACGGCACATTATGGAAAAGTGAATAAAGGGATGAATTGTGAAAATCAATTAACTTGATAAAAGAAAGGAAAGAAATTGTTAACAGTAACATATTTCATAAGGATCATAGCCATTGAGCCTTAATAACCATACATTTGCACTCAGCCCCATTACAAGCCATAAAAAGACCTTTTTGATCTTTATAAAGCTTAGGCAAATGTTTATGGGAAAATAAGGTCAAACCTATGAGTGAAAGCATGTATTAAGTTCTTCTTTTTTGAGAATGAGTGTTGTAATTGGTTCCCGAACCTTAAATGAGTATACATCATTTGTGAAAAATCGAATCATCATTTGTGTGAGGTAATTTAAATGCTTTTGTTGATCTTGAACTTGCATTTGAAGCAAGTATTACAAACTTGAGAATCTTTGGTAATGGTGTGTTACAACATGAACCATTGGGTACAAAATTGATCCTAGCATAAGTAAATTGGGTCTTGTTGTGTACATTCATGATTGAATCTTGTGTATCTTTATTTGAGGCATCCTTTTTGAATGGCTAAACTTGAATTTTACTTGAGGACAAGAAAAAAGTACATTCATGGTTGAATATTGTGTCTCTCCTAGTGATTGTCACCCAAATAGGTTATTTCACCCAAAACATGGTCGGTTTACGGGTATGTCTTTTACTAACCCTTACTCTTAACCCTAGATTAGCCTTCACATCTTTAGGTTAGGCTATTTAAATAGCGTATTATCAATGGTAATTCTCCATTGTTTAATCTCTTTTCCCATTTGTTACTTCCTTGGTTGGGCTATTAAGAATAAGGCGATATCTAACATTTGTTGCATTAAAACTCAATCAAAATGATGAGATTAATAATAAATGCATAAAAATCATTCAAGCATTACTTTTTACTTTAACCTACTTTAGTAATTTGTTGTAGTTCCCACAATCCTAGTATTAAATTTAGATACTCGTTATCTCTAAAACACAATTGAAATTTATTAAAATGGTTGTGTTAATCATAAAAATGTAAGAGCAATATCTAAAATATCTTTCAATGATCATGAATAAAAATAAATAATAACGGAGTATAATAAATAGAAAGAGGACGAGAAGGAGGAAGAGTAAGAAGAAGATGAAGAGGAGGATGTGGAGGATGAAAAGTAGGAGGAGGAAGAGGAAGAGGAAGAAGAAGAATAGTAAGAAGAAGAAGAAGAAGAAGAAGAAGAAGAAGAAGAAGAAGAAGAGGAAAAAGAAGAGGAAGATGAGGAAGAAGGAAAAGAGGAAGAAAAGGAGGAGGAGGAGCAGGAAGAAGATGAGGAGGAGAAAGAAGAAGAGGAGGAGGAGAACATGAAAATGCAGAAGATGAAGACGAAGGGGAAGAAGAAGAGCAAGAGAAACAAGTAGAAGAGGAGGAGAAAGAGTAAAACGAAAAGGAGGAAGAGGAATTAGAGGAAGAGGCAAGAGGAAGAGGAAGAATAGTACGATTAAGAGGAAGAATAAGAGGAAGATGAAGAAGAAAAGTAATTGAAATTGGAGTAAGAAGAGGAATAGAAGGAGGAAGAAGAAGATGAAGAGAAACAAGAAGAATAGCATTAAGAAGAGGAAGAGGACTAAGAAGAGGAGGAGGAGGAAGTAAAAGAGGAGGAAGAGGAAGAAGAGAACGAGGAGTAGGAAGAAGAAGAAGATGAACAAGAAGAAACAAAAAATTGCAGGATTGAATTGAAGGAGTCGAACTGAAAGAGTTCTCCATTCATAGAGCAATACGCAATTAAAAGATTGACTTTGCAATATTGTTTGAATATTAAAACTTTTGATCATGGATACAGATTATTTAATGTTGAACAATAGGCGAGTACCCATGATCCTTCTTAGAAAGACAAGAGCCAAATACCCATGTCATATGATGTTGGACAAGAGCGAGTATCCATGATCCCAAATTAAGAAGGATAAAAGGCGAGTACATATGATCCTTTATAGTAAGACAAGAGACGAGTACCTATAAACCTTTATAGTTAGACAAGAGGCAATTCCTTATTTCGTTAAAAGTAATCTATAAGATGTGAAATATTATTATGAATGATTAGCTTGAATTGTTGCTTGAATTACCTTCCAACATGCGTAAGACTAGAGATGGTTTCCAAAGTCTTGGCTAAGTATGCTTTTGAGGTTACATCAATTAGTACTCTTCTCATGTTAAGATGAATTATTATGTGCATTTATTATGCTTTATGACTTATGTTTATGATAAATATGAAAGTGATCATACTTTTAATATATTTGTACTAACACATACTATTGCCTACTTTTTTCTATCCAAATGTAGGGCTCAACGATGTCAATTCTCATCTCTGTGGCTAGGATCTTTAGTAGAGACTTGAAAATTGGTGATTCCTCTTATCATTCGAGATGGTAAATATTTTCTTATGTTCTTTTATTTAGTATTTGAACATTGTTGTTGTGTCCCAACAATATATTGTACTAAGATGGTTTTTGTACTAGTGTATTATACTTCTGCTTTTGAAATACAAGCTTTGATTGTGTTGAAAATGATTTAAATTCTCGTGTATTTCAATATATTGTTATGAAAGTTAAGTGGCTTGTATGATACCTCTCGGGGTCTTGTACATCATGTTACATCTAGAGGGTACCCCTGGGTTCTGAAATTGCATTCCAATTTATTTCCATTTATAATTAGTTATGAAAATTGCATTCCGATTTATCTCCATTTATAATTAGTTATGTTTCTCCCATAATGTTTGGCATTCAGATTAATTAGAATGAAAATTAGCAAATATTAGTGTAAAAAATCCCCAGTAATAGGTATTCGGATTCATACCCAACATATATTTCTAACCCTTTTTGGGGACACCCATCTTTGTTCATTGTGATGAAGCAATCGGAGAATATACCACAGATCCAAAAAACTTAAATGAAAATATTTGCCCCTTCCCAAAAGTTAATTGTAATGGGGATAAATAATGAAATTTGGTTGGCCTTATGCTCATAAGTGTTTTTGCATGCAAAATAACATGCTCCCATGCGAAAAGAGGAAGTTTTGTCCTCATTAGATTTGTTTAGCTATCAACAGGAGATATTTAATCATTCGGTTAGAATATTTTGAGTATGTACATATGCAATCGTATGTTCAATTGTTATCCCAATGAACATACCATAATCATTAGAGCATTGAGACGTAAATTTATTAGCAATATAAAGATGAGTTTCCTTTAATGTATAGTCTGAAAATTGTGCTCTCAACCTTATAATTTTAGCCAACTAACTCGTAACACCCATATTGTGAATTCGTAGTTAGCACACATATTACCATCTTGTAGAGTCATGTATCCATATAATATTCTAAGGGTCCACATGAAAGTTGAATTGGTCGATCGATATCACATTGTATACATTCCATAAATGCAGGAGATTCAATCCAAACCTTTATTATTGATTATCTATTAATTAGTTTTCCTTAGGAACAAGAAAAACAAGAAACTTCTTTAGATTCAAATATTCTTTTAGATTCTTAGAAGTGTACCCATGTGAGTTCTAAATAATTATGTGCAGCATATTATAATTAATGTCACGACCCGCAAGTACACTCTAGAAGAAGGGAGCACTCTTGAGTTGTCACGAGCCTTACTTGAACATTCGTGGTCTTGTACGAACCTCTTAAATATAGTTCATTACATAAGATATGAAAAGTAGTGCGGAAATAATTTTTTTTACCATATTAATAATAATAAAATATCTTTTATAAATAATAAGGATAATTCTCGTTGTCACAAGCTGACTTAAAGACATAACATAGACATCTAGGGATACTACCCTTTACTTTGATAAAAATACATAATAAGTATTATAAAAGTCATAAAGAGAACTAAAGAAAGATTGAATATGTCCTCGAATATATGTGGAAATACCGAGTCTTGAGAGAGTCAACTTTCCAAGCTTGCCTTCTAGACTTCCACTTGCTTCCAATCTACACTTATAGAGCATAGAAAACTATGTGGTTAGTACAAACATTGTACTAAGTATGCCATTATGCAAAAACACATGAAAAATGCCTTTTTATTTGAAATAAAGCTTTCATGACATTTCAATCCCCGACTACCCTCGAGACGCGGACACACTACCTAGGACCACAAGATGTCCCAAACTAACCCTACTAACATGATCATGAGCATACTAAAGATAATAAACTGAATGCGGAAGATAAATCATAATTTAAACTGAAAAGATGGGGAATACCCATATTCCATAACTAATATATTTGAAAACAATGAGATTAATACAAAGAAGTAATTATGTCAATACTAAGTTGAAACTAATTATGTCTGAAATAAGCCTCTAACTGAATAGAAATGCTGGGACAAGCCTCAGCTTAGTCTAGCAAAAATATAAACTAAATTGCTGAAATGATCTCATGACTATTGTCCTCGGAGAATGAGGACTCACCATTGAGTCTGCTGAATTGGAGATCGAAATTGACCAAAGCGCGATATGGATGCTAAGAACCTGAACCTACAGGACGAGAACATGTTGCGCATGTATTGGTCAGTACTTGAAGGTACTGAGCATGTAGGATAGAGTAAAGTTGAAATAAAACATAATTGAACAAACACAAATCAAGTATAATAATATGAACATGATATACTGAATGTTCAGATAACTGAATGCAATGACCAATTTATAACATGTTGGAACTAAATATTGAATATACTGATAAATGTTCAAAGGAATAGAGACTATCTGAAATGTGGGCGATACTAAAAACCGATAATAAAACCACTTGAGCTAATGCGAATTCCAATATATACACCCCATTGAGAAGAACCAATATACCCTACAAGAGGTATAGAGGCATGCTGGTGTGATCACTAAATTGATTGACCATAGAGTGGATTGATTGGGTACGCTAAACCCTAGTCCAAATTGGTGTAGTGCTACTCACGATAAATTATGCGATTAACTGATTATGAGTCAGTTTCTGTAAATACTAGATAGCTCAAAACTAAACATGCAAACTGAAAATGCAATAATTAATCTGGTATTTATGCATTTATAACTGAGCAATGTATATCTGAAGTAACTGAAATATCTTACCAAACATGTTTAATTCAAGAACTAAAGAAATACATATCTAGGGTTCGGAAATTCATGCGATAAACAAAATAATAACATGGAAATCTGATTTGGAACATATACTAATTTATTTATGAAGTTTTGTTGAAGTTCTATAAACCCTAGGTTTAATCATAGTATGGGAATCATTAATATGAATAAAAACTACGGACCCAATGGGTGAAAGTAACTTACTAGTGAAATCAACATAAATGTGATGAAATCCACAAAGAAATATTTAGATTTCGGGGCTGGAACTCATGGAACCTTGTTGAATACTTGTACTAGGGTTCTTGAACTTTTGCTCCTTTCTTGCTTCTAATTTTCTAACTTTTGATTTCATGATTTGAATTAGGTAAGTTTTGGTTATGTTTCTAGGCTTAAACTAATTAAAATATGATGACTTAGGGTCAAAACTGTGTATCTTAGGGTTTAAACGAAGTGGAAAAAGACTAAAGGACCCTTGAGTTAATTGATGTCGGACCAAACAACAACCTAGACTGACGGGCCGTCGTTCAATCGACGGTTCGTCGTTTGGGTCCGTATGTTGAGTCTTTTTGACATGCCTTTACTAAAACGGTCATAACGTTTTACTCAGAAGTTTGATTTTCACAAACTCGATGGCTATGGAAAGGTGATTCAGTTATCTATCATTACATTGGTCATGTGACCCCTAATTAATTTTTTGCTAAGAGTTATGATCATTTGAAGTTTACCCAACTGCATTTCCCCCCTAAATGTCTGCTAATTTCCACCTACATCTATAGGTCCATCTACGGACCGTACTGCTCAATCGTGGTTCTTGTCAGAGAGTGGGTGAATGAGGTCTTGATCGATGGACATAGACTATGGACAGTAGTGTGACCTATGGACCGTAGGTCCATTCGTCGTTTGACACTTGGTCAAATTTTATAGACTACATTTTGGGAGAGTTTCAGTCACAAACGACAGATTTGCAGTACAGGTCGTGGGTGAGGAGACGGTCCATCAATGGTAGTTGTCAATTGCACCTGCAAATTTCTAAAAAACTAAGTTCTGGTCTATTTTAGATTCGGTGTGTTACATTATCTCCCTCTTGGGAACATTTATCCTCGAATGAAGACTAAACTAGCTGAAATAGAGAAACAGGGCTGCAAAGCCTATTACTAAACACTGAGAACTGAGTTTCTAACTTGATTATGTTCCAAGAACATGCATATACGGTTAAATTGCAAGAACAAATGGAGGGAACATGTTTCTAAAGCTTAATTTCCGCATGAATGACTGAAAATTGCCGAGGATATATTACCTCAAGCTGGAGTGAATCGGAAGGAAAGAGGTGGATACTTGGCTTTCATGACTGCTTTTGATTTTCAAGTAGCTCCCTCTACAAATTGACTCCTCCACAAACCTTGACTGAATCGACCTCTTTGTTTCTCAACCTTCTTACCTGATGGTGAAGAATCTCAACTTGTACATCCTCATAAGAAAGTCTATATTTCACCTCCACTCTCACTAATGGTACTACATAGGCTGCATCACCCACACACTTCTTCAATAGTGAGATGTGGAAGACCGGATGCACTATTACTAATTCTACTGGTAACTCTAACTCATATGCTACCTTTCCAATCCTTTTTAAGATCTTGTAAGGTAGTAAATATCTACGACTGAGAAACCCTTTCTTGCCAAATCTCATCACTCCTTTCGTAGGTGACATTTTCAGGAAAACCCTATTATCAACTAGGAACTCTAGTTCCATTCTACTTACATCTTCCTATGATATCAAATGACTTTGGGCTATCTTATGTCTCTCTCTAATGAGTTGAACTTTCTTCATAGCATAAAGGACTGGATCTGGCGCTATCAAAGTTGTTTAACCTACTTCAAACCAACCAACATGAGATCTATATCGACGACCATACAGTGCCTAATAAGTTACCATCTGAATGCTTGAATGGTAGCTATTGTTGTAGGCAAACTGAATAAGAGGAAGGTGATCATCCTAAATACCTTTTAAATTGATCACACAAGTTCTCAACATATACTCTTGGGTCTGAATGGTACGCTCTGCCAATCCATCAGTCTGTGGATGGATGTTGTGCTAAGGTTAACTTGAGTACCAAGACCCTTATGAAATTACTTCCAAAAATGAAAGGTAAAATGAGGACCTCTATCTAAGATGATAGACAAAATAACCCCATGTAACCTCACAATTTCGTTAATGTAAATCTTGGCATAGTCCTCCGTCAAATCTGTAGTCTTAACACCTAAAACTTGAGAAGACTTAGTCATCCAATAAACTATCACCCAAATGGAGTCATGTTTTCTGGGAGTACGAGGTAACCTTGTGATGAAATCCATATTGATCACATCCCACTTCAAAATAGGAATATCGATCCCTTGAGTCATACCCCCTGGTCTCTGATGTTCTACCTTGACTTGCTAGCAATTGTGGCACTTACTAAAAAAATTGATATATCCCTCTTCATGCCATACCACTAATAGATTTCTCGCAGATCACGGTATTCTTTGTGGCACCAGGATGAATAGAATATCTGGAATTATATGCTTCTGCAAGAATATATTGTCTGAACTCGCCCACATGAAGAACACAAATTCTACCTTGGTAGCGAAGTACACCATCTCCCCCTTGGGAGAAAACCTCCACTCTCTGATTATGGACTGCAACCTTCTGTTCAAGCAATATTGGATCACTTTCTTGCTTTTCTTTAACCTCCTCGACAAAAGAAGATTCTGCCCCATTGTGAATTGTTACACCACTATCTGATATACTCATTAGGCAAACTCCAAAGCGAGGAAGCCTGTGAACATCCTTCACTAGCTTATTCATTTCTTCCTTAACATGGGCTACACTATCCATAGATAATCTACTAAGATCATATGCTACTACATTTGCCTTACCAGGATATAAATGCACACTCATATCACAATCCTTAAGGAACTCAAACCATCTCCTCTAGCGAAGATTCAACTCTTTCTGGGTGAATATACTGAAGGCTCCTATGACTAGTGAACACATCTACATGAACACCATACAAGTAGTGTCTCCATATCTTAAGGTCAGACACCACTGCTGCAAGCTCGGGGTCATGGGTTCGATAGTTCTTCTTGTGAACCTTAGGTTGTCTAGAGGCATAAGCTATAACCTTATCTCGCAGCGTCAATACACAACCAAGGACAACTTTAGATGCATCACGATAAATCACATAACTGTATGAACCCGCTCGAAGAGTTAACACAGGAGCCTTAGTCAATCTAAATTTAAATTTTGCAAAGCTTTTCTCATAATCATCTAACAATTGAAACTCGACCATCTTATGAGTTAACCTAGTCAATGGTGAGGCTATAGATGACAATTCATCCATGAAACTTAACCTACAAGACCTAGGAAACTTCTAATTTATATAGAAGAGGTAGGTCAGGGCCATTGTTTCACTGCTTCAATATCTTCTGTGAATCAACTCGAATCCCTCTGCTAGATACAATGTGACCAAGGAAAGCAACAGATTGCAGCCAAAACACACATTTGCTAAACTTACCACACTTAGAGATTGCGGGGTAAGTCTTGATGCCTTAAACAATTACCTGAGACTTAGAGCTGACGCTCTAACCTTCTTGTCATACCTATTCTTGGAGGATGGAACACTAGCTGACAAAAGAGCTGGAACTGAACACTTCTGGTGACTCTGCGAGCAATTTCCACCACCCGATGTCTTCTTAGAATAGTCATAGTTCCCAGTCCTATCCTTCTTATTCTCCTTGGCATGTTCTCTAAGTTTATCACCCTCAACCTTCTAAGCATGAGTCATAAGCCTACACATGTACATATCTTGAAGTAACAAAGCATTTTTGCACTCAGTTTTCACCAAATCTGACACTCCATACAACAACTTATTCATGTGAGCCCTAGATTCAGCAACAATGCGAAGAGCATACCTGGGGAGTTGGTTAAACTTGAGCCCATACTTTTGTACTAACATGTTTCCCTGCCTCATGTTCATGAATTCCTGAGCATTTGCTTTTCTCAACTCTATAAGAAAAACCTATCCAGAAAGGTCACACAATAGCAATCCCAAGTAATAGGAGTTGCACCTATACCCCTATTTTTCTTCCAACGAGTGTACCAAATATGAGCCACATCCTTCAACTAGTATGATGCCAAATCAACCCGATTGTTCCCAGTGACTTGCATTATCATTAGTTTGTGATCCTTAGAATTCAGGAGGATTCATCCTAACAAAGTGACATACCTTTTTGATGGTGATCCACTTTTTGTATGCACAAGAGCATGAACCCGATTGTTCTTGCTGGTCATACTCAGAGCCAACATTTGTATGGCATTCATGAACTCAGCGTTGAAGACTTCGTGATTTAGGACAGGAGGTGCTACGTTTGCATTCCTGGCATTTGTATTCCTAGCGTTAGCTCTATAAGGAGGCATGATATGAAACATGGAATGTTAAGTTGTAGCGGAATAAGATCATACCATGCACACGATAAGAGTAACAAGAAAATGAAGTTTTCCTAAAACACTTTGTAGACACCCTCTCATTAGATGTGGTGCACTTCAAACCCATGAAAAAGATTCTACTTAGAGCTACTTTTCAAATATCCTAGGACTCCTGAACCTAGTGCTCTAATACAAAGTTATGTCATGCCTTGGGTTACACCTTAAATGCAGACACGAAACCTTGTAATGCAAATGGCCCTAAGCTAACCCTGCTGGCATGATCATGAGCATACTAAAGATAATAAACTTAGTGCGGAAGCTAAACGATAATTTAAACATAAAAGATAGGAAATACCTTATTTTATAACTGAGGTATTTGAAAACAATGAGTTCAATACAAAGAAGTATTTAACTCAATAATAAGCTGAAACTAACTTTGTCTGAAATAAGCTTCTAACTGACTAGAAATTCTAGGAGAAGACCTAGAAAAGTCTAGATACAACGTGACCAAGGAAAGCAATGGATTGCAGCCAAAACACACATTTGCTAAACTAAGCGAATAACTGGCGATCCTTGAGAGTCTGCAGAACCACTCTCATATGACTTGTTTGTTCTAGCTCATTCCTAGAGTAAATGATTATATTATCATTAAAGACGATAACGAACAAGTCCATCTACTATTTGAACACTCTGTTTATCAAATCAATAAAATCTTCATGAGATTGGTTAGTCCAAGCGACATAACTATAAATCATAATGACCATACTGGGTTCTGAAGGTTGTTTTTGGAATGTCACTATCTCTAACTCTAAGTCGATGACAACCTAATCGAGGTCTATCTTAGAGAAATGGCTAGAGCCTTGAAGGTTGTCAAATATATCATCAATACTGGGACTGGGATACTTATTCTTTATTGTGACCTTGTTCAACTGTTTATAGTCAATGCACATTCTAAGAGAACAATCTTTCTTCTTTCAAACAACACTGGTGCACCCCATGTTGAAATATTAGGTCTGATAAACCCCTTATCTAGAAGGTCTTTCAACTGATCTTTCAATTCCTTAAGCTATGATGGATCCATTCTATAAGGAAAAACCGAAATAGGCTGGGTATCTAGAAGGAGATCAAATTTAAAGTCGATTTCCCTTTTGGGAGCGACTCCCGGAAAATCTTGTGGAAATACTTCTAGAAACTCACAGACTACTAGAACTGACTCAAGAGTTGGGGTTTCAGAGCTACAATCCTCAACCCAAACTAGATGATAGAGATAACCCTTAGAGATCATGTTTTTAGCCTTAAGGTAAGAAATAAATTGACCCATATGCGCTAAACTACTACCCTTCCACTCTAAGATTGGCTCATCTGGAGACTGAAAACAAACAATCCTTGTTCTACAATCAACTGAGGCATAACAGGAATGTAACCAATCCATGACTATAATTACCTCGAAGTCTACCATTTCTAACTCTACAAGATTTGCTGAGGTGAATTTTTGAGAGACTATGAGAGGCCAATTTCTATATACCCATCTAGCTATAACTGGGTCACCAATTGGACTAGAGACTAAAAAAGGTTCGGAGAGAGTTTCTGGACAAACACTGAATTGGACTGCTATTTAAGGAGTTATAAAAGAGAGTAGCCCCTGTATCTAAAAATGCATAATCATAAAGGTCAAAGACTCGTAACGTACCAGTAAGTACATAACTTGAACCTTCTTGATCCTGGGTAGCCTGAAGAGCAAACAACCTGTTCCGGCGTTGATCGCAACCTGTACCATATGAGTAACCCTTCTGAGTTTGATGACTTGCTGGTGCTGATGAAATTGTAGACTGAGCTCTACAATTGCAAGCTACTTGAACCTATCTAGAAGGAAAACCCTCAAACTGTGACCAGACTAATCGCACCCAAGTATCCTTCTTTTCCTGCGAGACACTCGCCCGGACGATTCTTACCACACTTAGAGAATGCGGGGTAAGTCTTGTTGCCTTAAACACTTACCTGAGACTTAGAGTTGACGCTCTAACCTTCTTGTCATACCTATTCTTTGAGAATGGAACACTACCTTACAAAGGAGCTGGAACTGAATACTTCTGCTGACTCTGCGAGCAATTTCCACCACCTAATGTCTGCTTAGAATATTCATAGTTCCCAGTCCTAGCCTTCATATTATCCTTGGCATGTTCCCTAAGTTTATCACCCTCAACCTTCTAAGCATGAGTCATAAGCCTACAGATGTACATATCTCCAAGTAACAAAGCATTTTTGCACTCAGTTTTCACAAAATCTGACACTCCATACAACAACTTATTAATCTGAGCCCTAGATTCAGCAACAATGTGAGGAGCATACCTGGGGAGTTTGTTAAACTTGAGCCCATACTTTTGTACTAACATGTTTCCTTGCCTCAAGTTCATGAATTCCAGAGCTTTTGCTTTTCTCAACTCTATAAGAAAAACCTGTCCAGAAAGGTCACACTAATGCAATCCCAAGTAATAGGAGTTGCACCTATACCCCTATTTTTCTTCCAATGAGTGTAACAAATATAAGCCACATCCTTCAACTGATATGATGCCAACTCAACCCGATTGTTCCCGATGACTTGCATTATCATTAGTTTGTGATCCTTAGAACTCAATAGGATTCATCCAAACAAAGTAACATACCTTTTTGATGGTGATCAACTTTTTTATGCATAAGAGCATGAACCCGATTATTCTTGCTGGTCATACTCAGAGCCAACAGCTGTATGGCATTCCTGAACTCAGCATTGAAGACTTCCTGATCTAGGATAGGAGGAGTTGCGTTCGTATTCCTGGCATTCGTATTCCTAACGTTAGCTCTACAAGGAGGTATGATATGAAACATGGAACGTTACGTTGTAGTGGAATAAGATCATACCTTACGCACGATAAGAGTAACAAGAAAATGAAGTTTTCCTAAAACACTTTGTAGACACCCTCTCATTAGATGTGGTGCACTTCAAATTCATGAAAAAGATTCTACTTAGAGTTGCTTTGCAAATATCCTAGGACTCTTGAGAGTCTGCAGAACCACTCTCATATGACTCGTATGTTCTAGCTCATTCCTAGAGTAAATGATTATATAATCATTAAAGACGATAACGAACAAGTCCATGTACTATTTGAACAGTTTGTTTATCAAATCAATAAAATCTTCATGAGATTGGTTAGTCCAAGCAACATAACTACAAATCATAATGTCCATACTAGGTTCTGAAGGTTGTTTTTGGAATGTCACTATCTCTAACTCTAAGTTGATTATAACCTAATCGAGGTCTATCTTTGAGAAATGGCTAGAGCCTCAAAGTTGGTAAAATATGTCATCAATCCAGGGGCTGGGATACTTATTCTTGATTGTGACCTTGTTCAACTGTTTATAGTCAATGCACATTCTAAGAGAACAATCTTTCTTCTTTATGATCAACACTAGTGCACCCCATGGTGAAATAGTAAGTTTAATAAACCCCTTATCTATAAGGTCTTTCAACTGATCTTTCACTTCCTTAAGCTATGATGGAACCATTCTATAAGGAGAAAAAGAAATAGGCTGGGTATCTGGAAGGATATCAAATCTAAAGTCTATTTCCCTTTTGGGAGGAAAATATTGTGGAAATACTTCTGCAAACTCACAGACTACTAGAACTGACTCAAGAGTTGAGTTTTCAGAGCTAGAATTCTCAACCCAAACTAGATGATAGATATAACCCTTAGAGATCATCTTTTTAGCCTTAAGTTAAAAAATAAATAGACCCATATGCGCTAAACTACTACGCTTCCACTCTAAGATTGGTTCATCTGGAAACTGAAAACAAACAATCCTTGTTCTACAATCAACTGAGGCATAACAGGAATGTATCCATGAATATAATTACATCAAAGTCTACCATTTCTAACTCTACAAGATCTGTTGAGGTGACTTTTTGAGAGACTATGACAGGGCAATTTCTATACACCCATCTAGCTATAATTGGGTCACCAACTGGAGTAGAGACTGAAAAAGGTTCTGAGAGAGTTTCTGGACTAACACTGAATTGGACTGCTATTTAACGAGTTATAAAGGAAAGTAGCCCCTGGATATAACAATGCATAAACATAAAGGTCAAAGACTTGTAACGTGCCAGTAAGTACATAACTTGAACCTTCATGATCCTGGGTAGCCTGAAGAGCATACAACCTATTCTGGCGTTGATCGCCACCTATACCATATAGTTACCATTCTGAGTCAGGTGACTTGCTGGTGTAGATGAAATTGTAGACTGAGCTCTACAATTGCCAGCTGCTTGAACCTATCTACAAGGACAATCCTTCAAACTATGACCAGACTAATCGCACCCAAGTATCCTTCTTTTTCTTGCGAGGCACTCGCCCGGACAATTCTTACCACACTTAGAGAATGTGGGGTAAGTCTTGGCGCCTTAAACACTTACCTGAGACTTACAGCTGACGCTCTAACCTTCTTGTCATACATGTTCTTGGAGGATGGAACACTAGCTGACAAAGGGGCTGGAACTGATAACTTCTACTGACTCTGCGAGAAATTTCCACCACCCGATGTCTGCTCAGAATAGTCATAGTTCCCAGTCCTAGCCTTCTTATTCTCCTTGGCATGTTCCCTAAGTTTATCACCCTCAACCTTCTAAGCATAAGTTATAAGCCTACAGATGTACATATCTCCAAGTAATATAGCCTTTTTGCACTCAGTTTTCACCAAATTTTACACTTCATACAACAACTTATTCATCTGAGCCCTAGATTCAACAATAATGTGAGGAGCATACCTAGGGAGTTGGTTAAACTTGAGCCCATACTTTTGTACTAACACGTTTCCCAGCCTCAAGTTCATGTATTCCTGAGCCTTTGTTTTTCTCAACTCTATAGGAAAAACCTGTCCAGAAAGGTCACAGTAAAACAATCCCAAGTAATAGGAGCTGCACCTATACCCCTATTTTTCTTCATACGAGTGTACAAAATATGAGCCACATCCTTCAACTAGTATGATGCCAACTCAACCTGATTGTTCCCGGTGACTTGCATTATCATTAGTTTGTGATCCTTTGAACTCAGGCAGATTCATCCTAACAAAGTGATGCTGACCCACTTTTTGTATGCACAAGATCATGAACCCGATTGTTCTGGTTGGTCATACTCAGAGCCAACATCTGTACGGTATTCTTGAACTCAGCGTTGAAGATTTCCTGATCTAGGAAAGGAGGAGCTGTGTTTGCATTACTGGCATTCGTATTCCTAGCATTAGCTCTACAAGGAGGCATGATATGAAACATGGAACGTTAAGTTGTAGTGGAATAAGATCATACCTTACGCACTGCAAGAGTAACAAGAAAATAAAGTTTTCCTAAGACACTTTGTAGACTCAGTCTCATTAGATGTGGTGCACTTCAAACCCATGAAAAAGATTCTACTTAGAGATGCTTTTCAAATATGCTAGGACTTTTGAACCTTGTTCTCTAGTACAAAATTATGTCACGCCTTGAGCTACACCAGAGATGCGGACACGAAACCTAGTACTGCAAATGGTCCCAAGCTAACCCTGCTGGCAAGATTATAAGCATACTAAAGATAATAAACTTAATGCGGAAGCTAAATGATAATTTAACCTTAAAAGATAGGAAATACCTATATTCTATAACTGAGGTATTTGAAAACATTGAGTTCAATACAAAGAAGTATTTAACTCAATAATAAGTTGAAACTAACTGTCTAAAATAAGCTTCTAACTGACTAGAAATTCTAGGAGAAGCCCTAAATAAGTCTAGAAAAAACTAAAACTAAACGACTAAAATAAACTCATGACTATTATCTTCAGAGAATGAGGAATCACCACTGAATCTGCGTTACTGGAGATCAAAAATTGACCTAAGCGGGATTTGGATGCTGAGACCGTGAACCTACATTAGAAGAAGATGTAACGCATGTATGCATCAGTAATTTAAGATACTGAGCATGTAGGATAGAGTAAAGCTGAAATAAAAGGTAATCGAACAAGCATGAAGCAAGTATAATAATCTTAACATGATATACTGAATGTTGCTGTAACCGAATACAATAACCAATTTATAACATGCTGAAACTAAATATTGAATATAATTATAAATGGTCAATGCAATAGAGTCTGGCTGAACTGTGGGATCTACTTATAACTGATAATAAAACTAAATAAGCTAAATGCGGAGTCTGATGTGTGAGTCCTATCGTGAGAACCCAATATACCCTGCCATAGTTATAAAGGCATGTTGGCATGATCACTAAACTGATTGCCCACATATGGGACTTACAACCTACTTGGCTAGAAGTTCTGGGACTAATTGGGTACGCTAAACCCTAGTCCAACTCGGTATTATGCTACTCCCAATGAATTATGTAATTAAATAATTATGGCTAAGTTTTTGTATATAATGGATAGCTCAAAAGTAAACAGGCAAATTGAGAATGTAACAATTAATCCCGTAATTATGCATTTATAGTTGAGGCATGTATATCTGAAGTAACTTAAATATCTGACCTAGTAATTGTATTTCAAGAACTAAAGAAATACATAGTTAGGGTTTGGAATTTATGCAATAAATACAATAATAACATGGAAATCTAATTTTAAGCATATACTAATTTATTCATGAAGTTCTGTTGAACTCTTACAAACCCTAGGTATAATCATAATATGAGAATCAAGAAACTGATTGAAAACTAGGGAACCAATGGGTGAAAGGAACCCACTAGTGAAATAACACATGCCTGGTGATGAGAGCTACGGCGAAATATTTAGATTTTGGAGCTGGAAGTGATGGAACCTTGTTGCATTTTTTGAACTAGGATTCTTGACCTATTTCTCCTTTATTACATCTAATTTTCTAAGTTTTGATTTAATGTTTTGAATTGGTACGTTTTAGTTATGTTTCTAGGCTTAAACTAACTAAAATCTGATTATTTCGGGTCAAAACAACGTATCTTAAGGTTCAAACGAAGTGGGAAAAGACAAAAAGACCCCTGGTTTAATTGTTGTCGTACCAAATGATGACCTGAACTAACGGTCCATCATTCAATCGACGATCTGTTGTTCAGGTTCGTAGGTTGTGTCTATTCAACAAACCTTTACTAAAACGGACATAACTTTTTAATTGGAGGTCTTATTTTAGCAAACTTGGTGGATATGAAAAGCTATTTCAATTATCTATTAATTCATAGGTCATGACAAACCTAATTCATTTTGAGCTAAGAGTTATGATCATTTGAAATTGACCCAACTATATTTTCCCCCTAAATGTCTGCTAATTTCCACCTTCGGTCATACCTACGCTCCTTAGGTCCTTCTACGGACCGTAGTGGTTAATCGTGGTTCTTTTCAGAGAGTGGGTAATGGTGTCTTGATCGACGGACACATATTACAGACCGTAGTCTAACCTACTAACCATAGATATTCCCGTCGTTCGACAATTACTAAAATTTTCAAGGCTACGTTTTAGGAGATTTTTTGTCACAACTAATGGATTTGCAGTACGTGTTGTAGGTCAGACTACATTTCAGCTATGGTAACCGTCGATTACACCTGCAGATTTCTGAAAAACAGATTTCTAGTTTGTTTTAAATACGGGGTGTTACATGACATAAAAGTAAAACCTTCATGAATATAAAAGTAAAACAACATATGAATCATCATTTAGCACATAATATAAGACTTCCATAATTTTAGAACCAAACTATACCTTGCAGTAACTCAAGAAACTGAACAGTGAACTCATATTCATTTTATCTTACAGTGAACCCATTCCATTGCAGCTTACAGTGAGGTTATTCCCCTTTTGATGTTTCCTTAACAAAGGTTATCCTAAGACACACCAAGGTAAGACATGAATAAATAGCCCATATAATCCCTACAATACACACCTAAGGTGATCCCCAAGACTACTGACCATAGGCTTACTTCACACGTGTAACCAGTCCACACTCAACATCAAAAACACCAAATCATATAACTTCACTTACATTGCATAATGACCCATTCAGACATTCTTATAAAGACTTACCAAGGATCCCTCCAAATGTCTACTTGTGCAATGACTATATAGCGTCTTACACCACCACCTACCTAAGTAGTACACCCTTTAGAAGACCTAGTTCATTACTTACTTTGGTGGGGGCTAGATTTAACTGACTTAGACAATTAGAGATAGACATGGATTCCAGGTACTAACACTTACCATATAAGGGGTCCCCACTAGCCTATGGTGGGGTCATTCTTGAGCTTTTACATGGATTCTCCATTAGGTACTCATATTCAGGTGCATAGATAGGTGATGTGGAGTACTCATCTCAATAGGTACATTGGGTACACATCTCCACTTGTAACCACACCTTCTTCAGATCCTGTCAGTTCTAAGCATAACTCCCCCACGGAGTCTTAAACATTTATTACTAAAGGTCAAGGGATAACTATTGGACACCAAATCACAACTCACGAAGAGTGTCCATCCTCAAACCTATCTTAGAAATCTCTTTGGGATGTGACGTTTCTACTAAACACTTCATCTCAACTGAAGAAGAGTGTCCACCCCAAAAATCCCATTGTTCTTACTATAGGAATAGTAGGGATAGTCTAGACACCTCATCTATGCTCACGAAGAGTGTCCATCCTAAGATCCCCCATTCAAATTTATTAACTTCATCCATTCATTCAAAGTGTGCGTGTGTGAGTATATGTAGGAACACCTTTTACATAATCATCATTTTCATAACATTGACTTCTAAGCCTGCTTACACTTTCATTCATCATAATTCACACAATATCATACTTCTCACACTATTATGCTTCACATATACATATAACTTCACTTAGACAATATCTCTGCAAAATATACATTTCAAGCTTCATAAAGCATATCAACATAAAACATCATCAAGGTACACCTTTAAACTTTCTAAAACACATCATGTATCAACATTATAATCATCACTTCACTTACATACTATGCCCTCAAGGCAAATACACAAAACACCACATTCATAAATATATCCATATATTTCAAATAAACACCGCGAATAAAGGTGGACCATACCACTAAAGAACATTTCATAATAAGAACTAAACAGTATAACCAACTAACGATTCACCCAAGATTTCACCACCAATTCTCAATTTTATCAATAATTCATCATAAAATATCCTTTGAGGCAGTATCTAATCACAATGTAACCATAAAGAAACCATAGTCCTAACATTATCTAATCATGTTCAGTAAATATATTTCATAATCTAAAAGTTTGAAATATGCATAAACAGGGGTTCATTGAGGTTTTGACTTCAAACTCATCAAGTAATACTAAAATAACATATATTTATCATTAAAAAGTTTTATCCTAAGACCCATGCTTAGAGTTAAAAATAGAAGAAGTTGGAGTTTGAAACCCTTTTTGAAATCTCTTAGGAATGACTCCTTCAATGAAAGAAAGTTCAAGTATGAACTACCATACTTTAATATGAAGAAACCCAAGAGATTTGGTGAAGAAACTTGAAGTATTTTGTGTTCTTCCTTGGATCTTGAAGATTCTCCGATGGAGGATTCAACTTTAGAGAGAGAATACAGAGAAAAGGGAGAGCACATGAAATTTTTGAATTATAATTGAGGATTGGGTTTTTGATTAGGGTAAAGGGGGTTTGATGACCTAAAATCAATATATAATACACCCCCATATTATCAAAAAACCCCTACTTCCATATGACCTTTTTAGACAAGTCTAACTTCACTTAAATTTTAGGAATTATATCAGGAAACAAGTCCGCGAAGCAGAGCTTCTCCCACAATATTTTTTAAAATAAATTTCGAGATAGGGGAGTTAGAGACGTGCCCGCGTTGCAGATCAAGATATTTAGCCTAAGATGGAGCAGGTCCGCGACGCGCACATGTTTCACCTAGGTGCAAAACATTGCTGCCTTTGGAAGTCTGTTTGCCTAATGTTTGGGTCCTTGTCAAGGACCCTTAGGTTGGTCCTTGGGGAGTCGTGCCTGGACGTTTTGACCCTACACATTTTTATCTAGGTTCTAGGGTCATCCGCACAACTTTTATAATTAAAAAAACACATAAACACACACACAACATACAAGGATACACTAGCACACACAAAATACTATTTTCGGAATGCTTTGGTCGTCCCCTTACTTTTGACTTCTGAAGTTACTAAAATGACTTTAAACATTAAAATTAGCTATTTTAACACATTTTTAATTCATGAAAAACTACAAAAGATCTAGTTCAACTTAGTTTATTATTAGGGTCCTTACATTCTCCCCACTTAGAAAAAGATTCGTCCTCGAATCACACACAACACTTTTAAGGACATCAAGTACTCAACTAAAAGCATATAACACATCACATAATGGTAAAAACATTCATAGTCAATACACCAAATTAACAAGGAACACAAACTGCACATTAAAAAGTATTTTTAAAAACAGAGGCAACTCTTTCGAACAATCTCCACAATTCGAAGCACACACTTATTTCTTCATTGTTGTCTTCATTTATGTAGGAACTACCCTCTATAACATTACAAATTCTCATATACATCATTTTTATACACATGTAAACCATTCTTCATTAAAATACAATTTAGTTAAATTTTCAATTTCTTTATCGTGAGCACCAAATCTTCACAGTGAAACATGCTTAATAATTCAATAATTCATCTTTTAATCCATTTATTTTTTAAGTCATGACAATATGAGAGACAAGATCATATAATATCATCTTACAACATAAAAATAATCTTATGGAATGCACAATTCAAGAAGAACAATGAAATTCATCTTCGACTAGACTCGTAAACACCATGCAACATGCTACTATGACATTTGAATTCTCAAGCTTAAATAAGAATGGAAAGGAAAGATAAAGGTATCAACTACCTTGCTTCTCAACTCACACTCCCCCACCTAAGGTAATCCCATCAAAGACAAAACAAAACAAGGATAAGGAATTTTTACTTACCGAAGCCTTCATTGTGGATTAGTTTTCCCCTTTAGATCCTAGTGCATAGAAACGATTCCTCTTTGGATCATTAGGATCTAGACCACCATGAGATCTTGGTTGAACTCCTTCACTTTGGCTTGAGATTAGGGAATTATCTCATATTATGACCCTTACTACCACACCCATAGCAAACATACTTACTACAAGACACATATCTAAGCTTTGCTTCCCAAAACTAGCACGCCTAGACCTCTCAATAGCATCACCACCTCCTAGAAAACACTTGTTTCCCATGGAAGACTCTTCATGTTAGAACCTTTTATTAGGTTTGGGTTGACTTTGTTCATCAACCCTAGGCCTCTTTACATCCCTATTCCTCTCCCTAAGCTCGGACTACTCAATTAGTTGAGTGTACACGATGAGCCTAGAGATATGTATATCATTAAGGAGCATTTTCATACAACACTCTTTTTTCACCAAGGAAGACACCCCCCCCTCAAAAATTCGTTTATCCAAGACCTAGGTTCGGCTACAAAGGTTGGGTAATACTTAGAGAGTTGGGTGATTTTGATAGAGTAATATTTCATACTCATATTCCCTTGGTGAAGATTCATGAAATCCACCAACTTTATCTTCCTCAACTCTAAGAGGAAAAACCTATAAAGAAAAGCCAAATTGAACACTTCCCAATATATTGGACCTTCCTCTAAGGGTCTATCATCCTTTCATTGCTCAAACAAAAATTGAGCTACATCTTTGAGTTGATAAGCGGCTGGCTCCACTCTCTCTCTCTAGAATTCACACTTATAGAATCAACCACATTGAAAACCTCATCTATGAATCCTTGTGGATCTTCATCCACCTTTGTACCATGGAATGTAGGAGGGTTCATCCTAATGAACTCCTGGATTCTAGAAGCGGGAGTAATTGCATTAAGTTGAGCTCCGAGGCTAGCTTGGGTGTCACATGATTAGTGTCAACTTGTGATTAAGTCTTCATGAGTTGGGTCAAAACCCTAAGGGCATTCCTTATCTCTGCATTAGTCATGTCCCCTTCAACATAGGTAGATTAAGGTCCTTGGGGAATTGGAGGCATTTGGGGCACTTGAGGTCTTGGATGTTCTTGAGGGGGATCCACCTCATTTACATCCCCTTGGCAAACTATAGGGACTTGCTCACCACGGGGAGGGATCCTATCATTAGCTACTCCTCCATCTTCCGTTTTAGTGGGTGTCCTCCTCGTATTGATGTCCTATAAACACAAAAGAAAAGGTTGATAAAGACAACTTATAGACTTAAACTCTATGGCACGACACTCGAATAATGAAGAAAGTGAAACTCTATCATCTTATAGCCTCCCGCTTATGGATCTGTCGCAACTCACACTGATGAACAAGACTGTACTAGATGTGGCTTTTGAGACTTTGGACCCTAAACTATTTACCAAAACCTCATGCTCTGATACCATGTTTGTCACGACCCACAAGTACACCGTAGAAAAAGAAGCACTTTTGATTTGCCAGAAGGCGTACTTGACCCTTTGGGGTCTTGTACTAGCCTGTTAGCTATCGTTCATTATGTAAAATATGAAAGTATTGTAGGATTAAAACTTGTCACAACATTAATAATAATAAGGAAACATCTTTTAGAAATGCTAAGGATAAGTCTCATCATCACAAGTCAACTTAAATACAACTTCAATATCAAAGGACACGACCCTTTACATTGAAATAAAATACATAATAAGTCTTATACAAGTCTTAAAGAAAACTAAAGAAACATATAATATGACCTCGAATATATGAGGATATACCGAGTCTTGAGAGAGTTAACTTCTCAAGCTTGTTTTCGAGAATTCCACTTTCTTCTAACCTATACTTATAGAGTATAGAAAAGTATGGGGTTAGTACAAACATTATCTATGCTTATAGAGTATAGAAAAGTATGGGATTAGTACAAACATTATTCTAAGTATGGCATTATGAAAAAACACATGAGGGATATTGTTTTATGAAATAAAGCGTTTAATACATAAAAGTAAAAGCTCTTTGAATATAGAATAAAACAACATATAAATCATCATTTATCACATAAGATAAGACTTCTACAATTTTAGCACCAAACTATACCTTACAGTGAACTCAAGAAACTTAACAGTGAAGACACATTAATTTCATCTTAAAGTGAACCCATTTCATTACCACCTATAATGGGCTTATTCCCCTTCTGAAGTTTCCCTAACAAAGGTTATCGTGAGACTCACTAAGGTAAGACATGAATAAATATACCATATAATCCCTTCAATACACACCTAGTGTAATCCTCAAGACTACCGACCATAGGCTAACTTCACACGGGTAACAAGTCCACACTCAACATCAAAGACACCAAATTACAAAACTTCACTGACCCATTCATACATTCGTATAAAGACTGACCAAGACTCCCTCCAAATGTCTACTTGTGCAATGAGAAGATAGCCTCTCCCACCACCACGTACCCTAAGTAGTACACCCTTTAGAAGACCTATTTCATTACTTATTTTTGTGGAGGCTAGCTTTAACGGACATAGACGATGAGGTCTAGACATGGAATCCCGGTATTAACCCCTAGCGGATGAGGGATCCCCACTTGCCTAGGATGGGGTCATTCTTGAGATTTTACATGGATTCTCCATTAGCTACTCCTATGTGGGCGCATAGTTAAGGGATGAGGACATTTCTTCTAAGTAACTCATTTTCTACTAACAAAGAGTACTCAGTTCAATAGGTACATTGGTTTCACATCTCAACTCACGAAGTGTAACCACCCCTTCTTCAAATCCTCTGAGTTATAAACATAACTCCTCTATGGAGTCCTAAACATTCATTAGTAAAGGTCAAGGGATAACTAGTGGACACCACATCTCCCCTCATGAAGAGTGTCCATCGTCAAACCTATCTTAGAATGCTCTTGGGAATGGTGAGGTTGCTACAAAATACTTCATCTCAACTTACGAAGAGTGTACACCCCAAAACTCCCCTTCTTCTTACTATAGGAATAGTAGGGATGGTCAAGACTCTTCATCTCTACTCACGAAGAGTGTCCACCCTAAGATCCCACGTTCGCATTAACTTCATTCTTTTATTCATGTGTACGTGTGTGAGTACATGTGAGCACACCTTTCACATAATAACCATTTTCATAACATTGACTTCTAAACATGCTTACACTTTCATTCATCATAATCCACACACTATTATGATTCTCACACTATCATGCTTCACATATACATATAAATTCAGTTAGACAAAATATCTACAAAATATACATTTCAAGTTTCATAAAGCATATCAACAAGAACATCATCAAGGTACACCTTTCAACTTTCTAAAACACATCATGTATCAACATCATAATCATCACTTCACTTCACATACTATGCCTTCAAGGACATTCACAAGACATACATTCATACATATATCCATATATTTCAAATAAACACCCCCACCAAAGGTGGACCATACCATTTAAGAGAAATTCATAATAAGAACTAAACAATATAATCAACATACCATTTGTCAAAGCTTTCACCACCTATTCTCCATTTCCGCATTAATTCATCATTTTGTATCGCTTAAGTCAGTAGCTGATAACAATGTAACCATAAATCAACCATAGTTCTAACATCATCTAATCATGTTCACTAAACCCATTTCATATGCTAAAAGTTGGAAATATGCGTAAGCATGGGTTCATTGTGGTTTGGATATGAAAATCAACTAACCCTAAGAATAAGATGTATTAATCATTAAAACGTGTTCATGATAAGACCCATGCTTAGAGTAAGAAATAGAAGGAAGTTTGACTTTGAAACCTCTTTTTAAAATCTCTTTAAGGTGACTCCTTGAATGAAATAAAGTTCAAGGATGAACTATCATACCTTAATATGAAAAAACCTACGAGATTAGGTGAAGAAACTTGAAGGATTTCATTTTCTTCTTTGGAGCTTGAAGCTTCTGCAATTGAGGACTCAACTTTAGAGAGAGAATTTAGAGAGAAGGGAGAGAATGAGAAATTCTTAAATTCTAATTGAGGGTTGGGATTTTGATTATGGTAAAGGCTGTTTGCTGACCTAAAATCAATATATAATACAACTCCAAAATACACAAAACACCCCTACATCAATTGCTCCAGCAATATTTTTGAAAATAATTTTAAAGAAAGGGGATTCCATGACGTGTTCGTGTCGCAGTCCAAGATTTTGCCTAAGAGAGACCAGGTATACGACGCGAACATGTTTCAGCTACGTGCAAAACTTTGTTGCGTTGGGCATCTTTCTTGGCCAATGTTTGGGTCCTCCTCAAGGACCATTAGGTTGGTTCTTGGGGAGTCACATAAAAACACATACAACATATAAGGACACACTAGCGCACACACAAGGCTAGTTTCTAAACGTCTTGATCGTCCATTGATGTTTTACTTCCAAACTTACTAAACTTACTTAAAAGATTAAAATTAGCTATTTTAACAAATTATTAACTCATGAATCACTAGAGAAGCTCTAGGTCAATCTAGTTCATTATGAGGGTCCTTACAACTGAGGCCCAACCACTCATGTCAAACGATGAGATTATTATGATCAATAAATCTTTTATTTATCATGACATGTGATTCAACCTTATAAATAATAGTGTGGTATAATCCACGGTAAAGTGAAGAAAATTTTTCATCTACAAATCTTTTTTTCTCTTATGTTTTAGTAATAAAAAGGTATTCAAATTTTCCTTCATTAATTGAAGTCTCAATATGATAGTCATTTTGGTAAATAACCTTGTAACGTTACATGTTTCTTTGAGACTTACTACAATACAAAGCATTATTAATGGTCACCATTTTCCCCCATGTGGTAATAAGGCCTCTCTCTCAAATACTTCAATTATTTTTGTACTACCAGATTTTGTATTAATACTAGACTATTTCGTAATTAAATGAGGGAAATATTTATTTCTCTTAATATAGTGTAAGTTATAGCACTATTCAGAAGACATATATTTCAATTACTCATCGTGAATCCAATTGAAGAATAAATTTTATTTATTTATCTTCATCATAAAATAAAAGCACAACATAAGAGATAACATAACTAATGACATTGAAAGAATAATTAAGTCTTTATTTTAGTATTAATTTTAAGATAAAAGTAAAATAAAAAATGATAATCAAAAGCGTATAAAAATAACAAAAAATTATACATAATAAAATAAAAATAAATGTCAACTACCATCTCCAAAGATGTTTTTAACATCAAAATGAGTAATACCATTTAGATCATTAAAATCATCATTCTTCAAAACCAAATATATTTTAATATTATCATTGTACATTTGAGAATGTTTTCCCTCAACTTTATTTTCAAATGTCAAGTGTTATTTCACGTGAGCATTAGGAAAAGATGTACCACCTTTCTTTGTCTTTATTATGAAGGAATTTCTATAATGACCGAAAAATGCTCAGTTGTACGACATTCATTTTTCCATTGGTCTTTTATGTCACAACAATGACAGTTTCATTTAAAATGATTACTTTGAGAACCCATATACTCTTTTATAATGACCACTATCATGATACTTTTATATCATTCGTTATGTGCTTGTACCAGCTTCTAGTAATGGATCAGTTCCACTAGGACGAGCATCGTTATTCTTTAACAAAAGGGTATAATGTTGCTCGGCCAGGACAAGAAATGGGATTAAATAATACTACTTTTCAAATCTTCGTGTGTGATATTGTTGTTGTGACACTAGATTTGAAGCATGAATAAAGTAATAGTCTTTTCTGACATATCCTCATCCGTTAAATTTCTCTCACGTAGTTTTAAATAAGAAGTTGTTTTATAAACAATAGAATAATATTAACACACAACTTTCAAGTCTTGTAATTGTAAGTGTATCCATTTCTAATGAGTCCTTAGCAATATCGTTGTTTTAAGGTGGTCATACGTTTGTATTAAGCATGTTCACAATTCAAGTGGATTTTTCACTATCAATATTCGATCTTAATTTCTTCTTCCAAATGATGACGAAGTAATAATCATAGACTTCGCATTTTCTACTCGATGTTGTCTTACTCTCAGTAATGATAGATCATGTCTTTTAGTATCTAGGTGAATTTTAGCATCGAGTATCAATAAAAAAAATAATTTTTGAAAGAAAATCAAGTGCCAGGAACTCCAATGTTTACACATTTGACATAATAAACACTATCATAAAATAGTCAAATTATATTAACATATTAAATTTTAAACTATTTAAAACAAAAAATTTCATATGAAATATTCACTGATAAAAAATTTAATTGTTATCAATTAATAAAGTTCAATAATACCTTATATTATTTAGAGAACATAAAAATTGAAAATATTAAAATATATTGTTACACCTCAGTATTCGAAAAGGTTAAAAAGGATTGACGGGCATGTTCATATACCTAAAATAAATTATGAAACCTTCACTAAAACCTAAATGACTCGTGAAAGGGACCATAGTTGGTTTAGGGAAGTAGCCCAACCGATTAAGGTTCATCAGTAGAGAAGTCGACTAGGACGGACCCCGAAATGGTCCATGAAGTCATGGATGACCCATTTAGGAGAGGCTTCCCAATCATCCAGTGATGTTAGAAAAGGGGTCTCCAGGAAGGTTCCCCATACGGCCCATGAGGCCTTGTACAGACCGTTAAACCCTCCATTTAGGTCACTTCTTCTATTTTTAAGTTAAGGTCAACTTCCAATGACCATATTTCTTAGCACATAATGTATTAGGTGGCCCATGACCTATAAAATTAAAGGTATTTGAGATATCTTTCAAATGCAACCAAGTTTACCTCATTTCACGTTTGAAGTAAGAAGTTATGTCCAGTTCAGTAAGGCCCTGTCAGGCAGTCAAAGTTTCATGGATAGCTATACAACTACTAAAGTGTTTCATGGACCGTGGAGGCCATGAATCAATCCTTTTAGGGAACCCCGCTGGTTTTTTAAGTTGGGGTTGTTTTGGTATTTCCCTATACATTTACATAAGCTACATCAATTTAACACTTATTTTAAGCCTAAACCATAAGGTTTCCACCTAGTTAAGGGCTTACAAAGTGTTTATCAGTTCTTTTACGTTCATAAAGGATAACATGATCATACTTTCCAACACGGGTACATGATCATTCTCATAAATTAATTTTGGCAACATGATTGCGTGAGCGAGATGATGTATTATCACTTAGCTCATTGTTATAATTGTTGATTAGAGAATCTCCCAAATAGAATTTAAGTGTATTTTCATATAATACTTATTATGTTGAGCTTAGATATGAGTAAATACTTTGTAAACTATTATATGATTTATCTCAGTTATCTCTCTACCTTTATCTTGAGTATATTTTATCTACCGTTGTTCTTCCTTTTAGTTGTTTTGCTTCGACTATAGTACGTACTCATACATTCAATGTAGTGACTTCATTCGACCTGCATCATTTTGTAATGCAGACACATGTGTTCATGATCATCAATACGTGCTCCGTTGAGATTATTCAACACTCTAGACTAATTTGGTGAGCCTCCTTGCATTCCAGAAGATTTCACATTTATTTTCACTTTAGTTGTTTTGAGGTTTTGTGGGTTTTTTCTCGACATCTATCTTAAACATTAGAGGCTTCATAGATAGAATCAAGGAGTCTTTCTGTATTTTATTCATTTAATGATGTTTTGAAACTATTATAGTTATTGCAATGTGTACTTTCGACATTTGAGTTGAGTTTTATTTTTAGATCAAATTATGTTTTAAGTCTATTGATGCTTGAGTTAGTCTTCCGCTAAAGTATTCATTATTCATGCCAAGGGTCGTCGTAGGAATCATATATAGTTCTCAAGTGTCAGACAAGTCAACAGTGTATGCTCAGCATGTGACATATATATATGTGTTTAGAATCTTGAAATAACATAGTTATATAAGTGAAACATTCCTTATTAGAAACTCTGTGTTACTAATGTGTTATAAAATAAATATATTAAAAGTTAATAACAAAGAAAAAGAGAGAAAGAGTAGTATTGTTTTCCTTCTATTTCAATCTATGTATGTTTCTAGGATTAATTAGAATATATATAGAAAATAGGATTGCATTTATAATTCTTCAAGATCATGCCTACATCATAAAAGTCTACTGGACATGTATATCTTTTCAACTATAATTTTTTTTCCTTTCTAACTTGACTATGTTGCAAGAAAATGTGTTGATGAATGAAAATTAAATTTTTTTTTATCAATTTTGCTAATTTGTTCTTAATGATCAAAAAAGGTGGCGCTAGAAAAAAAAAGCTACTACTTTATGATTTATTTCAAGCACAACTTCTAGAGTATGAGGGATAAATTTGTACATGCCGTATAGATTGTATTTCATACATGAAAGGAATGTTGTAGTAATTTAAACTTCCTCAATATCATTTTCTTAATTGATATCTACTTTTTTTTTACTTGAACAACTTTAAAAATAAATAATAAAATATTATATGAGTATATTATTTTACATTATTTTAGGTAAAAGGTCTAGAAGTGTCACGATTGGGCCTACACCCTGAGAGTGATCAGCACTCGAGAATCATAGGTAGCCTCAAGAAAACCCTTGTCCTGACTGAACTCTTAGTGGAAGACTTAGTGAGAAATTAAAAAAACTTTTTAAAAATAAGATATAACTCAAATGTATCGAAATATAAACTAAGAAATATTAAATTAGACAAAAGAGGCAACACAAGTCTCAATATCAACAACTAAAAATGAAAAGACTCATGATATAGTGTATATCTAGCTATGAAGCCTCTAATTCTATGAGTTATGTCGTGACAAGACTCCTGATCATCTTAAGAAACTGGAATAGCTGAAAATAAATAAGGGATCCTTCAGAAGCAAAGAGGCTCACCAAATAACGATGGAACTGAACTTATCAAGTACGCGCTCGTTGATGATCCTGATTACCTATATCTGCCACATAAAAGATGCATGACAAATGGCGTTAGTACGTGGAATGTACGAGCATGCGAGGGTAAATATAAACAAGACATAAGCTTGAACTGAAAATGAAGAAAAAACTTACCTCGTTTCAACCCAACTCAAGGATGCTCAACTAACACAATTCATTTCAATAGAAAGCAGAAGTAAATATGCATTATAACAAAAAGTTTTTAAAACAGTAGACAATAATTTAATGTATTTGAAAATACATTATAACACAGTTTGTATGAAAAATACAAATAAATCTGTGGGAGATTCTCTATCCGACAACAATTACTATGAGCTACGTGATAACAAAACGTCTATCCCATGCTGCCAGAACAGTCCTATGCTTTGTAAGGTATATGCCTACTAACTAAGTGGATCCACTATTCTATGGTTAAAATCTATAAGGAATCGTCTAAAAAGAACATGACCTTTTCTACCTACAACGGCTACATGGTTTATGAGTACTTTGAGTTATTTGAACTCGTCCATATATCAGTGTTTAACACTACTCCAAAAATATAACTAGCTCATTTGTTATAAGATAACTTTGCTCTAGTTTGATATTATTACTCAAAATTTATTTTAAAAGAGATGGTACTCAAAATTTCTCAAACAATCTTTTGGAAGTCTTTGTTTCCTCTCATCTTAGATTTTGAAAAGATTTACTCTTGGGAACACTTAGTCCCCATATAATATATTAAAGAAACTGAACCCAACTAAACTTTACACCTTCTCAAACTCAACTGCTCAAGTCTTAAAAAGAAGTTAAAAATGATTGTAAAAGACTAATTAAATGACTCAGAAAAACTCTTGAAACTTAACTCTTAATTCTACCTTGAATTTGAATTGTGGTTTCAAGGTTATGATTCATGTTATGAATGATATCTCTATATATTAATGAAATTAAAATGTAGTTATCGAATAGGTAATATAAGTACGATTCAAGAGAACTCATACAAAAAAAGAACAAAAAAGTAGGCGACCTCGCCACCCTGACACACTAAGTGGTGTGGGACTCCAGCCCTTGAACTACTTGTCACATCCAGGTAACACCCCCTAGACGTAATCGGCGTCGCCGTCCTCATTGATGACTAAGACTATCCTTTTAGCTTACAATGTTACATTCATAGGTTAAAATGGAGGAAAATTTAAAAACTTTTCTTCTATATATCATGAGTTTTACATAGACCTCTCGCATACAGATAATATAGTCACATCGAGTATACATAGACCCTTTGTATAAGAAGATTTCATAGTCTTCATATATATATATATATATATATATATATATATATATATATAACATAATCTTAAAACTGGATGTCTCATCTCATACCAATCCCATAAATCAATACAATAAAAGCCACATATAGTTTATACAATCTTTAATACTCAAATGAAAAGAAATGAACATATTGTCTTTAAGATTAATCAACATCCATACTAGAAAGTGGCAGTGCAGACCTACCCAACTTGGAGAATGAGAATCAAAGTCTTCCTTCAAAGGTCGTCACAATATTTCAATGAACGGAACCTAAAATGTTGGGGAAAAGGGAGAAAATGGGGTTATCACATCACTTCTACTAAGTATGAGACCATATGCACACACAACACAAATCATGCTAAAAGGAAGCCTTATGCACATTCGAGAAACCATACCAATCAATAAGACAATCATTAAGTCAAGATCAGGTACATCACAAGAGTACAATACTAAGTATAGTCAGGCCAACATGCATATCCACATAATTGAGTACATAATCAAGACAACTTTATAATAAAGTTATAATATTAATAAGCATGTATAAGAGTTCATAACATCATAACCAAAGCAAAACTATTACTCATGAACCCTCATTAATCGCATTAGTGCAAGAACTAAGCAAAGCCCCATAACCTTACTCACTCAAGTAAACCCAAAAAGAACTATAAAAAATGTCTAACTTCATATAGAATGTCATTAAGAGTACATAGCATTATACTTTAGCAGTAGAGACCAAACACATGGTCATAAGTGAAACCAACATCATATAGTATCATCAACATGTAAGATCAGCATGTAAATATCATTTACATGTATAAGCATATACATACATAAGAACATCCTTCCAAGACTTCCTTCAAGGCTAACTAGTGAAATGTATAGGTAGAGTCTCATACCCTTACCTAGACTAAGCTAATACCCTTATGTAATCCTAGTTAGAGTGCATTCCTTTATATAATATTACCTTTTTATAACATCTTGAATTAACCGACATAGAACACATGAGCTAATGTGGAATACGATGTCATGGAACCCTACACCAAAAGAAGGCGGACTATTTGACAAGGTAGTACCAAAACATGAACATAGCATCTATGTGGATCCACTAGCTAGTATTCGTGTGTAGCAAACATAGTTCAACAACTAGGAGATATAGTTGGGACCCTCTTTATGCTACATGTATTATAGTCTCCAATCTCATGAATACATTAGTGATCCTTACTCCCTATGTGGGAAGTAAAACTCGTCACTCTAGTTCACTCGGTGCTAAGCTAGAGTCCCTTTTGAAATGTATTAATGCCTTTATTAATCATCATAGCTTAATAAAGGTCATAGGTTCTATACCTTATATAATAATCATCATATCTCAATAAAAATTGCATGCCTTATATAATAATCATCATATCTCAATAAAAATTGCATGAGTATTTTCCTTTTATTACAATTCATGCATGTGAGGTTAGAACATTTACATAATCACATCATGATAAAGCACATTGGTAAGTTATCACCATCCTTATAACATTTACATCTTACACAAGGACTCCCAATACCTAGTTCAAGATATTTCACTGGGATCACAAGAATATTAATTCACACATAAATCAAGATAATTGTATCAATACTACTCAATTCAATTCAAGATCATAACCTAGGGTTAAGGGGAAAAGATCATCTTCCACGAACTAGGTCAAATCATCAAGAAATAGTATAATGTAACTGTATTAATTGTTAATATACTCATAATAACAAAAATAAATCATAAGAAAATCAATTTACAACATCAATTTCTTATTGGAACAAAACCCAATTGGAACTCAACTTTTTGAAATCAATTTGTAGAAACCCTTTGGTGAGAGAGATTCCAATCGTTAAAGGAATACCATAACTTACTAATTGATGAAGTTTGATGGAGTAACTTGACCATTTGAAACCCTATAACCCTTCTTTTCTAAGTATTCAGTGGGGGTTTTTTAGGAGAGAGAAAGAAGAGAAGGAGAAGAGATTTGGGTTTGGGAAATAATGAGGGTTAGGTTAGTTTTATTAGGTTAGGGTCTTTATATAGGTCATGAAATAACTTAATTAGACCTCCCTTAACCCCTTAATAATAGAATAACCAACTAATTAATTAATTTAGCAAGTCCTAAAATGTGCAGCAAAAACAGTGTCTTTGACAGACGAGAACACAACCACGCCCCATTTGTCAATCGATGGCCAAGGGACCAACCGTCCTGTTGCTCCGTTATTTTGGTCATAGATTGTTCAATATGGATTCCCAGTAATTTGTATAAGTGACCATAGATGGTAGTCATCGATTACCCGTTGCCTGCAATCCGTCGTTGGACAGTGCCTTTTGGCAGCTTGAAACATTGCAAGGGTCCTCCTCAAGGGCCCTTGCTTGGTCTTGGGAAGTGGTACCCCGACGTTTCAACTATAAAGTAACTCTAATATGTTATGGAAACCTTACCACCAAATTTCATCATTTTCCGAATCTTAAAACCTAGTCAAATAGGCTAAGGCACGCTACCACCTCTTGAACTAGTTTACGGACGTCATGGACGTTGCTTGACGTTTTGATTCTAAATCTTCATAAATGACTCAAAAACATTATAATTCACTTATAAACAGTTTAAAACTCTTATACTCTCATGTTAGTCTCTAGATTAGGCTTTAGACTTTTGGAGTATTACATTATTCCCCTCTTAGGAACATTTGTTCCCGAATGATACTAAAATTATTTAAAAGGAAGGAATAGACTCAATACTAGCAGCCCAACAAACAATAACATACCAAAACATGAGTTACAATCAAAATCAACATAAACTCACGGTCTTATGCACAATGAAACTCAAAAAATCATTTTCAACTTATGAGAGTTCAACATTCTTGTCATGCTTATTCGTAATGTCAAAGCTTTGTTCAACACATGTCAACACTCTCAATACAATTCAAGAAAGCACAGTATACAAAAAGGCACAAGATAAACGCAAAACAAGAAAAAAGCAAATTTGTTCATTTTTAGACATTATTTTACTATAATGCACTGTAACATGCACATTTTTTTGCACAACTTGACCATAAACCAAGACAATTTCAAATAAACAAATTATTTTCAATGCAAGAAGGAACAACTAACCTTAGTTATCAAATAGATGAGGGTAATGGGACTTCATATAAGTCTCGGCCTCCCATGGAGCACCCTCAACTGAGTGATTCTGCCATAACACCTTTACAGAAGCCATCTCTTTGTTCCTTAACTTCTTTACTTGTCTATCAAGGATTTGAGCCGGAACTTCCGTATAAGAGAGCTTCTCTTGAACACCTAGACCTTCAATAGGAAGAATGGACTTGGGATCACCGATACTCTTCTAAAGCATGGAAACATGAAACACCGGATCAACCAAAGTCAATTCACTAGGAAACTTCAACTCATATGCTACTTTACAATTCTTTTGCATGATTTCATAAGGACCCACATAACGAGGACTCAACTTCTTTCCGAATCTCAGCACCTCATAGGAAAAAATTTTAGATACATTTTATCCCCATCTTAAAATTCTAATTCCCTTCTCCTATGGTCAGCATAAGACTTTTGCCAGCTATAGGCTGTTTTCAAGCGATTGCTTATAATATGAACCTTCTCCAAAGTCTTATAAATCAAATCGGGACTTAAAAGGGGAGATTCGCCCACTTCAAACAATCCAATTAGAGATCTACATATCCTACCATACAAGGCTTCATAAGGAGCCATAGATATAGATGAATGGTAACTATTGTTGTAAGAAAACTCAATCAAAAGCAAGTGTTTATCCCAATTTACCTTGAAATCAATTACACTAGGTCTAAGTATATCGTCAAGGGTTTGAATAGTCCGCTCCACTTGACCATCCGTTTGAGGATGAAAAGTTGTACTTAACTTCAGCTTGGTAACAAACTCTTTTTGGAATGCCCTCCAAAACCTAGATGTGAATTGTTCACCCAAATCCAATATGATGAATAACGAAATACCATGGAGACCAACAATCTCATCTATTAAGATCCTTGAATAATCCTCCGCCGAGTAAGCAGACTTGACGAGAATAATATAAGAAGATTTGGTCAAACTCTCCAAAACCACCATATGCAGTCATATTGCTTTTGTGTTTGAGAAAATCGTACCACAAAATCCATATTGATGTTTTCCCACTTCCAAGTAGGAGCTTTGATTTCTTGAAGTAAACAGCCCGGCTTTTGGTGTTCAACTTTTAGTTGTTAGAAATTTGGACATTTTTCATCAAATTCTGATATGTCCTTCTTCAAGCCTTTACGCCAAAACACTTTCCTAAGGTCATGATACATTTTTGTAGAACCCGGATGAATGGAGTAACGAGACCCATGAGCTTCCTCAAGAATCCGGTTCCTCAAGACATCTACATTCGGAACACACAACCTTCCTTGATACTTCAAGACACCATTCCCCCCAAGGCAAATGACTCATTTATCTTACCAATAACCAACTTTATCATTGGTTGATCAAGGTGTTGCTTTGACTTCATATCAACCACTATATATGATTTAGAGTTATGATGGACCATAAAACCACCATTCAGAGAATATTCCAATCTAACACTCAACCTAGACAACCTATGAACATCTTCCACTAGTTATTTCTTGGATTCTTCTACATGAGACACTACTCATGGTCATACGACTAAGATAATCCGCAATTATATTGGCTTTTTACTGGTTGTATAGAACATTCATCTCGTAATATTTCAATAATTCCAACCACCTTCTTTGTCGGAGATTCAACTCTTTTTAGTAAACAAATATTGAAGAATCTTGTAATTGATATATACATCCACCTGGACTCCATAAAAGTAATGCCTTCATATTTTCAAAGCAAATACCACACCCGCTAACTCAAGATCATGAGTTGGATGATTCTTCAAATGTACCTTAAGTTTCCTAGAGGCATAGGCTATTACTTTCCCATTTTGCATAAGCACACCCTAAGCCACTCGGGATGCATCATAATACACACCGAAGCCCTTGTACCCTCCGGTAAACTCCACACCGGAGCAGAAGTAAGCCTATCTTTCAAGATTTGGAAACTTCTTTCACAAGCCTCCGACAACCCAAATTTCATTCTTTTAAGCAAAAGTAGTCAAAAGAGATGCAATGAACGCAAAACTATCCAGAAACCTCCTATAATAACCCAGTAGACCCAAGAAACTTCTAATATCAGTCGGATTCAATGTCCTAGGACAATTTTTTACCGCCTTGATTTTCCTTGGATCAACCTCAACTCCCTCACTAGAGATGATATGACCAATAAATTCCACCAACCTCAACCAAAACTCATATATGATATACTTGGCAAATATTTGATTCTCCTTAAAAACTTCTAATACCACCATTAAATGGTTCATGTGTTCATCGTTATTTTTCGAATATACTAAGATATCATCAATGAAGATAATGACAAATGTATTTGGTAACTTAACACCTTATTCATGAGGTTAATAAATCTTGCCGCAGAATAAGTGAGACCAAAGGACATTAATAGGAACTCATAGTGACTATATCTAGTCCGAAATGTCATTTTTGGTATATCCTCACCTCTCACCATAAGTTAGCGATACACCGATCTCTGGTCAATCTTAGAAAAGTAGCTTGACCCTTGGAGTTTATCAAACAAGTCGTCAAACCGAGGGAGAGGATAATCGATGCACGTTCTATGGGACCTATCCTTCTTCTTTACAAACAAAATTGGAGCACCCCCTGGAGAAATACTAGGTCTAATGAAGTCTTTGTCTAGTAAATCTTTGAGTTGAGACTTCAACTCTTTCAATTCGTTCGGATCCATTCAATGAGGTGGAATTGAAATGGGATTGGTATCCGATAGTAATTCAATACCAAAATGAATTTCCTGTTCGGGAGGAATTCCAAGAAAATCATTAGAAAAGACCTCTGGAAATTCCCTTACTACGGGGACTAACTCAATATGAGGATTTTCGGAATGTAAATACTTTACTCTTACAATATGATATATACATCCCTTTGAGATCATACTGTAATCCTTAATACAAGATATAATACGACCTCTGGGAATTGAATTTTTCCCCTTCCACTCTAAAACGGGTTCATTTGGAAAGTTGAACTTGACAATTCTAGTTCTACAATAAATGGAAGAAAAACTATCATACAACCAATCACTCTATTGGGCAAAATTATAGGACAATTTCTGTATACCCTTTTTGCAACCATCGACTAACCTATCGGGGTAGTTACCATGAAAGGTTCATTTAAAATATCGGGCAAAATATCAAACTTTCTATCTACAAAAGATAATGTAGCACCCGAATAAAGTAAGGCACATAATCAATAAATAAGACTTTTAACACACCGGTCACCATATCGGGAAAACTCTCTTGTTCACCACGAGTCATCGCCTACAATCTATCGTTGGACACTGCATTTTGGAAACTTTAGCCAAATTGCAAGGGTCCACCTCAAGGGCCCTTGGTTGGTCCTTGGGGATTCGTACCTAAACTTTTTGACTATAAACAAAATCTTATACATGTTAGACACCTTAACACAAAATTTTATCATTTTCTGACTCTTCAAACTTATCTTAAAAGGATAAAGCACTCTAGCACCTCTTGAACTAGTTTCCGGATGTCATGGACCTAAATGACTCAAAAAACATTATAATTGACATACAAACAGTGTTACAACTCTTAGACTTGCATGTTAGGCTCTATATTAGGTTTTGACTTTTGGAGTATTACACTACTGAAGGGGGATCAAAATGCACTTATTGGTGTGGCACCTCATGACCAAAACTACAAAATGGTTTTTTGTGGCGCACTGTTGGTGTGATGTGCCATCCCCTTCCCAGAACTTTCTAATGAATTTTCTTTATCTTTCTCTAACCCCAATTCAATCTATAATTGAATGGTTTTTTCCCAACTAACTTAGATTAGAATACCAACATTAGTACACGAATTCATCAAAACCTCAACAATAAAGATTTCAAATTAAACTTCAAGAAAAATCATCAAGAACTCAAATTCTTCAAATTTAAAAATGAAATTGCACTAAAAGTAACATGTAGCGTGTGGGTGAACGAACATAACAATATGAGAACTCGCACACGTCTTAGGGATAAAACCCTTGGAAAAACATTTCTTGATTCGCACAAAAACATAAAGAATGCCTTGAACTCTTCTCTCTTCTCCTCTTCTTGAATCCGTAGCATAAGTTCAGATTTGTGAAATTCAACCAAATCTTTTTAGACCCCTAAATATTACAACACTTTGTTTTAAACTGAAGGGGTAAGGAAAAGACCAAATTGACCCTCTTAAACCTTGGTAACTTCCTTTAAATAGACAAACATATTTTTGAAATAATCATATCTCCCTCATCCAAACTCAAAATTTAGCAAACTTGGTGGCACTGGAATAAGGATTCTAAGAACATTCATTTGATCTAATAGGCCACCTAACTCGTCATATACTTAATGTTATGACCGTTTGAAATTGACCCAACAGTCATATCTTAGCATAACTTAAAAATTATAAGATTCGCTAGTAATAATTTAGCGTTTTTTAATGTTAGATCTCTCTAAGTTTGGATGTTACAGAAAATATCTGAACTTTGACTGAAAATGTTGTAGCAATCTCAAACTTTGGGTAGGACCTATTACCCACTTAGACTATTTAATAGTTTAATTTATTGATATATAAGTGTTTATTTGGACAAGTTACTATTTATAATAATGCAAAATTTATGATGTACATGTTCTCAACTATATATCTTTAAAGTACATTATTAAATAGTCTAGAGGGGTCATATGTTCTACGCAAATTTTTAGATTGTTACAGTAATTTCGATCAAAGTTCAGATATTATTTCGAACCATTTTCCCATTATTATATGGTACCTGTTAATATAAATTTAAAATATTAGCAAAGCAATTGAAACTAATTGACATTCAGTGGTTCACTTTTACTTATCACGGTTTTATTTGGCACACCCTATGCTACATGGTTTTCATGAAGGCTTGAATTAATAGGAACTCTCATCCCCACATCAGTGCTCAATTCTACTCAAAAGTATAATTTAATTCATGCTTTTAAAAAAATTCCTTTCTTTGGGTTGCGATAATTTCTCAACACTTAGCTTTAAAAAGATCCCCTAGAATCAATGTTCCTCTTTCTTGTTCAAATCTCTTTTGGGAAAACTTAATTCCTCTTAACTTAATTGTGAAAACATTTGTAACCTTTTAGGGAATACTCAGTTCTGTTATAACTTTTGAGAAATGACCTCAACTCTTTACTGTTTGCTTAACTTGAAAATATTAGTTTTAATCAACTCTTAGGGAATACTTAGTTCCCTTATATTTATTTTGAAGGAAAGACTTCAAATTGTTACTCTTTACTTTAACTTGAAACTTGAGCCTTATGTTAAAATGTTTAATAAAGACTCTTGAAAAGCTTTTAGAACATTGCTTTGGACTAGCTTATTGAGTTTACACTTTACTTTTAACTTCTTAACTTTGATCTTAACTTCCCTTGAATGAAATATGTATTCAAAGTTAAGATTTGAGTTCTTCGATGATTTCTAGGTGTTTAGAAATCATTTTATACAATCCGAATAACTAGAAGATGTTAATGTTCCTTGGAAGGACTTAAAAAGTCTAAACTACATAAACAGAGCGAAAAAATGCCGATTTAGGCGCATTCTAGGTGCGACATGGTTGGCTTTGCGCAGGTGCGTCTAACGGATTTTTCAACTCGTATTTATCCTCCAAAACTCCTTAACTCTTAAACCAAAAACTTGTGAGCATTGGTACCTTCAATACCCCACTGGATTCCACCCGAGAACAAACCACAGAAATAAGAATCAAACAAAAATAGGCATTCAACAATTCAATCAACGAGAATTCAATATTTTTCTACACGAAATTCACCTTTTAACATGTAAACAACTCATATATCACTAAATTGAAAAAAAATTCTGTGTGGGTGAACTACTATAACTCAAATTATCTCACATACCTTGATAGGGATCACCTCCGACGAAATCCACTCGAATTCCTTGACGTTCTTGGCGAATTCTTGACTTTTTCTCTGTTCCCTTCTTCTTTTCTCTCTTTTCCAATCCCTAAGCATGTTTTAATTTTTTTAGAACTGACTTAGGCTTATTTTTAGCCCTAATAATCTGTTAAAATGAATTAGGAAAATAACTGATGAAAAAATTAGTTTTCCCTTCCTTAAATCAAGAATTAATCTTTTCTCACTTCAAAGACCCAACTTCCGAGAGGCATATCTCCCACATAAGGCATTTAAAGTGCGCAAAATCGGTGGCATTGAAAAAATTTCTTCAATGGATTTCCAACCATTTCTAGAACTACTTCTAAGTCATCCTCAGCTAGGATTTATGGCCATTTGAACATGACCAAAAACTCACTTTCTTAACTTAGACAAATTTTCAGATTTCTCCTTTTCTTTCCAAAATGAATATTTTTAGTTTCTTAGTTTATACTTAGCTATGTCAAATATGAGATTTTACAATATATACCCCTTGGGAACATTTGTCCTCGAGTGAGATTTCTTTCACTAAGCTAAGAATAGTTACCTCAAGTATAACACTCATCAATCAAAAGCACATAACAATACCTTTACTCATAGTTTAACAAGTACTAAGAATAGAATTAATACCTTGATTTGAATTCTCTCCAGATTTAAAAAGATGTGGATATCTCTCCTTCATATCCTCTTCGTCTTCCCAAGTCACTTCTTCACAAATTGGTTCCTTCAAAGGACCTTTACTGATGAAACCTCCTTTGTTATCAACTTTTGAACTTGGAATCTAAAATATTAACCAGAATCTCTTCATATGATAATCCATCCTTAATCCCAACATCTTCCTTTAGTACAATCAGTTATGAATCAGTCACACACCTCATCAATATGAAGATATGAAATACCGGATAAACCACTACTAACTCTTGTGATAGCTCTTAATCATAAGCTACATTTACAATGCTCTTGGATATCCTATAAGGATCAATATAACGGGTACGAAGTTTCCCCTTCTTACCAAACCTCGTAACACCCTTCATGGGTGAAACTTTCAAATATACCCAATCATCCACTTCAGACTCCAACAGCCTTCTCCTAACATTTGTGTAGGACTTTTGACGACTCTACGCCATTTTAAATCTCTCTTGAATCACCTTCACCTTCTCCATGGCTTTGTGAACTAGATCAGGTCCTATCAACTCTGCTTCACCATCTTCAAACACCCAATAGGATATCTATATTTTCTCCCATAAGGGTTTTCATATAGATCCATTTGGATGCTCGAATAATAGTAGTTGTTGTAAGCAAACTCAATGAGAGGTAGGTGATCATTCTGATTCCACTTGAGATCAATCACGGAAGCCCTCAACATATCTTCTAAGGTCTGAATAGTAATGCTCGTCTTGTCCATCCATCTAAGGATGAAAAGAAGTGCTTCAGTTAACCTTTAAATCCAAATGCTTTTGGAAATACTTCCAGAACAGAGCAGTAAATTGTGCACTTTCATATGAAATGATCGACATTGGTATTCCATCAAGTCTCATAATCTTCTGCCGATTGAGTGGACTTTACCATCAAAAAGTGGGCTGATTTTTTCATTCTATTGACAACCACCCAAAATGAATCATGTTTCATGTGAGACCTTGGCATGCCTTTGATGAAGTCATTATTAATAATTCCCCACTTCCATTCCAGATATTCTATACTCTGATCCAAACCCCCAAGCCTTTGGTGTTCTACTTTTACTTGCTGGCCATTCGGGAACTTGGCAACAAACTTAGCGATGTACTTCTTCATACCTTCGCACCAATATACTTCTCTCAAATCACGCTACATCTTTTTGGAACCCGGATTAATGGAATATATGAAACTATGAGCATCCTCCATGATCCTCTCTTTGATTCATCAACCCTAGGTACACACAATCTACTTTGGTACTTCAGCATATCGTCTCCCCCTTGTTCAAAGTCAAATATTCTTTGCTTATGAACATTTGCCTTCAATTCAAGAAAAATGGGGTCTTGGTCTTGCTTTTCTTTCACCTATGAAACAAGTGATGATTCAGCCTCAGTTATTACCACTCTCTGTTCTTTTACGAAATCCAGAAGTCTGACTTCCAGGCCTTACAGTTCGTGCACAACTTTGGCTAACTCCCTTTTTTGTTCCTTAACATGGGTGGTACTCCACATTGATAAGCTTCTTAAAGTATCAGCAACAACATTAGACTTACCTCGGTAGTAAAAAAATACTCATGTCATAATCCTTGAGTAATTCCAACCACCTCTTCTGTCTTCAATTGAGCTCTTTTTGGGTGAACACATATTGTAGGCTCTTGTTATCAGTGAATATATCAATTTGAACACCATAAAATTAGTGGCTTCATATATTCAAGGTAAAAACTGCAGGTAACTCTAATTCATGGGTTAAGTAATTCCTCACATGAACCGTTAAGTGTCTAGAGGCATAACTTATAACCTTGCCCTTCAACATTAGCACACAGACAAACTCAACTCTAGATGAATCACAGTACGCCAAAAAATCTTGGGACAATAATGGGGCATTAGTAAACCTCTTCTTCAACTCCTGAAAGTTTTTCTCATAGATTTAGACCATTGAAATGTGGCTGTCTTTGGAGAAAACTTGGTCAAGAGAAATGAGATAGACGAAAACCCCTCAACAAACCTTATATAGTAGCCAGCCAAACCCATGAAGCTCCTTATATCAGTTGGAGACATGGGTCTAGGACAACTCTAAATGGCTTCTATCTTTTGGGTGTCAACTGTAATCCCATCACTGGAGACTATGTGGTCTAAGAACACCACAGAATTAAGCCAAAACTCACACTTGGAGAACTTGGCATAAAACTCCTTGTATTTCAAGGTCTAAAGGACTTTCCTGAGGGGACTAGGATGATCTTCTTCACTACTTGAACAGATAAGTACATTATCTATAAAGACGATAACAAACATTTCCAAATAAGGTTGAAGACTCTTTTTATAAGGTTTGTGAACACCCCTAATGCATAAGTAGGATGGCAATTTCAGCCGATATTAATAAAATAAGTTTGAAAATATTTAATGGATTGGATCACTCATATTTTAATTGGTTAAATATGGGCTTCAAACTACTTTAAGAGTCTCTACAAATATGGTCAAAATGGGTTAAATATTGGTATCCATATTTGACCCATAATAGATCACTTATTTTTAGTTTCACTCAACCAAAAATAATTATTATTTGTTTACAAAAAAAAGATTTTTTAGTTGGTGGAAAGTGGGGATGGAGGGTGCCCTAGAGAGTGGTAACTTCTCTCTTTGAAAAACACATTATTTAAAATGGGTTGAAACCATTTTACCCAAACAATATTTGACCAAATTCATATTTGCCCATATTCTATTTGGATGAATTTATTCCAAACTATTTTTTCTCAATCCATATTCATTCCATTAAATCCAATTTGATCCAACCATTTCCCATCCCTACCCATATATTGTTCTAAAAGCAGTCTTTGGAATGTCATATTCCCTAACCTTTAACTGATTGTAGCCAGATCTGAGATCATTTTTTGAGAAACAGGTGGCACCCTGAAGTTGATTGAAAAGATCATTTATCCTTTGAAAAGGATACTTATTCTTGACGGAAACCTTTTTCAGCTAGCGGTAGTCTATACACATCCTAAGGGAACCATATTTTCTTTCTACAAATAAGAACGGAGCACCCCAAGGTGAGACTTGGTCGAATTGAACCTTTATCTAATCGATTTTTTGTCATTCTTTCAACCCTTTAAACTTTTTTTTTGCCAATCAATATGGAGGAATATATATAGAATGAATATCTCGAATGATATTCATGTCGAAGTCTTTTTCTATCAGGAGGGACTTCGAGTAGATCATCAAAAAAACGTCTGGAAACTCCTTTACTATGGAAACTAATTGAATAGAAGGTACCTCAGCACTTGAGCCATTAATTCAAGCTAAGTGATAAATACATCGCTTTGATACTAAATTTCTCTTCTTAAGTTAAAAAATGTAATAACCCGTAGGAACGACTGAATTGCTACTCCCCTCTATGAATGGCTCATTAGGAATCTGAAACTTGACAACTCGAGTTCTACAATTTATTGATGCATAACAGACATGAATACAGTCCATACCTAAATGACATCAAAATCTATCATGTCTAACTCAAGTAGATCAACCATGGTGTTCTTGTGATTGATAGAAATAGGACAATCATGGTAGACTCATACCACTAGAATAGACTCTCCAATAGGTGTAGAAACATAGAAGGGTTCATAATGTTCCTCAGGATGAGTCTCAAACTTATTTGAAACATAAGGGGTTACAAAATATAAATTTGCTCCTTGGTCTAGAAAAGCCCCAAGAGATCTTTTTCAAAGCAAGGCCAACTCGAACATGGTGCATCCTCATCCCTGCCCTCCTTCCACTAATCGAACCATGTCCTAGCCACATTCTTCAATTGGTATGTAGCTAGTTAAACTCTTTCAGCATCAACAATATGCATCACATCAAAATCGTCTTAATTTCTTGCACAATGTTTTTTTGATCCTCAGCATTGCTCGAACAAGTGAATATTGGAGGATTCATTCTTTGAAATTCACGAATCTTAAAGGTGTTAGACTCTTCTTTTTGAGCTCCTCTATTTTCCTAACTTGGTTAGTCACCACTTGTCGTAACATTCGGATAGCCTCACAGAACTCAGCATTGGTGACTTCTCCTTGAGGTTGCACGTTTGGTGCATTAGGTACCTATGGCTCCTAAACATCCCTTCTAGTTGGATGACCTCGTGCTGATCTTCGTGGAGGCATGATAATCTAAAACACGCGCAAGAATGAAATAGAGAGAAATATTATTCCCCTTCAATGCTAGAGATTTAAAGAATTAGAAACTCTCAAGATTGAATGATTTTATTCATCAACTTATTGATACAAAAACAGTATTGTCAGTAAGTCACTCAACAAAATCAATGTACATTGATACTTAATTTTGCGGAAGAAGAAGAAGATAAGAATTCTTGTTGTTCTCAAATGAGAGGGAATTCCTTTATTTATAGACAATAAAGGTTAGTATGAACAAATATTTATTGTGACTTATCAGAAATGTTACAACCATTTGTAAAAGTTCACAACTATTCATAAAGTTGCAACTCTTCGTTAAAGTCGCAACATTCCATGAAAGTCACATATTTTGATTAAAGAGGAAGGCTAACTTTAATAATAAATAAATTTAAAAGGATATTTTTGCTTGTGGTGGCGACATGTAGGAAAGTCTAGGATTCTCTTTATATAAATATATGATTATTAGTTGACATATTTTTCGTCTTAATTGAATACTCTAGAAGCGGCGTTTGTTGGGGACTTACGCTTTTAATAATGTAATATAAACCCCAAATGCAAGACATTATCAATATTTTTATCACTTCAATATCTGATTGATCCAAAATTTTATTGATCTAAATATAGTTTGGCTTCGAAAAAATAACTCAGTTTTTGCTTCTTTCTGTTACTAAACCGGGGGGAGGCAGATCACATATCCTCATCCTTCCAAACATTTTTCTGTTTTTGTAAGCAGTGATCTAAGATTTTTTATATTTTTTAAGGATCTTCTTTCATTAGGTAATCCAATTATGCATGAAAACATGTGTTGATAGTCACATAAACTGCTCATGTTTTTATAGGATCGCGTAGTTTTTAGACGATGTATAAGAGAAAGATAGAAAATATTAACTTTCAAATAGTTAGAGAAAGCTTTTCGCCAAAAGAATAATATTTTAAGAATGTAGTTTAACTTTGGGGTTATATTTTAAGAATGTATTTGGCCAAAAACTCCGAATAAATAAACAATAAAATTTCTCTTATTTCTAGAATCAGTGTGTTCCACTCACACCTATATATAAAAATTTAGACAATATTTTCTACAGCTGTGTGAAGTTGTTTTATTCTCCCTCCATTCCTATTGAATTGTCATTTTAAATTTTATATCCTTCAAGAAATTAAGTAAGTTTATCATTATAGGGTAATTTATTGTTCTGTTAAAGTTATGTTTTCAATTAATGAACATGAATTAAGTTATTTGACCAATGCACATGAATAATTTACTGAGTTTTTCTATGTTGGTCAAATGCTTATTTTCAATGTATTTAACTCTCAAGGGTAAAATAGGAAAAATAATGTCATGTATGAAATGACAAATTTTAATGAACATCTATTTGTTAGTAAGAACGACATGTAAATTGAAACGGTGAGGTACCATTTATGTTGATTTTTATGAAGTGCACCATTAGGCCCATATATTTTTGTTTTGTTTTTTCGTCATTTGTATTGGTGTATGATTGAGGTTCTTAAAAGGGATTATTCCATCTCTTCTAATTATAAAAAAATTCAATTATTATGTAGTATGTAATTTAATTAATCATATATATAGATATACTTAATTATGAAGCCTAGAGACTTCGATTTTTGGTACATAATTAGAAATAGGGGTCATCCCCATAGTCGAATTAGATCTATTTAATATTACAGTTCTATCAAAATATTTTGTGTCTTGTCTGATTCCCATGCATGAAAGGCCCAAAGTGGTGGAGCTTCAAAAATCTACACATTTATAGTTTGCAATCTCCTTACTTCCCTAGATAGTGTGTCCGCTACTATGTTGTGCTCCTTGAATGTGTGAATTGGCTTTGGTATTTCTAGTTGTTACATTAAGGACCGCATTCATATATATGGTACTAATAGTTTGTGTGACCTTGTTCTATAACGGAGATTGCATTGGTAGAATTAGTGTTTAAAATTAGGGGTTTCAGATTTCTGCCCATGGCCAAAAGGAATTCCCTGAAGCTCCGCTTATTAAGCGTTGACATGGGAGCATTTATTCCAGAAGACCCTTCCCCTCCAATCTAATTTTCATCTTTGTCCTTTGCTTTGTGGTGTCCCTAACTCCTCCAGCAGGTGGTATTCAGTAGAACTAGCTATGACATGGGAAGAAGTTGTCATTTCTGTTATTCGAAAGATTCCAAAGGATGAAGGGGATGACTTCTTTCCAGGTAAGTTGTTGATTGAGAGGTCTCCCTTTATGCTCCTCTAGGTGTTGGAGAGATTACCTATGTGTATCTCTGACAAATTAATGGGTTCGTTTGGGACACTTTGGATCATGATTTTTTTCCAAACAAGTGATTGCCTTGGGGCGTCATGTGGTCAATTATCCTCAGCGTTTTGCCTGCAGAAATGACAGTCCTGCCTAATATTCACCCCAATGTTATTAACATAGATATTATGTTATAAACAAATTTTAGCCTAATATCGATACTTATACGGCTGTCACACAACTAGTTATTGGGCAAAGAAGAAGCAACAAAATTAGAAGACCTTCACAATGATTGATTTGAGGCCAAACCCCAATTAACAACTAATGAAAAGCGCAATGGATGATAAAGAAGATCTTATGCAAAATTGTTGAGAAAACTATCTATTCCTCTCAACCCCTTTCTCTGAATCTGTCTCTCATCTCCTTCTAGTTATCTTGTACAATAGTTTTTTTTTAGTTCAATTTTCTTTTATAACATCGAATATAATAATTACAATAATTGAATGTTTCTATTGTGAAATCAATTTTATTTCATTGATGATTTCATCTAGAGGTATCTGTAATGGAGGACCAAAAAGTACTAAAGATTTTGGTTGATGATTCAATTCGTGATTCAATCAAAGAAATGAAGGATTCTATCTCTAAAGATCTCGCTGAATTTCGTTCTGTCCTGCTGGAGAAATTAGGGAAAATGTGACAACCTCTTTTCAACCCTCAAACGCAGTTATGGATGCTAAATTATGGAGTTTCGAGGCGAGAATCTGGAGGTTTGGATAGTCCAAGCGGAGCACTATTTTGATTTCAACAATGTTGAGGAAGAGCAAAAGCTTAACGTGGCTTCATTCTACCTTGATGGTGAACGATTAGACTAGTATCAAATGTTATTTAGGAACAATCATATAATTGATTGGCCACATTTTGCTGCTAAGATGAGAACTCGATTTAAACCAAAAGAACTTGAGTCTGAGAGGGAGATTTAGAAATCTTGGGCAAGTAACCTATGTGAATGAGTACTAAATCCAAAACCATTGTGAGAATATGTTGTCACGCTTCAATGAGAAAGATGCATTTTCCCCATGCAACACATTTGTTCATCCACAATGGAGTAACATAACCAATTCACCTTTGCCACAGTATAATGCTGAGCAAGAAGAATTCCAAAGTAATATAGGTCAGGTGTTTGATAAATTTTCTCATATTTATAAAGGTGCAATACTGGAACCACACAAAGTGCATATGATGACTGAAAATACTATTGAAACACATTTTCCTACTGATCCTGAACATCCTAATACCCCGTGTGATTTGGCCAATGACTACCTTTTATTGTCGAAACTAAAGATGAAAACGAGGTAGAGGCTTCACTTATCATTCCTACAGAAGATAATGTGATTGTCGAGTTTTACCTATTCCTATTTTCCCAGATCTGTTTGCCCTTGATGCTTGATGATTTTGAAGATCTAGCAGTGTGTGTGCGTGAAAAATAGCTTAACCCCTTTCCATTGGTTTGACACAGTGGTAACTTACTTCTCGGCCAAAAAAATAGCTTGGGAATGGATTGCTCACAATTTTCTACTCAAAATGTCGGTGAGCCACATCCAAGGGTTCTTGGTATCAAGATATTGGAGCAGCTAGTGGAGAACTAGTTATGGTCTTCACAAATGCATATTAAATGGATGATGTTGAGCTCTACGTCTTATTCTACAGGCAATAATTTCACGAAGTCTCTATATGTCCTTTCTCCAAATGCCAATTTTGGCTGGAACATGACTCCTCAACCTTACTCCTATTTCTCACCACGTTTCGTTATTTCTTTCACTTTTTCTAATTCTCCTTTTGACCCTGGTATACATGATATTACTCTATTCTGTAGTACCAATAACAATCTCTTTCCAAATAGTTGTTTTGTTTCTACTTATTTTTGCATAGTAACATTGTGAAATGAACAAAATTTATGGTAATGGGAGGAATCATGTTGGCACTGATGCACCGGAACACTTTTATAGTTCCTTGGAGTTTCTCTTAGCACTCAATCATGTCAGTCTAGTGCAACATATATGGAAAAGGCAGTGGAATGCACTAATTGAACACATTGGTCGTGTTTGTGCTAATGTTTTTAAGTTTCTGGAAGCTAGGCAGTGGAGATTCTTGAGCATAACCATTGAGTTAATTTGGTGTCACTAATTACCATCCCATATAGAGGAGATATGGCACATATCAGTGACTTGATTTCTTCTTGGGTCATGTATTCTCCTTTTTAGTATGCAACCGTTGTTACATATGTTGAATACACAACTTATTGATGCTAAAGTTTACACTACAGTTCATGTGTTTGGAAAGAACTTGTTTGCACTAGAGAGTTTCGATAATGACCAGACCATATTTTATGGTGTTTCAAAGTTGGTGGTTGCTGCAAGAATTGTTCAATATTACATACTATTTTTGGCCAAAATCACAAAGTTTCTCTTGACTACAATTGGTGTGGAGCACTATACTAATATTGTTCTGGGCTCGTACCTTAAGGACAAGATAATTATTAATGATAAGAAGATTGTTATGAACCAACTTTGGTCTAGTATCGATACTGATACAAATGTCACACAACTAGTTATTGGGCCGAAAATAAGCAGAAAAATTAGAAGGCATTCACTAAGGTTGGTTTAGGAGTGAAGACCAATTAACAACTAATTAAAAGGGTAACGGATGAGAAAGAACGGCTCATGCAGAACTTTTAAGAAAACTTTCTAGTCCTCTCATCCCCTTTCGCTGAGTATGTCTCTCATCTCCTTCTAGTTATCTTCCACAATAGTTTTCTTTTTAGTTCTACTTTCTATTATATTTTTGAACATAATGATTATAATATGTGAATGTTTTGATTGTGAAATCAAGTTTGTTTCAGATTAGTGGGTAATCTTCAATGAAATAGCAGCCAAATGAAGGTTTTGAATTTTTTAGGGTAATTAATCTTCCAAATCCAAGTGTAATCAATGGCTTGTATAACAACTCAAGTTGCCACACAAAGAGGCTAAATATTATAATCGCTCAACAAACAAAAATATGATTGAGAAATGGAAATGACTAACGTCCTTGCAATGAAATTGAAAAAAGTTAACCGAAGGGACCAAAGATTAGAAAATATAGAGATACATAGAGGGAGATAGGAATCTTACACTACGAATGGAGATGAGAGGAAACAAACTCTTTTCTTAATGATTTCCATAATCGCTAAATCACTTACCACTACCCTTTTTGATGAAACATTTCCCACACCCACTTCTCAACCAGGATCCCAAATTAACCTAGCGTCGTTGCTTGTTCTTGTCCCAATAGCTCTTGTCAAACCAATAACTACTTAAATGACCCTGGTATCCACATTGGGCTAGACTTGGTTCGTAACAATACTCTCATCCACAATAAGAACCTTCTCCTCGAGGTTCGAGTAAAGCCACGTGGCAAGTACAATGTTTAGTATTTCAAGACTTGAATGTGTGTAGATAGTTGTGACAATGGTGCAAACATGAAACCAAACTCTGTCAACTTTGAAAATTGAGTAAGCAATTTTATTGGATTTAGAGAATTTAATGTTACCAATAGTCATAAAAGAAGCCACAGTTCTACAAATTGTCTATTCTTCATGCTAAACTCAACTTTTTTTATTTTCTTCTACATATGAAAAGGGTTATGAGGATCAGTAAAACCACCATATGTTTGTCCATACTACGCCGAATGAATCTGCCCAAATATACCATGATGACCGAAAACTTAATTGGAATCTTATTAATGACATGGTGAAGTGCTTTAAGTACTGGATTTGACTGGAGAAGTTGTTTTGCTATAGTATGGTCTTCCACGCGTCTATTGCCACCCTAATGGGAAGACTAGCACATAAGCTTCGATGTAGTCATTAGCTTTCCACAACTAACAAACATAAAAGTGATTTTATTCTCATTGATGTAGCGACCCATGAAATGAATAAGTGTAATTAGAGCCTTAATCTCTGTTGAGTTTATAATGAGGTTTCTTGTTATGTAATGTTGTTTCGATCCTTGTTTGAGGGAGTTAAGTAAGTCAACGTCAAGGCACGTGTTAGACTTCTTAATTGAAGGACACTTTTTAATTTTGGTTAAGGTTCATAAGGAAAAGTTCCAAGCCAAGAGGGCAAGGTCTAAGGCAAAAGGCAAAGGCTTCCCAGCCTTGACCAAGTACTCTCGCAAATTCACGGACCACTTCACAATCAGTGGTCTTGACCACAAACCACAGAAGTGTCTGTGAATATCACTTGTCCATGAGGAAGGCAAGGCCTTAAGGCCAAGCCCCTACCTCAACTCCACAAGCAACTTCACAAATCATGGTCTTAACGACAGTCTATACAGATGGACGTGGAGATTAATTAGCATGGTAGGAGGTTGTCTTGAAAAGAGGGTCCACTAACCAAGGTACCATGGGCACCACAACTAGACGGGGTCCACTTGAAGGACGGTGAAGTTGGTCGTAGTCCCTGACTGGGGCTGCCTAATTTAGGGTTTTTTAAGTAATTTCCATTTCATTATTTATTAAGTGGGGTTGATTTAAGTTGTATATATCATTAATATATATATATAGATATATATATATTTATAAATGTAAGTCTTAAAGTACTTCATTAACTCCATTATTTTAAAAACCCAAAAGTTCTTCCCTTTTATATTTCTCTCTCTAAACTCAAAGAAGAAGAGGAAACCATTGAACCTAGGGTTTTAGGTTCTCAAGGTTATTCCCCAAATGTCTTGGTGATTCATAGTAAATTTATGGAAATTTTCATCCATGGGTAATTATCACCGATGTAGCCCTCTCAATAGCATTGAATTCAATTCTAGAATCTTAAAAAGGTAGGGTTTTAACTCAATCCCATCGATTCCTTTCAAAGTAGTTTTATAAGGTTGAATTATATTTTTTCTAGATGATACTCCTGATTTTAGATGATTTTAACTTGAATTCGAGAGAATCCATGAGTTCTCCCCAATCCTGGCTTTGGCTCCTCTCTACTTTATGAATGTTATTAGAAGTTTATTCAATTGATTTAATGAGAGGTGGTTTTGATGTAAATACATGATTTAATTACAATTCTACATGTATTTTTTATTAACCTGTGATTGTAAGGTAAAATTTATATAGCCTAGGGTTAAGTCATGAAAGAGGCAAAGTGAGGGGTTAGATGTGTGATCTTGGGTATATTAATATGCCCAATTACGACAAATTACCCATCTTTTACTATAGTTTAGGAAATTATTTAATCTAAATAGGTTGTTTTGCCTCAATATTGCAATGATTTCATATTAATATACATGATTAGTGATTTTTATGGTTACTAAGAGAAATGATCAAGTGTTGGAAGGAAAAGGAGTTGAAGGCGTAAGAGACAGGCAAACGCGATACTGGCGCGGTGCACCAACAACTCTAGCGTAGCAAGGACGTGACACACCAGACCATGTTTGACTGAGGTTGGTTTCAGGCACACAGGCAGTGTGGCGCGCCAGCCTGCCAGGCGTGACTATGGCGCGGCGCACCCAACATTGTGTGGAGATTGTGAATAAATTTGACTTTAAAAGGTATCCTAGTTGAAGTAGAATTCAACTTTTTTTCCTATTTACTATAAATTTACATTTAGGGCCTCATTGTTAGGGTTTGACTTTTTTATTAGTGTTCAAGAGCAAGAAATCAAGTTTGTAATCGGTTTTAATCTTCTATATCTTTTATTTTTTGGTAATCACATGTACATTCATCTTTTGTAGTTTTTTAGTAGTATGAGTAGCTAAACACCCTAGTTCTGGGTTGTATCTATGAATTTAATGTCGAATGCTTTTGAATTAATTCTTGATTGTAAACACTAAGTCACTTCTATATTCTTGTTTTACTTTTTTATGCTTGATAACCATAAGATAAACTTAGTGTCTAATCTTAAAATCGAGAGAGGAAGGATTAGATAGACCAGAGGATACAGAGAGATCGATCGACCCATTAGATTGAGGTAATTATTGTTAAGGAATGACATCCGGATGAACAACTTGCTTGGTTATTAAATAGGATGAAACATAAATGCTCGCCAATTAGATTACTTATCCCCGCTCAACAATGTAGTTAGGTATCTTATTGGGGTAGGCGGCGAGAGGTGTGTTACCCGACTCATATAATTAACCCTATAAATGAGTATCTAGACAACAAAAATTAGTTCTAAGCCAATACTATGATGCATGAGATTCAACATGTGTTGCAGCCTTGGAATTGCCCTTTATTTGCTTGAAATACTATCTTTAAATTGTTCAATCTTAGTTACTTTTAGAAAGAGACATAAATTAACCACTGATGTTGTTTCGGATTTGAAAAATGACACCTTAACTTTGCAACTGTCCTATTACCCACTAAATAATTTTGAACATATATTATTATACCATTTTTTGATCAGCCCCACATTTTAAGACGAAAATGTATTCACACGCCAATCATTATATGAAATATGTTATTTTAATTTAAAATGTATTTTTTTATCTTAACTTTTTCCTTTATCTTTATTTTTACTTTATTTATCTATCTCTCTTCCTTTTTGACTTTTAATTTTAATTTATCATAAATTTCCCTTCATCTCATACCTCCCATTTTCAAGTGATTCATTCCTCCATTATATTTTTTTTCTTCACCTCCTATACCCCATGTCAAATTGAGCCCTACTCCCATTTTTTTATTTTATTTTTCTTCTTCTTGTCAAATTATATATATAATTCATATTATTTTTTTAGACTTTATTGAATTATTAATAGAAAAACTAATTATTTTTCTAAGAAAATTTAAAATTCTAAAGGTATCATAAACTACTCATTTTCATATAAATTCAAAATTAGAAATGACAAGTTAAAAGAATCAATAATTCCCCAAAAAATTGAAAGAACTTAATTAAAATGGTTAAAATATATATATATGATACTTCCTAATCATCTTAAAATCTAATGGGTTTATCAAATTGTTCGAAATTTAAGAAAATATTTGGATCAAATTTTAAAATTAAAGAGAGTAAGAATCTTTAATGCATGGAGATGAGAATGGATTATTGAAGAAGAAAGAAAAAAGAAGAAAGAGAAAGAAAAATGAAAAAGAAAAACAAGTTAATAACAAGAAAAATAAGAAAATATATTCTATAATAAAATACTTATAAAATATAAAATTATACTATTAATTATAGGTTGTTCACTCTATTTGACAGAGTGTACACCACTCTCTATGTCATTTGGACGAAAAATGATATAATAATATCTATTCAAAATTGTTTAGTGGAGAAATAGACAGTTGCAAAGTTAAGGTGTCTTTTTGAAATTTCTGGAGGACTTCAGTGTTGACTTTATGTCTTTTCTCTTACTTTTATTTATTACTAAAGTAGTCGTAGTTATTAATAACCATCAATCCTTGAAACTTTTACTTTTACTTTCAGTTGTAGAATGAAGTTTGAATATCAGTTGATCATAAATACCTTGGGAACGATCACTCATTTCGAATAAGAATCTATATTACTTGTGCGACCATCTACACTTGTGTGTATATTGGAGAGCAACAAGTTTGTAGTTCCGATGGTGGGCGCATTGCAGGTGCGCTACGCCGGGCCTTCTTTGACAAAGGCCTATTTTGGGCACAATGCAGGAGTGCCACGCCAAAGTCTTGGGCGCACTGCAGGCACGCCGCGCCAGCTTGCCATGTGCGATCTTGGCACGGACCGCCCAACCTGCGAATGCAAAAATTTTAACAATTTTCTATTTACTTCGTGGAACCCACAAATTATCCCTTTTTACATCGCCCCACCTACCCATTAACACCCCGATTTCCCAAAAAAATACCCGCTATAACAATTATAACCCTCTCCATTCACTTCATCTTCCCCAAATTCTCCACCCTTTTCACTCCATCTTCTACCCATATCGTCCCCACTACCAAATATCTCCATTAAACTCCCCCCCCCCCTTACTTCTCCTCCACTTTCTACCACACCAAGACACACCCACCCACTGAAGCGTGACACCCCTCCATCTTCTTTTTTTTTAGTTTCTTCAAAAAAAATTGATATTGTGATGGATTCAGAAGGCAAAAAGGTTGATAGTGGTTCCGGAACCAAGAGGAGTCTAAAGGGGGTGGCTACCATAAGTTCTAATCGTGAAGAACCAATTTACCACCCAAAAATTTTGGTGAGGAGGAGGTTATGCACTAAGTCATGGATTAGTGAAACACCCCACAACAATCCAAGTACTTAGGCAAGAATACGTCGACGAGGAGCGATTGCACCGCGACCTTCCCAACATTCACACCAAAATCACTACATTGGGACTTCAATATGTTTTCGTAGATCAAGGTGAGTGCAATTTAAGTATTTTTAGTGAATTTTATGCTAGTTGGAATACTCGTTGTGTTGAGATTCATATTGTGTTTGATAGAAACAGAGGGGTGTGATTTTCTATTTAAACATTAAATGACTTTTTAGGTTCCCCTAATTGTCATCATGTTGAGTTTATAGCTATGATTAAACGACCCCCTTATCATGATACACGACATACCTTGTGTGGGGTGACTAATGTTTGTAGGTGGGATCGGGTCAAGGACACAGGTTGTCACCTAACACTTCACTATGGGAACCTTAACTTGGAGGCTCAGGTTTGGTTTAAGATTGTGTGTAGTACTTTACTTCTGGGGAAGCACATGACTGATGTTACTAGGGAGAGGATAGTGCTCATATATTGCTTAATGAAGGGTGAAACACATGAATGATGTTACTAGAAAGAGGTAGTGCTCATATATCGCTTAATGAAGGGCTTACTGGTTAATGTGGGGGATATTCTGAGGATGAACATGCTTTTGTTTAGGACCAACAAGCGATGGCATTTCTTTTATGGGAGCATCATCACTAGGTACTTGAGGGAATTAATGATTGAGGAGGAAGTTCATAATGTATGTCCTCCCCATGCCCCTATCTATTGTGCCACATTGTCGATGTCCCGCGCACTAAAGAACACAATCCTTCCAACGGGTCCATTTTGACTCCTAATGATTGGCAAGCTCGTGATGATAGTTGGATAGGGCGCATGTATGCTATGGATGAATTAAAATTGTGAATGGGTGGTCGCCTCGGGATAGAGGAAGATATAGATGAACTATTCGAGCGGTACCCTTTGACAAACAATGTTATCCACATACTTAGGATGGGCCCAACGTTCCAGGAATCGATTGATGATGATGATGAAACATTTAATGAAAAAGATGTCATGGATGAGGATGTGTTCGAGGCCACTAGAACCAGTGATGATGCTTCGGACGTGGACTAGAGGGCGACAGGGAGTTCTATTTTATCTTTTGACTTTGTTTTAATTACTGAGGACAATATAGTGTTTAAGTGTGGGTAGAAGTTAAACATCATCGTACATAGTTTATCGTTTTATCAAGTCTTTTTTTTTAGTAGGGTTCCTCAAATTTTGTTTTCGATTATTTTCCCCAGGATAGTCCCTTTGAATCGTCGGTCTAGTTTATTTCTTTATTGAGTCTTATAGTCGTCTAGGAATGACGTTTCCCAATTATGTATGACGATCGTTTTAAGGGAAGATTAGTCATTTGGAGTAGAAGTATGAAACCTATATATATGCCTTTTGAGACCTTATCTCAATAGCTGGATAGACTCCATGGGTGGTAATACTTTGTTTTCATTTGTAAGATAGTAACCATGAAAACAAGCATAATCTCTTTATGTTTGACTATAAGTCATAAATAAAGAATTTGGAATTAACTGTGTGTACACACCGTAATGCATTGTATGTGAGCATGCTACAAGTTTGTAGTGTTCCTCGTATTTTGATTTCAGTTCTTTTCCCCAGGATAGTCCCTTTGAACTATTTGTTTATTGCTTTGTTGAGTTCTAGAGTCGTCCAGGAATGACGTTTCCCGATCATGGATGGATGACAACCATTTTGAGGGAAGATTAGTCATTAGGAGTAGAAGTATGAAACATATATCTTTGGAACTTTGAAACATTATGTTAATAGTTGGATAGACTCCATGGGTGGTAACAATTTCTTTGCATTAGTAAGATAGTAACCATGAAAACAAGCACAATATCTTTGTGTTAGACTATAAGTGGAAAATAAAGAAGTTGGGCTTAATTGTGTGTACTTGCCGTAATGCATTGTATGTGAGCATGCTACAAGTTTGGGTCCTTAAGTATGAAGTGATTCCATGTGTCAGAATGTTTGTTTAGTTTTGCATTGAATAACATCTAGAACTTTCCAAAAGTGTGTTTCATGAATAACTTGTGTGAATTGTGAAATGTGATTGAGAGGTTTCTTTGAATAGCCAAGTTTGAATGTCTTTGCATGCTTCCAAATGAAATACCCCTAGGTTATCTCCACGAGCCTTGTTGCCTTAATTTGTTCTAACCTAGTTAATTGAGACACATCCCTTTTATCGATACCGTTAATTTGATCCAAAAGAACGTAAAGCACTATGTTGAGTTGAAGATATGATAACTTTGGTTTAAATTAAAAGGGTGGTAATTGTTTTGTACAAAAGAAAAGAAAACAAAAGGTACACAAATGAGACCCCAAGTGGTTTAAGTTGAAACAAAAAAATAAAAAAATAATTATATATATATATGTGTGTGTGTGTGAGTGTGTGTGTGTGTGTGTGTGTGTGTGTGTGTTTGTGTGTGTTTATGTATTTATATACAATAAGGGGCTACGCAAAAAGAAGGGGATCAAATGTAAGTGAAGTCAAGTGGAAATCATGTAATGGGAAAGAAAAGTTGTGAATGTTAGCAAAGAAAATAAAACATGTTCATTAGGAATAATGAGTCACTAAAGTTTACCCAAATATATCCTCCCTTACCTAAATCCGACATTAAAACCGAATAAAAGTCCTCTTGATTCCATGTGAACATTTTGTGAAAATCAAAGTACTGTAAGAGCAAGCTTATGACATGTTAGGATATGTAGAACTTCATTTGTGAGGGTGAGAGATCATGTTATTTAAAAAATAATCGTAATGTTATAATGAATTGTTGTTGGTGTCAAAAGAAAGGCCATACTCACTTTGGTGAGGGCATTCATGAAACATAGTTGATGCTTAATCTTGTGGTTTATTCTATGATGTTGCATTAGCCAAAAATTAATTGAAAAGATTCATACATCAAGGTTTTAAATTATTTGATTGGTAGAATACAAAGAAGGGTGATACTTTTTTCATAAAGTGCGCCACAAGTTCATGATTCAATGTGTTTGGTCAATTGTGAAGCAAGGCGAAGAGTCTAAAGGGTGAGAATCTAGTTTGATGAGATAGATTTGTTCGAGGACAAACAAATGTTTGAGTATGGGGTGGTGATATTGGGCATATTTTTATGCCCAATTACGACAAATTACCCATCTTTATCGTTAGTTTAGGACATTATCTAATCTTACTAGCTTGTTTTGGCTAAACATTTCGATGATTGCATATTAATATATATGATTAGTGATTTTTTAGGTTACTAAAGGAAATGATCAAGTGTTGGAAGGAAAAGGATTTGAAGGCGACAAGAGGCAGCAACATGTGATACTGCCAAGGCGCCCCATCATACCTGGCGTAGCAAGGGTGTGACGCGCCAGGCCAAGTTTGACTGAGGCTGGTTTTAGTCGCACTGGCAGAGTATAGCGATTCTAGCAAAACGTGTCCAATCCTGTGAAGAGTTTTTGAAGAAATTTGAATTTAAACGGACTTCTAGTTGAAGTAGAATTCAACTTTATTTTTCTACTTACTATAAATAGACCCTTAGGGCCTCATTTTAGGGTTCGAATTTTTGATTGGTATGCAAGAGCAAGAATTAAAGTTTGTAATAGGTTTTAATCTTCTAACTCTTTTATTTTTTAAAAATCTCATGAACAATTGTCTTTTGTGGTTTTTGAATATTATGAGTAGCTAAATACCCTAGTGCTGGGGTTGTAGGCATGAATTAAATGTTGAATATTATTTTCTTTTGAATTAATTCTTGGTTGTCAACACAAGTTACTTCCATATTCTTATTTTACTATTTATGCTTGATCACCATAAGATAAACTTAGTGTCTATTCTTAAAATCGAGAGAAGAGGGATTGGATGGACAAGAGGATATGGAGAGATCGATTGACCCATTTGATTGAGGTAATTTGTGTTCAGAAGTGACGCCCGGACAAACTACTTACTTGGTTATGAATTAGGATGAATTATAAATGCTCTCCAATTAGCTTACTCATCTCATCTCAACGATGTAGTTAGGTATCTAATTGGTGTAGGCGACGAGAAGTGTGTAGACCGACTCATATAATTTACCTTATAAAGGAGTAACTAATTTACAACAAAAATTTGTTTAAAGTCAATACTATGATTCATGAGATTTAATATGTGTTGCAGCCTTGGAATTGCCTTTTCTTGCTTGAAACATCATCTTTAAATCATTCAATCTTAGTTACTTTTATTCATTGCTAAAGTAGTAACAGTTAATAAAAAAACATCAATCCTTGAAATATTTGATTTTACTTTAAGAGGTAGAATGAAGTTTGGATATAAATTGATCATAAATTCCTTGGGAATGATAACTCTTTCCGAATAAGAATCTATATTACTTGCATGACCACCTACACTTGCTTGTATTTTAGGGAGCAACAATGTGAACTCCTAAGACTGATGAACTTCTTAATGAGTTTCCTTAGACTAGATTATCTAGACATGAATTGCCTATGATCGGATCTTGTAGACATAAACCAACATGATTAGGTCTTTTATGATGAACCATGGATAAGTAGTATTGAGATTTCGTTTACTTAAATCTATATGACTATAATCTAGTAAGAAAGGAGCATGTTGTTAGCTTACATTGAAGAGTTAGATTATTATAATGATCCACTTGAAAGGAAGAGGGTGTTTAGTTCTTGAGTATGAATAATTGATCAATTTGAAAGTTGAGGTGTTTAGTTATTTTCTATAAATGACAGATCCACTTGAAAGGTGGAGGTGTTTACTTATGGTGAATGTTGAATTATACATTGTACTATTGTGGAAGGGTTAAACCCACATGACCTTTAAATATGATTATATGAGCTTACACATGCAATGAATGAACTAGTTGAATTACGATTATGTCCATGTCTAGTATAGTGAATATGGATTGTTAATTTATATGGTATTTAAATTCTTGAATGCAAATATGAAGATTATACATGATTATAATAATATGTACATGTTAATGAACACTTTGAGAGGGGAGTGTTTATAATAAGTATTTTGTTGTTATGTCATTGTAAGGACAATTACATACACACTCTATGCATAAATAAGATTATGGTGTATCTATGGTGTCAATTGAAAATATAGTTCTCATATGAACATTTACACATTATTAAGCATGAAATGTATATGTCTATGGACCCTATTGTTTCGATTGAAAGAGTATTCTCACAAAACACTATGAATATGTGAAATGATTACACACTCGTATATGATGATTCCAAGGGTAAAAGGTTGTTCTCAATTTATTGAATGACTTATGTCATCGACAACCTCTAAAAGTTGTCCCTATAATTCACTTCGATACCTCAACTAAGACTAGTACCTATTAAGCACCTTTACCTGTTCAGAATTATTCCTATTAGGCATTTTTGATAATCATCAAAAAAATGTGAAGAGTGTGTGATACACTTGCGCTGACATGGAAAAACAGCTATTTAAAAAATGACATGTGGCACTAGGGCCCCAAAATTATAAAAAGACAATTAATCAATTATTTCAAACTCAATTTATATTTAGTTTTTTAAAAAAATAATGAAAATGTCATCCTATTCGAAAAACCCCAACCCCAACCCCAACCCCCTTCATCTTCAGCTTCATCTTCATCTTCCTCCCAAAACATATTCTTTCTCAAGTCACAAAACCTAATTTCTTATCAAATAACTTAAATATTATATTTTTTTAAAAAAAAAACATTGTCATACTAAATGTGAAGAAGAAAGAAAATTTGTCGGCGGTTATTCATTTCTACATCAATGACCAAAAAAATTGATATCTCAAAGTTAATTCTTTCAAATTTCTGAATATCATTTTTGATAAATTTAATGGGTTTATATTTGAATTTAAATAATACTGTTTGTTGGAAAATTGTGATTAATAAATATTGGCTAACATTTTTTTACTAGAAATCATTTATCTTATTTCTTCTTCTTAATAATTGTTCCATTATTTTTATAAGATTTGCAACAAATAATACAAAAGAAAGTCTTTCTTTCAAATCTGTGTATGATTTATTCATAGTTGATTTTTATTTATCTTCATATTTGAAAGAAATAATTTTTCTAGAGATAAAAAAGAGAGAATCAATGTTGGAGCTAAAATGGGGAGAGTTTTGCAAACTAAATTTTGAAGAAGATGAGTAATAGGGGGTGGGGTGCTCTTATTTTTTGAAAAAAAGTGTAAATGGAAGAAGAAAAAATGTATTTATGTTTATTATAGTTTCAAGTGTCAATAAAAGAAAAAATATTTAAAAAATAATAAAAACGCTTTCAACCTTTTCACTTGATTCAGGAAAGTGCAAAACACATTTCTAGCTATATCAGCATTTTGTGGTTAATAGGTACATGTTTTGAACAATTAAGGTGTTCAATAGGTACAAGTCCTAGTTAAGGTGTCTAAATGAATTATGCTGACAACATTAAGGGCTTGTCGATGACTTAAATCTTATTAAATCTATAAGCTATGTTATCAATAGTGTTGAATGAAGGAAAAATTACTCCTTCACATGGGTAAATGCAGTTCACACTAACTACGAATAAGTTTGGGAATAATTCTTAGCACCGAGCGGATATGGAAAATGAGGTAAAGTCCTTCCCTCTAATACAACAGGCTGGTTCTTCTTTATATGCTCTCATTAGATGGAAACTCTCCTGCTAATTAAAATAGGATGGGTTTCTAGAAGTCATCTCCATATCAATAACAATGTACCCACATAGGTATTTAGCTAGTGGATCCACCTAAAAGCTAAATATGTTAGTTCTACCTTAGAAAAGTAGGATGCCTTCTTCCGGTATGGTATTATATAATACCGAATTACATGTAGCTCACGTAGTTTATGTCAGTTATGGCTATATTCCCTCTATTGAACAAGAACTTGCATTATAATTTTGAAAGTGAGTTATATGCTATGGTCCCTTAAAAGGGTCTACTTAGTATGAGTGGTAGTATGGGATGTCATTCATACATGTCTCAAGTGGACTTTGAGAGTAGTCATGGTGTGTTCCTCTTATGTCTATGCACAATGAATATGAATTATGTCTATGTACCATAATATTAATGGAGTTGTACTTGTGACTTCTTAATGATTTTTACTTAGTGTGAGTGGAGGTATATGACTTGACTTATACATTCACAAATAGACTTGTAAAGGGGTTATGGTGTGGTTTCCGTATGATATGAAGATATGTGAATCCATATATGTAGCAATGAATATGTTGCATGAACTATGACTAATGAGTCATTGAGATGATTTACTTAGTATAGGGGTATTATGGGATGCCACTCATGCATGACACAAGTATACTTCTAATGTAGTCATGGTGTAGTTTCATTTTATTATGAGGACATATGAGTTAATCTGTGGTCCAATTGAGTTAGTGTTATTATTGACTTTCTTTGACATGATCTAGTGTTTAGGAATGTCTCTTTACTATATCTATGAACTATGAATAAGACTAATGTATGATAAGTATGAGCATATTGATCCAAAGGTGGTATTTAGTGTAGATCAGGTTATGGGGCTTTATCTACACATGGTAAAAATGCAACCTAGGGTTACTTATGTCATTATTCTATTATATATTATGATGATTGATATTTGAGTCATATACCACCCCGTATCCGAACTAGACCAAGAATGAAGATTTTGAGAATTGCATATGCAACCCATGATTGCCACCCATAGACCATAGGTCAGACCAGGTCCCGTGCTGGTGGTGTGTGGTTCACCACTGCAACCCCTCCCTAAAACCACCTCAAAAAATTGGATAAGTATTGACCCACTGACAGTACCAGATTCCATAAGCAAGAACATAGTCTATTTATCTATTCGTGGATCGAGGCACCCTTTACCCTGCTTCTTAGACAAACCATGGCCAACCAGAATGGACCTTTATTCGATCCACGATCCGTAGCTTTGATCGTTGACGAACGTCAGTAGCCAATGAGAAGCAAATTGATATTGGATCAACTTCAAGCATTCATCACTCCTAGCACAAAAGGAGTTATTTGTATCATAACATTTGATATGATAAATAATTGAATCCTCTTTCCAATGCAACCGAGTTTGCTAATATTTGACCTACGAGTAAAAAGTTATGTTCAATTTAGTAAAGCCATGTTGGGCGTACTTGACCTACAGCCCCAATAAAAGGACCGCAGGTCCCATCCGTCAATCACTCCGACAACAGTTAAGTCAGGGTTTTTTTGTATTTTTCTATTTTTTTGGACCCTAAGCTACGTTGTTTAGATCCTAAATTATGAGATTTTAGTCAGCTTAAGCCTAGAAACATAACGAGAACTTACCTAAGTCAAATCATTAATCAAAACTTAAAAATTTAGAAGCAAGAGAGGATTTAAAGTTGACTTCCCTAACTCCAAGAACGCAACATGTTTTATTTAGTTCCAGCCCAGAAATTAAAGGATTTCTCCATGAAAGTTGTCACCGGGCATATGGTATTTCAAAAGTGGATTCCTTTCACCTATTAGGTCCCTAGTATTCAGTGATTTTTTTGATTCCCTTATCATGACTAGACCTAGGGTTTCTTGAATATTAGAATTGTTAGGTTATTAGCTTTTAGAAAAATCCAAAACTTATTAGTACATTAATATTTAGTTTATTGCATGAATTCTAAAAGCCTAGCTATGTATTTCTTTAGTTCTTGAATTATTACACATGCTAGGTCAGATATTTTAAGTTATTCAGTTATGCATGCCTCAGTTACTGATGCATCAATGTCAGCTTAATTGTTGCATCCTCACTTTGCACATTAAGTTTGAGCCCTCACTTTGCACATTAAGTTTGAGCTATCTAGTAACTTACAAAAAGTCAGTCATAATGTGCAAATTACTTAAACTATTTGGAGTAGCATAATACTGAGTTGGACTAGGGTTATGCGTACCCAGATTATGTTGACAACGTTTTAGTATTTAATCTCAGCATGTTATAACTTAGTCAGTATATTCAAATTAGTCATGTTCATTGTTTCAACATCTATATCATGTTCATATTATTTGATTGTTTTATTGCTTTGTTCAGTTATATGTTAATTCAACTTTACTCTATCATGCATGTTCAGTACCTGTAAGTAATTACACATAAGTTCTCTACATCTTCTTATGATGTAGGCTCAGGTTCTTAGCATCCAAATTACGCTTAGATCAGTTCCAAATATTTAGCTCAGCAGATTCAGTGGTGAGTCCTCATTCTCCGAGGACAATAGTCATTAGATTCTTTTTAGTATTTTTACTACTTTAGTTTCAGATTTTCTAGATCTAGATATGGCATGTCACAATATTTCTAGCAAGTTTAGAGGATTATTTCAAAATAATTAGATTTTACTTAGTAATGAGTTAATATCTTCTTTGTATCAAACGCATACGTATTTATTTTATCTTTGTTATAGTATATGGGTATTCCAAATCCTTTCATTCCTCATCAGTTTATTATCTTTAGTACGCTCATGATCATGCAAGCAGGGTTAGCTTGGGACCATTTGTGGTCCCAGGTTCCATGCTCACATCCAGGGGGTAGCCATGAGGAGTGACAAACTTAGTATTAGAGAACTAGATTTAAGTGTCTTGGGATGTCAAAAAAGTCACACTAAGTAGGTTCCCTTTCATTGGTGTGAAGTGAACCACATCTAATGAGAGGGAGGCTACAAAGTGTTTTAGCAAAAATCATTCATTTCCTTTTTACTATTATCGTGTGTAAGGTATAATCTAATTGAGTTCTAACTCGACATTCTACATTTTAGTGATCATGCATTCTCGTAGAGCTAACGCCAGGAATGTGAATGCAGCTCATCCAGTCCCCGATAAGGATGTTGAAGAGTGTCTCCAACCAGAACAATCGGCAAGTTCATGCTCATGTGCATGATATTGGCAGATCAGTAGTAGAAAGGATCCTGAATTTGATAGGATGAATCTTTCTATGTTCTTAGGATTGCAGACTGGTGAGGATCACAAGAATTTCATGGATAAAATAAAGATGATCCTCGAGGTGATGCAGGTCATTGGGAATGATTGGGTTGAGCTAGAATCTTACCAACTTAAGTATGTGGATCATATTTGGTATACTCAATGGAAAGAAAGTAGGTGTACTGATGTTGCACCTACAACTTGGGATTGCTTCATTAAAAAGGCCAGGAGGGATAAGGGAGGCAAAATCTCAAGAATTTATGAACTTAAGTCAAGGTAACATGGAAGTCCAAGGGTAGGGGCTCAAATTTACCTAACTTTAATTGTATGCTCCTCACATAGTTGCTCATTCTAGAGCTCATACGAATAAGTTCTTGTATAGAGTTTCAGATTTGGTGAAAATGGAGTGCAAAAATGCTTTGTTACTAGAAGATATGAACATCACTAAGCTTATGATTAATGCTCAGCAGGTTGAGGGTGATATTCTTAGGGAACAGGACAAGGAGAATAAGAAGGCTAGGATTGGAAACTATGAGTATTGTTAGTAGAAATCGGGTTCCGGAAATCGTTTGTAGAGTCAAGAGAAGCTTTAAGCCCTAGACCTTTCATTAGGTAGTGTTCCATCCTCCAAGATTATGTATGATCAGAAGGCTAGGGCGGAAGGATCTAAGTCTCAATGAAGTATTTTAAGAACCAAAACCTACCCCACTTGGACTAAGTGTTATAAAAACCATCGGGCGAGTGTCATGCAATAAAGGAAGGATGCTTAGATACGGTAAGTCTCGTCACAAGTTGAGGGATTTTCCTTGCAGACAGGGTCAAGGAGGTAGTATGGTATACCTCAGTCTATAACATCAGCGGCACTAGTAGTTTGCCTGACTCAGTAGGGTAAATCATCTGGTACAGGTAGAGGTCAGCGCCAGAACAGGTTTTATTCTCTTTCGGTTTGCAAGGATCGGGATGGTTCTCCTAATGTAGTAACTTGTAAGTTATGAGTCTTTGATCTTGATGTTTATTTTTGTTAGAGTTTTTAGTCGATATATTTTTCAATTTTAACGTTAGTATAGAACTCTTTCAGAACCTTTATCATTCTCTATTACTATCAGTAACCAGTTATAGCTAGACGGGTATACAGAAATTGCCCTATCAAAGTCTCCCCAAAAGTCACCTCAGAAGATTTTGTAGAGTTAGAAATGGTAGACTTCGATATCACTCTAGGCATGGATTAGTTACATTCCTATTAGGCCCTAATTGATTGTAGAACTAGGATTGTTCGTTTTCAGTTTCCAGGTGAACGAATCTTAGAATGGAATGGTAGTAGCTTAGCACCTATGGGTCGATTCATTTTTAATCTTAAGGTGTTATATATGATCTCTAAGGGTTATCTCTATCATCTAGTTCAGGTTAAGGATTCATGCTTTGAAACCCTAACTTTGGAGTCATTCCCAGTAGTGAATGACTTTTTAGAAGTGTTTCCAAAAGATCTTCTCGAAGTTCCTCCGAGAAGGGAAATGAACTTAGCAGTTGATCTCCTTCATGATACTTATCCTATTTAAATTTATCCATATAGAATGGATCCATTAGAGCTTAAGGAATTGAAACAACAGTTGAAATACCTTGTAGATAAGGACTTAATCAAACCTAGTATTTCTCCATGGGGTGCACCAATGTTGTTCGTAAAGAAAAAAAGATAGTTAACTGAGAATGTAGATTGACTATAGACAGTTGAATAAGGTCACAATCAAGAATAAGCATCGCATCCCTAGGATTGATGACTTGTTTGACCAACTTCAGGGTGCTAGCCATTTCTAAAATATAGACCTCATATCCGGTTCTGATCAGCTCAAAGTCAGATATAGTGATAATTCAAAAAAAACTTCACAACTTGTTATGGTCATTACGAATTCGTAGTTATGTCATTTGGACTAATCAATGCTCCTGCAGCTTTCATTGATTTAATAAATAGAGTATTCAAGCAGTACTTGAACTTATTTGTTAACGTCTTTATTGATTAATCCTCATTTTCCCTAGAAAGAAAGAAGAACATGCGAGTCATTTAAAGGTTGTCCTGCAAACTCTCATAGATCGTCAGTTATTCGCTAAGTTTAGAAAATGTGAGCTTTGGTTACAACATGTTTCTTTCCTTGGTCATATGGTATCCATTAACGAAATCTGAGTGGATTCTCCAAAAATTGAAGCAGTGAAACAATGGCCCAGACCTACATCTCCGATAGATATAAGAAATTTCTTGGGTCTAGTGGGTAATTACAAAAGGTTTGTGGAAGGATTTTCGTCCATAGCCTCTCCATTGACTAAATTGACTCAAAAAAGGTGAAGTTTTAGTGTTTAGATGATTGTGATAAAAGCTTCACAAAACTGAAAACCAGGTTGACTATATCTCCTATTTTGACTCTACTAGAGGGTTCAGGCGGCTATGTTGTATATTGTTGTGCATATAGAGTTTGCTTAGGTTGTATGTTGATGCAGCGATATAAGGTTATAGATTATGTTTCTAGACAGTTTATGGTGCATGAGAAAAATTATCCAACTCATAACCTCGATCTTGCATCAATGATTTCTACATTCAAAACCTGGAGACACTACTTCTATGGTGTTCACATAGATGTGTTCACTGACGATAAGAGTTTTCACTATATGTTCACCCAGAAAGAGATATATCTTCAACATAGGAGATGTTTTGAGTTCCTGAAAGATTATTATATGATTCTGCATTATCATCATGGTAAGGCGAATGTAGTAGCATATGCTCTTAGCAAAGTATCTATGGGTAGTATATCCCATGGAGATGGAGAAAGAAAGGAATTAGCGAAAGATTTTCACAATCTCTCTCACTTGGGAGTTCGCCTTATGAGCATATTAGATAATGGTGTCACAGTTCAGAATGGCTTAGAATCTTCTTTTCTAGTAAAGGTTAAGGAAAAGCAAGTCACTGGTCCAATATCGCTTGAACTTAAGGGTGCAGTCCACAATTAGAGATTGGAGGTTTCCTCCCAAAGGGGAGATGATGTACTTCTCTATTAGGGTAGATTGTGTGTTAGTGATGTGGGTCAATTGATACAAAATATTCTTAAAAAATCCCACAATTCAAGATATTCTATTCATTGAGGCGACACTAATATGTACTTCGATCTGCGGGAAACCTTTTGGTAGAATAGGATGAAAAGGGATATAGCAGACTTTATGAGTAAGCGCTCCAACGGCCAATAAGTGAAGAAAGAACGTCAGCGACCAGAGGTATGGCTCAGGAGATTGACATTCCTATTTGGAAGTGGGAAGTTATCAATATGGATTTCATTACAGGATTACCTTGTACTCGCAGACAATATGACTCCACTTGGGTTTTATTTGGTAAAATTACTAAGTCTTCTCGCTTTTTCGCAGTCAAGACTATAATTTGGCGGAGGACTATGCGAAGCATTAAATTAATGATATAGTTAGGTTGCATACGGTTCCTTTATCTATTATTTCTTATAGAGGTTTGCAATTTACCTCTCATTTCTAGAAGTCCTTTAAGAATGGTCTTGGCACTCAAGTTATTCTTAGCACAACATTTCGTCTGCAGACGGATGGCCAGGCAGGATGTACCATTCATACCTTAGAGGACATGTTGAGAGCTTATGTGATCAATTTCAAGGGAAGTTAGGATGATCACCTTTTTCTTATAGAGTTTGCCTACAATAATAGTTACCATTCCAGCACTCAGATGGCCCATTATGAGGCATTGTATGGGTGTAAGTGTAGATCTCTAGTTTGTTGGTTTAAAGTAAGTGAAGCAGACTTGACAGGACCAGATTCAGTTCATAATGCTATGAAGAAAGTACAACTCATTAAAGATAGAATTAAGACTACCTAGAGTGTCAAAAATTCTTAAGAAGATATGAGAAAAAAGGAGTTAGAGTTCCAAGTTGATGAGTGGGTTTTACTGAAAGTGTCACCTATGAAAGGGATGATGAGATTTGGAAAGAAATGAAAGCTCAATCCTAGATATGTAGTCCCTTACACGATTTTGAAGAGGATTGGTAAAGTGTATTATGAGTTAGAGTTGCCAGCAGAATTAACACCAATGCATCCGGTTTTTCACATTTCACTTTCAAAAAAATTGTGGGTGATCCACCATCCATAGTGTCATTAGAGAGTGCGGACGTCAAAAACAGTCTCCCAGATGATGTACTACCAGTTTATATTCTCACTCGTCAAGTTAGAAGTTTGATAAACAAAGAAGTCCCTTCATTCAAGGTTTTATGGAGAAGTCAATCCATAGAAGGAGATAATTGGGATGCCGAAATAGTCATGAAGTCTAAATCCTCACCTCTTTCCTTCCTATTCCGTTCCAGCTTGAGCTAATAGTTCCTCTCCATTTTTTTCACTTTACTCATGCGGTAATTCAATATTATTATGTTGTTCTTCAATCAGCCTTGCATTTTCAGAAATTTGCATGTTCTTGGAAATCATATTAATCAAAAATGACTCTCCACTACTTAGTGGTAGGGATTGCACCTTCTTCCCTCCAGCTAAGAAAGTTTAGTCTTTCTTCGAGGAAGAATGGCCCCAAGGGGGAGATAAACTAACACCCCATATCCGAAAAAGAGCAAAAATGCAGATTATGAGAAGGTTCAGGTGCAAACCACAGTTCATAGGTCAGACCACAACCCGTGTTGGTGGTCCGTGGTTCACTAATGCAACCCCTCCTTAAACCTAACTCAGAAAATCGACAAGTTGATAGCTCAATTACACCTCCCTAAAGAATTATAAGTGATTGTAATCATGTATAGAACCCAACTAGTAGGTTGGGGTCGATCCCACGAGGAAAATGGTTTAGACTTAACTTCAATTCACAATCACGTCTATTTATTCAAGGCCTTTCAGAAAGCAAGTAATTAATGGGGGGTTTTATGAAACAATTTTCTCAAAATATTCTAACTTAAAAAGTGAGAAAAAGTAAAACATTGAGTTTTTATCAAGTTGTAAGACTAACTAGGGTATATGTGTTCATCATAGGTTCATAACGCTTTATTCCTAGCAATAGCAATTCTTCCCTAGTGTTTTGTATGTAAAGTGGTAAGTTATGTATCTCGAAATCCTTGGTCCGGCATATAAAGAATTTCACCCTCTATCTTGGTCCGACTATGTGTATATATTTTACTAACCCTTACCATTACCTCATATTAGACATTATAATCGATGTATCACTAGTTATTACTTCTCACCAATCGACACTAGCCTATGAGATAGTATCCCACTAATTCTATGTTGATAATTTTTTTTCTTATTAACTACCTCCTTCATCCGACAACTACAAACAAGGTGAGCTCTAACGCGTGTACTAGTTGAAAAGAATTCTAGGCGAAATAATTATCAATACAAAGAGCCTATTTTATAATTGCTTATTTTCTAGGTTTACTTTGTCAATTACGCATGGTTCTCACAACCCTAGTTGTGGATTTAGTTACCCATGCAAGCTAGATCACAATTCATGGTTTTTAAGAAAAAGTTCATGAACTTACTTAACAATAATAAGAAACCCAGGAACTCAACTTGAAATGGCACAAATATTTATTCAACACGAATCTGGAAATTAATTAGTTGCAAAAAGTTTTCAATCAACAAACTACAAAATAAAATAGAACAAAACCAAGAGTATGAAACCTCAAAAAAGGTGTTTTAATCCCCTATTTATAGAAAATATTGTCCTAAAGAAAAAGGAACTAAAATAAGGAAAGTTTGTTCAGTTGACGCGGCTTCAATCGACGACTCTACCAATGCATCGTCGAGGAACGACGTTCCGTCGACTACTTCCGTCAGTCCAGACTTGGAATTATTTTTCTTCATCAGCTCTGCATCTTCTCTGAATCAAAACACAGGCCATCATTATGATCCGCCGAATAATTTTTGGTCCGTCGATGCTCCTCGGTCGCTCTACACTTAGAATCTTGAAAATTCAGGTACTGGAACCTTCTCTAAACCCATCTACGGTTAGCCGGTACAGTCTGTCGATCAATAGATGGAACATCATTTTCTCTCGTGGTTCCACCCTTAGTTTGATTTCCTTGATCTTCTCCCTTAGACAGAACTTCTCATCAACGGTCACCACCTACGGACCATCAATTGAACGACTGGCCATCTATGGCCTTCGTAGGTCGTCTTCTACACTTTTTCACCTTCATTCTGCGTTTCAAACTGAACTCCTTTCCTACAAATCAACATAAAAGCATGTTAAAACTACTACAAAAAGGACTAGACACACATAACTCTTAAGAAAAATGCATTGAAAACACCATGTGACCACGGTATATCAACACCCTCAACTTAAATTCGTTTTTTGTCCTCAAGTAACGCACAATGGCTCAAAAAAACATTTCTACAAAAGTATACGCTTTTTAAGCTCTAATAATTACATGGTTGTCTAACCCAAGTCTTTTTTTGACTTAGTGTAGGCTCACTCTCTTGGGCTCAACAAGCTAACTCTTGCAGATCACATCATGCCACTAACTCACCATACCTAGCCATCTCTACCATTTTGACTCTCACCAAGGTACCAACTTTATGATACCGCAATTAGTGCGCTCACTTTAAAAGAAATCCTTATTTTTCACACATTGATCATGAATTTAGGTACAAGGATCTTGTTCAACACTCACTCTCAAGAATAAGTTCAAATACAGTTAGTACTCTTCATAATAGGCTTGCCTTTATTTTCACTGCTTAGGTTCACCATGCTAGACTCTAGGATCACGGTAGGGCTTTCATGGCTTGTAACGTAGGCTCACGATCAGGTATGGTACATTTGGGTACAATTTTAGTGACTTTTTTCCCTCCTTGACATTACCGCTAAGCTTCCTACCTCTTTTCCTTACCCTTGACACCCTATTTTTCTTCTCTTTTCTTCTTTGTCTTTCTTTCTTATTTTTGGATGTGACTCTTACTTTTTTTTTTCTTTAATCAATTTATAATTTCACTGAGTCAGGTCATTTGCTCACTTTCTTCTTTCAATTTTTTAACTTCCAACTCTTCTCTACCAATTTGTGGGTCCTTACTCATAATAGCCACCCTCAACGCATGGCTTTTCCTTAAATTTAGGTGCACAATACACGAAGTCGAGTTAGGGACAAGATGAGGTTATTTAGTGCATTATCCACTCTAAACTTAGGCTTATGGACTAAGCCGAGGTGCACATGTCCAAGGAGGGTCTAAGGCCAAAACATTAGACCCTGGGAGGTGAGTTGGTAAAAAAAAATTGTCTATTACAGGCTCAACATATTTGGATCAACATGGGACAATTATTTCATTTGGTTATTTTCCTTTAGGCTACAAATAGGCTATTTCGAACAAAGGCATGTGATCAATTCCTCGTTTCTAACATATATTTCCTTCGCAGGACTAACCGCGCAAGTTATATTTACGTACCAACTATTGAACACTCAATCTCCTCAAACTCGCTTAGCACCTCATTACACTATCAGATTATCAGCTTTCCCATTTTAGGTGTTAGTTGAAGGTCATGCAGTGGGTGCCTATCTATGTCAGAACACATTCAACTTGTTTTCACCTATACATGTAAGCATTTTCCAGGAAGGAGTATCATTTTATCAGCCATCATGCTTCATTTATGAATTTCTATTTTGACAAATTACGGCATGCCAGTTAAACAAAAATGTAAGCAGTCTCTTATGGAAAAAGAACATAGGCAAGAAAATCCCAAGAGAGGATTGTGAGTTGGGTTACTCATACTTCACCCTACCACTCACTTTCCATTTACCCCACCCCAACAAAAAAACATACAATTGTCCCCAAAGTAATAAAATCATAAGGAACCTGTGGCGCAAAGCTCCAAAGAACTATCAAAATGTGGGTAGGTCCGATTTCCCAAAACCAACAAGATCAACATTTGGGTCACCCTCAGTAGTGCCAACTGCAACCTTCGCACCATCAGTAGTGCTCCTATCATCAACCACTGGTACAGAACTTGACGCCCAAACAACCATCTCTCGAGCTCTAATCTTGAGGGCCTCCTCATATACCAACAATGTCTTCCTAGTCAACTCTAACTTTGTCTGCTCTCTTTTTTGCGCATGGGTCTCATCACCGGCCTTAGTGGTAGAGATGGAGTGGTGCCTCTTGGTACGACCATGTGGCTCAGCAGAGGACTTGAATAAGGCATCGAGCACTGTTTCCTCTGCCATCTCGATGAGAGCACTCTCCCGCTTAGTCCCCCTCATCTCTAGAATGGCATCAACAACAGCACGCAAACAAGCAACCCCATCCTGAAGAGTAGTGAGGTTGATCGTGGGGGTTGGTCGTGCTAGTACACAAATCTCAAAGACGTGTAGGCGTTGGTGGACCGCCTGAATTTTTTGCTCAGTCTGCTGGGCCACCCTCTTCTCAATTCAATCCTCGGCCTCAGTAATGGATTTTTACATCCAAGGCTGCATGTGGTGGAGTAGGGTGATCATCTGTGCCTCTAACTTTTGTACCCGCGCTAAAGGAATAAGTGCTGCAGATGGCGGTGTGGATCAGGACAAACTGGGGGTCTGCTGGCAGAATGGATGGAGTCAGCTGTGGGTTGTGTCAGCAGTCTCAGATGTAGCAAGATCAACCCATTGGGTTAACTCCGTCGTCTCTACCAAATTCTCACTCAATGGGGGCACCTCAATCCTGCGCATTCTCCTTGACGCCGCTATATTTGCGTCATCCTTGATTAGGCCTATATCAACTGTCCGCAGCAAGATACATAGTGTGTCACAGTGCTAAATGGGTACCATGGACTCTCTGCAAATCTGGAAAATAAGACAAGCAAAGGGGTAAGTAGTAGAGGTCTTGAAAGCCCTCTCATGTATCATTGATATCAGAACCGGAGCATAGTCTATCTCCAACCTTGCTACCACGGCTGCTACCAACACTGACCTATCCTAGGTTAGGAAATTATCAACATTCGTGGGCGAAATTCGGTGTCGGACAAGCAACTAGAAGAATTTTGCAAATGTGAGGGATGCCTTCTTGATTAACCCTCTGTGATCTAACACCCAGTCATCCCTATACCCATCGATATCCAAATACTAAGCCAACCATCTCTTAACTGCCTCTCGTTGTTTTCAGGTCCTCTGAAATGCACAACTCTTTACAGTCTCCCACCTGTAGTCAAATTTTAGAGTATTTGGGGCCGTTTCATGCCATTGATGGGCCGTATAGAAAAAGACGGATGGTGGCCTCAGAATTATCAACCCATCAGCCTCGGACTAGTACAGAGGTGACTGGGTCCTGTTTGGAACGGTGCACCCACCTATCTATCTAGCCTATTAGAGTAGGAACATAAGAATCGTAGAACTCCCTGTCTTTATCCTCGTTGTAGGATCCCACACTCCGAGTCTTCCACTCAAACTTGTGCAGTTTGAAAAATCTGTGAACCTAGAGAACTGTGTGCAAACTCCCCGTGAGGACTCAGCGCTCCACCGTAACTATCCAAGTCATAACCCGCTTTTCATTCAGCATTTTGGTGTCCCTGTACACCTGATATTGTCCATCGATACACCAGCAGTTAGGTTCCTCAACAACATGTGCGGGGTCATTTGCTCGGGGTGAGGGTGGAAACTCCGAGCTAGTAGCCTCATAAGATGAGGCTTGGTGTTTGTGGCCCTCTGACGTAGTGGATCCATGAGAAGCAGAACTGGAGGCAGTGGTCGCATTCAACCCAGAAGATTTGGTCAAACCTGACGTGGAGATATATTCGGATCTTGATGTTCCTTCTAAACTATAGGCAGCCCCGGACGGTCAGTCGGTCAGTGTGCATTCCTCATCAGACTAGGAGGTAGTGACTATGCTAGAAACCACCTTCAAGGGGGTACCCATAGTTACTCGTGCAGATGGAGCTAGGGTTGTGGCAGGCTAGAGGGACGTATGTTGGATCTTACTCATTATCAGAGTAGACAATCATCCGACGACGGGGCCACTGACTTGGATTTGCGCCTTAAGTAGATGATATCTTTCTTTTGAGCCATTTGTACTGGTAGAGAAATTGTTAGTCTTAACTCCGCATTACTACACATTCGAAACACACCGAGCGAAGATAATTTGAAAAATAAACAACACAATTCTGTTTTGTAGATTCAGATCGATGGGCACCATCGATGCTCCGTCGATGGGGTTCGTCGTCAAAAACTTATAATTATTCAATTAAGTAAGAAATCAGACTTCTCTGATAGAAACAAAGTTGTGCAAAATGGATCACCAATCAATTGATGGACCCTAGTCCACTTCCGCCGCCTGTCACATAGATTATTTTTAGAAGTTAATAAAATAGGTTCTCTTATGGAAATAACAGACATGCAGAATGTTCCATCGGTCAAATGACAGACCGTAGTCCATTTCAATCTTTTAAAACTTCGATAGTTTTAGGTTCGTGTAGTCGACGGACCATTAATGGGGTCTCGTACTGTTGGCTTGAGACAGATTTCAGGTCTTTTTTGTAAGGTCCAATTTTTAGACAACTTTTGACAAACTCAAGTTCAGATATGCAACTTTAACACCCAAAAGGCGAATTCGCCATTCCTAGAGTTCTTTTTTCAAACAATTTGTGCTCTATTTCATCCACAATAAGAAAACCTAAGTCATTATTACCAAAGCTACAGACGTATTCACATTTTATATCGACTACAAGGCGACACAATCACACTCTATTATTCCAAGGGATGTAATACACAAGTTTTAGCATGCGAGTTTAGTTAATTTAGTCTCACGATCAAGACCTAGATCTGAATTTCTATAAACAACTATGAACGAGAATTCAAAAGATAAAGGAAATCAAAATACTTTTAGTTCAGAGTGGTGTGGTTGTGAGATGAAATTTTAGGCAGTAGCCTACGCGCCCGAACTCGATCACCTGTCGTATAACAATATAAAGAAAGAAGAATTTGGGTAAGAGAGAGTTTAGGGAATTTGAAGGATTGTGATTTCGGAGTGAATGGGATATAGGAGGTTGAGTTTTGGTGATTAAGGTAATAAATAAAGAAATAAAACCATTTTGGAAGGGAATTTTAAAAGAATTTGAAGAAGGGAATGAATGTGAACCGTGATATCCTTTAATACTATCGGCCGGGTCAGTCCGGGTCACTGGCAGTTTGACTTGACGAAACCCCGTTGACTATCTGTAGGTCAGTGGATGGACCAATTACTGGACAATAGATTACTTCGTGACTTATAAACAATAAAATACATACTTTGGACGTAGACCTCTCCACCAAACCATTTCCTATAGATTTTTATTTGGTACCCAAACATTTAACACCCATTAGGCTATTATTTTTTAGTTTTGTTGGACACTATTGAGACACGGACCATCTACTAATCTCTAGACAACACTAGTCAGAAGAAATAATGAAATAAGACACGACACAAAAAAATGACTATTCTTACAAATAATATAAAACCTATAGTTGGCTAGAGGATACACCTTGGGTTTCCTCCCAAGAAGAGGTTGCTTTAACGCCGGTGCACGACGCAGGCTCCATTATTACTAAGACTTCATCAAAATGATAGTCCTCAACAACTTCATGGACACTCTTCGCAAGCCCAGGTAGATCTTTTTCCTTTGCCCGTTGACTGTGAACATTGCGCCTTCCGTATTCTCCAACTCAACCGATCCATGTGAAAACACTTTAATGATGAGGAATGGCCCTGTCCACTTGATCATTAGTTTGACCGAAAATAAGTGTAGCCTTGAGTTGACGAGAAGCACCAAATCACCAACTGCATATTCTCTCTTTTCAATCCTTTGGTCATAATACTTCTCCATCTTCTATTTGTAAATGGAAGAACTTTCATAGGCCTTAAGCCAAAGCTCATCAAGCTCATTAAACCCATTTATTCTTTGTTCTGCCACTTCAATCCAATCCATCTTCATTTTCTTCATTGCCCACATTGTTTTGTGCTCTAACTCTATCGACAAGTGATAAGCATTCCCATATACAAGTTGGTATAGAGACATACCTATGGGAGTCTTGTATGCAATGCGGTAGGACCAAAGAGCATCATCAAGCCTCCTTGACCAATTCGTTCTATTAGTATTCACCATTTTTGCCAAATTTTGCTTGATCTATCAAGTGGACACCTCAACTGCTTGTCTGAGGATATTAAAGAGTAGCCACGTTATGGCAAACCCCATATTTTTCCAATAGCCTTTTGAACAACTTATTACAAAAGTGAGAGCCCACTAATAATGGCCCTAGGTGTGCCAAATCTGGAGAATATATTCTTTTTCAAGAACGCGGTGACACTCTTTCCTTCATTTTAGGAAGCGTTAATGCTTCCACCTATTTTGACACATAGTCAACCGCCAAAAGTATATAATTCATCCTATGAGAACTCACAAATGGAACCATAAAATCAATGCCCTATACATCGAATAACTCAATCACCATAATAGGATTTAATAGGAGTTTTTGCCTCTTTAAAATTCCTCCATCTTGTTGGCACCGATCACAGGATTTGGCAAACTCGTGAGAGTCTTGGTGAATGGTTGGCTAATAATACCCACACTACAAGATCTTATGCGCAGCCAGGATACCACTATGGTTCCCTCCCACCGGGAGGAGTGACATGCCTCCAAACCACAGAACATCTCAATCTCCGGTATAACTCTGGAATAAGTAAGTCTCATCACAAAAGAATTTTGTTTTTCCTTTAGTGGAAGGACAAGTCTGATGGAACTACATCACTTGCCAGATAGTTCACAAAGTCTGTGAACCATGGAACCGAATCTTGAGAGGCGGCCAATACATGTTCGTCTGGGAATGAATCATCAGTTTCAGCCTTTTCTCCTAATTCACACACAGCTTCATCCTCCAATCTAGTCAAGTGATCGGAAACTTGATTCTTAGTCTTCTTTCAATACTTTACCTCAAAATCAAACTCTTGCAATAATAGTACCCATCGGATCAACCTTGGCTTTGCATCCTTTTTAGCCATTAAATGCGTCAAAGCGGAGTGGTCAGTATGCACTACAACTCTTGTGCCAATCAAATAGGAGCGAAACCTTTTGAATGCAAACACCACTACCAGAAGTTCTTGTTAGTGATTGTGTAGTTTTTCTGATCTTCATTCAGGGCTTTACCGGTATAGTAAAAAGGGTGAAGGATTTTATGCCTTCTCTATCCCAACACCAACACCAAGTGCAACCCTACTTGCATCACACATCACCTCAAATGTCTCATTTCATTCTTGTGAAATAGTAATGGGCGCGGACACTAACTTCTCCTTCAACTCTCCAAATTCTTTTAAACAGGATTCATCGAAATAGAAATTACATTCCTTCTCGAGTAGTTTGCACAAAGGATGTGCAATTTTCCAAAAATCCTTAATTAACCTCCAGTAAAAGCCTTCGTGTCCAACAAAACTTCCCACACCTTTTACAGAGATGGGTAGAAGAAGCCTCTCTATCAATTCCACTTTAGCTCGATTAACCTTTATCCCTTTCTCATAGATGTGATGCCCAACACTATACCTTCCTTCACCATAAAGTGGTGTTTCTCCCAATTAAGAACCAAACTAAAATCTTCACAACTTTTGAGCACCTCAGCCAAATTACTCAAATGAAGATAAAAAGAGTCTCCAACCACAGAAAAATTGTCCAAGAACACCTTAATGGTGTTCTCCACCATATCAGAGAATATCGATATCATACAATGCTGAAAGGTGGTTGGTGCATTACATAACCTAAAAAACATCATTTTGGAAGAAAATTTACCATATGGGCAAGTTAAAGTGGTCTTTTCTTTATCCTCAGGGTCAATAGAGATTTGGTTGTAACCTAAATAGCCATCACAAAAAATACCACCCTTTGCTTGTGAGTCTGTCTAACATCTGATCCATATGGGGAATGGGGAAATGGTCCTTCTCAGCCCAAGCATTCAACTTCGGATAGTCCATGCAAACTCTCCATCCGGTCACTAGCCACATCGGAACAAGATCGTTCTTATCATTAGGTACCACAGTCATCCCACCCCTTTTTAGGCATGTAATGAACTTGACAAGCCCAACTACTGTCTACAATAGGATAAATGACTCTTTCATCCAACCACTTGACGATCTCAATTTTCACTTTCTCTTGCATAGGCGGATTCAACCTTCTTTGGTGCTTAATAATTTGTTTGTGATTAGGCATGAGTTGGATTTAATGGGAACAGAAACTGGGGGAATGCCAATAATGTTTATAATAGTCCAATTAACGGCTCGTTTTAACCTCTTCAATACCAACACTTGGCCCTCTACTTGTCGTTCATTCAAATCTGCTGCAATTATTACCGGCGAAGTGTCATTTTTACCCAAGAACACATACCTCAGATGAGGTGGTAGGGTCTCTAATTATGGGGCCTCCTTAATAGATGGTTTCGCGGGTGGAGACTCACGATGCTTCATATCTAACTCTAATTTCTTTTGTTTTGACCGATATTTGTTTCATTCAAGTGCAGCCACCAAAGATCCATACTCTTCGATACCATCACAGTCAAAATTCATGATTACTACTGCTAGTGCCTCGACACCTAGTCGCTCTACAATTTGTCTCTCATATACACTCTCAACCCTGTAGGATATAGCAGATACCATTCGTATCTTTCCACTCTGCTTAATGGATCTACATATGTTGAAAGTTATTTCTTCATTGTTCAACCTAAACTTCATCTGCTCTTTTTCCATACTAACCAATACACACCCAGTGGCAAGGAACAGCCTCCCTAGAATAATGGGAACCTCAAAATCAACCTCACAACCAAGAATCACAAAGTCAGCCAGAAATATAAATTACTCCACTTTAACTAGCACATCATGGAGTATACTAATGGGCCTCTTCATCGTTCGATCATCCAGCAGTAACCGCAGTACGATAGGTTTTGGGTCACCCAAGCCTAACTTCTTATAAATAGAAAGTGGCATGAGATTTATGCTTTCACCAAGATCACATTGCGATTTAGCCATGTGTAGCAACCCGATTGTACATGGAAAAGTGAAAGGTCCAGGATCTTCTTTCTTCTCCACAAGAGATCTTGTAAGAATAGCACTACAATGTTGCATTCTGTCATCATCCTTAAAAATCAACAATCTCTTCTTAGTTACCATATCTTTCATAAACTTAACATAACTGGGCATTTGTTCCAAAGAAACTATCAAAGGTACATTGATAGAAAGTTGTTTTAACATTGTGATAAATCGTCGGTATTTACCATCCTCAGTCTTCTTACTAATATCCGGGGGAATGGTGGCAGAGGTCTAGGAATGGGGACCACAATCTGAGATACCTCTGCTTCTTTCACCTTGTTGTCCACCAATTTTCCACTAGCTTCTACTACTACTTTGTCTTTTCTCATATCATCTTCTACAACAGACGGCATAGGTGTATATATGGTTTGCTTACCCCCTCGAGTGGTAATTGTCATACAATGCCCATCATTTTAAGGATTTTGGATAGTTTTGCTAAGAAGAGTGTCAGGTTGGTGTGGGTTCACCGTAGTGGACAATTGAGCCATTTGTAACTCAAGATGCTTAATCTAAACCGCATATGTGTCCACCTTCTGTCCGATGTTAGCTATGTCACCTCTCGTCTCCTTGAAATTCTCATCACTAGCATCGAACCTCCTCATCATCTCATGTAGAATATCCTTAACTCGCGCCATATTACTTCCAACGTCCCTAGGAGAAACTTCCCGATTTTGTGGGGAAATATAGGGACCACTCTGATCATTCCTGGTACGATAGTTATTATGGTTAAAGTTGATTTCGCAGTTGTAGTTCCCATGTCAAACATATTGACCCTCTCGATTGTAGTTACCATAATTCTGACCTTGGTTTCCTTGACCTTGGCACTAATTTTCCTTATTGGAGCCTTGGGCGTTTTGTCGGAAACACCCGATTGATCATTCACTGCCTAGGAATATTCTTAATTATAGTACTCATCTACTAGTTGTGGTGGTTTACTAAGTTAGGTCAATGCATTTACCTTCTCTGCACCTCCACTCACATGTTTCAAGACCAACCCTAGCTCAGTTCTTATCTGGCCCATCTTCTCACAAATCTCATATGTCGTTGGGTTGTTTGTACCTTCCACTACAAAGGTGTTACTCCTAGATTCCGACTTTCTAGTTCTCTAAACCTTATTGTTTTGAGATATATTATCCAACTTCCGTGCGATCCCTGTATATGTGCACTCTCCATACGAACCGTCTATAATAGAATCGAGCACTGCTTTATTGTTATCATGTTAACCCTTGTAAAATTACTCTTTCAACGGCCCATCATCAATGTGGTGGTTTGGAACACCTCTCACGAACGTACTAAATATGTCCCAGGAGCTACTCACAGACTCTCCAGGTAGTGCCACAAAGTTGTTCACATTATCCTTGATTTTGAGCTTCTTTGACACTGGGTAGTACTTTGCTAAGAACACATCTCTCAACTGATCCCATGTGTCGATAAAGTATGGTAGCTCAGCAAACAATATTACGGCATCTCCTATTAGTTATAGAGGAAAAACTCGCATCCCGATGACATTCATATCCAAGTTTTGACTACCCACACAACTCTTACACACATACCTCAATTTGGCTATGTGAGCGTGTGGGTCCACTAATGGATGTCCTACAAATAAACCCCTCATGGTGAGCAACTACATAAAATTACTCGTCAACACGAATGTGTGTTAATGGGGTAAAGGAGGTAGGACAGGAGGCCCATCAGAATCAGTGATTTTCACATTGCCCCTATAGAAATCTTGAAGTCGTGGGGCAGGAGGTTGCATCCTCAAATCAAAATCCAATTCATTATCAGCACGAGCTTGGTTGTGTCCTCAACCGGTAATGGAGGCTGATGAATTGCACCATTTCCTAGATTGGCTAGTATCTGTTGAATTTATATCCTTTTCAATGTTTGGTTAATTTTGGGATCAAATTGAATGAGTGGTTATCCTCTACTCTATGTACTTCGCATATACAAGAGCTAGACCTGAAAGAAAGAAAAAGAAAAAGAGAAAGTAAAATTAGGAAATCGTTGACTAAATGTCAATAATGTAATTAAAGTTATTCTAAAAGCAAGATTCCCCGGTAGTAGCGCCAAAATTTGATATGCTCAAATTAACCTCCCTAAAGAAGTATAAGTGGTCTTAATCAAGTAGAGAACCAAACTAGTAGGTTGTAGTCGATCCCACGAGGAAAATAGTTTAGACTTAACTTAAATTCACAATCACATCTATTTAGTTAAGGTCTTTCCGAAAGCAAGTAATTAAAGGGGAGTTTTACAAAACAAGTTTCTTAAGCAATTCTAAGTTTACAAGTGAGCAAAATTAAAAGATTGAGTTTTTATCAAATTGTTAGACTAGCTAGGGTATATGTGTTCCCCATAGGTTCATAACATCGTACACCTAGCAATAGAAATTATTCCCTAGTATTTTGCATGTAAAGTTGTAAGTTATGTATCTCTAAATCCTTGGTCCAACATCTATGAATTTCACCTCGTACCTTGGTCCGGCTACGTGTTTATACTTTAGTAACCTTTACCTTTACCTCATATTAGAAATCATAATCGATGTATGGCTTAGTTATTACTTCGCACCAATCGACACTAGCCTATTAGATAGTATCCCACTAAATCTATGTTAATAATTTTTTTTAATAACTACCTCCTTCATCCAGCAAGTAGCAACAAGGCGAGTTCTAACGCGTGCACTCGTTAAAATACTTATAGGAAAAAGAATTAGCAATACATGCAAGAACCTATTTGAGAATTGAATGACGGGCCATCGATGGCCTTCGCAAGTCATCTTCTGCACTTTTTCAACTGCCTTCTTCATTTTAAAACTGAAAATCTTTTATGCAAAGAAAACATAGAAACATGTTAAAACTACTACAAAAAAGCTTTCGACACAACTAACTCTTAAGCAAAAAGCATTGAAAGCACCATGTGACCACGGTACATCACTAGTCTCAACCTACAGAAAAACCCAAAGTAGGAAAGACCACAGTCGGTGAATTGTGTCTGTGTATCAACGCCTTCTTTACCCAGCCTCTGAGGCAAACAATTAGTGACCAGCACAAATCGTCATTCAATCCACGGTCCGTAGGTCCGATCGTTGATGGAGGACAGCAACTAATTAGGGGGAAATTGCTGATTAGATAACCTTCTAATGGTTATTACTCCCGGCACTAAAATAATTATGTGTTATATGACCTATGATATGATATGCGAGTTTTAGTGAACACTTGTTGAGCAAATCCTGACCTACGAACCCAATATACGTATAGTAGGTATTGTCTATCGGTCACTCTGATAGCAGTTAAGTTAGGGGTCTTTCAAGTCATTTTCTATTTTGTTGGAACCTTAATCTACGTCGTTTAGACCCTAAATTATGAGGTTTTAGTCACTTGAATCCTAGAAATATAATTAGAATTACCTAAGTCAAATCATTAATCAAAACTTATAAAGTTAGAAGCAAGAGAGGAGTAAAAGTTGGGACCAACCCTAACTCCAAGAATGAAACAAGTTTTCTTCAGTTCCGATCCAGTTATTAAAGTTCTCTGAGAAATTTGTCACAATGTATGTGGGATTTCACTACAAGGTTCATTTCACCCATTAGGTCCCTAGTTTTTAGTTAGTTTCTTGATTCTCTTACTATGACTAGGACTAGGGTTTCTTGAATGTTAGAATTGTTGTGTTCTTGTCTGTTAGAATGATCCCAATCAGATTTGTATGTTAATATTTTATTTATTGCATGAATTCCAAAACCCTAGCTATGTATTTCTTCATTTCTTTAATAGTACATGCTAGGTCAGGTATTTCATTTATTTAGCAATACATGCCTTAGTTATTAATGCATCAATAGTACGCCTTACAATAAAGAAGCCCCGAACCCTCGGTGTCTTACACTTCTTCTTCAACCCTGCCGAAGCTGATTTCTTTCTTCAAGTAGTGAAGTTTCACTGTTTCATCCTCAGTTGGTATGTTAAGTTTAAGTTATCCAGTAACTTACCGAAATTCAATCAAAATGTGTAAATTACTCAATCTATTGGGAGTAGCAGAATACTAAGTTGAATAAGGCTCAACGTACCCAAATAGTCCCAGAACTATTAGTCATGTAGGTTGTAAGTCCCCTCTATGGGTATCATTTTAGTGATCATTCCAGCATGCCTTTATACCTTTGGCAGGGTATATTGGGCCCTCTCGGTGAGGTGTATGCATCGGACTCAACATTTATCTCACGTGGTTTTATTATCAACCATAAGTAGCTCCCATAGTTCAGTCATACTCCATTGCATTAACCAAATTTCAGTATTCAGTCTCAGCATGTTATAACTTGGTCATTACATTCATATTAGTCATGTTAGGTATTTCAGTATCTATATTATGTTAAGATTATTTCATTATGTTATGTATTTTTTCAGTTATATATTATTTCGCTTTACTCTATCCTACATGCAAGTATCTTTCAAGTACTGACGCATACGTGTGCTACATCTTCTCATGATGTATGTTTAGGATCTCAGCATCCTGATGATCACCCTTAGATCGGTCCCTGGTCTTCAGTTCAGCAGAATCAATGGTGAATCCTCACTTTCCAAGGACAATAGTCATGAGTTTCTTTCAATATTCTTAGTCCTTTAGTATAAGTTTTTCTAGATCTAGTTGGAGCATGTACCAATATTTCTAGTCAGCTTAGAGGATTATTCCAAGCATAGTTAGATTCACCTTAGTATTTAGTTAATATCTCCTTTTTATTAAACTCATCAGTATTTCATTTATTTTAGTTATAGTATATGGCTATTCCCCATTCTTCCGTTTTATTTTTTACTTAGCTTACGCATCAGTTAATTAGCTTTAGTATGCTCATTATTATGCAAGCAAGGTTTGTTTGGGATCACATGTGGTCCTAGGCCTCGCGTTCACTTCCAGGGGTAACCTCAGAGAGTGACAACTATGATTGGAGACTATATGTTAGTTGCTTTTGACTTGTGATTCAACAATCCTTTTAAGATGATGTTTAAAAGTTGCATATAGCATGGTTTCAACTAAATGTCCCTTTTATTCATCTTTAAGGATTTTATACATGGCTTCCATACTTACTACTTAATTGTGCTAACCCATATTTTTACTTAATTTACTACAAGTATATGTTCTTGCAAGTGATTGAGTTCTCTAATTCAAGATCTTGGAAGGAGTTCTCTAAGACCAATTGGTATGTCCTCATAGTTCGAGGACAAGTGTTTAGAAGTTTCTTATCTTTCATTTGTAATAGATTATGTCTAATTTTGTTTAAGACTTCCGATTGTGAAGGGTCATGACCCTATCTTTAGATTCCAATCTCTTTTTTAGATGGCCATGTGAAACAGTAGACTTCCGCTATCTTTTTAAATTATGGGTATTTGAAGTGTATGGTTTAAAATAAAAAAATTTAATTTTACAATTTTCCTTATAATCAAATGTTATGAATATTTTGAAGCTTTTATGAGATTCTTCAAAGTTTTGTACATTGTCTCATGTCTAGGGGTTTCTTTCATGGCGTGAGAAACTTGGTATTAGAGCATTAACTTTTTGCAATGGTTTTTAGGGTTGATGTCTCAAATGGCACGTCTTGTAGAGTCTTGTTCATCAGTGTGAGTCGCGACACATCTAAAATCGAGAGGATGTTAGGAAGTTTCACTTTCTTAATTATTCTTGTGTCGTGCCATAGAGCTTAATTCCCTAAGATATCTCTCTAATTCCTTTTCATGTGGTCTTATATATGTGAATATTCGAAGGGCTAATGCTTTAATGATCGAGGGAGAAAAGGTGTCTAGAGATACCAATTGTGGAAATGTGACTAAGTAAGACTTGATTATGGGGATGAAATCATTTGATTTAGATGAGTTGTTCTATGGTTATGTCTGATGTTGATAAAGGTCATGATGGAGTTCTGAGGTATGTTGAAAAAATTTGAGGGATAGTGGTGTTTACCTTATGGCTAGAGATGTTGTGGGAGTAAACTTATTTAAGGGAGGGTATAAGTATAATTAACCTTTTGTTAGAATCATCTTGAGTGATGAGTGTAATGGATTGGTGATGACTTGTTCCGACCTTAGAATAGAAATAACAGATGCTTAGAAATAGTTTGTATAGGCTTGTTCCAAGAGGATAATAATGTGCTTATCTTAAAAAGGGGATGAGTGTTCTTCATGTTCGTAGTTTAGGTTGACTTGAATTTTCACCATATGAGGTGTAGTAAGTTTGAGAAGTTTAGACCTGGTTTGGTAAACTCATGTAAGACCTTGAGTAGCGTCATAGTAGAGGATGTTGCTAGAATTACTAAGAAGCTCATCCGAATGAAGGCACCGGTATGTGATAGTTACTTTTTAGATTACTAATGTTGTAATGAGGTCCCTATGTAGATATTAATTGACCCTAGTTAGGTTTTCTCTTAAATGGGGCATAGTATGTTGAATAGTAAGGTTATGATAATTACAATACATGCATATCTTTCCTTCTTTCTACTCAAGCTTCAGACCTAGAGTTCCTTATAGTTTATTTCATGTTTTGGAGTCATGAGTAGTTCAGGAGTTTTGTTTCATGGATTCCTTATGATATGCATGTCCTTGATGAGTTTTTGTTTAAATGAGAAAACGAATGTATATGAATTATTTTCCTTATGTTGATAGGCATCTAATAAAAGTTTTCTATGTGCTTTATGAGTTAAAAATGTTGAGAATGCTTTTATGGTATTTTGTAATGACTTGAATAAATTGCCTTATGATTTATGATGAGTGTGATGTGATTTGAGAAGGTAGTTCCTCCAAATGGTATGATAAATTTTGAAGTTTTGATGCATAATAAGTTTATATATGTAGTTTATATATTCTTGAGTTGCATTGAGCTTATTGATGAGGAGAGGATGTATCCTCCTAGTTTTATACATTATTTATGATGTTCCATGCATCATGGTCTTCTAATCTTGAGTACTTAACCCTAATTTGTTTAAAAGTGTCATTCGAGGATGAATGTTCCTAAGTGGAGGATAATGTAACGACCCGTAAAAATGAATAAGTAAAACTAGAGCCCGACGACTTTGTGTTAAAATTATAATGAGGTTTATGGTTATGTAATGTTATTCAGCGTCTTGTTTGAGGGAGTTCAGTAATCAACATCAAGGTACGTGTTGGACTTCGTAGTTAAAGGACCTTTTTTAATGTTTGTTAAGTGTTACGAGGGAATGTACCAAGACAAGGGGGCAAGGACTAAGCCAAAAAACCAAGGCTTACCAACTTTGCACAAGCATTGTCCCAAGATGACAGACAAATTCACGGTTAGTGGTCTTAAACACGATCCGTAGAAGTGGTCGTGAAGATCACTTGGTCATGTAGAAGGAAAGGCCATGATGCTAAGCCACTACCTCAACTCCACGAGCCACTTCAAGGCCCGTGGTCTTGACCACGGTCAACAGAGATGGTCATGGAGATGAATCGGCATGGTGGGAGGTTGTATTTATAAGAGGGTCCACTGGACAAGGGACCATGGGCAGCACCACCGGACGGGGTCCACTTGAAGGACCGTGAAGTTGGTCGTAGTCCCTGATGGGGGCTGCCTAATTTAGGGATTTTTAAGTAATTTCCCTTTTAATAATTATTAAGTGGGGATATTTTAAATGATTTATATCATTGATATATATATAGATTTAAGTCTTAAAACACTTCATTAACTCCATTATTTTCGAAAATCAAATCAAAACACCAAAATTCTTCCCTCTAATATTTCTCTCTCTAAACTCAAAGAAGAATAGGAAACCATTAATGCTAGGGTTTTTGATTCTCAAGATTTTTCTCGAAATTTATTGGAGATTCTTAGTCAATATATTGAAGTTTTCATCCATATGATGTTATCACACATGGAGCCCTCTCAAAATCTTTTAGTTCAATTCTACAAATCTTCAAAAGTTAGAGTTTCAACTCAACCCCATGGATTCCTTTTAAAGATGTTTTAACAGGTCAGATTATGTTTGTTATTGATCATAGTACTAATTTTAGATGATTTTAACTTGAATTCCAAGATTCTATGAGTCTTCTGCCATCCTAGCTTTAGCTTTTCTCTACTTTATGAATATTAATAGAAGTTGATTCAATTAATTAAATGAGAGATGGTTTTGATGTAATTACATGATTTAAGTATAATTCTACATGTATATTTGATTAATCTAATATTCTAAGGTGAAACTGATATATCCTAGGGTTATGTCATGAAAGAGGCAAAGAGAGGGGTTAGATGTGAACTCCTAAGATTGATGAACGTATTGATGAGTTGCCTTAGACTAGATCACCTAGACATGAATTGCTTATGATTGAATCTTGTAGACATGAACCAACTTGATTAGGTATTATATGATGAACCATAGATAAGTACAATTGGGATTGGGTGTAGATGTTAACTACAATCAAGTAATAATGGAGCATGTAATTAATTTACCTTGAAGAATTAGATTATTATGATGATCCACTTGAAAGGTAAAGATGTTTAGTTATTGTTTATGAATGATTGATCCACTTGAAAGGTGGATGTGTTTTGTTATTATGTATGAATGATTGATCAACTTGAAAGGTGGAGGTGTTTGATTATAGTGCATGTTGAAATTTATATGGTATTATTGTGGATTAGTTATACCCACATGACCTTTAAATATGATTAATGATCTTATGTACGAAATGAATGAACTACTCAAATTACGATTATGTCCATGTCTAGTATAATGAATGTGGATGGGTTGATTTATGTGGTATATAAATCCTTGAATGCAATATATGAAGATTATGTATAATTATGATAATATGTACATGATTATAAACGTTTTGAGACTGAAGTGTTTATGAGAAGTATGTTGTTGTTATGTCATTGTAAGGGAAGTTAAAAACAAATTTCATGCACCAACATGATTATGGTGTATCTATGGTTTCAATTGAATGAATAGTTCTCATATGCACCTTTAAGCATTATAATGCATGAAACATGCATGTCTATGATGATCATGTTGTGTTGATTGAAATACCATTCTCATGAAAACAATATGAATGTGTGTGAAAGGATTATTTACATGTATATGATGATTCTAAGGGTGAAATGTAGTGGTCACTTTATTGAATCAATGAGTAATTTTATAAGTAGTGTAGAATGAAAAGTGATGTACTCGTTCACATAGGTAAATGCAATTCACACTAACTATGTATAAATTTTAGAATAATGCTTAGCAAAGAGCATATATGGATAATGATGTAGAGGCCTTCCCGCTAGTACAATAGGACGGGTCTTCTATATATGCTCACATGAAATGGAACTCTCCCGCTAATACAATAGGACGGGTTTCTAGAAGAAATCTCCCTGTCCCATTACTATGTGACCACATAGGTTTTTAGCTAGTGGATCCACCTAAAAGCTAAATATTCTAGTTCTACCTTAAGAATATAGGATGCCTTCTTTTGGTGTGGTGTTATATGACATAGGATTCAATTTATCTCACATGGTCTATGTCAGATAAGGGTATATTCCCTCTAACGAACAAGAACATGGATTATGAATACGGAAGTGATTTATGTGCTATGGTTCCTCAAAAGGATCTACTTAGGATGAGTTGCAGTATGGAATGACATCCATGCATGGCACAAGTGGACTTTAAGAATAGTCATTGTGTGTTCCTCTGATGTCTATGTGCAATGAATATGAATTATGTCTATGTACCATGAATATGAGTATGAGTTATACTTGTGACTTCTTAATGAGATTTACTTAGTGTGAGTGGGGCATAGGACTTCAATTATACATTGCACAAGTAGACTTGTAAAGGGGTTATAGTATGGTTTCCTTATGATATGAAGATGTGTGAATCCATATATGTATGCAATAAATATGTTGCATGAACTTAACTAATGACTGCTTGAGATTGTCTACTTAGTATGAGGGGTATTATGGGATGCCACTCATGCATGGCCTGTAGACTTCTAAAGTAGCCATGGTGTAATTCCATTTTATTATAGGGACTTGTGAGTTAATGCATGTTTCAATTGAGTTAGTGTTATGACTGACTTTACTTGACATGAGCTACTGATTAGGAATATCTCTTTACTATGTGTAAGAACTATGGATGAGTTTAATGTATGATAAGTATGAGTATGTTGAGCCAAAGTTGGTACTGAGTGTAGATGGGGTTATGAGGCTTTATCTACACATGGCACAATTGCAACCTAGCGTTACTTATTTGATTATTTTATTATGTCTAAAGATGATTGATATTTTCAATATGACTATGATTGGATACTATTCTTATGGTGATGTACCTATCCTATGTTCTTTGATGATTTATATGTGAGTTTCTTATGACTTGTGATTCTCCAATTCATTCAAAATGATGTTCAAAAGTTTCATATAGTATAGTTTCAACTAAATGTCCCTTTTACACATGTCTTAAGAATTTTATGATGGCTTCCATACTTACTACTTAATTGTGCTACCCTGTATTTTCTTTTACTTTACAACAAGTGTAGGTTCTAGCAAGTGATTTATTTATTTAGTTCAAGAGCTTGAAGGTGTTCTCCAAGACCAAGTGGTATGTCCTTATAATTTGAGGAGAAGTGTTTAAAAAGTTTCTTATCTTTCATTTGTAATAGATTATGTCTAGTTTTGTTTACGACTTTCAATTGTAAAGGATCATGAACCTATCTTTAGATTCCAATGTCGTGTTTAGATGTTCATGTGAGGTGGTAAACTTCCGCTATATTTTTAAATGATGAATATTTGAAGTGTATGGTTTTAAATAAAAAGTTTTAATTTCGTACCATTTTCCTTATAATAAAATTTTTTGAATGTTATGAGTCTTGTATGAGACTATTCGGAGTCTTGTATGTTGTGTCACGTCTACGGGGTTCTCTTGGGGTGTGACAATTTATTAGAAGATGATGGTGGTCTTAGCGACTATAAGGAAGGTGGGAGATCCAATCATCATTGGGAAGAACTCTTTCAAGGATAAGGCTTTTGCTATTTTTAAATACTTTTTACACCACGTGTACTTCTACCCTTAAATCCTAGGTCAAGCATCTTACACTGGTCTAAGAAGTTCCAAATATTGATGTCCCTATTATTATTAATTCCTCTTCCTCCAAAAATATCTTTATCCTGAAGAACCTCATTGAAGGCACGCCCAATTAGACATTCCCCCCTGGTAATTACATGATATTCTAAAAAGGTTTTCCCAAAGGGTGGTTTGCCTCTTATAGTCATTACTGCTGTGAAGAGTAGAAAATATCCAAGAGTGGGGGTCAGTGTTTACCTTGACCATGACGTGGATTCTAGGTCACCGAGAATTTTTCTAGCTTGATGATGTCTTCCTTCCACTTGATGACTATTCCACCTGAGAGAATTTCCACTAATGATTAGGTATGTGAGTCAAAACCCAAGTGTTATGTGAGTTTAGTGTGGTTTATCATTTTTGTCTCCAATAATGCCAGCATTGCAGGTTTATCAATGTTGATGAGGGCCTTGTAGCGTCTCCTAAATTAAGAAATATTTGTTTCCTATGAGTTCCAAATGAAGAAGTTCACTGGGAGGCCATCTGTGGAGGGATTTTCGGTGTTCTCTTACCTTCATCCATCTGCGTTGACATTTGAGCAATGTTGAAATGGTTCAAAGCCACTGCCAGTGGGAGAGTTTTGGCTTGGTTCCTCATATTCAAAGCTAGTGTCCTCGTTGTCAATGGGCATGGCACCAAGATAGTTGCATTGAAGTGTTGTTTGAGCTCTTTGTAAAGACGTTTTCCCTGTTGGCACAATTCTATTTCTTTGTTCTTCCATTGCATGAAGTATTCCCTTTATTTCATTGTTCCCCTACCGTAAAGCTTCTAGCTTTGAGAGTTTACCTCCCCCTGGTTTCCTTCCTCTTAATTATTCCCCCCTAATATTGTCATTTGAACTGAGGGTTCATAATGCTTGGGTATGACAGTGAGCCCGAGAAAAAGGGTATTTATTGGTGAACCTAGTTGAGTAGGTTGTTCAGTTCGTTGTTGTTGAGATGCCTGAGGTCACCATATAGATAAACTTGCAGTATCGTTTGAATCCACAGTTGTTGTCCAAAAGTTAAAATGTCCAATGTAATCTCTTCTTTCACTACATGAGCCAAGAATTGTGAGTCCTTGATTATCATAAGTATAGGTTGTTTACCTACATTAATGTTCAGTGTTAGCGACTAATTCTGGAGTACTAGCTCCAGCCACAATTCTGGCACATGGTTCTCCGGTGGTAGTGTGGTGGTGAAGACAAGAGTTTCAGCCACAAGTGGGAAAGTCCAATTTATCTTCGCAATTTTTGTTGTGAGAAATAGCTTCCCCTTTATCTAGTGGTTTCTTAAAAAGGATTCCAATGGATATGCAGTTAATTGATGCGATGCCAATGGTCACTTATAATGGGAGTCATCGCATAGTTAGTTCTACTGGTAGGATCCTTAGGAGTTTAAAAAAGTGGATGAGTACTAATAAATACTCCTTTTGATTTTGAAATTTTATCAATTAATAGAGGTTAAAGATAAATTTATTATATTAATTATTATTTTTTAATAGGTATATCAAATTAAAAATGCTCAAATAAACCAACCTTTTTATACGTTGAACTGGTAAACGATCCAAACTTTCATTGATGTGCCCATGCTTTTCTTGAATTTAACTCAAAAGTCTTAACTTTCATTGATGTGCCCATGCTTTTCTTGAATTTAACTCAAAAGTCTTACTCCTATTTATATTATATTATATAAAAAATTGAAATAAAATTAAACTCCAGTCGTGATATTTGTACGATTATAAAGATCGTAAAATTTATACTCGTAAAGCTTAATATTATTTGTGTGACGATTAACTTTTTAGTAAAAATAAATTATAAATTAAGTATATTTGAACATAATAACGAGACTTTTTTATTTAGTGGACTATATTTCCTGGACCAAACTTTACGTTGCAAAGTGTTGTTGTCCCAAAATATTGTCTGACGTGATTAGAGAGACTTCCGCGTATACTTTTTGTTAAATAAATATAATTTAAAGTAAAATAATAAAACATAAATTAAGTAAATTAATATAACTATTATCAATGAGTTAGGTCTAGCTGTATTATTGTGTTCAATTCTTTTTTGAATAAGTAATTAAATTTTTAATATTATATCTTATTTATATTAATTTTTATGATTTAATTTGACTTGATACGAAATTTACGAAAGAAAGAAGTGTAGATAGATATATTATCCAATTAATAATAAAACAATCATTTTAAAATTAAATTGTTGTTAAATATAACAATATATTATTCTTTTAGGACGGATCAAAATAAAATGAATTATATAAATTTGGGCAACATTCACATATAGCAAACAAAAAATTCATATTTGTATGCTATAGCAAAGTTTGCATAATTGCGCTACATAGCAAACATATAACTATATAATTTGCTATACATATACAACTGTATAATTCGCTGGCCTAAATTGTATAATTCGCTGGCCTCGCTATACAGATACAATTGTATGATTCGCCGGCCTATTTCGCTGCAATTGTATAATTCGCTGGCCTATTTCTCTGCAATTGTATAATGCGCAATTGTATGATTCGTTGGCCTATTTCGCTGCAATATGTGTATAAAATTTGCTTTGCATACCAGTGAATCGAAGTAAAATGTTTATATATTGTATAATTATAAAGAGTCAAAATAATTGTAGTTCTCAAAACCATCTAGTGAAACTTTACAATAAGACATAAACATCATAATGAACAGTAGCATCTCCAGTTCTAAAATCCCATGAATGAGTACTAGCTTGAACATATCCTCCAGAAAATCGGAAAAGCCCACTCCCTCTGATCACAGCCATCTCTCTCACCATCTGGAACATCGAATTTCGACCAAGTATAGTAAAAGTACTTCCATTATATTTCCCTTCAATAAGAGCAAAATTAATCCAACATCATTAAGTGAAGCAGCACCATAAAACCCTGTACCCTTCCAACAATCTTGAAACATAATTTTGGTCCTATGGTTAATGCATTATCTATCATATTCATTTGTCCAAATCCTGTTGTTTTGTTTTTAGGTGGTAGAATAATCATAATTGGAGTTGATTTTGAACCACTTAAAAAATCATGTCAATAAAATTGAAAATGACTGAAAATTTTCTTTTTTTCACCTTGTAATTTTTTTATTTATGAATTTTCCAAAACTATAAGTATCTTCTTCTCCGCTGGATGGAAAGCCTACCAGAGAAAAGAAGATGGAAATGGTGAAGATTTGGAGTATTAGTTTGGCTATGGAATGGAAATAAATTCTTTGAGTCACTTTGGTGGAGAATGGAATGATATGGTGTGTGTATACTTGTTTTTATAAGTAAGTGGCAAAAATTTTCCATATTTTAACTATAGACACTTGAAAAATTATAAAATTTCAAACAAATCTACCTCTCAATTTTATGATTTACACCACATAAAGTGGTGTATATATTATATATATAATTCATGCTCTTTTTGTATAATAAATGGTGAATATATATCTTCGTTAATTAACAAATGGTATATTTACTTTTTTTATTAACAAAATAAATATCTTAAGTCTAATATTAAAATTCTTATAATGTCACTTGACTTCAAAAATATTATCTCATCATAATTTTTGCTTACAAAAATATAGAGGGATGAAAGGAGAAAGTATAGTGGACATGTGAAAATACACAGACTATCAATCAAACAAGCGTAAATTAGGTATATAGCATATTATGTAGTCATATTCTCAAGTTATGGCACAAGAGTTTGATTTTCATTCTATAACATATAATATATCAACTTATAGCATTTCTTTAAATTAAAATATTGTAAATGTTTATTCTGTAAAATTAGGAAGAAAAATAAAATTAAAAAATGATTAATTAACATTGGATAATTTCCATGAATGTAGTTACTGTTATTAACTGATAACAAAATGTGCACCTTTTAAGGGATTTTAAAATATATTAATTATAGATATGCACCTTAATTATCTCAATCCGTTTTTAATGGTAATTATTTTTGATTTTTTATCCTTTAAAAATTGTATTCTGTTATCTTTCTTTCTATAAAGGTGTATCATTTTTTTTTCCAGAAATTGAACTATATTCATATATTCGAATTCTGTCATATTTTATCATTTTTTTTTTTGGAAAAATAATTTAAATTGAAGGTTGAAAAAGTTTAGATTTTATTTGATGGAGAAAATTGTGTCAATTTTAATTAAACATGGTGGCAAATGGAATTCATCAGGTTAGTTTTTTTTTAAAAATATTTTAGTAATGTGTCGTTTTTTTCCCCTGTTATATTGCATATGTTAAATTGATATATTTTTTTTTGTGAAACATTAATTCAGTTTTTCTACTAATAAATATTTCGTAATATTAAATGTATTTTCATGTGTAATTAAAACGAAGAATGATGTTAAATGTGATTACTGGTTAAAATTAAATTTTTTTACAGTTTTTGATCAATTTAGCAAATTTTTTGTTTTTGAAACAGTAGAAAAATATCTGACATTTTGTATTAATAATGTATACATTTTGTATTTTAATGTATAGATATAGTGTATGAACAATATATTCGAAAATCAATATTTATAGTTGTACGTAGCTATTATTGATTTGTAATATATATATATGAATTCTGTATAAAAATTGAATTAACTGTATATTATTTTTTTTTATTAAATTGGATAAATTGAGTATGAAAGTGTATTTTAGATTGTATGTAGTAGTTAGTTGTGTAGTATGCGCTATGTATAAAAATTGTTTTAATTTTGTATTAATTTAAAATTTTGTTATTGCATATATATGTGACTTGTATATAAATTGTGTATGATTTGTGTATTAATTTTGTATAAAATGGTATTAAGTGTGTAATAAACAATGTATTAATTGTGTATTAAATTACAATAGTGTATAAACAGTGTAGGAATTGTGTATTAAATTATGTATGAAGTGTGTATTATTTTTGTACGAAGTGTGTGTTAAACAATGACTTGTATATAAATTGTGTATGAAGTGTGTATTAATTATGTATGAATAAATGTATAATTTTATTATGGGATGCACTGAATGTAATTTAAATGTTGTTAAACAGGGAAATACGTCGACTTTGATATGGAGGGCATCCTATATGATACTTCTACTCTTTATACTGGTTTAGTTAATGCTATAGTAACTCAGTTAAACATAGAAGAAGATCTAAATCCTGTTGAGATAAAGTATATAGTTAGCGAAATGTGTCCACCTATAAAAATTCATAATGATGTTGGGGTAAAGGTTTATCTAGATCAGATGAGGGTGAATTTGGATTTTTTTACAAAATATCCATTATGCATCACTTTGAAAGATTGTGGGCAGTATAATGAATGTCATAGAGTTATAGTTAATGATAGAATAAATTCTGATGTTAGATTATCACAGAATAACATAGATCTATACTCCAACAATTCTATCGGTTTGATCGGAATGGATTTAGATGGAGTTGTCAATGATAATAGTGAAGTAGATAATGATATAATATGTGATCATTCTAATTTATTTGTAGCTGATAATTAGATTTATAATAATAAAGAAACCCTTAAGGAGGTTATGAGGCATGTTGGACTTGTTGAGAAGTTCAGCTTTCGGGTTGCATGTTGTAATGCATCTATGTAATTTTAAATTTTTATTTTATTTTTTTTGTTTTGTTACAATGTATATATATTGTAATGTATATTTTATTAAATTTTGTAACAGTTATCACCTGAATTGTATTTCTAAGAGTTGTCTTGGATGATGAGGGCATCTAGTTTGAATAAATCTAGTTTATTCAAAGTTCGGAAGTATATTGCTCAGCACACATGTTGTGTTAGAGAAAGAGTTTATGCTAGACGTCAAGGGATAACTGACGTTGTAGCTATCTTGATAATGGATAATTATATTGATCCATCTAAGGTATATACTCCAAAAGATGTAGCTGATGATATGTTGAAATTGCATGGTGTTTCGTTGACATATATACAGGCATGGAGAGCTAAAGAAAAAGCAGTAAAGTTGGTGCGAGGAGATCCAGCAGAATCTTATGCAAGATTACCTGGTAATTTCAAATATAATGATAAATTTAAACATTAGTTATTTAGCTTATTGGATGAATTTGAGAAACCTAGATATGTATTTATTTAGTTCTTGAATTGCACATGCTAGGTAAAATATTTCAGTTACTTGCGATATACATGCCTCAGTTATTAATTCATCATTATTAGATTAATTGGTGCATTCTCAATTTGCATGTTAAGTTTAGAGCCATTTAGTTTTTACAGAAATTTAGTCATAATCAGTTAACTACTTAATTCATTGAGAGTAACAAAATACCGAGTTGGACTAGGGCTCAGCGTACCCAAATAATCTCAGAATTACTAGCCAAGTAGGTTGTAAGTCCCATCTATGGGAATAGTTTTAGTAATCATGCCAAAATGCCTTTATACTTCTGGCAGGGTATATTGGGTCTTCTCAATGAAGCGTATACATCGAAATCCATATTTAGGTCATGTGGTTTTATTATCGGTTATTAGTATCTCTCACAGTCCACTCATATTCTATTAAATTAGACATATTTATAGTTCAGTAAGTATTCAGCCTCAGCATGTTATAAATTTGGTCATTTCATCTAGTTATCTAGCATTCAATTTATCATGTTTAGAATATTATACTTGCTTTTGTGCTTGTTTCGTTATGTATTATTTCAGCTTTACTCTATCCTATATGCTCAGTACCTTCCAAGTACTGACGCATACGTGCACTACATCTTCTTCTGATGTAGTTTCAGGTTCTCAGTATCCAGATCGCGCTTAGATCGGTTCCCCATCTCCAGTTCAGCAGAATTAGTGCTGAGTCCTCATTCTTCCAGGACAAAAGTAATGAGTTTCTTTCTAGTATTTTTAGTCCTTTAGATTCACTTTTGATAGACTTAGTTGGGGCCTTTCCTATCATTTCTAGTCAGTTAAAGGCTATTTCCAGATATAATTAGCTTTAGCTTAGTATTGAGTTAATATTTTCTTTCTATTAAACTCATCACTTTTGAAATAACTCACTTATCGTATATGGGTATTCCCCTTCTTTTCATTTTAATTATTATTTATCTTCCGCATCAGATTATTATCTGTAGTAAGCTCATGATCATGCTTGCAGGGTTAGCTTGGGATCATTTGTGGTCCAAGGTCCTATGTCTGCATCTCGGGGGTAGCTCGGGGCGTGAAATCCAACAAAAACTTTTGCTTGTCCTTCAGTAAAAATCATGCTCAGAAGCTCGAAAGGTATGCCTCAAAAGTGGTGCACAAGGCTCAATATGAATGCACACAAAAAGACTCAACCTACTTATGCAAGAATCAATAGTGAACTCAGGAGTTCAAGTTGTGACTCACCATTACAAAAGGTTCTCAGGTTCACAAGACTTGATTTAGATGCAAGTTCAATATCAACAAAGGTACTCAAATGCCCTCACAACAAAGAATGGTTCCATATTCACTCACTATACTTTAACAATTTAAGCTCCAGAATCACAAACAACTTTCACACTAAAAAAGATGAACACATGCATGCATGACTTCACCAATAGATTTGCCCTTATTTTCCAGCCAACATTTGTTTAAGCTCACGCGAGATCAAAAAGGTCTTTCATGATTTGTAACGGGGCTGAGTGCGAAGCTATTTTCATTTATATTAGTGGTTGTTATCATCATGAAATATTGTATGAACAACTTTCCTTTCTTTTCTTTAGCAATATCATTTCCAACTTTCACTATTTCATTTCACAATTTTTTTCTTTCTTTTTCTGTGTTTTTATTCTTTTAAATCTCTCCCTTTTTTTATATGCCGGGGTTCCAACTTTTTTAATTTTATGAATCAAGGGGGACCTTTTCACGTTTCATTATTTTTCTTCTCTTTTAACCTCATCCGCAACTTAGGCTTTTGACCTAAGTTGGCTATTCAAAGACATTACACTTCATGAGGATTAAGGTTGAATAGACAATGAGAGTTATCATTTGCTTAAGTTCTTCAAAGAAATGGGATAAGGCTTAAAATGGTTCAAGCAAGGTTCACACAATCACAAGGTTGTCCACAAAAGAGGTATAATGTCAAATTGTTACACTCTTTGATATTGTTGTTAAAGACTGTTTCAAGAGTTTTCATCACTTAGTCAAATGGACAATTGGGAAAAATTCTGGGTATCATCACATATTGTTCACGGTAAGCTCATCACACAATGCATTTTCACAAATATCAAACAAGACTCCAAACTTTTTTTAATGTGCAATGTTCATCAAAAGAGACTCAATTCGATAATCGTCTAGTCACAATGAGATCTAAAAAGTTCACATATTGTCATTGAAACTTCATTTTGCCTCATAGTAGCCACACAATAATTTTTTGTTCGATTAAGAGTACTATTTAAGTCATCGATACTCAAATTAGCACGAGAATAGCCATATTCAAACAAATAAAAAGGAGGCAAAAAAAGTTCTCAGAAGCGTACAAAAACCATTTGCAATTAACACAAGGAGCCACAAGCTCAAACATACACATGAAAAAACACAATTTACAGTATATAACCCAACCTATAAACAAAAGCAATAATCACAAGAGATACGTATGCAAATACCTCACCCTACCACAAAAAAGCAATTTGTCATAAAATGCAATATAAACAATAAAAATCAATAGAAATGACATAGAGTGAGGTAAATAAAGGTCCGATCTAAACAATCGCTCCATCTGTTGGGGCATCAGTGCCCGCTGCAATATCGCAACTACTAGTTCAACTTGACCTAATCATGGTGGTGTCTCTCAAGGAAGTCTGGCGCATAGTCTCAAACATCACATCGTAAAGGTCATCTCGATAATCGTAAACAGTAGCATCTCGCTCCCTAAGGTGCTCGTCATCATTCTACGCCTCTTATGCATTGGCTGCATCAAATAAAGAGGTGAAGTCTGTAGACTTTAAATAGTCTACATCCTTTATCAAGATGACAACCTCGGCACTCAAATCCATCATCTCTAAAGTCACCCCTACCTAATATATCATGTCTCAACTCTTGCTTTGAGAGTTTCAATAGATGCTCTTAAAGGTTTCAATGTAGCTAGGTTATCATGCTTGATCATCGATAGTACTGCAACCTCCAATCGCGTAGCCCTCATACCCACAGAATGGGCTAAGTACCCCATTTTTAGGATTATAGTGTGAGTAATCCTAGAAGGCTGGGACATAGCAGAAACACTAAGAATCTTGTATAAAGTGGAAGTACGTGAACTCTTGGAGGTCAGAGTAGGAAAAGATGCCTCTATAGGTATAAAATCAACATACAAATCCGGGAATGTCTCCATCGGAGGATTCTCTCCTCCTGTCTACCTCCTCCTGAGTGTATTTGTGTTCTATACACCGGATGTCTGTGAAGAATATAGTAGTGAGCTCGATATCTCTCATCTCATCATGACGAACTCCATCACATTGACACAACTATAATCAAGAGCTTAAATAGGCTACCTTTGCATGACGTAGAATTGATTCATTTTGTGAATGCATGATGTAGCTGATGATGAACTCGAACTAGTAACGTGAAGCTACGTTCAAACCCTTATCATTTATCTAGACTCCCAGCTCGACCAACCTTATAGAGATATAAAAAAGGGGGGAGGGGCAAGCAAGACCTTAAGATCATCTAGGGACTAAGTAATCAGAAGAACCTCAAACTCGTGCGCGAATAAGGCATCTCTTTCATGTATAACATTTATATGGTTGCTCTTGCACCCCTTCTCTTCCTCGGACAGTAACAACTCGTCTGAATGCACTGGCGTTCTTATCGACATGAGGAACTACATCATCGTAAATAGAACTGGACTCATGGACCAAATGGGGATCTATGGGCATCGAGCCCTGGTGAAGATGTTGTATCTTTGACAATTGAGTATCTTCCCTCTAGACCTCCGTGTATAGTAACTTCTTCTCAAAAATAGCACATAACATATAATCTTTTAATCTATTGAGTAGCCTAGAAAGAGGGACATGTACTGAGGGCACCAGGGACACATTTTGTGCCAGAGCTAGAATTGTATCTGAATTAAGACGGTGGCCTCTGGAGTGTTTATATGTCTGGGCGAGACCTTATATGGATAATGACTCTCATAGACTGGAGATTCTGATCATAATTGGGCTTAGAAAATGCATCTTAGAAGTCAAATGACTCTCTCTCACTACCGAAGTTATGATCTAGACCCTTAGAAATGGGCTTATTTCCCTTCCCCCTTAGGAGGTGCGGTCTTCCCATTTTTGGGGAAACTGCTTCCACTTTATTTATTACTGTCATACCTTTTTATGGGGTGACATATCTTGTTTAGTTTTACAAATCCGCAAAAACATCAAAAATAGTTAGATCCATTTCATGAAAAAATCTAGAAAAAAAATAATTGTAGACAGACTTGCCGAATCACTTTAGACAACATGATTGGGCTAACCAATATGAGTTGCTCAAGAGTTCCTAGAAAAATTTGCATCTAGGCGATAGGAGGGGCCTTTCGACGAATCACCCATAGAATTCGGCAAGCAAGGACTAGCCTGCCAAAATTTATAGTGTATTTTAAGAGTTAGTGACGCAGAAAGGTTGATCAAAGAAGACTTCCAACAAGTCATCGAGTGGGCATGGGGAACTAAGGCTTCTCGATGAAAGTTACAAAACCTAAACACAAAATTTGCTGGAAAATAAAGGAGATCTAAGGGATTTTGGCGAACCACCGAGTTCTTCGGTGAGCTCGAACCAGCTTTTCAAACTTCCTAATGTGCCTACATTCTACCAGAACTTCAAAACTCAACCTCGTTGACCACAAAAATAATAAAAAAAACCATACACTAACCCAATAAAACATAGACCAAAGAGACCCTAGCCCTAAGATACTCAAACTTTTCCAGTTTGGCCAACATTGATAATTTGACAACTTACACCGTTAGGAATGATGCTAAAAACTCCATTGTCGGGAGAAATATGAAATTTAGCACAATTATGGGTTACTCAGGCGTTACCTATTTCGACCTAACATTATTTTAATGCACAACCCAAAAATTTTGATCAATTTTAAAGCATTAAAATTTGGGAAATAAACAATATAGGCATTTTAGTAAAAATATTCAAATTAATATCGACAAATAAACACAAAAACAATGATTCAGAGAGGCCCAAAACAAATCATTAATACCAAACAATTGCAAATGAGTAAAAACCGCTAAATACAAGTTTAGGGTTCAGAAAAACATCGTGTAATTCAAAATATATACTTTGAAATGTTAGGCGAGAAAGATTTCTAACTCCGAACACATAATTGACGACTAAGAAATAGTAAAAACACAAAAATAGAAGAAAATATAGTGCATGCATGATTTTTAAAATTTAAATAGTAAAGGAATGTGAACGAGTTTAAATGTTTAAACCTTTGGCCATAAAATTATCCATTTCTTTCCCTTTCGGTGATATTAATTTTTCTCACCTTACCAACTGGTGACACACCAAGTGGGTTCTTATCTCTCCAAGTTTTAAAGGACCTTCAGTTTACTTGGGGGTCTAACAGTGGACTAAGTCTTCATCATCGACCTATTTAGTAATACACTGACTAGTCCATGGGCTCGCCGAATTTGACAGACTCTAATCTTAAAATTTCTTGAGTCCAATAGTGGTCCAGGTCGGGCTCGCTGGCCTCTTGTCGCCAACCTAAACTTTTCAAACCCATCCTACACTTAAATATGAAAATCAACACATGATTATTTTAAGACAAAGTAAAGAAAACAAAAAATTGTGTTACCTCCCAAGACAAGGCCTTAGTTAACATCGTGGCACGATGCAAGTCCTCATTCAAACATTATTCTTTGGGTTTCTCATAGTGTCACTGGGACCCCCCCCCCCCCCAATTTTTTCTTGTTTAAATGAGACGAGGGCTGACCTATTTGGGTCTCCAACTGCTTCATAGAGACGGAATGAGCATTAACCATCTGGCAAAGGGTTGATACATCTTATTTCATCTCTGTCAAAACTTTATCGGACCCCTCAAACATATTGAGAATATGAGATCACAACCTTAGACGAGACACCCTCAAAATATTTTGGCTTTTGACACAATTAGGAAAAATGTACTTGTCCTTTTCCCTATCCCATTACTTCAAAGTAGGGTTCCGATCCCTCCACTCTCTATTGCGATCTCTCCATACATCATTCCCTCTCCAACCTTGGATATCACCCTGCCTCTGATAGTTTGCGGGATAATAACCTCTTTGATTGGTTTGGAATTTCACCTTCTTGTTATCTAGCGCTTCAAACATGGCTTCTTCATGGTTTGCACACCCAACATCCAAAACATTGATACTTCGAATACAAGCTCCCATAACATTTTTGGACAAAATTTCAAGTTGGGTCATTATCTTTGGCATGTTTTTGTCCCTCTATTGGTCTTTCACATGTTTCTCCTTGGCGAATCTAAATGTGATGGGGGTGACCGGATTCTTATGGGTGTACCATACCCGGTTAATTTTGGTCATACCATCCAAGAGTTGGGCTGCTATAACATAAGGTTGTTGGATCAAACCTCCTGGAGAAAGTTGGTTAGTTACTCCCTTGTTCATCGAATCAAGGCTTTGCCAAAACTTTGCAGCATAACATTGTTGGGCGAACCATGAGTATTACATTGTAGCACAAACTTCTGGAATCTTAACGAAGTCTCATTAATTTGTTCACCCCCAAACGCTTAAACTTTTAGATGCAATCGCGAAGTGTCATCATCTTCAAACAAGGGAAAAGTCACACTTTAAATGCAGTCAAAAGTTCTTCCCATGAAGTGATATCGTCTCTTAGAAATTCAAGCAACCACTTGTACAATTATCCCATTAAAGTGAATGGGAAAAACCTTAACCGGACAGACTTTTTGGATATGCCTTGAAGGAGAATGGCCAACAAACATCAACAAAGTTTGGAATTTGTTCATGGGGATCCTCATGAGCAAACTCACCAAAAAAACAAATTTATTTGCAACAGCAGCATTATAATAATTGTGATGTATAACAAAGTGTTCCCTTCAATTGGAGGCAAGAGAGTATCACCAAATCCTCCAATTAGATTTGGGTCATTAACATTCAGCTCATTGACATCGTTGAGGTAGCTGATGTTATCTTGGTGGTCAACATGGCTACCATTGCTTTTCTTGAAAATCATTTCCTCTGTTTCAAACTTACACAATCAAACCATCACTAAAAGTAAGTAAATTCAAGTATGACTAACAATAAAAAATTCAAAGTCATGAAAAGAATAAAAAACAACACCACTTTTCGGCAACGACACTATTTTGATTTAACGTATTAAAGATACTTCACCCAATTCTAAGTGTCAACAATCGCTAGTCAGTATAAAACCCAACTAAATGAGTTGGGGTCGAATCCTACAGGGAGTTGTACGTGTTTGAGAATCAATTGGGAAGTATGAAAAATTGTAAAATCAATCATAAGAATAGACATTATCGAATGAAAACATTATCCAAATTAGGGGGTGACACGAATGTCAAATGAAGAAGGGTTTGGTTATAGTTATCAACTACAACAACAAAAAACACTAACAAATACAACAATTAGATAGGTTCTTGGGAAGTGATTTGATTATAGGCTAATAAAGACAAATGGGTAATTGAAATTATTAGGAAATAATTGAATATTACTAAGTAAGCTAGGCCGTAGATGGAATAAATTTTTTCTCGAACAATTTACCCCGAACAAAGTTTATTTCTATCAAACATCAACAACGAAGGAAAATAAGACCAGCTTACACCTTATAGTATGAAATATCTCGAGTTCAATATGGTGGGACTAAGTTCAGGATTCACTCTCGATCTGAACCCATGTCAAACAAATACCCACTAAGCATCAATAATTAATATTGGTTTTAAAATCTCTGTCTCGATTAGGCGAAAAACACAATAGTAGAACTGTATATGCAACTATAATTCCTAAATTTAACCCACAATTACTCAATAAAATCACATCTAAAAAACATTTAAATTAACAATTAGAAATACCCATAAAGTAAATTTACCCATAATCACATAATGACACCCCAATAGTTGGAGTTTTGGCTAGACATTATAAAATGATAAAAATCATTACAAAATTGAGTTTCCATCAACCAATAAGATTTATTTCATTCTTACAATGTTCCAATTTGAAGAATCTCAAATAGCTATTCGAAGACTTACAAAGTGAACAAGGCAATCATCGAGTGTTCTTTTCTTCGCTCGTTCCGCTCCCTTTGTTCCTTTTTACAAATTAGTCTCCTTGCATTCGTTCAGCTCGCTTTGTTCCTTTTTACAAATTAGTCTCCTTGCTTATCTCCTCAATGCATGAACCTTGAGATCAAGGGTTTTACATTAGTTATCGGCATAAAATAAGAATTTGAGGAAACTAGTTCATTGCAAATAAAACTCTAAATAAGTCCAAATTTCAGATTTATGAATTCCTTTGTTGGAGAACCTTTTTTTGAACTTTTGTCTCCCTTGACCCTCAAATTTACCTTTGGATGAATTCCCATTATCGGTCCTTGATCTTTTTTCTTCACGATTTAGTTATATAGCTTTTGTTCCTCAATTTGTTTGCATAAAACATGAGACGTGAATTATTCATACATGGGATTGCCAAACGACTTTCGTTGACTATCAAGTAAGATACACCCATCTCACATTTGTTCCTCTTGGCCCTCAAATTCACCACTAAGGTTAGAGTATACCTGGATATTTGAGTGAATTTAATGCCATACTCTTTCACAATCAAACCCCCTTGCCGAAGATTTATTGACTCTTGCAGTTTTTGTTCCCTCAACTCTAGGGGAAATAATCTTTCAACAATGCCCGACTTTAACAATTCCCAATCTATAAGGCCGCTTCTACGGATCTTCTACTTTCCATTGCTCATACCGTACTAGATCCACATCCTTCAATATGTAGGCATATAATTCGGCCTTCTCTTGTGAAGACAATCCCATAGCATCAAGCATTTTGTAACCTTCATCATAAACCATTGTGAAGCCTCTTCCACCATGGATCCATGGATTTCGGGACGATTCATTCTAGAACATACCATACGCTTGAAGAATTTTACTAACATTAGGGTTATTGTGAGTCCTATTATCCATATTGACTTGGGCCGTCACGAATTGTGTTAATATTTTGGAGAGCCAACATTACTTCTACATTAGTCATAACCCCCGTGTCAATAGGAGCTTGAGGACCTTGGAGACTTATGGGAGTAACTCCCTCATTAACATTCTAATATTCAATCCTTATCGTGTTCACCCTTCTTGTAGTCGTATCCTAAAGACAAAAGAGAAAGAGTAGGAAATTCATTTCAAAGTTAAAACTGTAAGGCACGACTAAAGAGTAATGAACGAACTGAGATTTACTAACAACTTATAACCTCTAAATCATAAATTTGGCGTGCTTCACACTTATGAACAAGACTCTAGATGATGTGGTTTATGAGAGATAATCCTAGAATGATACTAAACCTTTTGCTTTTATCCAGGGTGCCCCATAGATGTAACACGATATACTCGACTCTGAATGGGTCTTATACAATCCCTTAGCATATCATAAACATAAGTAATAGGAATGATGTAGAATAAAAACTTTTTACAATAGAAGTCTTTTCATAAAAACCAAAAGTAAGTCAAGACACTGTCTCAATAAACCATCTAACAATCAAGTATGAATAAGGGTCACAATCCTTTACAACATGGTCTCAGAAGAAGAAGTAGAAGAAACTAGAAATGAACAACTTCAATCCTCGAATCATGAGGACTCACCAAAAGCGTTGAGACAATCAATCCAAGCTTTGCAAAAAGGTAGAAGTACACCTTAATGATCGAGACCTACACTTAAAGAATAATGTATAAAATATTGGTTATCACAAAGTTTCACTAAGTATGATAGTCATACATAAAAATGCCTAAACATGCTAAAAATGTAATTTAGTTGGAACCATTTATTTTATCATGTTTAAGAGTCATCATGCACATTTATGAAGAAACATAAGTCAAACCCTCTCATAAGAAACCTTAATCTATACTTGTGCAATGCATAGATAAGATCCCATAATCCTCTCAATGTACTATTTTAATCCAGCGTAATCATATATATCATACTTTGTCATCATGCATATCCAATACTCATAGACAAGGAAACATTTAGGTTCATAACTTGTATCAAGTAAAGTCACTCTTAGAAACAATTCAAATAATCCATGCATAAATTCATATATCGTCATAGAATAAGGAAACCACACCATAACCCTTTTCAATGTCTACTTGTGCAATGCATAAGTGAAGTCACATACTCCTACTCACACTAACTAGATATCATTGATAAGTCATAAGTATAGTTCATGTTCATGTTCATAATACATGTTCTTTTCACGTAGGGAAATATCCTTCACTGGTAGACCATGTAAGCTACATGGAATCCTGTTTCATGCCCCCACACCAAAAAGATGTGTCCTACTTGCCTAAGGTAGAAGTCATGTTTTATAGCTTAGGTGCATCCACTAGCTAAAGACCTATGTTGGAACATAGTTACGAATAAACAGATTGCAACTAGAAACCTTGATTTAATGATGTAAAAGCGTTCCATATCACAAAATAATGATTTGGGAATCAAAACTGACTGACGTAAAAGGAACCCATTCGGAGGCCAGACTAAGTGGGGTAAAAGCTTCCGTCTCATATTCCTATCCGCTTGGTTCTACACATAATTCCCTTTAAATTTATGTTAAGACATTACTTAATTTCATGTTCAAGAAACAATGCCCTAAAACTCAAATCAACATGATATCATGATAGATTATTGATTTATTAGGTGAGAGTGGCCATTCAACCTTAGAATCATTAATATGTGAGTATACCTTGCACATCATATTCATAGTGTGTTCATGAAAACATATTTTCAATCAACACAAAAAAGTATCATAATCATAGACATTTCATGCATAGTCATTTTTAAGGGTATGGGGAGAATGATCTTTCAATAACTACACTATAGTCATAGGATCCTCACTTTCTATGTAAATCATAAGATCATAGACTATTCTCATAAACATGTACAAACCCTTATAATTTTCCCTTAAAGGACCAAAAATAACATTCAACACAAACTTCTAGAATTACTACATCAGGTATGGAGAATTTCATGATTCAATAACCTCAATCAATACATATATATTATAGTAACATGATTTTTATAATCAATCAACCCACATCATATAGTAACATTTTAGTAATTTGGGGAATTCATGGGTTCGTGGGAGGATTTCATCATATATCAACAATTAGTCATCAATACAATCATTATAGATCATAAATTAATCATTAAAAATGTTTTGAATAAGAACCCATGACTTAGATTTAAACCCTAGATTTTGGGGAAAATGAAAGCTTTGACATCAAGTTTTAGAGAGACTGTATGGGTGAAAGCTACCATAGAGGAAAACGACTATCCATTGATAATGAATCTTCAAAGAATTTGAATAAGAAACATTGATTTTTTCAAACCCTAGCTCCAATTCTACTCTTTATCTTCTTCTTCATAGAGTTATAGAGAGAAATATTGTGAGGAAGATAATGTTTTTGGATTTTCTTTTTTATTCTAAGTGACTTAAGAAATTTTAGTCCGAAAAGCTTATATACTATATAGGAAAAGTTTACATCATTGTATAATTAATTTAGAAAGAATAACTAAAAAAATCAAAGAACATTATTGGTTGAGAGGTATTTAAGAGAGACATTGACGAGTTCATTTCCAAATATTTGGTTTGTTAGCAAATAAAGGCAGAGCATAAGGTCCTAATTGATTTACCACACCCCTTGTCGATGCCAGAATTGAAACGGAATAGAATAACCTTGGACTTTGTTTCATGACTTCCTCGCACATGATGCAATATGGGTGATTATGGAGAGGCTGACCAATAGTGCTCACTTTTTTGGCAATCTAAATAGATTACTCTTTTGAGCGTTTAGCCGAGTTGTACATAAATTAGATTGTAAGACAATATGGGATACATTTGTCTATTATATTTGACTATGACCCAAGGTTTACATCTATATTTTGGGGCAGCATACATGAAGCTCTTTGCCTTAAATTTAAATTCAACACATCATTCCATTCTCAAACAGATAGCTAGTAATAAAGAGTATTGATACAAATTTTAGACGATATGCTTCGAGCTGGCATTGTGTAGTTTGAGTGTTGTTAGGATAAACACATGCCTTTGGTAGTAAAATGTGAGATCCCTCATTTTTGGATTGAATTTATTGAAAGAAAGCTTATTGGTCCTGAAATTGTGCAACAAATAGCGGAAAGGGTAAAAATTATCAAAGATTGTCTAAAGATTTCTTAGGTTAGAAAAAAGTGTTATGCTGATCTTAAAAGATGTGACATTTAATATAAAGCTGTATATAAAGTATTCTTAAAGGTTTCTTTATGGAAAAAGATTATGTAATTTGGTTAAAAAGGAAAACTTAGTCCCCGATTTAGTGGACCCTATGCGATACTTGAAAGGGTTAGGCCAGTTGCATATAAAATGGCTTTGCAACCTGAGTTAGAAAGATCCACATTGTCTTCCATGTTTCTATGCTCAAAAGATATTAATTTTATCCATCTTGCCTTGTTTGAGTTGAATCTATCGAAAATAATCCTTACCGGACGTATAATGAAGCACCTACTCTAATTCATGCTCAGGAAGCAAAGCAGGTTAGAAACAAGAGAATCTCTGGAAAAAAAATTCTTATGGCCTAGACTAGATTTTTGAGTTTCATAAAATAAAGGAAGATTTGATAATTCTAAGGTTGGTAGTGATAACAAGACACCTCAACAAAAGTAAAATAGAACAGCTTTTCTAAAACTTGCACTCCAAAGTATGCACAAGGCAAGACTCATGTTCCCACTTGTCTGCATTATGGAAAGAAACATTATGGTACATGTGGGAGAGACTCTGGGGTAGGTTTTAATTGTGGGAGCTTAGATCATAAAGTGAAGGGAGGTCCTAATCCTAATAATGCTCCTTCTTTGAAAACTGAAGACTCGGTTCATAATGTTAGAACAAAAAAACTCATGAAACTGATTTGAAAAAATAAAAATAGAGTGAACTTATGAAATTCCTTGTGTATATTAATCTGCAGAAAGTCTAAATTTATAGAAAGAAAAAACATAAACATTAAAACTAAAATAAGAACATGTGCCACTAACTACCATTAAAGAGGGACACTAAAAGCCAATAATGGGGCCACTAACTTCAGAAAGTTGAGCAACTTAAGTTGACTAAGTCTATCTAGAAAATAGGAACACTAAATTGAAATAAGTAAAAAATAGTAAAAATAATAATAATCTGAAAAAATGCCAATTGTCTAATCTTCAAACCTTTCCGTTGGCAATGACTTGGTGAAAATGTCAGCTAGCTGGTTCTCAGATGAACAATGAACAAGCAACACTTCATTAGATTGTTGGACTTTAAAATGAAACTTGATCTTGATATGTTTAGTTCGACCGTGAAACACTGGATTTTTTGAGATTGAAACTGCTGAACTGTTGTCACACATGATCTTGGTAGCTTTTGTTTGTTTATGGCTCAAGTCCGTCATATCTTCATTAGCAAGATAACTTGATTCACAGCAGATGCAGCAACTATGAACTCAGCTTCTGCTGTTGATTGAGTTGTAGTTTCTTCTTTTCTAGAGATCCAACTAAAACAACTTGTCCCCAAACAGAAAAGATATGCAGATGTGCTTTTGGAATAATCAACTCCACCACCCCAATCACTATCAGAGTACCCGATCAGGTTCATAGTTACTTTGGCAGATGTTGGGAGAAAAATTCCAAACTTGCTAGTTCCTTTAATATACCTTAACACTCTTTTAGCAGCTGTGAGGTGTGTGTCTCTAGTCGAATGCATGAACCAATAGAGAAAACTAACAACAAATATTATGTTAGGAGTGCTTGCGGTTAGATATAGAAGACTGCCAATTAAGCTTCTATACATACTATCATCCACTTTTTTGGAATCCTCATCCTTGCCAAGCTTTACACCTGTAGATATTGGAGTACTCACAGGTTTGCAGTCTTAAATTTTGAACCTCTTTAAAATATCCGAAATGTATTTCTTCTTGCATATGAAAATTCCATCACTGGACTGCAACACATTCTAGCCGAGAAAGTATTTTATGACTCCAAGATCTGTCATTTCAAAGATTTTCTCCATTTCATCCTTGAACCTTTTGATTAGTTCAATTTCGCTTCCTGTCACAAGCATGTCATCCACATAAATTGAGACAATTAAGGACTCAGCTGCAACATTGACTTTCACATATAAAGTTGCTTCACTTTGACTTCTACTAAATCCAAGTTGGATGAGATGATTGTCCATCATCCCATATCATGATCTTGGGGCTTGTTTTAGGCCATACAAGGACTTCGTTAAGAGATAAACTTGATCCACTTTTCCAGGAGTTGAGAAACCATCACGTTGCTCTACACAGATATCTTCAGCAAGCAAAGCATTCAAGAAAAGTGATTTGACATCAAGTTGATGAATCTGCCAGGAAATGTGAGATGCAAATCCAAAAATAAGCTTGATTGTGTCATACCTTGCTACAGGAGTAAATGTTTCCTGGTAATCCACACAATATTGTTGTGCGTATCCCTTCACAACCAATCTAGACTTATGCTTGCAAATTTTTCCATCAGGATTGAGTTTTGTCTTGAAAATCCATTTTACACCAATTACATTGCGATTTCTAGGTCTGTCAACAAGCTTCCAGGTTCTATTCTTCTTGATCATGTCTAGTTATTCTTGCATAGCTCTCCTCCATGCGTGAGAATCTTGTGCTTCAGCATAGCTTGTTTGTTCAGAGCTAGCCAAGTTACACCACTGATAGACATCTTTTAAGGATCAAGTTCCCCTCACTGGTACATCATCCACTAGTTCATCTTCTGAAAGTTGGGTTGCTCTATTGAAAATGAATCAGAATAAGAGGTCTTCTGATTTTTCTAATCTCAACCAGTTGCTTCATCAAACTTCTCTTCACGGCTGAGAATTAGTTTGTCTGATTTCAAACAGGAAATCCTGTAACCTTTAGATGAACTATAGCCCATAAATATGCCTTTATGAGCCTTGTTATCCAGCTTACTCCTTTTTTTTTTCTGGAACTCGATAATAACATATACACCCAAAGATTCTGAGATGGTGTATTGATGGTTTGTTCACACACCAAGCTTCATATGGAGTCATGTCCTACAAGTCCTTAGTAGGCAATCTGTTCAACAAATATACAGAGGTATTGACTTCCTCAGCCCATTTTTACTTTAGATTTGTAAGTATCATCTAGGAATTTGAATAGTTCAACATTATTGCACAAGTTATGTGTGCAACCACTGTCAAGAAGCCATGAATAAGGGGATTCACAAATTGAAAAGTATGAAACTACAAATAGTTTTTCTTCATGTGCATCGTCAGCTTTTGTTGCATGTGCTTGCAAAGCACCAGACGCCATTTCTCTTAATTTGAAGACCTTGGATTTGTGTACCATCTGCTTAGAGTTGCCAGATATAGCGTCGACTCTCCACCAACAATACTTCTCCAAATGTGTATTTCTTTTACAATGTTTGCAAGGAGGGAACTTCTTCTTCACATCTCCACTATTGTTTCCTCCATCATGCTTTCCCTTATTCTTTTGGTGGAATTGTTGCTTTCCTTTTTGCTTTTGTATAGAGAAAGCTCCTTCAATTAACTTTTCTTGTCTCATAGTCCTCCTTTTCTCTTGTCCTTGAAGAGCACTCATTAGTTCACCTAATGAAAGTTTGCTCAGGTCCTTGTATTCTTCAATAGAGGAACTCTTAGATTCAAATCTCTAAGTAAGAGTCACAAGAACTATCTCCACAATTCGTTTATCTGTAAATTCTTCACCAAAATTTCTAATGTTATTAACAATTAAGGATATTTGATCAGCATACTTACTGATAGTTTCACCCTCCTGCATATTCAAGGACTAAAACTCTTTTTTTAGGTTCAACACTTGCATTTGACGTGTTCTATCACTGCCTTGATATTCTTCTTTCAACCTATCCCAAGCCTGTTTTGCAGTTTTGCAAGCCATGATTCTTTAAAACACAGTATCTGCCACAACATTCTGAATAAGCGACTTGGCTTTAGATTTCTTTGCCTTCTCTTTGTTATTGGATTTATTTGAGACAAAGTAGGATTTGCTGGTAGAGAAACAAGTGGTTTATCTTCTGTCACAGTTTCCCAAAGTTCATAGGCTTCCAAAAAAGTTTGCATCTTTACAGACAAGATTTGGTAAATTTCACCAGTTAAAGTTAATGGTGGATTTAAAGGTAGGTTGTTGGATGCCTTTTGTGTTTTAGGATAAAACTTTTTTTTGTCCTGTAAGATCAACTAGAGGCTCGGATGCCAATGTTACAAAAAAATACTCAAGAAACTGATTTTAAAAACAAAAATAGAGTGAACTTATGAAATTCCTTGTGTATATTAATCTGCAGAAAGTCTGAATTTATACAAAGAAAAAATATAAACATCAAAACTAAAATAAGAAAATGTGCCACTAACTACCATAAAAGGGGGCCACTAACAGCCAATAATGGGGCCACTAACTTCATAATGTTGAGCAACTAAAGTTTACTAAGTCTAGCTAGAAAATAGGAACCACTGAATCGAAATAAGTAAAAAACCGTAAAAATAATAATAAGCTGAAAAAATGCCAATTGTCTAACACATAAGCCGTCTATTAATCCTCCTCAAACTAGTAGAGGTGCAACCTAGAAACACCCAAATAGCAGGTGAAAGTGGAGTTAATCAAGCTAGTGTATAAAGGAATATTGCACGTATTTATGCTATGAGGCAGAGGGATTATCAAAATGAAAAATAGTTGGTTGTTGGTGAATTTCACTTATTTGTCTTATGTGTGTTTACATTGTTTGATCCTGGTTCTACACATTCCTATATTTGTTCATCACTTCTTCTTCCTCAAATGTGAAATCTCCAAGGCTTAATAATGATTTGTTGTTTTTATGTCCCTTTGGATATCAAGTGGTGTGTAATTGAGTTTACCAAGATTTTCCTTTCATAATTCATAACCTAGTCTTCCATATTGATTTGATTGAAATGGCCTTCTAGGATTTTGATGTTATTGTGGGAATGTATTGGCTTTATAAATATCATAAAGTGGTATATTGTAGGTCGAAGCATGTTATTTTGAAACATCCCACATTTTCACACTTCATTGTACAAAGTGAAATATCATTGACATCATGTATTATTTTTGTGGCCTTCGCAACAAAATTTATATGACAAGGTTGTGGGGCATACCTTGCTCACATTGTTGATACACAGTTGAAGAGTCTTTGTATAAATGACATACATGTTGTATGTGATTTTCCAGAAATTCATTTGTACTAGCTTCTTGTTTCTCAATTTAATCCCACATTAAAGCAGCAGACACTAACTTCTAAAAGTTCTCATGCTTCGAGATCACCACATTCTTCCTAATGGAATCATTTAAACCATATTAAAATTTCCTCTACTTGTCTGTTTCCTCTTTAATAATACATCCAGCATAACGAGAGAGCCTTTGAAACTTCTATTCGTTCTCACCAACAAACATGCCTTGTTTCCTTAGATTCAAAAGTTCCTTTTTCTTCACGTCACAATAAGCAGGTGGTACATACTTCATATGAAATTCCTTAAGAAAATTATCACATGTTACAACAAGAGGTTTTACCTTTGCATTCGGAACACTTACCCACAAATCGTAAGAATCTTTTTGTGTATTGAAATAGAATACTTAAATTTGGTAACATCTCAACACTCTAACTGCCGAAACACTCTCTCCATGTGCTCCAACAAATGTGGGATCCGCGGTGCCTTCAAACTCAACTCTACCAATTTTCTTCAATTTTTCAAAATTAAACCCGGTGGGTCAGGCATCATCCATACGGTGGGAGAATTCAACCATTTGTTGAAAAGGAGGATTCATGGATTGAGTACGAGGACTCATGTGAAGATGTGAACCATGTCTTACACCCTGATGGTTTCCCAGTTCAGACCCACTAATGTGGGGAACATAATGATTCGAGATATTTCTCCAACCCCTTCAAGGGCATGAGGTTGACAAATTGAGGTACCCCAACTTTCAGGAGTAGCTTCCAGAGGTCGGTGATAAGAAGAGATCATAAATTAATTAGTTTAAAAGGACAAATCACATTACATTAGCGATATTTACTTGATGCATTTGCACTCTACCAGCGATAAAGTATTATAAACCATGTAAGTGAAAAAATAATCTAAACAAAACCTTTTTTGAAAGCAAACAAGTATAATAGTAATTCACAGAAAAAGTCCTAGAACCACTTGTCTCTAATTACAACACTTGTAGCGACCCTTTTGGAAGTATACTACCCTTTAATGAAGAGACCTAATTTAATACTTGTTACAATCAGAAGCTATTAAGGGAATATTGATAATAATATAGTAGAGGAATTAGTTTCATAACAAATAATATGTTTAAGGATGTACGTCTTGCATATTTAAACATTTTCAGATGTCAAAATTTATATGGCGCGAAATTTTAACTTATAATAAAAAAAAAACCTTACAAAGTTATTAAAGAAAATAACTGATGATATTTTCAAACATATATTATCCACACACTTAAGGATGAAATAACAAGAATATTACCAATTTCTGAGTATCGAAATTAGCCGGTTTATGCTTCACACAAATATTCAAAACAAATAGCAAATTTAGAATATTACAAGGCTTCGGTCTACATACCTAAAAAATATCAAAACATTTAGTCATACTTATATTACAATGCATGGTGACATGATCAAATCATCCGACAATCTTTCATGTAAATATACAACATATAGATCATGTAAAAATCCCAAGGTTTATACAAAATATAGATGCCTATATGCAACTGTGATCTTCTTTAAGACTCTTAAAAGCATCATCTCCAGTGACCAGCTTCACGCATCCCATGGAACATTCCCTACGATAAAAATAATTATCGCTAAGAATATAACTTAGTGGTGTTAAAACTATAGCCTCAGAGCCCTTAGATTCTTCAAGAGACTTTCTCAAGTAATGGGCCGCACAATTGAAACTTAATACATAAATGATTTAAACATTATGATAAGAGTATGAAGTTTGATATTTAAAGACCCAAAAATCAACACTCATTGAAAAATTTTCCAAGAGATAAAATAATAAGGCTTGCCCAATATACAGATCATGTTGTCACACCAAGCACAAGCAGGTATCAAGAAGGGCTGACATCCTGTATCAAGAACGGTCTAAGACAAGTAATCAAGAGAACCAACAACCATATTAAAAATGGTTTTCCAGTTCGTATTTAAAATGGACTAATTCCTTTTATAAGACGGAATAAAAATGTAGAGGCAAGATGAAAAACTATCTGAATGAAGAGGCATTCCAGTAACGAAAAAGTCATAACCAAAAGAAGGGCTAGGTCCCAACAAGAGTGATAGGTGATCAAACAATTTGTACAAGCGTACGAGTTACACAAGAGTCTTTAATGTCATAAAGGACACCAACACGACAATGCAAAGTTACAATAGGTATCCAAGGTACAAAGATAAATTTTCAAATATACCAGCAGGTAAAAAGAGTAAAAATAAAAGTTTATACACAGACCTCAGTGATGTAGCATAGAAACAGTCCAACATAACTTCGCGAGTTCAAACTGTAGACCAACCAATGTATAAAGGTCCTCAACTTGTTCACGAGTATATAACACCTTAAAAATTAAAATAAATAACTTCTTTAATTTCTAGTGTCTCAATAATGTTGAAGTAAAATAGGGATATCATCAAAAGTTATCTTAACCTATTTAAATACGACTATGCTCCCAAAATAATATTTCAAATAATATTTCTGGCAAGTCTAGTACCTCATGTCGCAACTTAGATTTGAAAAGGAAAATGAAAAAAATAGACTTTGTAACATTTAAGAGAGATATAAGTACATCACTTTAGGTTTCTACCAAACAAGAATAACCACAAACTATAATTTGTAGAAAAAGATATATTCAAAATACCAACAGTTGTTCATATAAGATTCCTATGATGTGGACCATATTTCAAATCCATAATAGCTAAAATAGATTTTTACATAAGAATAAGAGTTGTAGAAATACAAATTATCTTCCCATATCATATTTATTCACTGTAAAAGAACTTCTAAAAGACAAGTTATGCTTAAAATACCAAACACTACCCAGCTCAGAAACATATTTTACCACTTACATAAGACAAGTGAGTGTCTCGGATTCCAGACTAAAGGACAAAGATTTCCTCTTGTGATTCGGAAGATACGTTTAGATATTATTATAAGACTATAAGACTATAGGGAAATGAATTTATTAAAGGAGTTGTAAAAATATATATTCACAAAATTAATGCTTATCACTTTTACATATGTTCTTCAAAGGTGCAGCGCAAATATAAGTTGGCTGCCCAAAACACACATATATGTACATATATGTATATACATGATATCAACACTTTAAATTTATATGGACTACCCACATTCAATACTTTAATTTCCGATCACAATTATGTTTACCAAGGTAGCAAATATAAAAAAATTTCAAGTTCCAAAAATGAGAATGAGACATATTCTAAATTTAAGCATTGGTGTAATGATATGCGAATGGTGTTTTAGTATTTTATGGGTGTACATGTCAACTCTACAAAAATTGAATGTTAGCGTTGAAAGAATATGTCCCAACATCGTGTGTGTCAGAGCTTTTGATGGATCAAAAATAGATGCATTTGTGAGATAGAGCTACTACTAAAAATAGGGCCTGTTGTTTTCATTGTGAATTTGCAAGTGCTGAATATCAGTGCATCCTATAATCTATTGTTGGTGACACAATAGCTGAATAGGGTTGGGGTAGTCCCCTCTACGTTGGATCAAATGATAAGTTTGAATAGGACCGACAATAAGTGATTGTTTATGGTAAGGGGATCTTTATTCTACAAAGACTCTTCCCTTCCTTTTGTCAAGGAGAATAATTAGAATGAGGCACTACTCATAGAGATTTTCAATTCATTGGTACGTATGTCTAGCTGAACAATTGGGAGGCCACTCTCTCTCATCAAGAAGAATTCTTGGTAGTTTGTCTTGCTTTTCTTTCCGCTATCTGATTATTCAAGGGTTGTAATTTAGATTGTGTTTTGTTGGTTAATTTTAATCATTCTATCTTTATTTTCAATATAATGTAATTAAGTTGCATTTCCAGTCTATTATACTCATTTGTTTTCTTCTATATAGTTCTTTTTATGTCGATTCTAGTGATATGATATGAATGAAATTTTTTTCATAAAATTGTAAATTCCTATCAAATGATCAACCTAATCTTGAAATAATAAGTCAAGAAGTCAAATATGATCAGGATGAAGAATATGAAGAAGTAAGAAGGGAATTAGAACATTTTGAGAATAAATCAAACCCTAACATGAGTGAAATCAAGACAATAAATTGAGGAGATTATGAAAATATCAAAGACTAAGATAGGTTTACATGCTTGACAACAAAAGGAAGATATAATCCAGGCTTAGTTTGATTACAAGGATGTTTTTGCATCATGTTATTATGACATTTCCTCATTAAGCACAGACATGGTAGTTCTCAAACTTCCGACTGACCCTACGTTTTCTCCAGTTAAGTAAAAGATCAGAAAGCTTAAAACGGACATGAGTATAATAATTAAGGAGGAAATCACAAAAGAACTTGAAACCAAAGTCATTCGAGTCGCTCAATATCCTTCATGGTTGAATAACATCATACTCGTCCCTAAAAGATATGGTAAAATTTGAGTATGTGTTGATTATGATGATTTGAGCAAAGCAAGTCCAAAAGATGACTTTCGTTTTCCCAAAATTTTTATTTTGTTGGACAATTGTGCTAAATATGAAATTTCTTATTTTGTTGATTTCTATGCGGGTTATCATCAATGTTTTATGTCTGATGAAGTTGTAGAAAAAACATGTTTTATCACACCATGGGGTACCTATTATTATCGAGTCATACCATTTGGATTAAAAAATGTGAGGGCAACTTTTATGAGGGCAATGAAAACCATGTTTTATGATATGTTGTATCAAGAAATTGAAGTTTATGTGGATGACGAGATCATTGAATCAAAAGGGCAGTCTAATCATGTGCAAGACTTAAGAAGATTCTTCGAAAGGCTCTGCATGTGTAGTCTCAAGCTTAATCTTGCAAAACATCTATTTGGATTATCGTCAGGAAGGATTTTAGGATTTATGGTTAGTTGAGGAGGTATTGAGCTAGATCCTGGTCTTCACTACTTATGGAAAATGTTAAAATATCATCTATAAAAATAAGTACAAACTTATCAATATAAAGCTTGAATACTCAATTCATTGAATCCATCAATATCGGATCATTTGTCAATTCGACTATCATCACAAAAAATTCATAATGAGCATAGAGAATTATAAAAGTAGTTTTAGGAGTATCTTACTCGCTAACATGCAATTGGTGATATCCAGACCTTAAATAAATATTCGAGAATTCTTTAGCACCCTTCGGTTTGTCTAAAAAATCAGCGATTGTTAGTACTCGATATTTATTCTTGATCGTTATTCTGTTCAATTGTCTATGGTCAATAAAAAGCATAAGAGTGTCATTTGTCTTCTTTACGAACAAAATAGGGGTTTCCCAAGGAGAAACACTAGGTCGGGTAAAACCTTTCTCAAGTAGTTCTTTCAAGTGATCTTTCAATTATCTTAACTCATTGCATCTAATCTAAAATAGGTGATAAAAATAGGGGTAGATTGGTCTATTGCAATACTTAGATAAAGGAAATAAAAGACATCTTATGACCTCGAGTAAAATGAGGACATACTTCAACTTCACTTGAATGATGCTATGATCCAAGTCTTGCTTCCCAAATGCTCCTCACCTTCCAACTAATATACATATAGATAAAAGCAAGGAATTAGTACAAACACATGTACTAAGTATGACATAATGCATAAAATCATGAAAACGGAAATTTATTACAAATATGCTTCTTTTGTACTTAAATATCATATAATAATCATAAGAATAATAGTTAACATCTTAGAAACAGGTAAGATAACATTTACACAATTTAACACATTTTAAAGGTCACTTTACGGTTAACCCATTTCATTGTTAAAGTGAAGTCCCTTCATTGAACAATGAAGTTTCTTACCTTCAATTTAGATACTTCCTAGCATGTAGTTACCTCACTAATAGGTATCCTAAGACTCAATTAAGTAAGACAAAGAGAGACCGCCCATACAACCTCTCTGGGAACACCTAAATTATCCTTTTACCAAAGGTTATTCTAAGTCTTACTTGATTGAGTTTGGAAGCGATCACCCATACAATCCCTTAGACACACACACTTAAGAGATCCTATAGAATACCTAAGATAGAATAATTCTCACTTAATACAACACCATATTGATAATAATACATTCTCCTTCCAAAGGTTATCAAAAGACTTACTTCAGTAAATCAAGAAGATAACGTCCATAATTGACCTTACAAGACTACCTAAAAAAATCCTTAAGACTACCTATGGCTTATATCATTTCCACATAATAAACATCTTTGCTAACCAGAGTCATTCTTAAAACTTATCTAGGTATGATACGAATTGACCATGCGCATGCCCCCTTCACACCTTAACTAGACAACCCTAACTACTCTAGGTCGGTAGTTATTCATTTAACATGCTTTCTTAACTTAAATCATTACATTTATTAAGACTCATTCATAACATAAAGACATTCAATTAATGGTCTTGGACAAGACCATGGGACTCTAACAAAAATCTTTAAAGCCTATTGTGCAATGTCTAGATAGCATTCCATACCACCACCTAAACTTCATAGAACTTCTTTAATGCTAGTAAGTATCCCATATGATGATAATAGGCAATAACTTACATAGGACATGATAGCTAAAAATGGAATCTAGAGTTCTAACCTACTTCGATGAGGGTGTTCTACTTGCCAATGGTAGAACTTGGACACATCCCATGTAGGCACATAATAAAGGAATATGAAGGGTGTGCTTTGTACTCTTGTCTCATCCTTTAACTAGAGCTACTTCTCTTACCGTATTCACTCGTTTCTAGCCTTTGTTCTCATAAAGTAATTTACATTTAAGGTTCATATATAGGGGTTTCATATCAAGTTCATAACATAATCACATATAACCTACCAAAGCGGTCACTTAGGGCTACTGAACAGTGGCGACAAGAATCTCATAGTGACTTCCCTAAGGAATTATATGATGTCGTTCCAGCCAACAAACCTTAATTCTATCATTTATTTACTTGAAGGATACCATTATGACTTTCGACTTCAACATTCATAACATAACCTTTTCAACATATATCACCTTCTTAACATTATTTAAGGTCTCACATATCATTCAGTCATACATGACAAGAGTGCACTAAGCCTACCTAGTAAAGACATCTCATATTCACATATCATTCATACATGTATGAAGTAAGGGATACAAGTCTACCAAAGCAAGGCACAACATTCTTTACTTTATAACATATTACTTATCATTCTATAAGCAAATAGAAATAGCCATTATAATTTTTAAGGCATCCTATCCACTTCCATAACATCATTAATATGACTATCAAAGACTCATATAGTCAATTAGGAATAACCAAGCATCAACCCTAAGACTATACGCATAAAGATATATTCATAGTCTATCATGATCACTTAATTAGCGTCATTATAAGAACACTTATACTTTCACATTATTTATCATGTAGACAGATATTATCCAACTTCACATAATAAACTACACAACTCATCATAATACTTCAAGTAGTGCCGACAAGACCAAGATCATCATATTACATAAAGTAACGCTAACAAGGCCACATCAATTCACATAGCACCGCCACCATAAGTGGACCATACTAATCACCATTGTAATATAAAAACTATACATAATATAAAGAGAGTTATGGCAGCATACCACCTGTTCAATCTCACCACTTCAATCCAAATCCAAATCATCCAATTTAATTCCATAAGGCCGTTATTCATGGCCATGAACATCATTTCAATACATAAACTATAATATTCAATGAGTTTAAGTCAAGTAAATATAGATTTATCAATCTAAGACCAATTCAACATCAATTGAATACAATTCTTATATCATTCAATAGTCCATAGAAAATTACACTAGAATTCATAAGCATTAAGTAAATATCAATTCAATAAGCTTAATATCAATAGATCTAACAATATAAATACTCAATCGATAAAATTGAAACAACCTATAAACCAATCAATCATAATCTATATATGAATAAAAGTCCCATAACAATCTATACTTGAATTGATTAATAACCCATATTTTAGTCATATTGAGAGATTTGAGAAGGTCAGGGGTTCATGGAGAATTTAATTTAGAAAACATCAATTCTACATCAATAATATCATAACTTCACGTTTGATACATTTCATGCAACAACCTAAGACTTAGAGTAGAAATTGGGATTTTTCATCTTTTTTTAAAACTTTAAATTGACTCTAAGGTGATAGAAACCTTAGATGAAGAAATAACATACCTTATTAGAAGAATCCAATGATAATTGAAGAATAAACTCCATTGAAGATCCATCTTTAAGCTCTCATGGAGGTTTTTGAAGAAACTTTGGGAGGGAATTGGTTTTGATTTAGGTGCTAGGGTTTAAATGAGAGTTTTAGGACTTATATACTCTTAAAATATCCTTAAACACCCAAAATAACCATCCTCCTATTTTATAAGACTTGGGATGAATTTCCCAAAAAAACCAAAGCCTTAGTGAGACCACGCCCCATCGATAGGGTCTAATTTGTTGCTCCTTCAGCTCCTTAACCTGCAGTCCATATGGATCCATCGAAACCACCCATCGATGCGCCGTCGCCTGGTCGACTGGCCATCGTTTGGGGCAGTCGATTGCCTCTGCCTCGCAGTGTTAGGTTCCAAGTTGGGGTCCTCCATCTAGGGCCTCTGGTGGGTACTATGTGGAGTGGTACTTAGACATTTCCAACCCAAATATATTTGCATATTGTTTTAGGACCTACCACATAAATTTCATCTAAAATGCACACGTAAAATTCCATGAAACATGCATAGACACACAAGGTCGTTTCAAGGCAAACCTTTCGAACGTCATGGACGTTTTTGGACGTTTGACCTCCAAACTTCATGAAACTTGACATACTGCCTATTAAAATTTTAATAAATCACATAATGACCTCATTAAATCATTAAACACACAATTAGGCATATAACCACATATGAGGCACAAAGGTGACTTAGTCGTCGAACGCCTTGGTCGTCCTTTGACGTTTCACTTTCAAATCACCTAAACCTCTTGACACTGCCTCAATGCTACATTTTAGACCATTTTAGGACCTTATACCACAATTAGAACCATGTTAGGCTCTATCTTCACCTAAGTCATTTTTGGAGGTGTTATATTCTCCCCCACTTGGACAACATTCGTCGTCGAGTGACATCTGCCACTCTCCAAACACTTACAAGAGTAGAGACTCAACCTATCAGCTCATGACTATACCACATAACACATTATACAACATACAATCAAGCAGAAACATTAATTTCACATATTCAAGAGAATCACAACACAACAAAACACTAGAATAAATTCCACAACTCATTATGACATAAAACTCACATCCTTCATTTCAAATAACAAAAACTCATTTATATTAAATATCATGCTCATATACATAATTTCTAACAATACTAAAAATATTTTCAACCAAAGAATGAATTAGTCATTTTTTACAAAATCATACAGTGAACAGAAATCCCTGGCAGCTTTACAGTGAACATGCTTTACAATCTAATAATGCAACACTTAGGAAATTCCTTTTAAATACTAAACAAATCAATCTCGTATAATCCTTTAGACATGATCACTATTAATCTTCATGAAACATTTGGCAATCTAAAATCGATGCACATGAACCATAAGGAAGATACCATGCATGAAAAATACATTTTCTCATTTAAAAACGACTCCTAAATAATGAAGTTATAAGAACTCTATGTTTTAGGTTTGAATGAACACATAAAGAAAGGTTAGGTGTGCCTCACTCCCAACAACCATATTATTCATCATACTCCCCCACTTTGGAGAAACCCATTCTAAGGTCAACATAGCATCTACTACAAGGAACTCCCTCAAGGCACACTAACTCCTTTTTCTAACTAAGAAAGCTGCAAATCCTTGTTGCCTGCAAATAGGCTTTCTTCTCATTCCCTCCCTATTTTTCTTATATAGTCCGTATTTCAAGTAGTAAAACCATATTAATAATTTCTCAACCAAGGCCTATCTCATAAAAACTATAGGCTCTCAAATGTTTAATTATGTAACCACAACATCCCCCTTATTAGGAGAAACCCAACTTTTCTCTTGTAAATCTCATCACCTTCCTTTCTATAATTGGGTGTTAAACAACTTCAAACCTTCTCAACAACCACTCTTTCGCATTTCTAACAATATACCTTATCATTCTATTCCTACAAAAATACCCTTCAAAAGGTAAATTAAACCAACCTAAGGTTAAAAACACCATCTATCACACCTCATCTAACAAGTCACAACTCATGTTTTCTCTCGCTCAACCTAATCTTCATAAATTCACCCTCAATGGAATAACCCATAAGGGAAACAAGGAAAAGACACAATATACAAATGTCTTAGGCATGATTAGATGAATGAAAAAAGGAAACTTATCCTAGAGCCCAATAGCCTTCTATTTATAATGTGGCATGCTTCACATTACGAACAAGACTATACTAGATGTGGTTCATAAGACAACGAAGATACTCCCAAACCTTATTCTCTGATACGAAGCTTTTCACTACCTGAGACCACACCATAGAAGATATGGCATTCTAGAAATTCAACCGACGTACTTGACCTCTCAGAGATCTTGTACAAGCCCTTTTCGTACCGTTCATCACATATTCATAATGAAAAGTAGCGCGGAATTAAAAATTTTCACAAAACATTATAATATCTTTAATAACATCTTTTATTAGAAATTATAGGGAATGCTAAGTGACAATCTCATTGAATCTTAGACATGAGAATACTTTGGGACACAACCCATACTTAAAAATAAAGAAATATATATTATATTATGATACTTAGATAAAGGAAATAAAAGACATATTACACCCTCAAGTCAAATGAGGACATACTTCAACTTCACTTAAATGATGCTACGATCCAAGTAATGCTCCTCATCTACCAACCACTATTGAGATAAATAAAAGCATGTAATTAGTACAAGCACATGTACTAAGTATGGCGTAATGCATAAAATCATGAAAAAGAACAGTTACTAGAAATATGCATTTTTTTAACTTATGTATAATATCATAATAATAAGAATAACATTTAACACCTTAGAAACACGTAGGATAACATTTAAGCAATTTGACACATTTTTAAGGTCACTTTACAGTGAATGTTACAATGAAGTGCCTTACCTTCAATTTAAACACTTCCTAGCATGTAGTTCCCTCACTAAAACCTATTCTAAGAATCAGTTAAGTATGTCAAAGAAATACCACCCATACAATGAGATCAACACACACTTACAATACATCATACGTATGAATATGAGATTCTTCTACCAAAGGTAATTCTATGTCTAACAAGAATGAGTTATGAAGTGATCGCCCATATAATCCCTTAAACACACAATTAAGAGATCCTATAGACTACCTAAGATAGAATCATTCTCACATAATACAACATCAAATAGATAATATGACATTCTCCTTCCAAAGTCTATCAAAAAACTTACTTGAGTAAATCAAGAAGATAACGTCCATGATTGACCTCTTATAGACTACCATAAAAATCCTTAAGATTACCTAAGTCTTACATCATGTCCACATAATCAACATCTTTCCTAACTCGAATCATTTTTAAGACTTATCTAGGTAATATACGAAGTGACCATACCCATGCCGCCGTTAAACCTAACTAGACAACACTTAACTACTCTAGATAGGTACTTATTTATTTAACATGCTTCCTTAACTTAATTCATTATATTAATTAGTTCATTTAAGATTCATTCATAACATAAAGTCATTCAGGAAGTGGTCTTGGACAAGACCTAGGTACTCTAACTTATACCTTCATAGACTATTGTATAATGTCTAGATAGCGTCCTATACCACCACCAAAAGATCATAAACTTCTATAATGCTAGTACGTATCCCGTATGATGAGAATAGGCAATAAACAACATAGACCATGATATCTTTAAATGGAATCCGAATTTCTAACCTACTCTGATAAGGGTGTTCTACTTGCCAATGGTAGAACTTGGACACATCCCGTGTAGGCTCATGGTTAAGGAATATGAAAGGCGTGCTTTGTACTCTTGTCTCATCCTTTAACTAGAGATACTTCCCTAACCATACTCACTCGGTGCTAGATTTTCTTCTCATATAATAATTTACATTAAAGGTTCATATAAAGGAGCTCCATATGAAGTTCATAACCTAATCATATTTACCCTACCAAAGAGGTTCACTACGGCTACCTAACAATGGCGACAAGAAGATCATAATGACTTTCCTAAGGATTGATATGATGTCATTCCAGCCAACTAACCTTAAGTCTATCATTCCTTGACTTGAAGGATACCATTAAGACTTCCGTCTTCACGATTCATAATATAGCCTTTTCCACGTATATGACCTTCTTAACATCATTTCAGGTCTAACATATCATTCATTCATACATGAAAAAGGTGCACTAAGCCTACCTAGTCAAGAGATCTTATATTCACATATCATTCATACATGTATCAAGTAAGGGACACGAGTCCACCAAAGCAAGACACAACATTCTTTATTTTAACACATATTACTTATCATTCTAGAAGCACATGGAAATAACCATTATAATATTTAATTCATCCAATAAACTAATATAACCATCAATATGACCATAATAGACTCATATAGTCAATTAGGAATAACCATGCATCAACCCTAAGACTATACACATAAATATATAGTCATAGTGTAACATGATCACTTAAATAGCATCATTAGATGAACACATATATGTTCACATTAGTTATCATGTAGATATATATTATCAAACTTCACATAATCAACTACAAAACTCATCATATTACTTAAAGTAGATAAGTCCATGATCATCATATTATATGAAGTAACGCCGACAAGGACACATCAATTCCCATAGCACCACCACCATACAAAAACTATACATAATATTAAGAGAGTTAGGGCAGCATACCACCCATTCAATCTCACAACTTCAATCAAAAACAAAATTATCCAATTCAATACCATAAGGCCCTTATCCATTTCCATGAACATCAATTCAATGCATAAACTATAATAGTCAATGAATCTGTGTAAATTCAATGTAGATTTATGAATCTATGAAAAATTAAACAGTAAATGAATACAATTCTTACATCATTCAATAGTCCATAGAAAACTACACTAGAATAGCATTAAATCAATAACAATTCAATAAGTTTAATATTCAATAGAATAAAACAACCTATGAACCCATATTCATAATCTATACATTAATCAAAAGCCCATAACAATCTACACTTGAATTCATTAATATTAAAGCATGATTTCATAACCCATATTTTAGTCAGATTGAGAGATTTGAGAAGGTAAAAGGTTCATGGAGAATTTCATTGGGAAACATCAATTATATATCAATAATATTATATCTTAATGTTTGAAAACATTTCATTCAATAACCCAAGACTTAGAGTGGACTTTTTCATCTTTCTGAAATCTTTGAAAATAATCTTTAAAATTGACTCTAAGGTTATAGAAAGCCTTAGATTAAGAACTCCCATACCTTACTTGAATAATCCAATGATCATTGGAGACTAAAATCCATTGAAGATCCATCTTCAAGCTCTATCTGCACCTTGAGCTCTCATGGAGGTTTTTGAAGAAACTTTGAGGGGGAATGGGTTTTGATTTAGTTGACATGGTTTAAATGAGAGTTTTAGGACTTATCTACTTTTAAAATACCCTTTAACACCCAAAATAACTTTCCTCCTATTTTATAATACTTGGGGTGATTTTCTCGAAAAACCTCAAGCCATAACAGAAAAGCTGGCAGTTTACACAGCACCATTGACGCCAAGCATCGACGCTCCGTGGGTGAGACCACGCCCCGTGATGGGGTCTCGTTAGGTTCTCCGCAGCTCCTCAACCAGTAGGCCACATGGAACCATTGACTCCACCCATCTACGGTTTGTCTCCTGTTCGACTAGTTGTAGTTTGTGACAGTCAATTGCCACAGCCTGGCAATGTTGAGCTCCAAGCTGGGGTCCTTCTTCTAGGGCACCTTGTGGGTCTTATGTGGAGTCGTACCCGAACGTTTCCAACACAAATATGTTTGTATTATAGTTTAGTACCACCACATGGGTTTCATCCAAAACGTACTTGTAAAACTCGATGAAATATGCATAGACAAACACGATAATTTCAAGGCAAACCTTTTGAACGTCATGGACGTTGATGGACGTTTGACCTCCAAACTTCATGAAACTTGACACACTTCCTATAAACACCATAAAAAACCATATAATGACCTCATTAATTCATGAAATAAACAATTAGGCACATAACCACATATGAGGAACATAAGTGACTTAGTCGTCAAACGCGTTGGCCGTCCCTTGATGTTTCACTTCCAAATCACCTAAAACTCTAGACACTGCCTTAATACTTAATTTTAGTACCTTAGACCATCATTGAAACCAATTTAGGATCTAGCTTCACCTATGACTTTTTGGAGGTGTTATACTCTTGTTCATGTGATAGAGTTTTATTTTATAAAAGTTTTCTATACCTCGTGCTTAGGCGTGTTTTTCAAATCAAACCCCCAGAAGAAATTATCGAGGGTGTCATATTAGGGGAAATGTTAATCCTCAATTTAAAGAATCTCCCAATGCACCAAAACTGTAACCCCCTCACAAAAATGTCATCAATGCGGAATTTAGAAATGTTATCTAGATGATGACTTAGCTTGTGGAAAAGCAGGGTTGTCAACAATGAGTGGGTCATCACGATGTTTATGATACATAAAAAATTCATGAGTTTTTATGTAATTAACCCCCTAAAGCTTACAGGGTCAAAAGTCACTTACGGAACTAGAGAACTTTGCGGAAGAACTTCAGAAAGTGTTTGTGGTTAAGAGTGTTGCTGAAGAAAAGAGTAAGGAGTAATCCTCATAAAAACTCGAAGGTGTTGTGAGGATGTTGTATAATCAATTAAAGAACAACCGGGCGGAGGGTGCACCATCTTTTAGTTAGGTTGTGTTTGAAGAATAAGCGCAGGCTAGGGCAGAAATATTATCAACAAATTTACCTTATTCGGAGGTTCACCGACTTAACTCAATCAACCCACCACATATATAGACTTGAAAATTACAGATGTGTTCTACATCGAATGACTTAAACTTAGTTCAAACCAGTGAAATATTGTATATTCAATTTAAGAACAATGTTGACTTTATGGCCATATCTTATTTTGATATTGGATGCGACTCTTAATTGAGATCACGTATGATAAGGCTCGCGACCACGTTGCTAAGTTGGCCACCATGAATTCAAATGCAACTCTAGCAAACACAGAGGCTAGCATAGTCCAGGTCACGCATACAAGAACAGGACCCTGCAAACACAAAGTCTTACAAATGCGAATGAGACTCACGTGAATGCGACAGATACTCCAGTCGTCTTTGTTAATACGATCCCGAACCCGTGAATATGAAGACCAAGAATATCTCACACCTGCTTATGCATATAAGCTAGTTGGGAATGTTCCAAAAATTATCCAACAAGTGTTGTAAACTCATTCAGAACACTATAATTGTAAAAGATATATGCAACCACTACCAAATTAGATATTCTAGACTGAATAGATCATTCAATATTCCCATATGAGGTCATTTCTATTAAAAAGTGGGTCTCACACTCAAATCCAGCTTTAAGTTAAAATATACATGAAGTCTCATAATCATCGAAGAAGCCCCACGACCTAACGAATAGTCATTGTAGAGCGATATCAATATTTCACAGTTAACAAAGATGAAAGAATTCTCATCTGAACTTGTTTACTAAATATGTTGACTAAAGTCAAACTTAGGCCTTAATTAAAAGTTAAAACACTTTCTCATAGACACATGCAGAAGACCTTGGGAGTGGTGTCAGCTATGCTCCTATTTTAAAATGACCTTTTTTGAAGTAATGTAATTGTCCAAATTTTATTTTTAGGTAATCTTGTTTAACTTCTAATAAAAAAAGAACGTTGAAGGTTAAAAAACTCCAAAATACTAAAACTCACATAAAAACAAAATGAACGACTTGATGAACAAATTTCATCCTTAGCAAGTCATAATTGACTCGATGTTGCTGTAGGATATCTTTAAACAATGAACAAGAGGCATAAACATGTAAATGACCTGGAGGTCATTACACTTTAGTGTTTTTGTACTATGGTTTTTATATTCTAGGGAGTTAATTCCAAAAGAAAAAAAATTCATAATCGATTGAGTTAATAAGAACTTGATTTGCTATTATTTTAAAATCTATTTTCCTAGTGTTTATGTAATTATTTTGCTTCTAAAAATGATCGATGGGTTCGATTGGGGTACATAATTGGTCATCCACCTCGTAGTTAGTGTGATTTTAACTCATGATGGTCTGGGTTGTGACAATCAACCTAAAAATCATACGAGTTTACATGCCCAAAAGTTGTAGTGTTTCTAATGTGAATATTGTGAAATAAAAACGGATTATAACTTCAAATTCAACTTTAAAAATTTTGTTAGGGTTAGAAGTAAAATTTAGCTTGGCATCTAAATCATGTTCACATGAAAAGAGAAATTATGAGAAATTTGCATATTATCTACATGCTAAAGTAATAAATAATAATTGACCAAACTTTAATTTTTAAAAACGTCCAAATATGGAGAGTAAAATTGTCATATTTTCAAAAGAGTACATTTAACATTAATTATCATATTAAATGGTTCATCACCTATATTCAATAATATTTTCCATTTCTTGATTTAGTTTTCTATATATATGTCTCATTATTTTATTCGTCAAGCAAAATTTCTTCTTAACTCTCATTCGGGAGACTTTTTTTAAAATAAATTTGATTTCTTTACACCTTCATATATACATGGCTTCCTCAGATTTTGAAATAAACACCTGTCGCGAAATAGTCCCGTTTGTGCCTATAATAAGTAGTGCTCAAATTGCGGTATGTCATCTTCTAACATAGTTTAATTTCTCAATTTTTTTATTTGTTACTTGAGATGCATGAACCATTTGAGAAATTTTTGGTAAAGTTTTTTATAATTGGTTTTTGGAACATACAGTCGTTCTTATTATAATTTATAAAAATTGTTCACCAATTAATATGTTTTTGTTAATATTTTTTTACCTGATTTTTTCTTTGTCATTGTTAATATCTAAAACCATTTTGTATGAACAATTTCAGAAAGCAAAAGAAAGTATGAAATTTCTGAGAAGGATATTTGTTCCATTTCTTTTATTTAGATAATTCCAAATTACAAAATTAAAACAAAAGAGAGAATTTTCTGTACCTTTTTTTATTTATTATATTATTAAAAATCATATGTTTCATAAACAGGTTCTAAAAAACAAACTCTATACCAGAAAATTTATATTAGCACCCACTCCAATATCAAGTCATCCAATAAAAGTAAGATTTCGACAACTTTTTCCTTATTTTCCCCTTGTCTCGTGATTTAATTTTTTATTTTACTTTTACATTCTAGGTTATTAAAAAAATTTAGGGGCATTTAATAACAATTGATGTTTGTGGCATTTGACGTTTGCCCCCCCCACCCCCCACCCCCCACGGGCGCATAGATATGAAAAATTTCAATTTGTGTACTAGATTCGATATACCCTTTTAACTTTGGGAGGATTGTCAAAAATAACCCTTTATAGATTTTATATTACTATAAATTTATGATATTTTATTTTTAGCTAATTCATCCGAAAGGATATATCTGCTCATTTGTCTCAAGGTAGGGTTATATGTAAGCAATTTTTTAGCGATAGTATAACAACTTCTCTTTGCAAATTAGAAGGGTATATCGCATTTTTTAGCTTAAAATTTATGTTAATTTGATGTCCAGAATATTAATTTGCAGTCATATTAAATTGTACATTCCCTTCTAGATTTATACCATGGGGTCAATATTATACTAATGCATTATTAAAAGAAACAGATCGATAATCTAATAAACTACTATTTTAATATTTGTGAGCTTTTCTAAAATTGGATTATTTCTAAATCATTTAAATTAAAGTATAAATATTTTATCATTAGTATTGTTGATTTTCTCTTCAACCTTTTACATAGTGAGCTAACTATTAAGTATGATAGAGCATTAGGCAGAATTTTTTTAAATACTAACTGGTTTGAAGTTTATAGTATTAAATATTTACTTAATTGAGAGAGATTAACGTTTTTTCATATTCATTTGATAAGAAAATAAAATAAGAGAGTATAAATATTGTCACTTTTTCGTGATGATTGAGAATAGTTTGTTGAAGGATTTCTTATATTTTGAAGCATAATTTTTAAAGTGAGGGGGAGAATTCTAGTGTTTCTATTACATATGAAACCGAAAATTTTTAAGTGTTAATAGAACTAATTATGGACTGAATTGTTTTTTTATTGCAAATTTATCACGCGATTAAATTCTCTTAGTTTCTTGTTACGCAAAAAATATTTTTCCCTTACTTCATTCGATGTGAACTTCATTTCTTAGTTCCTTTGTATAAAAAATAATGTTTGTATGTATTTAAAATTAATTGAACTAAAGAATCTCATTTTTTATTATTAGTAACAAAACATCAACATATTTTCTTATGTGCAGAATAATGATGGAACAATGAAAGTAACCCAAAATTTGACAAGGAAGAAGAAAGGGCTAGTTACTACCAAAGTCATAGAAAATACATTTGTTGACTTCGTTATCGTCCCTTCTACAGGTGTAGAGAACCTTTACACCATTAAACTAAAAAAGGTTAGTATATTTGATTACTAAGTTTTTATATTTTATGTAAAAGACGCAAATATTGTTATACATTTCTATAATATCTTCCTTTGCCTTGATATATTATCATTATATCTATTGTGAAACAGTGTAATAAAAACGTATAATATTCCAGAAAATGAAATTATTTTAGAAAATATGAATATTATGGAAAAATATTATAAAAAGATGATTTTCAGTATATGGAGAGACCTAACTATTTTAATATTTCATTATGGACTGAAACGCTAGAATGAAGACGAGGCAACTGATCCCTACGGACTTAATTGCAAATATTATGACATGCTTCATGGATGGAGAGCTGAAAGGAGACAACGTCAAAATGGAAAATGTGAAACGGTAATATATGTTCTTTAATAATTTTTTCATTTTATCACAATATTCAGTCTTACTTCTTTCTTGAAGTATAATCACATTTACCTATCTATATTTATTATTTAAAAGAATGTTATTGATATACACTTAACATGTATAATTTTTTCTTTATATCATGCTTGGCAATTGGATTTTGTGATAGTCATTTCCAATCATATTATAATTTAGTTTCACTCATTTTCTATATACTATTGCCTTTAAACAAAACTAAATATGGTAGCATCTGTTTTATATGAATTCAATATTATTCACATGTTTCTTCTGATTTTGATTATTATTTTTTTGTTATATTACTTTGTAATTTAATTTCTTTATGGAAATTAAGAAATTTTTTCATGGATTACAGTTTTACTTCCATGAGAGGAAACACACTATGTGTCGATCTACTGGGGATGTAAGAAGACATATATTCCATGGTTTTGAAAATTTGAAGGTAGAAGTTCAACAAGAAACCAATGCAGTAATAGAGTCAATCGTAAGTTGTAGTTATTGCATAACTTCTTTTTTGATAATGATAGCCAAGTAATTTATGTTTCTTAACATTGAATATACATATTTAGAGAGCTAAATTATTTGGTAAACATATTAAGAAAAAATAAGGACTTTTGTATAGTATAGTAGTTTCATATTTTTAGAATTAAGCTATATAAGTAGCTTCTTACCTTTTTAAGGTTTTAGCTGAGCACTAAATATGACTCTAATATTGATAAAAGTATTCTTCTCAAATTGATTAATCAAACACAAATTAATTTACTGCATTCAAAAAACTACCTTTTTAAATATCACTTCTAACAAAAAGAGACATTTCCAAAATAATAGGGGTATGGAAAAGGGTTAAACCACATTGCCCTTACTTTGTGCTCTTTCTGTAAATATTTCTACAAGAAATTGTTTTCACATATTAAACTTTACTATAACCTTGACTAGACAATGGAAAGTTTATTCTCATTTTAAGCACAATGAAAAGTACACAATTTTTACCAAGGTTTTTTAATTGAATTTTAAGGTTGGGGTTGGAGAAAAGAAATCCAAGAAAAGAGAAAGAGACTCTTCAATCTCAGAGGGACAATCTGCAACAAAGAAACACAACGGCACGAGCGAGACTGAATATTTTCTTGATGATGCATGGAACAACCTTATGAGTTTGGATGACATACACAAAATATGAGGTAACTCATGTTAAGGAAAGCATTGCATATTAATTGTTATAAAAAAAACTGCACAAACAGAATATAAAATAGAGATTCGTTATATAACTTTTATTTCTAACTAAAATTGTCGCAGCTCATCCTTTTTTTCAAAGGACATATGTTTAGAATCATGAGACTTATTTTCCTACTACTTGTCCGTAGTATTTACAAATCTAAGATAATATGTTTGTTGACAAAGTGACTTCCTCGCACAGATAATGGGTTCCATCCACAAAATGAAATACACAATATGATGAATGGAAATAGTGATAAATATGAGATTTTTTCAGACCCTGACGGATCCAGGATCGTACTTTTATGAGTTTTCACTATTTTTAATACAAACTTGTATCATTCAAAGAGTGTAATTACAAACTAAAATACTTCAACATAGGTTGTATTTTATTTTCAATTCACTGAAATAGAAAATTGGATTTTTGGTAGGTTTATTAAAAAAAGGGGAGAAAAAAATTTACCTTCACATACAATTGTAATTACAAAAAAAGGCAAAGAAGCGAGGAGGAGATTATTTTTGCTTTTGAATTGGAGAATTGAATTAAATGTACTTGAAAAAAATATTATTTTACATAATTAAATTAATGAGAAAGAAAGAGTTAATAGACATGGAAGATAATGAGTGTTTATATTTTTTGTAAAATATATTAATAAATAGACATGAGATCTGGCCGATCCAAGATTTTAAAATCATTGTTACTTTTTAAGCAATCAATCAAAAAAATAGATGTACAAATTTAACAATGTCAAAAGAGAGACAATTACATCTAAAAATGAAAGAAAAAGATAAAATCAATAAGAAAAACTAAATTAAATCTTATCTGGCAAAGGAAATTTTGTTTAAGAAAAGTTAGCAAAATGACAGTTGGTGAAAAGGAGAAAAAGAAATGTTAGAAAGAAAAGAGCTGGATTTTAAAAAAAATTATTGTTTCTGCAGGAAATTAACCTTGGGCAGATAAGAGATAAATTACCTTTAACAACCACTTCCAACCATTACAAAAACTAATTCATTTATTCATCAAATTCTCACCTTTTATTTTATACCATATTTTCTTAATTATGATATAAGTATATAAAGTTTGATAGGTGGTTAATGGATTCTCGGGCTACTGAATATCCCTATGTGGGTCCGCCCCTTGTTTCATACATGCATGTATTTTCTCATTGATGGATAAAGTGGTTGTAATCTTGAAAAAAAAAGTTGGCTATAAGATTTTCCCATTATGAAAATCACACCCTTCACAAACACATTTGAAAAAATCATTATATGTCAATCTTCGAGCCTACACCTTGGGCATAACTGACACTCGAGAGCCATTTATGATCCCCAAGCAAACCCAAGGTCTTGCTCTTGAAACTAAACCATATGTGGAAGTTTAAAATAGGTGAACACATATACATTCAAACGAAATCTTAAAACATTGTCTTCAGAAAATACTCAACATTAGTTATAAATAACAAAACATCATGAGAAAACAATGGGAACATATAATACCATATATCTATGAAGCCTCAACAAAATTATGGTAGGTGTAGGGGAAAGACCCAAGACATCTCCTTAACTGCTAAACTGAAAGGAAATAGAGACTCCAGGAAGAGAGGAGGATTAACAAAAATCTATCTGCGAATGGATAGGATCTCAACAAAGTTCATGTTGATGATCCTGAGTTCCTTTATTTGTATCATGAAATGATACGGATCGAATGGTATCACTACATTGAATGTACTATTAACTTATAACGTTACAGTAAAACTCTTATTGGCTTGAATGAATGAAAACAACATAACTAGATCAATACATGAGTATTGAATAAAAAACCATTTAAAATTCACTACATATTATACAATGAAAAACAACATGAAAATAATATACATTACAATGTGGGGAGTTTCTCCAAGACAACCATAACCATGAGCGTAGGAATGATACAGCGTCCCGCGGCACATTGGAAGGTCCCATGTTATACCTCGCAAAAGGTATAAGATGCTATCATAAATATGTATCTAATTATGTTCCTTCTCAAAGACTGTGAGGTTTCACATGAAGAATCAATGTTATCCTAACCTACGCGTACTACGTAGTTTTATGGGACTTTCGAGTTATAAAAGGCTCTAACTCATTTAGGTTCTCATTACTACTCCCAAAATCTTTCATATAACTTTATTCTTAATTTTACCCCTTTCAAACAAGGGACTTGTTATATATAAATATATATATTAAGATTGAACAACTCTAAAGTTTTCGTATAAAATAGACCCTTTACACTTTTTCTTAAAAATAATTTTGAAACAAAATGATTGGTTTACAAAGAATCTCAATACTTATAGATCATGTCATAGGGTCCATGCGAAGTTATATACATAAATGACAAAACTCGAGGAATACAATTAATTTCTAAACAATCTCAAACTTGACTCTAAAGGACCTCTTAAACTTTTCCTCTCAACTTTACTTTGATTTTGAAAATGAACAAAATATAATCTAGCACTATTTATTAGGATATGAAACATCTCCCAATTATTAAGGAAAATTGTAAGGATTAATATCAACATAAAAGCGAAAACAGGATTTGATAGAACTCACACTGAAAAGTGAGATTGTAAGACCTCGAAAATGACTTTGGTTAACTGGATCATAACATTCTATTCATGATGGTATAATGTCCTTAATTGGTCTATTATATTGTATTGAGGCAGTGTTTAAGAGTTTAGGTTATTTGGATGTAAAACGTCAAGGGACGACTAAAACGTTCGACGACGAAATCACCTATGTGCCTCATATAAGGTTCTAGGTATTTATATGTGATTTATGAGGTTATAAGGTCTTTAAATGATCTATTATTTTTTTATAGGCAATTTTTCAAGATTCGTGAAGATTACATGTCAAATGTCGAAGAATGTCCATGACGTTCAAAAGTTTTGCGTTGAAATAACCTTGTGTGTCTAGACATGTTTTGTCGAGTTCTACATGTTCGTTTTAGGTGAAATTCATGTGAGAGGTCCTAAACTCATATAAAATCATATTTGGGTTTGAAACTTCCGGCAAAACATCCCCAAGAACCATTCAAGGGTCCTTGTGGAAGGACCCAAAGTTAGTGGCCAAGACTGTCAAAGACAGCCCACCTACAGATGGCATTCGAGCCGAGTGTGTGAGTCAACGCCGTATAGGTGAGGTTTTGTCTATTTTCACTTAGTATTAGGGTATAGAAATCCCAATACTGGACTCAGTCCCTGATCATGGACAAACAGGACAGTCCCTTGGTCAACTTGAAAATTCACCCCACTTCCAAATCAGAGGTTTGGAGTGTCCTAAGGGGTCTTTTGGGTATTTTAAACATGAATATAAGTTTTTAACACTTAGAAGATTTTATTCTTCAAAATCAAAACCCCAAATCCCTTAGAAATTCCTTAGAACTCCATTGGAGCAAAAATTCAAGGAAGGGCTTGGATTGGAGAAATTAGTTGAGATTATTCATAAAATCGAAGAATTAGATTCGTTGAGGTATGGTTTCTGATAGTTGAAACTCTCTTCATCAAGGATCCCAGCTTTCAAAGATGTTATTTAAAGTTTTCAAAGTTGAATTGTTCAATTTTATGATCTATACATGGGTTCTTGCATAAATGGTTTGTAAGTATTGAAGAATGATTGAATTGTTATTTTATTGATAATTTTGAACTAAAATAACCAATGAACCCATGAATTGGATGAACCCTTGTTTTTTACTAAGTTATGGGTTACTTGATATTGATCTAATATTTATGACTTCTAATGTAGTTTCATATAGGCTATTGATTGATGTAACAAATTTAGTAAATTGATATCTATTTTGTATTAGATTTATGATTATGTAGTAAATTATATTAGTGTCATGAATATTGTTATAATTGTATTGAATTGTTGGTTATAGCCATGGGTAAGGGCCTTTTTATATCAATTGTGTGATTTGGCATTGGATTGAGGTATTGAGGATGCAGTGGTGGTAGGCTGCCCTATTTCATTTCTTTTATATTAATTAGACTTAAATTATGTTGTTATAGGTATGGTCCACTTGTGGGGGCGGTGTTATGTGCTTTACTAGCAACTGATGTGTCCTTGTCGGCGCTATTTTATGTAATATGATAATTATGGCCTTGTCGAAAACTACATGAAGTATTATGATGATTATGTGAAGTGTGATAATTTCTATCTAAATGATAAGTAATGTGAAAGTATAGTTGTTCTTCTATTGATGTTATTTAGGTGATTATGTTAGACTATGAGTATGCTTTGTGTGTATATTCTTAGGGTTGATATATGATATTCCTACTTGACTATATGAGTCTATGATGGTCATATTTATGACGATATTATAGTGTATAATATGACTTAGATATGATAAAAGTTATTTATATGTACTTCTAGAATGACATGTGATATGAGTTAAAGTGAAGTATGTAGTGTGTTTGTCTTTGTTGACTTGTGTCCCTCACTTGATGTATGTATTAATTTAAATGATGAGATGTCTTGACTTAGGATATTAATGTCTCTTAGTCTTGAATGTATGAATTATGTATGACCTTGAATGATGTTAAGAGGGTCCTTCATGTGAAATCTTTAACCTAGTGATAAGGTTATGAATGTTGAAGTCGTAAGCTATAATGGTACCTTCAAATAAAGGAATGATACACTTAAGGTTAATTATTGGAACGGCATCATATTAATCCTTAGGAAAGTCATGATGATCTTCTTCTCTCCATTGTTAGGTAGACCTAGTGGACCTTTCTTTTGTCGGGTAAATGTGATTGGGTTATCAAAATAATATGGATTCCCTTTATATGAAAGTTACGTGTAAATTACTCTATGAGAAGGAAGGCTTAAGGGAAGTATTTCTAGTTAAACAATGAGACTATATTGCAAATTATGCCCTTCATAGTCCTTAATCATGTGCCTACATGGGATGTGTCTAAGTTCTAACATTTTCAAGTAGAACACCCTCATTGGAGTAGGTAAGAACTTCGGATTCCATGTCTTGCTATCACGGTCTATGTCAGTCATTGCCTATTCTAACCATATGGAGTAACTATTACCATTATAGAGGTTTTAGGAAGTTTAGTTGGTGGTATGGCACACTATCTATACATTGCCTAATAGGCTTTTCACGTGTTAGTTGGAGTACCTAGGTCTTGTCCAGGACCATCACTTGAATGTCCTTTATCTGTTGAATATCCCCTAAATGAACTAGTGAAAGTAGAGACTTAATTTTAAAAAGTATGTTAAATAATATAAGTACTTATCTAGAGTAGTTAAGGGTTGTCTAGTTAGGGTGTTAAGGGGGCATAGGAATGGTCACTTTGTATCATACCTAGATGAGTCTTAACAATGACACTAGTTAGGGTAGATGTTTTTTTGTGGACATGATCTAAACGTAGGTAGTCTTAGGAATTATTAGGTAGTCTACAAGAGGTCAATCATGTACGTTATCTTCTTAATTTAAATAAGTAAGTCTTTTGATAGCCTTTGGTACGAGAATTTCATATTATCGATATGTTGAAGTGTTGATGTCTTGTAAGTGTGTATGTGTGTTATTATATGTATTCTTGAGGATCATTTAGGTGTGCTTAGGGAGGTTGTATGGGCGGTCTCTCTTTGTATTGCTTAAGTGAGTCTTCGAATATCTTTAAGTGAGAATACTACATGCTAGTAAGTTTAAAAAGGGAAGAGAAAGCACTACAGTGTAACAGTGAATTCCTTCACTTTACAGTGAGTTAAGCTCACTGCTAAGTTGGTTCAAAATGTGTTAAATTGTTTAAACATTATCTTATGTGTTTCAAAGTTGTTAAATGTTACTCTTATGAATATAATACGTTTTTTAAATGAAAAGATGCATATATCCAATAAATATTTTTTTTCATGATTTTCATGCATAATGTCATACTTAGTATATGTGGTTGTACTAATCCATGTTTTTATTTTTCTCTATAATTGTTGGTAGGTGAAGAGCATTTGGGATGCAAGACTATGACCGTACCCTTTTTCAAGTGAAATCGAAGTATGTCCTCAATTGATTCGAGGGAGTAGATGTCTTCTATGTTTCCTATTAAAGTATTGCAATAGACAAAGCATTTCTATATTAGTATTGTGTATGGGCCGTGCCCGAAAAGTATTCTCGTGTCTTATGTTTGATGAGATTGAGACTTAGTATTCTCTATGACTTTATATGAAAGAGTTTTTCAAGACTATGAAGTGTTTTTTGAAAAGTTTTAATTCCTCACTACTTTTCATTATGTATATGCAATGAATGATATGTACGGTCTGGTACACGACCTCAGAGGGGTCAAGTACGCATGTCGCAAATCCGAGATTGACCCTAACTTCTAGGGTATGGTTTCGGGTTGTGATAGAGACATGGGAGTATATATTCTCTCTACGATGAGGAAAGAGATTTAATACATTGTTAACCAAATTTTGAAGTAGAGCACTCAATATCCTCTCCGCCACACAGAAAGGGATCCTTAGTCGTCCAGAGGACTCAGTATCCTCTCTGCCACACAGAAAGAATGCTTAGTCGTCCCATCCTAAAACCCCAAATTTGCTATGATCTTTAAAGTCCCAATTCGTTGGGATAGATTAGTTTCTTCCAAATTCCTTTTTGATTCAATAAAACAACACAATTTCATGAAATCTCACTCAATATATAGCAAGGAAAAACATTCATTCGCAAAAACCTCACTTCAAGAACTCGAAACAACCATTATTAAAGGACGAACTTAAAACTCAAGAATTCATCAAGAACCTCTACATAAACGATTTCATCAACAAATTTAATGGAATGACTAAATAATTGACGTGTGGAAGGAAAAATACATCACAATTAGAAACTTCAGATACCTAAAAGAACAACGTGCTTGATGAAACTTGAAGGAAAAGCTTTGAAGATGAATCATAGCCTTAGCGTCTTCTTGAAGTTATTGAGTGTAGAAATATTAGGACTGAATGAAAGGGTTTTGTTAATGAAAATTGATTTTACTAGGCGCTTAGAGTAATTTTGATGACTCCTAAGGATTTTTAGGATTAAAATATCCTTAAAATAAATAAAATAAGCTGAAAAACGAAATAATTTTCCAGCAGGCACTGAGGTTCGTATTGACCACGTAACACGGAGCCATCACAAACATGCTAATGTTAGCCAATTCTTGTATCTTTCTGGGAAACAAAATTAATTTATTCATAGTTTTTAATTGATTGTGAAGATATCAAGAAAAATTAAGGAATTTTTATGTAGTATTGTAGTTACAGGTTTTCAGAATTAAGCTATATAAGTTAGCTTCTTACATTTTTCTGGTTTAGTCGAGAACTAAATATTGCATAATATATATAAAAGCATCCTTCTCAATTTTATTAAACGAACATATAATTTACGACATTCAAAAGTTACCTTTTAAATGTCAGTTCTTACAAAAAGAACCATTTACAAAAATTAGGGGTACATGAAAGGGTGGACCACATTTGATCTTATTTATGTGCTCTTGCCTTGAATTATTTCTTAAAAAATTGTTTTCAAATCTTGAAATTTACTGTACCCAAACTAACCAACTGGTAAATGTTAGTCTAATGTTAAGGAGACATGAAAATTATATTATTTTAACTTATATTTTTCAAAACAATTTTAAGACTGGAGTTGGAGAAAAAAAATCTTCAAAAAGAAAATGAGAATCTTCAATCTTCGAGAAAGAATCTGCTGCAAAGAAATACTAAAGAAATGGACACTACAATCATGAAAAGAGCGAGACTTAGAAATTTCTTGATGATGCATGAAACAACCGTATGAATTGGGATGTCATACACAACAACAAGGTAACTAATGTTAAGACAACTATTAAATAATAATAGTTATACAAAAAAAAAAAATATAGATATTTGTGACATAGCATTTGTTGCTATACAAAAATAGTTGCATCATATCTTATTTAACGAAGGACGTACTTTATAATTGTGAGTTTTATTTTTACTTATCTTTTGTTTCTTTTTTTTAAGGCAGGGGTTTTAGAAAAGAAATCCAAGAAAATAGAAAGAAAATCTTCAATCGCAGAGAGAAAATCTGTACCAAAGACAAACAAAAGAAATGGACACTACAATCATGACTAGAGCGAGACTTAAAATTTCTCGATGATGCATGGAACAACCTGATGAGCTGAGATGTCATACACAACAAGGTAACTCATGTTATGGCAGCCATTAGATAATGTTTATACAAATATTATACAAATAATAGTAAAATAGATATTCTTGACATATGTTTTGTTGCTAAGCAAAGATAGTACTAGTTCATCCAATTTAATGAAGGACATAATTTCAGAATTGTGAGCCTTATTTTTACTATGTTTTTCTATTTAAATTTAGAGGTTCGGATTGGAGGAAATAAATCCAAGAAATGAGATAGATAATATTTAATCTCAAAGAGAGAATCACTAATGAATAAACATAAAAGAAATGGACACAACAATTATGACAAGAGTGAGAGTTAAAAATTTCTCGATGATGATGCATGGAACAATCTGATGAGCTGGGATGACATACACAAGTACAAAGTAACTCATGCTAAGGAAGCTATTAGATAATAACAGTTCTAAAAACAAATAAAAATAAGTTAAATATTCATGACATGACTTTTATTGCTAAAAGAATTAGTGGCAACTCATTCTATTTCACAAAAGACATACGTTCGAATTCATGAGCTTTATTTTTACTGAGATTTTCTTTGTAAATTATAAATCTAGGGTTGTAGAAAAGAAATCCAAGAAAAGAGAAAGAGAATCTTCAATCTCAGAGCGAGAATGTGCAGCAAAGAAACACAAAAATAATGGAAACTACAATTATGACAAAAGCGAGACTTAAAAAATTTCTCGATGATGCATGAAACAACTTGATCAACTGGGATGACATACACAACAACAAGGTAACTCATCTTAAGGATGCTATTAGATAATAATAGTTACAAATAATTACACAAATAAAAATAAAAAAAGATAATCATGACAAACTTTTGTTGCTAAACAAAAATAGTCACAAATTAATCTATTTTACGAAGGACATATATTTACAATAGTGAGTCTTATATTCTGTTAGTTCTCCATTGTATTTATAAAAATAAGCATCTTCGTCAGTTGAAACAATGATCTATTATTCCATATAACTTCCTCCCATAGAATATGGGTTCAATAAACAAATTAGAGTACACAAAAAATGCATAGAAATATCGATGAAAAGATATTGTTCCAGACATGCCTAAATATTGTCATTGATGAACAAAACGGAGAATAATCAAGAAAACAATAATTACCTGTAAGCTTGGATTAAAAAGTTGGCTATAAGATTTTCGCATTATCAATTTATCTCACCCGTTAAAAAGTACATTCCTAAAGATCACTAGATTTCATTAATTAGTACTCACACATTTATTGTTACTTATTTTATAACTTATAGAACACCCATATTTCTCGATATTTTCAAAGTCCATTTGAACTCATGTTTATTGAACAATTGATTAGTTTCATCTTTATAAAAAATATATACAATGCATTGTTTCTACGGAAAAGGGCCTAAAATACCCTTGAAGTATTGAAAATGGTACAAAACTACCCTTCATACACCTATTGGTTCCAAAATACCCTTTTTACCCACCCATTGACTCCAAATGCCTTTGTCATCCACTTTTGTTTTCAAAATTGACCACTTATTTAAAAGTTTCAAATTTAAACTATTTAAATATTTTTAAAAATATTTGGCGCTCAACTATTGGAGATAATTTAATTTTAATATTATTTATAAACCAACCCACTACCCACCCATTACTAATTAAGCCACACAATATTAACAAACCATTTGTAATATCGAAATCACTCTAAAGACTACAAAAGCAAGACGAAATTATCGATGCTGAAAAGGACATTCAAAATTATTTAGTTCGAATTGAAGACTCAATTAAATTTAGGTTGAACTGCTTATTTAGGAGGACACATTCAATAGGATTTTGTTTCATATTAGAATTCGAAATTTATGATTAAAGATAAAGAAGTAGCACCTCTCGAATTAATTCATGCGCTTTTAAATATAATTCAATAAATATTTATTATTTGTTTTAAATGTTGAAACTTCAATATATTATTTTTTACAAAAGTTATCGATTAAGTAACATCACATAATTGAGACGAATGAATAATCAAAACTAACACAGTAAGACTTTTAAGTTTATCAGTAATTTTTATTTAGACACTGGAATTGTAATTTTTATCAAGGACTTGAATGTATGATAATGTAATTCCATAGACATTTTCTCCTCAATGTTTTAGAAACACTCATTGTAGTAGATTTCTTGTTCTACTTTAGTAATGAAGCTGGATTTTTAATAGGGTGTGATTTAATTAGTAATGGGTGGCTAGTAGATTGGTTAATATTATATTAATAAGTAAAATTATAAAAAATAATTGAGCGTCCTGTATTAAACAAATATTTAAACAATTTCAATTTAAAATCTTCAAATAAGTGGTTAATTTTGAACCCGGAGGTGCATGAGAAGGGTATTTTGGAGCCAATAGGTGTATGGAAAGGGTATTTTGGAGCCAATAGGTGGATGAAAGGTAATTTTGTATCATTTCTGGTACTTCAAGGGTATTTTAGACCCTTTTATTTTATTTCTATTAAATTTCATCTTCATATACGAAAATTTACTTAGACGTTTGCATTTCTATTCATGTGTATGTCACCTAAAACTCATATTTTAGTTGAAAGATTTCTGCAATGATTTTTTACTATGAGTACCCATTCTTATTTCTACTTTAAGGAAATTAAATATTTGTTTTATTTTCTAATAAAAGTAATGAGGTAATCCATTTGTGGCTTAAACAAAAGTTTCTATTAATAGATGTTATACATTGACCCTCGAAAAGGGCTAAAGAGGGGTTCGTACAGTCATTATAAATGTTATGTGTGTGGTCAATTTAGAATAATCATATCTCTCAGAAAATAAATAATTTGGTGAATAATTACCTACAAAATTAAATATCTTTGAGTGCTCTTTCCAACGCCACCAATTTTGTTTCATTTCATATTTAAAGTAAAACGATATGCCTGATTTAGTGAAGCCTCTTGTTGGAAGAGACCTCAACAGTTTTTAAAGAGATAGTTTGGTCTTTTCCCGTTCCTTCTAGTCCTAAGCGATGTTTTCCCCACCCAATTGAGGGACTAAATAGTGTTAAATTTTTTTTCACGTACTTCAAAACATAAATGAATTAGAGCAAGGTTCCAAGAGGAGAAAAGATAGGGTTCAAGAATTCTTCAAGTATCAATCGATTGCACCAAGAACTTTTGTTTTTAACATGTATGTAAGACTATTTATAATGTTGGACTAGTTTTTCCTCAAACACGAAATCTCAATCGAATAAAAAATTGTCACATCTAAAATATTCATTCAAAGTTCTTGAGATTGAATTTATTTCTATAACAATTGAAGTTTAGATTTCCTTTGTTTTTTAGAATCTTATAATATTATTTATGCTTAGTATCAAAAGGACTTGTATGAAAGTCTCTAATGTAATGACTTTGAGTTTGAAAGATAAATAGAATTTTGAGTTATCATTGGTTTTGTCTAGACATCTATTCTCGTAATAGAGGTTCCATAGAGGTTAGAGTTATGGAATTTCTCAGTACATCATTCCTTTAAACACTTTTTTACAAATTATTATAATAATTATTATTTTTGCAATTAAGTATTTTCAGACATTCCAATCGAGTTTACATTGAGGTAAATTTTTATTTGAAGCCTATTTTAACTTCAGTTACTCCTCTATTAAGCAGTCAACCAAGCCAAGGGTTCGCTTGGGGATCATAAATAGTTCACGAGTGTCGGCAACGTCACTTGTGTAGACTCAGGTGTGCAAAACATTGTGTCATAACACAAAGTTAAAGAGTCCTAGGATGTCTATGAAATCAGGTTTAGTAGAGTCCTTCTTTCGGTGTGAAGCACGTCATATCTATAATTCGGAGGATACAACATTTAGGTACATTCACTTTTTTCTCACTCTTGTTCGTCTGATAGAGTTTAACTCTAGAAAAATTTTCGATTACTGGTTCTTACACATTTTTTTTCAGAGCATGACTCTATCAAGAGCTGTTTGAGGACGTCCTATTAGGAGGAATGTTAAGATGATCAGATGCACCAAAAGTGAAACCCCCTACGATAGATGTCACCAATGTGGAATTGAGGAATGTTATCCTGATGGTGACTTAGATTGTTGAAAACAAGGCTAGTCAACAAGGTGTTGATCTTCATAATGTGGCTTATGTATCAAGAATCCTTATGTTTTTGAGGATGAACCCCCTAAAATTCACAAGGTCCATGGTCTTTGAGAATCCAACGAACTTTGAGGAAGAACTTCAAAAAGTGTTGGACGTCAAAAGTTTTTCTAATGTAGAGCATGAGGAGTTAGCCTCATATGAACTCAAAAGTGTTGTTACGATGCGGTATGATCAATAGAAAAAGAACAGGGGAGCAGGTACACCACATTTAAGTTGGGATGCATTTCAAGATGGTTGGTTTGAGCGCTTCTTTCTCGAAGAGCTAACCGAAGAAAAATTAAGAGTTCATTAATATGAAGTAGGAGTAAATGTGTTACGACCTGAGAGTACCCCCTAAGCGTAATACAGTGTAGAGGTCTTATACATGTCCTTATCATTCATTCATTGCATGGGTATGAAAATTCGTGCTGATTTAATCATTTTCATAATATAACACAAGCCATAAGAGTCATCTCTTTAAAAATCATAGATACTAATTTATGTCTATAAGTCTCATCTTTCCATCATAGACAGAACTTCAATATAATAGGGACACCACCCTTACAATATAAAAGGAACACTACTATTCTATTACAAGAACTTCAAGAAACTTTTAACATAAAGGTCCTTGAATCATTAAGGATGCACCCGAACATGGGAATAGTGATCCAAGCTCTTCATTGTGGCAAAAGTCCATTAGTCATCACCACCTACACTTGCTGTAAAAAGATGAAGAAGAATGGTATTAGTACAAGAATGCAGAAAGTATGATAACCATGCAAAAACATATTTTTAAGAGGACATTTAGTTAGAAAGCATGCCTCATGTCATTTAAGTTAAACTCCTTAAGCATTTGATACAACAAGAATAATATAGTTGACATACATCATAAGACATGAATAACATTAACAATAACACATAAAGTCATTTATCACATTTAAGAAACATTCAATATCTCCAATACATTATCTTTCCTTTGTACCTTAGATCCTTACCTCAAGCAACCCTTAAGTAATACTTAGTGCAATGCATGAATAATGTCCCATTCCACCATTCATACCAATGTATCATCTTAAGTTCACCAAGGGTGATCATTCATATGACCTTCATCAATCAAACCACATATATTCATAAGGACATAGAATATCATGAAACATAATCTGTACATCAGAACCATCACCTAAGACAACCCCAAGTAACACTAGTGCAATGTGCTACTATGAAGTGTTACCATGAAGTCATCGTCGACTAGGCACATCATACTTAATTAAATACAACACATGCATTTAAGATTAGACATAAGACCAACATACTTCATACACCTCATATACGGAATCATTCATTCATTATACATTATTCATAATCCATTTGGTCTTTATGCACATCTCATGAAAAATATACATGTCCATACCATAGGAAACACTATAATGAAACCATAGTCAATATTGCATATTTGGAGTTCAGCTCATCAATACATCACAAGACCTTACTCATAGCCCAAATCTAAATCTACTAATGTAACGTATATGTAAATACATAAACTCACACATACCAAGTGAACTTACAAAGAGGTCACAAGAATTGTCCTATACCTAATACATCATCTGAACAAGTATAGACAACAACATGCATACTAAGTGAAACCAACATCATGTATATCAAATGAGATTAACAACATACATATTATTTATATCAAGTATGTTAACATCATAACGCCATTCATAAGATATATACATATACATAAAGAACCCATCCTAGAACTACTCTTAATACTCACTTGTCCAATCTATAGGCAAAGTCTCATTCCCTTACCTACACTAAGTCACATATATTGGGTAGTCCTTGTTAGTGTTTATAGTATTACTTTCATTTGTTCATTTTAAGATTTGGATGAACCTCCGTTTTTTTGTGAAGAAACACCTCTCATTGTCAAGTTCACTCGATGCTAAGCTAAATTCCCTTTTTTGAAGAACCTTTACGTCTTTCTTTAACATTAGTTCATAAGATAGGCCTTAGGGTATTAACCCCTTATATAACATATACACGGCTCATAGGTTATATGATGAGAATGTCCTTTCATCAAAAACCCAAAACATGTGAGAATGTCCTTTCACACAATCATAACATCCATAACATAGTTTAGTTTAAAGTAAAATTTAGGAAATATTTCAAGGGACTCTCGTTCACTAGATTATCATTAACCTTCTTTTTTCATACATTCATGTGTGTTTAAATATTTGAGAAAACCTTTCACATAAACACCTTTAGACAACACGTGTTCGTACTTTACTAGTCATATACTTTTCATGCACAATATTACATAAAGGTGGATAGAAAAATTATTCGTTCAATCAACACCCTCAATATTTCATTCTTATAGTTATGCATGGGGGGTGTGTGTTACATATTGATCCTTCTGACCACATAATAGAAAAAACATCGTTATTGAGGGAAACTCCCTTCAAAGGATCATAACATATTTATAATATCCCCAAGTCATGGACAATTCACATATAAAGCATTTAGGGATTGTAGATCATACACCAACATTTCATCATAGGAGATAAGAGCACATTAAAAATTTGAATAGACCAATCCTAACATGTATAAGCTAACACTTTCATATAGGGGTTATTTCAGTAGAGTTCATTCAACAATAGTAATTATCACAATCAAGCAGTAGACAATACATTACCGTAACGTCCTTATTCACATTATACTTCACATTATCAATACACCCTAATCATGATACTAACATTGAGGACTATATACACAACCTTCATGGACACCTTCATACTAATATTCATCATAATAACAATTTAAATTGCATCTATTTCCCTTAAGGACATGATTACAACATGTATAGATAGGGAAGAGATAAGCACCGCCACCATAAGTGGACTAAACCATACAACATAAATTCTAATAATACAGAGAAGAAGTTACGCAAACTTACTTATTTTCCAAGACATGATCATAATTGACCAATTCTCAAAAATTCAAAACAATATTTAAAGATAGTAATAGCATTCAATAGTACATCAGGATCTAAGTTTAATTCGATTAACATCCAATCAAGATCACAGAACACATTTTAATGCTAAATTGAGATATTAGGGAGATCATGGGTTCTTCAAGGATTTTCATTGAAAATCATCCTATAAACCTTGATTTAACATTGATTCATCCTTATAATGTCTTCGAAAACAATTTGAAACTGAACCCATGCTTAGATTTGAAATTAGAAATTTCATCATTTAAACTATTTTGATAATCATTAATAGAACTACTTTATTGAAAGGTTATCCAAGGATCAAAATTAATAAAACCTTATAGATTGAAGACCACTTAAAATTGAAGAAAAAATCAGGTAAAAAGTGATCTCTTAGCGTTATCTTGAGATTGACCTCCAATGGAGTTTTTGAGAGAGTCTATATTTTGAGGGAAGGCTTTAGTTTTGAAGAATGAATTCTAATTCTACATTAAGGTATTTTAAATAAACTAAAATACTCTAAAATAGGTAAAATAATCATCCACCATTTAATTAGAACGTGGGGTGAATTTACCAATTTAACCCTTGGTTGGCCGAGACTTTGGCACTGTTGCAGGTGGCCATTGACAGACCATCAATTGATTGAATGTTCCATCCTATTCATCCCGTGGCTGAGGCTTGTCGTTTTTGGGGTCTAAGCTACCATAGCTAAGTCTGGAGCCGCGTCCCTTTTCTACGGGCGTCAATTGCCTAACAGTGCGTCATTTATGGTCGTTGCTGAAGATATCTTGGCCGCTGCATGGGCAATGTCTGGTACCACCTCAAGGACCCCTAGTGTGGTTCTTGGGGAGTCATACCCGGATATTTCGACCCTAAACACGACCATCTAGATAGTAGGGTCACCTACCATCATTGAATACTCCAAATGACACTTCAAAAGTGAAAAGACTAGTTTTAGATGTCTTGGTCGCCCTTTAACATTTTACCTTTAAAATATTTAAACCAACTGTTAAAATCTGTTCTCACCTTATTCGAAAGTTATTATCTCTTAAAACTCATGAGAGGCTCTAGTTCATAATAGTTCATTTTGGGGGTAATAATAGTATGATTGTGCTAGAGTAAACCCTTATGTTAACTAAGCTATCCCGCTATGCTCTGGAGATTTAGTTGATATGAGGATCAAGATGTGTTTTTTTTGTATCAAGGCAAGCTCGCTTAAAAGGTAAGGTAGGTAAGGTGGCAATGTTAAATGGGTTTATAGAAATAGACAACCCCATGATTCATGTACAGTAGGTTGAGGAAGACAATTTGAAAGAAAAGGAAGATTTCTTCAATAAAAGTTCTAAGGCAACTAATAATGAGTCCCTCCAAGAGAAGATCGGGAATGTAAATCGGTCATCCATGTATCAAAGGTTATCTGAGACTGATCCATTTTCAGCTAGTGCTCATGTATCAAAGATAAAGAATTATTGAAGGAAGAAAAACTCCTAGATTTGTAGAGATCATATTTTTCAGTCGGAGGGCAGTATGGCACAACTATTCATTCGCAACCCACTTTGTGGTAAGTGTCGTAAGTTTTAGCCAGGAAAATCCATGTTGGTATTGATGGCTGTTACTAGTGTTTAATAAATGATCACTTTTCTAGGGAATACATGGTGGAATCAGGTAGTGAGGCAGGAGGGCCAAAACTTCTTCAGCACCTCTACTGGGTAGAACTACACCAAAGGGAGCTACTTCAAGAACATGTCGAGGTTCAAATCGTTTGTATTCTATATCAAGTTTCAAGGATAAGGAGATCTCCCTATGTTTTTTCTAGTGGTATTCTTAAATTATTTTTTTATTGATATAAAGACCTTACTTGATCCAAACATGAATTTGTCTCTTATGGCTCTTTATTTATCATGGAGGTTCGAAGATTTTCTTGTACAACTTCTCTATCCCTATAGTGTTTCTATGCATATGGGTGAGCCTATCCTACTTGGAAGAGTGTACTGTGAATGTACCATCTCTATCTATCACAACGACACCATGACCGACTTAGTTTTGGTAGATATAGTGGATGTTTATTTTGGTCTAGTTATGGACAGGGTCCTTGCTTGTTATGCCTCAGTTGAATGTAGAGCTGGAGTAGTCAAGTTTTTGTTTCACAATAAGAAGGTTTTAAAGTGAAAGATGTAACATCTCGCAACTAGAAAGAACTATAAAAGAGTTTAAAATATTGAAATAATTATTTATGGGAAGTGTAAAAGAATTCTTGAAACATAAATAATTGAAAAGTGAGTTTTTGGTCAGCTTCAAACGGCCATAACTCCTAGCTCAAGAGGAATTGGGTGTAGTTCTAGATATTGTTGGAAATCTCTCGGAAATATCTTTCCAAAGTGAAGATTGTAAGATTTAAATTTCATATGAGTGATTTATGTTCTTTAGAAATTGGGCAATAGAAACAAGGAAATTGCCCAAATTTGGATTCATAAAGGGTAGTTTAGTCGTTTCCTTATCCTATTAATTTATTTTGTTTTTGGTAATCAAGTCAGAAGTCTAAGTTGAATTAGATAAGTTTAAACTTCCAACAAAAGAGTTAGTGTTTTAATAGAAAATAAAAGATGAGGAGAAAGATGAGAAAGGAGAAGGGCGTTCAAGATTCGTCAAAATCGTCGAATTAACTTGTGGATTTCGTTAGGGGTGATCCCTAAAAAGGTATGTGGGTATATGTCAACATGGGATCCGTTCCCCTATGTGCAAATCATGGTTTATTCGGCGTGTTTTCATTCCAAAAAGATTAATTTTGAATAATCTCGAATTGTTTTTCTTGAATATCTTTCGATCTCTAACATGAGTTGAGATTTAGGAGTTCTTTTTGATTATATAAGAGTTTTTTTTTTGAATTTATTGTGTTTGATCCTCGCATATATTATGTGGGAACTTAAATCTATGTGAATTTGATAAAAAAATTGAAAAATAATGATTTAACGTCAGACAAATGAGATGAAAATTCTTCAGGCGTATCCTTGGGGGGCGGCAGGCGCGGAACATCCAATATGTAGCAAAGGGCCTGGGGAGGTGCGCCTCTAATAAGCCATTTTGGTGCCTCAGTTACCTAGGGGTTGCGCGGTGCACCCAAGACGCGCCGGAATCGGCAATTTTTGTTGACATTTCATTTGTTAGTCTGATTAAGCCTTTTAAAAGTGCACTCTAAATGACTTCCTATCATATAGAAATCATCCACAAACATGAATTACCACCTTTAATCCATAAGTTCAAATTCGTGGAGAGTTTAGATCCAAGTCTAGAAAGTTCTTAAAGTCTTTTTAAGAAGTCTTATACAAATACTTTTAAACTTAGTTTTAATACATAAAGATCAAGTTGAGTGAAGATTAAAGTTAAGAAGAAGAAGTTCATTCCAAGTTCCATAACTCTCTCACGAACGTTTTAACTTTGTTCTTAAGACTTAAATTTGAGTTCAGTTCAGAGTGAAGTTAAGCCTTTTCTTTAAGGAAGTAAATGGGGACTAAGTATTCCTAAAAGAGTGTAGAATATTTTCACATTTGAATAAGAATGGAACATATATTTCCAAAGAGTGTTCGTGCTAGTTTTTCAGAAAACAGTAATAGCATTCAAAAGAAAGTGGGCAGCGTAAATAGAGATTTCAAAAGTAGCCTTTGAGCTATGTTTTGAGCATTAATCGCAAATCATAGAAGTAAGTTTGTTTCATAAAAAAACATAAGATCTAATAAAATGATAATTTTGGGAGTAGTATTGACCACCAATATGGGGGAGAGTTCAGATAACTCCCTGCCCCCATAAACCATGTACCCACCATTGGTATAAAAGGGCCATACTTTTTAGATGATTTCTTTAGTACTTTTTATCATAGACTAGTGGATCCATTAGGCAGTTCAAGTCAGATATCGATTGCATGATTTAGGATGGACCTGGCAGCCTAAGGCAAAAAGTTGTATCGTCACCCTAGCTCTAAAGTAATGGTTATGAGTTTGAGAAATTCCTACAGAAATCAAATGTATTGATATATATATATATATATATACAATAGTGTATTCGTATTTTTACATACATCTCAGAGTTATTTCTATCCTTAAATACATTAGGAATTTACAACATGTTTCTTAACAACTTTTCTTTATACTGCACTTTCTTTTGAATTGTTTTATATTGAAATGAGTCAGTATTATTGATTTATGTTATTCATGAGTTGAGCAGATCCAAGGTAAATGTTCCTTCTTACTATTTTAAAGCATAAGTTATTTTGGAGTTCCAACTCACATACTCGTACATATAATATACTGATTCTTGTTGGCTTGTATCCTATGACGATGAAGACATCAATAACAAGGATCGGCATCAAGTGCATTATTGATGTAGTTGAGAAATCAAGAGCCAGTTGGTTAGCCTCCTTGCATTCGAGAGGACATATTTTATTGCTTTCTAGTTAGTTCATTAGCATGTGGCAGGGTTTGTCCCAACCTCCGTCTCATTCATTTTACATACTTCATAGAGACTTAGTAGTTCAGTTGTCTCTACACTGTTTCTTTAAACATTATTTGAATACATGAGTTGCCATTTGGGATAGGTACTTATATATATATTGGAGGTATATTTCTTGTTATTAAGTCTTATGCTAAGTTAAGTAAGCCAGGCTAAGGGTGCGCTTGAGGAAACAAATTGTCATTGAGTATCGCCCACGCCCTGAGTGTCGACTCGGGTTGAGGCAAAAGATAGTTCACCATTGTGTAAGGGTAATTTCATTTCAAACCTTAGGTCATAGAGTTATTTTATAAGCGTTTTATCTATCACTTAGTTCGAGTTAATGAATCTAGAGTAGAGACAACACATCTATCTAGTTAGTTCAAGTTTTGTGTAAGTTTCTATAGGTTTTTCCTCATGATTTCATTGAGTACCTCCCGTGAGAGAAATACACTTTAAAAGAGATATTCTTCTTGAGACTCAACCAATTTATTCATATAGAATGACTCAATCTAAGTTAAAAGAATTAAAATGTAGTTGAGAGATCTTCTTTATAAGGGTTTCATCTGACAAAATATCTAACTTTAGGGTCGCTCTAGTATTATTCGTGAGGTAGAATGATGGTTTCCTTTACATCACAAGTACAAATTTGTGTTAAAAAAAAAGAGTAGAAGTCATAAAAGTTGACCAAAACAAATGAGTCTAAAAAAGAATAAGATGAACTTTACAAGGTTCATAAGGAGACAAACATTTATTCTCTGGTCCCTGCGTCCAATCAGACTGATCCTCATGCATTCAGATATTCAAATTCAACTTAGTGTAAATAGAAGATGTAGCGTAGCATGAGGTGGATCGTGCGCGCTTAAACTAATAAGAACGGAGCTTATCCTTTTGAAAAGATCTGTGAAATCTACCACAATATCAAGAATACGATCACAACATCAATACAATCATACATACACTAAAAACACATAAAACTTAGATGGAGAAATTATAGAATCAGACGAGATTTGTCGGACCAGTGCAGGAATTTTTTCTATTTGACTCAATCAATAGGACCTATAATATTCATCAAATTCATGTACAAAAAGTTTTCTCAATTTGGGGCCTAAGACAGTGAAAACAACAATCAAGCAATAAATTAACAATAAATCTTATCTATGGCAACAACTTTAGCACCTAAATTTACCTCAAAAGGAAATTTACCGACTCAATTCAATTAACCACGTATCATTGAAAATTATAGATATGTGGGACGCTGAATTATTTAAATTGTAGCTTAGATGAGTGAGAAATTCTATATTTAATTAAAGAGAAAATATTCCTTCACTTCCATATCATCTTTAAATACAAGACATGACTCATGTAGCAAAAGTCCTGCGACCATGACCTTGTTGGTAAGTTAAACACCCATGAATGCAAGGGGAGATTTAGTGAACACGAAGGTTAGCAGAGTCTAGGTCCCCACACACACGATTAAGTCCTCCAAACGCAAAGGCTCACGAATGCAGATGAGACTAACGCGAACAAGAAAGATACTCCCACTAGTATATGAATATGATCCTCTACTATGAAGATAAAAAATAGTCCACACCAGCTAATGCATATAAACTACATCGTCAAGTTCCAAATTCTCCAATAGGGCACTCTGAATTCTTTCAAAACCCTATAATTGTAAAAGATTATGCAACCCAACCGAATTTGATATTCTAGGATCAATGGAGATGTCACTATTACCATACGAAGTCATCTCTAGGAAAAGTGGGTCCCATTCCCAAACTCTTCTTTATGCGATAATTCATAAGAAGACTAAGAATCAACCCAGAAGCCCTGTGACCTAACAAATAGTCATTATAGACCAAACTCAATATTTGGGTGCAAAAAACGGTGAATGAATTTTCGTGTGATCTTATTTACTTTGAATGTTGACTAAACTAAAATTTAGGCCTGAAGTTAAATGTTAAAAAACTTTTGCATACACTCATAGAGAAATCTTTGGGAGTAGTGTCAACTATGCTACTTTTCTAAATTGATCCTTTCAGAGGTGATGTAATTGTAAGAATTTAATTGGAAGGTCATCATATTGAACTTCGTATAAAAATTGACTATTCAAGATTCAAAAGCTCAAAAATACTAAAACTCTCAAAAAAACTATACGAACGACAAGATAACCAAATTATAAGTCTCTTATAGAAAACATTAAACGATGAATAAGAGACATAAAAAATTAAGTATATACAGTTCATTACAGTGAGAGTTTTTGTACTATAGTTTTCATATCACATGGAGTTAATTCCACAATTTTTTTTGATAACTCATTGAGTTTATAAGAACTTTATTTGTTATTGTTTTAATAAGTATTTTCCTACTGTTTCTGTAATAATTTTGCTTCTAAAAATGTTTGATGGGTTTGATTGGGTTACTTAGTTGGTTAACCACGTGGCAGCTTTCGTGGGTCTCCCTCATGATACTTTGGATTTTTACGAGTTTACGTCATAAAAAGGTATAATCTATCTAATGTGAATTTGTAAAGTAAACTCATATTATATACTTAAAGTTTCACTTTAAAAAATTGATTATTATTAATCACTAAAATGAACAACATGTAAATTGTAGCTTCACCTCTAAATTACGTTAACATGAAAAGAGAAATAGACAGATTAATTAACCAGATTTGAATTTTTAAAAATGTCCAAATACGAGGAATACAATTATCATATTTTCAAAAGAGTAAATTCAATATTAAAGATCATATTAAATATTTTATCACATATATTCAATCATATTTGCCCTCTTTTAAAATTAGTATTCTATATACACGCCTCAACACTTTATCTCTCAATCTGAATTTCGTCATTACTCTCATTTGGGAGATTTTTGTTGAATAAGTTTGGTTTCTTTATATCTTCATATAAATTTATATACATGGCGTCGTAAAGATCTTGAATTAAAAACTTGTCGCGAAATAATTCTGTGTGTGGCTATAATTATTAGTGCTCAAATTTTTGTATGTAATCTCCTTACAAAGTTTAATTTCTCAATAGTATTTACTTGTTACTTGAGATGCATGAATAATTTGAGAAATTTTTGGGTAAAGTTTTTTAAATTTCTTTTTTGGAAATTACACACATCCTTATTGTAATAATAAAAAAAAATTGTTCACCACTTATTTGTTTCTAATGATATTTTTTACGTGATTGTTTCTTTATCATTACTAATCTCTAAAACCATTTTGTATGAATAATTTTATAAAGCAAAAGAAATTATAAACTTTATGAAAACACTCTTTATGTTAGGACCGAAAATAAGCAGGTGTAAACGCGGAAGGCTAGCAAAGCAAACCTCAAAAGATCACGAGTAAGAAGACAACGAGAAATATATCAAAAGACACAAAGATTTAACGTGGTTTGGTCAATCGACCTACGTCCACAAAGGAGATGAGAAATCTACTATAAATATGAGAGTACAAAATACAGAGAGAAACAAGCTCAACAAATTCACTCGGAATACATGAGAGGTTCACACAAGTTATAACGTATCCAGCTTGTGACCCATAAATTCTCTCCCTAACCAAACTCTCAAAGCTCTTAAGACTACATTGTGAATGCTAATTAAGTTAGAAGGAACATGCCTCTATTTATAGAGTCCTAAACCTTTGCCTACCAAAAAAAGGATTAGTCAATTAAAAACCTTTTCCTAAAAGGAAAATGTATTTATGGTAAGAAATCAGCGCAAATAAAACCCAACAAATCTCCCCCTTGGCCTGAATTTCTGACAAAATAAATTTCTCCACCTTCTTTACTTAATCTTCAACAACTTGCTTCTCCTCTCCATAAACTCCTTTGCAAAATTTATGTCTCAACACAGAGAACCTCTCTGAAACAATTTCTCCAACAAAATCTTCATTATTGTCAAAAAGGTTGCGGCTAATACTACACCCGCCAAGATGAACACCTCTTTCTAACCTGGTTCAATCATCGATTATCAAACCACTGAACCTGACTCCATCATTTAATCTGGCTCTGATACCACTTGTTAGGACCGAAAATAAGCAGGTGTAAACGCGGAAGGCTAGCAAAGCAAACCTCAAAAGATCACGAGTAAGAAGACAATGAGAAATATACCAAAATACACAAAGATTTAACGTGGTTCGGTCAATCGACCTACGTCCACAAAGGAGATGAGAAATCTACTATAAATATGAGAGTACAAAATACAGAGAGAAACAAGCTCAATCAATTCACTCGGAATACATGAGAGGTTCACACCAGTGATAACGTATCCAGCTTGTGACCCATAAATTCTCTCCCTAACCAAACTCTCAAAGCTCTTAAGACTACATTGTAAATGCTAATTAAGTTAGAAGGAACATGCCTCTATTTATAGAGTCCTAAACCTTTTCCTACCAAAAAAAGGATTAGTCAATTTAAAACCTTTTCCTAAAAGGAAAACCTATTTATGGTAAGAAATCAGGGCAAATAAAACCCAACACTTTATTCCATTTCATATAATTGGATTAGTCAAAATTTGAAAATTATTGCTAAAAGAAAATTTTCTTTACCTAATTACTATATTATATTAGTCAAACAAATAAGTTTCATTTATAGGTTTTAAAAAACCCACTCTATAACACAAAATTTATACTAGCACCCACTCCAATATCAAGTCATCAAATAAATGTAACATTCTTAGAACTTTATTCCTTATTTTCCACATTATAGTGCTTTAATTTTTTATGATATTTTAAATATGTTATTTTAGAATCAAATTTAAGGGCATTTTGTAAAATTTAGGGAGCACCCCTAGAAGTAACCGGTGTCGTCATCCTCTAAGAGAACTAAGACCAACCTCTTAAGATTCGCCATTACATTTCATACGTTAAAAAAAGCGAAAAATTAAATATTTTCGTCTACCTCTACTTGATGAGGTTTACATAGAACTCTTGCATACACATAATATATACATAGGGAGTTTACATAGACTGCTCGCATAGAAAGTACTACATAGGTTTCTATATTTATTGCACATACAAAATATAGCAATATAATATCATAGGAAGTGTAGGATAAGTTTCACATATAAACCCTCTAAATCAAATACAACATTCGGGCATAACCCTTACTTCATTACAACAAAGGTCACATATAGGCATATACAATAATCGTCTTTAAATGAAAAGGAATGAACTAAATGTCTTTAAACTAGAACAACATCAATAGCTAGATAGTGGCATCGTCCTCGGAAAGTGAGGACCTACCGAACTTGGAGAATGAGAGTCCAAGTTATCTCAAATGACCCTTCTAGAAGCTCAATGGTCGGAACCTACATGATTGTAGAAACATAGAAATATAGGTTAGTACACACTTTTACATGGAATATGAAAATAATACATTTGAAATCATGCTAAATGTGACATTTGTTTAAAATCATGCTAAGTTACTTTGAAAAAGCCTTATGCACAATCAAGAACACTCATAAGTCAATAATCACATATTCCTTAAGACAATGTCATGTTCACAACAAGACCAGCATCATCAAGTATAACCAGCTGAACATGTATGATAACATAATTGAGTACATAACCATACAACCTTCAACATCATTATATAACCACAAAGTGTATATCAGATGTTCATAAAATTACAACCTATACAAGACCTCACTCATAAATCAACATAAAGTCCCTAAGTGAAATGACCAAGTAAATCCCCATAACCTTACTCAACCAAGTAAATCGAACGATGGAACATAAGCAATGTCTAGACTCACATAACATAACATTAAGAGTAATCATTATCATACATTGCGATATAGACTAGTGGCATGCTCATAAATGAAACTAGCATCATATAGTATCATCAACATGTAAAGTCAACAGATGAATATCAGTAACTTTAAAAGAGCATAAGAACATAAGAACGTCCTCCTAAGACTTCCCTCAAAGGCCAACTAGTGCACTGTATAGGTTTAGTCCCATAACCCTACCTAGAGTAAGTCAAACTCCTTATGTCATCTTAGTTTAAGTTCACTTTATTACATAATTTTACTTTTGGAAACACATTCCTTAACAAACATAGAGTACAAGAGCTAAATGCGGAATTTGGTGTCAAGAAACCCTACACCAAATGAAGATGGACTACTTTCCAAGGTAGTACCAAAACATGAACATAGCATTCTAGGTGGATCCACTAGTCATTATTCCTATGGGGGCAACATAGTTCAAGAACTAGGAGATAAACTTCGGACCCTCTTTATATGCATTGCATTATAGTCTCCAATCTCATGATTATAATAGTGAACCTACCTTCCATACTTGGGAAGGGACACTCCTCACTTCTAGTTCACTCTTTGCTAAGCTAGAGTCCCTTTTTGAAACGTCTTTAAGCCTTTATTAACTTAGTATATGTCATAGAGGACTAAAATTTTGTATATTATCATCATTATCTCATTAGGAATTGCATGAGAATGTCCTTTCATTGCAACCCTTCAGTTGTGAGGCTAACACGTTATCATCATCATGTCATAGTAAGGCACATAGGTAGTTCATAACCAACCGTATATTAATACATCTTAATCATAATATTACAATCCATATAGTCAATACATTTCAATTGCATTCATCATAAAATCATCAATATAAAGTAATCACAAACAACACTTCAATTAAACATCATCATTATGTACTAGACATCATAATTGCAGTAAAGGATTCAAGATCATAAAGTCTTACTAATTCACATTCATAAGACTCCTTTAATATTTTTACAATCAACCAACTATATTCACCCATCAAAAGACATAATAACATCATACAATAGTAATCTATACAAGATTTAAGTCAATTGATTCACCACTAACCAACTCTACATCAATTCACAACCTAGGGATATAGGAATACAGTTAATCATGAGTTACTCAAGAAATTTATCCAATCCCAAGAATAAAATACCCTATTGTTTCCATGAGTGAATTAGAATAGATAAAACAAGTCTAACAATCAACACATTCTTCATTTCCCATCAATTCATAAGCAAGATCTAAGATTTGGGGAAATAGGGGAAAGAGACATGTTCCAAAGAAAACTCTAACAATTAACATCAATTACTCAATAATATACACTTAATTAGCCTTGGGTAATCACAACTAGTCATAATCAATCATCCATTTCAAGTTAAGAAGAAAACCCATTAGAAGAAGAAAACCCTTGGAGTTAGGTGATTTAGAAATCAACTTTGAAAAGGATCTCTTCGGGAAACGAATCCTAAGAGTGAAAAACCAATACCTTATTGAAGTTTTATCCACGAAATTTGAGAAGAAAAGTTGAGATCTTGGTGTTCTTCTCTATACTTCATTTATCTTTCGACGTAGGTTGAGTTGAGAGAGAAAGTTGAGAGAGGTGAGAACTTTTGGGTTTTGATTTGGGAAGTTGATAGATTGAGTAAAAATGGCTTACAGATGATCTAAAACCAATATATACTCATCCCTAAAATTACCCAAAATACCCTTCACCTTAATTTGGTCTTTTGGAGAAGTAAAATTGACTTAATAATGATGCTAACGAATCTTTGAAGTGGCATCGCGTTGCGGGAACATTTTTTTTCAAAAAATCTGGTTTGAGACAGAATACCCCATGGAAACCCTGCATCACATTGAAAATTTATGCCTTCCTTGTTTTGGCTCTGAATCTTGGCTTCCGCAAGCTTCTCTGGCAACTTGTTTGCCAATGTTTTGGTCCAACTCAATGACCTCTTGAAGGTTTCTTGGGGAGTTGTTATTGATTGTTTGGACCCTTTGTACTATATTTTACCTATTTAATGTCTTTCAACAAGTTTTAGACTCCTTATGACACTCCCAGAACTTAACCAAACATAGGGAAGTCTAATAGTTCAATTTTGCTAGTTTCCAGACGTCAAGGTATTTTATTGACACTAAGACTCTAATACTTCTAAATATACTTTCTTAGGTTAGTATAGGTCTGGAAATATAATTTTAATAATAATTAGGTAGGTGAGACTCTATTTTAGGTCATGGAACTTCCTGAGTGTTAGATTATCCCCCCCCCTTAGGAACTCGTCACCGAAGGACACTAAAATCTTTTGAAGTGAAAGTATAGACTCAATGATAGCAACGCAACCAACAAAAACAAGAAAAACATAATCATAATGGATCAAAACTCTAATAAACATAATAACATGGCATTTACCCAGAGCAACTCAAAACATCAATTACTGTATATAGGAGCACCATATAACAACATGAAGAATTTCCTTCTCAACATCGACATGAGCTCAACAACACATAAAGAGTCACTTATGAAAAGACTCATTTAAAAACACATAAACATGCTCAATATCATTTTATTAAAGCAAAAAATTACCAAATATCACTAATAAGTGAAATTCAAGCAAATGAACATCTTTTCATGAATACTTGTTTTAGCAAAACTTTTAGGGATAATGCCCAAGTACCCCCTCAATCTATGCCCGAAATCTCAGGGACACACTTATACTATATTAAGGTCCTATTACCCCCTGAACTTATTTAATTAATATTATTTTACCCCTTTTTAGCTTACGTGGCACTATCTTGTGGGCCCAATGATGAATGACTTTTTTTTTTGAACTAGTGCCACGTAGGCTAAAAGGGGTAGAAAATTACATATAAAATAAGTTCAGGAGGGTAATAGGACCTTAGTATAGTATAAGTGTGTCTCTGGGATTTCAGGCATAGGTTGAGGGGGTACTTGGGTATTATCCCAAACTTTAATATATTTATACACATCTTTGCAAAACAAGTCAAATTCAATTTTAACTGATTGCGTTAGTTATAAATAGGAAAAACTAACCTTAATTAGCAAAGATATAAGGATAATGGAACTTCATGTTCTCCCTCAACTAGGTGGTTCTTCCATAACACCTTTACAGAAGACACCTCCTTGTTCCTCAACTCCTTCACTTGCCTATCAATAATTTCAACCGGAACCTCTTCATAGGAGAGATTCTCTTCCACATTTAGGACTTCAATAGGAAGAATGGACTCGAGGTCAGCAATGCACTTCTTAAGAATGGAGACATGGAATACTGGATGAACTTATGCTAGTTTTCTAGGCAATCTCAACTCGTATGTTACCTTACCAAACCTTTGAAAAATTTCATATGGACCCACATTTCGAGGAATTAACTTTCCTTTCTTGCCAAATCTCATTAACCCTTTCATTTTTGATGAAATTTACCAATACACTTTATTACTTTCCTCAAACTCTTACTCTTTTCTCCTATCGATTCCTTATCATCTGAACTTTCTCCAAATTCTTAAATGATCATTTCAGGACCAAAGAGTGAAGACTTGCCTACTTCAAACAATCTAATCGGAGATCTACATCTCCTACCATACGAGGCCTCAAATGGAACCATAGATATAGTTGAATAGTAACTATAATAATAAGTGAACTCAAACAAAGGCAAGTATTCATCCAAACTTACCTTGAAATCAACTACACAAGATCTAAGTATACCCGTAAGGGTTTAAATAGTACTCTCCGCTTGACCATCCGTTTGGGGATGAAAAGAAATTTTTTACTTCACTTGAGTACCTAACCTTATTTTGTAAGACCTCCAAAATTGTGATGTATGTTGAGCACATCTATCCGAAATGATGGATTCAAGGATCCCATAATGAATTACAATTGCATACTCTCTGCCGAATAAATAGACTTAACGGGGATAAAGTGAGGGGATTCCGTCAATCTATCCACAACCACAAATATAGATGCATTTTGCCTTCATGTCCGAAGCAAACCAACTACAAAGTCCATATTAATATATTCCCACTTCAATGTGGGAACTTGTATTTCTTGAAGTTAGACACTTGGCTTTAGGTGCTCGTCTTTTACTTATTGGAAATTTGCACACTTTGCAACAAATTCCGCAATGTTCTTTTGCAAGCCATCCCACCAAAATTACTCTCTAAGGTCGTGATTCATGTTTGTAGAACCTAGATGAATGGAATAATGGCAACTATGATCTTCCTCTAGGATCCGGTTTCTCAAATCATCTACATTGGGCACACGCAACCTCTCTAGGTACCTCAAGACACCATCCCCTCATAATGAGAATGATTTATTGAGCTTTCCAAGAACCGATTTCTTTAAATCCATCAACAACAAATAAAGGTATTGCTTAGACTTCACCTTATCCACCAAAGATTATTCAGAGTTCTAATGGATCATAAAACCACCATTTGGAGAATCTTCTAATCAAACACCCAAACGAGCCAACCTATGGACATCTTTTGCTAGGAATTTTTTACCCTTTTCAACATGAGGCAGACTTCCCATAGTCATACAACTTAGAGAATCCGCAGCCATGTTGGCCTTACCGAGGTGTTAGAGAATACTTAAGTCATAATCTTTAAACAATTCCAACCACCTTCGTTGTCAGTGATTTAACTCCTTTTGAGTAAACATATATTGAAGACTCTTGTGATCAGTATACACATAAACATGAACACCATATAGGTAGTGCCTCCATTTTTGCAAGGCAAACACCACAACCTCTAATTCAAGATCATTAGTTGGGTAATTTTTCTCATGCACCTTGACTTGTCTAGAGGCATACGCCATCTCGTGTTGCATAAGGATGCAATCCAATCCCACTCAAGATGCATCAAAATATACAACAAAACCCTCGGTACCCTCCGGTAAAGTCAACACCGGAGCAGTGGTAAAACTATCTTTTATGATGTGGAAGATCCTTTCGCATGCCTCTGACCAATTAAATTTCACATTCTTTTTGGTCAATGTAGTCAAAGGAGATACAATGGATGGAAAGGAATCCATAAACCTCCTACAGTACCAATGTAGACCCAAGAAACTTCAAATGTCGGTTGGAGTCAATGGTCTAGTAAAATTTTTAACCGCCTCGGTTTTCTTTGTATCGACATCAACTCCCACACTAGCGATGATATGGACAAGAAATGCCACGGACCTCAACCTAAACTCACATTTCCTATACTTGGAAAAAAGTTAATTTTCCTTAATCACTTACAACACCACTTTCAAATGGTCTATGTTTTCACCCTAATTTTTTGAATATACAAATTTGTCGTCAATGAAGACAATAACAAAAAAATTATGTAACTTCGAAACACCCTATTCATGAGGTACATAAAAGTCGTCAGGGCATTATTGAGACCAAAGGATATTAGTCTAAACTGATAGTGACCAAATCATTTTCAAAAGGTCGTTTTTGGAATATCTTCATCTCTCACCCTAAGTTTTTGATATCCCGACCTCTAGTCAATTTAAGAAAAGTATCTTGCCCCATGGAGTTGACAAAAAAAGTCGTCAATCCGAGGGAGAAGATGCTTATTCTAAATGGTCACCTTATTGTGCTACTGGTGATTAATACACATCCTAAGCGATCAATTCTTCTTTTAAAAAATAGAACCATAGCATCTCATGGGGAAATACAAAGCAGAATGAAGCTTTGTCTAGTAAATCTTAGACTTGATCCTTCAACTCATTTTAATATGCCACATTCATCCGATAACAAGAAATTGAAATGGGATTTTTATACGGTAATAAGTCAATACCAAAGCCAACTTCCCGTTCTTGACGAATTCCAGGAAGATCATTAGGAAATAACTCCGAAAATTCCCTCACTACGAGGACTCACTTGATGGGAGGTACTTGGGAGTTTAAATCTTTAACTCTCACAATATGTTATAAACACCCTTTAGATATTATCTTACAAGCTTTAGACAAGAAATGATATGACCCCTAGGAGTAGAACTTTCCCCCTTCAACTCTAGGACGAGATTGTTAGGGAACTTGACCACTCTTGTCCTACAATCAATGGAAGTAAGGCAAGCACGCAACCAATCCATTCCCATAATGAGATCAAAATCAACAATATTAAGTTCTTATAATTAAACATAGATAACTCTATTGGGAAACATTATAGGATAATTTATGTACACCCTTTTTGCAATCACCGACTCACTTATTGCAGTAGTCACCATAAAAGGTTCATAAAAATATCGGGCAAAATATAAAACTTTCTATCTACCAAGAGAGTAACAAATGACAAGGTAGTGCCCGTATAAAGTAAAGCATAAATATTTATAGAGAATACTTGGAACATACAAGTCATCATATCGGGAGAACTCTCTTATTTAGCTGTACAACGGAGAACATAAAAGCGATTTTCTCTTGGAACATCAACATTAGAGCCACTTTCCTTTTCTTACCCATTACTCTTGTCTTTCCCATTTCTATTAGGGCAATCCTTGACCTTGTTACTACTTTTACCACACCTAAAGAAATTGTCCATCCCAACTAGGAATTCAGAAAATGCTTCTTACCACACTTCCAACAAGTTGGTTTCTTGGTTAGTTAACTAGTACCTATTGCCTTTTAAGACATACATTAGAAAACCTATCATCATGAGCCTTGGGAAATTTGGAAGGAAATTGATTGGAGAACCTCTTCTTTAATCTAGGCTTGTCGTGAATTTCCAACCTTCCCTTTGAAGAACAACTTAAAAAGACATGACCCTCTTGGCCTCTATAATCTTCCTCCTTACCATACTTTCTTCCATTTGTTTAGTATGAACCATTAGAAGATAGAAATTCATATTATGATAAAGCATAGTTGAAGGAAATTGTTCCACCAAGTCATCAGACACTTTCGTAAGAAAATTACTCATCTCATTCCTTGGGTTAGCAACTAACGATGCTGCATACTTGGACGACTTAGTAAACTTCAAGGAGTAGTCAAGTACACTCATACCTCCTTGATAAAGGTTGATGAATGCTTCCACCTTATCTTCCCTCATATCTCTAATAAAGAACCTATCAAGGAAAGCCCTTTTGAAGATCTCCCATGTCACCAGACCACCTCTTAGCACCCTATTATCTCTCCATTGTGTGTACCAAACTTGGTCCTCATCTTTGAGTTTATAGGCCTCCAACTCGACCTTCTCAATTTGAGTGACACCCATAGAAAATATGATCATATATACCTCATCAAGGAAGTCTTAAGGATTTTCTAAGCATCACATAATCTCTTATTCATAAGTGTGGAGTTGTTCAACCTCATTTTCTGATAAATATATTAAACCTCATTTTCTGATACAAAGTTTGTCACATCTGGGAAGCACCTCCTAGAAGTAATCGGTTTTATCCTCCTCGAAGAAGACTAAGAATAACCTCTTAGAATTAATCATAACATTTCATAGTTTAAAAAGGTGGAAAATTAAAGCGTTTCGTCTACATCTACTTCATGAGGTCTACATAGACCTCTCGCATACTAACATACACATAGGGAGCTTACATAGACTCCTCGCTTAGGAAGCACTACATAATCTTCTAATTTTATTTCACATACATAATATGGAAATATAATCTCATAGGAAGTCTAGGATAAGTCTCATGTATAAATTATCTCAATGTAATGCAAAATCGGCCACATATAGGCACATACAAGAATCATCATCAAATCAAAAGGAATGAACACAATGTATTTGAACTAGAAAAAGATCAATAAATTGATAGTGGCATTGTCCACGGAGTGTGAGGACCTACGGAACATGGACAAGGAGAGTCCAAGTTATCTTCAAATGGACCTTCTTGAATCACAACAGTCGGAACCTACATAATTGTAGAAATATAGAAATATGGGTTAGTACACACTTGTACTAAGTATGGGAATATGCTTATAATAAATTTTAAATCATGCTAAAATAAACATTTGTTCAAAACCTTGCTATGCTACTTTGAAAAAGCCTTATGCACAATCAAGAATACTCATGAGTCAATAATAATATATTCCTTAAGACAATACCATGTTCAACACAAGACCAAAATCAGCAAGTAAAACTAACTCAACATGTACCATAGCATGATTGAGTAAATAACCAAACAATGTTCAACATCATGATATAACCACAAAGCGTATATAAGATGTTTGTTACACTTCAAAATCCAAGATGTGTCTAAAAGCCTAACATAAGGGTCATGCAGTCTATACACTGTTGTAAGGACTATTGTTATATATTGTAAGTCATTTAGGAAATCTAGAAACCAAAACATCCAAGAACGTCCATGACATCCGTAAACTACTTGTAGGATGTATTAGCGTTCCTAACCCTATTTAACTATCTCTTAGGACACGAAAATCCATGTATATTGGTAAAGGGTAGATATAATTATGTGTGTAAGTTAATTCATGTTTGAAACTTCTGGGTGCGACTCCCCAAGGCCCATCCAAGGGACCTTGAGGAGGACCCTTGTCGGTGTCAACACTGTCTGGGCACTGTGCACCCATGAGAGTGCAATCGACGGAGCGTGTGTTGATCGACGGGGCGTCGATGTCAACCATGACCAGAACTTTGCAATTTTGTTGGAGGCCATCACCTGCACTTCTTTTTGAAAAGAACGATGGACATGAAGCACCGAAGGGAACATTGACCGTGGTCTCATAGACGGACGGTCGATCGCGGTCTCATCTAAGACTGTCCATTTTCCTTCACATTTTAAGTTAAGTCCTAGATAATTAATTAAGTCATATAGTGGTTTGTAAGTGGTTTATGGAAGCCTAATTCATTAATTTAACTCCCCATATAAATAACCCAACCCATTAATCTAATTACAACTCTTAAAACAAACTGTCTTCCTTCTCTCTTCTTTCTCTCTCTATTGAAGACTAGTTAGGGGAGGAATTTTGGGGATGAAAATGGATCAATTCGCCATCAAATATTTATTGAACGTTGAGGTATTGTATCTAATTCCCCTTTGAGACCTCTATCCTTAAAGTGTTCTTTCGAAGTATTTTCAAAAGCTGAGTTTTCATGTGGGTCATTCTTAATCTCGAAAATTATGTTGTGAACTAAATTTTTTATGTTTAATATTGGATTGTATGAATTTATTAACATGGTTCTCACCTAATATTGACATATCTTGATTGTTTGGTCTAGTTTGTAGAAGATAACCCTCAACCCTTAACCCTAGGTTTGATTTTGATATTAATTAGGTTGTATTTGGTTGAATTAACTTGGTTATTGATTTAATTACCATAATATGTTGTTTTTACATTAATCATTAACAAATTTGAGTGAATTATATCCTTTAATGCCAGTTTTGAGAAGATGATCTAGGTTAGGAGTGAATTGACCTAAGTAATTTGTTTTATGCTATGATGTAGTATTCAATTGTGACATAGTGTTTCTTCTAGTGTTGTTATCATGTTGATTATTGATTTTAGATGATGTATACATGAAATTTGGTTGAGTGAGCTTTTTTTGTACGACCTTGACGATAAACTATGAAGGAGACTTGGTAAGCCTTATGATCTCTATCATTTAGTTTAAATTGTGGTTAATTGTGATTAAGTCATGATGTTGTATTGGAGTATACCTTGTATTAGGACTGATAGGGTGGTATGATTTTGAATTGAAATTTCTTGACTATGTTGTGAAATTGAGTAAGGTTTATTTGTTATAAGGATGGTGATGACTACCAATATGCCTTATCATGATATGAAATGCTAATGAGCTAACCTCACCGATTCGTATTGTGATGAAAGGACTTATACTCATTAAATTCTTATTGAGGTATTATGATGCTGATATTATACAAGGGTTAGACCCTATGACCCACACTAAGCTATGATTGATAATTAAAGTGTTAATGACATTTCAAAAAGGGACTCTATCTTAGTACCGAGGGAACTAGAGTGAGGAGTCTCCCTTACCACATAGGGTAGGTAGGAGCATTAAAGTACACTTATGATTGGAGACAACAATGCATGTAGCATAAAGTGGGTCTTAACTGTATCTCCTAGTTCTTCCACTATTTTGCCCCCATAGGAATACTAGCTAGTGGATCCACGTAGTTTCTATGTTTTATGTTTTTTTACTACATTGTCCAGTATTCCACCTACACATGACTCCACAGTAGCTCATGTGGTCTATGTCGGTTAGGGAAAGATTTTCTCAAAATGTAAAATGAATGAAACGATTGAACTCTAATTAGGACAACCTAAGAGGTCTATCTTAGTCTGGGTAGGGGTATGTGACTCTACCTATGAATTGCAGTTGTTAGCCTTGAGGGGAGTAGTAGGAGGATAATTCTTATGTATGATTATGCTTATAATTATATATGATATGTATATATGATGAACTTGCACATTATTGATACAATATGTTAATTAGTTCAATTATAAATATGTGTTGACTTATATTGTTAAAGTAAGATGAAATGTATATCTAAATTTCATGTTATGTGAAGTAGGGTGTTAGTCATGGTTCTTGTTGGATTACTTGATTGAGTAAGGATACGGGGCTTTGCTTTGTCATTGAACTTGTTTAATTGATAGGGGTACATGGGTGATTGTCTTATTTTGTTTAAAATGAAATGTACTCTTATTCATGCTTATTGTTAATATGACTTGTTCATAGAGTTATATAGTACTAATGGTTGATTTGACTAGACTTGATGTTGTAATATTGTGATGAACATGATTATGACTTAATGAATATGCAATAATAGCCCTTAAGTCTTGTTAAATGTGCATAAGGGTTTTTACATGGAAAATGCATACTTTATGAAATAACCTTTTTCTTAGCATATTTTTCAAGAATGTGTGCATTCGGTCTCATACTTAGTACATGTGGCGTACTAACTCCATATCTTCCTTTTCCCAATCAATTTAGGTTCCGGTCGTTGAAGAGTTTTTGAAGGACACTTCAAGAAGGCTTGGATCCTTTGGATCATCCAATTAAGGTAGGTCCTCATTGTCCGAGGGCGATTCCTATATCGAGATAATGTTATTGTTGTTTTAATGCTAAGATCTCATATATCCTCTCTACTTTTATTTGAGTACAGATTGTATAAATCCTATATGTGGCTCTATTTACATTAATGTATGGGCTATGCTCAAATTTCTAATCATGTTAGAGGGTTATCAGATAAGACGATATTTGAAGACTGTGTTCAATCTTATATATATATATATATTTATGTTCAATAAAATTAGAAGTCTATGTAACCTTCCTATATGAAGGGTCTATGTATACTCAATATATATATATATATATATATATATATATAAATATATATATATATATATATATGTATATATATATATATGTATGTATGTATGTATGTATTATGTGAATGTACAGGTCTACGTAGACCTCTATTTAGAAGTAATGAAAACTTTTAAATTTTAACGCTAAATTTGACCTATGAATCTAATGATGTAATCTAAGAGGCTAGTCTTAGTACTCAAATAGGACGACGACGCCGATTGCGTCTATGGAGTAAACCCGGACATGAAAAACTTTGTATCAGAGCATGAGGTTGAATTATCTGAGTGTCAATGTCACGCTCAACCACGTCTCTGTAAGTTTGTATTCATAATTCTTACGCACGCCACACTTATGTAGAGGAACCTACATGATGCCTAGGAAAGTCAATTTCTTGGAAATCCTATATCGTGTCATTAGAGTATACTTATGGTGTTCTTTTACATCTAATTCTATTGTTGTAATTATAGGAAAAATGAACACTAGAAGGAATGCGGTACGAAGGCTTGAAGAGGGGATTTCCAATGCGGGGAGCTCCTCCCCGTGGCCATCAAATTCCTTCTCTTGAAGAAGAGATAATGTTGAACAAGCTCCGGTTAATCCTCCACCCTTGACGGATGATGATATAAGGGCATCCGTTATCCAATTGGCCCAAGCCGTCACTATACAATTCCAAGCTATGATTGCCCAAGATAACTTGGAGGTTGTACCCCGTCAATATCAACAATTAATTGCAATTGCCTCCCATCTAAGGGACGTCACTCGGATGACCCCACCTACTTTGTATAGTTCAAAGGTTGAAGAAGACACCTAGAGATGAGGATACTTGGCTTTCATGGGTGCTTCTACTTCCGGAGTAGCTCCCTCTACGGACTGACTTTTTCACAAAACCTTGACTGTAGAGACTTCTTTGTTTCTCATCCTTCTAACCTGACGGTCATAAGTCTCAACTGGTACATCCTCAAAAGAATACTGTCTTTCACTGCCACACTCTATAATGGAACTACAGAGGCTTGATCACCCATGCACTTCTTCAAAAGCTAGAAATGGAAGACTGGATGCATTGCAACTAGTTCTGGTAGTAATTGTAACTCATATTCATCTTTACATCAGTTTTCAATATCTTGTACGGTCCTACATATCTAGAACTCAGCTTCCCTTTCTTTCTAAATCTCCTTATTCCATTCATAGGTAACACTTTTAAGAAAACTCAATCATCAGCTTGGACCTCTAGTTCCGTTCACCTTACATCTACATAATATTTTTAACAATTTTGGGTTGTCTTAAGTCTATCAAAGCTTCTCCACCTACTTCAAACCAACAAACAGTAGATCTACATTCACTCCCATACAGTGCTTTGTAAGGGGCCATCTGGATATTGGAATTGTCGTTATTATTGTTTGCGAACTCAATAAGAGGAAGGTGATCATAAGAACTACCCTTGAAATCGATCACACACTCTCTCAACATGTCCTCTAGAGTCTTAATGGTATGCTCTGTCTTTCCATCCTTCTACGGATTAAATGTTATGCTAAGGTTAACCTGAGTACCAAGACCCTTATGATATGATTTCTAGAAATGAGAGGCAATTTGAGGACCTCTATCTTAGATTATAGACAAAGGAACCCCATGCAACCTCACAATTTCATTAATGTAAAGCTTGGCATAGTCCTCAAAAAAATCTATAGTCTTGACTGCCATAAAGTGAGAAGACTTAGTCATCTTGTCAAGTATCACTAAAATGGAGTCATGCTGTCTATGAGTTTGAGGTAACCCGGTGATGAAATCCATATAGATAACTTCCCACTTCTAAGTAGGAATGTCAAACTCTTGTGTCATACCCCCTAGTTTCTGATACTCTACCTTGACTTACTGGCAATTGAGGCACTTACTCACAAAATCTGCTATATCCCTCTTCATGCCATTCCACCAGTATACTTCCCGCAGATCATCATACATCTTAGTGGCACTTAGATGAATAGAATAGATGGTGATATGGGATTGTGCAAGAATATGTTGTCTCAACTCACCCACATCACGAATACACAATCTACCATGGTAATGAAGTACACCATCTCCCTCTTGCGAGAAAACCAGTACTCTTTGGTTATGGATTGCACCCTTAAGTTCATGCCATATTGGATCACTGTCTTGCTTTTCCTTACTACGCATATATAATTTTCTTAGAGCATATCCTACTACATTTGCCTTATCAAGATGGTAATGCACACTCATATCATAATCCTTTAGGAACTGAAGCCATCTCCTATAGCGAAGATTAAACTCTTTCAAGATGAACACATAGCAGGATTTTATGGTCAGTGAACACATCTACATGAACACCATACAAGTAGTGTCACAAAGTCTTGAATGCAAACACAATCACTACAAGCTCGAGGTGATGAGATCAATAGTTCTTCTTATGAACATTAAGTTGTCTGGAAGAATAAGTTAGAACCTTATCTCGCTGCAACAACATATAAACTAGGAAAACTATGGATGTATCGAAATAGATCACATAACCATCTCAACCCTCTAGCAGAGTAAATATAGGAGTTGTAGTCAATCTAGTTTTCAATTTTGCAAAGCTCTTCTCACTATCATCTAACCATTGAATGTTTACAATCTTCTGAGTCTATCTAGTCAATGGAAATTCTATGGATGAAAATTCATGAACGAATTTCTATTATTACTCGCTATACCTAAGAAACTTCTAATATTTGTAGTATAGGTAGGTGTTGGCCATCGTTTCACTTCTTTTATCTTCTGGGAATCCATTCGGATCCCCTCACTAGAATCAATATGACCAAGGAAAGCAACGAATTGAAACCGAAACTCACATTTTCTAAACATAGAAAATAAGTAATGATTATTGAAAGTCTTCAGAACAAATCTCAAATGACTAACATGATCTTCTTCATTCCTTGAGTAAATGATGATATCATCAATGAAGACGATAACAAACAAGTCCAAATACTTTTTGAACACTTTGTTCATCAAATCCATGAAAGTTGCAGCAGCATTGGTTAGTCCAAACGACATAACCTGATTTGAGGTATATCTTTAATAAATAACTAGCACACGGAATCTAGTAAAAAAATCATGAATCCTGGGATGAGATACTTATTCTTGATTATGACCTTGTTCAACTTTCAATAGTCAATGCACATTCTGAGAGACCCATCTTTCTTCTTTACGAACAACACTGGTGAAACCATTGTGAAGGTCTCATGAAACCCTTATATAGAAGGTATTTCAACTACTTTTTGAATTCATTAAGATCAGTTGGAGCTGTTCTGTAAGGAGGAATAGAAATAGGCTGGGAATCTTGATGGAGATCTATTCCAAAGTCAATTTCACTTTCGGGAGGAACTCAGGGAAGATCTTCTGGAAACACTTTTGGACACTCACTAATACTGGAACTGACTCATGAGTTGGCATTTCTAGAGCTAAAATCCTTAACCCGAACTAGATGATACATATAACCCTTAGAGATCATCTTTCTAGCCTTAAGGTAAGAAATCAATCATCCAATAGATGTCATTCTACTACCCTTCTATTCTAAGAATGGCTCATTTGAAAACTAAAAACAAACAATATGAGTTCTACAATCTACTAAGGCATAACAAAAATGTAATCAATCCATGCCTAGAATGACATCGTAGCCTATCATTTCTAACTCTACATGATCTTCTGAGGCGACTTTGTAGGAGACTGTGCTAGGGCAATTTTTGTATACCCGTAAAGCTATAATTGGGTCACCGAGTAGAGTAGAGACTAAGAGAGGTTCTTAGAGAGTTTTTGGACTAACACTGAATTGGACTGCTATTTAAGGAGTTACAATGGCGAGAATAGCCCATTGATCATTCAATTGAGTGTAACATATATGAGCCACATCATTCAGCTGAACAATGTCAACTCAACTCTACCATTAGCAATCATTTGCATCACTCCAAATATTTTCTTAAGCTCATCATTGATGTTCTTTGGGGCCTGACCAACTTGCGACCTTAAGAACTTAGGTTAATTCATCCTAAAAAAGTCTTTAACTCTAGTTGCTATTAATCGATCATTTATATTAGTAAGAACAGTAACCTGCTGATTGTTTTTATTTTTATACTTTTAGACAAAGTAGAATTGCATTTAAATACTTTTGTGTTGAAAACCTCATGGTCTGCGACTAGAAGAAGTGCGTTAACATTTAGTGCATCAACATTCCTTTTATATGCTTTACAAGATGGTATGATCTTAAGACCATAACGATAGATTAGAAAAAAGAGCATACAAACGCACGATGAGAACATCGAGAAAGTGAAAATTTCCTAAAGTACTTTATAGGTTTGTGAGGAAGAAAGATGGTTCCCTTCGAATGTATATGAATTATAGCAAGTTGAGCTAGGTCACCATAAAGAAAAAACCCAAAACTAGATGCATCATGATACCTCACAAAACCTTGTCATCACATGAACAAAGTTGTGCTAACAAAAAAGAGCATAAGTTTTAGAAGTGGACCAAAACAAAGTTGTATAAAAAGAATAAGATGAGCTATACAAGGTACATAATGAGACAAGCCTATCTAAGATGTCAAATTCTCAATGTCGTCTCTAGTCCCCGCCTCCAATAAGACTAAACCTAGTTGAAATAAAACTTGTATCCTACCATTAGGCCGATCGTGCATGCTCCAAATAACATGGAATAACTTAATTTTTTTCCAAACGATCTCCGAAATCTACAATACTATCAAAAATAGGATCACACCATCATTACAATCATAAAGACACTAAAAACACATAAAACTTAGATGGAGAAAGTCTAGAATCAAAAGAGATTTGTGGTACCTATGTTGGAATTTTTTGATTCGGCTCAATCTAGACGACAAATAAAATTCCTCGAATTTATGTCCAGAAAGTGAACTAAATTCGGGGCCTAAGACAGTGAAAACAACAATCAAGCAATAAATTAATAATAAAGCACATCTAAGGCAAAAACTTTAGCATCAAATTTACCTCAAACATAAATTTATCGACTCAATTAGACCGACCAACCACATATCCCTTAAAATTGCAAATGTTTTGGACATTGAATTATTTGAATCGTAGCTCAGACGAGGGAGAAATTGTATATTCAATTTAAGAGCAAATATACCTTCATTTTCCATATGATATTAAATTATTGAACACGACTCTTCATCGGAATCATGTAGAACAAGGACGGAGACCACGACCTCATTGGTAAATTGGCCACCCATGAATGTTATGGGAGACCTAGTGAATAGGAACATTAGCAGATTCCTGGTCCAGTCTACATGATTAAATCCTCCAAACTCAAAGGCTCAAGAATGCGGATAAGACGAATGTGAACACAAAAAGTTAATCCCACTAGTATGTGAATACGATCCTCATGTTTGAAGATAAAAAATAATCCGCACCAGCAAATGCATATAAGCTACATTGTCAAGTTCCAAATTCTCCAACAGGGCACTCTTAATTCCTTTAGAACCCTATAATTGTAAAAGATATATGCAAGCCAACCAAATTCGATATTCTCGACTCAATGGAGAAGTCACTATTTCCATACAAAGTCACCTCTAGGAAAAGTAGGTCAAAACCCAAAACTATGTTTAAAGTGAAAATTCACAAGAAGATTCAGAATTATCCCAGTAGCCTTGTTCCCTATCAAATAGTCGTTCGAGACAAAACTCAATATTTTTGAGCTAAATATTGTGAAAGAATTCTCATGTAGTCTAAAAGTTACTCATAATGTTGATTAAATTCAAAATTAGGCCTTGAGTTAAAAGTTAAAACACATTCGCATAGACTCATACAGAAAGCCTTGGGAGTAGTGTCAGCTATGCTACTTTTTTTAATTGTCCCTTTCATAGGTGATGTAAATGTCAAAATTTGATTTCAAGGTCATCTTCTTCAACTTCTAATAAAAATGACTATTCAAGGTTCAAGATCTTTAAAATACTTAAACTCTTATAAAAAAACTAAACGAACAACTATATGAACAAACTATAAGTCTCGGCTACGAAAACATTAAACGATGAATAAGAGGCATAAGCACATTAATTACATGGAGTTTATTACATTTTTTAGTTTTACAACAATAGTTTTCATATTAGATGGAGTTAATTCCAAAATATTTTTTGCTAATTCACTGAGTTTTATAAGAACTTTATTTGTTATTGTATTAATATTAGTATTTTCCTACTTTTTATGTAATTATTTTGCTTCTAAAAATGATTGATGGGTTTGATTGTGTTATGTAATTGGTTACCACCTGGCAGCTTGCGTGGGTCTCACTCATGATGGTTTGGGTTGTGACAATCAACCTAAATGTTATACGAGTTTACGTGACCAGAAGGTATAGCTATATCTTATATGAATATGCTGAAGTAAACAAATATGATATACTTTAAGTTTCACTTTATTTTTATAGTCGTATTTAATGATAATATGGTGAAATAAACAAATATGATATATTATTATTAATCACAAAAATGGAAAACACGTAAATTATAGAGTCCCCTCAAAATTACGTTCACATGAAAAAAGAAATAGACATATTATCTACATGCTAATGTAATAAATAATAACTGACCAGATTTTAATTATGAAAAACATCCAAATATAGGGAATACAATTATCATATTTTCATGAGATTAATTTCAACATTAATGATCATATTAAATGTTTCAACACCTATATTCAATATGGATTTCATCATAAGTTTACTTTGTGCTCGTAGACAGAATGACTGCACTTAGGTGATAGTTTATAGCATGACTAAGTCTTCTCTCTTTTTAGTGGCCAAGAATACAGATTCGGCGGAGGACTACGCCAAGCTTTACATTAATGAAATTTAACTTTGGATAGGGTTATTTTTTCTATCATCTAAGATAGAGGTCCTCATCTTACCTCTCATTTCTTAAAGTCATTTCAGAAGGGTCTTTGTACTCAACTTAATCTTAGCAAAACATTTCATCCTCACATGGATCGATTGGAAGTGTGTACCATTCAGACCCTAGAGGATATGTTGAAAGCATTTGTGATAGATTTCAAGGGTATCTGGGATGAATAACTTCCTCTTAGTGTGTTCGCTTATAACGGTAACTACCATACCAACATTCAAATGACCCCTTTAGAGGCTTTGTATGGGCGTTGATGTAGATCTCCTATAGGTTGGTTTGAAGTAAGTTAAGTAGCTTTGATAGGACTAGATGAAGTCATTTACATATGGAGAAAGTTCAACTCAGTAGAGATACACTTAAGACAACCCAAAGTCGTCAGAAATCTTATGCAGATATAAGGAGAAGGGAACTAGAGTTCCAAGTTGATGATTGGGGTTTATTGAAAGTGTCACAAATGTAAGGGGTGATGATGTTTGGTAAGAAAGGAAGCTCAGTCCTAGATACGTAGGACCTTACAAGATCTTGAAAAGGGTTGGCAAAGGGGCATATGAGTTATAGTTGCTACTAAAACTAGCAACAGTGCATCCGGTCTTTCACATCTTACTTTTGAAGAAGTGTGTGGGTGATCCAGCCTCTCTAGTGCTATTGGAGAGTGTGTCTATGGAAGATAGTATTTCTTATGAAGATTAACCAGTTAAGATTCTTGACCGTCAGGTTAGAAGACTGAGAAACAAAGAAGTCGCATCACTCAAGGTTTTGTGGAGGTGTAAGTACGTAGAGGGATCTACATAAGAAGCAGAAGCAACCATGAAAGACATGTATCCTCACCTCTTTACTTTTGATTCCACTCTAGCTTAAGGTAATAGTTCCTCTTCAGTTTTTCAGTCATTAATGCATGAAATCGGTCTTAGAATCATGTTCCGTAAGTTTGTACTTGCATTTTCAGTGTAATTGCATGTTATTCGAACTCAATTAACTCAGAAACTCAATTCTCAGTGTTTAGTTGTATACATTGCATCTCACTCCCTCTATTTAAGCTAGTTTAGTCAACATTCCAGGACGAATGGTCCAAGGGGGAAATAATGTTACAACTCATATCAAAAATAGTAAAAAATGCAGACTATTAGAAGGCGTAGGTGCCATGGACGGAGCAAACTACGTATCGTCTATCGATTCCATCGATGGGCCAGCTGACTATCACTTCTAATTCTACATAGACGCTCGACTAGTACGGACCGTTAGTCGATTTATTGTCCATCAATTGACTCCATCTAATAATCAACTTACTTCCAATTCTAAGTCTCAAACGACGGTCGACCAGTACGGACCGTCAGACAACTTATGGTCTGTCAGTCGACTCCGTCGATTGATCATCTTACTTCCAGTTCTAAGTCGCAAATGATGCTCGATCAATATACATTGACAGTCGACTAACAGTCCGTCAGTCAACTCCGTCAATTCATTAGCTGACATTCAATTCTAAGTCAAGAACCTCAGTCGACCACTATTGACAATCAATCGACTTACGGTCTGTCAGTCGACTTCGACAACTTTTATGTCAAGGGTCTTTTAGTCTTTTCATACTTTGTTTAACCCATAATCTATGTCGTTCGGACCTTAAATTATGAGGTTTAAGTCATTTTAAGCCTAGAAACATAACATAAAATTAACTTAGTCAAACCATTAATCAAAACATAGAAATTAGAAGCAAGAGAGAAGAAAAAGGTCAAAAACCCTAGTTCAAGAACACATTAAGGTTCCATTAGTTCTAGACCCAAAATATAAAGATTTATCCGTGGAATTTATCACCAGCTATGTGAGATTTCACTAGTGGGTTCCTTTCACCCATTGGTTCCATAGAATTCAATTAGTTTCTTGATTCCAATATCATGAATAGATTTAGGGTTTCAAGAATTTAAGCATATTACCATGTATGAGTTAGTTATATGTTCAAAATAATATTTCCAAGTTATTTTTCAGTTTATTGCAGTAATTTGAGAACCCTAGCTATGTATTTATTTAGTTTTTTAATTACACATGCTAGGTAAAATATTTCAGTTACTTGCGATATACATGCCTTAGTTATTAATTCATCATTATGAGATTAATTGGTGCATTCTCAATTTGCATGTTAAGTTTAGAGCAATTCAGTTTGTATAGAAATGTAGTCATAATCAATTAACTGCTTAATTCATTTAGAGTAGCATAATACCGAGTTAGACTAGGGTTCAGCGTACCCAAATAGTCCCAGAACTACAAGCCAAGTAGGTTGTAAGTCCCCTCTGTGGGCATCATTTTAGTAATCATGCCAGAATGCCTTTATACCTCTGGCAAGGTATATTAGGTCCTCTCAATGGAGAGTATACATCAAAATCCATATTTAGGTCATGTGGTTTTATTATCGGTTATTAATATCTCTCATAGTTTAGTAATATTCTATGATATTAGACATATTTATAGTTCAGTTAGTATTCAGCCTCAGCATGTTGTAAATTTTGTCATTGCATCTAGTTATCTAGCATTCAATATATCATGTTTAGAATATTATACTTGGTTTTGCGCTTGTTCCGTTCTGTATTATTTCAGCTTTACTCTATCATATATGTTCAGTAACTTTCAAGTACTGACGCATACGTGCACTACATCTTCTTATGATGTAGGTTAAGGTTCTTAGTATCCAGATCATGCTTAGATCGGTTCCCCATCTCCAGTTCAGCAGAATTCGTTGTGAGTCCTCATTCTCCAAGGACAAAAGTAATGAGTTTCTTTCTAGTATTTTTAGTCCTTTAGTTTCAATTTTGCTAGACTTGGTTGGGGCTTGTCCTATCATTTCTAGTCAGTTTTAAGGCTATTTCCAGATACATATAGTTTCAACATAGTATTGGGTTAATATTTTCTTTCTATTAAACTCATCAGTTTTGAAATAACTCACTTATAGTATATGGGTATGCCCCTTCTTTTAATTTTAATTATAATTTATCTTCCGCATCAGTTTATTATCTGTAGTAAGCTCATGATTAAGCTTGCAGGGTTAGCTCGGGATCATTTCTGGTCCTAGGTCCCGTGTCTGCGTCTCAGGGGTAGCTCGGGCCGTGAAATCCAACAAAAACATTTGCTTGTCCTTAAGTAAAAATCATGTTCAGAAGCTCGAAAGGTATGCCTCAAAATTGGTGCATAAGGCTCAATATGAATGCACATAAAAAGACTCAACCTAAATATGCAAGAATCAATAGTGAACTCATTAGTTCATGTTGTTACTCGCCATTACAAAAGATTCTCAGGTTCACAAGACTTGATTCCGATGCAAGTTCAAGATCAACAAAGGTACTCAAATACCCTCACAACAAAGAATCGTTCCATATTCACACACTATACTTCTACCGTTTAAGCTCCAGAATCACAAACAACTTTCACACTAAAAATGATTAACACATGCATGCATGACTTCACTAATAGGAATGATGCCAAACACTCCATCGTTGGGCGAAATATGAAATTTAGCAAAATAATTTGTTATTGAGACTTCACCTATCTCGACCCAACAACATTAATGCACAACCCAAAAATTTTGATCAATTTTAAAGCATTAAAATTTGGGAAATAAACAATATAGGCATTTTAGGAATGATATTCAAATTAATATCAACACATAAACACAAAAACAATGGTTCAGAGAGGCCTAAAAAAAATCATTAATACCAAACAATTGCAAATGAGTAATAACCGCTAAATACGAGTTTAGGGTTAAGAAAAACATCCTGTAATTCAAAATATATACTTAGAAACGTTAGGCAACAAAGATTTATAATTGACGACTAAGAAATAGTAAAAACACAAAAATAGAAGAAAATATAGTGCATGTATGATTTTGAGAATTTAAAAAGTAAAGGAATGTTAACGAGTTTAAATGTTTAAATCTTTGGCGTTAAAATTGTCCATTTCCTTCCCTTTCGGTGATGGAAAGTTCTAACCATGGAAAGTTAAGGCATCCTGCTGATGGTCTAGCATTGAAAGACTTTGATAGGGTGCATCAAGATTTCGCACAAGATTGTCGCAATGTGAGACTTGGCTTGTCAAGTGATGGATTCAATCTACTTCGAAGCATCTGTATATCACATAGCACATGGCCAGTTATGTTGATGATTTATAATCTGCCGCCTTGGATGTGCATGAAATCTTAATATTCTGTACTTTCTTTACTTATACCTGGACCGCGATCACCTGGAAATGACATTGATATTTACTTACAACCATTGATAGACGAGTTAAAATTATTATGGGATTCTAGGGTTGAAACATATGATGCTTCCAGAAATGAAACTTTTCAAATGCGGGCAACTCTTATGTGGACAATCAGTGATTTTCATGCATATGCTATGTTATCTGGTTGGAGTACAAAAGGAAAATTTGCTTGCCCTTGTTGTAACTATGGCACAAATTCTCGCTATCTTAATCATAGCCGGAAAATGTGCTATATGGATCATCGTGTTTTTCTACCGATGGATCATCCATGGAGATCAAACAAAAGATCATTCAATGGAAAAACTGAATTTAGGCCTTCTCCAGCTCCTTTAAAGGGAATTGATGTTCTTAATAGCATACGTGATTTTAAAAATGTGTTTGGGAAGAAGAAAAAGAGATCAAATGATGGCCCATGGAAAAAAAGGTCAATTTTTTTGAATTACCGTACTGGCAGCACAACTTGTTACGTAACAACCTTGATGTAATGCACATAGAGAAGAACATAGTTGATAGCATACTTGGAACTCTTTTGGATATTTCAGGAAAAACAAAAAATCATGAAAAAGCACGGTATGATTTGAATGATATGGGAATCAGGAAGAACCTTCATCCACAAGATACAGAAGATAGTAAGAGAACAAAGTTTACAAAGGCGTGCTTCTCAATGACAAATGGAGAGAAATCCATCTTTTGTGGAGTTTTAAAGATAGCCAAGCTACCTGATGGTAGTGCCTCCAATATATCTAGGTGTGTGCACTTGGATGAAAGAAAGGTGTCTAGTTATAAAACCCATGATGCTCATTTCATGTTACATTACTTACTTCCAAATACAAATTAAAAGCATTATTCCTGATCATGTGGTTATTCCTTTGATTCGTCTAAGTTTCTTCTTCCATCGTTTGTGCCAAAAAGTATTCACATTGGAGGAACAAGATTGCTTAGAAGTAGAGATCATAGAAACAATAAATCAGTTGGAGAGAATTTTTCCTCCTTCATTTTTTATATCATGATTCATTTGCCTATTCATTTGGTGAATTAAGTGAGATTAGGCGGCCCAGTGCAAAATCGATGGATGTATTCCACTGAAAGAGAAATGGGTACATTCAAATCATACATTCGCAATAGGCGTTTTCCAGAAGATTGCATAGTAGAGACACGAGTGGGAATAGATTGCATGAATTTATTCTCAAAATATCTGCATCAGGGTGTGCATACCAGATTTATTAGGGGAGCGCGAAACAATGATGAATCTGACCCAAGTGACGCAAAACCTGTGAGTTTGTTTTCGAACAAAGGAGTTCCTTTAGGAGCAAAGAAAACTGATCCAATCATTTTAGATGACAAGTCACTAAGTCAGGCACATGCATACTTATTGGGAAATTGTGACGATGTTCAAGAATATATTAGGTACCCTAATTTGAATATAGCATTCCTTTTGTATAATTAATTTTTATCTTGTTTAATTTATTATTTTAACAAATATAGTAAATGTTTTGTAGAGAGCATGCGCAAGAGGTTAATAATCAGTCACGAAGATCTAAATGGAGAAAAGCCAAGAATCATTGTCAAAACTTCTCTCAATTGTTTGAAACTCGTGCTTTGCAAGAGGATGTGCGTGATTTGATAAAACAATTGTCTAGAGGACCAAATTCTGTTGCAAAAAGATATTCTGGGTATCTCATAAATGGATATAGATTCCATGTTAGGCAGCGTGATGCAAGGCGTAAAACACAAAATAGTGGTGTTACACTAATTGCCTCAACTACAAGCTTTGCAAGCTCAAAGAATAAAAATCCGATTGCTGCAGATTTGACTTATTATGGAAGAATAGTTGATATTGTTGAATTAAACTATTACAGACATTTTAAGGTTGTTTTATTTAAGTGTGATTGGTATGAGGTTGAAAAAGATGTTTATGGCATTACTTATGTCTACTTTAACAAGAGATGCTCTCAGGAAGAGCCTTTGGTGCTTGCATCTCAAGTACACCAATGCTTCTATGTGCAAGATCCATATGATCAAGATAAACATTATGTTATGAAGATTGTTCCAAGATACTTGTTTAACATGGGTGATGAAGTTGAATCTAATCTCCCACAAAATTATGAAAATGAGCCATCTGAACATTCAAAGGGTCCATCTATACCAAACGATAATGGTGAAGTACTCTCAACAAGGACTGATTTACCAGAAACAATCATTGATGTGCCTGTGGAGGAATTTGTCAATCAACAACTTAAAGTCGAGTATGAAGAGGAGTTTGAAGATGAGTCTAAAAATGAGTATGAAGATGTGTTTTCAAATGCGTTTGAAGACGAGTCTGAAAATGAGTATGAAGATGAGTCTGATGATGAAGTCGAGTCTGAAGAAGAGTCTGAATAAGACACACCATGAGTTTCATTATTGTTGTGATGATCATATAGTGCTCACTCACTGTTTTTGTAATATAATAGTTTTTTTGTTAAAATACATTAATATATCTAATACGTGGAATGTAACATGTTGTCTTCTTATCTCATTATTATTTTATTGAGGAACCTATACTTCTAGCTTATTTTTGCTTGATTTTATTGTTTGTTATTTAAATACTTTCTTGTTTCATTTTATTATCAGGCAGTTGGCATTAGAGGCATTCAACTCTGTAGTTTGAAGTTGCTTCTGGTTTGGTCGTTGTCCCGAGTTTGTCGCTCCGAGAGAGGTACAACTCTTTACCTTTTATTTATTTAAGTAATAAGAAGCTCTCCAGTTTTTAATTGTGGATGCAGCCAACGGCCTCTGTTGAGGGAAGAACCCCACCCAGGGTTGGAAACATTGGGCATGTGACGCGAATAGCTAACAAGCTTGTTCAACTAGGGAACAATAATTATGGCATACAGTCGCGTCTGCAGTTGTTTGAAATATCTTGTTTCATATGTTATCAATTTTTTCTGTTTGTTCATGTAGTTCTTCCAATTTGAATCCGTCCTGCTACTTCTTTCACTTAAACAATCTTATTATTTTGTAGGTTTACTTACTATTGGGAAACAAATTGAAGAGATTTAAACAAAGCAAAAACAATGAATCAATCAACAATGCTAAAGAAAAAGGGTTTGAATCCAATCAAAGCTCAAAGTCCATTAAAGAATCTGGATGTTTATATGCAATACCGATCAAGTGCTGAATTGGCCAACAAATTCAAGATTAAGAGAGAACAACTTGCAAATGAACGCAATGATAAAGCTAAGAAAGAGCAGGCACCAATATCACATAAAAGAAAGAATTTTGAGGATTTCATTCCACACGGAAAGAGTAAATTTCTTGGGCACAAATCAGTCATTAAATCGTCGTCAAGGGAAGATCTTAGAACCTCACGTATGATTGCAGGGAAAGGAAAAACTAATAAGAGGTTATTTAAATTTGAAGAGTCCATTCAAGATAATGGAACTAAACTTCCTACGAATTATTCTAGGTTCCATACGTCATTCAAAAAGATGTTACTGCTTCAGCACATGCGACTGGAACAACACTAGGTAATAGAGAGGCACGACATGATATTCTTGATCTACTGAATTGCAAACAGGTAAAAAGGAAGCTGGTCATACCAGCTAGTACTCTTGATCACTTTCTAAAAGATCAAGGGATACACAAAGATGATGAAATAAAACGTGACAACAACACAACAAGTGATGTCGAATTTATGCATACTCCTATTATTAATGAACATAACAAAGGATTGGATGATCGTGTGGAACAATAAGAGGAAATTAACATTGATTGTAGTGCAAAAGGTATGTTTTAAACCTTGTAAGATTTAGAACTCATTATAAAAGAAATATCTTATTTCATGTCAGTTACATCAATCTAGAAATGTCGAAGCCAAAAAAAGTTCTAGGACATACAATATGTAAGGATATTCATGCAAGAAATTTGGAAGAAAGAAAGGAGGTGACATTTGATAAAGGACAAGCGGTGGGACCAACTAATAAGATAGTGTCATAATTAAGCAACTTTATAGGAACAACTGCAAGGAATCCTAGATTCATAAGCTTGATGTACACTAGTTGGCATGTGGTGCCAAATGATACTAAAAAGCGCATGTGGGAATACATCAATGTAAAAACAACCACTCTTTAGAATTCATATTTTTTTAACTTACTTAAAGTAAATATATTTTATTTTGCATAGTCAAAATTTCTACTTCCAGTAGAAGGAAAGAAGTGGGTGATGACTGGTCTTCGTGATGCTTGGAGGCGACACAAACAAAAAATTTAAAAGAATTTTTTTGATAAAAGCAGTACACTTGAGGATATGCTAGAAAAATGTCTTGATGGCATTCCACATAATAAATTCCGCCAGTTTTTCGAGTATTGGAAACACCCAACTATTCATGTAAGGTTAAAATGGTGCATTTCCACTCATCGACTAATTCTGTGTCATATCTATTCTTTTTATACATATCAATTCAATTATCTCTTTGTTTTTAACAATATGCTATATGAGAGATGAATTCTCAAAACAGGAAAAAACAATAGTGGAGGCATCGAATGGGACCTATTAATTTTGCTACAGTATGAGTGGCGTTGGTAGTACTTAGCTGACATTTCATACAAAATTTGATTTTCATTTTTTTGTACTTTATAAGAACTTACTGATTTTTTAAAATTTCTTTTGATATAATCTGTAGCGTGCAGCCAAAGACAACAACGAAGAACCATCAAAGCCTGAAATATTTATTGCAACTCATACCAACACGGGAAAGGAAATCCAGGTTGATACCCAAATTGCAATAGTAAGTTTTTCAAAGAGGATTATTAATGAACTTTATTTAGACTTAACATTTATATTGTTGGGAGTTTGACTACATTAAATTTTAATCACGTATGCCTTCTTCTTCTTCTTCTTGTGCAAGTTCGAGGACATATCAATTATTTGTCGACATTGTATAATTATTTTTTACGAAATATTTTCATAATGATGTAATGCTTGATCGCTATCATAGTATTGGAAATGAAATAGTACATATAATTCACTATGGATGCCAATTTTATTCAATAGGCTGAACTTCAAAATCGCCAAAATTCTGGGGAAACAACTGATGATGCATTTAGGGCAGTGTTTGGAAAGTAGCAGCCTAGTCGGGTTAGGTGCTATGGTAGATCAGTGACAACAAGTTCTTTGAAGAAAGATGAGGAAATTAACAATCTAAAGCAAGAGCATGCCGATGAAATCACTTCTCTAAAGGAAGAATTGAGAGAAGAAATGCGATATTTATTCACTCAATTGCTGCAAAACAACCATTGATTGAATTTTCAAGATATACCAGGGTGTGTTGGATCTAACCTTGCTTCACCTATTGATGCAAGTAGTGCACAATCTGTTAGAGGCACAAATCTTCCATTTTCTTCGGGGTCAGCTCAAGATTCGGTTCTTCAAAAGGTATTTTGTATTTCAAATTCTCTGTTAGTAGTGTCAATATTGTTTTTCTTCTAGTTTAGTTGGTGTTCTTGGTAAAGAAATTCAAAACATATTTTTACTTGTCTAAGTTTAGTCCTCCAATTTATAACTGTTAAGAATGTTTTTGTTTTTGGTTTAAGCATTTGAATCGTTAGTTGAATAACTGTTCTTTTAGTATTGTGCAATTGAGGAGTCTGTGGCTAACACATTAATGTGCTGCAGCCTGTGATTAAAATGTCTACATGCTAGACAATTATAATTCTATTGTTATTAGTATAGAGTTTAATGGTCTGCAAACCTTTACCTTTGTAGGGTAGAGAAACCATCTAGAGCTTGACCATTAATAAAAGATCTTGTGGGTAGATTTATTATGTTTGGTAGATCCTTTATGGTTACTTGTTTAAACTACATTCAAGGCAGAGAAAATTGGAGAGGAAAATCTGCAGGGGATTTTCTTGCAACCTGGTCCTCTATTTTTTGTTCACTGTCTGTTAAATCTTTACCTTGTTCAAGATTTTGTTTGTGTCTTTTTATAGCATTCCTTCTCTTCTTACTAAACATTTCTCTTGTTTGTATTTTTTGTTTGTGTCTTTTTTGTTCACTGTCTGATGATGAACCTTGCCCTAGAGATTACTTCTCTTGGAATATGCAGGACGGACCGTCATAGACTCGACGGACCGTCGTGGACTCCGTAACCCCACACTTAGACTTCCCCAACTTCCTTCAGCAGCTGCACTACGCTGCCACATACGGATCGTCACAGACACGACGGTCCGTCGAGGGTCTCCGTTCCAAAACAGTTTAACTCTTGGAATATGGGTACTGGAATTACTTCTCTGAACTTCATGACGAACCTACAGGACGGACCATCACAGTCACGACGGACCGTCGTGGACTCCGTAACCCCACACTTAGTTAAACTCTTGGAATATGGGTACTGGGATTACTTCTCTGAACTTCATGATGAACCTGCAGCACGGACCGTCACAGTCACGACAGACCGTCGTGGTCTCCGTAACCCCACAATTAGTTAGACATCCCCATCTTCCTTCAGCTGCTGCACTATGCTGCAGTTCTTTGAAAATATCATGTCATGTTGTTATGTATTGATTTTTGTGGATACTTCTAAACTATGTTATGAACCTTGTTTCCAGTGGTCATCACTGGTTTTTTTGAACTACTTGTGTGTAATTTTTACATTGAAGTTTACAACAGAAGATTGCACAAATTAAACTTTTGAAGTTTAATTTTTGAGAGACAACAACAGAAGACTGCACAAATGTTGTAGTCCTTATAATGTGTAATTTTTACATTGAAATTGTATTTAGATTTTTATTGGTTGTCTTACAGTGAATTCTCTCTGATTATGCACTTCCACAATTAATTCACAAACTTATAATTTTATTTTAAATGTGCAGGAAAATGCAGGTAATTGAATTTGAATTTGGCCACAAGTAAACTCGATCCATTGTGGAAAAAAATGAAGAAATTTTTGTATTGTTGTCATATACGTTTGAATGACACTTTTGGGTTTTTTGAACTTGTTGATATTAGAGATCTTTAAGCAATCACTTTCTATGTTTTGGTTGTACATGAAATATTTCTCAAAGTTTATTTGAAATAGTTAGCTTCAATTTAATGATTAATTAGTTCATTTTGTGTTTTAGGTCACTTGTATGTATGTAAATATATTATATATTTGTGCTACATGTAGGCTTATAAATGTTGAAGTTACACATTGTAAGTGTTGATTTAGGTAGATATAAAGTTACACTTTGTAAGTGTTGCTCTAGATGAGATATAAAATCAACACTTTATAAGTGTTGCTATAGATGAGGTATAAAGTAACAATTTATAAGTGTTGCTATAGCTGCCATATAAAGTAAAACCTTATAAGTGTTGCAATAGATGAGATATAAAGTTACACTTTATAAATGTTGCAATAGATGACCAATAAAAGGCAACACTTTTTAAGTGTGACCAATAAATCTGAAAAGGCAACGCTTTTAAGTGTAGTCTAACAAAAAATAGGTGTTGCTAATGCACGTCTTCAAAGTGTGCCCTTATACATATTTGACTACGCTTTATAAGTGTTGCCAAAGATGGCAACATTTAAAAAGTGTTGCCTAATGTCAAAGGTTACGCTTCTTTTGGGCAGCCCCTAAAAAGTGTTGCTGAATGTCCAAAAGTGTAGCCTTTTCTCAAAGGCCACACTTTTTGCTAGTTTAGGCTACACTTACGTGGGGTTTTTGTAGGCCTAAAATGGTGTAGTGATATTAGTGAGTAAGCTAGGCCGTAGATGGAATAAATTTTTTCTCGAACAATTACCCCGAACAATGTTGATTTCTATAAAACATCAACAACGAAGGAAATTAAGACAAGCTTACACCTTAGTCTATGAAATCTCTCGAGTTTAATATGGTGGGACAAAATTTAGGATTCACTCTCGAGCTGAACCCATGTCAAACAAATACACACTAAGCATCAATAAATAATATTGGTTTTAAAATCTCTGTCTCGAGTAGGCCAAAAACACAATAATAGAACTGTATATGCAACAATAATCTTAAATTTAACCCACAATTACTGATTAAAATCACTTCTAAAAAACATTTAAATTAACAATTAGAAATACCCATAAAATAAATTTACCCATAATCACATAATGACACCCCAATAGTTGAAGTTTTAGCTAGACATTATAAAATAATTAAACTCTTTACAAAATTGAGTTTCCATCAACCGGTAAGATTAATTTCATTCTTACAATGTTCCAATTTAAAGAATCTCAAAGACCCACTTTCAATTTCTCAAAAAAAAAAAAAACTTAGCCCTTCAAAAATTAGGAAAAACTAGAGAAAAACTTGTCTCAATGCTCAGAGTTTCACATAAAAAACAAAAATTGAAAATTCAATAATAATCTCCTCTAAAATAAATTCTCATACATGTACTTATAGTTGCCAAAAGTATGTTGCGAAGGGCCATTGAGTGCTGTAAGTAGGGCTTGCCGATCCACTCAGCTTTCCACCCTTTTGCCTATTTTCTCGCACTTATTTCTTGTCCTTCAACATCCTCAAGGTCTGCAACTTTGGACAATCCAACATTACATTGCGAAACAAATCAGGGATCCTCCAGCTACTCCTTTTTATTGTCATCCTTGTTTTCTTCTTCAATGATTGGCACACTGGAACTATAGGCAGTCAAATAGCTATTCGAAGACTTACCAAGTGAACAAGGCAATCACCGAGTTTTCTTTTCTTCGCTCGCTCAGCTCGCTTCGTTCCTTTTTACAATTTAGTCTCCCTGTATTCGTTCATCTTGCTTTGTTCCTTTTTACAAACAAGTATCCTTGCTTATCTCCTCAATCCATACACCTTGAGATCAAGGGTTTTACATTAGTTATTGGCATAAAATAATAATTTCAGGACTCTAATTCATTGCAAATATAACTCGAAATACGTCCAAATTTTTTACTTATCAATGCCTTTGTTGGAGAACCTTTTTTATAATTTTGTCTCCCTTGACCCTTAAATTTACCTTTGGAAGAATTCCCATTATTGGTCCTTGCTCTTTATTATTCACGATTTAGTTACATAGCTTTTGTTCATCAATTTTTTTGCATAAAACATTAGACATAAATTATTCATATATGGAATTGCCAAACGACTTTCATTGACTCCCAAGTAAGATACCCCCATCGCACATTTGTTCATCTTGGCCCTCGTATTAACCGCTAAGGTTAGATTATATTTGGAAAATTAAGTGAATTTAATGGCATACTCTTTCACACTCAAACACCCTTGCCGAAGATTTATTTACTCTTGCATTTTTTGTTCCCTCAACTCGAGGGGAAAAAATCTATCAAGATTGCCTGAGTTTAACAATTCCCAATCTATAAGGCCGCTTCTACGGGTCTTCTACCTTTCCATTGCTTATACCGTATGAGATTCACATCCTTTAATATGTAGGCATATAATTCTACCTTCTCTTGTGAAGACAATCCCATTGCACAACAATTTTGTAACCTTCATCATATTTTATTGTGAATCCTCTTCCACCATGGATCCGTGGAATTCGGGAGGATTAATTCTAGAACATACCATATGCTTGAAGCATTTTACTCACATTAGGGTTACTGTGAGTCCTAGTATCCATATTGACTTTGGCCTTCACAACTTATGTTAATATTTTGGAGAGCCAAAATAATTCCACATTAGTCATAGACCCCGCGTCAATAGGAGTTTGACGACCTTGGAGACTTATGGGAGTAACTCCTTCATTCACATTCTAATATTCAATCCTTATTGAGTTCACCCTTCTTGTATTCGTACCCTAATGACAAAAGAGAAAGGATAGGAAATTAATTTCAAAGTTAAAATTGTAAGGTACGACTAAAGAGTAATGAACGAACTGAGATGTCCTAACATCTTATAACCTCTAAATCATAAATGTGGCGCGCTTCACACTCATAAAAAAGACTCTACTTGACGTGGTCTATGAGAGATAATCCTAGAATGATACTAAACCTTTTTCTATTAGACTAAGTTTATCGCGACGCAGGGGTGCCCCATAGACTGATAACGATATACTCGACTCTGAAGGGGTCTTATACATTCCCTTAACATATCATTAACATAAATAATAGGAATTATTTAGAATAAAAACTTTTTACAATAGAAGTCTTTTCATAAAAACCGAAAGGAAGTCAAGACATTGTCTTAATAAACCATCAAACAATCAAGTATGAATAAGGGTCACAACCCTTTACAACATGGTCTCAAAAGAAGAAGTAGAAGAAACTAGAAATGAATAACTTCAATCCTCGAAGCACGAGGACTCACCAAAAGCGTGGAGAGAATCAATCCAAGCTTTGCACAAAGGTAGAAGTACACCTTAATGATCGAGACCTACACTTAAAGAATAATGTAGAAAATATGGGTTAGCACAATGTCTTACTAAGTATGATAGTCATTCATAAAAATTCCTAAACATGCTAAAAATGTTATTTAGGTTGAACCATTCATTTTATCATGTTTAAGAGTCATCATGCACATTTATGAAGAAACATAAGTCCAACCCTCTCATAAGAAACCTTAATGTATACTTGTGCAATTCATAGATAAGATCCCATAATCCTCTCTATGTACTATTTTAGTCCTGCGTAATCATATATATCATACTTCGTCGTCATGCATATCCAATACTCATAGACAAGGAAACAGTCACGTTCATAACTTGTAGCAAGTAAAGTCACTCTTCGAAAAAAATTCATATCATCCATGCATAAATTCATATATAATCATAGCATAAGGAAACCACAACATAACCCTTTTCAATGTCTACTTGTGCAATGCACAAGTAATGTCACATACCCCTACTCACACTAACTAGATATCATTGAGAAGTCATAAGTATACTAATGTTTTATAGGTTAGGTGGATCCACTAGCTAAAGACCTATGTGGGAACATAGTTACACATAAACATATTGCAACTAAAAACCTTAATTCAATGATGTGAAAGGTTTCCATGTCATAAAATATTTATTTGGGAACCAAAACTGACTGGCGTAAAAGGAACCCATTTGGAGGCCAGACTAAGTGGCGTATAAGCTTCCATCTCATATTCATATCCGCTTGGTGCTACACATATTTAAATTTATGTTAAGACTACTTAATTTCATGTTCAAGAAACAATGCCCTAAAACTCATACCAACATTATATCATGATAGATTATTGATTTATTAGGTGAGAGTGGCCATTCAACCTTAGAATCATTAATATGTGAGTAAACCTTTCACATCATATTCATAGTGTGTTCATGAGAACATATTTTCAATCAACACAAAAAAATTATCATAATCATAGACATTTTGTGCGTAGTCATTTTTAAGGGTATGGGGAGAATGATCTCTCAATAACTACACTATAGTCATAGGATCTTCACTTTCTAAGTAAATCATACGATCATAGACTATTCTCATAAACATGTACAAACCCTCATAATTTTCCCTTCAAGGACAACAAATAACATTCAACCAAACTTCTAGAATTACTACATCAGATATGGAAAATCTCATTATTCAATAACCTTAATCAATACATATATATATTAACATGATTTTTATAATCAATCAACACAAATCATAAAGTCACATTTTATTAATATAGGGAATTCATGGGTTCGTGGGAGGATTGCATAATATATCAACAATTAGTCATCAGTACAGTCATTTTACATCATTAATTAATCATTAAAAATGTTTTTAAAGAGAACCCATGACATAGATTGAAACCCTAGATTTTCGGGAAAATGAAAGCTTTGAAATCAAGTTTTAGAGACACTGTATGGTTGAAAGCTACGCTCACCATACATTGATAATGAATCTTCAAAGATTTTGAAAAACAACCGTTGAATTTTTCAAACCCTAGCTCCAATTCTACTCTTTCTCTTCTTCTTCATAGAGTTAGCGAGAGAAATATTGTGAGGAAGATAAAGTTTTTGGATTTTCTTTTCGATTCTACGTGACTTAAGAAATTCTAGTCTGAAAATCTTATATACTAAATAGGAAAAGTTTACATTATAGTAGAATTAATTTAGAAACAATAAATAAATAAATCAAAGAACATTATTGGTTGAGAGGTATGAAGAGAGACATTGCGTAGTTCATTTCCAAATATTTGGTTTGTTAGCAAATAAAGGCAGAGCATAAGGTCCTAGTTGATTTACCACACGCCTTGTCAATGCCAGAATGGAAACGGAATAGAATAACTATGGACTTTATTTCATGACTGCCTCGAATATGATGCAATATGGGTGATTGTTGAGAGGCTGACCAATAGTGCTCACTTTTTGGCAATCAAAAACGATTACTCTTTTGAGCGTTTAGCCGAGTTCTACCTAAATAAGATTGTAAGACTATATGGCATACATTTGTCTATTATATTGGACTTGTACCAAAGGTTTACATCTAGATTTTGGGGCAGCTTGCAGGAAGCTTTTTGCACTAAATTGATATTCAGAACTTCATTCCATTCTCAAACAGATATCTATTGATAAAGAGTACTGATACAAATTTTAGACGATATGCTTCGAGCATGCATTATGGAGTTTGAGTGTAGTTGGGACAAACACATGCCTTTGGTAGTAAAATGTCAGATCCCTCTCTGTTGGAGTGAATTTTGAAAGAAAGCTTATTGGTACTGAAATTGTGCAACAATAGCGGAAAAGGTAAAAATTATCAAAGATTGTTTAAAGATTTCATAGGATAGAAAAAAGTCATATGCTGATCTTAAAAGATGTGACATTGAATATAAAGGTGTATATAATGTATTCTTAAAGGTGTCTCTACGGAAAAATATTATATAATTTTGCAAAAAAGGAAAACATAGTCCTCGATTTAGTAGACCCTATGAGATACTTGAAAGGGTTAGGCCAGTTGAATATAAAATGGCTCCGCCACCTGAGTTAGAAAAGATCCACAATGTCTTCCATGTTTCTATGCTCAAAAGATATTATTTTTATCCATCTTGTCTTCTTCCTGTTGAATCTATTGAGATTAATCCTTACCGGACGTATAATGAAGCACCTATCCTAATTCAAGCTCAGGAAGCTAAGCATGTTAGAAACAAGATAATCCCCGAAAAAAAATTCTTATGGCCTGGAATAGATTTTCGACGTTCATTAAATAAAGGAAGGTTTGATAATTCTAAGGTTGATAGTGATAACAAGACACCTCAACAAAAGAAAAATAGACCAACTTTTCTAAAACTTGCACTCCAAATTATGCACAAGGTAATACTCATGTTCCCACTTGTCCGCATTATGGAAAGAGTCATTATGGTACATGTGGGAGAGCCTCTGGGGTAGGTTTTAACTGTGGGAGCTTGGATCATAAAGTGAAGGGAGGTCCTACGCCTAATAATGCTCCTTCTTTGAAAATTAAAGACTCGGTTCATAATGTTAGAACCAAAAAACTCAAGAAACTGATTTGAAAAAATAAAAATAGAGTGAACTTATGATATTCCTTGTGTATATTAATCTTCAAAAAGTTTGAATTTATACAATGAAAAAATATAAACATTAAAACTATAATAAAAAAATGTGCCACTAACTACCATAAAAGGGGGCCACTAACAACCAATAATGGGGCCACTAACTTCAGAAAGTTGAGCAACTAAAGTTGACTAAGTCTAGCTAGAAAATAGGAACACTAAAATGAAATAAGTTAAAAACAGTAAAAATAATAATAATCTGAAAAAATGCCAATTGTCTAATTTTCAAACCATTTCTTTGGAGATGACTCGGTGAAAATGTGAGCTAGCTGGTTCTTAGATATACAATGAACAAGCAACACTTCATTAGATTGTTGGACTTCTCTAATAAAATGAAACTTGATCTTGATATGTTTAGTTCGACCATGAAACACTTGATTTTTTGAGATTGGATTTGCTGAACTGTTTTCACACATGATCTTGGTAGCTTTTGTTTGTTCATGGACTAAGTCCTTCATCATCTTCTTTATCCAGATAACTTGATTCACAGCAGATGCAGCAGCTATGTACTCAGCTTCAGTTGTTGATTGAGCTGTAGTTTCTTGTTTTCTAGAGCTCCAACTAAAACAACTTGTCCCCAAATAGAAAAGAATCCAGATGTGCTTCTGGAATCATCAATTCCACCACCCCCATCTTTATCAAAGTACCCGATCAGGTTCATAGTTACTTTGGCAGATGTTGGCAAAAAAATTCCAAACTTTCTAGTTCCTTTAATATACGTTAACACTCTTTTAGCAGCTGTGAGGCATGTGTCTTTAGGGGAATGTATTAACCTAGAGAGAAAACTAACAACAAATAGAATGTCAGGCCTGCTTGGGGTTAGAAATAGAAGACTGCCAATTAAGCTTCTATACATACTATCATCCACCTTTTCGTAATCCTTTATCTTTCCAAGCTTTACACTAGTAGATATTGGAGTACTCACAGGTTTGCAGTATTAAATTTTGAACTTGTATAAAATATCCATAATGTATTTTTGCTGGCATATGAAAATTCCATCACTGGACTGCAACACTTTCATGCCGAGAAAGTATTTCATGACTCCAAGATCAGTCATTTAAAAGATTTTCTCCATTTCATCCTTGAACCTTTGGATTAGTTAAATTTTGCTTCCTGTCACAAGCATCTCATCCACATAAATTGAGACAATTAAGGGCTCACCTGCAGCATTGACTTTAACATACAAAGTAGATTCACTTTGACTTCTACTAAATCCAAGTTGGATGAGATGATTGTCCATCCACCCATACCATGCCCTTGGGGCTTGCCTTAGGCCATACAAGGCCTTTACTAAGAGATAAACTTGATCATATTTTCCAGGAAATGAGAAAGCATCACGTTGCTCTACATGGATCTCTTCAGCAAATAAACCATTCAAGAAAGCCGATTTAACATCAAGTTGATGAATCTGCCAGGAACTATGACATGCAAATGCAAAAATAAGCTTAATTGTGTCATATCTTGCTACAGTAGCAAATGTTTCTTGGTAATCCACACAATATTGTTGTGCGTATCCCTTCACAACCAATCAAGCCTTATGTTTGCAAATTGTTCCATCAGGATTGAGTTTTGTCTTGAAAATCCATTTTACACTAATTACCTTGCGATTTCTAGGTTTGTCCACAAGCTGCCAGGTCCCATTCTTCTCGATCATGTCTAGTTATTCATGCATAGCTCTCCTCCATGCCTTAGAATCTTGTACTTCATCATAGCTTGTTGGTTAAGAGCTAACCAAGTTACACCGCTGATAAACATCTTTTAATGATCAAGTTTCCCTCACTGGTACATCATCCACTAGTTCATCTTGTGAAAGTTGAGGCTGCTCTATTGAAAATGAATCAGAATAAGAGGTCTTTTGTTTTTTCCAATCCTAATTAGTTGCTTCATCAAAATTCACTTCACGACTCATAATTAGTTTGTCTTATTTCAAACAGGAAATCATGTAACCTTTGGATGAACTATAGCCCATAAATATGCCTTTATGAGCCTTGTTATCCAGCTTACTACTTTTTGTTTCTGGAAGTCGATAATAACATATACACCCAATAATTTTGAGATGGTGTATTGATGGTTTGTTCCCACACCAAGCTTCATATGGAGTCATGTCCTGCAAAGCCTTAGTAGGCAATCTGTTCAACAAATGTACAGAGGTATTGACAGAGGATTATTGCACAAGTGATGTTTGCAACCACTGTCAAGAAGCCATGAATCAGAGGATTCACTGATTGAAAAGTATGAAACTACAAATAGTTGCTCTTCATGTGTATCGTCAGCTTCTGCTACTTGTGCTTGCAAAGCACCGGAGGCCATTGCTCTTAATTTGCAGACCTTGGATACGTGTACCGTCTGCTTACAGTTACCACATATAGCATTGACTCTCCACCAACAATACTTCTCCAGATGTGTATTTCTTCTACAATATTTTCAAGGAGGGAACTTCTGCTTCACATCTCCACTATTGTTTCCTCCATCATGTTTGCCCTTATGGTTTTGGTGGAATTGTTGCTTTCCTTTTTGCTTTTGTATAGAGAAAGCTCATTCAATGAAATTTTCCCGTCTCATAGTCCTCCTTTGCTCTTGTGCTTGAAGAGCACTCATTATTTTATCTAATGAATGTTTGCTCTAGTCGTTGTATTCTTCAAGAGAGGAAATCATAGATTAAAATCTCTCAGGAAGAGTCACAAGAACTTTCTCCACAATTCGTTTATCTGTAAATTCATCACCAAAAAGTCTAATGTTATTAACAATTAAGGATATTCGATCAGCATACTTACTGATAGTTTCATCCTCCTGCATATACAAGGAATCAAACTCTATTTTTAGGTTCAACACTTGCATTTGACGTGTTCTATCGCTACCTTTATATTCTTCTTTCAACCTATCACAATACTGATTTGAAGTTTTGCAAGCCATGATTCTGTAAAACACAGTATCTACCACAACATTCTGCATAAGCGACTTGGGTTTTGATTTCTTTGCCTTCTCTTTGTACAAAGTGATATATCATTGACATCTTGTATTATTTTTGTGGCCTTGGAAAGAAAGTTGATATGACAAGGTTGTGGGGCATACCTTGCTCACATTGTTGATACACAGTTGAAGAGTCCTTGTATAGAGGACATACATGTTCTATGTGATTTTTAAGAAATTCATTTCTACTAGCTTCTTGTTTGTCAATTTATTCCCACATAAAAGTAGCAGTTACTAACTTCTAAAATTTCTCATGCTTCATAATCGCCACATTCTTCCTAATGGAATCATTTAAACCATATTTAAATTTCTTCTACTTGTCTGGTTCCTCGTTAATAATACCTCCAGCATAACGAGAGAGCCTTTGAAACTTTTATTTGTTCTCACCAATAAACATGCCTTGTTGCCTTAGATTCAAAAGTTCCTTTTTCTTCATGTCACAATAAGAAGGTGGTACATACTTCATATGAAATTCCTTAAGAAAATTATCATATGTTAGAAAAAGAGGTTTTACCTTTGCATTCGGAACACTTACCCACCAATCATAAGACACTTTTTGTGTATTGAAATAGAATACTTAAATTTGGCAACATCTCAACACTCTAACTGCCGAAAAACTCTCTTCATGCGCTCAAAAAAATGTGGGATCAGCGGTGCCTTCAAACTCAACTCTACCAATTTTCTTCAATTTCTAAAAATTAAACCTGTTGGGTCAGGCATCGATTCAGCCATATGGTGGGAGAATTCAACCATTTGTTGAAAAGGAGGATTCATGGATTGAGTACGAGGACTCAAGTGAAGATGTTAACCATCTCTTACACCATGATGGTTTCCCAGTTCAGACCCACTAATGTGGGGAACATAATGATTCGACATATGTTCTCCAACCCCTTCAAGTGCATGAGGTTGAGAAATAGAGGTACCCCGACCTTCTGGAGTAGCTTCCATAGGTCGGTAATAAGAAGAGGTCATAAATTAATTAGTTCAAAAGAACAAATAACATTACATTAGCGATATTTACTTGATGCATTTGCACTCTACAAGTGATAAAGTGTTATAAACCATGTAAGTGAAAAAAATAATCTAAACAAAACCTTTATTGAAAGCAAACAAGTATACTAGTAATTCAAAGAAAAAGTCCTAGAACCACTTGTCTGTAATACCAACACTTGTAGCGACCCTTTTGGAAGGATACTACCCTTTGATCAAGAGACCTAATTTAGTACTTGTTACAATCAGAAGCGATTAACAAGGGAATATTGATTATAATATAGTAGAGGAATTAGTTTCATAACTAATAATTTGGTTAAGGATGTACGTCTTGCACATTTAAACATTTTTAGATTTCAAAATATATATGGCACGAAATTTTAACTTATGATCAAAAAAACCCTCCCAAAGTTATTAAAGAAAATAAATGATGATCTTTTCAAACATATATTATCCACACACATAAGAATAAAATAACAAGAATATTACCAATTTCTGAGTATCGAAATTAGCCGGTTTATGCTTCACACAAACATTCAAAACAAATAGCAAATTCAGAATATTACAAGGCTTCGGTCTTCATACCCAAATATTATCAAAACATATAGTCATACTTATATTATAACACATGGTGACATGATCAAATCATCCGATAATCTTTCATGTAAATATACAACATATAGATCATGTAAAAATCCCAAGGTTTATACAAAATATACATGCCTATATGCAATTGTGATCTTCTATAAGACTCTCAAAATCATCATTTCCAATGGCTAGCTTCACGCATCCCATGGAACATTTCCTACGATTAAAATAATTAACGCAAACAATATAACTTAGTGGTGTTAAACCTATAGCTTCAGAGCACTTAGATTCTTCAATAGATTTTTCTCAAGTAATGGGCCGCACAATTGAAACTTAATACATAAATAATTTAAACATTATGATAAGAGTATCAAGTTTGATATTTAAAGAACCAAAAATCAAGAACACTCAACGAACAATTTTCCAAGAGATAAAATAATAAGGCTTGCCGAATATACACATCATGTCGTCACACCAAGCACAAGCAGGTATCAAGAAGGGCTGACACCATGTATCAAGAACGGTATAAGACAAGTAATCAAGAGAACCAAGAACCATATTAAAAATGGTTTTCCAGTTCATACATAAAATGGAAAATTACCATTCGTAAGACGAAATAAAAATCTAGAGGCAAGATGGAAAATTATCTGAATGAAGAGGCATTCCAGTAACGACAAAATCATTACCAAAAGAAGGGCTAGGTCCCAACAAGACTGATAGGTCATCAAACAATTTGTACAAGCGTACGAGTTACACAAGAGTCTTTAATGTCATAAAGGATACCAACACAACAATGCAAAGTTACAAGAGGTATCCAAGGTACAAAGATAAATTTTAAAATATACATTCAGGTACAAAGAGTACAAATAAAATTTTATACGCAGACCTCAGTGATGTAACATAGAAACAGTCCAACATAACTTCGCGAGTTAAAATTGTAGACCAACCAATGTATGAAGGTCCTCAACTTGTTCACGAGTATATAACACCTTAAAATTAAAATAAATAACTTCTTTAATTTCTAGTGTCTCACTCATGTTGAAGTAAAATAGGGATATCATCAAAAGTAATCTTAACCTATTTAAATACGACTATGCTCCCAGAATAATATTTTTGGCAAGTCTAGTACCTCATGTCGCAACATAGATTTGAAAAGGTAAATGGAAAAAATAGAATTTGTAACATTTATGAGAGATATTAGTACATCTCTTAAGGTTGCTACCAAACAAGAATAACCACAAACTATAATTTGTAGAAAAAGATATATTTAAAACACAAACAGTTGTTCATAAAAAATTCTTATGTTGTGGCCCATATTTCAAATCCATAATAGCTAAAATAAAGTTTTACATAGGAATGAGATTTTTAGAAATACAAATTATCTTTCCATATCATATTTATTCAATGTAAAAGAACTTTTAAAAGACAAGATATGCTTAAAATACCAAACACTTCCAAGCTCAGAAACATATTTTACCACTTACATAAGACAAGAGGGTGTCTCAAATTCCAGCCTGAAGGACAATGTTTTCCTCTTGTGATTTTTAAGATATGTTTCTAAGACTCTAAGACTCGAGGGAAATGAATAGTCCCCTCTACGTTTTATCAAATGATAAGTTTGAATAGGACCGATAATAAGTGATTGTTAATGGTAAGGGTGATCTTTATTCTACAAAGACTCTTGCCTTCCTTTTGTCAAGGATAATTATTAGAATGAGGCACTACTGATAGAGATTTTCAATTCATTGGTACTGATGTCTAACTGAATAATTGGGAGGCCACTTCTCTCTCATCAAGATGAATTCTTGGTAGTTTTTGTTGTTTTTCTCTCCGGTATCCGATTATTCAAGGGTTGTAATTAATGTTGTGTTTTGTTGGTTTATTTCAAACAATATATCTTTATTTTCAATAGAATGTAATTAACTTTTATTTCCAGTCTATTACTCTCATTTGTTTTCTTCTATACAGTTCTTTTTATGTCGATTCTAGTGATATGATATGCATCAAAAAAAATCTACAATTGTAAAATCCTATCAAATGATCAAAATAATCTTGAAATAATAAGTAAAGAAGTCAAATATTATAAGGATGAAGAACTTTAAGAAGTAAGAAGGGATTTAGAACATTTTGAGAATAAATCAAACTCTAACATGAGTGAAATCAAGACCATAAATTGAGGAGATTATGAAAATATCAAAGAGACTAAGAAAGGTTTACATGCTCGACAACAAAAGGAAGATATAATCCAGGCTTAGTTTGATTACAAGGATGTTTTTGCATCATGTCATGATAACATGCCCTCATTAAGCACTGACATGGTGTTTCAAATATTCCGACTGACTCTACCTTTTTGCCAGTTAAGTGAAACTTCAGAAAGCTTAAAACGGACATGAGTATAAAAATTAAGGAGGAAATCACAAAAGAACTTGAAACCAAAGTCATTCGAGTCGCTCAATATCCTTCATGGTTTAATAACATCATACTCGTCCCTTAGAAATATGATAAAATTTGAGTATGTGTTGATCATGATGATTTGACCAAACCTTTCTAAAGTAGTTCTTTCAATTGATCTTTCAGTTATCTTAACTCATTCGATCCATTTCTAAAATAGGTGATAAAAATAGTGGTAGATTCGTGTATTGCAATACTTCGATAAAGGAAATAAAAGACATGTTATGGCCTCTAGTAAAATGACGACATACTTCAACTTCTCTTGAATGATGCTACGATCCAAGTCTTGCTTCTCAAATGCTCCTCACCTACCAATTAATATAGAGATAGATAAAAGAATGGAATTAGTACAAACACATGTACTAAGTATAACATAATGCATAAAATCATGAAAACGGAAATTTATTAGAAATATGCATCTTTTGTACTTAAATATTATATCATAATCATAAGAATATCATTTAAAACCTTAGAAACACGTAATATAACATTTACACAATTTAACACATTATTAAGGTCACTTTAAAGTTAACCCATTTCATTGTTATAGTGAAGTCCCTTCACTAACAATGAAGTGCCTTACCTTCAATTAAGATACTTCCTAGCATGTAGTTACCTCCCTAATAGGTATCCTAAGAGTCACTTAAGTAAATCAAAGAAAGACTTCCCATACAACCTCTCTAGGAACACCTAAATTATTCTTTTACCAAAGGTGATTCTAACTCTTACTTGACTGAGTTGGGAAGCGATCACCCTTACAATCCCTTCTACACACACACTTAAGAGATCCTATAAACTACCTAATATAGAATCATTCTCACTTAATACAACATGATATAGATAATATTACATTCTCCTTCCAAAGGCTATCAAAAGACATACTTAAGTAAATCAAGAAGATAACGTCCATGATTGACCTAAAAAGACTACCTACATAATCCTTAAGACTACCTATGGCGTATATCATGTCCACATAATAATAATCTTTAAAAACTAGAGTCATTCTTAAAACTTATCTAGGTAAGATACGAAGTGACCATTCACATGCCCCCTTCACACCTTAACTAGACAACCCTTAACTACTCTAGGTCGGTAGTTATTCATTTAACATGCTTCCTTAACATAAATTATTGCATTCATTAGTTTATTTAAGAATCATTCCTTACATAAAGACATTCAATTAATGGTCTTGGACAAGACCTTGGGACTCTAACAAACATCTTGAAAGCCTATTGTGCAATGTCTAGATTGCATCCCATACCACCACCTAAACTTCATAGAACTTCTCTAATGCTAGTAAGTATCCCATATGATGAGAATAAGCAATAACTTGAATAGGCCATGATAGTTAAACATGGAATCTGGAGTTCTAACCTACTTCAATGAGGGTGTTCTACTTGCCAATGGTAGAACTTGGACACATCCCATGTAGGCACATAATAAAGGAATATGAAGGGTGTTCTTTCTACTCTTGTCTCATCCTTTAACTAGAACTACTTCCCTTACCGTATTCATTCGGTGCTAGCCTTTGTTCTCATAAAGTAATTTACATTCAAGGTTCATATGTAGGGGTTTCATATCAAGTTCATAACACACTCACATATACCCTACCAAAGCGGTCACCTAGGGCTATCAAACAGTGACGACAAGAAGCTCATAATGACTTCCATAAGGAATTATATGTTGTCGTTCCATCCAACAAACCTTAATTCTATCATTTCTTTACTTGAAGGATACCATTATGACTTTCGACTTCAACATTCATAACATAACATTTTCCACATATATGACCTTCTTTACATTATTTAAGGTCTCACATATCATTCAGTCATACATGACAAGAGTGCACTAAGCCTACCTAGTAAAGACATCTCATATTCACATATCATTCATGCATGTATGAAGTAAGGGATACAAGTCTACCAAAGCAAGTCACAACATTCTTTACTTTACAACATATTACTTTTCTTTCTAGAAGCACATAGAAATAACCATTATAATTTTTAAGGTATCCTATACACTACCATAAGATCATTAATATGACTATCAAAGACTCATATAGTCAATTAGGAATAACCAAGAATCAACCCTAATAGATTATTCAATATTCCCATATGAGGTCATTTCTATGAAAAAGTGGGTCTCACACCCAATCCAGCTTTAAGTTAAAATATACATGAAGTCTCATAATCCTCGAAGAAGCCCCACGACCTAACGAATAGTCATTATAGAGCGATATCAATATTTTAGAGCTAACAAAGATAAAAGAATTCTCATCAGAGCTTGTTTACTCAAAATGTTGGTTAAAGTCAAACTTAGGTCTTAAGTAAAAGTTAAAACACTTTCTCATATACACATGCAGAAGACCTAGGGAGTAGTGTTAGCTATGATACTATTTAAAAATAACCATTTCAGAAGTAATGTAATTGTCCAAATTTTATTTTAAGGTAATCTTCTTTAACTTCTAATAAAAAAAGAAAGTTGAATGTTCAAAAACTCCAATATACTAAAACTCACATAAAAACAAAATGAACGACTGGATGAACAAACTTTCATCCTTAGCAAGTCTTAATTGACTAGATGTTGCTGCAGGAAATCTTTAAACAATGAACAAGAGGCATAAACATGTAAATGACCTGGAGGTCATTACACTTTAGAGTTTTGTACTATGGCTTTTATATGCTGGGGAGTTAATTTCAATGTGTTTTTTTCGTAATTGATTGAGTTTATAAGAACTTGATTTGCTATTATTTTAAAATCTATTTTCTACTGTCTATGTAATCATATTGCTTCTAAAAAATGATTGATGGGTTTAATTGGGGTACATAATTAGTTATCCACCTCGCAGTTAGTGTTATTTACACTCATGATGGTTTGAGTTGTGACAATCAACCTACAAATCATACTAGTTTACATGGCCAAAAGTTGTAGTGTTTCTAATGTGAATATTGTGAAGTAAAAAAGGATTATATACTTCAAATTCAACTTTAATTTTTTCTGTAGTAGTAGAAGTAAAATTTAGCTTGACATCTAAATCATGCTCACATGAAAAGAGAAATTATATGAAATTGGCATATTATCTACATGCTAAAGTAAAACTTATAATTGACCAAACTTTAATTTTTAAAAACGTCCAAATATGGAGATTAAAGTTGTCATATTTTCAAAAGAGTCCATTTAACATTAATTATCATATTAAATGGTTCATCACCTATATTCAATAAATTTATTCGTCAAGCAAAATTTCTTCTTAACTCTCCTTTGAGAGACGTTTTTTTAAATAAATTTTATTTCTTCACACCTTCCTATATATATGGATTCCTCAGATCTTGAAATAAAAACCTGTCGTGAAATAGTCCTGTTTGTGCCTATTATCAGTAGTGCTCAAACAGCGCTATGTCATCTTCTAATATAGTTTAATTTCTCAATTGTTTTATTTGTTAATTGAGATGCATGAACCATTTGGGAAATTTTTGGGTAAAGTTTTTTATAATTGGTTTTTGGAACATACAGTCGTCGTTATTATAATTTATAAAAATTGTTCACCAATTATTATGTTTTTTTAAATATTTTTTTGCCTGATTGTTTCTTTGTCATTGTTAATCTCTGAAACCGTTTTGTATGAACAATTTCAGAAAGCAAAAGAAAGTATGAAATTTCTGAAAAGACTCATTGTTCCATTTCTTTTATTTAGATAAGTCGAAATTACAAAATTAAAACACAAGAGAGAATTTTCTTTACCTTTTTTTCTTTATTATATTATTAAAAATCATATGTTTCATAAACAGATTCTAAAAAACAAACTCTATAACAGAAAATTTATACTAGCACCAACTCTAATATCAATTCATCCAGTAAAAGTAAGATTTCGACAACTTTATTCCTTATTTTCCCCTTGTCTCGTGATTTAATTTTTTATGATACTTTTACATTCTAGGTTATTAAAAAAATTTAGGGGCATTTAATAACACTTGATGTTTGTGGCATTTGACGTTTGTCCCCCCTAACACCCATCCCAACTCCCCACGGGCAAATAGATATGAAAATTTTTAATTTGTGTACTAGATTCGATGTACCCTTTTAACTATGCGAGGATGGTCAAAAATAACCCTTTATAGATTTTATATTACTTAAAGTTTATGACCTGTTATTTTTAGCTAATTCATCCGAAAGGATATATCTGCTCATTTGTCTCAAGGTAGTGATATAGGTTAGCAATTTTTTAGCGAGAGCATAACAAATTTAATTTTCGAATTTGAAGGGTATATCGCGTATTTTAAATTAAAAAAAATATTTTAATTTGAAGTCTACAATATTAATTTGCAGTCATATTAACTTGTACATTCCCTTCTAGATTTATACCATGGAGTCAATATTATACTATTGCATTATTAAAAGAAACAGAGAGATAATCTAATAAACTACTATTTTAATTTTTGTGAGGTTTTCTAACATTGGACTTATTATAAATTATTTAAATTAAATTATAAATATTTTATGTTTATTATTGTTGACTTTCTCTTCAACCTTTTTACATAGTGACCTAACTAATATGTATGATAGAGCATTAGGCGGAATATTTTCAAATACTAAATGGTTTGAAGTTTATAGTATTAAATATTCTCTTATTTGAGAGAGATTAACGTATTTTCATATTCATTTAATACGAAAATAAAATAAGAGAGTATAAATATGGTCTTTTTTTGTGATGATTGAGAATGGTTTGTTGAAGGATATCTTATATTTTGAAGCATAATTTTTAAAGTGAGGGGGAGAATACTAGTGTTTCTTTTACATATGAAACAGAAAATTTGTATGTGTAAATAGAACTTATTATTGACAGAATTGTATTTTTATTGTAAATTTATTACGCGATTAAATTCTCTTAGTTTCTTGTTACGCAAATATATATTTTCCCATACTTCATTTGATGTGAACTTTCTTTCTTAGTTACTTTGTATCAAAAATAATATTTGTATGTATTTAAAATTAATTGAACTAAAGATTCTCATTTTTCATTTTTAGTAACAAAACATTAACATATTTTCTTATGTGCAGAATAATGTTGGAACAATGGAAGTAACCCAATATTTGAAAGGAAGAAGAAAGGGCTAGTTACTACCAAAGTCATCGAAAATACAATTGTTGACTTCATTATCGTCCCTTCTACAGGTGTAGAGAACCTTTGCACTATTAGAATAAAAAAGGTTAGTATATTTGATTACTAAGTTTTTATATTTTATGTAAAAGACGTTAATATTGTTATACATTTCGATTATATCTTTATTTGCCTTTATTTATTATCATTATATCTACTGTGAAACATTGCAATAAAATTGTATAATATACAAGAAAATGAAAAATTATTTCTAAAAATATGAATATTATTGCAAAATATTAAAAAAAGATAGTGTTCAGTATATGGAGAAACCTAACTATTTTAATATTTCGTTATGGACTGAAATACTAGAATGAAGACGAGGCAACTCATCCCTACAGACTTAATTGTAAATATCATGACATGCTACATGGATGGAGAGCTGAAAGGACACAACGTTAAAATGGAAAATGTGAAACGGTAATATATGTTCTTTAATAAATTTTTCCTTTTATCAGAATATCCAGTCTTACTTCTTTCCTGAAGTATAATCACATTTACCTATCTATATTTATTATTTAAAAGAATGTTATTGATATTACCCTTAACATGTATAATTTTTTCTTTATGTCATGCTTGGCAGTTGGAATTTTTGATAGTCATTTCCAATTATATTATAATTTAGTTTCACTCATTTTCTGTATACTATTGCCTTTAAACAAAACTAATTATGGTAGCATATGTTTTGCATGAATTCAATATTATTCACATGTTTCTTCTGATTTTGATTATTATTTTTTTGGTTATGTTACTTTGTGATTTAATTTCTTTATGGAAATTAAGAAAAAAAAATTTGGATTGCGGTTTTACTTCCATGAGAGGAAACACACCATGTATCGATGTACTGGGGATGAAAAAAGACATATTTCATGGTTTTGAAAATTTGAAGGTAGAAGTTCAACAAGAAACCAATGCGGTAATAGAGTTTTTAAGTGTTCAATAGTAAAGACTAATTTTCACTCAGCTATGACGCTATGCTCTGGAGATGGTGGCTTATATAAGGAGCAAAATAAGTTTGTTTGTTTCTGGGTTAGCCCGATTGATGAATAAGATAGGTAAGGCGTCTATGTTTATAGGGGGCTTAGACATAGCCAGGATCAGGATTCATCAATATAGTCATCTATACAGTAAAATCACATTATTCCGAGATGGAACATTTTTAGAATCAAATAAGAATTGCGGGAAGCATGCTAGAATTTTCGAAATTGACACCATGAAGAGGTCCTATAATATTCCATGTATTTTTCTCCCAAAGAGAACTAAATTCGATGCCTGAAATAATGGAAACAACAATCAAGCAATAAATTATGAATAAACGCAAGCTAGGGAAGAAATTTTATCACCAAATTTACCTTATTCCGATGTTCACTGACTTTACTCAATCAACCCACCACATATATAGCCTTGAAAATTACAGATGTGTTCTACATAGAATGACTTAAACTTAGTTCAAACCAGTAAAATATTGTATATTCAATTTATGAACAATGTTGACTTTATGGCCATATTTTATTTTAATATTGGACGCGACTCTTAATTGAGATCACGTAGGAAAAGGTTCACGGCCACGTCCGCGATGCTAAGTTGGCCACCATGAATTCAAATACAACTGTAGCAAACACAGAGGCTAGCAGAATCAAGGTCACGCATACAAGAACAGAACCCCGCAAACACAAAGTCTTAAAAATGCGAATGAGACTCACATGAATGCGACAGATACTCCAGTCGTCTTTGTTAATACGATCCCCAGCCCGTGAATATGAAGACCAAAAATATCTCACACCTGCTTATGCCAATAAGCTAGTTTGGAATGTTCCAAAAATAATTCAACAGGTGTTGTGAACTCATACAGAACCCTATAATTGTAAAAGATATACGCAACGACTACCAAATTCGATATTCCAGACTTAATAGATCATTCTGTATTCCCATATGAGGTCATTTCTATGAAAAAGTGGGTGTCACACCCATATCAAGCTTCAAGTTAAGATATACATGAAGTCTCATAATTGTCGAAGAAGCCCCACGACCTAACAAATAGTCATTATAGAGCGATATCAATATTTCAAAGCTAACAAAGATAAAAGAATTCTCATCTGAGCTTGTTTACTCAAAATGTTGACTAAAGTCAAACTTAAGCCTTAACTAAAAAGTTAAAAACATTCTCATACACACATGCAGAAGACCTTGGGAGTAGTGTCAGCTATCCTACTATTTTAAAATGACTATTTTAGAAGTAATGTAATTGTCCAATTTTTATTTTAAGGTAATCTTGTTTAACTTCTAATAAAAAAATAATGTTGAAGGTTCAGACACTCTAAAATACTTAAACTCACATAAAAACAAAATGAACGACTGGATGAACAAACTTTCATCCTTTGCATGTCATAATTGACAACATGTTGCTGTAGGAAATCTTTAAACAATGAACAAGAGGCATAAACATGTAAATGTCCTGGTGGTCATTACACTTTAGAGTTTTTGTACTATGACTTTTTATATTCTAGGGAGTTAATTCCAAAATGTTTTTTTCATAATTTATTGACTTTATAAAAACTTGATTTGCTATTATTTTAAAATCTATTTTCTAGTGCCTATGTAAATCATATTGCTTCTAAAAAATGATTGATGGGTTCAATTGGGGTACATAATTAGTTATCCACCTCGCGGTTAGTGTGATTTACACTCATGATGGTCTGAGTTGTGACAATCAACGTACAAATCATACGAGTTTACATGCCCAAAAATTGTAGTGTTTCTAATGTGAATATTGTGAAGTAAAAAAGGATTATATACTTCAAATTCAACTTTAATTTTTTTTTGTAGTATTAGAAGTAAAATTTAGCTTGACATCTAAATCATGTTCACATGAATAGAGAAATTATTTCTTTACACCTTCATATATATATATATATGGCTTTCTCAGATCTTGAAATAAACACATGTCACGAAATTGTCCCGTTTGTGCCTATAATCAGTAGTGCTCAACTTGCGGTATGTCATCTTCTAACATAGTTTAATTTCTCAATTCTTTTATTTGTTAGTTAAGATGCATGAACCATTTTATAAATTTTTGGTTAAAGTTTTTTATAATTGGTGTTTGGAACATACAGTCATCCTTATTATTATTTATAAAAATTGTTCACCAATTATAATGTTTTTGTTAATATTTTTTTACCTGATTGTTTCTTTGTCATTGTTAATCTCTAAAACCGTTTTGTATGAACAATTGTAGAAAGCAAAAGAAAGTGTGAAATTTTTGAAATGACTCATTGTTCCATTTCTTTTATTTAGATAATTACAAATTACAAAATTAAAACAAAAGAGAGAATTTTCTTTACATTTTTATTCTTTATTATATTATTAAAAATCATATGTTTCATAAACAACTTCTAAAAAACGAACTCTATAAAAGGAAATTTATACTAGCACCTACTCCAATATCAAGTCATCCAATAAAAGTAAGATTTCGACAACTTTATTCCATATTTTCCCTTTGTCTCGTGATTTATTTTTTATGATACTTTTACATTCTTGGTTATTAAATAAATTTAGGGGCATTTAATAACACTTTCTGTTTGTGGCATTTCACGTTTGACCCCCCACCCCCACCCCCCACCCCCACGGGCGCATAGATATGAAAATTTTTAATTTGTGTACTACATTCGATACACCATTTTAACTTTGCGAGGATGGTCAAAAATAACCCTTTATAGATTTTATATTACTATAAATTTATGATATTTTATTTTTAGCTAACTCATCCGAAAGGATATATCTGCTCATTTGTCTCAAGGTAGGTTATAGGTAAGCAATTTTTTAGCGGGAGCATAACAACATTAATTTGCAAATTTGAAGGGTATATCGCGTATTTTAACATAAATTGTATTTAATTTGAAGTCCAGAATATTAATTTGCAGTCATATTAACTTGTACATTCCCTTCTAGATATATACCATGGAGTCAATATTATACTAATGCATTATTAAAAGAAACAGATAGATAATCTAATAAATTACTATTTTTATATTTGTGAGGTTTTCTAAAATTGGACTATTTTTAAATTATATAAATCAAAGTATAAATATTTTATCTTTATAATTGTTGAATTTCTCTTATACTTTTTTACATAGTGAGCTAACTATTAAGTATGATAGAGCATTAGGCAGAAAATTTTCAAATACTAACTGGTTTGAAGTTTATAGTATTAAATATCACTTAATTGAGAGAGATTAACGTTTTTTCATATTCATTTGATAACAAAATAAAATAAGAGAGTATAAATATGGTCACTTTTTGGTGATGATTGAGAATAGTTTGTTGAAGGATTTCTTATATTTTGAAGCATAATTTTAATGTAAAGGGGGAGAATTCTAGTGTTTCCATTATATATGAAACAGAAAATTTTTAAGTTCAAATAGAACTAATTATTGACAGAATTGTTTTTTTATTGCAAATTTATCACGCGATTAAATTCTCTTAGTTTCTTTTTAGACAAAAATATTTTTCCCTTACTTCATTCGATGTGAACTTAATTTCTTAGTTCCTTCGTATCAAAAATAATATTTGTATGTATTTAAAATTAATTGAACTAAGGATTCTCATTTTTCAGTTTTAGTAAAAAAACATTAACATATTTTCTTATGTGTAGAATAATGTTGGAACAATGGAAGTAAACCAAAATTTTACAAGGAAGAAGAAAGGGCTAGTTACTACCAAAGTCATAGAAAATACATTTGTTGACTTCATTATCGTCCCTTCTACAGGTTTAGAGAACCTTTACACCATTAAAATAAAAAGGGTTAGCATATTTGATTACTAAGTTTTTAATGTTATGTAAAAGACGCTAATATTGATATACATTTCTATAATATGTTTCTTTGCCTTGATATATTATCATTATATCCATTGTGAAACATTGCAATAAAAACGTATAATATACTAGAAAATGAAAAATTGTTTCTAAAAATATGAATATTATGGCAAAATATTATAAAAAGATGATGTTCAGTATATGCAGAGACATAACTATATTAATATTTCATTATGGACTGAAATGCTAGAATGAAGATGAGGCAACTGATCCGTACAAACTTAATTGCAAATAATATGACATGCTACATGGATGGAGAGTTGAAAGGAGAACACGTCAAAATGGAAAATGTGAAACGGTAATATATGTTCTTTAATAATTTTATTCCTTGTATCAGAATATCCAGTCTTACTTCTTTCCTTAAGTATAATCACATTTACCGATCTATATTTATTATTTAAAAGAATGTTATTGATATATCCTTAACATGTATAATTTTTTCTTTATGTCATGCTTGGCAATTGGAATATGTGATTGTCATTTCCAATCATATTATAATTTAGTTTCACTCATTTTCTGTATACTATTGCCTTTAAACAAAACTAAATATGGTAGTATCTGTTTTGCATGAATTCAATATTATTCACATGTTTCTTCTGGATTTGATTATAATTTTTTGGGTTATATTACTTTATAATTTAACTTCTTTATGCAAATTAAGAATTTTTTTCTTGGATTGCAGTTTTACTTCCATGAGATGAAACACACTATGTGTCGATCTACTGGAGATGTAAGAAGACATATATTTCATGGTTTTGAAAATTTGAAGGTAGAAGTTCAACAAGAAACCAATGCAGTAATAGAGTTATGCGTAAGTTGTAGTTATTGCTTAACTTTTTTTTTTTGACAATGATAGCCAATTTATTTATGTTTCTTGACACTGAATATACATATTTAGAGAGCTAAATCATTTGGTATACATATTAAGAATCATAAGGACATTTGTGTAGTATAGTAGTTTCTTATTTTTAGAATCAAGCTATATAAGTTGCTTCTTACCTTTTTATGGTTTTAGCTGAGCACTAAATATGACTCTAATATTGATAAAAGTATTCTTCTCAAATTGATTAATTAAACACAAATTAAATTTACTACATTCAAAAAATTAACTTTTTAAATATCACTTCTAACAAAGAGAAATATTTACAACATATTAGGGGTATGGAAAAGGGTTAAACCACATTGGCCTTATGTATGTGCTCTTCTTGTAATTATTTCTACAAGAAATTGTTTTAACATATTAAACTTTACTATAACCTTGACTAGACAATGGTAACTTTATTCTCTTTTTAAGCACAATGAAAAGTACACTATTTTTACCAAGGTTTTCTAATTGGATTTTTAAGGTTGGGGTTGGAGAAAAGAAATCTAAGAAAAGAGAAAGAGACTCTTCAATCTTAGAGGGAAAATCTGCAACAAAGAAACACAACGGCACGAGCGAGACTAAAAAGTTTTTTGATGATGCATGGAACAACGTAATGAGTTGGGATGACATACACAAAAAATGAGGTAAGTCATGTTAAGGTAAGTATTACATAATAATTGTTATTAAAAAATTGGACAAAGAGAAAATAAAATAGAGATTCGTTATATAACTTTTATTTCTAACTAAAATTGTCGCAGCTCATCCTATTTAACAAAGGACACATGTTTAGAATCATGAGCCTTATTTTCCTACTAGTTGTCCGTAGTATTTACAAATCTAAGATTATATGTTAGTTGACAAAATGACTTCCTCCCACAAATAATGGGTTCCATTCACAAAATGAAATACACAATATGATGCATGGAAATACTGATGAATATGAGATATTTTTAGACCCTCAAGGATCCAGGATCTTACTTATATGAGTTTTCACTATTTTTAATAGAAACTTGTATCAACCATGGAGCGTAATTGCGAGCTAAAATACTTCAACATAGGTTGTATTTATTTTCAATTCACTGAAATAGAAAATTAGATTTTTGGTTGGTTTATTAAAGAAGGAGGAGAAACAATTTACCTTCACATACAATTGTAATAAATTAAAAGGCAAAGAAGCGAAGAGGAGCATATTTTTACTTTTGAATTTGAGAATTGAAATGAATGCACTAGAACAAATTATTATTTTTCCTAATTAAGTTTATGAGAAAGAAAGAATTAAAAGACATGGAAGATGATGAGTGTTTATATTTTTGGGAAACTATATTGATAAATACTCATGAGAGGTGGCCAATCCAAGATTTTAAAATCTTAGTTTCTTTTTAAGCAATCAATCATAAAAATAAATCTACAAATTTAACAATGTCAAAAGAGATACAATTACATCTAAAAATGAAAGCAAAAAATAAAATCAATAAGAAAAACTAAATTAAATCTTATATTGCAAAGGGAATTTTTTTTAAGAAAAGTTAGCAAAATGACGGTTGGTGAAAAGGAGAAAAAGAAAAGTTAGAAAGAAAAGAGTTGGATTTTAAAATAAATTATTGTTTCTGCAGGGGATTAAGCTTGGGCATATGAAAGATAAATTACCTTCAACAACAACTTACAATCACTACAAAAAACTAATTCATTTATTCATCAGATGTTCACCTTTTATTTTATACCATATTTTCTTAATTATGATATAAGTATATAAAGTTCGATAGGAGGTTATTAGATTCTCGGGCCATCGAATATCCTTACGCGGATCGGCCCTGGTTTCATACATACATCAATTTTCTCATTGATGGATAAAGTTGTTGTAATCTTGAAAAAAAAGTTGGCTATAAGATTTTCCCATTATGAAAATCTCAACCTTCACAAACACATTTGAAAAGATCATTATATGTCCATCTTCGAGCCTACACCTTGGCCATAACTGACACTCGAGAGACATTTATGATCCCCAAGAAAACCCAAGGTCTTGCCCTTGACACTAAAACATATATGGAAGTTTAAAATAGGTGAACAGATGTACATTCAAACGAAATCTTAAAACATTGTCTTCAGAAAATACTCAACATTAGTTATACATATCATAACATCATGAGAAAACAATGGAAACATATAATACCATATATCTATGAAGCCTCAAGAAAATTATGGTAGGTGTAGGGAAAGACCCAAAACACCTCCTAAACTGCTAAACTGAAAGGAAATAGAGACTCTAGGAAGAAAGAGGATTAACCAAAATCTATCTGCGAATGGATAGGATCTCAACAAAGTGTATGTTGATGATCCTGAATTCCTTTATTTGTATCATGAAATGATGCGGATCGAATGGCATCACTACATTGAATGTACTAGTAAGTGATAAAGTTAGAGTAAACAACTTATTGTCTTGAATGAATGAAAACAACATAACTAGATCAATACATGAGTATGGAATAAAAACCATTAAAAATTCACAACATATTATACAATGAAAACAACATGAAAATAATATACATTACAATGTGCGGAGTTTCTCTAAGACAACCATAATTATGAGCCTAGGAATGATACTGAATCTCGCCGCACGTTGCAAGGTCTCATATTGTACCTTGCAAAAGGTATAGGATGCTATCATACTATGGATCTAATTATATACCTTCTAACAAACTGTGAGGATTTACATGAAAAATCAATGTTATTCTATCCTACGCGTACTACGTAGTTTTATGAGACTTCCGTATTATAAAAGACTCTAAGTCAGTTAGGTTCTCATTACTACTCCCAAAATCTTTCATATAAATTTATGCTTAATTTTACGCCTTTGAAAGAAGGGACTTGTTACTTGTTGAAATACTTTTCAAAACCATATCCATAATTGCATTCTTTAAAACATGCACTTGTGAACATATCTTTCAAGGTCAATGATCAACATATGTACATAGCTGTGTGTGTGTGTGTATATATATATATATATATATATATATATTAAGATTAAACAACTCTAAGTTTTCGTATGAAATAGAACCTTTACACTTTTTCTTAATACTCATTTTGAAACAAAATGATTGGTTTACAAAGACTCTAAATACTTATAGACCATGTCACAGGGTTCATGCGAAATTATATACATGAATGACAAAACTCGAGGGCTACTATTTATTTTGAAACAATATAAAACTTGACTCTAAAGGACCTCTTAAACTTTTCATATTAACTTTACTTTGATTTTTAAAACGAACAAAATATAATTTATCACTATTGATTAGGATATGAAACATCTCCCAATTATTAAAGAAAATTGTACGGATAAATATCAACAGAAAGCAAAGACAGGATTTGATAGAACTCACACTGAAAAATGAGACTGTAAGAGCTCAAAAATGACTTTGGTTAACTTGATCCTAACATTGTATTCATTATGGTATAATGTCCTAAATTGTTCTATTTTATGGTATTGAGGCAGTGTTTAAGAGTTTAGGTTATTCGGGAGTAAAACGTAAAGAGACGACTAAGACGTTGGATGACGAAGCCTATGTGCCTCATATAAGGTTCTAGGTGTTTATGTGTGATTTATGAGGTTATAAGGTCCTTAATGAGATATTATTGTGTATATAGGCAATGTGTCAAGTTTCGTGAAGATTGGAGGTCAAATATCGAAGAATGTCCATGACGTTCGAAAGTTTTACGTTGAAACGACCTTGTGTGTCGAGGCATGTTTGGTCGAGTTCTACGTGTTTGTTTTTAGGTGAAATTCATCTGAGATGTTCTAAACTCATATACATTCATATTTTTGTTTGAAACGTCCGGGAAAACATCCCTAAGAACCATCCAAGTGTCCTTGAGGAAGGACCCAAAGTTGGTGGCCAAGACTGTCTAAGCCAACCCACCTACAGATGGATTTCGACGCCGAGTGGGTCAATAAACACCTTGTACGTGATGTTTTTTCTATATACACTTAGGATTAGGGTATAGAAAGCCCAAGACAAGACTCAGTTAAAGACCACAGATAAACATGTTGGTCTGTTGGTCAAGGGACTGACCGTCGATGGGTCTGTCTCCAACGTGCAGTTCACTACCAAGTGAGGGGTGAACTTGAAAATTCACCCCACTTCCAAATAAGAGTTTTGGCGGTTCCTAAGGGGTCTTTTGGGTATTTTAAATATGTATATAAGTCTGTAATACTTAGAAGATTTTATTCTTCCAAATCAAAACCCCAAATCCCTTAGAAATTCCCCAGAACTTCATTAGAGCCAATACTCAAAGAAGGGTTTGGATTGGAGAAATTAGTTGAGATTATTAATCAAATCGATGAATTAGATTCATTGAGGTATGGTTTCTGATCCATCAAACTCTCTTCATCAAGGATCCCAACTTTCAAAGATGTTTTCTAAAGTTTTCAAAGTTGAATTAATCAATACTTGGGTTCTTGCATGAATGGTTTTTAAGTATTGAATAATAATAATTGAATTGTTATTGTATTGATCATTTAAAACTAAAATAATCAATGAACCCATGAATTTGATGAACCCTCATTTTTTACTATGTTATGGGTAACTTGATATTGATCTAATGTTTATGAATTTTAATGTAGTTTTATAAAGGCTATTGTTTAATGTAACAATTTTAGTAAATTGATATCTATTTTTTTTTAGATTGATGAATATGTAGTAAATTATATTATTTTCATGAATATTGTTATAATTGTATTGAATTGTTGGTTTTGGCCATGGGTATGGGTCTTGTGATATCAATTAGGTGATTTGGCAATGGATTGAGGTATTGAGGATGGAGTGGTGGTAGGCTGACCTATTTCATTTATTTTATATTAATTAGACCTAAATTATGTTGTTATTAGTATGGTCCACTTATGGGGGCGGTGTTATGTGCTTTACTTGCAACTGATGTGTCCTTGTAAGCGTTATTTTATGTAATATGATGATTATGGCGTTGTCGGAAACTACATGATGTATTATGATGATTATGTGAAGTGTTATAATTTCTATCTAAATTATTAGTAATGTGAAAGTATACTTGTTCTTCTATTGATGTTATTTAGGTGATTATGTTAGATTATGAGTATGCTTTGTGTGTATATTCTTAGGGTTGATTTATGATATTCCTACTTGTCTATATGAGTCTATGATGGTCATATTTATGATGATATGATAGTGTATAAGATGACCTAGAGATGATAAAAGTTATTTATATGTACTTCTAGAATGACATGTAATATGAGTTAAAGTGAAGTATGTAGTGTGTTTGTGTTTGTTTACTTGTGTCCCTCACTTGATGTATATATTAATTTAAATGTTGAGATGTCTTGACTTAGGATGTTAATGTCTCTTAGTCTTGAATGCATGAATGATGTATGACCTTGAATGATGTTAAAAGGGTCCTTGATGTGAAACCTTTAACCTAGTGATAAAGTTATGAATGTTGAAGTCGTAAGCTTTAATGGTACCTTCAAGTAAAGGAATGATAAATTTAAAGGATAATAGTTGGAATGACTTCACATTAATCCTTAGGAAAGTCATGATGGGCTTCTTTTATCCATTGTGAGGTAGCCCTAGTGGACCTTTCTTTGGTCGGGTAAATGTGATTGGGTTATCAAAATAATATGGAACCCCTTTAAATGAACCTTGCGTGTAAATTACTCTATGAGAAGAAGGCTAGCACCGAGTGATTATGGTAAGGGAAGTATTTCTAATTAAAGAATTATATTAGACTGCAAATAATGTTCTTCATATTCCTTAACCATGTGCCTACATGGGATGTGTCTAAGTTCTACCATTGGAAAGTAGAACACCCTCATTGGAGTAGGTTAGAACTTTGGAAAAGTTCTAGGAAGTTTAGTTTGTGGTATGGCACACTATCTATACATTGCATAATAGGCTTTGCAAGTCTTAGTTTGAGTACCTAGGTCATGTCAAAGACCATCACTTGAATGCCCTTTATCTGTTGAATATCTCCTAAATGAACTAGTGAAACTAATGACTTAATTTAAGAAAGTATGATAAATAATATAAGTACTTATCTAGCGAGTTAAGGGTTGTGTAGTTAAGGTGTTAAGGGGGAATAGGAATGGTCATTTTTTATCTTACCTATATGAGTCTTAAGAATGACTCTAGTTAGGGAAGATGTTGTTTTTGTGGAAATGATCTAAACTTAGGTAGTCTTAGTAATTATTTAGGTAGTCTTGAAGAGGTCAATCATGTATGTTATCTTCTTAATTTACATAAGTATGTCTTTTGATAGCCTTTGGTATGAGAATGTCATATTATCGATATGTTGAAGCGTTGATGTCTTGTAAGTGTGTATGTGTCTTATTATAAGTATTCTAGAGGATCATTTAGGTGTGATAAGGGAGGTTTTATGGGCGGTCTCTCTTTATGTTTCTTAAGTGAGTCTTCGAATATCTTTTAGTGAGAAGACTACATGCTATTAAGTTTTAAAAGGGAAGAGAAAGCACTTCACTGTAATAGTGAATTCCTTCACTTTACAGTGAGTTAAGCTCATTGTTAAGTTGGTTCAAAATGTGTTAAATTGTTTAGACATTATCTTATGTGTTTCAAAGTTGTTAAATGTTAGTCTTATGAATATAATATGATTTTTAAATGTAAAGATGCATATATCCAATAAATGCCTGTTTTCATGATTTTCATGAATAATGTCATACTTAGTACATGTGGTTGTACTAATCCATGCTTTTATTTATCTCTATAGTAATTGGTAGGTGAGGAGCATTTGGGAAGCAAAACTTTGATCATACCCTTATTCAAGTGTAGTCGAAGTATGTAGTCAATTGATTCGAGGGAGTAGATGTCTTTTATGTTTTCTATTGAAGTATTGCAATAGGCTAAGTATTTCTATATTAGTAATGTGTATGGGCTGTCTCCTAAAAGTGTTCTCGTGTCTTATGTTTGATGAGATTGAGACTTAGTATTCTCTATGACTTTATATGAAAGAGTTTTTAAAGACTATGAAGTGTTTTTTGAATAGTTTTAATTCCTCACTACTTTCCATTATATATATGCGATGAATGATATGTACGGGCTTGTACAACACCTCCGAGGGGTCCAGTACGCATGTTGCAAATCCAAAATTGACCGTAACTTCTAGGGTATGGTTCGGGTTGTGATAGAGACATGGGAGTCTATATTCTCTCTACGATGAGGAAAGAGATTTAACACATTGTCAACCAAATTTTGAAGTAGAGGACTCAGTATCCTCTCCGCCACACAGAAAGGGATCCTTAGTCGTCAAGAGGACTCAGTATTCTCTCCGCCACACAGAAAGAATCCTTAGTCGTCCCACCCTAAAACCCAAAATTTTCTATGATCTTTAAAGTCCCAATTCGTTGGGATAGGTTAGTTTCTTCCAAATTCCTTTTTGATTCAATAAATCAACACAATTTCATGAAATCTCACTAAAAATATAGCAAGGAACAACCGTCATTCGCAAAACCCTCACTTCAAGAACACGAAACAATCATTATTAAAGGACGAACATAAAACTCAAGAATTCATCAAGAACCTCTACATAAACGATTTCGCTAACGAATTTAATGGAATGACTACATGATTGGCGTGTGGAAGGAAAAATACATCACAATTAGAAGCTTCAGATACCTAAAAGAACAACGTGCTTGATGAAACTTGAAGGAAAAGATTTGAAGATGATTCATAGCCTTAGAGTCTTCTTGAAGTTATTGAGCGTAGAAATACTAGGACTGAATGAAAGGGTTTTATTAATGAAAATTGATTTTATTATGCGCTTAGTGTAATTTTGATGACTTACTAAGGATTTTTAGGATTAAGATATCCTTAAAATAAATAAAATAAGCTGGAACTCGAAATAATTTTGCAGCAGGCACTGAGGTCCGTATTGACCACGGAACGCGGAGCCATCACAAACCTGCTAATGATAGCCAATTTTTGTATCTTTGTGGGAAACAAAATTTATTTATTTATAGTTTGAATTGATTGTGAAGATATTAGGAAAAATTAAGGGACTTTTATGTAGTATTGTAGTTAGAGGTTTTCAGAATTAAGCTATTTAAGTTAGCTTCTTACATTTTTAAGGTTTAGTCGAGAACTAATTATTACTTTAATATATATAAAAGCATCCTTCTCAAATTTATTAAACGAACATATAATTTACGACGTTCAAAAGTTACCTTCTAAATATCAGTTCTGACAAAAAGAACCATTTCCAAAAATTAGGGATACAGGAAAGGGTGGACCACATTTGATCTTATTTAATCTTATTTATGTGCTCTTGCCTTGAATTATTTCTTAAAAATTTATTTTCAAAGCTTTAAATTTACTGTAACACAAACTTACCAACTGATAAATGTTAGTATAATATTAAGGAGACACAAAAAATATATTATTTGAACTCATTTTTTTCAAAAAAAATTTAAGACTGGAGTTGGAGAAAAAAAAAAGAGAATCTTCAATCTTAGAGAGAGAATCTTCGGTAAAGAAATACCAAAGAAATGGACACTACAAGCATGAAATGAGCGAGACTTAAAAATTTCTTAATGATGCATGGAACAACCGTATGAATTTGATGTCATACACAACAACAAGGTAACTAATGTCAAGACAACTATTAAATAATAATAGTTATACTAAAATTACAAAAATAAAAATAATATAGATATTTGTGATATAGCTTTTGTTGCTAAAAAAAATAGTTGCATCATATCTTATTTAACGAAGGACGTACATTAGAATTGTGAGCTTTATTTTAACTAATCTTTTGTTTCTATATTTTAAGGCCGGGGTTTGAGAAAAGAAATCCAAGAAAATAGAAAGCAAATCTTCAATCGCAGAGAGAAAATCTGTAGCAAAGACAAGCAAAGGAAATTGACACTACAATCATGACAAGAGCGAGACTTAAAATTTCTCGATGATGCATGGAACAACCTGATGAACTGAGATGTCATACAAAACAAGGTAACTCATGTTATTGCGACCATTAGATAAAGTTTATACAAATAATAGTAATATAGATATTCTTGACATATGTTTTGTTGTTAACCAAAAATAGTCCTAGTTCATGCAATTTAATGAAGGACATATGTTCAGAGTTGTGAGCCTTATTTTTACTATGTTTTTCTATTTAAATTTTAAGGTTGTGATTGGAGAAAATAAATCAAAGAAATGAGATAGATAATATTTAATCTCAAAGAGATAATCAATTATGAATAAACATAAAAGAAATGGACACAACAATTATGACAAGAGTGAGAGTTAAAAATTTCTCGATGATGCATGGAACAATCTGATAAGCTGGGATGACATATACAAAAACAAAGTAACTCGGAAGCTATTAGATAATAATAGTTCAAAAAACAAAATAAAAATAAGTTAGATATTCATGACCTAACTTTTATTGCTAAAAGAATTAGTCGCAACTCATCTTATTTAACAAAAGACATATGTTCATAATCATAATCTTTATTTTTACTTAGATTTTCTTTATAAATTATAAAGCTAGGGTTGTCGAAAAGAAATCCAAGTAAAGAGAAAGAGAATCTTCAATCTCAGAGTGAGAATATGCAGCAAAGAAACACAAAAATAATGGACACTACAATCATGACAAGAGCGAGAATTAAAAATTTCTCGATGATGCATGAATCAACTTTATCAACTAGGATGACATACACAACAACAAGGTAACTCATCTTAAGGGATGCGATTATATAATAATAGTTACAAATAATTACACAAATAAAAATAAAATAGATAATCGTGACAAACTTTTGTTGCTAAACAAAAATAGTCGCAACTTATTCTATTTTACGAAGGACATATATTTACAATAGTAAGTCTTATATTCTATTTGTTCTCCATTGTATTTATAAAAATAAGCATCTATGTCAGTTTAAACAATGATCTATTATTCCATATGACTTCCTCCCATAGAATATGGGTTCAATCAACAAATTAGAGTACACAAAATAATGCATAGATATATCGATGAAAAAGATATTGTTCCAGACATGCCTAAATATTCTCATTGATGAAGAAAACGGAGAATGTTCAAGAAAAAAAAATTAACTGTAAGCTTGGATTAAAAAGTTGGCTATAAGATTTTCGCATTATCAATCTATCTCACCCGTTAAAAAGTACATTCCTAAAGATCACTAGATTTCTTTAATTAGTACTCACACATTTATTGTTACTTATTTTATAACTTATAGAACACCCATATTTCTCTATAATTTCAAAGTCCAATTGAACTCATGTTTATTGAACAATTGATTAGTTTCATCTTTATAAAAAAAATACAATGCATTGTTTCTACGGAAAAGAGCCTAAAATACCCTCGAAGTATTGAAAATTGTACAAAACTACCCTTCATACACCTATTGGTTCAAAAATACCCTTTTCACCCACCCATTGGCTCTAAAATACCCTTGTCATCCACCTTTGTTTTCGAAATTGACTACTTACTCAAAAGTTTCAAATTTAAACTATTTAAATATGTTCAAAAATATTTGGCGCTCAACTATTGGATATAATTTAATTTTAATATTATGTATAAACCAACCCACTACCCACCCATTACTAATTAATCCCCACCAAATTAACAAACCATTTCTAATATCTAAATCACCCTAAACACTACTAAAGCAAGACGAAATTACCGATGCTAAGAAGGATATTCAAAATTATTGAGTTCGAATTGAAGCCCAATTAAATTTATGTTGAACTATTTATTTAGGAGGACACTTTCAATAGGATTTTTTATCAAGTTTGAATTCAAATTTATGATTAAAGGTAACGAAGTAGCACCCCTCGAATTAATTCATGCGCTTTTAAATATAATTCAATAAATATTTATTATTTGTTTTAAATGTTGAAACTTCTTGAAACTCAACCAATTTATTCTTCTTGAGACTCAACCAATTTATTCATATTGAATGACTCAAGCTAAGTTAAACGAATTAAAAGATAGTTGAGAGATCTTCTTTATAAGGAAGAATGATGGTTTACTTTATACGTATATTAATTAATTTAAGTTGATCTAGGTCACAATATAGAATAAACCCAAAACAATACGCATAAAGATACCTCGCAAAACCTTGACATCACAAGTACAAAGTTGTGTTAACAAAAAAAAATAAAAGTCATAAAAGTGGACAAAAACAAAGTTGTCTCAAAAAGAATAATATGAACTTTACAAGGTTCATAAGGAGACAAACATGTACAGGATGTCAAGTGCTTACTCTTCTCTGGTCCTTGCGTCCAATCAGACTGATCCTAATGCATTCACATATTCAAACTCAACTTAGTGTAAATAGAAGGTGTAGCCTAGAATGAGATCGATCGTGCGCGCTCAAATAATAAGGATGGAGCTTATCCTTTTGAAACTATTTCTGAAATCAACCACAATATCAAGAATATGATAAAAACATCAATACAGTCATACATACACTAAAAACACATAAAACATAAATGGAGAAATTTTAGAACCGAACGAGATTTGTGGGACCAGTGCTAGAATTTTTTTTTTTGTGACTCAATCAATAGGACCTATAATATTCATCGAATTCATGTACGAAAATTTTACTCAATTTGGTGCCTATGACAGTGAAAACAACAATCAAGCAATAAATTAACAATAAATCATAGCTAAGTCAACAACTTTACCACCTAAATTTACCTCAAAAGGAAATTTACTGACTCAATTCAATTAACCACGAATTATTGAAAATTACAGATATGTGGGACATGAATTATTTAAATCGTAGCTTAGATGAGTGAAAAATTATATATTCAATTTAAGAGAAAATATGGCTGCATCTCCATATCATATTTAAATACAGGACATGACTCATGTAGAACAAGTCCTGTTACCATGACCTTGTTGGTAAGTTGGCCACCCATGAATGCAAAGGGAGATTTAGTAAACACGAAGGTTAGCATAGTGTAGGTCCCCACATACACGATTTATTCCTCCAAACGCAACGGCTGACGAATGCAGATGAGACTAACGCGAACAAGAAAGATACTCCAACTAGTCTGTGAATATCATCCTCAACTATGAAGATAAAAAATAGTCCACACCAGCTAATTCATATAAACTACATCGTAAAGTTTCAAATTCTCCAACAGGGCACTCTAAATTCATTCAAAACCCTTTAATCGTAAAAGATTATGCAAACCAACCGAATTTGAAATTGTAGGCTCAATGGAGAAGTCACTATTTCCATACGAAGTCATCTCTAGGAAAAGTGGGTCCCATTCCCAAACTCTTCTTTATGTGAAAATTCATAAGAAGACTAAGAATCAACCCAGAAGCCCTGTGACCTAGCAAATAGTCGTTCTAGACCAAACTCAATTTTTGGGTGCAAAATACGGTGAATGAATTTTCATGTGATGTTATTTACTCAGAATGTTGACTAAACTAAAATTTAGGCCTGAAGTTAAATGTTAAAAAGCTTTTGCATACACTCATAGAGAAAGCTTTGGGAGTAGTGTCAAATATGCTACTTCTCTAAATTGATCCTATCAGAGGTGATGTAATTGTCAGAATTGAATTTGAAGGTCATCTTCTTGAACTTCGTATAAAAATGACTATTTATGGTTCAAAAGCTCAAAAATACTAAAACTCTCATAAAAACTATACGAACGACAAGATGACCAAATTATAAGTCTCATCTAGGAAAACATTAAACGATAGGCATAACAAATTAAATAAATCCAGTTCAAAGTTTTTGTACTATAGTTTTCATATCACATGGAGTTAATTCCACAGTTTTTTTTTTTGATATTTCATTCAGATTATAAGAACTTTATTTGATATTGTTTTAATAAGTATTTTCCTACTGTTTATGTAATAATTTTGCTTCTAAAATAGTTTTGATTGGGTTACTTAATTGGTTATCCACATGGCAGCTTTCGTGGGTCTCCCTCATGAAGTTTTGGATTTTGACAATCAACCTAAATATGATACGAGTTTACGTCATAAAAAGGTATAATCTATCTAATGTTAATTTGTAAAGTAAACTCGTATTATATACTTAAACTTTCACTAAAAACATTTGATTATTATTAATCACAAAAATGGACAACAAGTAAATTGTAGCTTCACCTCTAAATTAGGTTTTCATGAAAAGAGAAATAGACAGATTAATTGACCAGATTTTAATTTTTGAAAATGTCCAAATACGAGGAATACAATTATAATATTTTCAAAAGAGTAAATTCAACATTAAAGATCATATTAAATATTTTATCACATATATTCAATCTTATTTGGCCTCTTTTTAGATTAGTTTTCTATATATACGCCTCAACATTTTATCCCTCAAGCTGAATTTCGTCTTTACTCTCATTTGGGAGATTTTAGTTGAATAAGTTTGATATCTTTATATCTTCATATAAATTTATATACATGGCGTCGTAAAGATCTTGAATTAAAAACTTGCCGCGAAATAATTCCGTGTGTGGGTATAATTAGTAATGCTCAAATTGTTGTATGTAATCTTCTAACAAAGTTTAATTTCTCAATAATTTTAACTTAATACTAGAGATGCATGAATAATTTGAGAAATTTTGGGTAAAGTTTTTGAAATTTATTTTTTTGAAACTACAGACATCCTTATTATAAAAATAAACGTGTTCACCAATTATTTGTTTCTAATTATATTTTTTACGTGATTGTTTCTTTATTATTACTAATCTCTAAAACCATTTTGTATGAATAATTTTAGAAAGCAAAAGAAATTATAAAATTTATGAAAAGACTCTTTATTCCATTTATTTTAATTGGATAAGTCAAAATTCGAGAATTATTGCTAAAGGAAAATTTTCTTTACCTAATTACTATATTATATTATTCAAAAAAATAAGTTTTATTTATTGGTTTTAAAAAGCCAACTCTATAACACAAAATTTATACTAGAACCCACTCCAATATTGTGTCATCCAATAAGTGTAACATTCTAAGAACTTTATTCCATATTTTCCACAATATAGTGATTTAATTTTTTATGATATTTTAAATATCTAGTTATAGAAACAAATTTAAGGGCATTTTGTCAATTCTTGGGAGCACCCCTAGAAGTAACCGGTGTCGTCATCCTCGAAGAGAACTAAGACCAACCTCTTAAGATTCGCCATTACATTTCATAGGTTAAAAAAATCCGGAAAAAAAAAAATTTTCGTTTACCTCTACTTGATGAGGTTTACATAGAACTCTCGCATACACATAATATATACATAGGGAGTTTACATAGACTGCTCGCATAGAAATTACTACATAGGTTTCTACATTTATTGTACATACATAATATAGCAATATAATCTCATAGGAAGTGTAGGATAAGTTTCACATATAAACCCTCTAAATCAAACACAACATTCGCGCATAACACTTACTTCATTACAACAAAGGTCACATATAGGCATATACATTATTCGTCTTTAAATGAAAAGGAAAGAACTTAATGTCTTTAAACTAGAACAACATCAATAGCTAGATAGTGGAGTTGTCCTCGGAAAATGAGGACCTACCTAACTTGGAGAATGAGTGTCTAAGTTATCTCAAATGGCCCTCCTAGAAGCACAATGGTCGGAACCTACATAATTGTAGAAACATAGAAATATAGGTTAGTCCACACTTTTACCAATTATGGGAATATGAAAATAAAACATTTGAAATCATGTGAAAAGGGACATTTGTTTAAAATCATACTATGTTACTTTGAAAAAGCATTATGCACAATCAAGAACACTCATGAGTCAATAATCACATATTCCTTAAGACAATGTCATGTTCAACACAAGACCAACATCATCAAGTATAACCAGGTAAACATGTACCGTAACGTAATTGAGTACATAACCAAACCAACATCAACATCATGATATAACCACAAAGTGTATATCCGATGTTCATAACATTACAACATATACAAGACCCTGACTCATAATCCAACATCAAGTCCTTAAGTGCAATGACCAAGTAAATCCCCATAACCTTACTCTATCAAGTAAATCGAAAGATGAAACATAAGTAATTTCTAGACTCACATAACATAACATTAAGAGTAATCATCATCATACAATGCGATATATACTAGTGGCATGCTCATAAATGAAACTAGAATCATATAGTATCATCAACATGTAAAGTCAACATATGAATATAAGTGACTTTAAAAGAGCATAAGAACATAAGAACGTCCTCCTAAGACTTCCCTCAAAGGCCAACTAGTGAGGTATTCCCATAACCCTACCTAGAGTAAGTCAAACTCCTTAAGTCATCTTAGTTTAAGTTCACTTTATTATATCATTTTACTTTCCGAAACACTTTCGTTAACATATATAGAGTACAAGAGCTAAATGCGGAATTTGGTGTCAAGAAACCCTACACCAAACTAAAATGGACTACTTTCCAAGGAAGTACCAAAACATGAACATAGCATTCTAGGTGGATCCACTAGTCTGTATTCCTATGGGGGCAACATAGTTCATGAACTAGGAGATATACTTCGGACCCTCTTTATGCGCATTGCATTATATTCTCCAATTTCATGATTACAACAGTGAACCTTCCTTCCATACATGGGAAGGGACATTCCTCACTTCTTGTTCACTCGATGCTAAGGTAGAGTCCCTTTTTGAAATTTCTTTAAGCCTTTATTAACTTAGTATACGTCATAGAGGACTAACATTTTGTATAATGTAATCACAAACAACACTTCAATTAAACATCGTCATTATGTACTAGACATTATAATTGCAGTAAAGGATTCAAGATCATAAAATCTTACTAATTCACATTCATAAGACTCCTTTAATGTTCTTACCGTCAAGAAACTATATTCACCCATCAAAGGACTTAATAACGTCATACAATAGAATTTTTTTACAAGATTTAAGTCAATTGTTTATCACTAACCAACTCTGCATCAATTTATAACCTAGGGATAGGGGAATACTGTTAATAATCAGTTACTCAAGAAATTTATCCAATCCCAACAATAAAATACCCTATTCTGTCCAAGAGTTAATTAGAATAGATAAAACAAGTCTAACAGTCAACACATTTTTCAATTCACATCAATTCATAAGCAAGATCTAAGATTTGGGGAAATAGGGGAAAGAGACATGTTCCACAGAAAACTCTAACAACTAACATCAATTACTCAATAATATACACTTAATAAGCCATGGGTAATCATAGCTATTCATATTCAATCATCCATTTCAAGTTAAGAAGAAAACCCATTAGAAGAAGAAAACCCTTGGAGTTAGGTGATTTAGAAATCAACTTTTAAAAGGACCTCTTTGGGAAACGAATCCGAAGAGTGAAAAACCAATACCTTAATGAAGTTTTATCCACAAAATTTAAGAAGAAAAGTTGAGAAGTTTCTGTTCTTCTCTAAACTTCATTTATCTTTCAACGGAGGTTGAGTTGAGAGAGAAATTTGAGAGAGGTGAGAACTTTTGGGTTTTGATTTAGGAAGTTGATAGATTGAGTAAAAATGGCTTACAGCTGATCTAAAACAATTATATACTCATCCCTAAAATTTCCCAAAATACCCCTCACTTAATTGGGTCTTTTTAGAAGTAAAATTGACTTAATAATGATGCAAACGAATCTTGGAAGTGGCTTCGCGTCGCGTGGGCGATTTAACATCTTTTTTCAAAAAATCCGGTTTGAGGCAGAATACACCATGGAAATCCCGCATCCCACTGAAAATTAATGCCTTCCTTGTGTTGGCTCTGAATCTTGGCTTCCGCAAGATGCTTTGGCAACTTGCTTGCCAATGTTTTGGTCCTACTCAACGTCTACTAGTTCAATTTTGCTAGTTTCCAGACGTCAAGGTATTTCATTGACACTAAGACTCTAATACTTCTAAATAAACTTTCTTAGGTTAGTCTAGGTCTGGAAATATAATTTTAATAATAATTAGGTAAGTGAGACTCTAGTCTAGGTCATGGAACTTCCTGAGTGTTAGAGTATCCTCCACCCCCCCCCCAGGAACATTCGTCCCCGAAGGACACTAAAATCTTTTGAAGTGAAAGTATAGACTCAATGATAGCAACGCAACCAACAAAAATAATTAATACATAATCTGAATGGGTCAAAGCTCAAATAAACATAATAACATGGAATTTACACATAGCTACTCAAAACATCAATTACTGTATATAGGAGCACCATATAACAACATGAAGAATTTCATTCTAAACATCGACATGAGCTCAACAACACATAAAGAGTCACTTTTGCAAAGATTCATTTAAAAACACATAAACATGCTCAATATCATTTTATTAAAGCAATAAATTACCAAATATCACTAATAAGTGAAAGTCAAGCAAATGAACATCTTTCCATGAAAACTAATTTTAGCAAAACTTTTAACATATTTATACACATCTTTGCAAAAAAAGTCAAATTTAATTTTAACTCATTGCATTAGTTATAAATAGGAAAATCTAACCTTAATTAGTAAAGATATCAGTATAACGGAACTTCATGTTAGCCTCGGCCTCCAATGTTGCTCCCTCAACTAGGTGGTTCTTCCATACCACCTTTACGGAAGACACCTCCTTGTTCCTCAACTTTTTCACTTTCCTATCAAGAATTTCAAGCGGAACCTCTTCATAGGAGAGATTCTCTTCCACATCTAGGCCTTCAATAGGAATAATGGACTTGGGGTGGGCAATGCACTTCTTAAGAATGGAGACATGGAATACCGGATGAACCTAAGCTAGTTCACTAGGTAATCTCAACTCATATGCAACCTTACCAAATCTTTGCAAAATTTCATAGGGACACACATAGCGAGGAATTAATCTCCATTTCATGCCAAATCTCAATAATCCTTTCATATATGAAAATTTCCAATACACTTTATTACTTTCCTCAAACTCTTACTCTCTTCTCCTATCGATTCCTTATCATATAAACTTTCTCCAAATTCTCAAAGATCATTTCAGGACCAAAGAGTGAAGACTTGCCTGCTTCAAACAATCTAATAGGATATCTACATCTCTTACCATACCAGGCCTCAAAAGGAGCCGTGGATATAGTCGAATGGTAACTATTTTAATAAGAGAACTCAAACAAAGGCAAGTATTCACCCAACTTACCTTGAAGTCAATTACACAATCTCTAAGCATATCCTTAAGGGTTTATATAGTACTCTCCACTTGACCACATATTTGGGGATGAAAAGAAATTTGCAACTTCACTTGAGTACCTAACCCTATTTTGTCAGACCTCAAAAATTATGACGTAAGTTGAGCACACCAATCCGAAATGATGGATTAAGGGATCCCATAATGAATTAAAATCTCATTAATATAAATCCTTGCATACTCTTCTGCCGAATAAATAGACTTATCGGGGATAAAGTGAGTGGATTTCGTCAACCTAAACACAACCACCAGTATAGATGCATTTTGCCTTCATGTCCGAAACAAACAAATTACAAAGTCCATATTAATATATTCCCACTTCAATGTGGGAACTTGTATTTCTTGAAGTAAGACACTTGGCTTTAGGTGCTCTTCTTTTACTTGTTGGGAATTTGCACACTTTGCAACAAATTCCGCAATGTCCTTTTTCAATCCATCCAACACAAATTACCCTCCAAGGTTGTGATTCATCTTTGTAGAACCTAGATGAATGGAATAATGGGAACTATGAGCTTCCTCTAGGATCCGGTTTCTCAAATCATCTACATTGGGAACACACAACCTCTCTTGGTACCTGAAGACACCATCCCATCATAAGGAGAATGAGTCATTGAGCTTTCAAAGAACCGATTCCTTTAAATCCATCAACAACGAATAGAGGTGTTTCATAGACATCACCTCATCAACCAAAGATAATTCAGAGTTCTGATGGATCCTAAAACAACCATTTGGAGAATCTTCTAATCAAACACAAGAATGAGCCAACCTATGGACATCTTTTACTAGGTCTTTCTTACCCTCTTCAACATGAGGCAGACTTCCCATAGTCATACAACTTAGAGAATCCGAAACCATGTTGTCCTGGACTAGGTGTTAGAAAACACTTATGTCATAATCTTTAAATAATTCCAACCACCTTTTTTGTCAGTGATTTAACTCCTTTCGAGTAAACATATATTGAAGACTCTTTTGGTTAGTATACACATAAACATGAACACCATATAGGTAGGGCATCCATTTTTGCAAGGCAAAAACCACGACCTCTAATTCAAGATCATTAGTTGGGTAATTGTTCTCATGCACCTTGACTTGTCTAGAGGCATACACTATAACCTTCTCGTGTTGGATAAGGAAACAACCCAATCCCACTCAGGATGCATCAAAATATACAACAAAACCCATGGTACCCTCCGGTAAACTCAACACTAGAGCGGTGGTAAGACTATCTTTTATGATTTTGAAGATCCTTTCGCATACCTGCGACCACTTAAATTTCACATTATTTTGGGTCAATGTAGTCAAAGGTGATACAATGGATGCAAAGGCATCCACAAACCTCATATAGTACCCATGTAGACTCAAGAAACTTCAAATGTCGGTTGGAGTCAATGGTGTAGTATAATTTTTAACCGCCTCGGTTTTCCTTGTATCGACCTCAACTCCCTCACTAGAGAGGATATGGACAAGAGACGCAACCTACCTCAACCTAAACTCACATTTGCTATACTTTGCAAATAGTTAATTTTCCTTAAGCACTTATAACACCACTTTCAGATGAACTATGTTTTCACCCTAATTTTTTGAATATACAACTTTATCGTCGATGAAGAAAATTACATATAAATTTATGTAACTTTGAAACACCCTATTCATGAGGTACATAAAATTTGTCAAGGCATTCGAGAGACCAAAGGAAATTAGTCTAAACTAATAGTGACCAAATCATATTCAAAAGGTCGTTTTGGGAATATCTTCATCTCTCACCCTAAGTTAGTGATATCCCGACCTCTAGTCAATTTTAGAAAAGTAGCTTGCCCCTTGGAGTTGACAAAAAAAGTCATTAAACCAAGGGAGCCAACCTATGGAAATCGTTCACTAGGTCTTTCTTACCCTCTTCAACATGAGGCAGACTTCCCATAGTCATACAACTTAGAGAATCTGCAACCATGTTGGCCTGGACGGGCTGTTAGAGAACACTTAAGTCATAATCTTTATATAATTCCAACCACCTTTGTTTTCAGTGATTTAACTCCTTTTGAGTAAACATATATTGAAGACTCTTTTGGTTAGTATACACATAAACATGAACAACATATAGGTAGTGCCTCCATTTTTTCAAGGTAAACACCACGACCTCTAATTCAAGATCATTAGTTGGGTAATTGTTCTCATGCACCTTAACTTGTCTAGAGGCATACGCTATAACCTTCTCGTGTTGCATAAGGAAACAACCCAATCCCACTCAGGATGCATCAAAATATACAACAAAACCCTTGGTACCCTCCGGTAAAGTCAACACTGGAGCGGTGGTAAGACTATCTTTTATGATTTGGAAGATCCTTTCGCATGCCTCCGACCACTTAAATTTCACATTATTTTGGGTCAATGTAGTCAAAGGAGATAAAATGGATGCAAAGGCATCCACAAACCTCCTATGGTACCCATGTAGACCCAAGAAACATCAAGTGTCGGTTGGAGTCAATGGTGTAAAACAATTTTTAACCGCCTCGGTTTTCCTTGTATCGACCTCAACTCCCTCACTAGAGATGATATGGACAAGAAACGCATCCTACCTCAACCTAAACTCAAATTTGCTATACTTTGTAAATAGTTAATTTTCCTTAAGTACATATATCACCACTTTCAAATGATCTATGTTTTCACCCTAATTTTTCAAATATACAAATTTATCGTCGATGAAGAAAATTACAAATAAATTTATGTAACTTTGGAACACCCTATTCATGAGATACATAAAAGTCATCAAGGCATTAGAGAGACCAAAAGGAAATTAGTCTAAACTAATAGTGACCAAATCATATTCAAAAGGTCGTTTTGGGAATATCTTCATCTCTGACCCTAAGTTAGTGATATCCCGACCCCTAGTCAATTTAAGAAAAGTATCTTGCCCCTTGGAGTTGACAAAAAATGTCATCAAACCAAGGGAGCCAACCTATGGAAAGCGTTCACTAGGTCTTTCTTACCCTCTTCAACATGAGGCCGACTTCCCATAGTCATACAACTTAGAGAATCTGCAACCATGTTGGCCTGGACTAGGTGTTAGAGAACACTTAAGTCATAATCTTTAAATAATTCAAACCACCTTTGTTGTCAGTGATTTAACTCCTTTTGAGTAAACATATATTGAAGACTCTTTTGGTTAGTATACACATAAACATGAACAATATATAGGTAGTGCCTCCATTTTTTCAAGGCAAACACCACGACCACTAATTCAAGATCATTAGTTGGGTAATTGTTCTCATGCACCTTAACTTGTCTAGAGGCATACGCTATAACCTTCTCGTGTTGCATAAGGAAACAACCCAATCCCACTCAGGATGCATCAAAATATACAACAAAACCCTTGGTACCCTCCGGTAAAGTCAAACTGGAGCAGTGGTAAGACTATCTTTTATGATTTGGAAGATCCTTTCCCATGCCTCCGACCACTTAAATTTCACATTATTTTGGGTCAATGTAGTCAAAGGAGATACAATGGATGCAAAGGCATCCACAAACCTCCTATAGTACCCATGTAGACCCAAGAAACATCAAATGTCGGTTGGAGTCAATGGTGTTGAACAATTTTTAACCGCCTCGGTTTTCCTTGTATCGACCTCAACTCCCTCACTAGAGATGACATGGACAAGAAACGCAACCTACCTCAACCTAAAATCACATTTGCTATACTTTGTAAATAGTTAATTTTCCTTAAGTACTTATATCACCACTTTCAAATGATCTATGTTTTCACCCTAATTTTTCGAATATACAAATTTATCATCGATGAAGAAAATTACAAATAAATTTATGTAACTTTGGAACACCCTATTCATGAGGTACATAAAAGTCGTCAAGGCATTAGTGAGACCAAAGGAGATTAGTCTAAACTTATAGTGTCCAAATCATTTTCAAAAGGTCGTTTTGGGAATATCTTCATCTCTCACCCTAAGATTGTGATATCCAGACCTCTAGTCAATTTAAGAAAAGTAGCTTGCCCTTAGGAATTGACAAAAAAAGTGATCAATCCGAGGGAGACGATACTTATTCTTAATGGTCACCTTATTGTTCTACTGGTGATCATTACACATCCTAAGGGATGAATTCTTCTTTTGAAAAATACAACCGTAGCACCTTATGGGGAAATACATATAAAGCTTCGTCTAGTAAATCTTAGACTTGAGCCTACAACTAATTTAAATAGGCCACAACCATCCAATAAGAAGGAATTGAAATGGGATTTGTATACGGTAATAATTCAATACCAAAGAAAATTTCCCATTCTGGACTAATTCCAAGAAGATCATTAGGAAATAACTCCAGAAATTCCCTCACTGCGAGGACTAACTCAATGGGAAGAACTTCGAAGATTAATTCTTTAAGTGTCACAATATTGTATAAACACCCTTTAGAGATCATCTTACAAGCTTTAGACAAGAAATTATATGACCTCTAGGAGTAGAACTTCCCCCTTCAACTCTAGGACGAGTTCATTAGGAAACTTGACAAGTTTTGTCCTACAATTAAAAGACGTAAAGCAAGCACGCAACCAATACATTCCCATTATGATATCAAAATCAACAAAATTAAGTTCTTATAATTCAACATAGATAACTCTATTGGAAAAGATTATAGGATAATTTATATACACCCTTTTTGCAATCACCGACTCACTTATCGCACTAGACACCATAAAAGGTTCATTAAAAATATCAGCAAAATATCAAACTTTGTATCTACCAAGGGAGTAACAAATGACAAGGTAGTACACGTATAAAGTAAATCGTAAACATTTATAGAGAAGACTTCTAACATACATGACATCACATCAGGAGAACTCTCTTAGTTACCCCTAGAGCGGAGAACATAAAAGTGATTCTCTCTTCGAACATCAACATTAGAACCACTTTACTTTTCTTACCTATTACTCTTGTCTTTCCAACTTTTATAAGGTAAATCCTTGACCTTGTGACTACTTTTACCACATTAAAAGCAATTGTCCATCCCAACTAGGAATTCTGAAAATGCTTCTTACCACATTTCCAATAAGTTGGTTTCTTGCTTAGTTAACTAGTACCTCTTGCCTTTTGAGACATACGTTATACAACCTATCATCATGAGCCTTGGTGGAAGGAACTTGATTGGAGAACCTCTTCTTTAATCTAGGCTTGTCTTGAATTTCCAACCTCCCCTTTGAAGAACAACTTAAAAACACATGACCCTCTTGGCCTCTATATTCTTCCTCTTTACCCTACATTCTTCCACTTGTTTAGTATGAACCATTAGATGATAGAAATTCATATTATGATAAAGAATTATCGAACGACATTGTTCCACAAAGTCATCAGACAGTCTCGTAAGAAAATGACTCATCTCATCCCTTGGGTTAGCAACCAACGATGCTGCATACATAGACGACTTAGTAAACTTCAAAGAGTAGTCAAGTACACTAATACCTCCTTGACAAAGGTTGATGAATGCTACCACCTTATATTCCCTCATCTCTCTAATAAAGAACCTATCAAGGAAAGCCCTTTTGAAGATATCCCATGTCACTAGACCACCTCTTAGCACCCTATGATCTCTCCATTGTGTGTACGAAACTTGGGCCACATCTTTGAGTTTAGAGGCCACCAACTCGACCTTCTCAATTGGAGTGACACCCATAGAAAATAGGATCATATAGACCTTATCAAGGAAGTCTTGAGGATTTCCTAAGCATCACATAGTATCTTATTCATAAGTGTGGAGTTCTTCACAATTATGAATAACAATTTACATAAATGTGGTTTAGTGAGATATCGATCCTAAATATATTAAACCTCATTTTCTGATACCAAGTTTGTCACATCTGGGGAGCACCTCTTTGAAGTAACCGGTGTCATCGTCCTCGAAGAAGACTAAGAATAACCTCATAGAATTTATCGTTACATTTCATAGTTTAAAAAGGTTGAAAATTAAAGCATTTCATCTACATCCACTTTATGAGGTCTACATAAACCGCTGGCATACGCATAATATACACATAGGGAGCTTACATACACTCCTCGCTTAGGAAGAACTACATAAGCTTCTAATTTTATTTCACATATATAATATGGAAATATAATCACATAGGAAGTCTAGGATAAGTCTCATATATAAACCATCTCAATGGAATGCAATATCGGCCACATATAGGCATATACAAGAATCATCTTCAAATCAAAAGTAATGAACACCATGTATTTGAACTTGAACAATATCAATAACTTGATAGTGGCATCGTCCACGGATGTGAGGACCTCGAGAACATGGACAAGGAGAGTCCATGTTATCTTTAAATGGACCTTCTAGGAGCTCAACAGTCGGAACCTACACAATTGTAGATATATAGTAATATGTGTCAGTACACATTAATACTAAGAATGTGAATATGCTTATAATACATTTGAAATCATGCTAAATGAAAAATTTATTCAAAACCTTGCTATGCTTCTTTGAAAAAGCCTTATGCACAATCAAGAACACTCATGAGTCAATAATAACATATTCCTTAAGACAATACCATGTTTAACACAAGACCAACATCATCAAGTAAAACAAACTCAATGTACCATAGCGTAATTTCGTACATAACCAAACAATATTTAACGTCATGATATAACCACAAAGCGTATATAATATGTTCGTAACATTTCAAAAATACAAAGATCTGTGTAAAAGCCTAACATAAGGTTTATGTAGTGTAGACACTGTTTTATGGCCTAATGTAATATATTGTAATTCATTTAGGATGTCTAGAAACCAAAACATCAAAAAACATCCATGAAATTTGGAAACTAGTTCTAGGATGTTCTAGCGTGTCTAACCCTATTTAACTAGCTCTTACGAGTCAAAAATCCATGAATATTTGTATAGGGTAGCTATAAATATGTGTTAAAGTAATTCATGTTTGAAACTTCTGGGTGCGACACCCCAATGCTCATCCAAGGGACCTTGCAGCGGACCCTTGTCAGTGTCAATACTGTCTGGGCAGTGTGCACCCATGAGAGTTCAATCGACGGGGCGTGTGTTGATCGATGGAGCGTCGACGCAAAACATGACAAAAACATAGAAATTTAGTTGGAGTCCATCACCTTCACACTTTTTGACAAGAACGATGGACGTGCAACACCAAAGGGCATAGTGACCGTTAAATCACAGACGAACAGTCGATCGCGGTCTCATCTGAGACTGTCTATTTTCCTGCACGTTTTAAGTTATGTCCTAGATAATTAATTAAGTTATTTGGTGGTTTTTAGGGGGTTTATGGAAGCCTAATTAACTAATTTAACTCCCCATATAAAGAACCCAACCCTATTAATCTAATTAAAACTCTGAAAACAAACTCTCTTCCTTCTCTCTTCTTTCTCTCTCTATTGAAGACTAGCTAGGGGAGGCATTTGGGGTTTGAAAGTTGACCAATTCGCCATCAAATATTCATTGAACGTTGAGGTATGGGATTTTATTCACCTTTGAGACCTCTATCCTCAAAGGGTTCCTTCTAAGTATTTTTAAAAGCTGATTTTTCATAAGGGTCATTCTCAATCTCGAAAATTAGGTTGTGAATTAGATTTTTTATGTTTTATATTGGATAGAATGAATTTATTAACATGTATTTTAACCTAATATTGACATATCTTGATGGTTTTGTCTAGTTTGTAGAAGATAACCCTCAACTCTTAACCCTAGGTTTGATTTTGATATTAATTAGGTTGTATTTGATTGAATTAAATTTTTTATTGATTGAATTATCATTATATGATGTTTTTACATTTATCATTCACAAATTAGAGTAAATTATAGCATTTCATTCCAGTCTTGAGAAGATAATCTAGGTTAGGAGTGAGTTGACCTAAGTAATGTGTTTTAAGCTATGATCTAGTATTCTATTGTGACATAGTGTTTCTTTTAATCTTGTTATCATGTTGATTATTTATTTAAGATGATGTATACATAAAATTTTGTTGAGTGAGCATTTTTTGAACGACCTTTACGATAAACTATGAAGGACACTTGGTAAGCCTTATGATATCTATCATTTACTTTATATTGTTGTTAATTGTGATTAAGTCATGATGTTGTATTGGAGTATACCTTGTATTAGGACTGATATGGTGGTATGACGTTGAATTGAAATTTCTTGACTATGTTCTGAGGTTGATTAAGGTTTATATGTTATAAGGATGGTGATGACTACCAATGTGCCTTATCATGATATGAAATGCTAATGTGCTAACCTCACCGATTCGTATTGTGATGAAAGGACTTATTCTTATTAAATTATTATTGAGGTATCAGGATGATGATGATATTATACAAGGTTAGACCCTATGACCCAAACTAAGCTATGACTAATAATTAAAGGCTTAATGACATTTCAAAAACGGACCGTAGCTTAGTACCGAGGGAACTAGTGTGCGGAGTGTCCCTTCCCATATAGGGGAGGTAGGAGCATTAAAGTACAGTTATGATTGGAGACTACAATGCATGTAGCATGAAGTTGGTCTTAATTGTATCTCCTATTTCTTCAACTATGATGTCCCCGTAGGAATACTAGCTAGTGGATCCACGTAGTTTCCGTGTTTTATGTTTTTTTACTACTTTGGCCAGTAGTCCACCTACACCTGAGTCCACACTAGCTCATGTGGTCTATGTTGGTTAGGGAATGATTTTCCCAAAATATAAAATGAATCAAAGGATAGAACTCTTATTAGTAGAACCTAAGGGGTCTAGCTTAGTCTGGGTAGGGGTATGTGACTCTACCTAAGAATTGAAGTAGTTAGCCTTGAGGGGAGTAGTAGGAGGATGTTTCTTATGTATGATTATGCTTATAATTATATATTATATGTATATGATGAACTTGCACATAGTTGATACTATATTTTCATTAGTTCACTTATAAATATGTGTTGGCTTATATTGTTAAAGTAAGATGAAATGTATATCTCAATTCCATGTTATGTGAAGTAGGGTGTTAGTCATGGTTCTTGTTGTATTACATTGTTGAGTAGGGATATGGGGCTTTTCTTTGTCATTGAACTTGTTGACTTGATAGGGGTCCATGGGTAATTGTCTTGTTTTGTTTAAAATGAAATGTACTCTTATTCATCCTTATTGTTGATATGACTTGATGATAGAGTTATATGGTATGAATGGTTGATTTGACTAGACTTGATGTTGTAATATTGTGATGAACATGCCTATGACATCATGAATATGAAATAATAGTCCGTTTAGTCTTGTTAAATGTGCATAAGGGTTTTTAAATGGAAAATGCATACTTTATGAAATAACCTTTTTCTTGGCATATTTTTCAAGAATGTGTGCATATGGTCTCATACTTAGTAGAAGTGGCGTACTAACTCCATTTCTTCCTTTTCCCAATCATTTTAGGTTACGGTCGTTGAAGTGCTTTGGATGGCGACTTCAAGAAGGCTTGGATCCTTTGGATCATCCTAGTATGGTAGGCCCTCATTGTCCGAGGGCGATTCCTATATCGAGATAATGTTATTGTTGTTTTTGTTATGAGACTCCTATATCCTCTTTACTCCAAGCCGTCACTATACAATCCCAAGCTATGACGGCCCAAGAAAACTGGGAGGTTGTACCCCGTAAATATCAACAAGTTATTGCAGTTGCCTCCCATCTAAGGGGCTTCACTCGTATGACCCCTCCTACTTTGTATAGGTCAACGGTTGTAGAAGACACCCAAGGGATGAGGATACTTGTCTTTCATGGGTGCTTCTACTTCCGGAAAATCTCCCTCTATGGACTGACTCTTCCACAAGACCTTGACTTTAGAGACTTCGTTGTTTCTCAACCTTCTAACCTGACGGTCATGAATCTCAACTAGTACATCCTTATAAGAAATACTATCTTTCATTGACACTTTCTACAATGGAACTACAGAGGCTTGATCACCCATGCACTTCTTCAAAAGCTAGATATTGAAGACAGGATGCACTACAACTAGTTCTGGTGGCAATTGAACTCATATTCACCTTTACATCACTTTTCAAGATCTTGTAATGTCCTACATATCAAGAACTCAGCTTCCCTTTCTTTCAAAATCTCCTTATTCCATTCATAGGTTGCACTTTTAAGAAAACTCAATTATCAGCTAGGACCTCTAGTTCCTATCTCCTTACATCTACATAAATTTTTTTACAATTCTGGGTTGTCTTAAGTCTATCAAAGCTTCTCCACTTACTTAAAACCAACCAATAGTAGATCTACATTCACTCCCATACAGTGCTTTATAAGGGGCCATATGAATATTGGAATTCTCTATATTATTATTGTCGAACTCAATAAGAGGAAGGTGATCATCCAAACTACCCTTCAAATCGATCACACAAGATTTCAACATATCCTCTAGGATCTGAATGGTATGCTCTTTCTTTCCATCCTTCTGCGGATGAAATGTTATGCTAAGGTTAACCTGAGTACCAAGACCGTTCTTATATGACTTCCAGAAATGAGAGGCAAATTAAGGACCTCTATCTGAGATGATAGACAATGGAACCCCATGCAACCTCATAATTTCATTAATATAAAACTTGGCATAGTCCTCGACAAAATCTCTAGTCTTGACTGCCATAAAGTGAGAAGACTTAGTCATCTTGTCAACTATAACCCAAATGGAGTAATGCTGTCTATGAGTTTTCGGTAACCCTGTGATGAAATCCATATAGATAACTTCCCACTTCCCAGTAGGACTATCAAACTCTTGAGTCATACCCCCAAGTTTCTGATGCTCTACCTTGACTTAGTGGCAATTGAGGCACTTACTCAAAAAATCTGCTATATCCCTCTTCATTCCATTCCACTAGAAGACTTCCCGCAGATCGTCATACATCTTAGTGGCACTTAGATGAATAGAATATATGGTGTTATGGGATTGTGCAAGAATATGTTGTCTCAACTCAGCAACATCACGAATACACAATCTACCATGATAGTGAAGTACACCATCTCCCTCTTGGGAGAAAACCAGTACTCTCTAATTATGGATTGCACCCTTAAGTTCATGCCAGATTGGATGACTGTCTTTATTTTCTTTAAAATACACATCCAAAGACGATTTCACAAAGAGAACTCCCAAGCGATCAATCCTATGAACATCCTTCCCTAGTTCCTTCTTTTCTTCCTCAACATGCGTTATACTACCCGTATATAATTTTCTTAGAGAATATCCTACTACATTTGCCTTATCAGGATGGTCATGCACACTCATATCATAATCCTTAAGGAACTCAAGCCATCTCCTGTGGTGAAGATTAAACTCTTTCAAGCTGAACACATAGAAGGATTTTATGGTCAGTGAACACATCTACATGAGCACCATACAAGTAGTGTCTCCAAGTCTTTAATGCAAACACCATTACTACAAGATCGAGGTGATGAGATCAATCGTTCTTCTTATAATTATTAAGTTGTCAGGAAGCATAAGTTATAACCTTATCTCGCTGCAACAACATATAAACTAGGAAAACTATGGATGTATCGAAATAGATCACATAACTATCTCAACCCTTTTGTAGAGTAAATATAGGAGTTGTAGTCAAACTAGTTTTCAATTCAGCAAACCTCTTCTAACTATAATCTAACCATTGAAAGATTAAAATCTTCTTAGTCTATCTAGTCAATGGAAATGCTATGGATGAATATTCTTGAACAAATTTTCTATTATAACTTGCTATACCTAAGAAACTTGTGATATTTGTAGCAGAGGTAGGTGTTTTCCATTGTTTCACTTCTTTTATCTTCTATGAATACATTCGGATCCCCTCATTATATACAATATGACCAAGGAAAGGAACAAATCGAAATGGAAACTCACATTTTCTATACATACAAAATAACTAATGATTATTTATAGTCTTCAGAACAATTCTCAAATGACTCACATGATCTTCCTCATTCCTTGAGTAAATGAGGACATCATCAATGAAGACGATAGCAAACAAAACCAAATACTTTTTTAACACTTTGTTCATCAAATCCATGAATTTTTCAGCAGCATTGGTTAGTCCAAACGATATAACTACTAATTACCGAATTTTGAACACTGTTTTCGGAATGTCACTATCTCTGAGTCGTAGCTGATGATAGACTGATTTGAGGTGTATCTTTAATAAATAACTAGCACACTGAAGCTAGTAAAAAAATCATGAATCCTGGGATGAGATATTTATTCTTGATTATGACCTTGTTTAACTTTCAATAGCCAATGCATATTCTTAGAGAACCGTCTTTCTTCTTTACAAACAACACTTGTGCAACCATGGTGAAGGTCTCAAGAAGCCCTTACATATAAGGTATTTCTACTACTTTTTCAATTCCTTATTATCAGTTGGAGATATTCTGTAAGGAGGAATGGAAATAGGCTGGGAATCTTGATGGAGATCTATTCCAAAGTCAATTTCTTTTTTGGGAGGAACTCAGGGAAGATCTTCTGGAAACACTTATGGACACTTAGAAGCTTTAGAACTTACTCATGAGTTGGCATTTGTAGAGCTCGAATCCTTAACCCGAACTAGATGATACCGATAACCTTTAGATATCATCTTTCTAGCCTTAAGGTAAGAAATTAATCATTCAATAGATGTTATGCTAGTACCCTTCTATTCTAAGAATGGTTCATTTAGAAACTCAAAACAAACAATTTGAGTTCTACAGTCGATTGAGGCATAACAAAAATGTAACCAATCCATGCCTAGAGAGACATCGTAGTCTATAATTTCTAACACTACATGATCTTCTGAGGCGACTTTCTAAGAGACTGTGCTAGGGAAATTTTTGTATACCCGTAAAGCTATAATTGGGTCACCGAGTAGAGTAGAGGCTGAGAATGGTTGTGATAGATTTTTTGGACTAACACTGAATTAGACTGCTATGTAAGGGGTTACAAAGAAGAGAATAGGTCATTGATCATTCCATTGAGTGTACCATATATGAGCCACATCATTCAGCTGAAGAATTCCAACTCAACTCTACCATTAGCAATCATTTGCATCACTCCAAATATTTTCTTAAGTTCATCATTGATGTTCTTGGGTCCTGACCAACTTGCGACCTTACAAACATAGGTAAATTCATCCTAAATAACTCTTCAACTCTAGCTACTACTGATTGATCATTTATATTAGTAAGAACTGTAACCTGCTGATTGTTCTTGTTGGTTATACTTTTAGACAAAGTAGAATTGAATTCCAATACTCCGCGTTAAAAACCTCATGGTCTGCGACTAGAAGAACTGCGTTAACATTTCGTGCATCAACATTCCTTTCATAAACTTTACAAGATGGTATAATCTTAAGCCCATAACAATTGATTAGAAAAAAGAGCATACAAACGCACGATGAGAACATAGAGAAAGTGAAAATTTCCTAAAGTACTTTATAGGTTTGTGAGGAAGAAAGAAGGTTCCCTTAGAATGTCTATGAATTATTGAATGTTGAGCTAGGTCACCATAAAGAAAAAACCCAAAACTATAAGCATAAAGATACCTCACAAAATATTGCTATCATATGTACAAAGTTGTGCTAACAAAAAAGAGTAGATGTTTTAGAAGTTGACCAAAACAAAGTTGTATTAAAAAGAATAAGATGAGCTATACAAGGTCCATAAGGAGACAAGCCTATCAAAGATGTCAAATGCTCAATCTCGTCTCTAGTCCCCGCCTCCAATCAGACTAAACCTAGTTTAAATAGAAGTTGGAGACTACCATTAAGCCGATCGTGCACGCTCCTAATAACAAGGAATAAATAATTTTTTTCCAATAAATCTCCAAAATCTACAACACTATCAAAAATAGGATCACAACATCAGTACAATCATCAAGACACTAAAAACACAAAAAAACATAGATGGAGAAAGTTTAGAATAAAAAGAGAGTTTTGGTACCTATGCTGGAATTTTTTTATTCGACTCAATCAAGAGGACCAGTAAAATTCCTCTAATTTATGCCCAGAAAGTGAACTCAATTCGGGGCCTAAGACAGTGAAAACAACAATCAAGCAATAAATTAACAATAAAGCACAACAAAGGAAAAACATTAGCACCAAATTTACCTCAAACATAAATTTATCGACTCAATCAGACCAAGCAACCACATATACCTGAAATTGCAAATGTGTGGGACATTGAATTATTTGAATCGTAACTCAGACGAGTGAGAAATTATATATTCAATTTAAGAGCAACTATGCCTTCATTTTCACATGATATTAAACTATTCGACACGACTATTCATCAGAATCATGTAGAGCAAGGACGGCGACCACAACCTCGTTGGTAAATTGGCCACCCATGAATGTTATGGGAGACCTAGTTAATAGGAACATTAGCAGATTCCTGGTCCCGTCTACATGATTAAGTCCTCCAAACTCAAAGGCTCAATAATGCGGATAAGACTAATGTGAACAAAAAAGTTACACCCACTAGTATGTGAATACGATCCTCATGTATGAATATACAAAATAATCCGCCCCAGCGAATGCATATAAGCTACATTGTCACTTAATTCGTTTAGAACCCTATAATTGTAAAAGATATATGCAAGACAACCAAATTCAATATTCTCGACTCAATGTAGAAGTCACTATTTCCATACAAAGTCACCACTATGAAAAGTTGGTCCAAACCCAAAACTATGTTTAAGTGAAAATTTACAAGTAGATTCATAATTAACCCAGTAGCCTCGCTCTCTAACAAATAGTCGTTCGAGACCAAACTCAATATTTTGGAGCTAAAAAATTTGAAAGAATTCTCATGTAATCTAAAAGATTACTTATAATGTTGATTAAATACAAAATTAGGCCGTAAGTTAAAATTTAAAACACTTTCGGATAGACTCATACAGAAAGCCTTGGGAGTAGTGTTACCTATGCTACTTTTTTAAACTGTCCCTTTCAGAGGTGATGTTATAGTCATAATTTGATTTCAAGGTCACCTTTTTCAACCTCTGATAAAAATGACTATTCAAGGTTCAAATTCTCCAAAATACATAAACTGATATAAAAACTAAATGAACGACTTTATGAACAAACTATAAGTCTCGGCTAAGAAAACATAAACATTGAATAAGAGGCATAAACACATTAATTACATGGAGTTTATTAAATTTTTTTGTTTTACAACAATAGTTTTCATATTAGATGGAGTTAATTCTAAAATATTTTTTGTTAATTCACTGTGTTTTATAAGAACTTTATTTGTTATTGTATTAATAAGTATTTTCCTACCGTTTATGTAATGATTTTGCTTCTAAAAATGATTGATGGGTTTTATTGTGTTACATAATTGGTTGTCCACCTGGCAGCTAGCGTGGGTCTCACTCCTGATGGTTTGGGTTATGACAATCAACCTAAATGTTGTACGAGTTTACTTGACTAGAAGGTATAGTTGTATCTTATGAGAATATGGTGAAGTAAACAAATATGATATACTTTAAGTTTCACTTTATTTTTATAGTTGTATCCAATGTGAATATGCTGAAATAAATAAATATGATACATTATTATTAATCACAAAAATGGAAAACAGGTAAATTGTAGCTTCCCCTCGAAATTAGGTTCCCATGAAAAGAGAAATAGACATATTATCTACATGCTAATGTAATAAATAGTAAGTGACCAGATTTTAATTTTGAAAATTGTCCAAATATGGGGAGTACAATTATTATATTTTCATAAGAGTAAATTCAACATTGATGATCATAATTAATGTTTGAACACCTATATTCAATATGGATTTAATCATAAGTTTACCTTGTACCCGTAGACAGAATGACTGCATTTAGGTGATAGTTTATAACATGACTAAGTCTTCTCTCTTTTTAGTGGCGAAGACTACATATTCGGCGGAGGACTATACCAAGCTTTACATTAATGAAATTTTATCTTTTCATGGGGTTCTTTTTTCTATAATCTAAGATAGAGTTCCTCATCTTACCTCTCATTTCTGGATGTCATTTTAGAAGGGTCTTGGTACTAAAGTTAATCTTAGAACAACATTTCATCCCCAGATGGGTTGATAGGCAGAGTGTACCATCCAGACCCTAGAGGATATGATGAAAGCGTTGTTTATCGATTTCAAGGGTAGTTGGGATCATCACGTTCGTCTTATTGAGTTCTCTTATAACGGTAGCTACCATTCCAACATTCAGATGTCCCCTTTAGAGGCTTTGTATGGGCGTAGATGTAGATCTCCTATAGGTTGGTTTGAAGTAAGTGAAGCCGCTTTGATAGGACCAGATTAAGTCATTAATGTATGTAGAAAGTTCAACTCATTAGAGATAGACTTAAGACAACCCAAAGTTGTCAAAAATCTTATGCAGATATAAGGAGAAGGGAACTAGAGTTCCAAGTTGTTGATTGGGGTTTCTTTAAAGTGTCACAAATGAAGGGGTGATGAGGTTTGGTAAGAAAGGAATCTCAGTCCTAGACACTTAGGCCCTTACAAGATCTTGAAAAGGGTTGGCAAAGGGGCATATGAGTTTTAGTTGCTACTAGAACTAGCAACAGTGCATCCGGTCTTTCACATCTTACTTTTGAAGAAGTGTGTGGGTGATCTAGCCTCTGTAGTGCTATTGGAGAGTGTGGCTACGGAAGATAGTATATCTTATGGAGATGTACCAGTAAAGATTCTTGACCGTCAGGTTAGAAGATTGAGAAACAAAGAAGTCGCATCACGCAAGGTTTTGTTGAGTTGTCATTACATAGAGGAAGATACATAGGAAGCAGAAGCAACCATGAAAGCCAAGTATCTTCACCCCTTTCCTTTCGATTCCACTCTAGCTTGAGGTAATAGTTCCTCTTCAATTTTTCAATCATTAATGCATGAAATCGGTCTTAGAATCATGTTCCCTTCGTTTGTACTTGCATTTTCAGTGTAATTGCATGTTCTTCGAACTCAATTAACTCAGAAACTCAATTCTTAGTGTTTCGTGGTAGACATTGCAGCTCACTCCCTATATTTAAGCTAGTTTAGTCAACATTCCTAGACGAATGGTCCAAAGGGGAAATAATGTAACACCTCATATCCAAAATAGTAAAAAAATGCAGACTATCAGACTGTGCAGGTACAAACGACGAAGCCACCTACGGTTCCTCAGTCGACTTAAGGTCCCCGTCAGTCAACTCCATCGATGGGCCAAATGACTATCACTTCTATGACTCAATGGATGCTCGACTAGGACGGACCGTTAGTCGACTTATTGTTCTTTCAGTTGACTCCATCGAATGAAAAACTTACATCCAATTCTTAATCTCAAACGACGGTCGAACGGTACGGACAATCATTCAACTTATGGTCCGTCAGTAGACTCCGTCGATTGATTATCTTACTTCAAGTTCTAAGTCGCAAATGACGCTCGATCAATACATATTATTGGTCGACTAACGGTCCGTCAGTCAACTCCATGAATTCACCAGCTGACATTCAATTCTATGTGAAGAACCACAGTCGACAACTTCTGACCATCAGTTGACGTACGGTCTGTCAGTAGACTCTGACAACTTTTAAGTCAAGGGTCTTTTATTCTTTTCCTACACTGTTTAACCCATAATCTATGTTGTTCGGACCTTATATTATTAGGTTTAAGTCAATTTAAGCCTAGAAACATAACATAAAATTACCTAAGTCAAACCATTAATCAAAACATAGAAATTAGAAGCAAGAGAGAAGAAAAAGGTCAAGAACCCTATTTTAAGAACACAATAAGGTTACATTAGTTTTAGACCCAAAATATAAAGATTTATCCGTGCAATTTATCACCAACTATGTGAGATTTCACTAGTGGGTTCCTTTCACCCATTGGTTCCCTAGAATTCAATTATTTTATTGATTCCCATATAATGAATAGATTTAGGGTTTCATGAATTTCAGCATATTACCATGTATGAGTTTATATGTCCAAAATAATATTACCATGTTATTTTTTAGTTTATTGCAGTAATTTAAGAACCCTAGCTATGTATTTATTTAGTTTTTGAATTACACATGCTAGGTAAAATATTTCAGTTACTTTTTATATACATGCCTTAGTTATTAATTCATCATTATCTGATTAATTGGTGCATTCTAAATTTGCATGTTAAGTTTAGAGACATTTAGTTTTTATAGAAATGTAGTCATAATCAGTTAACTACTTAATTCATTGAGAGTACCATAATACCGAGTTTGACTAGGGTTCAGCGTACCCAAATAGTCCCAGAACTACTAGCCAAGTAGGTTGTAAGTCCCCTCTGTGGGCATCATTTTAGTAATCATGCCTGAATGCCTTTATACCTCGGGAAGTGTATATTGGGTCCTCTCAATGGAGCGTTTACATCGAAATCCTTTTTTAGGTCATGTGATTTTATTATCGGTTATTAGTATCTCTCATAGTGCAGTCAAATTTTATTATATTAGACATATTTATAGTTCACTTAGTATTCAGCCTCAGCATGTTATAAATTTGGTCATTACATCTAGTTTTGTAGAATTCAATATATCATGTTTATAATATTATACTTGCTTTTGTGCTTGTTCGGTTATGTATTATTTCAGCTTTAATCTATCCTATGTTCAGTACCATTCAAGTACTGACGCATACGTGCACTACATCTTCTTATGATGTGGGTTCAGGTTCTCAGTATCCAGATCACGCTTAGATTGGTTCCCCATCTCCAGTTCAGCAAAATTAGTGGTGAGTCCTCATTCTCCTTGGACAAAAGTAATGAGTTTCTTTTGAGTATTTTTAGTCCTTTAGTTTCATATTTGCTAGTCGTAGTTGGGGCCTGTCCTATCATTTCTAGTCAATTAAATGCTATTTCCAGATATAATTAGTTTCAGCTTAGTATTGAGTTAATATTTTCTTTCTATTAAATTCATTACTTTTGAAATATGTCACTTATAGTATATGGGTATACCCCTTCTTTTCATTTTAATTATGATTTATCTTCCGCATCAGTTTATTATCTGTAGTAAGCTCGTGATCATGCTTCCAGGGTTAGCTTGGGATCTTGTGGTCCTAGGTCCCGTGTCTGCGTCTCGGGGGTAACTCGAGGCGTGAAATCCAACAAAAACCTTTTGCTTGTCCTTAAGTAAATATAATGTTTAGAAGCTCGAAAGGTATGCCTCAAAAGTGGTGCACAAGGCTCAATATGAATGCACACAAAAAAGACTCAACCCACTTATGCAAGAATCAATTCTGAACTTATGAGTTTAAGTTGTGACTAGCCATTACAAAAGGTTCTAAGGTTCACAAGACTTGATTCAGATGCAAGTTCAAGATTAACAAAGGTACTCAAATGTCCTCACAACAAAGAATGGTTCCATATTCACACACTATACTTCAAAAATTTAAGCTCTAGAATCACAAACAACTTTCACACTCAGAAAGATGAACACATGCATTCCTGAATTCACCATAGATTTGCCCTTTTTTCCAGACAACATTTGTATAAGCTCACGCAAGATCAAAAAGGTCTTTCATGATTTATACTGGGGCTTAGTGCGAAGGTATTTTCATTTATCTTAGTGGTTGTTATCATCATGAAATATTGTATGAACAACTTTCCTTTCTTTTCTTTAGCATTTAAATTTATGTCAAATTCACCTGATTATTTGTTTTTCATGGACTACCGGACAACCCATTTTCACTTCCAACTTTCACTACTTCATTTCACAATTTTTTTCTTTGTTTTTTTTTGTTTTTATTCTTTTAAATCTCTCCCTTTTTGTTGTACGGAGGGGTTTCATCTTTTGCAAGTTCATGAATCAAGGGGGACCTTTTAACATTTCTTTATTTTTCTTTTCTTTTAACCACATCCACAACTTAGGCTTTTGGTCTAAGTTGGCTATTCAAAGACATTACACTTCATGAGGATTAAGGATGAATAGACAATTAGAGATATTATTTGCTCAAGATTCTTCAAACAAAATGGGATCAGGCTTAAAAGGGTTCAAGCAAGGTCTACACAATCACAAGGTTAGCCACAAAAGAGGTATAATGTTAAATTGTTACACTCCTTGATATTTTTGCCAAAGATTGTTTCAATAGTTTTCATCACTTAGTGGACTGGACAATTGGGACAAATTCAAGGTATCATCACATATTGTTCACGGTAAGCTCATCACGCAATTCATTTTCACAAATATCAAACAAGACTCCAAACTTTTGCTAATGTGCAATGTTCATCAAAAGAGACTCAATTCGATAAACGTCTAGTCACAATAAGATCTAAAAAGTTCAAATATTGTCTATGAAACTTAATTGTGCCTAATCGTAGCCACACAATATTTTTTTGTTCGATTAAGAGTAATATTTAAGTCATTGATACCCAAATTTGCACGAGAATAGCCATATTCAAACAAATCCAAAGGACGCAAAAAAAGTTCTTAAAAGGGTAAAAAAAACATTTGCAATTAACACAAGGAGCCACAAGGTCAAACATACACATGAAAAAAACCAATTTACAGTATATAACCCAACCTATAAACAAAAGCAATAATCACAAGAGATACGTATGGAAATACCTCACCGTGCAACAAAAAGCAATTTATAATAAAATGCAATACAAACACTAAAATTCAATAGAAATGGCATAGAGTGAGAGAAATAAAGGTCCAATTTAAACAGTCGCTCCATCTGTCGGGGCATCAGCGCCCGGTGCAATATCACAACTACTACTTCAACTGGACCTAACCATGGTGGTGTCTCTCAAGGAAGTCTGGCGCACAGTCTCAAACATCACATCCTAAAGGTCATCTCGATCATCCTAAATAGTAGCATCTCGCTCCCTAAGGTGCTCGTCATCAGTCTACGCCTCTTATGCATTGGCTGCTTCAAATAAAGAGGTGAAGTCTGTAGACTTTATATAGTCTACATCCTTTATCGAGATGACAACCTCGACACTCTGATCCATCATCTCTGAAGTCACCCTTACCTAATCTCTCATGTCTCAACATTTTCTTTAAGAGTTTCAATAGATGCTCTTAAAGGTTTCAGTGTAGCTAGGTTATCAATCTTGATCATCCATATTACTGCAACCTCCAATCGCGTAGCCCTCATATCAACAGAATGGGCTAAGTACCCCATTTTAAGGATCATAGCGTGACTAATCCTTCCGAGCTGCGACATTCTATGAATCTAGGATAAAGTGGAAGTACGTGAATTCCTGGAGGTCAAAGAAGGAAAAGATGCCTCTATAGGTATAAAATCAACATACACATCCCGGGATGTCTCCATCGGAGGAATCTCTCCTCCTGTCTACCTCTTCTTGAGTGTATTTGTGTTATATACGCCGGATGTCTAGGAACAATATAGTAGTGAGCTCGATATCTCTCATCTCATTATGACGAACTTCATCACATTGACACAACTCTGATAAAGAGACGAAATAGGCTACCTTTGCATGACGTAAAATTAATTCATTTTGTGAATGCATGATGGAGTTGTTGATGAACCCGATCTAGTACCGTGAAGCTACATTCAAACCCTTATCATTTATCTAGAATCCAAGCTTGATCAACCTTATAAAGATATCGAAAAATAAAGAGAGGAGGGTCAAGCAAGACCTTAAGGTAATTTACGGAGTAAGTAGTAACAAGACCCTCAAACTCGTGCTCGAATCAGGAATCTCTTTCATGTATAACATTTATGTGGTTTCTCCTTCACCCGTTCTCATCCTCGGACTGTAACAGCTCGTCTGCAGGCGCTGACGTTGTCATCCACATGAGCAACTAGATCATCGTAAATAGAACTGAAATCACAGACAAAATAGGGATCTATGAGCATTGAGCCCTGGTGAAGATGTTGTATCTTTGCCAATTGAGTATCTTCCCTCTAGACCTTTGTGTATAGTAACTTCTTCTCAAGAATTGTACACAACACATAGTCTTTTAATCTATTGAGTAGCCTAGAAAGAGGGACATGTACTGGGAGCACCGGGGACACATTTTGTGCCAGAGCTAGAACTCTATCTGATTTAGGATGGTGGCCTCTGGAGTTTTTTTATGTCTGGGTGAGACCTTTTATGGATCACGACTCTCCTAGACTGCAGACGCTGATCATAAATGGGCTTAGACAATGCATCTTAGAAGTCAAATGACTATCCCTCGCTGCCTTTTTATACGGCGACATATCTGGTTTAGTTTTACAAAATCTTCAAAAACATCAAAGAGAGTTAGATCCATTTGAAGAAAAAATGTAGAAAAAAAAAATGTAGACAGACTTGCCGAACCACATTAGAGAGCATGATCGGGCTAACAAAATTAAAAGGTCAAAAGTTCCTAGAAAAATTTGCATGTCGGCGATGGGAGGGGCCTTTCGGAGAATCACCCATAGAATTCGGCGAGGAACGACTAGCCTACAATTTTTTTTAGTGTATTTAAAGGGTTAGTGACGCAGAAAGGTTAATCAAAGAAGACTTCCAACAAGTCATCGAGTGCGCATGGGGAACTAAGGCTTCTCGATGAATGTTACAAAACCTAAACACAAAATTTGCTTGAAAATAAAGGAGATCTAAGGGTTTTTGGCAAAACACCGTGCTCTTCGGTGAGCTCTAAACACCTGTCAATCTCCCTAATGTGCCTACATTCTACCCGAACTTCAAAAATAAACCTCGTAGCCCACAAAAATTAATATAAAAACAAACCATTCACTAACCCAATAAATCATAGACCCAAGAGACACTAGCCCTAAGATACTCAGACTTTTCCCAGTTTGGCCAACATTGATAATTTTACAACTTACACCGTTAGGAATGATGCCAAACACTCCATCGTCAGGCAAAATATGAAATTTAACACAATTATGGGTTACTCAGACTTCACCTATCTCGACCCAACAGCATTAATGCACAACCCAAAAATTTTGATCAATTTTAAAGCATTAAAATTTGGGAAATAAACAATAAAGTTATTTAGGAAAGTTATTAAAATTAATAACGACAACTAATCACAAAAACAATGATTCACAGAGGCCCAAAACAAATCAATAATACCAAACAATTGAAAATGAGTAAAAACTGCAAAATACGAGTTTAGGGTTCAGAAAAACATCCTGTAATTCAAAATATATACTTTGAAATGTTAGGCTACAAAGATTTACAACTCCGAACACATAATTGATGACTAAGAAATAGTAAAAACACAAAAATAGAAGAAAATATAGTGCATGTATGACTTTGAGAATTTAAAAAGCAATGGAATGTGAACGAGTTTAAATGTATGAATCTTTGGCCTTAAAATTGTCTATTTCTTTCCCTTTCGGTGATACTAATTTTTTTACCTAACCAATTGGTGACTCACCGAGTGGGTTCTTATCTCTCCAAGTTTTAAAGGACCTTCAGTTTACTTGGGGGTCCAAGAGTGGACTAAGACATCATCACTGACCTATTTGGTAATACACTGACTTGTCCATGGTCTCACCGAATTTGACAGACTGTAATGTTATAATTTATTGAGTCCAATAGCGGTCCAGGTCGGGCTCGCTGACCTCATTGTCTCTTCGCCAAATGGACATATTGCTCGCCAACCTATACTTTTCAAACACATCCTACACATCAATATGAAAATCTACACATGATTATTTCTAACACAAAGTAAAGAAAATAAAATTTGGGTTACCTTCCAAGACAAGGCCTTAGTTAACATCGTTGCACGATGCAAGTCCTTATTCAAACATTATTCTTTGGGTTTCTCATAGTGTCACAAGGAAACCCCCCTTATTTTTTCTTATTTAAATGAGACGAGGGCGGACCTATTTGGGTCTCCAGCTGCTTCATAGAGACGGAATGAGCATTAACCATCTGCCAAAGGGTTGATACATCTTCTTTCATCTCTGTCAAAACTTTATCGGACCCCTAAAACATATTGACAATGGGAGAAATCACAACCTTAGACCAGCAACCCTCAAATTATTTTGGCTTTTGACACAATTGGGAAAATGTACTTGTCCTTTTCCCCATCCCATTACTTCAAATTGGGGTTACAATCCCTCCACTCTGTATCGCGATCTCTCCATACATCATTCCTTCTCCAACCTTGGCTATCAACCTGCCTCTGATAGTTTGCTTGATAATAACCTCTTTGATTGGTTAGGAATTTCACCTTCTTGTTATCTACCGCTTCAAACATGGCTTCTTAATGGTTGGCACACCCGACACCCAAAAACATTGACACTTCAAATACAAGCTCCCATAACAATTTTTGACAAAATGTCAAGTTGGGTCATGATCTTTGGCATGTTTTTGTCCCTCTATTTGTCTTTCACATGTTTCTCCTTGGCGAATCTAAAAGTGATGGGGGTGACCGGATTCTTATGGGTGTACCATACCCAATTAATTTTGGTCATACCATTTAAGAGTTGGGCTGTTATAACATAAGGTTGTTGCATCAAATCTCGCAGAGAAAATTTGTTATCTACTCCCTTGTTCATCGAATCAAGGCTTTGCAAAAAAGTATTACATCATAACATTGTTGGCCGAACCATGAATATTACATTGTAGCACTAACTTCTTGAATCTTAACGAAGTCTCATTAATTGGTTCACCCCCAAAGCACTGAATTTTTTGGATGCAATCCCTAAGTTTCATCATCTTCGAACAAGGGAAAAGTCACACTTAAAATGCGGTGCAAAGTTCTTCCCATGATGTGATAGAGTCTCTTAGAAATTCAAGCAACCACTTGTCCTATTATCCCAATAAAGTGAATGGGAAAAACCTTAACCAGACAGACTTTTGGGATATTCCTTGAAGAAGAACGGCCAACAAAAATCAACAGATTTTGGAATTTGCTCATGGGGATCCTCATGAGCAAAATCACCAAAAAAAAAACTTTAATTGCAACAGCAGAATCATAATAATTGTGATGTATAACAAAGTGTTCCCTTCAATCCGGCAATTAGATTTGGGTCATTAACATTCAGCTCAGTGACATCGTTAAGGTAGCTTATGTTATCTTGGTGGTCAACATGGCAACCATTGCTTTTCTTGAAGCTCATTTCCTCTGTTTCAAACATAATCAATCAAACAAAAACTAAAAGTAAGTAAATTCAAGTATGACTAACAATAAAAAATTCAAAGTCATCAAAAGAATCTAAAAGAACACTACTTTTCGGCAACGGCACAACTTTGATTTAATCTATCAAAGATGCTTCACCCAATTCTAAGTGTCAACAATCGCTAGTAAGTATAAAACCCAACTAAATGAGTTGGGGTCGAATCCTAGAGGGAGTGGTACGTGTTTGAGAATCAATTTGGATGTATGAATATTGTAAAATCAATCATAAGAAAAGACATTATTGAATGAAAACATTATCCAATTTAGGGGTTGACAGGAATTTCAAATGAAGGAGGGTTTGTTTATAATTATCAACTACAACAACCACAAACAATAACAAATACAACAGTTCTTTGGAAGTCATTTGATTATAGGCTAATAAACACAAATGGGTAATTGAATTTATTAGGAAATAGTTGTATATTAGTGAGTAAGCTAGGCCGTAGATGGAATAATTTTTTTCTCGAACAATTTACCCCGAACAAAGTTGATTTCTATCAAACATCAACAACGAAGGAAAATAAGACCAGCTTACACCTTAGTCTATGAAATCACTCTAGTTCAATATGGTGGGAATATGTTTAGGATTCACTCTGGAGCTGAACCCATTACAAACAAATACCCACTAAGTATCAATAAATAATATTGGTTTTTAAATCTCTGTCTTGAGTGGGCCAAAAACACAATAGTAGAACTATATATGCAATTATAATTCTTAAATTTAACCCACAACTACGGTTTAAAATCGCTTCTAAAACACATCTAAATTAACAATTAGAAATACCCATAAAGTAAGTTTACCCATAATCAAATAACAACACCCCAATAGTTGGAGTTTTAGCTAGACATTATAACATGATAAAAATCATTACAAAATTGAGTTTCCATCGACCAGTAAGATTTATTTCGTTCTTACAATGTTTCAATTTGAAGAATCTCAAAGACCCACTTTAAATTTGTCAAAAAAAAACCTTAGCTCTTCAAAAATTAGGAAAAACTAGAGAAAAACTTGTCTCAATGCTTAGAGTTTCACATAAAAAAAAATGAAAATTCAATATTAATCTCCTCTAAAATAAATTCTCATAAATGTACCTATAGTTGCCAAAAGTATGTTACAAAGGGCTATTCAGTGCTGTCAGTAGGGCTTGACCATCCACTAAGCTTTCCACCGTTTGGTTTATTTTCTCGCCCTTATTTCATGTCCTTCAACTTCCTCAAGGTCTCCAACTTTTGACAATCCAACATTACATCGCAAAACAAATAGGGGATCCGCCAGCTACTACTTTTTATTGTCATCCTTGTTTTCTTCTTCAAAGATTCACGCACTGGAACTTTAGGCAGTCAAATAGCTATTCGAAGACATGGGAAGTGAACAAGGCAATCACCGAGTCTTCTTTTCATCCCTCGTACAACTCGCTTCGTTACTTTTTACAAATTAGTCTCCTTGCATTCGTTCAGCTTGCTTCGTTTCTTTTTACAAATAAGTTTCCTTGCTTATCTCCTCAATCCATACACTTTGAGATCAACGGTTTTATATTAGTTATTGGCATAAAATAAGAATTAGTGGACACTAATTCATTGCAAATAAAACTCTAAATAAGTCAAAATTTCAGACTTATCAATCCCTTTGTTGGAGAACCTTTTTTAAAACTTTTGTCTCCCTTTTAGAAGAATTCCCATTACGGTCCTTGCTCTTTTTGCTTCACGATTTAGTTACATAGCTTTTGTTCATCAATTTGTTTGCATAAAACATGAGACGTGAATTATCCATATATGGAATTGCCAAATGACTTTTATTCACTACCAAGTAAGATACCCCCATCGCACATTTGTTTATCTTGGCCCTCGAATTAACCTCTAGGTTAGAGTATACTTGGAAAATTTAGTGAATTTAATGGCATACTCTTTAACACTAAAACCCCCCTTTCCTAAGATTTATTTACTCTTGCACTTTTTGTTCCCTCAACTCTAGGGGAAAGAATCCATCAAGAATGCCCGACATTAATAATTTCCAATCTATAAGGCCGCTTCTACGGGTCTTCTACCTTTCCATTGCTCATACCGTAAGAGATCCACATCCTTCAATAAGTAGGCATATAATTCTGCCTTTTCTTGTGAAGAAAATCCCATAGCATCGAGAATTTTGTAACCTTCATCATAAAACATTGTGAAGCCTCTTCCACCACTGATCCGTGGAATTCAGGAGGATTTATTCTAGAACATACCATATGCTTGAAGCACTTTACTCACATTAGGGTTACTGTGAGTCCTAATATCCATATTGACTTGAGACGTCACGATTTATGTTAATATTTTTTGAGATCCAACCTTACTTCCACAGAAGTCATAGCCCCCGCGTCAATAGGAGCTTGAGGACCTTGGAGACTTATGGGAGTAACTCCGTCATTCACATTCTAATATTCAATCCTTATTGTGTTAACCCTTCATGTATTCATATCCTAAATACAAAACAGAAAGAATAGGAAATTCATTTCAAAGTTAAAACTGTAAGGCACGACTAAAGAGTAATGAAAGAACTGAGATTTCCTAACATCTTATAACCTCTAAATCATAAATGTGGTGCGCTTCACACTCTTGAACAAACCTCTACTTGACATGGTTTATGAGAGATAATCCTAGAATGATAGTAAACCTTTTTCTTTTATACTACGTTTATAGCCAACGAGGGGTGCCCCATAGATGTATAACGATATACTCGACTCTGAAGGGGTCTTTTAAAATCCCTTAGCATATCATAAACATAAGTAATAGGAATGATGTAGAATAAAAACTTTTTACAATAGAAGTATTTTCATAAAAACCAAAAGGAAGTCAAGACACTGTCTCAATAAACCATCTAACAATCATGTATGAATAAGGGTCACAACCCTTTACAACATGGTCTCAAAAGAAGAAGCAGAAGAAACTAGAAATTAAAAACGTCATTCCTCGAATCATGAGGACTCACCAAAAGAGTTGAAAGAATACATCCATGTTTTGCACAAAGGTAGAAGTACACCTTAATGATAGAGACCTACACTTTAAGAATAATGTAGAAAATATGGGTTAGCACAAAATTTCACTAAGTATGATAGTCATTCAGAAAAATTCCTAAACATGCTAAAAATGTTATTTTGTTGTAACCATTCATCTTATCATGTTTAAGAGTTATCATGCACATTTATGAAGAAACATAAGTCAAACCCTCTCATAAGAAACCTTAATCTATACTTGTGCAATGCATATATAAGATCCCCTAATCCTCTTTATGTACTATATTAGTCCAGCGTAATCATATATATCATACATCGTCGTCATGCATATCAAATACTCATTGACAAGGAAACATTCATGTTCATAACATGTAGCAAGTAAAGTCACTCTTCGAAACAATTCATATCGTGCATGCATAAATTCATATATCGTCATAGCATAAGGAAACCACACCATAACCCTTTTCAATATCTACTTGTGCAATGCATAAGTAGAGTCACATACCCGTACTAACACTAACTAGATATCATTGAGAAGTCATAAGTATAGTTCATGTTCATGTTCATAATACATGTTCTTTTCACGTATGGAAATATTCTTCACCGATAGACCATGTAAGCTACATGGAATCCTTTTTCATTCCCCCACACCAAAATGATGAGTCCTACTTGCTTAAGGTAGAAGTCATATTTTTATAGCATAGGTAGATCCACTAGCTAAAGACCTATGTGGGAACATAGTTACGAATTAACAGATTGCAACTAGAAACCTTGATTGAATGATGTAAAACCTTTCCATGTCATAAAATAATGACTTGGGAACCAAAACTGAATGGCGTAAAAGGAACCCGTTCGGAGGCTAGACTAAGTGGCGTATAAGTTTCAATCTCATATTCATATCCGCTCTGTGCTAGACATAATTCCCTTTAAATTTATGTTAAGACTTTACTTAATTTCATGTTCAACAAACAATGCCCTAAAACTCAAACCAACATGATATCATGATAGATTATTGATTTATTAGGTGAGAGTGGCCATTCAACCTTAGAATCATTAATATGTGAGTAAATCTTTCACATCATATTCATAGTGTGTTCATGAGAATATATTTTCAATCAACACAAAAAAATTATCATAATCATAGACATTTCATGCGTAGTCATTTTTAAGGGTATGGAAGAATGATCTTTCAATAACTACACTATAGTCATAGGATTTTCACTTTCTATGTAAATCATAAGATCATAGACTATTCTCATAAATATGTACAAACCCTCATAATTTTCCCTTCAAGGACCACAAATAACATTCAACCCAAACTTCTAGAATTACTACATCACATACGGAGAATTTCATGATTCAATAACCTCAATCAGTACATATATATTATATTAACATGATTTTTATAATCAATCAACCGACATCATAAAGTCACATATTAGTAATATAGGGAATGCATGGGTTCGTGGGAGGATTTCATAATATATCAACAATTAGTCATCAGTGCAGTCATTTTACATCATTAATTAATCATTAAAAATGTTTTTAAAGAGAACCCATGACATAGATTGAAACCCTAGATTTTGGGGAAAATGAAAGCTTTGAAAAAGAAACGTTGAATTTGAAAAAGAAACGTTGAATTTTTCAAAGAATTTGAAAAAGAAACGTTGAATTTTTCAAAGAATTTGAAAAAGAAACGTTGAATTTTTCAAACCCTAGCTCCAACACTACACTTTTTTTTCTTCTTCATAGAGTTATAGAGAGAAATATTGTGAGGAAGATAAAGTTTTTGGATTTTCTTTTCGATTCTACGTGGATTAAGAAATTTTAGTCTGAAAAGCTTATATACTAAATAGGAAAAGTGTACATTATTGTAGAATTTATTTAGAAAGAATAACTAAATAAATAAAAGAACATTATTTGTTGAGAGGTATGAAAAGAGACATTGCCGAGTTCATTTCTAAATATTTGGTTTGTTAGCAAAAAAAGGCAGAGCATAAGGTCCTAATCGATTTACCACACGCCTTGTCCATTCCATAACGGAAACGGAATAAAATAACTATGGACTTTGTTTCATGACTTCCTCGCACATGATGCAATATGGGTGATTGTGGAGAGGCTGACCAATAGTGCTCACTATTTTGCCAATCAAACTAGATTACTCTTTTTAGCGTTTAGCCGTGTTCTACATAAATGAGAATGTAAGACTATATGGGATAAATTTGTCTATTATATTGCACTAGTACCCAAGGTTTATATCTAGATTTTGGGGCAGCTTGCAGGATGCTTTTTGCAATACATTGAAATTAAGCACTTCATTCCATTCTCAAACAGATAGCTAGTAATAAAGCTTACTGATACAAATTTTAGACGATATCCTTCGAGCTTGCATTATGGAGTTTTAGTGTAGTTGGTAAAAACACATGCCTTTGGTAGTATAATGTCAGATCCCTCTTTGTTGGAGTGAATTTATTGAAAGAAAACTTATTGGTTCTGAAATTGTGTAAACAATAGCGAAAAAGGGAAAAAATATCAAAGATTGTCTTAAGATTTCATAGCATAGGAAAAAGTCTTAAACTGATTTTAAAAGATGTGACATTGAATATAAAGGTGTATATAAAGTATTCTTAAAGGTTTCTCTATGGAAAAAGATTATGTAATTTTGCAAAAATGGAAAACTTAGTCCCCGATTTAGTGCACCCTATGAGATACATGAAAGGGTTAGGCTAGTTGCATATTGAATATCTTCGCCACCCGAGTTGGAAAAGATCTACAATTTCTTCCATGTTTCTATGATCAAAAGATATTATTTTTATCTATCTTGTCTTCTTCTAGTTGAATCTATTGAGATTAATCCTTACCGGATGTATAATGAAGAACCTATCGTAATTCAAGCTCAGGAAGCAATGCAGGTTAGAAACAAGAGAATCCCCGGAAAAAAAATTCTTATGGCCTAGACTAGATTTTGGACATCCATAAAATAAAGAAAGGTTTGATAATTCCAAGGTTGATAGTGATAGCAAGAGACCTGAACAAAAAAAATAGACCAGCTTTTCCAAAACATGCACTCCGTATTATGCACAAGGCAAGACTCATGTTCCCACTTGTCCGCATTATGGAAAGAATCATTATGGCACACGTGGGAGAGCCTCTGGGGTAGGTTTTAATTGTGGGAGCTTGGATGATAAAGTGAAGGGAGGTCCTAAACCTAATAATGCTCCTTCTTTGAAAACTGAAGACTCAGGTCATAATGTTAGAACAAAAAACCTCAAGAAATTGATTTGAAAAAATAATAATAGAGTGAACTTATGAAGTTCTTGTGTATATTAATCTGGAGAAAGTCTGAATTTATACAAAAAAAAACATAAACATTAAAACTAAAATAAGAACATGTGACACTAACTACCATAAGAGGGGGCCACTAACAGCCAATAATAGGGCCACAAACTTCGTAAAGTTTAGTAACTAAAGTTGACTAAGTCTAGACAAAAAATAGGAACACAAAATTGAAATAAGTAAAAAACAGTAAAAATAATAATAATCTTAAAAATGCCAATTTTCTAATCTTCAAACCATTCATTTAGCAATGACTTGGTGAAAATGTCAGCTACCTGGTTCTTAGATGAATAATGAACAAGCAACATTTCATTAGTGTTTGGACTTCTCTAATAAAATGAAACTTCATCTTGATATGTTTAGTTCGACCATGAAACTCTAGATTTTTTGAGATTGAAATTGTTGAACTGTTGTCACACATGATCTTGGTAGATTTTGTTTGTTCATGACCTAAGTCTTTCATCATCTTCTTTATCAAGATAACTTGATTCACAGCAGATGAATCAGCTATGTACTCAGCTTCTGCTGTTGATTGAGCTTTAGTTTCTTATTTTCTAGAGCTCCAACTAAAACAACTTTTTCCCAAAAATAAAAGATATCCAGATGTGCTTCTGGAATCATCAACTCCACCACCCCCATAAATATTAGTGTACCCGATCAGGTTCATTGTTACTTTGGCAGATGTTTGGAAAAAAAATCAAAACTTGCTAGTTCCTTTAATATACCTTAACACTCTTTTAGCAGCTATGAGGTGTGTGTCTCTAGGCGAATGCATTAACCTAGAGAGAAAACTAACAACAAATAGAATGCCAGGCCTGCTTGCGGTTAGATATACAAGACTGCCAATTAATCTTCTATTCATACTATCATCCACTTTTTCGGAATCCTTTATCCTTGCCAAGCCTTAAACTAGTAGATATTGGAGTACTCACAGGTTTGCCGTATTGAATTTTCAACTAGTATAAATTATCCAAAATGTATTTCTACTGGCATATGAAAATTCCATCACTAGACTGCAACACTTTCATGCTTAGAAAGTACTTCATGACTCCAATATCAGGAATATAAAAGATTTTCTCCATTTCATTCTTGATCCTTTGGATTAATTCAATTTTGCTTCCTGTCACAAGCATGTCATCCCCATTAATTGAGAAAATTAAGGATTCACCTGCAGCATTGACTTTCACATACAAAGTAGCTTCACTTTGACTTCTACTAAAGCTAAGTTTGATAAGATGATTGTCCATCCACCCATACCATGCCCTTGGGGCTTGTTTTAGGCCATACAAGGCCTTTATTAAGAGATAAACTTGATCATCTTTTCCAGGAGTTGAGAAACAGTCAGGTTGCTCTACATTGATCTATTCAGCTAGTAAACCATAAAAGAAGGCCGATTTAACATCAAGTTGATGAATCTACCAGGAACTATGAGATGCAAATGCAAAAATAATCTTGATTGTGTCATACCTTGCTACAGGAGCAAATGTTTCCTAGTAATCCACACAATATTTTTGTGTGTATCCCTTCACAACCAATCTATCTATATGTTAGCAAATTGTTCCATCAGGATTGAGTTTTGTCTTGAAAATCCATTTTACACCAATTACCTTGCGATTTCTAGGTCTGTCAACAAGCTGCCAGGTCCTATTCTTCTTGATCATGTCTATTTATTCTTTCATAGCTCTCCTCCATGCCTTAGAATCTTGTGCTTCAGCATAGCTTGTTTGTTAAGAGCTAACCAACTTACACCGCTGATAGACATCTTTTAAGGATCAAGTTCCCTTACTAATACATCATCCCCTAGTTCATCTTCTGAATGTTGTGGCTGCTTTATTGAAAATGAATCAGAATAACAGGTCTTTTGAAATTTCCAATCCTAACCAGTTGCTTCTTCAAACTTCACTGCACGACTGAGAATTATTTTGTCCGATTTCAAACAGGAAATCATGTAACCTTTGGATGAACTATAGTCCATAAATATGTCTTTATCTGCCTTGTTATCCAGCTTACTCCTTTTTGTTTATGGAAGTTGATAATAACATATACACCGAAAGATTCTGAGATGGTGTATTGATGGATTGTTCCCACACCAAGCTTCATATGGATTCAAGTCCTGCAAGGCCTTAGTAGGCAATCTGTTCAACAAATATACATAGGTATTGACTTCCTCAGCCCATTTTTACATTATATTTGTATACATCATCTAGGAATTTAAATAGTTCAACATTGTTGCACAAGTGATGTGTGCAACCACTATCAAGAAGCCATGAATCAGAGGATTCACTGATTGAAAAGTATGAAACTACAAATAGTTGCTCCTCAAGTGCATCGTCACCTTCTTGTACTTGTGCTTACAAAGCACTAGAGGCCATTGCTCTTAATTTGCAGACCTTGGATACGTGTACCGTCTTCTTACAGTTGCAACATATAGCATCGACTCTAAACAAACAATACTTCTCCTGCGGTAAATTTCTTTTACAATGTTTTCAAGGAGGGAACTTCTGCTTCACATCTCTACTATTGTTTCCTCCATCATGCTTTCCCTTATTCTTTTGGAGGAATTGTTGATTTCCTTTTTGCTTTTGTATAGAGAAATCTCTTTCAATGAACTTTTCCAGTCTCATAGTCCACCTTTGCTCTTGTGCATGAAGAGCACTCATTAGTTCACCTAATTAAAGTCGCTCAGGTCTATATATTCTTCAAGAGAGGAAATCGTAGATTCAAATCTCTCAGCAAGTGTCACAAGAAATTTCTCCATAATTCGTTTATCTATAAATTCTTCACCAAAAAGTCTAATGTTATTAACAATTATGGATATTCGATTAGCATACTTACTGATAGTTACATCCTCCAGCATATTCAAGGACTCAAACTCACTTTTTAGGTTCAACACTTGCATTTGACGTGTTCTATCGCTACCTTGATATTATTCTTTCAACCTATCCCAATATAGTTTTGCAGTTTTGCAAGCCATGATTCTGTAAAACACAGTATCTGCCACAACATTCTTCTTAAGCAACTTGGGTTTAGATTTCTTTGCCTTCTCTTTGTTATTGCATTTGAACTGAGACAAGGTAGGATTTGTTGGTAGAGCATCAAGTGGTTTATCTTCTATCACAGTTTCCCAAAGTGCATAGGCTTCTAAAAAAGCTTGCATAAACACAGACAAGACTTGGTAAATTTCATTAGTGAAAGTGAAAAGTGGATTTAAAGGTAGGTTGTTGGATGCCATTTGTGTCGTAGGTTAAAACTTTTTTTGTCCTCTAAGATCAACTAGAGGCTCTGATGCCAATGTTATAACAAAATTACTCAAGAAACTGAAAGAAACAAAAATTAAGTGAACTTATGAAATTCCTTGTATATATTAATCTGTAGAAAGTCTGAATTTATACAAAGAAAAAATATAAACAGTAAAACAAAAATAAGAAAATGTGCCACTAACTACCATAAAAGGGGGCCACAAACAGCCAATAATGGGGCCACTCACTTCAGAAAGTTGAGTAACTAAAGTTGACTAAGTGAAGCTAGAAAATAGGAAGCACTAAATTGAAATAAGTAAAAAACAGTAAAAATAATAATAAGCTGAAAAAATGCCAATTATCTAACACATAAGCCTTCTATTAATCCTCCTCAAACTAGTAGAGGTGCAAGACCTAGAAAAACCCAAGTAGCAGGTGAAAGTGGAGTTAATCAAGCGACTGTATAAACGAATGTTGCACACACTTATGCTATGAGGAAGAGGGATACAAAATGAAAAATACTTTATTGTCGGTGAATTTATCTTATTTGGCTTATATGTGTTTACATTGTTTGATCCTGGTTCTACACATTCCTATATTTGTTCCTCACTTGTTCTTCCTCAAATGTGAAATCTCTGAGGCTTAATAATGAATTGTTGTTTTAATGTCCCTTTGGATATCAAGTGGTGTGTAATTGAGTTTACCAAGATTGTCCTTTCATAATTCATAACCTAGTCTTTCCAATTGATTTGATCGAAATGGCTTTCTAGGATTTTGATGTTATTATGGGGATGTATTGGCTTTATAATATCATACAGTGGTATATTGTAGGTCTAAGCATGTGATTTTAAATCCAACATTTTCACACTTCACTGTACAAAGTGAAATATCATTGACATCTTGTATTATTTTTGTGGCCTTGGCAAGAAAGTTGATATGACAAGGTTGTGGGCCATACTTTGCTCACATTGTTGATACACAGTTAAAGAGTCCTTGTATAAAGGACATACATATTGTATGTGACTTTCAAGAAATTCATTTCTACTATCTTGTAGTTTATCAATTTATTCCCACATAAAAGCAGCAGACACTAACTTCTAAAAGTTCTAATGCTTCGAGATTGCCACATTCTTCCTAATGGAATCAATTAAACCATATTTAAATTTCCTCTACTTTCTGTTTTCTCTTTAATAATACCTCCAGCATAACGAGAGAGCCTTTGAAACTTTTATTCGTTCTCACCAACAAACATGCCTTGTTGCCTTGGAATCAAAAGTTCCTGTTTCTTCACATCACAATAAGCAGGTGGTACATACTTCATATGAAATTCCTTCAGAAAATTATCACATGTTAGAACAAGAGGTGTACCTTAGCATTTGGAACACTTACCCACCAATCATAAGAATCTTTTTGTGTATTGAAATAGGATACTTAAATTTGGCAACATCTCTACACTCTAACTGCTGAAACACTCTCTCCATGCGATCCAACAAATGTGGGATCAGCGGTGCCTTCAAACTCAACTCTACCAATTTTCTTCGATTTCTAAAAATTAAACCCATTGGGTCAGGCATCGATTCAGCCATTTGGTTGGAGAATTAAACCATTTGTTGAAAAGGAGGATTCATGGATTGAGTGTGAGGACTCATGTGAAGATGTGAACCATCTCTTACACCCTGAGGTTTCCCAGTTCAGACCCACTAATGTGGGGAACATAATGATTCGACATATGTTCTCCAACCCCTTCAAATGCATGAGGTTGAGAAAAAGAGGTACGCCAAACTTCAGGAGTAGCTTCCATAGGTCGGTAATAAGAAGAGGTCATAAATTAATTAGTTCAAAAGGACAAATCACATTACATTAGAGATATTTACTTGATGCATTTGCACTCTACAAGCGATAAAGTATTATAAACCATGTAAGTGAAAAAAAAATCTAAACAAAACCTTTTTTGAAAGCAAACAAGTATACTAGTAATTCACAGAAAGAGTCTTAGAACCACTTGTCTCTAATACAAACACTTGTAGCGACCCTTTTGGAAGGATACTACCCTTTAATGAAGAGACCTAATTTAATACTTGTTACAATCAGAAACGATTAACAAGAGAATATTGATTATAATATAGTAGAGGAATTAGTTTTATAACAAATAATTTGGTTAAGGATGTATGTCTTGCACATTTAAACATTTTTAGATTTAAAAATTTACATGGCGCGAAATTTTAACTTATGATAAAAAAACTGATTCTAAACATATATTATCCACACACTTAAGGATATAATCAATAAATTAATAAATAAAATAATTGATCATCTTTTAAAACATATATTATCCACACACTTAAGGATGAAATAACAAGAATATTACCAATTTCTGAGTATCAAAATTAGCCGGTTTATGCTTCACACAAACATTCAAAACAAGTTGAAAATTTAGAATATTACAAGGCTTCGGTCTACATACCCAAATAATATCAAAACATATAGTCATACTTATATTACAACACATGGTGACATGATCAAATCATCCGACAATCTTTCATGTAAATATACAACATATAGATCATGTAAAAATCCCAAGGTTTATACAAAATATAGATGCCTATATGCAACTGTGATCTTCTTTAAGACTCTCAAAATAATCATGTCCAAAGAGACTATAGCTTCAGAGCCCTTAGATTCTTCAAGAGACTTTTCTGAAGTTATAGGCCGCACAATTGAAATCTAATACATAAATGATTTAAACATAATGATAAGAGTATCAAGTTTGATATTTAAAGACCCAAAAATCAAGTACACTCAATAAACAATTTTCCAAGAGATAAAATAAAAAGGCTTGCCCAATATACAAATCATGTCGTCACACCAAGCACAAGCAGGTATCAAGAAGGGCTGACTTCCTGTATCAAGAACGGTCTAAGACAAGTAATCAAGGGAACCAAGAACCATATTAAAAATGGTTTTCTAGTTCGTCCTTAAAATGGACAATTTCCATTCATAAGACGGAATAAAAATCGAGAGGCAAGATGGAGAACTATCTGAATGAAGAGGTATTCCAGTAATTAAAAAATCATAACCAAAAGAAGGGCTAGGTCCCAACAAGAGTGATAGGTGGTCCAAAAATTTGTACAAGCGTAAGAGATACACAAGAGTCTTTAATGTCATAAAGGACACCAACACGACAATGCAAAGTTACAAGAGGTATCAAAGTTACAAAGATAAATATTCAAATATACATGCAGGTACAAAGAGTACAAATAAAAGTTTATACACAGACCTCAGTGATGTAGCATAGAAACAGTCAAACATAACTTCGTGAGTTCAAACTGTAGACCAACCAATGTATGAAGCTCCTCAACTTGTTCACGAGTATATAACATCTTAAAAATTATAATAAATAACTTCATTATTTTCTAGTGTCTCAATAATGTTGAAGTAAAATAGGGATATCATAAAAAATAATCTTAACCTATTTAAATACGACTATGCTCCCAGAATAATATTTTTTGCAAGTCTAGTACCTCATGTTGCAACATAGATTTGAAAAGGAAAATAGTAAAAATAGACTTTGTAACATTTATGAGAGATATAAGTACTTCTCTTAAGGTTGCTACCAAACAGGAATAACCACAAACTACAATTTGTAGAAGAAGATATATTCAAAACACAAACAGTTCTTGATACAAGATTCCTATGTTGTGTCCCATATTTCAAATCCATAATAGCTAAAAAAGAGTTTTACATAAGAATGAGAGTTGTAGAAATACAAATTATCTTTCCATATCATATTTATTCACTTTAAAAGAACTTCTAAAAGACAAGATATGCTTCAAATACCAAACACTACCCAGCTCAGAAACATACTTTACCACTTACATAAGACAAGTGGGTGTCTCGAATTCCATCTTAAAGGATAAAGTTTTCCTCTTATGATTTTGAAGATACGTTTAGATATGTTTCTAAGACTCTAAGACTCGAGGGAAATGAATTTACTAAAGGAGTTGTAAAAATATATAGTCACAAAATTAATGATTATCACTTTTACCGATCTCCTTCAAAGGTGCAGCCCAAATATAAGTTTGCTGCCCAAAACACATACATATGTACATATATGTATATACATCATATGAACACTTTAAATTTATATGTACTACCCCCATACAATACTTTAATTTCCGATCACAATTATGTTAACCAAGGTAGCAAATATCAAAAAATTTCAATTTCCAAAAATGAGAATGAAACATATTCTAAATTTAAGCAATGGTGTATTGATATGCAAAAGTTGTTTTAGTATTTTATGGGTGTTACATGTCGACTCTAAAAAAATTGAATGTTACCGTTGAAAGGATATGCCCCAACAACGTATGTGTTAGAGCTTTTGATGGGTCAAAAATAGATGCATTTTTGAGATAGAGCTACTACTAAAAATAGGGCCTGTCGTTTTCATTGTGAATTTAAAAGTGCTTAATATCAATGCATCCTATGTGGGTGAGAGAATAGGTGAATAGGGTTGGGGTTGTCCCCTCTACGTTGGATCAAATGATAAGTTTGAATAGGACCGATATTAAGTGACTGCTAATTATAAGGGGGATCTTTTTTCTACAAAGACTCTTCCCTTCCTTTTGTCAATGAGAATAATTAGAATAAGGAACTACTTATAGAGATTTACAATTCATTGCAACTGATGTCTTGCTGAACAATTGGGAGGCCACTTCTCTCTCATCAAGAAGAATTCTTGGTACTTTGTCTTGTTTTTCATTCCGCTATCCGATTATTCAAGGGTTGTAATTTAGATTGTGTTTTGTTGGTTTATTTCAATAATTCTATTTTTATTTTCAACAGAATGTAATTAAATTTTATTTCCAGTCTATTACACTCATTTGTTTTCTTCTATACAATTCTTTTTATGTCAATTCTACTGATATGATATGCATCAAATTTTTTTTATCAAATTGTAAAATCCAATCAAATGATCAACCTAATGTTTAAATAATAAGTCAAGAAGTCAAATATGATAAGCATGAAGAATTTGAAGAAGTAAGAATGTATTTAGAACCTTTTGAGAATAAATCAAACTCTAACATGAGTGAAATCAAGACCATAAATTGAGGAGATTATGAAAATATCAATGTGACTAAGCTAGGTTGACAAAAAAAGAAAGATATAATCCAGGCATAGTTTGATTACAAGGATGTTTTTGCATCATGTTATAATGACATGACCTCATAAAGAAGTGGCATGTGGTTCACAAACTTCCGACTGACCCTACGTTTTCGCCAGTTAAGTAAAAGTTTAGAAAGCTTATAATGGACGTGAGTATAATAATTAAGGAGGAAATCCAATAAGAACTTGAAACCAAAGTCATTCGAGTCGCTCAATATCCTTCATGGTTGAATAACATCATACTCGTCCCTAAGAAATATGGTAAAATTTGAGTATGTGTTGATTATAATGATTTGAGCAAAGCAAGTACAAAAGATGACTTTCGTTTTCCCAAAATTTTTATTTTGTTGGACAATTGTGCTAAACATGATATTTCTTCTTTTGTGGATTGCTATGCGGGTTATCATCAATGTTTTATGTCAGATGAAGTTGCAGACAACATCTTTTATCACACCATGGGGTACCTATTATTATCGAGTCATGCCATTTGGATTAAAATATGTGAGGGCAACTTGTTTGAGGGTAAGGAAAACCATGTTTCATGATATGATGTATTAAGAAATTGAATTTTATGTGGGTGATGAGATCATTAAATCAAAAGGGCAGTCAAATCATGTGCAAGACATAAGAAGATTCTTCGAAAGGCTCTGCATGTGTAATCTTAAGCTTAATCCTGCAAAACCTGTATTTGGATTATCGTCAGGAAGGCTTTTAGGATTTATAGTTAGTTGAGGAGGTATTGAGTTAGATCCTGGTCATTACTACTTCTGGAAAATGTTAAAATATCATCTATAAAAATAACCACAAACCTATCAATATAAAGCTTGAATACTCACTTCATTGAATCCATCAATACCGGATCATTTGTCAATTCGACTGTCATCACCAAAAATTCATAATGACAATAGAGAATTATAAAAGTAGTTTTAGGAGAATCTTACTTGCTAACATGCAATTGGTGATATCGAGACCTTAAATCAATCTTCGAGAATTATTAAGCACCCTTAGATTTGTCAAACAAATCATCGATTGTTAGTACTGGATATTTATTCTTGATCGTTATTCTGTTCAATTGTCTATGGTCAGTACAAAGCATAAGAGTCTCATTTGTCTTCTTTACGAACAAGACAGGGGTTTCCCAAGGAGAAACACTAGGTCAGGTAAAACCTTTCTCAAGTAGTTCTTTCAATAGATCTTTCAATTATCTTAACTCATTGGATCCATTTCTAAAATAGGTGATAAAAATAGGGCTAGATTCATCTATTGCAATACTTCGATAAAGGAAATAAAAGACATCTTATGCCCTCGAGTAAGCTAAGGACATACTTCAACTTCACTTGAATGATGCTACGATCCAAGTCTTGCTTCCCAAATGCTCCTCACCTAGCAACTAATATAGAGATAGATAAAAGCATGGAATTAGTACAAACACATGTACTAAGTATGACATAATGCATAAAATCATGAAAACGGAAATTTATTAGACATATGCATCTTTTGTACTTAAAATATCATATTATTATCATAAGAATAACATTTTAAACCGTAGAAACACGTAAGATAACATTTACACAATTTAACACATTTTGAAGGTCACTTTACAGTTAAACAATTTCATTGTTACAGTGAAGTCCCTTCACTGAACAGTAAAGTGCCTTACCTTCAATTTAGATACTTCCTAGCATGTAGTTACCTCACTAATAGGTATCCTAAGACTCACTTAAGTAAGACAAAGAAAGACCACCCATACAACCTCTCTAGGAACACCTAAATTATCCTTTTACCAAAGGTGATTCTAAGTCTTACTTGACTGAGTTGGGAAGCGATCACCTATACAATCCCTTATACACACACACTTAAAAGATCCTATAGACTACTTAAGATAGAATCATTCTCACTTAATACAAAATCATATATATAATATTACATTCTCCTTCCAAAGGCTATCAAAAGACTTACATAAGTAAATCAAGGAGATAATGTCCATGATTGACCTTATAAGACTACCTGAATAATCCTTAAGAATACTTATGGATTATATCATGTCCACATTTAAAATATCATTGCTAACTAGAGTCATTCTTAAAACATATCTAGGTAAGATACGAAGTGATCATTCCCATGCCCCCTTCGAACCTTAACTAGACAACCCTTAACTACTCTAGGTCCGTAGTTATTCATTTAACATGATTCCTTAACTTAAATAATTACATTCATTAGTTCATTTAAGACTCATTCATTACATAAAGACATTCAATTAATGGTCTTGGACAAGACCTAGGGACTCTAACAGACATCATGAAAGCCTATTGTGCAATGTATAGATTGCATCCCATACCACCACCTAAACGTCATACAACTTCTCTAATGCTAGTAAGTATCCCCTATGATGAGAATAGGAAATAACTTACATAAGCCATGATTACTAAACATGGAATCTTAAGTTCTAACCTACTTCGATAAGGGCGTTCTACATGCCAATGGTAGAACTTGGACCCATCCCATGTAGGCACATAATAAAGGAATATGAAGGTTGTGCTTTGTACTCTTGTCTCATCCTTTAACAAGAGCTACTTCCATTACCGTATTCACTCGGTGCTAGCCTTTGTTCTCATAAAGTAATTTACATTCAAGGTTCATATGTAGGGGTTTCATATAAAGTTCATAACTCAATCACATATACCCTACTAAAGATGTCACCTAGGGCTATTGAATAGTGGCGACAAGAAGCTCATAATGACTTCCCTAAGGAATTATATGAAGTCGTTCCATCCAATAAACCTAAATTCTATCATTTCTTTACTTGAAGGATACCATTACGACTTACGACTTCAATTTTCATAACATAACCTTTTCCACATATATGACCTTCTTAACATTATTTAAGGTCTCACATATCATTCGGTCATACATGAAAAGAGTGCACTAAGCCTACCTATTAAAGACATCTCATATTAACATATCATTCTTACATGTATGAAGTAAGGGATACAAGTCTACCAAAGAAAGGCACAACAGTCATTACTTTATAACATATTACTTATCATTCTAGAAGCACATAGAAATAAGCATTATAATTTTTAAGGCATCCTATACCCTACCATAACATCATTAATATGACTATCAAAGACACATATAGTAAATTAGGAATAACCAAGCATCAACCCTAAGACTATATATCATGATCACTTAATTAGCATCATTATAAGAACATTTATACATTCACATTATTTATCATGTAATAGATATTATCCAGCATCACATAATCAACTACACAAGTCGTCATAATAATTCAAGTAGTGCCGACAAGGCCAAGATCATCATATTACATATAGTAACGCTAAAAAGTCAACATCAATTAACATAGTACCTCCACCATAAGTGGACTATACAAATCACCATAGTAATATAAAAACTATACATAATATAAAGAGAGTTATGGAAGCATACCACCCGTTCAACCTCACTACTTCAATACAAAGTCAAATCATTTAATATAATACCATAAGGCCCTTACTCATGGCCATAAACATCATTTCAATACATAAACTATAATTTTCAATAAGTTTAAGTCAAGTATATATCGATTCATCAATCTAAGACAAAATCGACATCAATTGAATACAATTCTTATATCATTCAATTAGTCCATAGAAAATTACATTAGAATTCATAAGCATTAAGTAAATATCGATTCAATAAGTGTAATATTCAAAAGATCTAAGAATATACAATACTTCAAAATCCTATAAACCAATCAATCATAATCTACACATGAATCAAAATCCCATAACAATCTACAGTTGAATTCATTAATAACCCATGTTTTAGTCATATTGAGAGATTTGAGAAGGTCAGGGGTTCATGGAGAATGTAATTTAGAAAACATAAATTTTACATCAATAATATCATATCTTAATGTTTGATACATTTCATGCAACAACCCAAGACTTAGCGTAGAAATTGGGATTTTTTATCTTTTTTAAAACATTAAAATTTACTCTAAGGTGATAGAAACCTTAGATGGAGAAATAATATACCTTATTAGAAGAATCCAATGATTATTGAAGAATAAACCCCATTGAACATCCATTTTTAAGCTCTATCTTCAATTCAAGCTCTCATGGAGGTTTTTGAAAAAACATTGGGAGGGAATGGGTTTTGATTTAGGTGCTAGTGGTTAAATGATTGTTTTAGGACTTATATACTCTTAAAATACCCTTAAACACCCAAAATAACCATCCTCCTTTTTTATATGACTTGGGATGAATTTCCCACAAAACCCCAGCCTTAGTGAGACCACGCCTCGTAGATGGGGTCTAATTGGTTGCTCCATCAAATCCTTAACCTGCATTCGATTGGATCCATCAACAACACCCATGGATGCGCCGTCGCTTGGTCGACTGGCCATCGTTTGGGGCAGTTGATTACCTCTGCCTGGCAGTGTTAGGCTCCAAGTTGGGGTCCTCATTCTAGGGCCTCTTGTGGGTCCTACGTGGAGTCGTACATAGATATTTTAAACCCAAATTTATTTGTATATTGGTTTAGGACGTACCACATAAATTTAATCTTAAAGTCACACGTAAAATTCCATGAAACATGCATATACATACAAGGTCGTTTTGAGGCAAACCTTTCCAACGTCATGGACGTTCTTGGGCGTTTGACCTCCAAAAATAAAGAAAGTTGACACACTGCCTATTAAAATTATAATAAATCATATAATGACCTTATTATATCATGAAACACACAATTAGGCGCATAACCACATATGAGGCACATAGGTGACTAAGTCATCTAGCGCCTTGGTCGTCCTTTGACGTTTCACTTTCAAATAACCTAAAACTCTAGACACTGCCTCAATACTACATTTTAGACCATTGTATTACCTTATACGACAATTAGAACCATGTTAGGCTGTATCGTCACCTAAGTCATTTTTGGAGGTGTTATATTCTCCCCCACGTGGACAACATTCATCGTCGAGTGACAGTTCCCACTCTCCGAACACTTACAAGAGTAGAGACTCAACCAATAAGCTCATGACTATACCACATAACACATTATAAAACATACAATCAAGCATAAACATTAGTTTCACATATTCAAGAGAATCACAACACAACAAACACTAGAATAAATTCCACAACTTGTTATGGCATAAAACTCACATCCTTCATTTCAAATAACAAAAACTAATTTATATTAAATATCATGATCATATACATAAGTTCTAACAATAATGAAAATATTTTCAACCAAAGAAGGAATTAGCCAATTTTTACAAAATCAAACAGCGAACAGAAATCCCTGGCATCTTTGCAGTGAACATGCTTTACAATCTAATAATGCAACACATAAGAAATTCTTTTAAATGCTCAACAAATAAATCTCGTATAATCCTTTAGACATGTTCACTATTAATCTTCATGAAACAATTGGCAATCTAAAATAGATGCACATGAACCATAAAGAAGATACCATGCATGAATACTCATTTTCTCATTCAAAAACGACTCCTAAATAATGAAGTTACTAAGAACTCTTTGTTTTAGGCTCGAATGTACACATAACGAAAGGTTAGGGGTACCTCAATCCCAATAACCATACTCTTCATCATACTCCCCCACGTAGGAGAAACCCATTATAAGATAAACACAGCATCTACTACTAGGAACTCCCTCAAGGAACATCAAACCATACTAATAAATTCTCACCCAAGGCCTATCTCATAAAAACTATAGGCTCTCAAATTTTTAAATATCTAACCACTACATCCCCCTTATTAGGAGAAACCCACCTTTTCTCTTTTAAATATCATCACCTTCCTTTCTATGTTTGGGTGTTAAACAACTTCAAACCATCTGAACAACCACTCTTTCACATTTATAAGAATATACCTTATCATTCTATTCCAACTAAACTACCCTTCAAAAGGTAAATTAAACAAAACTAAGGTCAAAAACACCATCTATCACACCTCATCTAACAAATCACAACTCATCTTTCTGTCGCTCAACCCAATCTTCATAAATTCACCCTCAGTGGAATAACACATAAGGGAAACAAGGAAAAGACACAATATACAAATGTCTTAGGCATGATTAGATTAATGACAAAGTGAAACTTTTCCTAGAACCCAATAGACTTCTATTTATAATTTGGTGCGCTTCACATTACGAACAAGACTATACTAGATGTGGTTCATAAGACAACAAAGATACTCAAAAACCTTATGCTCTAATACCAAGCTTTTCATTACCCGAGACCACACTATAGAAGATATGGCATTCTCCAAATGCAACCGACGTACTTGACCTCTCAGAGATCTTGTACATGCCCTTTTTGTATCGTTCATCAAATATACATAATGAAAAATAGCGCGAAATTAAAAATTTACACAAAACATTATAATATCTTTAATAATATCTTTCATTAGAAACTATAGGGAATGCTAAGTGTCAATGTCATTGAATCTTAGACATGAGAATACTTTGAGAAACTACCCTTACATAAAAATAAAGAAATATATATTCTATTACAGTACATAGATAAAGGAAATTAAAGACATATTTCTCCCTCGAGTCAAATGAGGACATACTTCAACTTCACTTAAATGATGCTACGATCCATGTAATGCTCCTCACCTACCAACCACTATAGATATAGATAAAAGCATGGAATTAGTACAAATACATATACTAAGTATGGCGTAATGCATAAAATCATGAAAAAGAACAGTTACTAAAAATATGAATCTTTTTTACTTATGTATCGTATCATAATAATAAGAATAACATTTAACACCTTAGAAACACGTAACATTTAAGCAATTTAACATAGTTTTAAGGTAACTTTACATTGAATGTTATAATGAAGTGCCTTACCTTAAATTTTGACACTTCGTAGCATGTAGTTCCCTCAATAAAAGCAATCCTAAGATTCACTTAAGTAAGACAAAGAAAGACCACTCATACAACCTCTCTAGGAACACCTGAATGATCCTTAAGACCACCTATAATGAGATCCACCCACACTTAAAAGACATCATACATATGAACATGATATCCTTTTACCAAAGGTAATTCTATATCTAAAAGGAGTGAGTTGTGAAGTGATCGCCCATATAATCCTTTAAACACAAAATTAAGAGATCCTATAGACTACCTAAGATAAAATCATTCTCACTTAATACAACATAAAATAGATAATATGACCTTATCCTTCCAAAGTCTACCAAAAAACTTACTTAAGTAAATCAAGAAGATAACGTCCATGATTGACCTCTTAAAGACTACCATAAAAATCCTTAAGACAACTAAGTCTTACATCATGTCCATATAATAAACATATTTCCTAAATAGAGTCATTCTTAAGACTTATCTCGGTAAGATACGAAGTGATCATTCCCATGCAGCCGTTATACCTAACTAGACAACACTAAACTACTCTAGATAGGGACTTATTTATTTAACATGCTTCCTTAACTTAATTTATTATATTCATTAGTTCATTTAACACTCATTCATAACATAAAGACATTCAAGTAATTGTCTTGCACAAGACCTAGGGACTCTAACTAATACCTTCATAGCATATTGTAAAATGTCTAGATAGTGTCCCATACCACTACCAAAACTTCATAGAATTTCAATAATGCTATTACGTATCCCGTATAATGAGAATAGGCAATAAACAACAAAGATCATGATATCTATACTTGGAATTCGGATTTTTAACCTACTCCAATTAGGGTGTTCTACTTGCCAATGGTAGAACTTGCACACATCCCATGTAGGCTCATGGTTAAGGAATATTAAGGGTGTGCTTTGTACTCTTGTTTCATCCTTTAACTAGAGGTACTTCCCTTACCATGCTCACTTGATGCTTCATTTTCTTCTCAAATAATAATTTGCATTAAAGATTCAAATAAAGGGGCTTCATATGAAGTTCATTACCTAATCATATTTACCCTACCAAAGAGGTTCACTACGGCTACCTAACAATGGCGACAAAAAGATCATAATGACTTTCCTAAGGCTTAGTATGGTGTCGTTCCAACCAACCAACCTTAAGTCTATCATTCCTTTACTTTAAGGATACCATTACGACTTTCGACTTCAACATTCATAATATAACCTTTTCCACGTATATGACCTTCTTAACATCATTTTAGATCTAACATATAATTAATTCATACATGAAAAAGGTTAAATAAGCCTACCTAGTCAAGAAATCTTATATTCAAATATCATTCATACATGTATCAAGTAAGGGACTCGAGTCTATCAAAGCATGACACAACATTCTTTATTTTAACACATATTACAAATTATTCTAGAAGAACATAGAAATAACCATTACCATATTTAAGTCAACCTATAAACTAACATAACATCATCAATATGGCCTCAATAGACTCATATAGTCAAGTAGGAATAACCATGCATCAACCCTAAGAGTATACACATAAAGACATAGTCATAGTCTAACATAATCACTTAAATATCATCATTAGATTAACACATATACGTTCACATTATTTATCATGTCGATATATACTATCAAACTTCACATAATAAACTACACAACTCATCGTAATACTTCAAGTAGTGGTGATAAGGCCATGATCATCATATTACATGAAGTAACGCCGACAAGGCCACATCAATTCCCATAGCACCACCACCGTACAAAAACTATACATTATATTAAGAGAGTTACGGCAGCATACCACCAATTCCATCTCACCACTTCAATCCAAAACCAAATTATCCAATTCAATACCATAAGGCTCTTATCCATTTCCATGAACATCAATTCAATACATAAAATATAATAGTCAATGATTCTATGTCAATTCAATGTAGATTTATCAATCAAAGACAACTTAGACAGTAAATGAATACAATTCTTACATCATTCAATAGTCCAGAGAAAAGTACACTAGAATTCATAAGCATTAAATAAATAACAATTCAATAAGCTTAATATTCGATAGAATGAAACAACCTATAAACAAATTAATCATAATCTATACATGAATCAAAAGCCCATAACAATCTACACTTGAATTCATTAATAGTAAAGCATGATTTCATAGCCCATACTTTAGTCAGATTGAGATATTTGAGAAGGTAAAAGGTTCGTGGAGAATTTCATTGGTAAACATCAATTATATATCAATAATATTAGATGTTAATGTTTGAAAACATTTCATTCAATAACCCAAGACTTAGAGTAGAAATTGGACTTTTTCTTTCTGAAATCTTTCAAAATCATCTTTAAAATTGACTCTAAGGTTATAGAAAGCCTTAGATTAAAAACTCTCATACATTAATTGAAGAATCCAATGATAATTGGAGACTAAAATCCAATGAATATCCATCTTCAAGCTCTATTTGCACTTTGAGCTCTCATGGAGGTTTTTTAAGAAACTTTTGAGAGGGAATGGGTTTTTATTTAGGTGATATGGTTTAAATGAGTGTTTTAGGATATATATATATACTCTTAAAATACCCTTAAACACCCAAAATAACTTTCCTCCTATTTTATAAGACTTGGGGAGAATTTCCCAAAAAACCCCAAGCCATAACACAAAAGTTGGCAGTTACACAGCACCATTGACGCCCAGCATCGACGGTCTGTGGGTGAGACCACGCCCCGTGATGGTTTCTCGTTGGTTTCTCCTGAAGCTCCTCAACCTGAAGGCCACATCGATCCATTGATGCCACTCATCTACGGGATATCTCCTGGACGACTAGTTCTTGTTTGTGAAAGTCGGTTGCCATTGCCTTGCAATGTTGAGCTCCAAGTTGGGGTCCTTCTTCTAGGTCCCCTTGTGGGTCTTACGTTGAGTCGTACACGGACGTTTCCTACACAAAAATGTTTGTATTCTATTTTACTACCTACCACATGAGTTTCAACCAAAACGTACTTGTGAAACTCGATGAAATATGCATAGACAAACACGGTCGTTTCAAGACAAACCTTAGGAACGTCATGGACGTTGTTTGACGTTTGACCTCCAAACATTATGAAACTTGACACACTTCCTATAAACACCATAAAAAACCATAAAATGACCTGATTAATTCATGTAATAGACAATTAGGCACATAACCACATATGAGCCAAATAAGTGACTTAGTCGTCGAACGCATTGATCGTCCCTTGACATTTCACTTCAAAATCACCTAAAACTCTAGAGACTGCCTTAATGCTTCATTTTAGAACATTTAGTACCTTATACAATCATTACAACCAATTTAGGCTGTAGCTTTACCTAAGACTTTTTTGGAGGTGTTATACTCTTGTTCATGTGATAGAGTTTTATTCTATAAAAGTTTTCTATAACTCGTACTTAGGCGTGTCGTTCAAATCAAACCCCCACAAAAGATACTCGAGTGTTTCCTATTAGGGGACATATTAATACTCAATTTAAAAATCTCCCGATAAACCAACTGTAACCCCCTCTCTAAAATGTCACCAATGCGGAATTAAGAAATATTACCTAGATGATGACTCAGGCTGTGGAAAAGCAGGTTTGTCAATAATGAGTGGGTCATCACGATGTTGATGATACATCAAAAATTCTTGAGTTTTTATGTAATAAACCTCCTAAAGCTTACAGGGTTAAAAGTCACTTAGGGATCTAGAGAACTTTATGGATGAACTTCAGAAAGAGTTTGTGGTTAAGAGTGTTGCTGAAGAAAAGAGTAAGGAGTTATCCTCATAGCAACTCGAAGGTGTTGTGAGGATGTTGTATAATCAATTAAAGAATAACAGGGAAGAGGTTGCACCATCTTTGAGTTAGGTTGTGTTTGAAGATGCTTTCTTAGGGCGATTAATTCTTCAAGAGTTAAGGGAAGCAAAAAAAAGTGAGTTTACTAATATGAAGCATTAGTTTTTGAGTGCTCATTAGTAAAGATTCAGTTTCACTCAGCCTTCACGCTATGCTCTGCAGATGATGGCTTATATGAGGAGCAAAATGAGTTTGTTTGTTTCTGGGTTAGCCCCATTGAAGAATAATATAGGTAAGGTGTCTATGTTAATAGGGGGCATAGACATACCCAGGATCATGATTCATTAATATAGTCATCAAGACAGTAAAATCACATTATTCCAAAATGGAACATTTTTAGAATCAAATTAGAATTGCGGGAAGCATGCAAGAATTTTCGAAATTGACACCGTCAAGAGGTCCTATAATATGCCTTGAATTTTTTTCCCAAAAGAGAACTGAATTTGAGACCTAAAATAGTGGAAACAACAATCAAGCAATAAATTAAGATTAAACGCAAGCTAGGGCAGAAATTTTATCACCAAATTTACCTTTTTCGGAGGTTTACCAACTTAACTTAATCGATCCACCACATATATAGCCTTGAAAAGTACAGATGTGTTCTACATCGAATGACTTAAACTTAGTTCAAACCAGTGAAATATTGTATATTCAATTTAAGAACAATGTTTACTTTATGGCCATACCTTATTTTACTATTGGACGCGACTCTTAAATGAGATCATGTAGGACAAGGCTCGCGATCACGTCCGCGTTGCTAAGTTGGCCACCATAAATTCAAATGCAACTCTAGCAAACACAGAAGCTAGCGGAGTCCAGGTAGTGCATACAAGAACAGAATCCCACAAACACAAAGTCTTACAAATGCGAATGAGACTCACGTGAAAGCGACAGATACTCCAGTCGTCTTTGTTAATACGATCCTAAACACGTGAATATGAAGACCAATAATATCTCACCCCTGCTTATGCATATAAGCTAATTTGGAATGTTCCAAAAATTATCCAACAAGTGTTGTGAACTCATTCAGAACCCTATAATTGTTAAAGATATATGCAACCACTACCAAATTCGATATTCTAGACTTAATAGATCATTCAATATTCCCATATGAGGTCATTTCTATGAAAAAAAATGGGTCTCACACCCAAATCCAACTTTAAGTTAAAATATACATGGAGTCTCATAATCGTCGAAGAAGCCCCATGACCTAACGAATAGTCATTATAGAGCGATATCAATATTTCAGAGCTAACAAAGATGAAAGAATTCTCATATGAGCTTGTTTACTCAAAATGTTGACTAAAGTCAAACTTAGGCCTTAAGTAAAAGTTAAAACACTTTCTCATATACACATGCAGAAGACCTTGGGAGTAGTGTCAGCTATGCTACTATTTTAAAATGACCATTTTAGAAGTAATGTATTTGTCCAAATTTTATTTTAAGGTAATCTTCTTTAACTTTTAATTTAAAAAAAAATGTTGAAGGTTCAATAACTCCAAAATACTAAAACTCACATAAAAATAAAATGAACATCTGTATGAACAAACATTCGTCCTTGGCAAGTCATAATTGACTTGATGTTGCTGTAGGTAATCTTTACACAATGAACAAGAGGCATAAACATGTAAATGACCTGGAGTTCATTACATTTTAGAGTTTTTGTACTATGACTTTTATATTCTAGGGAGTTTATTCCAAAATGTTTTTTCATAAATGATTGAGTTTATAAGAACTTGATTTGCTATTATTTTAAAATCTATTTTCCTAGTGTCTATGTAATTATTTTGCTTATAGAAAATTATGGATGGGTTCAATTGCGGTACATAATTTATTATCCCCCTCGCGGTTAGTGTGATTTCACTCATGATGGTCTGGGTTGTGACAATCAACCTAAAAATCATACTACTTTACATGCCCAAAAGTTGTAGTGTTTCTACTGTGAATATTGTGAAGTAAAAACGAATTATATACTTCAAATTAAACTTTAAAAATTTTGTTTTTATTAGAAGTAAAATTTAACTTCACATCTAAATCATGCTCACATGAAAAGAGAAATTATGAGAAATTGGCATGTTATCTACATGCTAAAGTAATAAAGAATAATTGACCAAACTTTAATTTTAAAAACGTCCAAATATGGAGAGTACAATTTTCATATTTTCAAAAGAGTACATTTAACATTAATTATCATATTAAATGGTTCATCACCTATATTCAATAACATTATCTTGTTCTTAATTTAGTTTTCTCTATATATTCCTCATTATTTTATTCATCAAGCAAAATTTCTATTAACTCTCATTCGGGAGACTTTTTTTAAATAAATTTGATTTCTTTACACGTTCATATATAGAGGGCTTCCTCGGATCTTGAAATAAACACCTGTCGCGAAATAGTCCCGGTTGTGCCTATTAAAAGTAGTGCTCAAACTGCGGTATGTCATCTTCTAACATAGTTTAATTTCTCAATTTTTTTATTTGTTAATTGCGATGCATGAACTATTTGAGAAATTTTTGGGTAATGTTTTTTAAAATTGGTTTTTGGAACATACAGTCGTCCTTATTATAATTTATAAAAATTGTTCACCAATTCTTATGTTTTTGTTAATATATTTTTACCTGATTGTTTCTTTTGTCATTGTTAATCTATAAAACCGTTTTGTATGAACAATTTCAGAAAGCAAAATAAAGTATGAAATTTCTGAAAAGACTCATTGTTCCATTTCTTTTATTTAGATAAGTCGAAATTACAAAATTAAAACAAAAGAGATAATTTTCTTTACCTGTTCTTTCTTTATTATACTATTAAGAATCATATATTTCATAAATAGTTTCTAAAAAACAAACTCTATAAAAGAAAAATTATGCTAGAACCCACTCTAATATCAAGTCATCCAGTAAAAGTAAGATTTCGACAACTTTATTCCTTATTTTCCCCTTGTCTCGTGATTTAATTTTTTATGATACTTTTACATTCTAGATTATTAATAAAATTTAGGGGCATTTGATAACACGTGATGTTTGTGGCATTTGACGTTTGTCCCCCCAAAACCCACCCCAACCCCCCACGGGCGCATAGATATGAATTTTTTTAATTTGTGTACTAGATTCGATATACCCTTTTAACTTTGCGAGGATGGTCAAAAATAACCCTCTATAGATTTTATATTACTATAAATTTATGATCTTTTATTTCTTGCTAATTCATCCGAAAGGATATATCTGCTCATTTGTTCAAGGTAGGGATATAGGTAAACAAATTTTTATCGAGAGCATAACAACTTTTATTTGCAAATTTGAAGGTATATCGCGTATTTTAACTTAAAATTTATGTTAATTTGAAGTCTAGAATATTAATTTGCAGTCATATTAACTTGTACATTCCCTTCTAGATTTATACCATCGAGTCAATATTATACTATGCATTATTAAATGAAACAGAGAGATAATATAATAAACTACCATTTTAATATTTGTGATGTTTTCTAAAATAGGACTAATTATAAATTATTTAAATTAATGTATAAATATTTTATCTTTATTATTGTTGATTTCCTATTCATCTTTTTTACATAGTGAGCTAACTATTAAGTATGATAGAGCATTAGGCGAAATATTATCAAATATTAACTGGTTTGAAGTTTATAGTATTAAATATTCACTTAATTGAGAGAGATTAACGCTTTTTCAAATTCATTTGATAAGAAAATAAAATAAGAGGGTATAAATAAGGTCACTTTTTGGTGATGATTAAGAATAGTTTGTTGAAGGATTTCTTATATTTTGAAGTATAATTTTTAAAGTGTGGGGGAGAAATCTAGAGTTTCTATTACATATGAAAAAGAAAAAATTTAAGTGTAAATAGAACAAATTAATGATAGAATTATTTTTTTTATTGCAAAATTATCACGCAATTAAATTCCATTAGTTTCTTTTTACGCAAAAATATTTTTCCCTTACTTCATTCGATGTGAACTTGATTTCTTAGTTCCTTTGTATCAAAAATAATATTTGTATGTATTTAAAATTAATTGAACTATAGATTCTCGTGTTTCTTTTTTAGTAACAAGACATTAGCATATATTCTTATGTGCATAATAATGTTGGAACAATGGAAGTAACCCAAAATTTGACAAGGTAGAAGAAAGGGCTAGTTACTACCGAAGTCATAGAAACTACATTTGTTGACTTCGTTATCGTCCCTTCTATAAGTGTAGAGAACCTTTACACCATTAAAATAAAAAAGGGTAGTATATTTTATTACTATGTTTTATATTTTATGCAAAAGACGCTAATACTGTTATACATTTCTATAATATCATCCTTTGCCTTGATATATTATCATTATATCTATTGTGGAACATTGTAATAAAAACATATAATATACATGAAAATGAAAAATTATATCAAAAATTATGAATATGATGGCAAAATATTATAAAAAGATGATGTTTAGTTTATGGAGAGACCTAACTATTTTAATATTTCATTATGGACTGAAATGCTAGAATGAAGACGAGGCAACTGATACGTACGGACTTAATTGCAAATATTATGACATGCCACATTAATGGGGCGCTGAATGGAGACAACGTCAAAATGGAAAATGTGAAACGGTAATATATTTTCTTTAATAATTTTTTCCTTTTTTCAGAATATCCAGTCTTACTTCTTTCCTGAAGTATAATAACATTTTATTTATTATTTAAAAGAAAGTTATTGATATACACTTAACATGTATAATTTTTTCTTTATGTGATGCTTGGCAATTGGAATTTGTGATAGTCATTTCCAATCATATTATAATTTAGTTTCACTCATTTCTGTATACTTTTTCCTTTAAACAAAACTAAATATGATAGCATCTGTTTTGCATGAATTCAATATTATTCACATGTTTCTTCTGATTTTGATTATTATTTATATTGCTTTGTAATTTAATTTCTTTATGTAAATTAAGAAAAATTTTCTTGGATTGCAGTTTTATTTCCATGAGAGGAAACACACTATGTGTCGATCTACTAGGGATGTAAAAAGACATATATTCCATGGTTATGAAGATTTTAAGGTAGATGTTCAACAAGAAACCAATGCAGTAATAGAGTCAATTGTAAGTTTTAGTTATTGCTTAACTTTTTTTTTATAATGATAGCCAATTTAATTATATTTCTCGACACTGAATATAAATATTTAGAGAGCTAAATTATTTATTAAACATATTAAGAAAAAATAAAGACTTTTGCATAGTATAGTAGTTTCATATTTTTAGAATCAAGCTATATGAGTAGCTTCTTACCTTTATTAGGTTTTAGCTGAGCACTAAATATTTCTCTAATATTGATAAAAGTATTCTTCTCAAATTGACTAATCAAAGACAAATTAAATTTACTACATTCAAAAAGTTAACTTTTGATATATCACTTCTAGCAAAAAGAAACATTTACAACATATTAGGGGTATCGAAAAGGGTTAAACCACATTGGCCTTATGTATGTGCTCTTCCTGTAATTATTTCTTCAGGAAATTGTTTTCACATATTAAACTTTACTATAACCTTGACTAGACAATGGTAACTGTATTCTCATTTTAAGCACAATGAAAAGTACACTATTTTTACCAAGGTTTTCTAATTGAATTTTAAGGTTGGGGTTGGAGAAAAGAATCCAAGAGAAGAGAAAGAGACTCTTCAATCTCAGAGGGAAAATCTGCAACAAAGAAACACAACGCCACGAGTGAGACTGAAAAATTTCTCGATGATGCATTGAACAACCTTAGGAGATGGGATGACATTTACAAAAAATTAAGTAACTCATGTTAATGAATGTATTACATAATAATTGATATAAAAAATTGTACAAACATAAAATAAAATAGAGATTCGTTATATAACTTTTATTTCTAACAAACATTGTCGCAGCTCATCCTTTTAACAAAGGGCATATGTTTAGAATCATGAGCTTTATTTTCCTACTAATAGTCCGTGGTATTTACAAATCTAAGATTATATGTTTTTTGAAAAAATGACTTCCTCCCACAGATAATGGGTTCCATCCAAAAAATGAAATACACAATATAATGCATGGAAATACTAATGAAGATGAGATTTTTTCAAAACCTGACGGACCCAGGATCTTACGTTTATGAGTTTTAACTATTTTTAATATAAACTTGTATCAACAAACGAGCATAATTGCGAGCTAAAATACTTCAACATAGGTTTTATTTTATTTTCAATTCACTGAAATAGAAAATTGGATTTTGGTTGGTTTATTAAAAAAGTAGGAGAAACAATTTACATTCACATACAATTGTAATTACAAAAAAGGCAAAGAAGCGAGGAGGAGCTTATTTTTACATTTGAATTGGAGAAGTGAAATGAATGCACGAGAACAAATTATGATTTTTCCTAATTAAGTTAATGAGAAAGAAAGAGTTAATAGACATAGAAGATAATGAGTGTTTATATTTTTGGGAAACTATATTGATAAATAGGCATGAGATGTAGCCGATCCAAGATTTTAAAATCTTAGTTACTTTTTAAGGAATCAATCATAAAAATAGATGTACAAATTTAACAATGTCAAAAGAGAGACAAGTACATCTAAAAATGAAAGAAAAAAAGAAAATCAATAAGAAAAACTAAATTAAATCTTATCTTGCAAAGGGAATTTTGTTTAAGATAATTTAGCAAAATGATGGTTGGTGAAAAGGAGAAAAAGAAAAGTAAAAAAAAATGAGCTGGATTTTAAAATAAATTATTGTTTCTGCAGGGAATTAAGCTTGGGCATATGAGAGATAAAATACCTTCAACAACCACTCACAACAACTACTATTATTGTTGAAGGTATTTTATACCATATTTCTTAATTATTATATAACTATATAAAGTTCGATAGGAGGTTAATGGATTCTCGGGCAACCGGATATCCCTATGTGGATACGCCCCTAGTTTCATACATGCATAAATTTTCTCATAGATGGATAAAGCTGTTGTAATCTTGAAAAAAAAATTTGGTTATAAGATTTTCCCATTCTGAAAATTTCACCCTTCAGAAACACATTTGAAAAGATCATTATATGTCAATCTTCGAGCCTACACCTTGGCCGTGACTGACATTCGAGAGCCATTTATGATCCTTAAGAAAACCCAAGGTCTAGCTCTTGACACTAATCCATAAGTGGAAGTTTAAAATAGGTGAACACATAAACATTCTAACGAAATCATAAAAATTTGTCTTCAGAAAATACACAACATTAGTTATAAATAACAAAACATCATGAGAAAACAATGGAAACATATAATACCATATATCTATGAAGCCTCAAAAAAATTATGGTAGGTGTAGGGGAAAGATACAAGACACCTCCTAAACTGCTAAACTGAAAGGAAATAGAGACTACAGGAAGAGAGGAGGATTAACCAAAATCTATCTGTGAATGGATAGAATTTCAACAAAGTGCATGTTGATGATCCTGAATTCCTTTATTTGTATCATGAAATGATGCGGATCGAATGACATCACTACATTGAATGTACTATTGAGTGATAACGGTAGAGTAAATAATTTATTGGCTTTAATAAATGAAAAAACCATAACTAGATCAATACATGAGTATGGAATAAAAACCAATTAAACTTCACATCATTTTATACAATGAAAAACAACATGAAAATAATATACATTACAATGTGGGGAGTTTCTCTAAGACAACCATAACCAAGAGCCTAGGGTTGATACAACAACCCGCCGCACGTTGCAAGGTCCCATATTGTACCTTGCAAAAGGTATAGGATGCTATCATAACTATGGATCTAATTATATGCCTTTTCAAAGACTGTGAGGATTTACATGAAGAATCAGTCTTATCCTATCCCACGCGTACTACGTAGTTTTATGGGACTTCCAAATTATAAAATACTCTAACTCAGTTAGGTTCTCGTTACTACTCTTAAAATCATTCATATAACTTTATGCTTAATTTTACCCCTTTCAAAGAAGGAACTTGTTACTTTTTGAAAAACTTTTAAAAACCATAGCTATAATTGCATTCTTTAAAACATGCACTAGTGAACATATCTTTGAAGGTCCATTATCAACATATGTACATAGTTTTGTGTGTGTGTATATAAATATATCTATCTATATATATATATATATATACAACAAATCTAAAGTTTTCGTATGAAATAGAACCTTTACACTTTTTCTTAAAACTCATTTTGAAACAAAATGATTGGTTTACAAAGACTCTCAATACTTATAAACCATGTCATAGGGTTCATCCGAAATTATATACATGAATGAAAAAACTTGAGGACTGTTTTTAATTTCAAAACAATCTCAAACGTGACTCTAAAGGACCTCTTAAGGTTTTCATCTTAACATTTACTTTTATTTTGAAAACGAACAAAATGTAATTTAACACTATTGATTAGGATATTAAAAATCTCCCAATTATTAAAAAAATTGTAAGGATAAATATCAATAAAAAGCGAAGACAAGATTTTTATAGAACTCACACTGAAAAAAGTGAGACTGTAAGAGCTCGAGAATGACTTTGGTTAACTGGATCCTAACATTGTATTCATGATTGTATAATGTCCTAAATTTTCCTATTATATTGTATTGAGTCAAGGCTTAAGATTTTAGGTTATTTGGAAGTAAAACGTCAAGGGAAGACTAAGACGTTCGACGACGAAGCCACCTATGTGCCTCATATAAGGTTCTAGGTGTTTATGTGTGATTTATGAGGTTATATGGTCCCTAATGATCTATTATTGTGTATATAGGAAATGTGTCTAGTTTTGTTATGATTGGAGGTCAAATGTCAAAGTATGTCCATGACGTTCGAAAGTTTTACGTTGAAACGACCTTGTGGGTATAAGCATGTTTTGTCGAGTTTTACGTGTTAGTTTTAGGTGAAATTAACGTGAGATGTTCTAAAATCATATACAGTCATATTTTGGTTTGAAACATTCGGGAAAACATCCTCAAGGACCATTTAAGGGTCCTTGAGGAAGGACCCAAAGTTGGTGGCCAAGACTGTCCAAGCCAACCCACCTACAGATGGCTTTCGAGGAAGAGTGGGTCAATCAACGCTCTGTAGGTGAGGTTTTGTCTATTTCTACTTAGGATTAGGGTATAGAAAGTCCAAGACAGGACTCATTCCCAGACCACGGACAAACAGGACGGTCCGTTGGTCAAGGGACAGACCGTCGATGGGTCTGTCTCCAGCGTGCAGTTCACTTCCAAGTAAGGGGTGAACTTGTAAATTCAGTCCACTTCTAAATAAGAGTTTTGGAGGTTCCTAAGGGGTATTTTGGGTATTTATTAACATGTAGATAAGTCTTTAACACTTACAAGATTTTATTCTTCCAAATCAAAACCCAAAATCCCTTAGAAATTCCCTAGAACTCCATTGGAGCCAAAACTCAAGGAAGGGGTTGGATTGGAGAAATCAGCTTAGATAATTCATCAAATCGAAGAATTAGATTCATTGAGGTATATTTTCTTATCCTTGAAACTCTTTTCATCAAGGATACAAACTTTCACAGATGTTTTCTAAAGTTTTGTAAGTTGAATTATTCAATTTCATGATCTATACACGGGTTCTTGCATAAATGGTTTTTAAGCACTGAATAATAATTTAATTGTTATTTTATTTATTATTCTAAACTAAAATAACCAATGAACCCATGAATTGGATGAACCCTCATTTTTTACTAAGTTATGTGTTACTTGATATTGATCTAATGTTTATGAATTCTAATGTAGTTTCATATAGGCTATTGATTGATGTTACAATTTTAGTGAATTGATATCTATTTTGTATTAGATTGATGAATATGTAGTAAATTATATTAGTTTCACGAATAATGTTATAATTGTATTGAACTGTTGGTTTTGGCCAAGGGTAAGGGCCTTCTGATATCAATTGGGTGATTTGACATTGGATTGAGGTATTAAGGATGGAATGGTGGTAGGCTGCCCTATTTCATTTATTTTATAGTAATTAGACTTAAATTATGTTTTTCTAGGTATGGTACACTTATTGAGGCGATGTTATGTGCTTTACTTTCAACTGATGTGTCCTTTTCGGTGTTATTTTTTGTAATATTCTGATTATGACTTTGTTGGAAACTAAATGAAGTATAATGATAATTATGTGAAGTGTGATAATTTCTTTCTTAATTAGTTAAAGTATAGTTGTTCTTCTATTGATGTTATTTAGGTGATTAGGTTAGATTATACGTATGCTTTGTGTGTATATACTTAGGGTTGATGTATGATATTCGTACATGACTATGTGAGTATATAATGGTAATATTTATGATGATATTATAGTGTATAATATGACTTAGAGATGATAAAAGTTATTTATATGTACTTCTAGAATGACATGTGATATGAGTTAAAGTGAAGTATGTAGTGTGTTTTTCTTAGTTGACTTGTGTCCCTCACTCTATGTATGTATTAATTTAAATGACGAGATGTCTTGACTTAGGATGTTAATGTCTCTTAGTCTTGAACGCATGAATGATGTATGACCTTGAATGATGTTAAGAGGGTCCTTGACGTGAAACCTTTAACCTAGTGATTCGGTTATTAATGTTGAAGTCGTAAGCCATAATGGTACCTTAAAGTAAAGGAATGATAGACTTAAATGTTAAATGTTGGAACGACATCATATTAATCCTTAGGAAAGTCATGATGAGATTCTTGTCTCCATTGTGAGGTAGCTGTAGTGGACCTTTCTTTGGTCGGGTAAATGTGATTTGGTTATAAAAATAATATGGAACCCCTCTATATGAACCTTATGTGTAAATTACACTATGACAAAGAAGGCTAGCACCGAGTGAGTATGGTAAGTGAAGTATTTCTAGTTAAAGAATGAGAATAGATTGCATATTATGCCCTTCATATTCCTTAACCATGTGCCTACATGGGATGTGTCTAAACTCTACCTTTGGCAAGTAGAACACCCTCAACGCAGTAGGTTAGAATTTTGGATTCCATGTCCTATTATCATTGTCTATGTCAGTAATTGTCTATTCTAATAATATTGAGTACCTATTATGATTAGAGAAGTTCTAGGAAGTTTAGTTGGTGGTATGGCACGCTATCTATACATTGCATAATAGGCTTTGAAGTGTTAGTTGGAGTACCTAGGTCTTGTCCAAGACAATCACTTGAACGTCCTTTATCTGTTGAATCTCTCCTTAATGAACTAGTGAATGTAATGACTTAATTTAAGAAAGTATGTTAAATAATATAAGTACTAATCTATAGTTGTTAAGGGTTGTCTAGTTAAGGTGTTAACGGGGCATAGGAATGGTCACTTTGTATCTTACCTAGATGAGTCTTAAGAATGACTCTAGTTAGGGACGATGTTGTTTGTGTGGACATGATCTAAACCTAGGTAGTCTTAGGATCTATTTAGGTATTCTTGAAGAGGTCAATCATGTACGTTATCTTTTTAATTTATATAAGTAAGTCTTTTGATAGCCTTTGGTATGAGAATGTCATATTATCGATATGTTGAAGTGTTGATGTCTTGTAAGTGTGTATGTGTGTTATTATAAGTATTTTTGAGGATTATTTAGGTGTGCTTAGAGAAGTTGTATGGGCGGTCTCTCTTTGTGTTGCTTAAGTGTGTCTTCGAATATCTTTTAGTGAGAAGACTACATGCTACTATGTTTTAAAAGGGAAGAGAAAGCACTACACTATAACAGTGAAGTACTTCACTTTACAGTGAGTTAAGCTCACTGTTAAGTTGGTTCAAAATGTGTTAAATTGTTTAAACATTATCTTATGTGTTTCAAAGTTTTTAAATGTTACTCCTATGAATATAATATGATTTTTAAATGAAACGATGCATATTACCAATAAATATCTGTTTTCATGATTTTCATGCATAATGTCATACTTAGTACAGGTGGTTGTACTAATCCTTGCTTTTATTTATCTCTATAGTTGTTGGTAGGTGAGGAGAATTTGGGAAGCAAGACTTTGATCGTACCCTTATTCAAGTGAAGTCGATGTATGTTGTCAATTTATTCGAGGGAGTACATGTCTTTTATGTTTTCTATTGAAGTATTTGAATAGACTAAGTATTTCGATATTAGTATTGCATATGGGCCGTGTCCGAATAGTATTCTAGTGTCCTATGTTTGATGAGACTAGGACTTAGTACTCTCTATGACTTTATATGAAAGAGTTATAAAACACTGCGAAGTGTTTTTTAAAAAGTTTTAATTCGTCAATACATTTCATAATGTATGTGTGATGAATGACATGTACGGGCTTGTACAACACCTCCAAAGGGTCAAGTACGCATGTCGCAAATCAGAGATTGACCATAACTTCTAGGGTATGGTTTCGGGTTAATTAGAGACATGGGAGTAGATATTCTCTCTACGATGAGGAAAGAGATTCAACACATTGTTAACCAAATTTTGAAATAGAGGACTCAGTATCCTTTCCGCCACATAGAAAGGGATCCTTAGTGGTCAAGAGGACTCAGTATCCTCTCCGCCACAAAGAAAGAATCCTTAGTCATCCCACCCTAAAACCCAAAATTTGCTACGATCTTTAAAGTCCCAATTCGTTGGGATAGATTAGTTTCTTACCAATTCCTTTTTGATTAAATAAACCAAAACAATTTCATGAAATCTCACTCATAATATAGAAAGGAACAACCGTCATTCACAAAACCCTCACTTCAAGAACTCGAAACAACCATTAAATAATGGAGGAACTTAAAACTGAAGAATTCATCAAGAACCTCCACATAAACGATTTCATTAACGAATTTAATGGAATTACAACATGATCGGCGTGTGGAAGGAAAAATACATTACAATTAGAAACTTCACATACCTAAAAGAACATCGTGCTTGATGAAACTTGAAGGAAAAGCTTTGAAGATGAATAATAGCCTTAGCGTCTTCTTTAAGTTATTGAGCGTAGAAATAATAGGACTGAATGAAATGGATTTATTAATGAAAATTAATTTTACTACGCGCATTGTGTAAATTTTATGACTTACTACAGATTTTTAGGATTAAAAAATCCTTAAAATAAATAAAATAAGCTGGAAGTCGAAATAATTTTCTAGCAGGCACTGAGGTACGTATTGACCACGTAACACGGAGCTATCAAAAAGCTGCTAATGATAGCCAATTTTTGTATCTTTCTGGGAAACAAAATTTATTTATTTATAGTTTTTAATTGATTGTGAAGATATTAAGAAAAATTAAGGGACTTTTATGTAGTATTATAGCTATAGGTTTTAAGAATTAACCTATATAAGTTAGCTTCTTACATATTTAAGGTTTAGTCGAGAACTAAATATTTCTTTAATATATACAAAAGCATCCTTCTCAAATTTTTTAAACAGACATATGATTTACAACGTTCAAAAGTTACCTTTTAAATATCAGTTCTGACAAAAAGAACCATTTCCAAAAAAATATGGGTACAAGAAAGGGTGAACCACATTTGATCTTATTTGATCTTAATTATGTGCTCTTGCCTTGAATTATTTATTAAAAAATTGTTTTCAAAGCTTGAAATTTACTGTAACCCAAATTTCCCAACTGGTAAATGTTAGTCTAATGTTAAAGAGACATAAAAATTATATTATTTGAACTCATATTTTTTTAAAAAAAAATTAAAACAGGAGTTGGAGAAAAAAAATTAAAAAATAAAATAAAATGAGAATCTTCAATCTTAGAGAGAGAATCTGCCGTAAAGAAATACTAAAGAAATGGATACTACAAGCATGAAAAGAGGGGAACTCAAAAGTATCTTGATGATGCATGGAACCGTATGAATTGGATGTCATACAAAACAACAAGGTAACTAATGTTAAGAGAACTATTAAATATAATAGTTATACAAAAAATAAAAAATAAAAATAATATAGATATTTGAGACATAGCTTTTGTTGCTTAACCAAAATAGTTGCATCATATCTTATTTAACGAAGGACGTACCTTAGAATTCTGAGCTTTGTTTTTACTAATCTTTCGTTTCTATATTTTAAGGCTGGGGTTTGAGAAAATAAATCCAAGAAAATATAAAGAAAATCTTCAATCGCAGACAGAAAATTTGTAGCAAAGACAAACAATGGAAATTGACACTACAATCATGACAAGAGCGAGACTTAAAATCTCTCGATGATGCATGGAACAACCTGATGAACTGAGATGTCATACACAACAAGGTAACTCATGTTATGGCACCATTAGATAATGTTTATACAAATAATAGTAAAATAGATATTCTTGACATATGTTTTGTTGCTAAGCAAAGATAGTCCTAGTTCATCCATTTTAATGAAGGACATATGTTCAGAATTCTGAGCCTTATTTTTACTATGTTTTTCTATTTAAATTTTATGGTTGGGGTTGGAGCAAATAAATCCAAGAAAAAAGATAGATAATATTTAATCTCAAAGAGAGAATCAGTAATGAATAAACATAAAAGTAATGGACACAACAATTATGACAAGAGTGAGAGTTAAATTTTTTTGATGATTCATGGAACAATCTGATGAGCTGGGATGACATAGAAAACAACAAAGTAACTCAGGAAAAGGAAGCTATTAGATAATAATATTTCTAAAAACGAATAAAAATAAGTTAGATATTCGTGACATAACTTTTATTGCTAAAAGAATTAGTTGCAACTCATCCTATTTAACAAAAGACATATGTTCAGAATCATGATCTTTATTTTTACTGAGATATTCTTTGTAAATTATAAAGCTAGGGTTGTAGAAAAGAAATCCAAGAAAAGAGAAAGAGAATCTTCAATCTCAAAGCGAGAATGTGCAGCAAAGAAACACAAAAATAATGGATACTACAATCATGACAAGACTGAGACTTAAAAATTTCTCGATGATACATGAAACAACTTGATCAACTGGGATGACATACACGACAACAAGGTAACTCATCTAAAGGATGCTATTAGACAATATTAGTTACAAATAATTACACAAATAAAAATAAAATAGATAACCGTGATAAACTTTTGTTGCTAAACAAAAATAGTCACAAGTTATTCTATTTTATGAAGGACATATATTTATAATAGTGAGTCTTATATTCTATTAGTTCTCCATTGTATTTATAAAAATAAGCTTCTATGTAAGTTGAAACAATGATCTATTATTCCATATAACTTCCTCCCATAGAATATGGGTTCAATCAACAAATTAGAGTACACGAAATAATGCATAGAAATATCGATGAAAAAGATATTGTTCCAGACATGCCTAAATATCCTCATTTATGAAGAAAACGGAGAATGTTCAAGAAAAAAATTAACTATAAGCTTGGATTAAAAAGTTGGCTATAAGATTTTAGCATTATCAATCTATTTCACCCGTTAAAAAGTACATTCCTAAATATAAGTAGATTTCATTTATTAATACTCGCACATTAATTGTTACTTATTTTATAACTTATAGAACACATAAATTTCTCTATAATTTCATAGTCCAATTTAACTCATGTTTATTGAACAATTGGTTAGTTTCATCTTTATTAAAAAAATAAAATGCATTTTTTTACGAAAAAGGGCCAAAAATACCCTCGAAGTATTGAAAATGGTGGAAAACTACTCTTCATACACCTATTGGTTCCAAAATACCATTTTCACCCACCCATTGGCTCCAAAACACCTTTGTCATCCACCTTTGTGTTCAAAATTGACCACTTATTTAAATGTTTCAAATTTAAACAATTTAAATATTTTTAGTAATATTTGGCGCTCAACTATTGGATATAATTTAATTAAAATATTATTTATAAACCAACCCACTATCCACCCATTACTAATTAAGCCCCACCAAATTAACAAACCATTTCTAATATCGAAGTCACCCTAAACAGTACTAAAGCAAGAAGAAAACTGAATCCTCAATTAAATTTAGATTGAACTACTTATTTAGGAGGACACTTTCAATAAAATTTTGTTTTAAGTTTGAATTCGAATTTTATGATTATAGGTAAAGAAGTAGCACCTCTCGAAATAACTCATGCGCTTGTAAATATAATTCAATAAATATTTATTATTTGTTTTAAATGTTGTATCTTCAATATATTCTTTTTAACAAAAGTTATCGATTAAATAACATCACATAATTGAGACGAATTAATAATCAAGATGAACATAGTCAGACTTTTAAGTTTATCGGTAATTTTTATTTATACACTTGAATTGTAATTTTTATTAAGGAGTTGAATGTATGATAATGTATTTCTATAGACATTTTCGCCTCAATGTTTTGGAAACACTCATTGTATTAGATTTCTTGTTCTGCTTTAGTAATGAAGCTGGTTTTTTAATTGGGTGTGATTTAATTAGTAATGGGTGGCTAGTAGATGGTTAAAATTATATTAATAAGTTAAATTATAACAAATAGTTGATAGTCCTCTATTAAAAAAATATTTAAATAATTTAAATTTAAAATCTTTATATAAGTTGTTAATTTTAAACCCAGAGGGGCATGAGAAGGGTATTTTGGAGCCAATAGGTGTATGCAAAGGGTATTTTTGAGACAATAGGTGGATGGAGGGTAATTTTGTACCATTTCTGATACTTCAAGGTTATTTTAGGACCTTTTCTATTATTTTATTCAATATCATCTTCATATATGAAAATTTGTTTAGACGTTTGCATTTCTTTTCATGTGTATGTCACCTAAAACTCATATTTTTATGTAAAGATTTCTGCAATGATTTATTACTAGGAGTACCCATTATTATTTCTACATTAAGGAAATTAAACATTTGTTTTATTTTCTAATAAAAGTAATCAGGTAATCCATTTGTGGCTGAAACAAAAATTTCAATGATAGATGTAATACCTTGGCCCTAGAAAAGGGCTAAAGAGGGGTTCGTACAAGTCATCATAAATATTATGTGTGTGGTCAATTTAGAATAATCATATCTATCAAAAAATAAATAATTTGGTGCATAATTACCTACAAGATTAAATATCTTTTAGTGCTCTTTCCAACGCCGTAAATTTTGTTTCATTTCATATCCAATGTAAAAAGATATGCCTGATTTAGTAAAGATTCTTGTTATAAGACACCTCAACAGTTTTTAAAGGGATAGTTTGGTGTTTTCCCGTTCCTTCTAGCCCTAATCCATGTATTCCCCACCCAATTAACGGACTAAATAGTGTTAAAATATTTTTCACGTACTTCAACACTTAAAAAGAATTAAAGCAAGGTTCCAAGAAGAGAAAAGCTAGGGTTCAAGAATTCATCAAGTATCAATCGATTGCACCAAGAACCTTTGTTTTTAACACGTATGTAAGACTATTCATAGTGTTGGACTAGTTTTCCTCAAACACGAAATCTCAATTGAATAAAAAATTGTCACATCTGAAATATTCACTCACATTTCTTGAGATTGAATTTATTTCTATAACAATTGAAGCTTAGATTTCCTTTGTTTTTTAGAATCTTATAATATTAATTATGCTTAGTATCAAAAGGACTTGTATGACAGTCTCTAATGTAATGACTTTGATTTTGAAAGATAAATAGAATTTTGAGTTATCATTGGTTTTTTCTTGACATCTATCCTAGTATTAGAGGTCCCATTGAGGTTAGAGTTAAGGAATTTCTCAGTACATCATTCCTTTAAACATTTTTTTGCAAATTAATATAATAATAATTATTTATGCAATTATGTATTTAAATACATTCAAATCGAGGTTACATTGAGGTAAATTTTTATTTGAAGCCTATTTTAACTTCAGTTACTCCTATACTAAGCAATCAACCAAGCCAAGGGTTCGCTTGGGGATCATAAATATGTCACTAATGTTGCAACGTCACTTGTGTAGACTCAAGTGTGTAAAACTTTGTGTCATAACACAAAGTTAAAGAGTCCTAGGACGTCTATGAAATCGTGTCTAGTAGAGTCCTCCTTTCGGTGTGAAGCACGTCATATCTATAATGCGGAGGATACAACATTAAAGTACATTCACTTTTTTCTCACTCTTGTTTGTGTGATAGAGTTCAACTCTAGAAAGTATTCTCTAACTGGTTTTTACACATTTGTTTTCAGAGCATGCGTCTGTGAAGAGCTGTTTGAGGACGTCCTATTAGGAGAAATTTTAAGATGATCCGAAGCACCAAAAGTGAAACCCCCTACGATAGATGTCACCAATGTGGAATTGAGGAATGTTATCGAAAACAAGGCTGGTCAACAAGGTGTTGGTCTTCATGATGTGGCTTATATATCCAGAATCCGTATGTTTTTAAGGATGAACCCCCTAAAGTTCAGAAGGTACATGGTCTTTGAGGATCCAACGAGCTTTAGGAAAGAACTTCAGAATGTGTTGGACATCAAAAGTTTTTCGAATGTAGAGCATGAGGAGTTAGCCTCATATTAACTCAAAAGTGTTGTAGGATGCGGATGATCAATAGAAAAAGAATAGGGTAGTAGGTACACCACATTTGAGTTGGGATGCATTTGAAGATTGTTTGTTCGGGCGCTTCTTTCACGAAGAGCTAAGGGAAGAAAAATAAAGAGTTCATTAATATGAAGTAGGAGTATATGTGTTACGACCTGAGAGTACCCCCTAAGAGTAACACAGTGTAGAGGTTTTATACATATCCTTATCATTCATTCATTGCATAGGTATGAAAATTCGTGTAGATTTAATCTTTATCATAATATAACATAAGACATAAAAGTCATCTCTTTAAAAATCATAGATACTATGTTATGTCACTAATTCTCATCTTGCCATGATAGACACAACTTCAATATAATAGGGATACCACCCTTACAATATAAAAGGAACACTACTATTCTATTACAAAAACTTCAAGAAACTCTAAACATAAAGGTCCTTGAATTATTAAGGATGCACCCAACATGGGTATAGTAATCCAAGCTCTTCATTCTGGGAAATGTCCATTAGTCATCACCACCTACACTTGGTGTAAAAAGATGAAGAAGAATGGTATTAGTACAAGAATGAAGAAAGTATGATAACCATGCAAAAACATATTTTGAAGAGGACATTTAGTTAGAAAACATGCCTCATGTCATTTTAGTTTAAACTCGTTAAGCATTTGATACAACAAGATTAATATAGTTGACATACATCATAAGACATGGATAACATTCACAATAACACATAAAGTCATTTATCACATTTAAGAAACATTCAATATCTCCAATACATTAACTTTCCTTTGTACCTTAGATCGTTACCACAAGCAACCCTTAAGTATTACTTAGTGCAATGCATGAATAATGTCCCATTCCATCATTCATACCAATATATCACCTGAAGTTCACCAAGGGTGAGCATTCATATGACTTTCATCAATCCAACAACATATATTCATAAGGCCATAGAATATAATGAAACATAATATGTACATAAGAACCATCACCTACGACAACCCCAAGTAACACTAGTGCAATGTGCTCCTATGAAGTGTTACTATGAAGTCATTCTCGATTAGGCACATCATACTCAATTAAATACAACACATGTGTTTAACATTAGACATAAGATTAACATACTTCATACACCTCATATACGAAATCATTCATTAAACATACCTTAGTCATAATCCATTTGGTCTTTATGCACATCTCATAAAAAATATACAATTCCATACCATAGGAAACACTATAATGAAACCATAGCCAACATTGAATATTTGGAGTTCAGCTCATCAATACATCACAAGACCTTTCTCATAGCCCAAATGTAAATCTACTAATGTAACGTATATGTATAGCCAATAAAATCACACACACCAAGTGAACTTACAAAGAGGTCATAAGCATTTTCCTATACATAATACATCATCTGAACAAGTATAGACAACAACATGCATACTATGTGAGACAACCATCATGTATATCAAATGATATTAACAACATACATGTTATTTAAATCAAGTATGTTAACATCATTACGCCATTCATAAGATATATACATATACATAAAGAACCCACCCTAGAACTCCTCTTAATAATTACTTGTGCAATGTATAGGCAAAGTATCATTCCCTTACCTACACTAAGTAGCATATCTTAGGTAATCCTTGTTAGTGTTCATAGTCTTACTTTCATTTGTTCATTTTAAGATTCAGATGAACCTCCCTTCTTTTGTGAAGGAACACCTCTCATTGTTAAGTTCACTCGATGCTAAGATAAATTCCCTTTCTTGAAGAGCCTTTATGTCTTTCTTAAACATTAGTTTATAAGATAGGCCTTAAGGTATTAAACCCTTATATAACATATACATGGCTCATAGGGTATATGTTTAGAATGCCCTTTCATCAAATACCCACATCAAGTGAGAATTTCCTTTCACACAATCATAAAATCCATAACATAGTTTAGTTTAGAGTAAAATGTAGGAAATATTTCAAGGGACACTCGTCCACTAGATTATCATTAACTTTCTTCTTTCATGCATTCATGTGTGTGTAAATATTTGAGAAAACCTTTCACATAAATGCCTTTAGAGAACACATGTTCGTACTTTACGAGTCATATACTTTTCCTGCACAATATGACATAAAGGTGGATAGAAAAATTATTCTTTCAATCAACACCCTCAATATGTCATACTCATAGTTATGCATGGGGTGTGTGTTACATATTGATCCTTGTGACCACATAATAGCAAAAACATTGTTATTGAGGTAAACTCCCTACAAAGGATGATAACATATTTATAATATCCACAAGTCATGGAAAATTCACATATAAAGCATTCAGCGATTGTAGACCATACACCAACATTTCATCATAGGAGATAAGAGCACATTAAATATATGAATAGACAACTCCTAACATGTATAAGATAACACTTTCAAATAGGGGTTATTTAGGTAGGGTTCATTTAACAATAGTAATTATCAAAATCAAGCATGTAGACCATACCTTACCCTAACATCCTTATTAACATTATATTTCACAATATGAATACACCCTAATCGTGATACTAACATTGAGGACTATATACACAACCTTAATGGACACCTTTTTACTAATGTTAATTATAATAACAATTTAAATTAAATCTATTTCCCTCAAGGACATAACCACAACATGTATATATAGGGAAGAAATAAGCACCGCCACCATAAGTGGACTACACCATACAACATAAAATCTAATAATATAGACAAGAAGTTAGGAAACTTACCGATTGTCCAAGACATGATCATCATTGACCAATTCTTAAAAAATCAAAACAATATTTAAAGATAGTAATAACATTCAATAGTACATCAAAATCTATGTTTAATTCGATTAACATCCAAACAAGATCACAGAACCCATTTTATATGCTAAATTGAGATATTAGGGAGATCATGGATTCTTCAAGAACTTTCATTGAAAATCATTGTTTAAACCTAGATTTAAGAGTGATTCATCCATATAATGTCGTCGAAAACAATTTGAAACTGAACCCATGCTTAGATTGGAAATTGGAAAATTTCATCAACTAAACTCTTTTGAAAATTGTTATTAGACCTCCTTTATTGAAAGGTTATCCATGGATAAAAACTTATCAAACCTTATAGATTGAATACCCTCAAAAATTTAAGAAAAAATCAGTTGAAAAGTTATCTCCTAGCGTTATCTTGAGATTGACCTCCAATGGAGTTTTTTAGATAGTCTATTTTTGGAGGGAAGGCATTAGTTTTGAAGAATGAAATCCAATTCTATATTAAGGTACTTTAAATAACCTAAAATACTCTAAAATAGGTAAAATAATCATCCACCATTTAATTATAATGTGGGGTGAATTTACCAATTTAACCCTTGGTTGGCCGAGACTTTGCCACTGTCGCAGGTGGCCATTGACATACCATCAATTGATTGAAGTTTCCATCCTATTCAACCGTAAATCATGGATGAGGCTTGTCGTTTTGGGGTCTAAGCTACCACAGCTAAGTGTGGAGAACTTGATGAAGTCTAATCCCAGGAATGAAAAATCAATACCTTAATGAAGTTTTATCCACGAAATTTCAGAAGAAAAGTTGAGAACTTGATGTTCTTCTCTGTATTTCATTTATCTTTCAATGGAGGTTGAGTTGAGAGAGAAAGTTGATAGAGGTGAGAACTTTTGGGTTTTCATATGGGAATTTGATAGATTGAGTAAAAATGGCTTACAGCTGATCTAAAACAAATATAAACTCATCCCTAATATAACCCAAAATACCCCTAAATTAATTGGGTCTTTTGGAGAAGTCAAATTGACTTAATAATGATGCGAACGAATCTGGGAAGTGGTTCGCGTTGCAGGGGTGATTTCACATCTTTTTTTAAAAAATCCGGTTTGGGGAAGAATACCCCATGGAAACCCCACATTCCATTGAAAATTTTTGCCTTCCTTGTGTTGGCTCTGAATCTTGGCTTCGGCAAGCTGCTTTGGCAACTTGCTTGCTAGTATTTTGGTCCTACACAAGGACCTCTCGAAGGTTTCTGAGGGAGTCGTAATTGAATGTTTGGACCCATTATACTATATTTTACCTATTCAAAGTCTCTCTACTAGTTTTAGACTTTTTATGACACTCCCAGAACTACACCAAACATATGGACATCTACTAGTTTAATTTTAGTTGTTTCCAGACGTCAAGGTATTTCATTGACACTAAGATTCTAGTACTTCTAAATAAACCTTCTTAGGTTAGTCTAGGTCTGGAAATATAATTTTAATAATAATTAGGTAGTTGAGACTCTAGTCTACGTCATGAAACTTCCTGAGTGTTAGATTTTCCCTCCCATAGGAACATTTGTCCCTCAAGGACACTAAAATCTTTTGAAGTGAAAGTATAGACTCAATGATAGCAACACAACCAACAAAAATAAGAAAAACATAATCATAATTGATCAAAACTCAAAATAAACAAAATAACATGGAATTTACACATAGCAACTCAAAACATCAATTACTGTATATAGGAGCACCATATAAAAACATGAAGAATTTCTTTATCAACATCGACATGAGCTCAACAACATATAAAGAGTCACTTATGCAAAGACTCATTTAAAAACACATAAACATGCTCAATATAATTTTATTAAAGCAAAAAATTACCAAATATCCCTAATAAATGAAATTCAAGTAAATGAACATCTTTCCATGAAAACTCGTTTTAGCAAAACTTTTAAAATATTTATACACCTCTTTGCAAAACAAGTCAAATTCAATTTTAACTCATTGCATTAGTTATAAATAGGAAAATCTAACCTTAATTAGCAAAGAAATAAAGCTAACGGAACTTCATGTTAGCATCGGCCTCCCATGTTGTTCCCTCAACTAGGTGGTTCTTCCATAACACCTTTACGGAAGACAACTCCTTGTTCCTCAACTTCTTCACTTGCCTATCAAGAATTTTTACCGGAACCTCTTCATACGAGAGATTCTCTTCCACATCTCGTCCTTCAATAGGAAGAATGGACTTCGGGTCGGCAATGCACTTCTTAAGAATGGAGACATGGAATACCAGATGAACCTAAGCTAGTTCACTAGGTAATCTCAACTCGTATGCAACCTTACCAACCCTTTGCACAATTTCATACGGACCTACATAGCAAGGAATTAACTTTCCTTTCTTGCAAAATCTCATTAACCCTTTCATATGTGAAATTTTGCCAATACACTTTATTACTTTCCTCAAACTCTTACTCTCTTCTCCTATCGATTCCTTATCATATGAAATTTCTCCAAATTCTTAATGATTATTTCAGGACCAAAGAGTGAAGACTTGCCTACTTCAAACAATCTTATAGGAGATCTACATCTCCTACCATACGAGGCCTCAAAAGGAGTCGTAGATATAGTCGAATGGTAACTATTATAATAAGAGAACTCAAACAATGGAAAGTATTCATCCAATCTTACCTTGAAATCAATAACACAAGCTGTAAATATCCTTAAGGGTTTAAATAGTAATCTCCGCTTTACCATCCGTTTGGGGATGAAAAGAAATTTGTAACTTCACTTGAGTACCTAACCCTATTTTGTAAGACCTCCAAAATTGTGACGTAAGTTGAGCACATCTATCCGAAATGATGGATTAATGTATCCCATAATGAATTACAATATCAATAATATAAATCCTCGCATACTCTTCTGCCGAATAAATAGACTTAACGGGGATAAAGTGAGCGGATTTCGTCAACCTATCCACAACCACCAATATATATGCATTTTGCCTTCATTTTCGAAACAAACCAACTACAAAGTCCATAATAATATATTCCCACTTTAACGTGGGAACTTGTATTTCTTGAAGTAAGCCAGTTGGCTTTGGGTGCTCGTCTTTTACTTGTTGGAAATGTGCAACTTTGCCACAAAATCCGCAATGTCCTTTTTCAAGCTATCCCACCAAAATTACTCTCCAAGGTCGTGATTCATCTTTTTAGAACTAGATGAATGGAATAATGGGAACTATGAGCTTCCTCTAGGATCCGGTTTCTCAAATAATCTACAATGGGCACACACAACCTCTCTTGGTACCTCAATACACCATCCCCTCATAATGAGAATGAATCATTGAGCTTTCCAAGAATCGATTCCTATAAATCCATTAACAACAAATAAAGGTGTTGCTTAGACTTCACCTCATCCACCAAAGATTATTAAGAGTTCTGATAGATCAGAAAACCACCTTTTGAAGAATCTTCTAATCAAAAACCCAAACAGCCAACCTATGGACATCTTTTACTAGGTCCTTCTTATTCTCTTAAACATGAGGCAAACTTCCCATAGTCAAACAGATTAGAGAATCCGCAAATATGTCGGCCTTGCCGAGGTATTAGAGAAAACTTATGTCATAATCTTTAAACAATTCCAACCACCTTCCATGTCAGTGATTTAACTCCTTCTGAGTAAACATATATTGAAGACGCTTGTGGTCAGTATACACATAAACATGAACACCATATAGGTAGTGCATCAATTTTTCCAAGGGGAACACCATGACCTCTAATTCAGGATCATTAGTTGGGTAATTGTTCTCATGTACCTTCACTTGTCTAGAGGCATACACTATAACCTTCTCGTTTTGCATAAGGATGCAACCCAATCCCACTGAAGATGCATCAAAATATAGAATAAAACCCTTTGTACCCACCGGTAAAGTCAACACCAGATCGGTGGTAAGATTATCTTTTATGATTTTGAAGATCCTTTCGCATGCCTCCGACACCCTTAAATTTCACATTCTTTTGGATCAATGTAGTCAAAGGGGATACAATGAATGCAAAGGCATCCACAAACCTCCTATAGTACCCATGTAGACCTAAGAAACTTCAAATGTCGGTTGGAGTCAATGGTCTAGTATAATTTTTAACCGCCTCGGTTTTCCTTGTATCGACCTCAAATCCCTCACTAGAGATGATATGGCAAAGACACGCCACTGACCTCAACCTTAACTCACATTTGCTATACATGGAAAAAATCCCTTACTAGAGATGATATGGCCAAGACACTCCACTGACCTCAACCTTAACTCACATTTGCTATACTTGGCAAATAGTTAATTTTTCTTAAGCACTCATAACACCACTTTCAAATTGTCTATGTTTTCACCCTAATTTTTTGAATATACAAATTTGTCGTCCATAAAGACAATTACAAATAAATTTATGTAATTTCGAAACACCCTATTCATGAGGAACATAAAAGTCATCAGGGAATAAGTGAGAACAAAGGACATTAGTCTAAACATATAGTGACCAAATCATTTTCAAAAGGTCATTTTAGAAATATCTTCATCTTTAACCCTAAGCCGGTGATATCCCGACCTATAGTCAATTTAAGAAAAGTAGCTTGCCTTTTGGAGTTGACCAAAAAATACATCAATCCGAGTGAGAAGATACTTATCCTTAATGGTCACCTTATTGCGCTACTGGTGATCAATACACATCCTAAGCGATCAGTTCTTCTTTTAAAAAATAGAACCGTAGCACCTCATGGGGAAATACAAAGTAGAATGAAGCTTTGTCTAGTAAGACTTAGACATGAGCCTTCAACTCATTTAAATAGGCCAGAGCCATCCGATAAAGAGGAATTGTAATGGGATTTGTATATGGTAATAATTCAATACCAAATCCAATTTCCCGTTCTCGACGAATTCCAGGAAGATCATTAGGAAATAACTTGAGAAATTCTATCACTACGAGGACTAACTCAATGGGAGGAACTTTGGAGTTTAAATCTTTAACTCTCACAATATAGTATAAATAAAATTTAGAGATCATCTTACAAGCTTTAGAAAAGAAATGATCTGACCTCTAGGAGTAGAACTTCCCCCCTTCAACTCTAGGACGAGTTCATTAGGAAACTTGACCACTCTTGTCCTACAATCAATGGAAGTAAAGAAAGCACGCAAACAATCCATTCCCATAATGAGATCAAAATCAACCATATTAAGTTCTTATAATTCAACATTGATAACTCTATTGGGAAATATTATAGGATAATTTATAGACACCCTTTTTGCAATCACCAACTCCCTTATCGCAGTAGTCATCATAAACGGTTTATTAAAAATATCGGGCAAAATATCAAACTTTCTATCTACCAAGGGAGTAACAAATGACAAGGTAGTACACGTATAAAATAAATCATAAACATTAATAGAGAAGACTTGTAACATATAGGTCATCCAATCGTGATAACTCTCTTATTTGTCCCTAGAGGGGAGAACATAAAAGAGATTCCCTCTTGGAACATCAACATTAAAACCAGTTACCTTTTCATATCCATTACTCTTGTATTTCCCATTTCTATTAGGGCAATTCTTAACCTTGTGTCTACTTTTACCACACCCAAAGCAATTGTACATCCCAACTAGGAATTCAAAAAATGCTTCTTACCACATTTCCAAAAACTTTGTGTCTTGCTTAGTTAACTAGTACCTCTTGCCTTTTGACACTTACGTTAGACAACCTATCATTATGAGACTTGATAAATTTTTAAAGAACTTGATTGGAGAACCTCTTCTTTAATCTAGGCTTGTCTTGAATTTCCAACCTCCCCTTTGAAGAACAACTTAAAAACACATGACCCTCTTGGCCTCTATATTCTTCCTCTTTACCCTACATTCTTCCACTTATTTAGTATGAACCATAAGATGATAGAAATTCATATTATGATAAATAATTTTCGAACGACATTATTCCACAAAGTCATCAGATACTCTCATAAGAAAATAACTCATCTCATCCCTTGGGTTAGCAACAAACGATGCTGCATACTTGGACGACTTAGTAAACTTCAAAGAGTAGTCAAGTACACTCATACCTCCTTGGCAAAGGTTGATGAATTCTTCAACCTTATATTCCCTCATCTCTCTAATAAAGAACCTATCAAGAAAAGCCCTTTTAAAGATCTCCCATGTCACTAGACCACCTTTTAGCACCCTATTATCTCTCCATTATGTGTACCAAACTTGGGCCACATCTTTGAGTTTAGAGGCCGCCAACTCGACCTTCTCAATTGGAGTGACACCCATTGAAAATAGGATCATATAGACCACATCAAGGAAGTCTTGAGGATTTCCTAAGCATCACATAGTCTCTTATTCATAAGTGTGAAGTTCTTCACAATTGTGAATAAGAATTTACATAAATGTGGTTTAGTGAGATATCGATCTTAAATAAATTAAACCTCATTTTCTGATACCAAGTTTGTCACATCTGGGGAGCACCTCCTAGAAGTAACCGGTGTCATCAACCTCGAAGAAGACTAAGAATAACCTCATAGAATTATTCATTACATTTCATAGTTAAAAAGGGTGGAAAATTAAATCATTTCATCTACATATACTTCATGAGGTCTACGTAGACCTCTCGCATAGGCATAATATACACACAGGCAGATTACATAGACTCCTCGCTTTGGAAGAACTACATAGTCTTTTAATTTTATTTCACATACATAGTATGGAAATAAAATCTCATAGGAAGTCTAGGATAAGTCTCATATATATACCATCTCAATGGAATGCAATTTCGGCCACATATAGGCATATACAAGAATCATCTTCAAATCAAAAGGAAATAAGACAATGTATTTGAACTAGTAGAACATCAATAACTTGATAGTGGCATCGTCCACGGATGGTGAGGACCTACGCAACATGGATAAGGACAGTCCAAGTAATCTTCAAATGGACCTTCTAGAAACTCAACAGTCGGAACCTACACAATTATTGAAATATAGGAATATGGGTTAGTAAACACTTGTACTAAGTATGGGAATATGCTTATAATTCATTTGAATAACCCTTATGCACAATCAAGAACACTCATGAGTCAATAATAACATATTCCTAAGACAATACAATGTTCAACACAAGACCAACATCATCAAGTAAAACAAACTCAACATGTACCATAGCATAATTGAGTACAAGACCAAACAATGTTCAACATTATGATATATTCACAAAGCGTATATAAGATATTTTTAACACTTAAAAAATACAAGATGTGTCTAAAAACCTAACATAAGGGTCATGAAGTCTAGACACTATTTTAAGGCCTATTGTAATATATTTGAAGTCATTTATGATGTCTAGAAACAAAAACATCCAAGAACGTCCATGACATCCAGAAATTAGTTCTACGATGTACTAGCTAACCCTATTTAACTAGCTCTTAGGAGTCGAAAATCCATGAATATTGGTAAAGTGTAGCTATAAACAAGTGTGTAAGTTAATTCATGCTTGAAACTTCTGGGTGCGACTCCTCAAGTCCCATCCAAGGGACCTTAAGGAGGACCTTTGTTTGTGTCAACACTGTCTGTGCAGTGTGTACCCATGAGAGTACGATCGACGGGGCGTCGATGCAAACCATGAAAAAACTTAGAAATTTTGTTGGAAGCCATCACCTGCACACTTTTTGACAAGAAGGATGGACGTGCAGCACCGAAGGGCATACTGACTGTCGACTCACAGAAGGACGGTTGATTGCGGTCTCATTTGAGGCTGTCTATTTTCTTGCACGTTTTAAATTAAGTCCTAGATAATTATTTAAGTCATTTGGTGGTTTTCAAGGGGTTTATGTAATCCTAATTAACTAATTTAACTCCCCATATAAAGAACCCAACCGCATTAATCTAATTACAAACTCTCAAAACAAACTCTCTTCCTTCTCTGTACTTTTTCTCTCTATTGAAGACTATCTAGTGGAGGGATTTGGGGGATGAAAATGGATAAATTCGCCATCAAATATTCATTGAACGCTGAGGTATGGGATCTACTTCACTTTTGAGACCTCTATCCTCAACGTGTTCCTTCTAAGTATTTTCAAAAGCAGAGTTTTCATTAGGGTCATTCTGAATCTCAAAAACTATGTTGTGAATTAGATTTTTTATGTTTTATATTGGATTGTATTAATTTATTAACCTGTCGTCTAACCTAATATTGACATATCTTGATTTGTAGAAGATAACCCTAAACCCTTAACCCTAGGTTTGATTTTAATATTAATTAGGTTGTATTTTGTTGAAATAACATGGTTATTGATTGAATTACCATTATCTAATGTTGTTACATTAATCATTAATAAATAAGAGTGAATTGTAGACTTTCATGCCAGTCTTGAGAAGATGATCTAGGTTAGGAGTGAATTGACCTAAGTATTTGATTGAAGTTATGATCTAGTATTCAATTGTGACATAGTGTGTCTTCTAGTCTTGTTATCATGTTTATTATTTATTTAAGAAGATGCATACATAAAATTTTGTTGGGTGAGCGTTTTTTGTACGACCTTGACGATAAGCTACGAAGGAGACTTTGTAAGCCTTATGATATCTATCATTTACTTTAAATTGTGGTTAATTGTGATTAGGTCATGATGTTGTATTATTGTATACCTTGTATTAGGACTGATAGGGTGGTATGATGTTGAATTGAAATTTCTTGACAATGTTGTGAGGTTGATTGAGGTTTGTATGTTATAAGGATGGTGATGACTACCAATGTGCCTTATCATGATATGAAATGCTAATGTGCTAACCTCACCTATTCGTATTGTGATGAATGGACTTATGCTCATTAATTTCTTATTTATCTATCATGATGATGATATTATACAAGGGTTAGACCCTATGGCTCAAACTAAGCTATGATTGATAATTAAAGGCTTTATGACATTTCAAAAAGGGACTCTAGCTTAGTACCGAGGGAACTAGAGTGAGGACTGTCACTTTCCACATAGGGGAGGTAGGAGCTTTAATGTACTGTTATGATTGGAGAATACAATGCATGTAGCATAAAGTGGGTCTTAACTGTATCTCCTATTTCTTCAACTATGTTGCCTTCATAGGAATAGTAGCTAGTGGATCCACGTGGTTTCTATGTTTTATGTTTTTGTACTACCATGGCCAATAGTCCACCTACACTTGACTCCACACTTGCTCATGTGGTCTATATCGGTTAGGGAAAGATTTTCCCAAAATGTAAAATGAATAAAAGGATTGAAATCTTATTAGGACAACCTAAGGGGTCTAGCTTAGTCTTTGTAGGAGTATGTGACTCTACCTAAGAACTGCAGTAGTTAGCCTTTAGGGGCGTAGTAGGAGGATGTTTCTTATGTATGATTATGCTTACAGTGATATATAATATGTGTATGATGAACTTGCACATTGTTGATACTATATGTTCATTAGTAAACTTATAAATATGTGTTGGCTTATATTGTTAGAGTAAGATGAAATGCATATCTAAATTTCATGTTATGTGAAGTAGGGTGTTAGTCATGGTTCTTTTTGGATTACTTGATTGAATAAAGATATGGGGCTTTGCTTTGTTATTGAACTTGTTGACTTAATAGGGGTCCATGGGTAATTTTCTTGTTTTGTTTATAACGAAATGTACTCTTATTCATGCTTATTGTTAATATGACTTGATGATAGAGTTATATGGTATGAATTGTTGATTTGACTAGACTTTATGTTGTAATATTGTGATGAACATGCCTATGAGTGCATGAATATGCAATAATAGTCCGTTTAGTCTTGTTAAATGTGCATAAGGGTTTTTAAATGGAAAATGCATACTTTATGAAATAACCTTTTTCTTAGCATATATTTCAAGAATGTGTGCATATGGTCTCATACTTAGTAAAGGTGGCGTACTAACTCCATTTCTTCCTTTTCCCAATCATTTAAGGTGCCGATCGTTGAAGTGTTTTTGAAGGCGACTTCAAGAAGTCTTGGATCCTTTGGATCATCCAACTAGAGTATATCCTCATTGTCCTAGGGCGATTCCAATATCGAGATAATGTTTTTGTTGTTTTAGTTCTAAGACACCTATATCCTGTCTACTTTTATTTTAGTACAGATTGTATAAATCATATATGTGGCTCTCTTTACATTAATGTATGGGCTATGCTCAAATTTCTAATCGTGTTAGATGGTTATGAGATGAGACAATATTTAAAAACTATGTTCTATCTTATTAGAAGTCTATGTAACCTTCCGATACAAAGGGTCTATGTATACTCGATATATATATATATATATATATTATGTGTATGTAGAGGTGTATGTAAACCTCCATGTAGAAGTAATGAAAAATTTTAAATTTTACGCAAAATTTGACCTATGAATGTAATGATGTAATCTTAGAGGGTAGTCTTAGTACTCATATAGGACGACGACGCCGGTTGCGTCTAGGGGAAAACCCGGATATGAAAAACATTGTATCAGAGCATGAGGTTGAATTATCTTAGAGTCAATGTATCTCTCAACTACGTCTATGTAAGTTTGTATTCATAATTCTTACGCACGCCACACTTATGAATAGGAACATACGTGATGCCTAGGAAACTCAATTTCTTGGAAATCTTATATCTTGTCATTACAGTATACTTATTGTGTGCTTTTACATCTATTCCTTTTGTTGTAATTATAGGAAATTTGAACACTCGAAGGAATGCAGTACGAAGGCTTTAAGAGGTGATTTCAAAAGCGTGGAGCTCCTCCCCGTGGCGATCAAATTCCTTCTCTTGAATAAGAAGCTAATGTTGAACATGCTCCGGTTAATCCTCCACCCTTGACGGATGATGATATAAGGGCATCCCTTATCCAATTGTCCCAAGCCGTCACTACAGAATCCCAAGCTATGACTGCCCAAGATAACTGAGAGGTTGTACCCCGCCAATATGAACAAGTTATTGCTATTGCCTCCCATCTATAGGACTTCACTTGGATGACCCCTCCTACTTTGTATAGGTCAAAGGTTGAAGAAGACACCCAAGAGATGAGGATACTTGGATTTTACGGGTGCTTCCACTACTGGAGTAGCTCCCTCTACGGACTGACTCCTCCACAAAATCTTGAGTGTAGAGACTTCTTTATTTCTCAATGTTCTAACCTGACGGTCATGAATCTTAACTGGTACATCCTCATAAAAAAAACTTTCTTTCACTGCCGCACTCTACAATGGAACTACAGATGCTGGATAACCCATGCACTTCGTAAAAAGCTAGATATGGAATACTGGATGCACTGCAACTAGTTCTAGTGGCAATTGTAACTCATATTAACCTTTATATCACTTTTCAAGATCTTGTAAGGTCATACATATCTACAACTCAGCTTCTCTTTCTTTCAAAATCTCCTTATTCCATTCATAGGTGACAATTTAAAAAAACCTCAATAATCAGCTTCGACCTCTAGTTCCGTTATCCTTACCTGTACAAATTTTTTTTGACAATTCTGGGTTGTCTTAAGTCTATAAAATCTTCTCCACCTACTTCAAACCAATCAATAGTAGATCTACATTCACTCCCATATAGTGCTTTATAAGGGGCCAACTGAATATTGGAATTGTCGTTATTATTGTTGGCAAACTCAATAAGAGGAAGGTGATCATTCAAACAAACCCTTTAAATGGATCACACAAGCTCTCAACATATCCTCTAGGGTCTGAATGGTATGCTCTGTCTTTCCATCCTTCTGCGGATGAAATGTTATGCTAAGGTTAACCTGAGTACCAAGACCATTCTGAAATGACTTCCAGAAATTAGAGGCAAATTGAGGACCTCTATTTGAGATGATAGACAAAGGAACCCCATGTAACCTTACAATTTCATTAATGTAAAGCTTGTCATAGTCCTCAACCAAATCTGTAATCTTGACAGCCATAAAGTGAGAAAACTTAGTCATGTTTTAAATGAGACGAGGGCTGACCTATTTGGGTCTCCATCTGCTTCATAGAGACGGAATGAGCATTAACCATCTGGCAAAGGGTTAATACATCTTCTTTCATCTCTTTCAAAACATTATCAGACCCCTAAAACATATTGAGAATAGGAGAAATCACAACCTTAGACCAGACACCCTCAAAATATTTTGGCTTTTGACACAATTGGGAAAACTTTACGTGTCCTTTTCCCCATGCCATTACTTTAAAGTGGGGATACAATCCCTCCACTCTCTATCGCGACCTCTCCATAAATCATTCCTTCTCCAACCTTGGCTATCACCCTGCCTCTGATAGTTTGCGGGATAATAATCTCTTTGATTTGTTAGGAATTTCACCTTCTTGTTATCTAGCGCTTCAAACATGGCTTCTTCATGGTTTGCACACCCGACGCCCGAAACATTGACACTTCGAATACAAGCTCCCATAATATTTTTGGACCAACTTCTGGAATCTTAACGAAGTCTCATTAATTGGTTCACCCCCTTAAGGCTTAAAATTTTGGATGCATTCCCTAAGTGTCATCATCTTAGAACAAGGGAAAAGTCACACTTGAAATGCGGTGAAAAGTTCTTCCCATGAAGTGATAGCGTGTTTTAGAAATGCAATCAACCACTTGTACGATTATCCCATTCATGTGAATGGGAAAAACCTCAACCGGACAGACTTTTGGGATATGCCTTGAAGGAGAATGGACAACAAACATCAACAAAGTTTGGAATTTGCTCATGGGAATCCTCATGAGTAAACTCACCAAAAAAAACATTAATTGCAACAGCAGAATCAAAATAATTGTGATGTATCAGAAAGAGTTCCCTTCAATTGGAGGAAAGAGAAAATCACCAAATACACCCATTAGATTTGGGTTATTAACATTCAGCTCATTGACATCGTTGAGGTAGCTGATGTTATCTTGGTGGTCAACATGGCTACCATTGCTTTTCTTGAAACTGTTTTGCTGTGTTTCAAACATAAACAATCAAACTAATACTAAAAGTAAGTAAATTCAAGTATGACAAAAAATAAAAAATTCAAAGTTATAAAAAGAATCTAAAACAACACCACTTTTCGGCAATGGCACAATTTTGATTTAACATATCAAACATACTTCACCCGATTCTAAGTGTCAACAATCGCTAGTCAGTATAAAACCCAACAAAATTAGTTGGGGTCGAATCCTACAGGGAGTTGTACGTGTTTAAGAATCAATTGGGAACTATGAATATTGTCAAATCAATCATAATAATAGACATTATCAAATGAAAACATTATGCAAATTAGGGAGTGACACGAATGTCAAATGAAGGAGGGTTTGGTTATAGTTATCAAATACAACAACAACAAACAATAACAAATACAATAATTATATAGGTTCTTGGGAAGTGATTTGATAATAGGCTAATAAAAACAAATCGGTGATTGAAATTATTAGGAAATAGTTGTATATTAGTGAGTAAGCTAGGACGTATATGGAATAAATTTTTTCTCAAACAATTCACCCCGAACAAAGTTAATTTCTATCAAACATCAACAACGAAGGAAAATAAGACCAGCTTAACCCTTAGTCTATGAAATCTCTCGAGTTCAATATGGTGGGACTATGTTTAGGATTCACTCTCGAGCTGAACCTATGTAAAACAAATACCCACTAGGCATCAATAGTAGAACTGTATATGCAACTCTAATTCTTAAAGTTAACCCACAATTAGTGATTAAAATCACTTCTAAACAACATTTAAATTAACAATTAGAAATACCCATAAAGTAAATTTACCCATAATCACGTAATGACACCCCAATAGTTGGAGTTTTAGCTAGACATTATATAATGATAAAAATCATTACAAAATTGGCCTTCAACATCCTCAAGGTCTGCACCTTTGGACAATCCAAAATTACATCTCGAAACCAATCAAGGATCCGCCAGCTACTTCTTTTTTTTGTCATACTTGTTTTCTTCTTCAAAGATTGGCACACTGAAACTTTAGGCTGTCAAATAGCTATTCGAAAACTTGCCAAGTGAACAAGGCAATCACCGAGTTTTCTTTTCTTCCCTCGTACACCTCTCTTCGTTCCTTCTTATGAATTTGTCTCCTTCAATTCGTTCAGCTCGCTTCATTCCTTCTTACAAATTAGTCTTCTTTCTTATCTCCTCAATCCATACATCTTGAGATCAAGGGTTTTACATTAGTTATTGGCATAAAATATGAATTTGAGGACACTAATTCATTGCAAATAAAACTCTAAATAATTCCAAATTTCAGACATATCAATGCCTTTGTTGGTGAACCTTTTTTTGAACTTTTGTCTCCCTTGACCCTCAAATTTACCTTTGGAAGAATTCCCATTTTCGGTCTTTGCTCTTTTTGCTTCACGATTTAGTTACATAGCTTTTGTTAATCAATTTGTTTGCATAAAACATGAGACGTGAATTATTCATTCATGGGATTGCCAAACGACATTCATTGACTACCAAGTAAGATACCCCCATCGCACATTTGTTCATCTTGGCCTTCGAATTAACCGCTAAGGTTAGAGTATACTTGGAAAATTGAGTGAATTTAATGGCATACTCTTTCACACTCAAACCCCCTTGCCGAAGATTTATTGACTCTTGCATTTTTTGTTCCCTCAACTCCAGGGGAATAAATCTATCAGGAATACCCGACTTTAACAATTCCCAATCTATAAGGCCGCTTCTATAGGTCTTCTACCTTTCCATTGCTCATATGGTAAGAGATCTACATCCTTCAATATGTAGGCATATAATTCTGCCTTTTATTGTGAAGACAATCCCATAGCATCAACTATTTTATAACCTTCACCATAAACCATTGTGAAGCCTCTTCCACCATGGATCCGTGTAATTCGGGAGGATTCATTTTTGAAGATAGCATATGCTTAAAGCATTTTAATAACATTAGGGTTACTGTGTGACGTAGTTTCCATACTGACATGGGCCGTCACGACTTATGTTAATATTTTGGAGAGCCAACATTACTTCAACATTAGTCATAGCCCCCGCGTCAATAGAAGCTTGAGGAACTTGGAGACTTATGAGAGTAACTCCCTCATTCACAATCTAATATTCAATCCTTATTGTGTTCACCCTTCTTGTATTTGTATCCTAAAGACAAAAGAGAAAGGTTAGGAAATTCATTTCAAAGTTAAAACTGTAAGGCACGACTAAAGAGTAATGAACGAACTAAGATTTCCTAACATCATATAACCTCTAAATCATAAATGTGGCGCGCTTCACACTCATAAATAGACTGTACTTGATGTGGTTTATGAGAGATAATCCTAGAATAATACTTATCCTTTTGCTTGTATACTAAGTTTATCGCGATCTAGGGGTGCCCCATAGATGTAATATGATATACTCGACTCTTAAGGGGTCTTATACAATCCCTTAGCATATAATAAACATAAGTAATAGGAATGATGTAGAATAAAAACTTTTTACAATAGAAGTGTTTTTATAAAACCAAAAGTAACTCACGACATTTTCTCAATAAACTATGTAACAATCAAGTATTAATAAGGGTCACAACCCTTTACAACATGGTCTCAAAAGGAGAAGCAGAAGAAACTACAAATTAACAACTTCAATTCTTCAATCATGAGGACTCACCAAAAGCGTGGAGTGAATCAATCCAAGCTTTGCACAAAGGTAGAAGTACACCTTAATGATAGAGACCTACACTTAATGAATAATGTACAAAATATGGGTTAGCACAAAGTTTAACTAAGTATGATAGTCATACATAAAAATTCCTAAACATGCTAAAAATGTTATTTAGTTGGAATCATTCACTTTATCATGTCTATGAGTCATCATGCACATTTATGAAGAAACATAGGTAAAACCCTTTCATAAGCAACCTTAATCTATACTTGTGCAATGCATTGATAACATTCCATAATCCTCTCTATGCACTATTTTATTCCAGCGTAATCATTGACAAGGAAACATTCACGTTCATAACTGGTAGCAAGTAAAGTCACTCTTAGAAACAATTCATATCGTCGATGCATAAATTCGTATATTGTCATAGCATAAGAAAACCACACCATAACACTTTTCAATGTCTACTTGTGCAATGCAGAAGTAATGTCACACACCCTACTCACACTAGCTAGATAAAATTGAGAAGTCATAGGTATAGTTCATGTTCATGTTCATAATACATGTTCTTTTCATGAAGGGAAATATCCTTCACTGATAGACTATGTAAGCTACATGGAATCCTGTTTCATACCCCCACACCAAAAAGATGTGTCCTACTTGCCTAAGGTAGAAGTCATGTTTTATAGCTTAGGTGAATCCACTAGCTAAAGACCTATCTAGCAACATAGTTACGAATAAAAAGATTGCAACTAGAAACCTTGATTGAATTATGTAAAAACTTTCCCTGTCATAACTTAACGATTTGGGAAAAAAAACTGAGTGGCGTAAAAGGAACCCATTCGTAGGCCAGACTTATGGGCGTATAGGCTTCCATCTCATATTCATATACGCTTCGTGCTAGACATAATTCCCTTTAAATTTATGTTAAGACTTTACTTCATTTAATGTTCAAGAAACAATGCCCTAAAACTCAAACCAACATGACATCATGATATATTATTGATTTATTAGGTGAGAGTGGCGATTCAACCTTAGAATCATTAATATGTTATAAGTACCAATTTGGAATTCCAGTGATATCATCATCCTAAGAAGACTGAAGAAGAACAAGAACATCGCGCATTCCTATTCCGAAAAGGCTAGTGTTCATAAGAACATATTTTCAATCAACACAGAAAAATTATCATAATCATAGACATTTCATGCATAGTCCTTTTTAAGGGTATGGGGAGAATGATCTTTCAATAACTACACTATAGTCATAGGATCTTCACTTTCTAAGTAAATCATAATATCATAGACTATTCTCATAAAAAAATATAAACCCTCATAATTTTCCCTCAAGGACAACAAATAAAATTCAACCCAAACTTCTTGAATTACTACATCATATATGTAGAATCTCATGATTCAATAACCTCAATCAATACATATATATTATATTAACATGATTTTTATGATCAATCAACCCACATCATAAAGTCACATTTTAGTAATTTAGGGAATTGATGGGTTCGTGTGAGGATTTCATCATATATCAACAATTAGTCATCAGTACAATCATTATAGATCATAAATTAATCACTAAAAATGTTTTGAAAGAGAAACCATGACATAGATTAAAAACCTAGCTTTTGGGAAAAATGAAAGCTTTGAAATCATGTTTTAGAGATACTATATGTGTGAAATCTATGCTTAGAGGAAAACCACCATCCATTGATAATGAATCTTCAAAGAATTTGAAAAAGAAACGTTGTATTTTTAAAACCGTAGCTCCAATTCTACTCTTTTTCTTCTTCTTCGTAGAGTTATAGAGAGAAATATTGTGAGGAAGATAATGTTTTTGGATTTTCTATTTGATTTTAAGTAACTTAAGAAATTTTCGTCCGAAATGCTTATATACTAAATAGGAAAAGTGTACATCATTATAGAATAAATTTATAAAGAATAACTAAATAAATCAAAGAACATTATTGGTTGAGAGGTATGAAGAGAGACTTTGCCGAGTTCATTTCCAAATATTGGTTTTATTAGAAAATAAAGGCAGAGCAAAAGGTCCTAGTTGATTTACCACACCCCTTGTCAATGCCAGAATTGAAACGGAATAGAATAACTATGGACTTCTTTTCATGACTTCCTCGCACATGATGCAATATGGGTGGTTGTGGAAAGGCTGACCAATAGTTCTCACTTTTTTGGCAATCAAAACAGATTACTCTTATGAGCGTTTAGCCGAGTTCTACATAAGTGAGATTGTAAGACTATATGGGATACATTTGTCTATTATATTGGACTAGGACCCAAGGTTTACATCTAGATTTTGGGGCAGCTTGCAGGAAGCTTTTTGCACTAAATTGAAATTCAGCACTTCATTCCATCCTCATAACGATAGCAAGTAATAAAGAGTACTGATACAAATTTTAGACGATATGCTTCGAGCTTGCAATATGGAGTTTGAGTGTAGTTGGGACTAACATATGCCTTTGGTAGTAAAATGACACATCCCTCTTTGTTGGAGTGAATTTATTGAAAGAAAGCTTATTGGTCCTGAAATTGTGCAACAAATAGCGGAAAAGGTAAAACTTATCAATGATTGTCTAAAGATTTCTTTGGATAGAAAAAAGTCTTATGCTAATCTTAAAAGATTTTTCATTGAATATAAAGGTGTATATAAAGTATTCTTAAAGATATCTCTATGGAAAAAGATTATGTAATTTGGCAAAAAAGGAAAACTTAGTCCCAGATTTAGTGGACCCTATGAGATACTTGAAAGAGTTAGGCCAGTGGCATATAAAATGGCTTTGCCACCTGAGTTAGAAAAGATCCACAATGTCTTCCATGTTTCTATGCTCAAAAGATATTATTTTTATCCATCTTGTCTTCTTCCAGTTGAATCTATTGAAATTAATCCTTACCGGACGTATAATGAAGCACCTATCCTAATTCAAGCTCAAGAAGCAAAGCAGGTTAGAAACAAGAGAATCCCCAAAAAAAAACTCTTATGGTCTTGACTAAGTGTAGCGAGAAAATAGCAACTAAATTTGACTAAGTGTAGCGAGAAAATAGGAACACTAAATTGAAATAAATAAAAAAATAGTAAAAATAATAATAATCATAAAAAATGCTATTTGTCTAATCTTCAAACCTTTCCTTTGGCAATGAATTGGTGAAAATGCCAGCTAGCTGGTTCTCTGATTAACAATGAACAAGCAACACATCATTAGATTGTTGGACTTCTCTAATAAAATAAAACTTGATCTTGATATGTTTAGTTCGACCATAAAACACTGGATTTTTGAGATTGAAACTGTTGAACAGTTGTCACACATGATCTTGGTAGAGTTTATTTGTTCATGGCCTAAGTCCTTCATCATCTTCTTTAGCCAGATAAATTGATTCACAACAGATGCAACAGCTATGTACTCAGCTTCTGTTGTTGATTCAATTGTAGTTTCTTGTTTTCTAGAGCTCCAATAAAACAACTTGTCCCAAAAGAGAAAAGATACCCAGATGTGCTTCTGGAATCATCAACTCCACCACCCCCATCACTACCAGAGTACCCGATCAGGTTCATAGTTACTTTGGCAGATGTTGGTAAAAAAATTCCAAACTTCCTAGTTCCTTTAATATACCTTAACACTCTTTTAGCAGTTATGAGGTGTGTATCTCTAGGTGAATGCATGAACCTGGAGAGGAAACTAACAACAAAGAGAATCCCACGCCTGCTTGCGGTTAGATATAGAAGACTGCCAATTAAGCCTATATACATACTATCATCCACATTTTCAGAATCCTCATCCTTGCCAAGCTTTACACCACTAGATATTAGAGTACTCACAGGTTTGCAGTATTGAATTTTGAACCTGTTTAAAAAATCCAAAATGTATTTCTTCTAGCATTTGAATAATCCATCACTGGACTGCAACACTTTCATGCCGAGAAAGTACTTCATGACTCCAAGATCAGTAATTTCAATGATTTTCTACAGTTCATCCTTGAACCTTTGGATTAGTTCAATTTTGCTTCCTGGTACAAGCATGTCATCCACATAAATTGAGACAATTAAGGACTCACCTTGAGCATTGACTTTCACAAACAAAGAAGCTTCACTTTGACTTCTACTAAAGCCAAGTTGGATGCGATGATTATCCATCCTCCCATACCATTCACTTGGGGCTTGTTTTGGGCCATACAAGGCCTTTGTTAACAGTTAAACTTGATCATCTTTTCCAAGAGTTGAGAAACCATCAGGTTGCTCTACATAGATCTCTTCATCAATCAAACCATTCATGAAAGCCGATTTGAAAACAAGTTGATGAATCTGCAAGGAACTATAAGATGCAAATGCAAAAGTAAGCTTGATTGTGTCATACTTCGCACAAGGAGAAAATGATTCCTAGTAATCCACACCATATTGTTGTGTGTATCCCTTCACATTCAATGTAGACTTATGTTTGCAAATTGTTCCATCAGGATCGAGTTTGTCTTGAAAATCCATTTTACACCAATAACCTTCCGATTTCTAGGTCTTTTCAAAGGTACCACCTGCTTATTGTGATGTGAAGAAAAATGAACTTTTGAATCGAAGGCAACAAGGCGTGTTTGTTGGTGAGAACGAATAAAAGTTTCAAAGACTCTCTCGTTATGCTGGATGTATTATTAAAGAGGAAACAGACAACTAGAGGTTTTACCTTTGCATTCGGAACACTTACCCACCAATCATAAGAATCTTTTTGTGTATTAAAATAGAATACATAAATTTTGCAACACCTCAACACTCTAACTGCCAAAACACTCTCTCCATGCGCTCCAAAATTTGTGGGATCAACTCTACCAATTTTCTTCAATTTCATAAAATTAAACCCGTCGGGTCAGGCATCGATTCAGCCATCTGGTTGGAGAATTCAACAATTTGTTGAAAAGGAGGATTCATCGATTGAGTACGAGGACTCATATGAAGATGTGAACCATCCGTTACACCCTGATGGTTTTCCAATTCAGACCCACTAATGTGGGGAACATAATGATTCGAGATGTGTTCTCCAACCCCTTCAAGTGCATGAGGTTGAGAAATAGAGGTACCCCAACCTTCAGGAGCAGCTTCCATAGGTCGGTGATAAGACGAGGTCATAAATTAATTAGTTCAAAAGGACAAATCACATTACATTATATGCATTTGCACTCTACAAGTGATAAAGTATTATACACCATGTAAGTGAAAAAAATAATCTAAAAAAAAACCTTTTTTGAAAGCAAACAAGTATACTAGTAATTTACAGAAAAAGTCCTAGAAACACTTATCACCAACACTTGTAGAGACCCTTTTGGAAGGATACTACCTTTTAATGAAGAGACCTCATTTAATACTTCTTACAATCAGAAGCGATTAAAAAGGGAATATTTATTATAATATAGTAGAGGAATTATTTTCATAACAAATAATTTGGTTAAGTATGTACGTCTTGCACATTTAAACATTTTCACATGTAAAAAATTTATATGGCACGAAATTTTAACTTATGATAAAAAAAACCCTCAAAGATTTTAAAGAAAATTACTAATGATTTTTTCAAAAATATATTATCCACACACTTAAGGATGAAGTAACAAGAATATTATTAATTTCTGAGTATCGAAATTAGCCGGTTTATGCTTCACACAAACATTCAAAACAAATAGAAATTTTAGAATATTACAAGGAATCGGTCTACATACCCTTAAAATATCAAAACATATAGTCATACTTATATTACAACACATGGTGACATGACCAAATCATCCAAAAATATTTCATGTAAATATACAACATATAGATCATATAAAAATCCAAAGCTTTATACAAAATATAGATGCCTATATGTAACTGTGATCTTCCTTAAGACTCTAAAAATCATCATCTCCAATGGCCAGATTCACGCATCCCATGGACCATTCCCTACGATAAAATAATTATCACTAAGAATATAACTTCGTGGTGTTAAAACTATAGCTTTAGAGACCTTAGATTCTTGAAGAGACTTTTCTCAAGTTATGGGCCGCACAATTGAAAATTAAAACATTAATGATTTAAACATTATGATAAGAGTATCATGTTTGATATTTAAAGACCCAAAAATCACGAACACTCAATGAACAATTTTGCAAGGGATAAAATAATAAGACTTGCCCAATATACACATCATGTCGTAACACCAAGAACAAGCAGGTGTCAAGAAGGGTTGACATCCTGTATCAAGAATGGTCTAAGACAAGTAATTAAGAGAACCAAGAACCATATTAAAAATGGTTTTCCAGTTTTTACTTAAAATTGACAATTACCATTCATAAGAAGAAGAAAAAATCTAGAGGCAAGATGGAAAACTATCTGAATGAAGAGGCATTCCAGTAACGACAAAGTCATAATCAAACGAAGGGCTCGGTCCCAACAAGAGTGACAGGTGATCAAACAATTTGTACAAGCGTACGAGTAACACAAGAGTATTTAATGTCATAAAGGACACCAACACCACAATGCAAAGTTACAAGAGGTATCTAAGGTAGAAAGATAAATTTTCAAATATACCTGCAGGTACAAAGATTACAACTACAAGTTTATACACAGACCTCAGTGATGTAGCATAGAAACAGTCCAACATAACTTTGCGCGTTCAAACTGTAGACCAACCAATGTATGAAGGTCCTCAATTTGCGCACGAATATATAAAACCTTAAAAATTAAAATAAATAACTTCTTTAATTTCTAGTGTCTGAATAAAGTTGAAGTAAAATAGGGATATCATCAAAAGTAATCTTAACCTATTTAAATACGACTATGCTCTCAAAATAATATTTCTTGAAAGTCTAGTACCTCATGTCGCAACTTAGATTTGAAAAGAAAAATAGAAAAAAATAGACTTTGTAACATTTATGAGAGATATAATTAGAATGAGGCACTACTGCTAGAGATTTTCAATTCATTGGTACTGATGTCTAGCTGAACAATTGGGAGGCCACTTCTCCCTCATCAAGAAGAATTCTTGGTAGTTTGTCTTGTTTTTCTTTCCGCTATCTGATTATTCAAGGGTTTTAATTTAGATTGTGTTTCTTTGGTTTATTTCAAATATTCTATTTTTACTTTAAATAGAATGTAATTATTTTTTATTTCAAGTCTATTACACGCATTTGTTTTCTTCTATACAGTTCTTTTATGTCGATTCTAGTGATTTGATATGCATCAACAAAATGTTCATCAAATTGTAAAATCCTTTCAAATGATCAACCTAATCTTGAAATAATAAGTCAAGAAGTCAAATATGATAAGGATGAAGAATTTGAAGAATTAAGAAGGGATTTAGATCATTTTGACAATAAATCCAGCCCTAACAAGAGTGAAATCAAGACCATAAATTGAGGAGATTATGAAAATATCAAAGAGACTAAGATAGGTTGAAAACAAAAGGAAAAAATAATCCAGGCTTAGTTTGATTAAAAGGATGTTTTTGCATCATCTTATGATGACATGCCCTTATTAAGCACCGACATTGTGGTTCACAAACTTCCGACTGACCCTACGTTTACGCTAGTTAAGTAAAAGTTCAGAAATCTTATAACGGACATGAGTATAATTATTAAGGAGGAAATCAAAATAGTACTTGAAACCAAAGTCATTCAAGTCGCTCAATAACCTTCATGGTTGAATAACTTCATACTCGTCCCTAAGAAATATGGAAAACTTTGAGTATGTGTTGATTATAATGATTTGAGCAAAGCAAGTCCAAAAGATGAGTTTCGTTTTCCTAAAATTTATATTTTGTTTGAAAATTGTGCTAAGCATGATATTTCTTCTTTTGTGGATTGCTATACAGGTTATCATCAATGTTTTATGTCAGATGAAGTTGCAGACAAAACATCTTTTATCACGCCATAGGGTGCTATTATTATCGAGTCATGCCATTTGGATTGAAAATGTGACGACAACTTTTATGAGGGCAATGAAAACCATGTTTCATGATATGATATATCATGAAATTGATGTTTATGTGGATGATGAGATCATTAAATGAAAAGGGCAGTCAAATCATGTGCAAGAGTTAAGAAGATTCTTCGAAAGGCTCTGCATGTGTAATCTCAAGCTTAATCCTGCAAAACATATATTTGGATTATCATCAGGAAGGCTTTTAGGATTTATAGTTAGCTCAGAAGGTATTGAGTTAGATCCCGGTATTCACTACTTCTGGAAATATGTTAAAATATCATCCATAAAAATAACCACAGACTTATCAATATAAAGCTTGAATACTCAATTCATTGAATCCATCAACACTGGATCATTTGTCAATTCGACTGTCATCATCGAAAATTATTACTAACCATAGAGAATTATAAAAGTAGTTTTAGGAGTATCTTACTCGCTAACATGCAATTGGTGATATCCAGACCTTAAATCAACCTTCGAGAATTCATTAGCACCCTTCGGTTTGTCAAACAAATCATTGATTGTTTGTACTAGATATTTATTCTTTATCGTTATTTAGTTCAATTGTCTATGGTCAATACAAAGCATAAGAGTGTTGTCTGTCTTCTTTACGAACCAAACATGGGTTTCCCAAGGAGAAACACTAGGTCGGGTAAAACCTTTCTCAAGTAGTTCTTTCAATTGATCTCTCAAATTATCTTAATTCATTGGATCCATTCTAAAATATGTGATAAAAATATCGGTAGATTCGTCTATTGCAATAATTCGATAAAGGAAATAAAAGACATCTTATGCCCTCGAGTAAAATGAGGACATACTTCAACTTCACTTGAATGATGCTATGATCCATGTCTTGCTTCCCAAATGCTCCTAACCTACCAACTAATATAGAGATAGATAAAATCATGGAATAAGAACAAAAACATGTACTAATTATGACATAATGCATAAAATAAGGAAAACGGAAATTTATTAGAAATATGCATCTTTTGTACTTAAATATCATATCATAATTATAATAATAATATTTAAATCTTTATAAACACGTAATATAACATTTACACAATTTAACACATTTTAAGATCACTTTTCAGCTAACCCATCTCATTGTTACAGTGAATGCCCTTAACTAAACAATGAAGTGCCTTACCTGCAATTTAGATACTTCCTAGCCTGTAGTTACCTCACTAATAGGTATACTAAGACTCACTTAAGTAAGACAAAGAAAGACCGCCCATACAACCTCTCTAGGAACACCGAAATTATCCTTTTACCAAAGGTGATTCTAAGTCTTACTGCACTGAGTTCAGAAGCGATCACCCATACAATCCCTTGTACACACACACTTAAGAGATCCTGTAGACTACCTAGGAGAGAATCATTCTCACTTACTACAACATCATATAGATAATATTACATTCTCCTTCCAAAGGCTATCAAAAGACTTACTTAAGTAAATCAAGAAGATAACGTCCATAATTGACCTTATAAGACTACCTGATCATCCTTAAGACTACCTATGGCTTATATAATGTCCAGATAATAAACATCTTTGCTAACTAGAGTCATTCTTAAAACATATCTAGGTAAGATACGAATTGACCATTCCCATGCCACCTTCACACCTTAACTAGACAACCCTTAACTACTCATGGTCGGTAGTTATTCATTTAACATTCTTCCTTAACTTAAATCAAAACATTCATTAGTTCATTTAAGACTCATTCATTAATTATTGACATTCAATTAATTGACTTTGACAAGACCTTGGGACTCTAACAAACATCTTGAAAGACTATTGTGCAATGTCTAGATAGCATCCCATACCACCACCTAAACTTCATAGAACTTCTCAAATGCTAGTAAGTATCCCATATGATGCGAATACACAATAACTTACATAGGACATGATAGCCAAACATCGAATCTTGAGTTCTAACCTACTTCGAAGAGGGTGTTCTACTTGCCAATGGTAGAACATGGACACATCCCTTGTAGGCACATAATAAAGGAATATGAATGGTGTGCTTTGTAGTCTTGTCTCATCCTTTTACTAGAGATACTTCCCTTACCGTATTCACTCGGTTCTAGCATTTGTTCTCATAAAGTAATTTACTTTCATGGTTCATATATAGGGGTTCCACATTAAGTTCATAACACAATCCCATGTACCCTATCAAAGCGGTCACCTAGGCTATCGAACAGCGGCAACAAGAAGCTCATCATGACTTCCCTAAGGAATTATATGATGTCGTTCTAGCCAACAAACCTTAATTATTTCATTTCTTTACTTGAAGGATACCCTTACGACTTTCGACTTCAACATTTATAACATAACCTTTTCCACATATATGACCTTCTTAACATTATTTAATGTCTCACATATCATCAAGTCATACATGACAAGAGTGAACTAAGCCTACCTAGTAAAGACATCTTATATTCACATATCATTCATACATGTATGAAGTAAGGGATAGAAGTCTACCAACACAAGGCACAACATTCTTTACCTTATAACATATTACTTATCATTCTAGAAGCAGATAGAAATAACCATTTAATTATTAAGGTATTCTTTACACTACCATGACATCATTAATATGACTATCAAAGACTCATATAGTCAATTAGGAATAACCAAGCATCAACCCTAAGATTATATGCATAAAGATATATTCATAGTCTGTCAGGATCACTTAATTAACATCATTTTAAGAGCACTTATACTTTAACATTATTTATCATGTAGATAGATATTATCCAACTTCACATAATCAACTAAAAAACTCATCATAATACTTCAAGTGGTGCCGACAAGGTAAAGATCATCATATTACATAAATTAACGCTAACAAGTCCACATCAATTCACATAGCACCTCCACCATAAGTGGACCATACCAATAACCATTGTAATACAAAAACAATACATAATATAAAGAGAGTTATGGCAGCATACCACCCGTTCAATCTGACCAATTCAATACAAAGTCAAATCATCCAATTCAATACCATAAGGCCCTTACTCATGGCCATGAACATCATTTCAATACAGAAACTATCATATTCAATGAGTTTAAGTCAAGTTAATATAGATTTATCAATCTAAGATCAATTTGACATCAATTGAATACAATTCTTATATCATTCAATAGTCCATATAAAATTACACTAAAATTCATAAGCATTAGGTAAATATCAATTCAATAAGCTTAATATTCAAGAGATCTAAGATATACAATACTCAATTGATAAAATTGATACAGCCTATAAACCAATCAATCATAATCTATACATGAATAAAAATCCCATAACAATGTACACTTGAATTCATTAATAACCCATATTTCAGTCATATAGAGATCTTTGAGAATTTCAGGGGTTCGTGGAGAATCTAATTTCGAAAACATCAATTCTACATCAATATTTCATTCAACAACCCAAGACATAGAGTAGAAATTGAGATTTTTCATCATTTTTAAAACTTTGATATTGACTCTAAGGTGATAGAAACCTTAGATGAAGAAATAACATAGCTTATTAGAACAATCCAATGATAATTGAAGAATAAACTTCATTGAAGATCCATCCTTAAGCTCTATCTTCAATTTAAGCTCTCATGGATGTTTTTGAAAAAAACATTGGGATGGAATGGGTTTTTATTTAGGTGCTAGTGTTTAAATGAGAGTTTTAGGACTTATATACTCATAAAATACCCTTGAACACCCAAAATAACCATCTTCCTATTTTATAAGACTTGGGATGAATTTCCCAAAATACCCCAAGTGTTAGTGAGACAATGCCCCGTAGATGGGATCTAATTGGTTGCTCCTTCAGATCCTTAACCTGAAGTCCATATGGATCCATCAACAGCACCAATCGATGCGCCATCGCCTGGTTTACTGGCCATCGTTTGGGGAAGTCGATTGCCTCTGCAAGGCATTGTTGCCGTCCTAGTTGGGGTCCTCCTTCTAGGGCCTGTTGTGGGTCCTACGTGGAGTCGTACCTTGACATTTCCAACCCAAATATATTTTTATATTTGTTTAGGACCTACCCAAATATATTTTTATATTTGTTTAGGGCCTGTTGTGGGTCCTCCTTCTATGGACGTTCCTGGACGTTTGATCTCCAAACATCATGAAACTTGACACACTAACTGTTAAAATTATAATAAGTCATATAATGACCTCATTAAATCATTAAACACACAATTAGGCACATAACCACATATGAGGCACATAGATGACTTAATCGTCGAACGCCTTGGTCGTCCTTTGACGTTTCACTTGCAAATATACTAAACCTCTAGACACGTCCTCAATACTACATTTTATACCATTGTAGTACCTTATACCACAATTAGAACCATGTTAGGCTCTATCTTAACCTAAGTCATTTTTGAATGAGTTATATTCTCCCCTAGTTGAACAACATTAGTCGTCGAGTGACACTTGCACTCTCCGAACACTTACAAGAGTAGAGAATCAACCTATCAGCTCATAACTATAGCACATAACACATTATACAACATACAATCAACGAGAAACATTAGGTTCACATATTCAAGAGAATCACAACACAACAAAACACTAAAATAAATTCCACAACTCATTAAGGCATAAAACTCACATCATTCATTTCAAATAACAAAAACTCATTTATATTAAATATCATGCTCATATACATAAGTTCAAACAATATTAAAAATATTTTCAACCAAAAGATGAATTAGTCAATTTTTACAAAATCATAAAGTGAACAGAAATCCCTTGCAGCTTAATAGTGAACATGCTTTACAATCTAATTATGCAACACTTAAGAAATTCCTTTTAAATGCCCAAAAAATCAATCTCGTATAATCCTTTAGACATGATCACTATAAATCTTCATGAAAGAATTGGCAATTTAAAATAGATGCACATGAACCATAAGGAAAATACCATGCACGAATACTCATTTTCTCATTCAAAAACGACTCCTAAATAATGAAGTTACTAAGAACTCTTTGTTTTAGGCTTGAATGAACACATAAAGAAAGGTTAGTGGTGCGTCATTCCCAACAACCATACTCTTCATCATACACCCGCACTTAGGAGAAACCCATTCTAAGGTCAACATAGTATCTACTACAAGGAACTCCCTCAAGGAACATCAAATCATACTAATAATTTCTCATCCAAGGCCTATCTCATAAAAATAATAGTCTCTCAAATGTTTAATTATCTAACCACTACATTCCCCTTATTAGGAGAAACCCACCTTTTCTCTTGTAAATCTCATCACCTTCCTTTCTATGTTTGGGTGTTAACCAACTTCAAACCATCTCAACAACCACTCTTTCAAATTTCTAACAATATACCTTATCATTATATTCCAACTAAACTACCCTTCAAAAGGTAAATTAAACCAACCTAAGGTCAAAAACACCATCTATGACACCTCATCTAACAAGTCACAACTCATCTTTTCTCTCGCTCAACCCAATCTTCATATATTCACCCTCAATGGAATAACACATAAGGGAAACAAGGAAAAGACACAATATAAAAATGTCTTAGGCATGATTAGATGAATGAAAAAGTGAAACTTTTCCTAGAACCCAATAGCCTTCTATTTATAATGTGGCGTGCTTCACATTAGGATCAAGACTATACTTGTGGTTCATTAGACAACAAAGATACTACCAAGCCTTATGCTCTGATACAAAGCTTTTCACTACCCGATACCACACCATAGAAGATATGGCATTCTCGAAGTGCAACCGACGTACTTGACCTCTCAGAGATCTTGTACAAGCTCTTTTCGTATTGTTAATCACATATACATAATGAAAAGTAGCACGGAATTAAAAAATTTCACAAAACATTATAATATCTTTAATAACATCTTTCATTAAAAATTATAGGGAATGCTAAGTGTCAATCTCATCGATTCTTAGACATGAGAATACATTGGGACACGACCCATATATAAAAATAAAGATATATGTATTCTATTATGATACTTAGATAAAGGAATTAAAAGACATATTACACCCTCGAGTCAAATAAAAACATACTTCAACTTCACTTAAATTATGCTACGATCCAAGTAATTCTCCTCACATACCAACCACAATAGAGATAGACAAAAGCATAGAATTAGTACAAGCACATGTACTAAGTATGGCGTAATGCATAAAATAATGAAAAAGAACAGTTACTACTAATATTCATTTTTGTACTTATGTATCATATCCTAATAATAAGAATAACATTTAATACCTTATAAAAACGTAAGATAAAATTTATGCAATTTAACACATTTTTAAGGTCACCTTACAGTGAATGTTACAATGAAGTGCCTTACCTTCAATTTAGACACTTCCTAGCATGTAGTTCCCTCAGTAAAAGCTATCCTAAGAATCACTTAAGTAAGACAAAGAAAGACAACCCATACAACCTATGTAGGCATACCTGAATAATCCTTAAGACGACCTATAATGGGCTCAACCCACACTTAAAATACATCATATATATTAATATGAGATCCTTCTACCAAAGGTGATTCTAAATCTGACATGATTGAGTTGTGAAGTGATCGCCCATATAATCCCTTTAACACACAATTAAGAGATCCTATAGACTACCTAAGATAGAAACATTATAAATTAATACAACATAAGATAGATAATATTACATTCTCCTTCCAAAGTCTATCAAAAAACTTATTTAAGTAAATCATGAATATAACGTCAATGATTGACCTCTTCAAGACTATCATAAAAATCCTTAAGACTACCTTAGTCTTATATCATGTTCACATATTCAACATCTTTCCTAACAAGAGTCATTCTTAAGACTTCTCTAGATAAGATACGAAGTTACCATTCCGATGTCGCTGTTAGACCTAACTAGACAACACTTAACTACTCTAGATAGGTACTTATTTATTTAACATGCTTCCTTCACTTAATTCATTATATTCATTAGTTCATTTAAGACTCGTTCATAACCTATAGACATTCAAGTAATGGTCTTGGACAAGACCTAGGGACTCTATCTAATACCTTCAAAGCCTAATGTATAATGTCTAGATAGCGTCCCATACCATCACCAAAACTTCAAAAAACTTCTATAATGCTAGTACGTATCTCGTACAATGAAAATAGGCAATAAACAACATAGACCATGATATCTATACCTGGAATCCGGAGTTCTAACCTACTCCGATTAGGGTGTTCGACTTTCCAATGGTAGAACTTGGACACATCCCATGTAGGCTCATGGTTAAGGAATATGAAGGGCGTGCTTGTTACCCTTGTCTCATCCTTTAACTAGATCTACTTCCCTTACCATACTCACTCGGTTCTAGATTTTTCTTCTCATTTAATAATTTACATTAAAGATTCATATAAAGGGGCTCCATATGAAGTTCATAACCTAATCATATTTAATCTACCAAAGAGGTTCACTACGGCTACCTTTCAATGGCGACAAGAAGATCATAATGACTTTCCTAAGTATTTATATTATGTCGTTCCAGCTAACAAACCTTAAGTATATCATTCCTTTACCTAAAGGATACTATTACGACTTTAGACTTCAACATTCATAATATAACATGTTCCACGTATATGACATTCTTAACATCATTTCAGGTCTCACGTATTATTAATTCATACATGAAAAGGGTGCACTGCGCCTACCTAGTAAAGAAATCTTATATTCACATATCTTTCATACATGTATATAGTAAGGGACACGAGTCTACCAAAGCAAGACACAACATTCTTTATTTTAACTCATATTACTTATCATTCTAGAAGTACATAGAAATAACCATTATCATATTTAAGTCATCCTATAAACTAACATAACATCATCAATATGACCATAGTAGACTCTTATAGTCAAGTAGAAATAACCATGCATCAACCCTAAGACTATACACATAAAGACATAGTCATAGTCTAACATGATCTTAAAAAGCATCATTAGATGAACACATATACGTTCACATTATTTATCATATAGATATATATTACCAAACATCAAATAATCAACTACACAACTCATCATAATACTTCAAGTAGTGGTTATAAGGCCATGATCAACATATTACATGAAATAACGCCGACAAGGCCACATGAATTCCCATAGCACCACCACCATACAAAACTATATATAATAGTAAGAGAGTTATGGAAGCATACCACCCATTCAATCTCACCACTTCAATCAAAAACAAAATTATCCAATTCAATACCATAAGGCCCTAATCCATTTCCATGAACATCAATTCAATATATAAACTATAATAGTTAATGAATCTATGTCAATTAAATGTAGATTTATAAATCTAAGACAAATTAGACAGTAAATGATTATAATTCTTACATCATTCAATAATCCAAAGAAAACTACACTAGAATTCATAAGCATTAAATCAATAACAATTCAATAAGCTTAATATTCGATAGAATGAAACAACCTATAAACCAATTATTCATAATCTATACATGAATCAAAAGCCCATCACAATCTACCCTTGAATTCATTAATATTAAAGCATGATTTCATAACCCATATTTTAGTCAAATTGAGATATTTGAGAAGGTAAAAGGTTCATGGAGAATTTCATTGGGAAACATTAATTGTATATCAATAATATTATATCTTAATGTTTGAAACATTTCATTCAATAACCCAAGACTTTGAGTATAAATTGGACTTTTTTATGTTTCTGAAATCTTTCAAAATCATCTTTAAAATTGACTCTAAGGTTATAGAAAGCCTTAGATTAAAAACTCCCATACCATACTTGAAGAATCCAATGATAATTGGAGACTAAAATCCATTGAAGATCCATCTTCAAGCTCTATGTGAACCTTGAGCTCTCATGGAGGTTTTTGAAGAAACTTTGAGAGAGAATGGGTTTTGATTTAGGTGACATGGTTTAAATAAGAGATTTCGGACTTATATACTACTTAAAATACCCTTAAACAACCAAAATACTGTACTCCTATTTTATAAGACTTAGGGTGAATTTCTCAAAAAACCCCAAGCCATAAAAAAAAGCTGGCAATTTACACAACACCATTGACGCCCAGCAGCGACGGTCCATGGGTGAGACCAAGCCCTGTGATGGGGTCTCGCTGGTTGCTCCTGCAGCTCCTCAACCTGCAGGCCAGATGGATCCATTGAAGCCACCCATCTACGGGCTGTCTCCTGGTCGACTAGTTGTTGTTTGTGACAGTCGATTGCCACTGCCTTGCAATTTTGAGCTCCAAGTTGGGGTCCTTCTTCTAGGGCCCCTTGTGGGTCTTACGTGGAGTCTTACCCAGACGTTTCCAACAGAAATATTTTTGTATTGTAGTTTAGTACCTACCACATGAACTTTAACCAAAATGTACTTGTAAAACTCGATGCAATATGCATACACAAACACGGTCGTTTGAGGCAAACCTTTTGAAAGTCATGGAGGTTGTTGGACGTTTGAACTCCAAACATCATGAAACTTGACACACTTCCTATATGAAAAACATAAAAACCCATATAATGACCTGATTAATTCATTAAATAAAAAATTAAGAACATAACCACATATAAGGCACATAAGTGACTTAGTCGTCGAACGCTTTGGCCATCCCTTGACGTTTCACTTCCAAATCACCTAATACTCTAGAGACTGCCTTAATACTTCATTTTAGACCATTTAGTACCTTATTCCATCATTACAACCAATTTAGTCTCTAGCTTCACCTAAGACGTTTTTGGAGGGGTTATACTCTTGTTTATGTAATAGAGTTTTATTCTATAGAAGTGTTCTATAACTCGTGTTTATTCGTATTTTTTAACTCAAACCCCCAAAAGAGATATTCGAGGGTGTCCTATTAGGGGAAATTTTAATCCTAAATTTAAAGAATCTCCCAATGCACCACAACTGTAACCCCCTCACAGAAATGTCACCAATGCGGAACTAAGAAATGTTATCTAGATGATGACTAACATTGTGGAAAGGTAGGTTTATCAACAATGAGTGGGTCATCGTGATGTTAATGATACATCAAAAATTCGTGAGTTTTGATGTAATTAACCCCCTAATGCTTACAGGGTAAAAAGTCACTCAGGGATCTAGAGAACTCTTTGAATGAATTTCAGAATGTGTTTGTGGTTAAGAGTGTTGCTGAAGCAAATAGTAAGGAGTTATCCTCATAACAACTCGAAGGTGTTGTGAGGATGTTGTATAATCAATTAAAGAACAACAGGGGCAGAGGGTGAACCATCTTTGAGTTAGGTTGTGTTTGAAGATGCTTTCTTAGGGCGATTAATTCTTCAAGAGTTAAATCAAGCAAATGAAAGATAGTTTATTAATATGAAGCATTAATTTTTGAGTGTTCAATAGTAAAGATTCATTTTCACTCAGCTATCACGCTATGCTTTGGAGATGGTGGCTTATATGAGGAGCAAAATGTGTTTGTTTGTTTCTAGGTTAGCCCGATAGAAGAATAATATAGGTAAGGCGTCTATGTTAATAGGGGGCATAGACATAGCCAAGATCATGATTCATCAATATAGTCATCGAGACAGTAAAATCACTTTATTCCGAGATGGAACATTTTTAGAATCAAATGAGAATTGCGGGAAGCATGCTAGAATTTTCGAAATTGACACCATTAAGAGGTCCTATAATATGCCTTGAATTTTTTCCCAAAAGAGAACTGAATTCGAGACCTAAAATAGTGGAAACAACAATCAGGCAATAAATTAAAAATAAACGCAAGCTAGGACAGAAATTTTATCACCAAATTTACCTTATTCATAGGTTTACCGACTTAACTCAATCAACCCACCACATATATAGCTTTGAAAAGTACAAGTGTGTTTTACATCGAATGACTTAAACTAAGTTCAAACCAATGAAATATTGTATATTCAATTTAAGAACAATGTTGACTTTATGGCCATATGTTATTTTAATATTGGACACGACTCTTAATTGAAATCACGTAGGACAAGGCTCGCGACCACGTCCGCGTTGCTAAGTTGGCCACCCTGAATTCAAATGCAACTCTAGCAAACACAGAAGCTAGCATAGTCTAGGTCATGCACACAGGAACAGAACCCCGCAAACACAATGTCTTACAAATCCAAATGAGACTCACGTGAATGCGACAAATACTCTAGTCAGCTTTGTTTATACGATCCCCAGCCCGTGAATATGAAGACCAAAAATATCTCACACCGGCTTATGCATATAAGCTAGTTTGGAATGTTCCAAAAATTATCCAACATGTTTTGTGAACTAATTCAGAACCCTATAATTGTTAAAGATATATGCAACCACTACCAAATTCGATATTCTAGACTTAATAGATAATTCAATATTCCCATATTAGGTCATTTCTATGAAAAAGTGTGTCTCCCACCCACATCCAACTTTAAGTTAAAATGTACATGAAGTCTCATAATTGTCGAGGAATCCCCACGACCTAACAAATTGTCATTATAGAGAGATATCAATATTTCATAGCTAACAAAGATGAAAGAATTCTCATATGAGCTTGTTTACTCAAAATGTTGACTAAAGTCAAACTTAGGCCTTTAGTAAAAGTTAAAACACATTCATATAGACACATCCAGAAGACCTTGGGAGTAGTGACATCTATGCTACTATTTTAAAATGACCAATTTAGAAGTAATGTAATTGTCCAAATTTTATTTTAAGATAATCTTCTTTAAATTCTAATAAAAAAAGAAAGTTGAAGGTTCAAACACTCCAAAATACTAAAACTCACATAAAAACAAAATGAACATTTTGATGAACAAACTTTCATCCTTAGCAAGTAATAATTGACTCGATGTTGCTGTAGGAACTCTTTAAACAATGAACGAGAGGCATAAACATGTAAATGACCTGGAGGTCATTACACTTTAGAGTTTTTGTACTATGGCTTTTATTTTCTAGGGAGTTAATTCCACAATGCTTTTTTTTCATTATTGATTGAGTTTATAAGAAATTCATTTGCTATTATTTTAAAATCTATTTTTCTAGTGTGTATGTAATTATTTTGCTTCTAAAAAATTATCGATGGGTTAGATTGGGGTACATAATTGGTTATCCACCCCGCGGTTAGTGTGATTTTCACTCATGATTGTCTAGGTTGTGACAATCAACCTAAAAATCATACGAGTTTACATGCCCAAAAGTTGTAGTGTTTCTAATGTGAATATTGTGAAGTAAAAACTGATTATATATTTCAAATTCAACTTAAAAAATTTGTTAGTATTAGAAGTAAAATTTAGCTTGACATCTAAATCATGTTCACATGAAAAGAGAAATTATGAGAAATTGGCATATTATCTACATCCTAAAGTAATAAATAATAACTGACCAAACATTAATTTTTAAAAACGTCCAAATATGGAGTGTAAAATTGTCATATTTTAAAAAGAGTATATTTAACATTAATTATCATATTAAATGGTTCATCACCTATATTCAATAATATTTTCCTATTCTTGATTTTGTTTTCTATATATATGTCACATTATTTTATACGTCAAGCAAAATTTCTTCTTAACTCTCATTCGGATGATTTTGTTTTGAATAAAAATGATTTCTTTACACCTTCATATATATCTGGCTTCCTCATATCTTGAAATAAACACCTGTCGCGAAATAGTCCCGTTTGTGCCTATTATCAGTAGGGCTCAAACAACGGTATGTCATCTTCTATCATAGTTTAAGTTCTCAATTTTTTTATTTGTTAATTGAGATGCATGAACCATTAGAGAAATTTTTGGGTAAAGTTTTTTTTAATTGGTTTTTGGAACATACAGTCGTCCTTATTATAATTTATAAAAATTGTTCACCAATAATTCTGTTTTTGTGAATATATTTTTACCTGATTGTTTCTTTGTGATTGTTAATCTCTAAAACCGTTTTATATGAACAATTTCAGAAAGCAAAAGAAAGTATGAAATTTCTGAGAAGACTCATTGTTCCATTTCTTTTATTTAGATAAGTCGAAATTACAAAATTAAAACAAATGAGAGAATTTTCTTTACCTTTTTTTTCTTTATTATATTATAAAAAATAATATGTTTCATAAACAGGTTCAAAAATACAAACTCTTTAACAGAAAAATTATACTAGCACCCACTCCAATATAAATTCATCCAGTAAAAGTAAAATTTCGACAACTTTATTCCTTATATTCCCCTTGTCTCGTGATTTAATTTTTTATGATACTTTTACATTCTAGGTTATTAAAAAAATTTAGGGGCATTTAATAACACTTGATGTTTGTGGCATTTGACGTTTGTTCCCCCCCCCCCCCATGGGCGCATAGATATGAAATTTTTTACTTTTTGTACGAGATTCGATATACCCTTTTAACTTTGCGAGGATGGTCAAAAATAACCCTTTATAGATTTTACATTACTATAAATTTATGATATTTTATTTTTAGTGAATTCATCCGAAAGGATATATCTGCTCATTTGGCTCAAGGTAGGGATGATGAACAGGAGAAGGCCGTAATACATCTCCATCATCATTCTCCCCCGGGGCTGATTAATTAGGTTAAGGAAAATATGAGGCGATCCTATGGTAAGCAATTTTTTAGCGAGAGCATAACAACTTTAATTTGAAAATTTTAAGGGTATATCACGTATTTTAACTTAAAATTTATGTTAATTTGAAGTCTAGAATATGAAATTGCAATCATATTAACTTGTACATTCCCTTCTAGATTTATAACATGGAGTCAATATTATAGTAATGCATTATTAAAAGAAACACATAGATAATCTAGGATGTCATTTTGTCAAAAAACATATAATCTTAGATTTGTAAATACAATGGTCAGGTAGTAGGAAAATAAGGCTCATGATTCTAAACATATGTCCTTTGTTAAATAGGATGAGCTGCGACAATTTTAGGTAGAAATAAAAGTTGTATAACGAATCTCTATTTTATTTTCTGTTTGTGAATTTTTTTATAACAATTATTATGTAATACATTCCTTAACATGAGTTACCTCATTTACTGTGTATATCATCCCAACTCATAAGGTTGTTCCATGCATCGTTGAGAAAATTTTCAGCCTCCCTCGTTCCGTTGTGTTTATTTGTTTCAGATTGTCCCTCTGAGATTGAAGAGTCTTTTTCTCTTTTCTTGGGTTTCTTTTCTCCAATCCCTACCTTAAAATTCAATTAGAAAACCCTTTTAAAAATAGTGTACTTTTCATTGTGCTTAAAATGAGAATAAAGATACCATTGTCTAGTAAAGGTTATTGTAAATTATAATATGTGAAAACAATTTCTTGTAGAAATAATTACAGGAAGAACACATACATAAGGCCAATGTGGTTTAACCCTTTTCCAAACCCCTAATATGTTGGAAATGTTTCTTTTTGTTAGAAGTGATATTTAAAAATGTAATTTTTTGACTGTAGTAAATTAATTTGTGTTTGATTAATCAATTTGAGAAGAATATTTTTATCAATATTTAGTGCTCAGCTAAAACCTTAAAAAGGTAAGAAGCTACTTATTTAGCTTGATTCTAAAAATGTGAAACTACTATACTGCAAGAAAGTCCTTATTTATTCTTAATATGGTTACCAAATAATTTCGCTCTCTGAATATGTATATTCAGTGTCAAGAGACATAAATAAATTGGCTATCATTAAAAAAAAATGTTAAGCAATAACTACAACTTACGATTGACTCTATTACTGTATTGGTTTCTTGTTGAACTTCTACCTTCAAATTTTCAAAACCATAGAATATATTTCTTCTAACATCCCCCGTAGATCGGCACATAGTGTGTTTCCTCTTATGGATGTAAAACTAGAATCTAAGAAAATTTTTCTTAATTTCCATAAAGAAATTAAATTACAAAGTAATATAACCCAAAAAATAATAATCAAAATCATAAGAAACATGCTAATAATATTAAATTCATGCAAAAACAAATGCTACCATATTTAGTTTTGTTTAAAGGCAATAGTATACAGAAAATGAGTGAAACTAAATTATAATACGATTGGAAATGACAATCACAAATTCCAATTGCCAAGGATGACATAAAGAAAAATTATACATAATAAGGGTGTATCAATAACATTATTTTAAATAATAAAAATAGATAGGTAAATGTCATTATACTTCAGGAAAGAAGTAAGACTGGATATTCTGATATAAGAAAAAATTATTAAATAACATATATTACCGTTTCACATTTTCCATTTTGACGTTGTCTCCTATAAGCTCTCCATCCATGTAGCATGTCATAATATTTGCAATTAGGTCCGTAGGGCTCAGCTGTCTCGTCTTAATTCTAGAATTTCTGTCCATAATGAAATATTAAAATAGTTAGGTCTCTCCATATATTGAACATCATCTTTTTATAATATTTTGCCATAATATTCATATTTTTCGAAATAATTTTTTATTTTCGGTATATTATACATTTTTATTACAATGTTTCACAATAGATATAATGATAATATATCAAGTCAAAGGAAGATATTATAGAAATGTATAACAATATTAGCGTCTTTTACATAAAATATAAAAACTTAGTAATCAAATATGCTAACTTTTTTTATTTTAATGTTGTAAAGGTTCTCTGCACCTGTAGAAGAGACGATAATGAAGTCAACAAATGTATTTTCTTTGACTTTGGTAGTAACTAGCACTTTCTACTTCCTTGTAAAATTTTGGGTTACTTCCATTGTTCCAACATTATTCTGCACATAAGAAAATATGTTAATGTTTTGTTAGTAAAAATGAAAAATGAGAATCTTTAGTTCAATTAATTATAAATACATACAAATGTTATTTTTGATACAAAGGAACTAAGAAATCAAGTTCACATCGAATGAAGTAAGGGAAAAATATTTTTGCGTAACAAGAAACTAAGAGAATTTATTCGCGTGAAAAATTTGAAATAAAAAAATAATTCTTTCAATAATTAGTTCTATTTACACTTAAAAATTTTCTGTTTCATATGTAATAGAAACACTAGAATTCTCCCCCTCACATTAAAAATTATGCTTCAAAATATAAGAAATCCTTCAACAAACTATTCTCAATCATCACCAAAAAATACCATATTTATACTCTCTTATTTTATTTTCTTATCAAATGAATATGAAAAAAATTTAATCTCTCTCAATTAAGTGATATTTAATATAATAAACTTCAAACCAGTTAGTATTTGAAAATATTCCGCCTAATTCTCTATCATGCTTAATAGTTAGCTCACTATGTAAATAAGTTGAAGAGAAAATCAACAATAATAAAGATAAAATACTTATACTTTAATTTAAATTAATTATAACTACTCCAATTTTAGAAAACCTCACAAATATTAAAATAGAAGTTTAGCTCTCACTTGCTCAACACGTCGATGCGCCACCGGGTTGACCCCTTTCTTACAAGAATGGGGAGTGCCGATGGATGCAAAGATGAAGACTCTTCAACGCCAATTTGGGGGTACAAGAGATAGTTTGATCGTAAGACTTTCTCTCATATCCCACTCCCTTCCATGAGATAGTCAATTTTAGCATCTTTGAAGAATCATATTGAGAAAAAGAAAGAAGTCGATCATTGAATTGATTAACCTGAGATGAGAAATCTATCATGTTAGAGTTCTACAATTCGGGTTCAGAGCGGAGTTTTAAGACAATAAAGAAGTGGTGCAGAATGTGATACTAGGAGATGGAATGCAATAAAAAAAAGACAGGGAACGGGTTACCTACTCTTAACGGTAAAAGCGAGCCCCGTTATCTTATTCTAAATTAAAGAATTCAGAATCAATCAAATCTCCCCAAGTAGGATTCGAACCTACGACCAATCGGTTAACAGCAACAGCTCTACCACTGAGCTATAGAGGAACAATAGGAGATTTGATTTCATAGAGTTCAATTCCCGTTCCCAACCCATGACCTATATGAGCTCGAATCTTCCTTCGTAACTCCCGCAACTTGTTCATAGTGGCTCCCTTACATGCCTCATTTCAAAGGGAACCTCAAAGTGGCTCTATTTCATTATATTCCATCCATATCCCAATTCCAATCATTTATTATCCCTCTGGTGTCATTGACATAACAGATGTCGTTTCTAGTCTATCTCTTTCTATTTCTTTTCTACATATGGAAAATTTAAAAATCATCATATAATAATCCAGAAATTGAAATAGAAAAGAAATAAGGGAGGTTTGTGATGATTTTTCAATCTTTTCTACTAGGTAATCTAGTAACCATATGCATGAAGATAATCAATTAGGTTGTTGTGGTCGGACTCTATTATGGATTTCTGACGACATTCTCCAGAGGGCCATCCTATCTCTTCCTTCTCCGAGCTCTTATTATTGAAAAAGGAACCGAGAAGAAGGTATCAGCAACAATTGGTTTTATTACAGGATAGCTCATGATGTTCATATCGATCTATTATGCGCCTCTGCATCTATAATTGGGTAGACCTCATACAATAACTGTCCTAGCTATACCATATTTTTTGTTTCATTTCTTCTGGAAAAATCACAAACACTTTTTTGATTATGGATCTACTACATAAAATTCAATGCGTAATCTCAATATTCAATGCGTATTCCTGAATAATCTCATTTTTCAATTATTCAACTATTTCATTTTACCAAGTTCAATGTTAGCTAGATTAGTCCGCATTTATCTCTTTCGATGCAACAACAAGATCTTATTTGTTACAAGTGGTTTTGTTGGTTGGTTAATTAGTTACATTTTATTCATGAAATGGCTTGGATTTTTGTATTAGTCTGGATATGGCAAAATCATTCTATTAGATTGAATAAGTACATTCAATGTAATAAGTACCTTGTATTGGAATTGACAGAAGAAGGATGGAAAGTGAGGAAGAAAGAAATGTAGAAATAGAAACTACTTCCAAAATGAAGGGGACTAAACAGGAACAAGAGAGATCCACTGAAGAAGATCATTATCCTTTTCCTTCCCTTTTTTTGGAAGAAGGGTTGGATCCGGACAAAAAATTGAAGAAACTAATGATATACGAGTGATTGGAAAGGACAAAATAAAGGATAAATTCTACTCTCACCTTGAAGAGAAAGGCTATAAAAATATTAATACTAGTAATAGTCCAATTTATAATTATCAGGATTCTTATCTGAATAATAATAATACGGGGAATCTAGAAAATTTTAAATTGCAAATGCTTGATAAAAAAAATTGAAAATCAAGAATTTTTGATTCAAAAAGTCTAAAAAAGTAAGTGATAAACTAATAAAAGACGGAAACATAAGCTAAATACAAGAAAAGATAAGAAGAGATGTGTCCGCCCCCTACATATTTGATACCTTCTCCTACAATGAAAATAATAAGCCCAACCCCGTTAGTCATCCCACCAATTACTCGTCGATCTACAAAATGAGTATATTGAGCTAATCCTCTTATCCCACCAACAAAGAATCTTGTATAAAAAGCATCTATGTAAGCACGATTATATGACCAATCCTATATGCCATTTAGAATTTTGTCCCACAGAATTCTCTTAGGACCCTTTTTAACAGAAGAGTTAATGATCAAAAAAAATTTTAAAGAAGAATAAATGGGTTTATATAAAAAGGATTCTATAAATATTAGGAAGTAAGATATATTGATTGAAACAACTGCATTCTTTAAAAATTCATTCCAATCCAGCGAATTATTCGACTTTGGATGCAAAAGATTTATAGATGGAGCTAACCATTTCGATAAGATATCCAAATTAACTCCTTCATGTTTGAAAGGAATTCATATAGCTCCAACAAACAAAGTAAAGAGCCCTAATACATATATTGGGAATAGCATAGTATTGTCCGATTCATACGGATAGGAAGAAACCACTTTATTCTTAAAATAAACAATAGTCATAAAAGGTCATGTCACGTTTCTTCAATTATTAGCCATTGGATATTTACTTTTTGAAAAAATTTGTACTTTGATTATTATTCATTTTTAATAAACAAGAGTTTTTCTTAACTCTGTTTTTATCCCATAGAGATATTAAATAGAAGGGTATTTTTTGTTTCCCACCATAATTTTGAAAATGAGCGTTTAAATTCCATTCAAAAGTAAGAAAGTAGATCTGAAACATATAAAATGCGGTTAATCCCGCCGTTGCCCAAGCTATTATTGCGATAATTGGCGAATACAACGATTCTCCAGGGAAATATGTTGGTCTAGCAGAAACAATTAGAGGATTTAGCTTTATCCTTTCCGGAGAATAAGATGGTTTTCCTGAAAAAGCCTTTTATTTGGTAGGTACTATCGATGAAGCTACCGCGAAGTCTATGAATATAGAAATGGAGAGCAATTTAAAGAAATGACCTTAAATCTTAGTGTACTAACCCCTAATTGAATTGTTTGGGATTCAGAAGTGGAAGAAATTGTTTTATCTACTAATACTGGTCAAATTGGCATATTACCAAATCACGCCCCTATTGCCACAACTGTAGATATAGGGATTTTTAGAATACGACTTAACGACCAATGGTTAACGATGGCTCTGATGGGTGGTTTTGCTAGAATAGGAAATAATGAGATCACTATTTTAGTAAATGATGCGGAGAAGGGTAGTGACATTAATCCACAAGAAGCTCAACAAACTCTTTAAATAGGGGAAGCAAATGTGAAAAAGGCTAAAGGAAGGAGACTAAAAATTGAGGCAAATCTAGCTCTCGGACGAGCTAGAACATGGGTGGAGGCTAGTAATTTGATTTCATAACTAGTTGGTACGTTCGAATAATAAAATGAAGTTCTCTTTCTAATTCTATTTAGATTCAGTCGGGTGAGTACAATCAAATACAATAAAACAGAATCCTATTTTGATGCAAAAATTCAAATTAAAAAATTAAATAGAAAATATACAAAATTTAAAAAAAAAAAAACATTACTAAAGGTGGGTTGGAAACCTTATTAGATAGCATTGACTCTGTTATCTAAAAAGTTTTACCTACTATTGGATTTTAACCAATGACTCCCGCCGTATGAAAGCATTACTCTAACCACTAAGTTAAGTAGGTCATTTATTATCCCAAAGAGAACCAAACGAAACCCATCCTGTCGATGGATTATAAATATGATATTACTTATAAGCAATACTAATATAAGGAACACCACTTAAAAAGATCAAAGATTCTTGATGTTGGATCATGAAATATTTCTCTTGACAAGAATTTACCTACATGATAAAATATGTATCACAAGCACTAAGGGCTACAACTCATTTGGTAGAGCAACTCGTTTACACGCGCGCCAATGTTTTTCAAGGGAGTTCATCATACAATCAGAAAAATTGATCTTGTTGAGAAATCAATGTCTTACTCCATAACTTTGAGGGAACCATAGCCTGACAAAGGGTTCGGTCACATTTGGACGCCCATTAGGAGGTGCAATGGCAGACCCCATCAGTTATTTGAGATCTTCATAAGGTCAATACCCAGTCTATTCAATGCTAGGCCATAATGAGCATATGGACCTCAAAAAATCTCTTTTCGTCATATGAACTTTAAGGTGTATGAAGTTTCATATTTGATTTTTAAGCAGAATGATAGAGACTTCATTTAACTTAGGTTGATCTAGGCCAGAGACAGACCTACATCAAGATAATCCCACCTTTGAAACACTTTGGTAATGCTCAAAAATAATGAATAGAGCACATGGAGCCATTTCCTTATCTTTTTTTATGTCAAGAAAAAAAATGGCAGTCTAACTGATGTTTAGATCTGTTAATGAAGGACCCCAATGCAAAAAAAAATTCATGTTGGGTCTTTGAAACAGTTCAGATCATTTTAATAATAAGAAGTATAATTTCTTTTACCGAGAAAGTCTACGGTTCGAGTCCGTATAGACCTATAAAAATGAAAAATGCAAAAAAAAATTTGTATAATTTGCATTTCGTCATTATTATTTCTTGCTTGTGACTAAATGAAATCCAATTATTCCTATAAGTTTACTCACGGCAATCGTTTAAGTAAATGAAGGAAGAAACACATATCAATGGATCCAATAGATATTGATTTTTGCAATTGAAGATAAACAAACCAACATTTCGTCATTAATCTTCGGAGGCGAATTACATATTCATTTAAACAATAAAAGAATTAGTGAGACTCCCTTTCTTTTGATATCCCCAATCTTATTGAATTTTGGAAGTCAACTCATATCACGGGCCTGGTGAAATGCATAACTACGACGAGGATTTCACATGGATTTAGGAAAGGCCTGCTGTATTTGTGTACAAGCTAAAGTTTTTTGAAAAATTACTATCTTTGGTCACTTTCATTGTCAAATAGGATTTTCTTTCGTATACCTTACTTACCTCGACCTAGCTAAGCGCAACAAAAAAAGGTAGTCTTCTTTTTCTGTATTCAACCAAGAAAAACCCCTCCACCTGGATTCGATTCCTAATACTAGTATTAAATATTTATTCAATAATAATAAAAGAAATATACCAACATAAGATCATCTAAATCTTGAGATGGCAATTCCTACACATTCTCCTCTATTTGATTACGTGTTCTATTCTAAATAACTAAGAAAAAAATAAAAATAAAGACCTCCAGATTCTATTTATACAAATAAATAAAAATCTTTAAAGAATTTATAATTAAAGGAGAAATCAGAAAAGATAAAGAAGAAATCAGATAAGTAATTAATTTAGAATTCCCCGTCTTTAGAGAAAAAAAAGGAGAAACAGGAGAATTTGTCGAAGAGTAATATATAGTTAGAAGTTTCTACAAACTAAATAAAATGGAAATAAGTATAATGGAAATAAAATTGGGTTCCAGTTGATGAATCTTGCAATGAGATATGCCCTACAATAAACTAATAAACAAAGCAAACTAGTCGGTTCGACCAAAATGAATTCTTGTTTTGACTAAATAGTTATGGATGAATTGACCATTCCAATTTTAATCGACCAATTGAATCCGGTATATTTTCCACGTTCTTAGGAGTGCGTTTATGTTTCTGCTTTACGAATATGATTTTTTTGGGCATTTCTAATAATATCCATCCTTGTTCCTATTCGGCATTTTTCATTTCCAGAGTGTTAGCCCATATCATCAAAGGGCCAGAGAAACTTTCTACTTTTGAGTCGGGTATAGAACCAATGGGCGATGCTTAGTTATAATTTCGAATCCGTTATTATATGTTTGATCTATTTTTTGTTGTTTTTGATGTTGAAACTGTTTTTCTTTATCCATGGGAAATGAGTTTCGATGTATTGAGTATATCTGTATTTATAGATGCTCCCATTTTCGTTCTTATGTTAATTATTGGTCTAGTTTATGCATGGCGAAAGGGGGCATTGGAATGGTCATAGCTTCTGAATATTCAGACAATAAAAAGAAAAACGGAAAAAATAAGATTAAGACAGTTATGAATTCCATTCAGTTTCCTTTACTTGATCCAACATCCCCATATTCAGTTATTTCAACTACATTAAATGATCTTTCAAATTGGTCAATACTCTCTAGTTTATGGTCGCTTCTCTATGGTACCAGTTGTTGCTTCATTGAATTTGCTTCCCTAATAGGCTCACGCTTTGAGTTTGATCGTTATGGACTCGTAGCAAGATCGAGTCCTAGACAATCAGATCTAATTTTAACAGCCGGAACAGTAACAATGAAAATAGATTCACCGACTACATTTCAGCCATCCAGAGATCTTGATCTATTTGAAAATTGCTAGAATTGATATATCAATATATCATGTTTCTGCGGGCATAAGAGTTTTTTCCTTTATGTTCGGTTGCAATCACATGTTATACTATACTCCAATAAATAGATATCAGTGTTATGATACAAGTCCACGTTTTTTAAAAAAATGGATTAGATTGGGTCCCAGCTGATCTAAACAATCTTGTTTTTTTGAACATAAACAAATAAAGAACCCATTGCAATTGCCGGAAAGACTAGGCCTACTTACGGCACAAAAATAGATGGAAGGTTAAAATTTGTCATAGAAGGGGTACCTCGATTTACTATTTGTATATGTTATTATGTTATTATATTAATAAAGATATCTTGTAATAATTATAATTAAATTAAGAATTTGAATTCTAATTAGATAATATTTATTATTAATAGAATTTGAATCTCTTAGTATAGATCGAAGTATCGATATATCTAAAGTAAACTGAGTACATATAATAAGAATAAGTGCAAAGAATGTAGAACTGTAGAACTAAATAAATGGAGTTATTCATCTCCTCCACGAGAAAGATATGCATGATAATAAACTTTATTATTTTTCTTCTTTTTTTTGTCTTTTGTTCTTGTCTTCTACTTTTCTAAAAATAGAAAAAGAGTTTTTTACAGATTATCGACGGATTCATTCGAATCCGACCCAACATGGATTTTTAGCTAAAATGGTTTTTCAATACATAGAAAAAGATACAAAACTCTATTATCTCTATTGAAATTTCAAATAATATACCTAAGACAAGACTAAATTCATTTTATTTTACTAATTTCATGAAAGGAAGAACTCACTCTTGGTGATAAAGGTTTCATGACTCGTAATCAGGAATATAGGTCAAAAAAGATTTATCCTCAATTTTTGTTTTAATTCTTTCTACAATTCGATCTTCTATCACCAAAGAAAAGGCCATTATTATCTTATTTACTTTGATTCCGATAAACTAACTACTTTTTGGTACAAACACAAAAAAAATAATTTAACTTAGTGCTCTACTTGATTTTGCTTGACTTTTGCTTCAAAGGAAAAAAGGTGTGGAGCATAAATAACTTACTCACAATGCTTTTTAAAAATTATGTGGTACAATTAGGTCGAATAAACCCTTCTAGAAAAGAATTCAGCTGCTTCTGAACCTTCGGGTACTGTTTTATTCAATGTTTGTTCAATTACTCTCTTAATTGCAAATGCAATGTAGGCATTGGGTTCGGCAATAATGATATCCCCCAACATACCAAAACGAGCTGTCACTCCACCAGTTGTCGGAGATTTAAGGATTGATACATAAAATATAATTTTAATTTAATTGATAATCATATAAAGCAGACGATATTTTAGCCATTTGCATCAAGCACAAACTTCCTTCCCGCATGCGCGCCCCTCCAGATGCACACACTATCATAAGAGGTAAATTTTGATTGGCAGCGTGTTAAATCTAACGGGTGATTTTTTCTCCGACTAAGAATCCCATACTACCCCCCATAAACTTAAAATACATAACCCCAATTGCTACAGGAATGTTGTTTAGTTGGCCTATGCCTATTTTAACAGCCTCGGTTAATCATGTCTTTCTTTGATAAGAATCAATACGGTCTTTATAAGGATCCTCCTCCGAATGAAATTCAATTGGATCCAGCGAGACCATGTCTTCATCCATAGAATCCCAAGTACCCGGATTGATCAAAAGTTCAATTCTATCCGAACTACTCATTTTCAAACGATATCCACATTGTTCACAAATATTCATTTTTTATTTCAAAAATTTCTTATAATTTAATCCATAATAATTTTCTCATTGAACCCACAAATGCTTGTATTTTTGAGTTACCTCGAGATCATTAGAACATTCTCTTATAGTTAAATCACTATCCTTTGTGTGAGTTCGTCTACTTGAACCCTCGTTTTCAATACTATTTATACTTTGACCACAACAATTTGCCCTATAAATGTAACTGTCACCATAACTCTCACTACTACTTATAATGGAGGTATCTATACAGATTTGAGACTGAAGATAATTATCAATGCACCTATTAATGTGATTATTTCAACTAAATTGAGTATCATACAAGTAAGACATGTAAGAATTATAGTAGGGATCTTCGCCCTAAATCCATTATTTAGATAACTACAAAAAGAACTTTCTAGTTCACTCACAAAAGAATGATCGTTGTCAACCTCAAAAATATGATTTTTCAATATCAAAATAGATAGAAAAGATCTTGATTGGATCCGCATATGTTTGGTAAGGAGAATAGTCTTATCCTTTGAGAATAATCAAAAATGGACAGTGTTCAATTGGAACATGAAAACGTGACTAATTAGTCCTAGTTACTCTTCGAGGCATAGTGGAAGAAGAAGAGGATTCTCGAATGAGGAAAAGGATCCAATGAATTCGAAAGAATTGAACGAGGAGCCGTATGAGGTGAAAATCTCATATACGGTTATATAGAGTGGCAGTAAGGGTGACTTATCTGTCAACTTTTCCACTATCACCCCAAAAAAACCAAACTGTGCCTTACGTAAAGTTGCCAGAGTACGATTAAACTCTGGATTTGAAATCACTGCTTATATACCCGGTATTGGCCATAATTCAGAAGAACATTCTGTAGTCTTAGTAAGTGGAGGAAGGGTTGAGGATTTACCCATTGTGAGATATCACATTGTTCGACGAACCCTAGATGCAGTCGGAGTAAAGGATCGTCAACAATGTTGTTCTAGTACATTATAGATTCATATCCAAGACCTGTATCATTTTATAATGCCATGTGAATCGCTAGAAACATGTGAAGTGTATAACTAACCAAATAACGAATGTTTCGTAAGGGGAGTGGAGCCGGCTACCATGAGACAAAACATCTTCTTTCTAAAGAGATTCGATTCGGAACTCTTATATGTCAAAGTTTCACTATTTAAATAATTTCAGAGGTTTTACCTAATTTTGTCGGTGTAAACAAAAAATTTGAAATACCTCGACTTTTTCAGAACACGTCCGAGTCAAATAACAATGATTCAAAGCACTTCTATTTACACAATTATGGATACCCAAGGACTCAATTGTATGGATATGTAAAATACAGGATTTCCAATCCTAGCACGAAAGGGAGGGAAACGGATACTCAATTTAAAGTGAGTACATAGAATTCCGTACTCGATCTCATAGATACATATAAAATTATGCGGAAAGCCGTGTTCGATGAAAGTCGTATGTACGGCTTGGAGGCTAATCTTTCATATCTTTCGAGATCCACCCTACAAAATGGAGTAAAAAAAACCAAAAATAATTGATTTTATCCCTTATAAAAAGATAACTGATTCTTGAACCGCTTTCATGCTCATGTCACGTCGAGGTACTGTTGAAAAATAAACAGCAAAATCCGATCCAATTTATCGTTATCGATTAGTTAACATGTTGGTTAACCTTGTTCTGAAACACGGAAAAAGTCATTGGCTTATCAAATTATCTATCGAGCCATGAAAAAGATTCAACAAAAGACAGAAACAAATCCACTATCCGTTTTACGTCAAGTAATACGTCGAGTAACTCCCTATATAACAGTAAAAGCAAGACGTGTAGGTGGATCGACTCATCAAATTCCCATTGAAATAGGGTCAACACAAGGAAAAGCACTTGCCATTCGTTGGTTATTAGTGGAATCCCAAAAACGACCATGTCGAAATATGGCTTTCAAATGAAGTTCTGAATTAGTGGATGTTTCCAAAGGAAGTGGGATGCCATATGCAAAAAGGAAGAGACTCATAGAATCGTAGAGGAAAATAGAGATTTTGTACATTCTCGTTAATCCATGAACAGGATCTATACATCTCGATCGGAAAAGAATCAAGAGAAAAAAGAGAATCAGAATTGATCGATAGATTTCTCGAAACAAAAGAAAAGTAAATGAAAGATGAAGCATAAATCATGGATCAACTAAGCCCTCTCTGGGAATTTCATAAAGAGGAACCTCATGTTAATACCATGGAATAAGGTTTGATCCTATTCATGGAGATTCCATAACTATTCAAAAAATTGAAAGTTCGACACAATTGGTATTTTTTTTGAAAATTGGAAGTAGTTACTAATTCATGATCTGGCATGTACAAAATGAAAACTTTATTCTCGATTCTACAAGAATTTTTATGAAAGCCTTTCATTTGATTCTCTTCTATGGAAGTTTGATTTTTTCAGAATGTATCCTAATTTTTGGCCGAATTTTTTTTTGATGATCGATTCAACCTCTGATCAAAAAGATATACCTTGGTTATATTTCATCTCTTCAACAAGTTTAGTAATGAGCATAACGGCCCTATTGTCCCGATGGAGAGAAGAACCTATGATAAGCTTTTTGGGAAATTTGCAAACGAACAATTTCAACAAAATCCTTCAATTTCTTATTTTCTATGTTCAACTCTATGTATTCCTCTATTCGTAGAGTACATTAAATGTAAAGAAATGGCTATAACAGAGTTTCTCTTATTCTTAATAATAGATACTCTAGGGGGGATGTTTTTATGCGCTGCTAACAATTTAATAAATATCTTTGTAGCCACACAATGTTTTATTTTATGCTCCTACCTATTATCTAGATATACAAAGAAAGATTTACGGTCTAATGAGGCTACTATGAAATATTTAGCCATGGGCGGGGCAAGCTCTTCTATTCTTGTTCATTGTTTCTCTTTGCTATATGGTTCATCTTGGGGAGAGATTGAACTTCAAGAAATAGTAAACGGTCTTATCAATACACAAATGTATAACTCCCCAGGAATTTCAATTACCCTCTTATTCAATACCGTAGGAATTGGGTTCAAGATTTCCCCAGCCCCTTCTCATCAATGGACTCCTGACGTATACGAAGTAGTGCAGTTCGTTCGAGAAATTCCTACCTCTCAATCTATATCTGAGATGTTTGGATTTTTTAAAACTCCATGGACATGCAGAAGAGAAATGTTATCCCCACTCGTACCAAGGCAGAACTTTTACTTGTTGAAATAACAATTAAGGTGAAGCAGGGTCAAGAACAACGAATCTCTTTATGATAAACATATCCTTTTGCAAGTTCGTTATTACGGGTAGTTCCTACAAAGGATCGGACTAATTACGTATACAATACATGAATTCTTGATGTAGATGCTACATAGTTGGTTCTCATCCTTAGAGACTACGAGTGCAATAATAGCATCCGTCGACAAAAGTATCACCCGAAGATTATCATCTCGTCGTTATTGAGAACGATTGAAATCAGATGGTTCTATTTCTCAATCTGTCTGACTTGCTCCTACGAAACCAAGGTCGAAAAGATTGCAAAAATCAATCATTCACAACAACTGATGAAGGATTCCTCGAAATGTTAAGGATTATTAATCCTTTTTAGAAATTGAATGGATTCTGTCTTATACATACGCGAGGAAGGTAATCAAAAAAGAAAGAAAATGGGTTCTTCTTTCTTTTATCACTTAGGAGCCGTGTCAGATGAATATCTCATGCACGGTTTTGAATGAGTGAAAGAAGTGAGGAATCCTCTTTTTCGACTCTGACTCTCCCACTCCAGTCGTTGCTTTTCTTTCTGTTACATCTAAAGTAGCTGCTTCAGCTTCAGCCGCTCGAATTTTTGATATTTTTTTTTCTTATCAAACGAATGGCATTTTCTTCTGGAAATCCTAGCTATTCTTAGCATGATATTGGGAAATCTCATTGCTATTACTCAAACAAGCATGAAACGTATGCTTGAATATTCGTCCATAGGCCAAATCGGATATGTAATTATTGGAATAATTGTTGATATGCAAGCATGATAACTTATATGTTGTTCTATATCTCCATGAATCTAGGAACTTTTGCTTGAATTGTATTATTTGATCTACGTACTAGAACTGATAACGTTCGTGATTATCCAAGATTATATACAAAAGATCTTTTTTTTGCTCTCTCTTTAGCCCTATGTCTCTTATTTCTAGGAGGTCTTTCTCCACTAGAATGTTTTTCGGAAAAATCTATTTCTTCTGGTGTGGATGGCAGGCAGGCCTATATTTCTTGGTTTTAATAGGACTTCATACAAGCGCTATTTCTATGTACTATTATCTAAAAATAATCAAGTTATTGATGATTGTACGAAACCAACATATAACGCCTCACGTGCGAAATTATAGAAGATCCCCTTTAAGATCAAACAAATCCATCGAATTGAGTATGATTGTATGTGTGATAGCATCTAGTATACTAGGAATATAAATGAATCCGGTTATTGCAATTGCTATGGATATCCTTTTTTAGCTTCTAGGGTCTATTTCTTTGTTCAAGGTCCCTCTTACTAACTGGAATCATATAATTAGTAGATCTGTTCCGCCAAAAATGGGAATGTACTAGGGTTATGAACTTATAATCTGATGATCGAGTCGATACCGTGATTATAAGTTCATTCCATACAGGGCCAGGTCGGAATAGGGTTATATACATTCTCATAATGAGAAGGGGCAATTAAGGCCTATCTAAATAGATACTATGTTTACATATGGATCCCTACATCGTTACAGTCCGTTTAGGATTAGATTTACGCGTATTAGGACCTGATTATTACATATCTCTATTGGGACCCTATTCACCTCTTTGAGTGGATCGAGAAATAGGTTGACTGTCCATCTTTTTGATATATATCATGCATTGCATTCTCCGAATAATTCAAATCGAAGCAATTGGATGTCCAACACGGGCCTATATGACATGACGGATCAATAGATACACCTTTGTTATATATTACATACATCACACTAGATAGATTAATATTCATGGAATACGATTCACTTTCAAGATGCCTTGGTGGTGAAATTGTAGACACGCGAGACTTAAAATCTCGTGCTAAAGAGCATGGAGGTTCGAGTCCTCTTCAAGGGAGCATTCTCCTGGAATTTAAAGAAATTCGGTAGCGGATCTCGAAATCCTGGTGATCTTCTCTATATAATTAATGGGTAGTGCTCTTTAAAATCATCCACCCGTAACCCAGAAGATAAAGTCCATTACATAGTCCAGGGATTGGCGACTTACCCATTTAGTGACTTTGGCAATGGACGTTCCCAAAATGGGGACTATCGGGTAAATTCAATATAATAGACGCCTATTGGCATACCACCTTCCTTCTCCTTTCAGGGCCTATCTGAAAGAGAATCCAGTACTTCTTGGTCGTGAATATCTGAACTGGTTGTTTGTTGTTCAAGAATTCTTGTTTAGGTAGTTCATACCATCCATACATAGTGTTTTGATCTAAGATTTAAATTCTTCTGTGTTTCAGCAGTAACATATTCTTCCATGGACCTAAGGTAAAAAATATGGAAGAAACAAGCTTTTTCACTACTCTACCACCCACTCAATTATGTTCCACATAATCCCTCTTTCATTTCCACATATCTTTCCGGCTAAGGAGTGGGAAATCTTTCTCCTGTTACATGAATCCAATTTTCATTTCATCAGGGAAAAGCAATCTTTTTCTCAACAATGTCTTTGGCATTTAATCCTATAGTGTTCCGTTATATAGGAACAGATTTGATAAATATTGATAACTCTCAGATAGAGTATTAGAATGGAATGATCCATTAGAGAATGAACTATTCGTTCTAAGCCATCTCTGACGATTAATCAACATTTCGAAGTGCTTTTCTTGCATATTCTTGATAAACAAGCGTTTATATAGAGATGTAGGAGGATCTTTTTGGGAAGTAAGAAGCGCCTTGGACATCTCTTCATCTGCAAAGAATACTCGATGTGAAAACATAGAGCCCGGGGGCTGATCTTTGAATAGGAAAATGAATGGATCTGCAGGGTCCCAAATGAATTGGCTTATTCGAAAAAGGCCTTGAGATCTATCTCGTGTCTTGTACTGCATGGTTCCACTCTACAAAAACCCCGAATTATTCTCTTGAAGCTCATCCTCTTCATCATATATGAACTGCTTGCCCAGAAATGAATTTTACCAATAGGGAAATCCCAATTCATTGGGCTTTTCAATACAATCAAATAGAAAGCCCCAAGGGCGCCATGTTATAGGATCCCAAACTATGTGATTGAATAATTCCTTCTCCCTCCCCTTTGTCAAACTCCAATTTATATTTTTCATAGAGAAATCTCTGATCAAGGATAGACCAAGAGACCTTTTTAATCATATCTAAGGGATTCCTCGGTTCGGGCAAAAGAAGCAATGTCACTCGATAATTATCAAACTGACTTCAATCTTTTTCTATCCGTGATGATCCCACCAGAGCGCCCTCTTCTTAAAATAGGCCATGAACTAGATCACAATCATTCTCAACGAGTCCCTAAGAAGTGATCCCATTTTTTTCATCAGGTACGGATAAAGACCAAAGATCTTGAGCGACCTATCCTGCCGAACAACTCAAAAGATAAAGAAGTATCGTTAATATCTTCATGCTCGTTCGATGTTCGAAGTACCATCTGTACAAATACAAATCCCCTTCGTTACATGATTTCTTCTTCATATAGATAGATATAGGATCTATGGGGCAATTACTTAGAAGTACATTTTGTGCTGCAGCCCTTCCTATCTGATAGAAAAGGATCCCATGATCCTGAACCGATCTTTCCTAGGATCGCAAGCCCAATTCACTACTCAAGAAGAAGAAGACCACTTATTTGTGGCAGCTTATTTTTCAACCTAAAAAAACTGCTTTTTGGATGATTAATAGTTGTTGTAAAAACCATACGACATATGAAAGAAATCATTTAAAAGAGTTCATTTCTATGGAAAATGAGAGAGTCAGAATCTGAAATGGTGATTGTATTCCTTTTAAAGGAAAATGGTTTGTTTCAATTAAAACAAATTTATGTACAAAAATAATTTTAAATGTTCTTTATGTGCCATATATAGATAAAACTTTATGTTTTATTGGTCAGTTAATATAAGAAGGATTTAAAGTATTAATTGGAGACAAATTTTATCAAATCTTTTATTCTACTTAGAAAGAGATTTTACAAGTTGAAATTAGAGGTAAGAAATTCTTATCTAATCCAACAAAAGGTGTACAGAAGCCTTGCAAGACAAAGGATGAATTAGCAGATTTGTTCACCAGGTTAAATTCATATGAGACTACAATTCACAATAGTTGATGCAAGAAGAACTGTTGAGAGTATGTATCAGGATATTGCATAAATAAATTATTTAGCTATTTTAGGCCTTTTAAATTACATAAACATAAATATTTTTATGTTTCAAGACTTGTTGGGGGATAAATGTCTTCATACTCAAAAGATGAAGAAGAATCGTTAATCTCTTCATGCTCATTCCAAGCTCGAAGTACCATTTGTACAAATTAGAATGACCTTCGTTACATGTTTTCTTCTTCATGTAAACAGATATAGGATCTATGGGGCAATTACTAAGAAGTACATTTTGTGCTACAACCCTTCCTATCTGATAGAAAAGCATCCTATCATCCTCAACCGATCTTACCTGGGATTGCAAATTGCAAGTTTGTCTATGAAGAGCGGATCTTATTGTATTAGTATCTATAATTGATTTCTTCTGTGTAATACTAATTGATAGGACCTCATTGGTATGTTCTACACGATCTCGTGCATTGGAACCCATGGTTATGGACCTGAATCCGTTAGTATGGAACATTTTCTTTTTCAAGTTAAATCCCCTAGTATATGAAAGAGTAAAAAAGTGCTTTCATTGTTGTAGAATAAGAAGTCTCTGTATCCTAATGCATGTATTAATTTATTCGGAGTTATTAGAGCGGGATCCTATTTTTGGGGAATATGAGCCGAAGCAATAACAAGAATATTTCATGTAGAACATCTTTCACAATCCCTGGAGAGATGGTTCACTAATAGACCGAGGGATAAGTCATTAGACTCATTCACGTCCATATCATGAATGTTTTGAATCCATATTATGCAAGGAGACATTGCTTTTGCTAATTCGAATTGAAGGATGATATAAAATCGGTCTATTTCCGGCATCATATCCATAGTTAGCCCATTCATCCTACTTAGCACTTCCAGCTCCGTATCAAGGTCATGATCGATATCGTCACTAGCATAAAGATTGTCACTATCATTAATATCGTCACTATCATCAATATCGATCTCATCAAGAAGAAAACCTTTAGACTGCTTATCCAGAAACTTATTCAGAAATACCGTAATGAAAGGAACATATGAGTTTGTCGCTAGGTATTTGACCAAATAGGATCGTCCAGTTCCTATAGAACCTATCACTAAAATACCCTTAGAGGGGGATAAGTCTAAGTGGAGCGAAAAGAGCTTTCCATGAGATGGGAAATGAAAACTATTTTCCCCACACTATGTTTGCGAATAAGTGATTGTCTGATAATGAGCAACGAATATCCGTCTTTCTGCTAAACAGGATGGATTGAACTCATAATTCATTAGATGCTTTTTATGAATGTCAACTAAGTATCGTAAGTAAATTGCTACCGGTTGTTCAATCATTTGATAACCACAGTCATTCTTTGATAAATGATCACTATTAGTCAGACTCAATAAAATTTGATCAATCCTATTTTCTGTCGTTAAGGTGGAGGACTAAACCAAGAATTCTCATTTTTCATCATCAATCAAATCACTGTTCGTGACCCAGGATTCTATTTTCTCATCAATCCATCCCCATTCACATTTTTCCTTTTTCTTATCAATGAATAGATCACATTACTTGTATGACTTATATGTCTCGTATTTCTTGAAAAAGTGATTCGGTTGATGGGATTTTGTATGAGATCGATGATCTCAGTGAGATTGATATTCGACTCTTTGTTCTTATAACGTATTGAGTTGACCCCATAAGTGGAACCAAGCATGTTGCCGCCAGAAGAAGAACCCCATATTTCTTCTAGAGAATCTCCTAATTGTTTTAATGCAACTAGAAAGAGATTCTTTAACCAGATTCTTTAACAATTTTTTCTGAAGAATTCTCCATGATATACCTGATCCATTCATAATATTAGGAAAAATGGATACAAATTTTTATTGCTAGTTAGTATTGGTAATAGGTCTTAAAATGTATCTAAAAATATCAAATTTAAATATTTATACCCTGTCGAAGTAAGGAAACATGGCATATATGTTTGGAATAGATTCCATTTTGAGAGAGTTGAAAAAGTACTATCTCGTTGAAAGCTTATATATGTCTTCCCTTTCTCAACGCATTTCATTAGACAAAGACACCATTTTTTCCTCTTTTCGGATGATAAATCTTTCTCAGATCATGGAGTGTGAATCAAACTTATGTTTGAATTGAAATTGAGATACTAATGCAAGTTCTTCCCTTCTGAATCAGATAGATTCATATCTAAAAGAGGATGACAATAAGTTCTTTTAAAATTGACTATTTGCCCCTTTGTTAAAGGTGTTCAAGAAATGTCTGCGATCGAGTAAATAGCTCTACGAACGAATGGATCGGATCGACTTGGAAAATGTAAAGATTTGTACAAGTTATACGTTTCGTCACCACTTTGTGGAAAATCGTTAGGTATGAATATGTTTGATACCTGTGAATCGATTGGTGAAATAGTATCTCTCCCCCAAAAAGCATGTTTTTTTTTATCGACGCACAAGGAAAATATTTTGTTGTGAATGAACAAAATAATGAGAAATTGTCCATACGTAAAATCCAAATTATTGATACGGGCCTTTTCCACAGGAAAGGGGAATCTTGTTTTCCAATAGAAGCACAAGTGATGTGGATTATTCAAAAATCGAAGGTTATTTGCTTTATAAAAAGTAGATATCAATGAACTTCTATGAAATGGTTTCACACGATTCTGCCTATTGTCTTGATCGTGGAATATCATTGAGAAATAGGAATTCGGGTTAATAAAGGATTTCCTGTGATTATTTCTGGTAGTGAAAGGGTCAATCATCCACTTTGGTATCTTACTGAACAAAACTGGTGATATTGTTCCGCCATTGATCCAGAATTTCGATTTTTGGGAAGTATCATGATCGTCCAATATGAAGGGTTTCAATTTTATCAAATGAACAATTTGAAGACCTATTGATTCTAACAACTTATTGCAGAGTTTATCATTCAAAACATTCAATTCTTCATATATGTAGATCTCGGAGCAACAACAAGATCTTATGTGTAACAAGTGGTTTTGTTGGTTTGTTAATTGGTCACATTTTATTCATGAAATGGCTTGGATTGGTATAAGTATGGATACGAAAAAATCATTCTATTAGATCAAATAAGTACATTCGAACTAATAAGTACTTTGTATTAAAATTGAGAAATTCTATGGCTCGGATCTTTAGTATTCTCTTATTTATTACCTATGTCTACTATTTAGGCAGAATACCCTCACCCATTCTTACTAAGAAACTTAAAGAAGCCTCAAAAATAAAAGAAAGGGTGGAAAGTGATGAAGAAAGAGATGTAGAAATAGAAACAACTTCCGAATTGAAGGGGACTAAACTTGAACAAGAGGTATCCACTAAAGAAGATCCTTATCCTTCTCCTTCCCTTTTTTGGAAGAAGGGTGGGATCCGGACAAAATCGATGAAACGGAAGAAATCCGAGTGATTGGAAAGGACCAAATAAATGATAAATTCCACCCTCACATTACAGAGACAGGCTAAAACAATATTTATATTAGTAATAGTCCAATTTATGATTATCAGAATTCCTATCTCAGTAATAATAACACGGGGAATCTAAAAAATTATAAATTGTAACTGCTTGATAAAAAAATAAAAATCAAGAATTTTTGATTAAAAAAGACTAAAAAAGTAAGTAATAAACTAATAAAATGATGGAAACATAAGCTAAATACAAGAAAAGATAAGAAGAGATGTGTCCGCCCCCTATATATTTGATACCTTCTCCTCCAATGAAACTAATAACCCCAATGTCGTTAATCATCACATCAATTACTCGTCGATAAACAAAATGAGTAAATTCAGCTAATCCTATTATCCCACCAACAATGAATCTTGTATAAAAAGCCTCTATGTAAGCACGATTATATGACCAATCATATATGCCATTTAGAATTTTGTCCGACAGAATTCTCTTAGGACCCTTTTTAACAAAAGAGTTAATGAACTCCAAATTTTTTAAAGAAGAATAAATGGGTTTATATAAAAAGGATGCTATAAATATTTCGAAATAAGTTATATTGACTGAAACAACTGCATCCTTTAAAAATTCAATCCAATCCATCGAATTATTCGACGTTTGATGCAAAAGGTTTATAGATGGAGCTAACCATTTTGATAAGATATCCAAATTAACTCCTTCCTGGTTGAAAGGAATTGCTATAGCTCCAAGAAACAAAGTAAAGAGCCCTAATACAAATATTGGGAATAGCATAGTTTTTTCCGATTCATACGGATACGAAGAAACCACTATATAATTAAAATGAGCAATAGTCGTAAAAGGCCGTGTAATCTTTCTTCCATTTTTAGCAAGTGAATATTTAGTTTTTGACAAAAAAAGAGTACTTTCATTATTATTATTTATTGTTAATAAACAAGAGTTTTTCTTAACTACGTTTTTACCCCATAGAGATATTGAATAGAAGGCGATTTTTTGTTTCCCACCATAATTTTTAAAATGATGCCCTTCAAAAGTAAGTTAATAAATTCGAAACATATAAAATGCGGTTTATCATGCCATGGCCCAAGATATTTATGCGAAAATTGGTGAATACAACCAACTATCATTAAGAATTTCATCTTTGGACCAAAAAAAAGCAAGAGGTGGAATTCCACAAAGAGAAAGTGTACCTAATAAAAATGTTATTTTGGTATTGGTACATGTTTTCTTAAACCTCCAATTCGACCCATATTTTGGCTTTTAGCTGAAGAAATCCAACAATAGTTTCCATTGAATGAATAATGGATCCGGATCCTAAAAATAATAATGCTTTGGAATAAGCATCAGTAATAAAATGAAATAAAGCGCTTCGACAAGACCCCATACCTAGAGCTAACATCATATAACCCAATTGAGACATTGTGGAATAGGCTAAAACTCTCTTATCGTCAGCAAGAGCTAAAGTAGGTCCTAATAATATTGTTATTATTCCTATAACCGATATCAAATACAGTACGTAAGGTTTAACTCTTAAAAGTGGAAGAAGCCGAGCTACAAGAAAAATTCCTGCCACTACCATAGTAGCAGCATGTGTAAGAGCCGTAATAGGAATAGACTCCTCCATGGCATCAGGTAACCATACATGAAGGAGGAGTTGGGCAGATTTAGCAACTGCACCGGGAAATAAGAGAACAACGCATAACATAACAAATAAAAAATTGAGCTCATTATTATAAATCAAATTATTGAATATTTCAAATAAATCTTTAAATTCGAAACTCCCCGTTATCCAATAAAAACCTAAAATTCCTAATAATAAACAAAAATCCCCTACACGATTAGTTACAAACGCTTTTTGACAAGCATTTGCCGCAATAGGTCGTGTAAACCAAAATCCTATTAATAGATAGGAACCCAACGCAACCAATTCCTAAAACATATAAATCTGTATCAAATTCGAACTAGTAACTAATCCCAACATGGAAGTATTGAAAAAACTAATATAAGCAAAAAATCTCAAATAGCCTTGATCATGAGCCATATATTTATCATTATAAATAAGAACCATAATTCCAACAGTAGTGAATAATATTGACATAATAGAAGTAAGTGCGTCGATCATGTATCCGAAGTCTAAAGAAAAATCATGATTAAAGATCCAAGACCATACATATTGATAAACAAACTGCTATTTATTTGCTGAATAGACATGTAAATTGAAAAAATCATGACTATGCGTAACAATAAAACACTCTGAAAAGCCCACATACGGCAAAACCTTTTTGTTGCCGTTGGAAAAAGAATAAGTCCCGCTCCTATTAACATAGGCATTGGAAGTGGGATAAAAGGTATGATCCACGCATATTCATATGTATGTTCCGTAAAAAAGTTTTGAATTCTTAATTAATTGTTTCCGATTCACCGGATCTTACCTCTTTTGAAAGGAGTCAATAAAAAGTAAAAATATGGACTAACTTAAACTAATTTAAAAACTAAATAGAATTTTTTATTCTTACTTATTGTGAGTCTTTGCTAAATACTTCAACTATTCAAATCACGAAGTTATGATTGGTCAAATGATATAAATGGGATTAATTATTAGTCTCCTTTGAAATAAGCCTATTTTTACCCAAGTTTGCCATGTGAATCGAACGGGGATTGAATTTTTTCATTTTCTGAAGTAAAACGCGGTTCTTCTCTTTAAACATTTGTAGGTATTTTAATGCATGTAAATAAAATGTTGAACCATAAATATAAATCAATTATTTTAGGGATTCGTTATTTTATTTTTATATTAATTTCAACAAATTTTCTTTCTTCATTTCTACACAACAGCCGATTATCAAATTCTATAGGTATAGATTTGATGAATCAAAAAGAATGTGAAATAAAGATACCAGTCAATAGAGAACCTTTTCTTTTTTACTATTATGAATTTGTTAGGGAATAGAAAAACTTGAAAAAAAAATATTGGCCTTCTTTTTTTATTTCTAGTATTCTGCAACTTTCACATAGCTTTTGACAATCTCGATAATGTTTTATTTGGGGAGGACACTATTAGCTCGAAAATAAATAGTAGTAAAAAGAATTCGTTTTGAACAATAGATTTCTTTCACATCCAGCTACAACAATCAGTAATATTTTAATTTCTAAATGACAATTCCAAAAAAATGCACTTCACCCTCAAAAAAGCGTATTCATAAAAATATTTGGAAAAGGAAGGGGTATTTGGTAGAATTAAAGGCTTTTTCTTTAGCGAAATCTCTTCGTAGCGGTAATTCAAAAAGTTTTTTTGTACGCCAAACAAAAATAAATAAGTAATAAAACGTTAGAATAACTTGAATCAATTTTAAAAAAAAATATTCAATTATTATCTAATCCATATATAACATAACTCTATTCGCTTTTCTGATTGATATAGAAAATAATAGAATTAGGAAATCCTCTATTTACTATTCATTGAATAATAACTTTTTTGTTGACAAAAGAATAAAGACCTTTTCTATTCCAATGTGGGGAGTTTTATTTTCCCCATTGACCTATTTGCAGAATAAAATGCAAATAAAATTCTATATTTGCATGTCTATAGAAGAACGTATATAAAAATCTTTAGTGAAAGTTAAGAACTCATTGAATGTAATTTATTCTATTTTGAAACATTTTTATTTTCTCGAACTTTCTCTCTTTTAATTTTCTCTGAATTATTATGTAGACCGCCATGTATATCTTTCCCTTAACCCAATAGAGAAAATTGCTTAATGAAATTTTGTATGACTAATTGTTAATTATTAGCGATGCAAAATTGGTTCTTTTCTTTCTATTTTGTCGGCTAAAACCCTATTTTGTTTTATTTTATATTTATGAAAAAAATAAGAAATTGCTGCTTACACAATAAAAACAAAAACTTTTTGAAATCTATTCCTTAATTGAGTATAGAACGGTTTAGTTACAAGAGTTGAATTCGAGGAAAGTAGAAAATATAGGAATGACTCAGGTTAAATAAAAAAAACGAAGAGTCTAAACTCAAATAAAAAATAATGAACCTTCAACCTCAAATTCCTAATTGAACAACTTTTTATTTGTATTGATCCATTTGAATCATTACTAAACTAAAATAGCTTATTCAATCTCTACGATTGCTTATTCATAGGCTATTATGAGTTCAAGACAAGTAGCTATGGTGAAATTCGTAGACACGCTACTCTTAGGAAGCAGTGCTAATACATCTCGATTCGAGTACGAGTGGCGGTATACCATCTTCTAAAAAGGATAAATAGATCCTATAATGAATTGAATTCCCGATTTCCATTTTCTCTTTTTTCCCTTTTTAGCATAAGGGATGAAAGAGAAAGAATACAAAAAGCGGATTCAATATTCGGGCTCAAGTTCGAATTAACTGAATATTAATCATAGAGGAATGGGGGTAGAATAGAAAATGGGAGTCTAGGGCAAGAGTATTATAAAAGATACTTAAATGATTACTTCAATTTGAAATATACTTTAGAGAAATCGTTGTATTTTACTATGACTCTTCTTTACTATTACTTTATTTCGTGATTTTAATCTTTTACTTTTAGAAATTGATTTCAAGTTAGTAATTTCTATTTTATCCTTTCTTTGTTTTTAATCGAAAATAGAAGAGTTGAGTAAATCAAAAATCCAAAGGAGGTTCATGGCCAAGGGGAAAGATGTCCGAGTAACGGTTATTTTGGAGTGTACTAGTTCTGTTTGAAATAGTGTTGATAAGATATCAAGAGGTATTTCCAGATATATTACTCAAAAGAACCCGCACAATACGCCTAATCGATTAGATTTGAAAAAATTCTGTCCCTATTGTTTCAAACATATGATTCATGGGGAGATAAAGAAATAGAACGAACCAAGTACCTGTGTCTTACCCTTTCAAGGAAGGGGAAAAAAATTACATTTTATATATAACATATTTAAATCGAAAATAAACAAATCCTATTTTTGAAAAATCCTATTTTGAGTGGATTTAAAATGAATTAGAATTAACAAATAGGACTTTAGGGATAAGGAATAAATTAAACAAACAAACAAACCATGGATATATCCAAGCTACCTTTTCTTAAATTCAAGCGTTCTTTTTGTAGGCGTTTGCCCCCGATTCAATAGAGGGATCGAATTGATTATAGAAACATGAGTTTAATTAGAAGATTTATTAGTGAACAAGGAAAAATATTATCAAGACGTGTGAATAGATTGACCTTGAAACAACAACAATTAATTACTCTTGCTATAAAACAAGCTCGTATTTTATCTTTGTTACCTTTTCTCAGTAATGAGAAACAATTCGAAAGAACCGAGTCGACCGCTAGAACTACTGGTTTTAAAGCCCAAAATAAATAGGCTTACTTTTTCTTCACTTAAATCATAATTACAAGAATCTGGATTTGAGTGAATCTAGAGTTGAGTATCGTGTCCTAAGAAAAAAATGAATCGGAAAAAAAGAAATTTGTTATTTTTGAATTGAACGTGTTCCTTCATTTGACTAATTTAGTATATTTTCTATACAAATTTCTAATCTACCTTCCCGGAGGTAATTCTCCGGGTAACTCCATTTCAACTATTCTGGTAGATTCTTTCCAATCTACTTCCTTTATGATTTCGTTCGAAATTATATAAAGACAATTCCTATTTGATATAGCTATTTGTGCAAGTATTTTGCTGTAAAGAAGAAACTGTCTCTTGTACAGATCATTTATTAATCTACTATAAAAATAGGATACTCCCCTTTCGCAAATTACTGTGTTTATCCTAGTGATCCACAAACGCCGAAAATCTCTCTTTTTCCTATCCCTATCCCGATGAGCCAAAACTTAAGCTCTTATTTTCTTTTGAGTAATAGTTATAGTAAGACTTGAATGAGCCTCTCGAAAGCTTGATGCAAATAAACGATTTTTTGTTCTACGTCTTCGAGCTCTTTATCCCCGTTAAATTCTGGTCATTGAATAAATGAAACTTTGACGAATAACTAACTGATTGCCTTTCTTTCAGTTATTCTTATCCCCCTTCCAAGTCTATAAATAACAAAATGGAGTTTTTTAATGTATAAAATCAAAATTCCAAAGGTTTTGGCTACTCTAACCTTCCCGACCACGATTTTTTTTAGGTATTTCACTGCGAAGTATGACAGAACTAAGAAATTGTATTTTCCTAGGTATAAAAAATATAGTAAATAAAACAAATAGTGGGTTCCTTTGTTTCTATGGTTACTTCTTATACATTTCATTTAGGACCCTGCAGATCCACTCTTTTTCCTATTCAAAGATCAGCCTCCTGGCTTTCTGTTTTCACATCGAGAATTATTTGCAGATGACGAGATGTCAAAGGGACTTCTTATTTCCCAAAATAGATCCTCCTACATTTCTATATAAACACTGGTTTATCAAGAATACGCAAGAAAAGCACTTCAAATTGTTGATTAATCCTCAGAGATGGCTTAGAACTAATATTTCATTATCTAATGGATCTTTCCGTTCTAATACTCTATCCGAGAGTTAGCAGTATTTATCAAATTTGTTCCTATCTAACGTAACGCTATTGGATCAAATGCCAAAGACATTGTTGAGAAAAAGAAGGATTTTCCCGGATTAAATGAAAATTGGATTCATTTAACAGGAGAAAGATTTTCCATTCCTTAGCCGTAAAGATATATGGCCATCAAAGAGGGATTAAGTGGAACAAAATTGACTAGGTTGTAGAGTCGTGAAAACGCTTGTTTCTTCCATATTTTGGACCTTAGCTCTATGGAAGAATATCTTACTGCTGAAACACAGAAGAATTGAAATCGTAGATCAAAACACTATGTATGGATTGTATGAACTGCCTAAAAAAGATTTCTTGAATAACAAACAAGCAGTTCAGATATTCACGACCAAGAAGTACTGGATTCTCTTTCGGATAGGCCCTGAAAGGAGAAAGAATGCTGGAATGCCAATAGGAGTCTATTATATTGAATTTACCCGATAGTTCCCATTTTGGGAACGTCCAGTGCCAAAGTCACTGAATGGGTAAGTCGCCAATCCTTGGACTATGTAATGTACTATATCTGCTGGGTTACGGGCGGACGATTTTAAAAAGGACTCCCCATTCATTAGATAGAGAAGATCACTAGGATTTCGCGATCCGCTGTAGAATTTCTTCAAATTCTAGGAGAATATGCATTGAAGAGGACTCGAACCTCCACGCTTTTTAGCACGAGATTTTGAGTCTATCGTGTCTACCATTTCACCACCAAGGCATCTTGAAAGTGAATCCTATTCCATGAAGATGATATCTATCTAGTGTGATGTATGGAATATATGACAATGGTGGATCTATTAATCGGTCATGTCATATAGGCCCGGGTTGGACATCCAATTTTACTTCGATTTGAATTATCCGGAGAATGCAATGCCTTATATATATCAAAAAGATGGACATTCAAAACTATTTCTCAATTCATTCATAGAGGTGAATAGGGTCCCAATAAAGATGTGTAAAAAGCAGGTGCAATTGCGTATTCCTAATCCTAAATGGAATGTAACCATGTAGGGATCCATATGTAAACATAGTATGTATTTAGATAGGCCCAAATGGCCCCTTCTCATTATGAGAATGTATATAACCCTATTTCATGCTGGTCTGGTATGGAATGAACTTATAATCATGGAATCGACTCGATCATAAGATTATAAGTTCATTACCCTTGTCCATTCCATTTTGGGCAGAACAGATCTACTAATTCTTTGGTTCCTGTTTGTAAGAGTGATATTGAACTAAGAAATAGACCGTAGAAGCTAAAAAAGGCTATCTTGAGTAATTGAAATAATCGGGTTCATTGATATTCCTTGTAGGAACGTACGAAAATATCTCATTTCTCAAGAATCCAATCAATTCAAATGAGGGTCAACAAAAAAATAATAGGACCTATTATTCCTACATGTTCCATTAGCAACATTCCCTTGAGATGTTACTACGGATTTTTCTTGTGTTTAATCTTTCCCGATAATAAATCATATAGAAATTTCTTATAAAATGAGCGAATTTATTTGATTGGTTTATTAATAGTCTTCGTTCTTTTTGACTCCGCGTCATTGATTCTACTATTATTAGTGAGGAATAATGGAACAATTCCTTTGTATTTATAGAGAAGCTTCGTTGCTCTGCTCGCTCCGACGATTCAACATACCGGCTGTAAAGAGAGAACGCAGTGTGATTGGCTCTATAATGGAAATAATGGATATGCTCTGTCGTAGAGCTTTGCTAGTAGTGTCGAGCTTTACTCGCGATTCGACTGGAACTAAGGACCTGAACTGAATGGAATTTTAGAGCTCTCGCGCGGCTATCTAAAGAATGAAGAACCGCTATTGAACGAGAGCGAGTGAAGTGAGTAAGCACGAAAAGAGCTAAATAGAACTTGTAGTAACGAGCTACTAAGGAATGACTGTGTTGAAGTTTCAAACGTAGAGCTCGGTACTTTAAATTTCATTATATTATTCAAGGCTGAGCACAACATCCTTATGCACCCATTTCACATCTTAGGCCTAGCTGGTGTAAAAGGCGGCCCCCTATTCAGTGCTATGCGTGCTTCCTTGGTAACTTCTGGTTTGGGATCAAGAATTCTCACGATTTCTTAGATTCAAGGACCCAATTCATTTCAGTGGGATCCTTCATTCAAATTCTTTTTACCAAGAACGTTTTCTAATACTCTTTGACCCCTTAATTTAGAGTATCCTACTTTCACGCAATTTACAAGGTTCACCAAGCAATCGATTTTTCACGATCAAGGGTTTAATACTCTTTGTAGTAGCGGTCCTTATATATCGTATTAACAAACCAAAATATGGTCAAAAGAAAAAATGATACATTGGAAGAATCCGTTGGGTCTTCCAATATCAATAGGTTGACTGTTTCGCTCCTGTATCTTCCCAAAGGAAAAAAGATCTTTGAGAGTTGTTTCCTCATTCCGAAAGAGATTACTTGGGTTCTCCCAATAACTAAAAATTGTAGCATGCCTGAATCTTTCTAGGGTTCGCGTTGGTGGAGGAACTTGATCGGAAAAAAAGGGATTCTAGTTCTAAGATATCTAATGAAACCGTCGCTGGAATTGAGATCTTATTCAAAGAGAAAGATCTCAAATATCTGGAGTTTCTTTTTGTATATTATATGGATGAACCGATCCGCAAGGACCATGATTGGGAATTCTTTGATCGTCTTTCTCTTAGGAAAAGTCAAAATAGAATCAACTTGAATTCGAGACCGCTATTCGAAATCTTAGTGAAACACTGGATTTCTTATCTCATGTCTGCTTTTCGTGAAAAATGCCAATTGAAGTGGATGGTTTCTTCAAACAACAAGGGGGTGGGTAAACTATTCAATCAAATTATATTGAGCATGTTTCCCATCTCTTCTCGAGAAACAAGTGGGCTATTTCTTTGAAAAATTGTGCTTAATTTTATATGTGGCTATTTCGCCAAGATATCTCCATTAGCAGGGGAAGAACCCGCCCGAATCAGATTTTTTGAGGAATGTATCGAGTGAGAAATTGATTTAGTTATACAATGTCTGGTTGGTAAACAAGGATCGTTTTTTTAGCAAGGTACAAAATGTATCGTCAAATAGTCAATATGATTCCACAAGATCTAGTTTCGTTCAAGTAACGGATTCTAGCCAACTGAAAGGATCTTCTGATCAATCAAGAGATCATTTGGATTCCATTAGTAATGAGGATTCGGATTATCACACATTAATTAATCAAAGAGAGATTCAACAACAAAAAGAAAGATCGATTCTTTGGTATCCTACCATTGAGTTTGTTGGATGCCAATATCACCTATCACTACTAGTTACTGACATCACAACAAATATTTTCTTAATTTCATCAATGAACTTCTGTGGGTCCTTACCAACATGCGACCCTTAAAACATAGATGTATTCATCCTAAAAAAATTACAAACTCTTCTTGCCATTGATCGATCAATTCTATTAGTAGGAACTAGAACCTGCTGATTATTTTTGTTTGTCATACTCTTCCCCAAAATCTGAATTTGCTTTCTAAAATTTTTCATTTGAACTTCCTTAAATGGTACTAGAGGAACTGTGTTAACATTACGTGCATTAGCGTTCCATGACTAAGCTCTACGAGAAGGTTTGATCTGAAACATAGAATGTCAAGTTTGATTGGAATAAGATCATACCTGATATACCGTTATTTCACGATATTTCTTATGTTTTTTCCTTAAGTTTAGTGTGTGTCCAAATGCCTTTTTGTATTAATTTTTATGTAAGTTTCTCTTTATTTGTAGGTAATCTGTCCAAAGATAAACACGGAACTTTTTGAGCAAAAAATGCAGAAAAGTTACCACCTACGGAGCTTATGACGGTCCGTAGGTGGCATCGTAGTACTGTTGAAGGTAGATGGGGTAGACTTACCTATGTGTGGGATAAAGAAAGATTATGACGGACCGTCATTACCACAAAGGTCCGTCCTGCTGGTTCGTCGTAATGATCAGAGAGTAGTCCCATTACCCAATTTCCAAGAAGTTTAAGTGTTATGAAACGGAAACCCTCAACGGACCGTCCTGCTTGGAACGGTCCGTCATACAGACCGTCAAGGGTAATGAAGAGAGCAGAAGAAGAATTTGTAAAGTATGGGACGATGGAGGCCATGACAGCCGTCATAACAACGATTGTCCATCACAAGTTCTCTTGACCCAGCCGTGTTTTGGAAGATTCTCAGTAATTAGAGTCCTTCTATTATTAGGTTTTTGTTTTTTTAAAAATAGTTCAAAAAACCTCATTTTTGGGGTTAGACTTTTGGTTGTTAGACTCTTTGTTGGTTAAACTCTTTGATCTTAGACTATTGGATAATAGACTTTTTTATTCTTACACTTTTTCTGGAATTGATTGTTGGTGATTTTGTTGATTAATCACGTGAATTTCTGGTTTTTATTCTTTCTCATCAAACTAAGTGCATGAATTCTTATATTAAATATATGAATATTGTGATTATGAATATGGGTAACTAAACTCCATAACTACCTTTGTGGGAAACATGGGTGAATAATGAGGTAAAATCTAACTAAAATAACAATTCCAAAACAGTGTCTTGCATGTATTGATAAGTCTTTCGTTTAGAAGTCTTTTTAATGGATCGCCAACATTAGAACTATCCTTAATGCTACTTGCCGGACCTAGGAGGTAGAAAATAGGAAAAGAATTATCAACATAAATTTAGTTTATACTATCTAATAGGCTAGTGTCGATTGGTACGAGGTAATAACTTTGTCAAATATCAAATATAATGCTGAATATGAGGTAAACGTAAGGGTAAGTATAGCAACACATGTAGCCGGACCAAGGTGCGGAGTGAAATTTTCTATATGCCAGACCAAGAATTTAGAAATACATTACCTATCACTTCGCATGCAAGATACTAGGAAAGAACTGTAATAGTGAGCATTATCAAGTTAGGAACCTGTGGGGAACAATTAAACGCTAGTTTTTTTTATTAATTGATTAAACTCCAAGATTTGATTCTGTTAGTTGGTTACTTTAATTTAGTTAGTTATTTTCATTAATTTATAAATAACCCCCCCCCCTTTTATTGTATTTTGTTTTCTAAGGAAATAATTGACTAAATAATAGTAATCGTAGATTAAAGTTAAGTATGAACTATTTTCCTTGTGGAAACGATCCCAACTTCATTAGTTGGGTTCTCTACATGATACGACTGCTTTACTTCGTATTTCAGAAGTAAGTTTGAGCATATCAATACCTTACGCACGATAATAGTAACAAGAAAGTGATATTTTTGCTAAAACACTTCATAGCCTCCCTCTCATTAAAGGTGTTGCACTTCACACCCATGAGATGTATTCTACTCAGTGCATCTTTTTAGACATCTTAAGACACTTAAATCTAGTGCTCTGATACAAAATTTTGTCACGCCCCGAGCTACCCCGAGATGCGGACACGGAACCTACAACCAAGAGTGATCCCAAGCTAACCCTTCTTGCATAATCATAAGCATACAAAAGATAATAAACTATTGCGGAAGCTAAATCATACTTAAAATGAAAAGATGGGAATACCCATAATCTATAACTGAGATATTTGTAAACAATGAGTTTAATACAAAAGAAATACTAACTCAATACTAAGCTGAATCTACCTATTTCTGAAAATAGCATGTAAACTAGAGTAGAAATACTAGGACAAGCCCCCAACTAAATATAGCAAAAACTAAAACCAAATGACTAAAGACTGAAATGAAACTCATGACTGTTATCCTCGGAGTATAAGGACTCACCACTGAATCTGCTGAACTAGAGATCAGGAAATTGATCTATGCGTGATATGGATACTGGGAACCTGAACCTACATCACGAGAAGATGTAGCGCACGTATACGTCAGTACATGACAGGTATTGAGCATGTAGGATAGAGTAAAGCTGAAATAAAACATAACTTAACAAGCACAAAAACAAGAATAATAATCTGACCAATTTATTACACATTGAAACTGAATACTGAATATACTGATAAATGGTCAATGCTGTGAGCTGTGGGAGCTACTAATAATCGATAATAAAACCACATGGACTATGATGTATACGCCCTATCGAGAGGACCCAATATACCCTGCCCAAGATATGAAGGCATGCTGGCGTGATCACTAAACTAATTGCCCACAGAGGGGACTTGCAACCTACATGGCTAGTACTTTTGGGACTATTGGGTACACCAAACCCTAGTCCAACTCGGTATTATGCTACTCCCAATGAATTTTGTAAATTAACTGATTTTATCTGAAATTCTGTAAACACTGGATAGCTCGAAATTGAACATGCAAACTTAGAATGCAACAATTAATCTGGTAATTATGCATTAATAACTGAGGCATTTATATCTGAAGTATCTGAAATATATGACCTAACATGTGTAATTCAAGAACTAACGAAATACAAAGCTAGAGGTCTTAAATTTGAGTTGATAATCTGAGTAATAACATGATAATCTGATTTGGAACATATATTTAATAAATTCATGATGTTATATAAAAGTTCTAGAAACCCTAGGTTTAATCATTATAAGAGAATTAGGAACTAACTGAAAACTAGTGACCCAATGGGTAAAAGGAAATCACTAGTGAAATCCAGCATACCTGGTCATGAAATCAACGGAAATACCTAGGTTTCAGGGCTGGAACTGCTGGACCTTGTGGTGTTCTTGAACTAGGGTTCTTGAGCTTTTTTCCACTCTCTTGATTCTAATTTTCTATTTTTTATATAATTATTTGACTTTGATATGTTTTAATTATGTTTCTACGCTTAAACTGACTAAAATCTTAAGATTTGGGGTCAAAACGACGTAACATAGAATTTAAACGGAATGGGAAAGGTCAAAAAGACCCCTGGGAAGGTTGTTGTTGGGTCTCACGACGTCCAGGATTGATGGTCCATCGTGCACCCGATGCCCCGTCGTTGGGTCCATCGTAAGGGCTTGTTCGACAGGCCTTTACTAAAATGGGCATAACTTTTACTCGGCGGTCTGATTTTAGCAAGGTCGGTGGCTATGGAATGATAATTAAATTATCTTTCTGTGGGTAGGTCATGGGGGACATAATTCATTTTGTGCTAAGGGTTATGATCATTTTATGTTGACCCAACTAAATTTCCCCTTAATTGGCTGCAAATTTTCCACCTACGAACCATAGGTCCAGCTACGAACCATGCTGGTCATCCATAACTCTTGTCTTAGAGTGGTTGAAGAGAGTCTTGATCGACAGTCACGGACTACGAACCGTCATTTGACCTACAGACCGTAAGTCTTTCCGTCGTCCAAGATTTAACCATTTTTTCTAGGCTGAAATTTTTGGGAGTTTCTGATCCCATTGACGGTTGTGCCGAACAGACCGTGGCAAAGGCTACGGTTCGTCAATGCAACTGTTGGTAGCACCTGCTGATTTTTCTGAAAAATGAATTTTTGGTCTGTTTTGGGTAAGGGGTGTTACACTTAATCATTGAGAGGTGCTTCATATCGTAATCAAATGTATTAAATTATGTTTTGTTGCTTTTCCAAATAAAAAGTAATTTTAAGAGGAAAAGTTCAAGAGTTCCTTTTGAGTAAAATTTGACAGATATTTTCACATTGATTATAGTTACGAACCAAGTCTATAGAATAGTTTTGTTCATTAGTTTCCATATGATAATTAAGGTCCTTAAATTGAGTCGTTCATTTACATAATTCTACATGAACCTTATGACTTGATCTATACGTCTTTATTGCCTTTGGAATCCAATCATTTTATTTCAAACTTAGAATCGAGAAAATGTCTAAAGATTTTATTTCATACAAAAAGTTAAAAGGTTTTTAATGTAAGTATACGTTCTCAATAATGTAAGTATGTCTAAGGTTTGAAAAGTATTTCAACAAGTAACAAGTCCCTTTTTTGAAAGGGGTAAAATCAAGCATAATGTTAAAGCAAATGTTTTGGGAGTAGTATCAAACACCAAATTTAGTTACAGTCTTTCATAACTCAGAAGTCCCATAAAACTACCTAGGTAGCCTAGGATAGGATAACATTGATTATTTATTAGACTCCTCACCGCGTCTGAGAGTGCATATAGTTGTATCCATAGTCACAATATCATCATATACCCCCGAAAAAATATAGGATGGGCCCTAGAAATGTGCAGCGGGATTTTTTATTATTGCTAGGCTAATAGTAAAGTTTGTCGGTAAGTTGTTTACTCTATGTTAATACTTACAAGTTCCACTCTAGGCTCATGATAATGGTTGTAGATAGGTTGTTTATTCTATGTTATCACTTTCCAATACATACAATGTTATTAAAGTCCTATTTGACTTATATTAAGTAGTTCTTTATTTTATTAAATATTTGAATTTTCCGGTAAGTTAGTAGCATATTTTTCAATTTTTAGTTAGAAATTATATCTATTAATATATGTCTTTGGATTATTACTAATACAATTCACTTTAACAATTTTGCAGAATTTTTTTCTCTCAAAAATCTTTCTCTATTATTTTCTCAATTTATTTATTAAATATCAACAATTGGTATGTAGAGCCTTCTTCTTGAGTGATAAGTGAGTAGAAGAAAGGATTACAAAATTGGTCATCACGAATGTCTCCTCCTATTTTTGATGGTTAGAACTATTAATTATGGGATGCGAGAATACAAACTTACATGGAGGATCTTGATCTTTGGGACCATGGAAGAGGATTATGAAATCTATCCGCTGCAAAAAAAATCACATCATGCCCCAAATCGAAAGTCACAAGGAAAAAAACCATTAAGTCGAAGGCAAAAGAACCTTTGTTTCACGAAAATCATGACTCTCATATAACCAAAGATATTTAGAATTTTCTGAAGAAAGAATATACTAGAAATTAAAAAATAAGAGGAATGAAAGTATTAAATTTAATGAGGGAATTTGAATTTAAAAAACTGAAAGGGAAAATGAAAGAGTAAGAAACAAACAAGGAATACTCTTAGAGAATTGCTTGATATTGTCAACAAGGTAAGATTATTAAGCACTGAATTTAAGGATACAAAGATTGTTGAAAAGATTTTTGTTATTGTGCCCGAAAGATATTAAGCATGTATTAGAACCCTGGAAATCACCACAAGATCTGCCAAAAATTACATTTGCAGAATTGTTAAATTCTTTGCAGGCATAGGATTAAAAAAGACTTATGAGGAAAGATGACATGGTTAAAGGACCATTAATAGCTAGCCACAAAACTCAAAGAAAGAGTAAATTTTTGAAAAATTACCCACCTTGTACGCACTGTGGAAAAAATGGACATCCTCCATAAAAATGTTGGAAAAGACCAAATGCACAGTTAAATATCTGCAAACTTGTTCATTAAGCTCTGATTTGAAAAAGAAAATTTTAAAAAGATGAAAGTGTTTGATATTTTAATTAATTAAGTTCATTCTTTCCTAGTTTTAAGTTTATATGGTTGCTATTGCCATGTTACTGGAAATGTGTGACTTAGTAGGTCAATTTTAATTTTTTGATGGCTTATTGGTTGAGATAATGTATGATATGCATTGTCTTTATGGTTGTTGTTTCTTTCATTTTAATGATAACTTCACCACCCCCCCCCCCCAAACTCTTGTACGTTTTTTTATTTCCAAATTTCTAATAGTTGTATCAATAGCCAATGAGGGTGAACGTTCTTTAATTGTGAGTGTGCCATGTCTTCACGAATTTTTGTCCAATATTTTTTTCGATTCTCTGATGGTCATTATTACCATTGGATCATATTGATGGAACACTTTTTGAGGTCCAATGTGTTGTGGGAAGTAGTTGATTGTGGATTCCAAGAACTTGTGGCTCGTGCTCTTCAAACGTATGCTCAACAGATAGAGCTTGAAGCACCGAATTTGAAAGATTTGAAGGCGAAGACTTATCTTATCCAAGCCATTGATCTTTAAATAGTGGAATAATTCTTTGCAAAGATACGTAAAAGAAAATTTGGAACTCCATAAATATGAAGTACAAGGGAAATGGAATGGCAAAGCGAGCAAAGATTCAAACCTTACAAGGAGAGTATGAGACGTTGCAGATAAAGTCGGGATAGTCGATGTCGGTGTACTTCTCACGGATTATTACAACTGCCAACAAGATGAGGAATCAATGAGAAAGGTTTGCAGACGTCACCATTGGAATATCTTGCGGTCCATGGTGAAGAAATTCAATTTTGTTATCTGCTATATTGAAGAGTCAAAAGACTTGGGTACTCTTTCATTTGATGAATTACAAATTTCTTGGATGGTTCTTGAGCACAAGATTCTTCAACAGGAGGTAGAAGAGCAACCATTACAAGTAACCACAACCTCAAAAGATTCCGGGCACAAAAAGAGCAAGTTGAATGGAAGAAACTCGTAGAGAACTAAAGAGCGAAACCAAAAACAAAATAGTCAGCATGATCGTGATCAACAACACTCGTCCAATGGGAAGGCAAAGCTTGAAGATAAGTCTCATATCGAGTTTTATAGATGTCACAAGATGGTCATTACCGTTCGGAATTTCGTACGAATCTGAAAAGTATTCGTGGGAAGAACTCTAATTTTACAGACGAAATTCAGGAGGAGGATATCCCTTTGTAAATGGTGAGCCAATCCTCAAAATATTATCATAAAACTTTGTGGTATTCAGAAACAGGCTGTAGCAACAATTTTTCTGGAGAAAAATCTGCATTTCTTATCGAGATGAAACCTTTCGCACAACAATAACCATTGGGGACTATTCCTGTATTACTATCAAAAGGAAAGGGAAGATGAAAATCCAAACAAAGTCTTCATCTATATATATTATCTGTGATGTTTTCTTTGCAGCAAACCTGAGAACAAATCTTATCAGTGTGGGTCAACATCCAGAGAACTGCTACGACGTGTCTATTAAGCATGGAATTTGTTGGATCTGAGATTCTAATGTTGGATATATCGCTTAATCTAAGATGACGCAAATAAAAATTTCCCACTTGTAATGCATATTTTTGGCTCTACGAATTTTTGATTTTCAAGAAAGTTGAATATTCAAGAATTCGTTTGACACTACAAATATGGGCATTTGAATTTGGAGGACTGGAAATGTTGCAGAAAAAGAAGAGGGTTGTGGATCTTCCTAATTTGCTATGCCTTTAGATATTTGTGAAGATTGTGTCATTGAAAAGCAATCTCGCTATAGCTTTCCAAAAGGAAAAACATGGATGGCAAAAAGGCAGCTAGAGTTGGTTCACTATAGTTGTGGACCAATAAATCCAATATCCAATGGAGGAAAATGTTAATTTATAGCGTTTATTGATGATTTTAGCCGAAAGACATGGGATTATTTTCTGAAACAAAAATCTTAGCTTTTATCATCTCCAAAAGCTTCAAAGCTCTTGCTGAGAAGGAGACAGGGTTCCTATAAGATTCTTCGTACTGATTTTGGAGGAGAGTATCTTTCACAAGTATTCATATGCTTTTGTGAGTTTCATGAGATATAACTACAACTTACTATAACATATACTCCTCTACAAAATGTAGTACGCGAGAGTAACAACGTAACAATCATGAACTTTGTGTGAATCCCTTTGCAAAACAGACGTGTTCCAAAAGCTTTTTGTCCTGAAGTAGTTTGCTGGAGGATTTATGTGATGAATCGAAGTCCTTATCGTGCTATTACGAATATGAAACCATAAGAAGCTTGGATTGGACAATAGCCATAGTTTCAACACTTAAGAATGTTTGGCTGAATTCCATTTGCTCATCTTTCGGATCAGAAAATGACAAAGCTTGACAGCAAAGACAATAAGTGTGTTTTCATGGGTGCTAGGAAGGATCAAAAGCTTACAAACTGTAAAATCCTATAACTAATATTGAGATTATCAATCGTTATGTACTGTTTGATGAAGGTAATTTCTTGTTGTGGGAAGAAAATCCAAACAACCAACAACTTCCTTTGGATCTTGTAGAGGGAGATATGGAGCAAGAGCAACCAGTAGCCGATGAAGGTGCTTCTGTCTTGGTACATCAAGAAGGAACCATCATCCGACCTCAACAAAGTGGAAGAAGGACAACATGGATGACAGATTACGAGGTTAGTGGAAATGTTCAATATGAAATTATAGAATAATCTATATATATGGCATTATTTCCTGGTTGTGATCCCGTTGGATTTGAGGATGCCTATAAATATGAAAAGTGGAATAAATCAATGGATGATTAGATTTCCACATTTTATGAGAAGAATAGTAGGGAGCTTACGAATATTCAAAAATGCCAAAGATCCATTGTAGTTAAATGATTCTGGTGAAAATGATGAGTACAAGGCGCACTTAGTGGTGAAAGGATACAAGCAAGAGTATGATGTGGATTAGAAGGAGGTATTTGCAACGATAGTAAGACTTGATACCATCCGATAGGTCTTTGCATTGGCAACACAAAACAATTCGTCGATTTATAAACTTGATGTAAAATTAGCCTTTCTGCACAGAGAGCTACACGAACAGGCATATGTTGATCAACCTCTTTTTTATGTGATGGTTGAAATCGACCATAAAGTTTATAGATTGAAAAGGGATTTATATGGGATAAAACAAGCTCCCCGAGCTTGGTATACTCACATTGAAGCATATTTTAATATAGGAAATTTTAGAAAATGTTCATACGAGCATACAAATTTTACAATACTTGAGGATGGGAAACTTGTGATTGTATGCTTATATGTAGAAAATTTGATGCTGGGAGTGATCCTATATTTCTTCAAAAATTTAAGATATCAATGATACTGAGTCTGACATATTTGATGTTGGCTTGATGCATTACTTTCTGGCCACTGAAGTAAAGAAATCAAGTAATGAAATTTTTATTTCATAGAAAAAATATGTCCAGGAAACATTTTAGAGGTTTGGAATGCAGATAATTCTGTCAAAACACCAACATCTTTTGGACTTAAGTTGATTGACAACACTCTTTTAAAATTCGTGAGATATCTGACAAACCTAATAGTCTCCAGGCCTGTCGTAATGTTATTTTTTAGTCTTGTTAATAGGTACATGGAGCACCCAAATAAGATTCATTTGTTGGCTACTAAAAGAATTTTCAGGAATTTGCAAGGTACTATTGACTATGCTATTCTATAAAAAAAAAGAAGGCAAATAAGAGTTAATTAGCTTTACAGAGAGTGATTTTGCTGGAGATAAAGAAGACATGAAAAACACTTCCGGTTATGTCTTTATGCTTGGATAGTTCTTCTCATGCACCATATGATTTCTAGAGGCATAAGATATAACCTTATCTCTTTGCATCAACACACAACAAAGGCCAACTCTGGATTCCTCGCAATAGATCACATAATTATCTGAAACGTCTGGTTGAGTCAAGACAGAAGCTGTAGTCAATTTTGTTTTCAATTCTGTGAAACTTTGGTCACAATCTTCTGACCATTGGAACTTGACCATCTTTTGAGTCAACCTAGTTAATGGTGAGTCTATGGATGAAAATCCTTCCATGAACCTTCTGTAATAACCTGCTAAACCTAAGAAACTTCGGATATCTGTAGCAGAGGTAGGTCTAGGACATTGTTTCACTACTTCTATCTTTTGTGAATCTACGCGGATCCCTTTGCTAGATACAATGTGACCAAGGAAAGAAACGGATTGCAACCAAAACTCACATTTAACGATCTTTGAGAGTATGCATAACAACTCTCAAATTACTTGCATGTTCTTCCACACTCCTAGAGTAAATGAGGATTTCATCAATGAAGATGATAACGAACAAGTCTATGTACTGTATAAACACTCTGTTAGTCAAATCCATGAATGTTGCAGGAGCATTGGTTACTCCAAATGACATGACCATACCGAGTTCTGAAGGTTGTTTTCGGAATGTCACTATCTCTGATCTGAGTTGATGATTACCCGATCTAAGGTCTATCTTTGAGAAATGACTAGCACCCTGAAGTTGGTCAAACAAGTCATCAATCCTGGGGATGGGATACTTATTCTTGATTGTAACCTTGTTCAACTGTCTATAGTCAATGCACATTCTGAAAGAACCGTATTTATTCTTTACGAACAATACTGGTTCAACCCATGGTTAAATACTAGGTCTGATGAAACCCTTATCTAGAAGGTCTTTCAACTACTCATGAAATTGCTTAAGATCTGTTGTAGCCATTCTGTAAGGAGGAATAGAAATAGGCTGACTATCTGGAAAGAGATCAATTCCAAAGTTGATTTCCCTTTTTGGAGGAACCCCGAGAAGATCTTTTGGAAATACTTCTGGAAATTCACAGACTACTGAACTTACTCAAGATATAGGGTTTCAAGGAAAGAATCCTTAACCCAAACTAGATGATAGAAATAACCCTTAGATATCTTCATTCTGGCCTTAAAAAAAGACATAAATCGACCCATAAGCGCTAGGCTACTACACTTCCATTCTAAGATTGGTTCGTCTGGAAACTGAAAACCAACAATCCTAGTTCTACAATCGACTGCAGCATAACATGAGTGTAACCAATCCATGCCTAGAATGACATCGAAGTCTACCATTTCTAACTCTTCTATATCATCTGAGGTGACTCTCTGAGAGACTATGACAGGGCAATTTCTTTATGCCCGTCTAGCTATAACTGGGTCAAAATCTACATTACATACTCTTTTTCTACGAGATGCTGGGAATCCTTTGTACAACATAGTATGTAGATTTTCAAGAAAAGTATTTGCCTTTCATTTATTGCAGTCAACAATTAGAGAGTGGAGGTTTTATTTCAAGGGGAGATTGTGTACTTCGCTCCAAGGTAGATTGTGTGTTCTTGATGTGGGAGAGTTGAGGCAGCATATTCTTGTAGAAGCTCATACCTCCAGGTATTCTATTCATCCAGGTTCAACTAAGATGTAATGCGATCTGCGCGAAGTCTATTGCTGGAATGGCATGAAGAGGGATATACCTGACTTTGTGATTAAGTGCCGCAATCGACAGCAAGTCAAGGTAGAACATCAGAAACCTGGAGGTATGACTCAAGTTATCGATATTACTACTTGGAAGTTGGATGTGATCAATAAGGATTTCATCACAGGGTTACCTCTTACTCGTAGACAGCATCACTCAATTTGGGTGATAGTTGATAGGATGACTAAGTCTTCTCGCTTTTTGTCGGTCAAGACTACATATTCGGCAGAGGACTATGCCAAGCTTTATCTTACTGAAATTGTGAGGTTGCATGGGGTTCCTTTGTCTATCATCTTAGATAAAGTTCCTCATTTCACCTTTCATTTCTTGAAGTCATTTAAAAAAGTTCTTGGTACTCAAGTTAACCTTAGTATTGCATTTCATCCACAGACGGATGGACAGGCAGAGCGTACAATTCAGACCTTAGAGGATATGTTCAGAGCTTGTGTGATAGATTTCAAAGGTAGTTGGGATGATCACCTTTCTCTGATTGAGTTGGCCTACAATAACAGCTACCATTCCAGCATTTAGATGGCCCCATATGAGGCTTTATATGGGCGTAGATGTAGAGTTCTGGTTGCTTGGTTTGAAGTAGGTGAAGCAGCTTTGATAGGGCCAGATTAAGTCCTTTATACTATGGAGAAAGTGTAACTCATTACAGATAGACTTAAGACAGCCCAAAGTCTTCAGAAATCCTATGCAGATGTAAGGAGAAGGGAACTAGAGTTCCAAGTTGATGATTGGGTTTTTCTGAAAGTCTCACCTATGAAAGGGGTGATGAGATTTGGAAAGAAAGGGACGCGCAGTCCAAGATATGTAGGCCCTTACAAGATCTTGAAAAGGATTGTCAAGGTGGAGTATGAGTTAGAGTTGCCAACAAAATTAGCAGCAGTTCATCCGGTCTTCCACATCTCACTCTTGAAGAAGTGCGTGCGTGACCCAGCCTTTATAGTGCCACTAGAGATTGTCGCGATGAAAGATAGCTTTTTTCATGAGGATATTCAAGTTGAGATTCTTGACCGTCAGGTTACAAGGTTGAGAAACAAAGAAGTCGCTTCAGTCAAGGTTTTGTCGAGGAGTCAGTCTGTAGAGGGAGCTACTTGGGAAGATGAAGCAGCCATGAAAGCCAATTATCCTTACCTTTTTCCTTCCGATTCCACTCAAGCTTGAGGTTATAGTTCCTCTTCAATTTTACTGTAGTTCATGCGTACATGAGTTTTAGAATCATGTTCCCTCAGTTTGTACTTTTATTTTTAGCGTAATTGCATGTACTTAGAACTCAATTAAGTCAAAACTCAGTTCTCAGTGTTTAGTAGTGGAGTTTGCATCTCTCTCCCTTTATCTCTGCTAGTTTAGTCTTCATTCGAGGACGAATGTTCCTAAGGGGGAGATAATGTAACACCCCATAACCAAAACAGATCAAAAAATTAGTTTTTCAAAAAAATCTGCAAGTGCTACCAACAGTGACATCAACGGACCGTATTCTTAACTGCGGTCCATCATGCACAACCGTCGATGGGATCAAAAACTCCCAAAAATTTCAGCCTAAAAAATTGGTTAAGTCTTGGACAAAAGATGAAATTACGGTCCATATGTCAAACGACGGTCCGTAGTCCGTGACCGTCGATCAAGACTCCCTTAAACCACTCTCTTAAAAGATCCATGGATGACCAGCATGGTTTGTAGGTGGACGAACGGTCTCTGGGTCTGATCGTACGTGGAAAATTTGCAGCTAGTTATGGGGAAATGCAGTTAGGTCAATTTAAAATGATCCTAACTCTTAACACAAAATGAATTAGGTCTCTCAGACCTACCCACCGATAGATTATTGAATTATCTTTCCATATCCACCGACCTTGCGAAAATCAGACCTTTAAGTAAAATGTTATGTCCAGATTAGTAAAGTCTGTCGAAAAGGCTCTCACAACGGACCCAACGACGGGGCTTGGGCGCACGACGGACCGTCAGTCCTGGCCGTCGTGATGCCCGACAACAACCTTTCCAGAGGTCTTTTTGACCTTTCCCAAACTGTTTAAACTGTATGTTATGTCGTTTTGACCCAAAATCATCAGATTTTAGTCAGCTTAAGCCTAGAAACGTAATTAAAACATATCCAAGTCAAATCATTAAATCAAAACTTAAAAAATTAGAAGCAAGAGAGGATAAAAAACCTCAAGAACCCTAGTTCAAGAATGCCACAAGCTCCGGCAGTTCCAGCCCTGAAACTAAAGTGTTTTTCTGTGGATTTCATCACCGGGTATGTGGAATTTCACTAGTGTGTTCTTTTCACCCATTGGGTCCCCAGTTTTTAGTTAGTTGTTGATTCTCTTATCATGATTAAACCTAGGGTTTCTAGAACCTTGACATAACTTTATTAATATATTTAATGTATGTTCCAAATAAGATTATCATGTTATTAATCAGATTATCGCATGAATTTCATAACCCTAGCTTTGTATTTCATTAGTTCTTGAATTACCCATGTGAGGTCATATATTTCAGACACTTCAGATATACATGCCATAGATATAAATGCAAGATTACCAGATCAATTCTTGCATTCTCAGTTTGGATGTTCAGTTTCGAGCTATGCAGTTTTTTTTTGAAATTCAGATATAATCAGTTAATTTACAAAATTCATTGGGAGTAGCATAATACCGAGTTGGACTAGGCTTTGGCGTACCCAATAATCCTAGAACTACTAGCCATGTAGTTTGTAATTCCCCTCTGTGGGCAATCAATTTAGTGATCACGCCAGCATGCTTTTATACCTTTGGTAGGGTATATTGGGTCCTCTCGATGGGGCGTATACATCGGAATCCACAATTAGCTCATGTGATTATATTATCGGTTATTAGTGTCTCCCACAGTTCAGTCAGACTCTCTGCATTGACCATTTATCAATATATTTAGTATTAAGTTTCAGCATGTTATAAGTTGTTCATTGCATCAAGTTAGTTCAATCAGCTCATCACATTCAGATTATGATACTTGTCTTTGTGCTTGTTCAGTTATGTTTAATTTTAACTTTATACTATCTTACATGCTCAATACCTTTCAAGTACTGACGCATATGTGCTCTACGTCATCTCGTGATGTAGGTTCACGTTCTCAGCATCCAGATCACGCATAGATCGATATCCCGATCTCGAGTTCAGCTGATTCAGTGGTGAGTCATTTTCTCAGAGGATAACATTCATGAGTTTCATTTCAGTCTTTAGTCATTTAGTTTCATGTTATTATAGATTTAGCTGGGGCTTGTCCCAGTATTTCTAGTCTAGTTTAGTGGCTACTTTCTGACATAATTAGATTCAGCACAATATTGAGTTAATATTTCTTTTTTATTAAACTCATTGTTTTCAAATATCCCATTTATAGAATATGGGTATTCCTTATTTTTTCATTTTAAGTATGATTCAGCTTCCGCTATAGTTTATAATCTTTAGTATGCTCATGATCATGCAAGCAGGGTTAGATTGGAATCACTTATGGTCCTAGGTTCCGTGTCCGTGTCTCAGGGGTAGCTCGGTGCATGACATTTAGGAAAACGCTACTGGTAATTATCAAGAATAGAGCAAAAACATGAGTTGAAAGAATCCACACTTAAAAGCTGAGACATGGGATACTGTATTTTTTCCGTGAGGGGGAGAGAGAATTCAAACATTGTTTGTAAATTCATAAGGCAGATAACTTTGTATCCTCTCCACGACGCAGATAGGGACCCTTCGTCGTCCAACCCGAAAACCCAGAATTTCCTATGATCTTTAATCCCAATTTTCTTATGATAGATTGAGTTATTCAAACTTCATTTTTGATTCAAAATCCCAACACAATTTAATGAAATTTCACAAAAAATGTAGAAAGAAACAACCCTCATTCGTCAGACCCTAACTTCAAGAACTTGAAACAATCATAATTAAAGGATGGACTAAGAACTCAAGAATTAATCAAGAACCTCTACATAAACTTTTTCATTAACGAATTTAATGGAACGACTCTATCATTTGAATGTGGAAGAATAATTCCATCACTATAAGAAACCTCACATATCTGGAAGAATGACGTTCTTGATATGACCTGAAGGAAAATATTGGAATATGAACCCTGGTAGCGTGTTATTAAAGTTCTTGATCACATAAATTTAGGAGTGAATGAGAGGTTTTGATTTGTAAAAACTTATTTTTCTACACATTTAGGGTGATTTATATGACTTCATATGGTTTTTAAGACTAAAATACCCTTAAAAGTAAATAAAACGAGCTAGAAGTTGGAATATTTTTCTAGCAGGCAGTGATGTCCGTATTGGCCCCATAATGTGGAGCCAAACTCCTTGTGTCTTTATACTAAATCGTTCATAGAATTCTATTCAGAGCTATTATTGAGGAAAACATGGTGGCGCTGAAAAGAGGACCCGAAGACCTTTGATTTTATAGGCTACGCGCAACCTAGATATTTATTTTCTAAAAGATATGATCATTTGAAGTTGACCCAAAGTTTAAGAGAATTGATGGGTGACTTGAGTAAATTTCTTTTATGTTATTTTTTAATCTTGAGGTGTTTCATCCGGTGACTTTAACACCTAAGAATATTTAAATTCACTCGGAAATATATGGTTCATTAATAAAGAATGGTTGGAGTCTTTACCTAAAAATTTTCGGGGTTGTACAATAGATTTCTTTACTTAGTACTTGCACATTTATGGGTTTTTTTGTAAGTGATAGAATATCAATATTTATTTCTAAGTTTGAAATCCAACAGATTCTTGTTTAGTAAACAATGGATTAGTTTCATCTTTATAAAATATATTAATTTAATGTATGATTTATGTAATTTTATGATGTCGTAAGAAATCAGTTTATAAGTATGCATTTCTATTCATTTATATGTAACTTAGACCTCATATCTTCTTCTTTTTTTTGTTGAAATATTTTTTTAATGTTTCCATTACAAGTACCTATTCTTGATTCTACTTTAAAGCAATTAAAACATTTTATTCTTGATAAAAAAATTAAGTGTAATTGAGACATCTATTTTTGGCTTAACTGAAATATCTATGCATAGATGTAACACCTAAGACTTTGGAAAAACGCTAAAGAGGGGTTCGTACAAGTCACCCGTCAACTTTATGTTTAAGATCAACTTCAAATAATCATATCATTCAACACATATATAACTAGGTGGTTAATTACCTAGTGAGTTGAAGGTCCTTGAGTCCACTTTCCCATTCAATCAAGTCTGCTTCACTTCATATTCAGAGCAAAAAGATATGCGTGTTTTAGTGAAGCCTCTTTTTGTAAGGCACCTCAACATTTTTTTGAGGGGTTGTTCTGTATTTTTCCATACCTTCTAGGACTAAGACACATTTTTTCCAAACTAATTAAGGGACTAAATAGAGTCAAAAGATTTTTCACGTTCTTTAACACTTAGAAGAATTAAAGCAAGGTTCCTAGTGGAGAAAAAACTAGGCTTCAAGAGTTCTTCAAATATCCATCGATTTCAGCAAGAACCATTGTTGTTTACATGTTTTTAAGGCCATTTATATTGTTGGACTAGTTTTCATCATGCTTTATATCTAAATTAAGTCATAAATCATCACATCTAAAGTATCTATCTTAGATCTTAATTTTGAATTTAGTTATTTAACAATTGAGGTTTTGATTTCCTTTATTTTTTAGAATTTTGTAATATTGTTCATGCTTAGTATCACATGAACCCTATTGATTTTTGTATGTTTTTTTCAAAATGGACTTATATGAAATTTTTTCCTGTATTGGTTTTTGGTTTGAAATATAGGTAGAGTCAAGATAAATTAACAAATTAAAACTAATTTGGAGTCCTAATTCAACTTGAGTTTGTTGGTAATGATGGGGAGGGACCTGGGGTGGCTTACATGGTAGGCACCAAGTCTGACATATAGTTTTTCAGGGCTTTGTGGACTAGGCCAAAAGTACCCCACGGATCGTTTATTTGATTCTTTTCTTTATTTCCCTCGATAAGTTCTCCTTTAAGTTGTGGCTACACTCCTCATCTCTGTATATTAGCTCCTATTGATTCCATTTAACTTTAACAGATTCTGAATAGCCTTATAACATGTTTGAGTGCATATTCATAAATAAATTGAGATAAGAGGAAAGTTAAAATCATTATTTTAGAAAGGGTTTATGAAACATGAACGATTCAGAATGTATCATTATTCTATTAAAAGAAAGCACAATTTTTAGAAAAGTACAAGACTTTTCTGTTTTTGTATTTCAATATTGGACTTTAAAGATAAGCCCATAATCATATGTTTTAAATGCGTGTTTTGAACAGAATCCTTGAAAGGAGAATAATTTTTTTTTCATATGTAGCGTCTAACAGTTGAAAAAGAGCATAGTTGATGTACTAATTTTTTAAATAAAAGTAAAGCGACATGTAAAGAAATAGTCCTTTTCATTGTAAGGGTGAAATGAACATAGTTTATATTTATTATTATTTTGGGAGTTGTAACGAACACCAAATTTATTAAGAGTCTATTACAACTCAAAAGTCCCTATAAAGTACATAGCCAGAAGGTTCATCGAGGGGTTTTAGTCTATTTCATCCTCTTTGACTAAGTTTACCTACAAAAAAAACTATGTTTCAATGGTGTCAAGCTTGTCAGAAAAGCTTTAAGCATTTGAAAACTCTGTAAAACGTCGCTCCAGTATTAACCCTATTAGAGAGTAGATATGGTTTTGCTTTTAATTGCGATTTGTCCCATGTTAGACTTGGTTGTGTATTGATGCAGAAGGGTTAGGTTATAGAATATGCCACCAAACAACTTATGATTTAAAAAAGAAGCTACCCGACTCATGATCTCGAGTTTCCAATAGTGGTTATTGCTTTCAAAATATGGTGTCACTGTCTCTATGTTATTCATGTGGATGTGTTTACTAACCACAAGATACACAATTATGTTTTAGTCAGAAGGAGCTTAATCTAACACAAAGGAGGTGAACGGGGCGAAATCAACATTAGTGTAATAATTAAAGCACAAGCAATACAAAGAGCCATCTTACTTTCACTAAAGGAAAATCTTCATAAGCATAATTTGTTGCCTTGCCACGATCTTGCATGCGACATGATTCAATTTGGATGATTATAGATAAGATAATTAAATTATCCACTGCTTACCAGCATATAGTAAAAATTGTTTAGAAAATTACGCAAGATTATACATTTGGGAGATACGAACTTCATGAATTCCTTGTCTCTATTATTTCCGATATGGTTGTTAATTTACCACTATGTTTTGATGCACTTTATAAGAGGTTTGGGTTCAAAGTTAAACATTATATTTCTTTTTCATCCTTAAAGAGATGTCCAAACATAGAACATAATTCACACCCTAGAGGATATTCTAATGGCATGTGTCATGAATTTCGAAGTTAATTAGGATGGCCACTTATCTGTTATATCGTGTATGTACAATAATAGTTATCACTCCACTATCCAGATGGCTTCTTATAAGGTTCTTTATGGGTGAATATGTAGATCTCCTATTGGTTAGTTTGAGGTTGGTAAAACTAAGTTGATAGGGCCAGACTTGGTTCATCAAGTCATGAAGAAGGTTAAAATTATTCAGGAGAGGTTGAAAATAGTTCAAATCAATGTTGTCAGAAATCCTATACACATGTTAGAACGAGAGAGTTGGAGTTTGAGGTTAGTGATTGGGTCTAATTCAAGGTCACACCTATGAAGGCTGTTATGAGAATTTTTTAAAAAGGGAAAACTCAATCCCTGATACATAGGTCCTCTTAGGATATCCAAAAGATTTGACAATATCTTTTATGAGTGGGAGCTACCGTCGAAGTTAGCAGCAATCAATCTGGTATTTCACAGCTATATACCAAAGAAATATTTGTGTGATCCCTTAATTATTGTGCCTATCGATAATATTGGTATCTTAGAAAACCTACCTTATGAGGAGATTCCAGTTCAAATTCTTGATCAACAGGTTTGAAAGTTGAGAACTAAAGAGGTTGTATCAGTCAAGGTCTTGTGGAGAAATCCGTTTGTTTATGGATGCAACATGAGAAAGTGAGGAGGTCATGAAGACTAGATACCTTGCCTGTTTCCCTCTGAAAAAATTAAGATCAAGGTATTAAAAATTTTTAAATTACTCTTTAAGTTAATATGTTGAGTATCTAGTAATTGCATTCGAGGAGGAATTTACCCAAATAGGAGATATCGTTACACCTCAGTCTTCGAAAAAGAGTGGTGTAAAGAGGGGTTCGTACAAGTCACTCATCAATTTATATTTTGTGTCAACTTCTAATAAAGATATCTCTCAGCACATAAAAATTATACAGCCCATGACCTATCAAATTAGAGGTATTTGTGTCCTCTTTCCATCACAAAGTTTGCTTTAATACGAATTTGGAGTAAAAAGAATATGTGTATCTTAGTGAAGCTTCTTTTGTGAGGCACCTTAACCATTATTAGAGGGCTACATTGTTCTTTTTCAAATCAATTAAGCTTTAGCCACGTTTTTTCAAACTAATTAAGGGTCTTGTTGGGCTTAAATGTTTTTTCACGTTCTTTAACACTCGAAGATTTAGAGCAAGGCTCCAAGAGGAGAAGAGTCTAGGGTTCAAGCATTCGTCAAGTTCACATTGATTTCGTCAATAACCTTTATTCTTTCAAGGTATGTAAGACTATTCATGGTTATGGAATAGGTTGTCCTCACGTCGTATATCTCAATTAAGTCAAAAAGTGTCAAATCTAAAGGATCCATTCATAGTTCTTGATATTGAATTAGGTTCTTTAACAATTGAGTTTTGATTTCCTTTGTTGATGAAACATTATATTATTGTTCATTCATAGTATCACATGAACAATCTTTATTTAGTAAAGTTATGTTTCCAAAAGAAATAGTATGAACATTTCTTATGTATTTATTTTGGGTTAGCATGATAATTAGATTTTAGGGTAAATTTCCCAAATCCAAGCTAATTTGGAGTCCTGATTTAACTTGATTTTGTACGAGAGGCTACAGAAGGGCAAGGGGCGGCCCTCTAGTAAAGCACCAAGGCTTGCCTTCAGAAATTCATAGCCTGGCGCCATGCACTAGCTGTGAGCCGAGGCTTGACTTCTGAAGTTCAAGGCCTCACGCTTTATGCAGTAGTGTGGCAAGGGTCGTTGGGTCGATTCTTTCCACTGTTTCATCCGGTGTGTGCTTCTTTCTATTGTGGCCACGAACCCCTTCTTTTTATTAGATCTTATAGACTCTATTTACCTTTTAATGTTACTACATAACCTAATAACTTGTCTGAGTATACATTTCGAAATAAAGTGACTTAAGAGGAATGTTAAAAACACTATTTTTGAAAGGTTTCCAAATGTATCAATATTATATTGAAAGAGAGAACTAGTTTATGAAAATTTCAAGAATTTTCGGTTTAAATATATCGATATTGGACTACAAAGATAAGTTCATGAGCATATACTTCAATTGAAAGTTTTGAACAAAATCCTTGAATGAATAATCGTTTTTTTCATATGTGTTGTCTGACGGTTGAGGAAGATTATAATTGTCCTGAAAAATGTTTCAGAAAAGTAAGTGACATGTAAAGAAATATTTCATTTCTTTCTAATGGTGAATTGAGCATAATTGACATTTGTTATTATTTTGGGAGTAGTATCGACCATCGAATTGAATAAGAGTCTATTATAACTTAAAAGTCTCAATAAAAAACATAGCCAGCATACTATAGGATAACACATATTCTTCATGTGAATCCTCACTACGTGTGAGAAGGCCTACTGGATGGATCCATAGTTTAAGTATTATCATATACACCATCAAAGAATAGGATGCCCTACCAATATAGGCAAAATGTTGTACCATTGTTAGACTCGTAGTAATGGTTTACAGATAGTGAAATTCTCCTCATGTAAAGTATATTATTTTCATATTGCTTTTCTTGGATATAATACTATAAAACTTAAAGGGTTTTCACTTCATATTCACGTATTGATTTAGTGTTGAGTTACTTTTAGTCCATCTATTCAGTTATTATTTTATTAAACAATTTACACACTCGTCAATTGAAATGTACTAATGTTATTCAAAATGCATCTTATTATGAAGCATATATAGATATTCAGGATCATTAACATGCATTTCATTGATATCACTTTTTTCTTCAGATAGCTTTGGTGAGCCTCCTTACTTTCCGGAGGATTTCATATTTATACTTATGTAAGTGTAAACTTTTTTTAGTGTTTCCCTGCATATATCCTAGTATTAGAAGCTTCAAAGATAGTTATAGTTGAGGAATTTCTAAGTACTTTCTTTATTAAAGGTTGTTTTGCAATGTATTATTATTATTATTTGAATTAAGTATTTTCAGACATTACAATTGACAATATATTGAGATAAATGTATGTTCTAAACCTATTATCACTTGATTCTTTCGTTAATTAGTCGGTCCGATCAAGGGTTCACTTGGGAGTCAAAAATGGTTCTTCAGTTGTCCAAGTATAGGGTGTAGGCTCGGGGCGGGACAATAGATTTCATAGAGATATTAGTTTATCAAGAAAAAGTATCGGAATTTCACCTATATTTTCACTCTAAGTTTGAATAAATTCTTCATCCGTCAATTTTTTTAGAAATACCTCTTTGATTTCATTTTTGGCTTAGGCATATAACATGATAAAAATGAAACATTGAATTAAAGTTAAAAATATTTCACATGCCATTTAATTATTGGTACTATTATTTTCTCCTACCCAAATTATGTAAATTAACTCTTCCAATTTTTTGACTTACCCGACCAATGCTTTTACCGGATGTTTTTGAATGTAAGTATATTCTTAAATGTATTTTTAGTTCGAAAACCCAACCTCGAGAGGTCAAATTATAAAAAACATATTATAAGAAATAAGTAAAACCTGACCTGCAGGATTATTTAAAACTATTTTTAAATGAAGTTAATTTTCTTAGTAGTGCTTTTGTATTTGTCAGGCAAGTTAATGTTTTTTGTCAGGTAAGAACGAAAATTGGGTGAAGGATTTATTTAATTGGGGGTTAGAATTTAAAATTTTAGTTGTACTATAATGACAACAGAAAAAACAACAGGCTAGGTTTATAAGGGAAACATAACAATAGATGATGATATAAATCAAATATGAAACACAACAAGAACAAGGCTAAAAGTCTGACTTATGATTAAAGAACCTAAACTCCAATTTTTTTATATAGAACCTCAATTTTAAGATGCAAACCTAAATAGGTGAAGTTTGTCTTCACTTGATCCTCTAGCACAATTGCTATCTAATAGTTAATAACCATTCAGAATCAATGGTAATCCTTGCTATCAAGTCTATTAAATAGTTGATAAATGAAGCAAATACAGTAACGATCTTTTCCGATTCCTCATTAAAATTTCTATCGTTTCATGCAAATTTTATGCATCAAGGAATTATCTCACTTTTCTCATTTGTCATTACCGGAATTCCTTCTTTCATAGGAACATATTGCATGTCAAACCTAATTGTTGTAAAAAATTTGGTAAAAGATATTTGTATCAAGCCACAATTTCACCTCTTTCCTTTAACACATATTTCATGAATTGATTTAGCTTTCTTTGATGTTGAATAATATCCTTCTTTGATATAGATCTTGTGCATAAAAAATTTGATCTAGGTCCATAGATATCAAATGATTTCCAACCTAGACTTCGTTTGCGGTGTTTTAAAACTGTTAGGGCTTCATAACTTAAACATTATATAAAAAATAGAAGACAAAATATTATTAAAATTTCATCCTCCTCAACAATCTATAATAGAAGTGAAGGATGTTTTTTCAACTCCATGTTTAGAGCTTTCTCAACAGACAACATGGAAAAGGGACTAGAGGTCTCTTATCAAAATTCCCACTTGTTATGAACACACTCTCAAACATATTAAATAAACCATGAATTTATATGTCTTCAATGAAATTTTTTTCCATGAGATCTCATTATATAAAATCTTTAGACTAAGAGGGTAGCATTACAAAATTCAGATGTAATATTGTGATAGCCAACAACTCCTTATAGACTGCATATAGTTTTATTGCTTTATAAATATTAAAGACCTTTACATTGTCATGCAATATAATAGTCACTTCCTAAGTGATTCATCAATCAAAAATTTTCGATGTCCAGTGATGAACATACCAAAGAAAATAGTGCTTGTAGATCCGGTCAAAAGTCTAGAATACCAAAATTCATTATAAAGGTAAGAGAACCAACTTGCACTAAGAAATTTTCAGTAATACCATCTAATCTTTGAAGCATATATGTAGAGGATTACTAAAAATAGGTGTTGTCACAATACGATTCCTTGAATAATGATGACCCCTACTATAACCCATAAGTCTGTGATCAAAACTATGCAATGATCCAAAAATGGATGGGATGGCATGTGATTAAAATCAACTATGTCTCCAAATAATGCACGAGCCTCTACGGTATCACACCCCAAGCCTGACCCTGGATGTGGGCGGCACTCGAGAACTATTGTTGGGTACAAGCGAACTCTTGGCTTTTCTCAATACTTAGTGGAAGACTTACATAAATATGTCAAAAAAAGCTTAACACATAACATGTGATAAATAAAATAGTTTACTATGTACTCAAATGAGCACAAGTGTTCAACTCACGGTCTTTAAATAATAAAAAAGGGAATGAGAAAACACACTTCAACTACAACTGTTTATCTATGAAGCATCTAAATAAGGAAGATGGAATTCAAGAGAAGTCCTATGACATCCTAAATTAACTTAAAAGTAAATGGAATCCTTCGGAAGCAAGGAGGACTACAAAATATAATTCGAACAACAAGTCATATTAATGAAGTGCATGTTGATGATCCTGGTTACTTGTATCTACATCATGAAAGAGGCTTGCCAAATGACATCAACACTTAGAATATACGAGCATGTAGGGGGAACTCTAAACCACATACAAAAGCTTGAACTTTTAAAAAGGAAGAAAAAGATACTCACCTCATCTAGACTGAATTCAACCTAAGGATACTACAACTCAAAAGTACTCAGCTAAGTTAAAAATAAAATTGACAATAAAGATGCATTATAGAGAATGTTTTTACAATTAGATAATAACTTGACGTAATTAAAAATAATATAATAACTCTATTACTCTTATTTGGGTTATTTCTTAACTGAGAACCATCATTATGAGTTATGTGATGATACAACTTCTCGTCTACGCTGTCAGAACTGTCATATACCTAGCCGGAGTTTATTACATCCTAAACTATGTTTATCTACTAAGATATTCTTAGAAAGCAATCAGTAATACTCTAAAAAGTGTGACCCTTTATACCCACGTTGGCATACATGGTTTTTGAGTATCACGACCTAGGGGCATCCCCTGGACGTAACATGGACTTTGGGATCCCAAGTACCCTATACAAGCCACATAGCGTTCATAACATAAGAAATATAACAATTTAGTAAAACAACATTTCAAGTCGAATAGTTTTATAAAAGAAAAGAAGAAGTCTAAAACAGTTAGTCTAAATAGCCATGTAATACTATAGAATGATAACGGGCCTAGCCTGTACATTATAGCCAAAACTAAAATACAATAAGGAAACTAGGAACAACGAAAATCCTTCCTCGAAGTATGAGGATTCGTTAAAGTTTGAGAACTTTTAAATCAACCACTATTCAAGAAACTAGAAAAAACTTACAGTCGGACCCCACATTCAGGGAAATGTAGGAAAGAGTATGCGTTAATACAAAAAAATGTACCAAAAATGCTAGCTATCCATAAAAAATTTAACTCACGCTAAAAGGGGGAATAATATTACATTTATTTGACAAGGCTAATGATTGATATAAAAGTGTTAAAAAAACATAAGTCATAAAACATGGTCAATGAAATGTAGTCATCATTTAAAGACTTTGAAAACATATGTGATACTTTTGGAGTAACCTTATATCATTATCAATGAGGGAAGTAACGTTAGCCGGCATAGAGACCATGTGAGCTATAACATATTCCCACGGTGTTTCCCACACCATAAATTGTTTTCCTACCTGCCCAGATAAGCACCATAAACTTCTAGCTTATGTGGATGAACTTGGTAATGTCTATCTATACAGTCATCCTATGGGGGCACATAGATAAGGGATAAGGATATTGCTTCTACAAAAATGGTCCCTACTAACAGGAGACCTTCCATCCAAATATCCTCTCAGTACAAATCATAAATCCTGTAGATTTCATTTCTTACTTGTTTTTATTATCCATGGAAGGGCACATCATCCGTTAAGCAGAGTCAAAAATTTATTAACGCAATGTATCATATAATAACCAATTAAATCTAGGTTGCATTAGGATATCTCTTAATCTTTTATTAAATTAAGTGAGAAACTTTCAACCTTACAACTCTTTATTATGTGAATAAACCTTTCACATAATTCTCTAATGTATTTTATGAGAAATCCTTACAGCAATAGAATAATAACACCATGATTGATACTTTACTCTCAAATCATGCTTAAAACATTTTTTATAGATTTCACAAGAACGTGCATAATTCCATAATTTACCTTTCGAGGTTCAAAACACACTTTTGATCATCAACCTTTAGAAACATGGACTATATATGGCTTTCATTATAAATTCATGTAATTTGATCAATACATTATTGATTTCATAATATTTTTTCCTTACAATAAAAATGTCAGACAATATGATCATATCTTGATAACATGGGTTACATGGGTTCATGGGGAAATCACATAAAATTATACCATTTAATCAGTTCATGTATAAGATATCAAAAATAAATCGTTTAAATCAATAATCAAGATTACCATGACAATTAAACAAACTCGTACTCACTTTGAGATTTATATTTTTGACAATAGAGGAATTTGGAAACTCCATGAATTAAAACTAGCATACCTCATAGAGAATTGCTTATATTCAATGTAGGAATTGGGACTTGACTTGAAACCCTAGGTTGAATCCTTCTTCTTCAAGATTTTTAAGGAGAGAAATATTTGGGAGTTTTTCTTTTTGGTGAATTTGAAGCTTTCAATATATATGAACTAATTTTTGGGTTGTAATCACATATATATGGGTCTTAGTAAAGGGTAAAATAAAGTAGAATAGAGACAGAATATTTAGGAAAAAACCAACCTCCCCCTAATCTTAAGGACGACGGGCTGTCCTTCACCAATGTCGTTCCTGGTCAGAACCTGGTTTTTTGGCTGGGAAACCATGGGATCCCAACAACGAACAATGGTCTGACTGACTATATATTGGTATTTTGTTCGTCCTATCCATCATAACTTTCATTTGAACTGTCTTCAATGAACCACACCTACAGTTCGTATCCCTATCTACGAACCGTGGGTGATCCTTGTAGGTTGGCACCTACAACTTATTAAAGGTGCTATCTTAGACTCTTTTGGATCTGGGGTATTACAATATATCCTCTTTGGCATCATTCGACCTCGAATGAGATTCAAGCTATTACTAAAAGAGTAGTTGAGGAACTAACAACCCAACTAATAATGGAACTTCATCTAAATTCATATAACCAAGGACGAACTATCAAGTCAAAGATAGGACATAACCAAAACATCATAAGAGGTTTGAAACTAAAGCTAACACCCCATCTTGCATGCAATACTCATACCCTATGAGTAAACATCAAATCTTGTTTAATATCCGAGGAGGAAACATCAACTGCAAGCTAACAATATGCTCAAATGTGTAAATCTGAGGAGGAAACATCAACTCTAAGATTAAGACATGCTCACTACATCATATCAAAAAGTCTATAAGTAATTTATAGTACATAAACATGTAAGAGTTAATTAAATTAACTTATTTTCAAAATACTTGAATTTTTCACAAATCATGCATATTAAAAAAATTATGGAAACATATAAGACACGTGACTCCACAACAAAGAACAAACCATGAGGAACTTATTACCTCAAGATAGGGTAGGAGTCGATACAAAAATATGAGGATAGAGAGAAATCATATCGTCCTTGATCTCTTTAGTAGCACACTAAAATAACTGATTCATCCACAACACTTTCATAGGAGATAATTATTTATAACTCAACTTCTTGAGTTGCCTTTAAAACTTTAACCAGAACTTCTTCATAAGAAAGATTATCCTAATTCATGACCCTTCTAATGAAACTATGGATGTTTGATCCCAAACACTTTTCTTTAACAAAGAGATATGGAATATTTGACGCATCGATGCCAACTTATTTGGAAAATCTAGCTCATTAGCAACCCTACCAATACGTCTCAAAATCTGGTATGGGCCTACATAATGAGGACTAAGTCTCCCTTTATTACCAAACCTCATTACACCCTTCATGGATGAAATTTTCAAGTAAAACCAATCACGAACATAAAATGCAAGATCCTTTCTTCTTACATCGACATATGATTTTTTTCGACTTTGAGCAATTTATAAACCTTCCACTTGTAAGTCAAACTTTCTTTCTGGCCTCATGAACCAACTCGGGACCTATTAGAGCTACTTAACCCACCTTAAACTATCCTATAAAATATCGACACCTCCCACCATATAGTGCCCCAACTGGATCCATATAAATATTGTAGTGATAGTTGTTATAAAAAATTCAATCAAACACATATTGTAAACTCTTGTGGTCGGTAAACATATCTATAAACACCATATAAATAATGCCTCAAAATTTTTAAGGAAAACAACCGCCGCTAGTTCAAGCTCATGGGTGAAATAATTCTTCTCATGAATCATAAGTTACCTTGAGGCATATGCAATAACTTTCTTATTTTACATAAGCGCACATCCTAACCCAATTCGGGGGGTGGGGTGGTAGGAGGGATCACAATAAACCATAAAATCATTTGTCACTTTTGGTGAAACACAAGAGCTGAATTAAGTCGCTCTTTCAAATCTTGGAAGCTTTTTTCACATGCTTTGGACCATAAAAACTTAGATTTTATTTGAGTCAAAGTTGTTAAAGGAGAGGTAATTGAAGAGAATCTATAAACGAACCTTCTATAGTAACCGTCTAAAACAAAGAAACATCTAATATCCAAAGGGGATAGACGTCTCGAACAACTCTTGACCGGATCAATATTCTTAGGATCTACCTCTAAGCCCTTACTTGAAAGAATGTGAGAAAGAAAAGCTACAAACCTTAACCAAAACTAACACTTCCTAAACTCGCCCAAAGGTGTTGGTCCCTATGAATTTTCAACACTATCCTCAAAAGATAAAAATTCTCATTCTTAGTTCTTTAATACTTCAATATATTATCAATTAACATAATCATAAACTTTTCAATGAGTTGTCTGAATACCCTATTCATTAAATCCACAAACACCATCGTAGAATTAGTCAACCCAAGCAATACTATGAAAAAGCTCATAATGACCATACCGAGTTCAAAAAGTTGTATTTAGAATATCATCCTCTTTCACCGTGAATGTGTGACAATCAAATCAAAGATTTATGTTGAAAAAGTAACTCACCCTTTAAAGTTGGTCAAACAAGTCATAAATCCTTGGAAGGGGATATTATTGTTAATGCTCACCTTCTTCAACTCAAGATAGTCAATACACATAAGAAGAGAACTAGGTTTCTTTCTAACAAACAAAACTACCGCACCAAATGGAGATATACTCAGTCGGATGAAACCCTTTTCCGACAAGTCTTTTCTTGCCCTTTCAACTCAATTAGTATTGTGAAAGCCATATGATAATGAGGAACGGGAATAGGTCGTGTATTTGAGAGAAAGTCAATACAAAATTCTATTTCTCATTTGTGAAAAATACCGCATAAATTATCTAGAAAAATTTTGGGAAACTCATTAACAACATGGACCGACTAAAGAGTTTGGGTTTTAGAATCCACATCCTCACCATAACTAGATTGTCAAATGAGCCTTAAAAATCATATTTCTAGTTTTATAGCACGAGACAAGCTAACCGTTAGGCATAAAATATCCTTCTTTCTCTCTAAGACATGCTCATTTGGGAAGTAAAACTTGACTACACAATTTCTACAATCAGTAGAAGCATAAAATGAGTGTAGACAATCTATGTTGAGGATAACATCAAAATATAGTATATCAAGATCTACCAAGTCAACAAAAGTAACTCAATGGGATAAGGAAATGAGACACTTTCTATCTACCCGCTTAGCCACTTTAGGATCACCAGCAGGAGTAGAGACAAAAAAAAGATCTGACGAACTCATTTGGAAAAATATTAAACCTCCTAGCCACATATGACTTCAAAAAAGATAAATTATCATCGAGATCATGTAAAGCATACACATCAAGTTGGAAAAATTTCAATATATCGCTAACCACATCGGAGAATATTTTTCTTTCCAATGAGTCTGAAGTGAATATAATCGGTTTTGCATAAGAGCATTGGGACCCAAAAAATTATAATGATATTGCTTGACTTCTCTTCCTTTATCCATAAGCATCTAGCAATTCCTCTTGTATTACCATTCCCGACTGAAGCAACCCTTTGGGTTGGATAGGCACTTATATTCGTGTTTCTTTCCCTACCTAGTACAACTAGACATGAGCAATGAAGATCCACTAACATTACCTCCTCAAGGCTTAGAGTTAGACACCATATCATTCTTCAACTTAGAAGGAAAATTGGAGCCTTGATCGGAAAATTTGTTCAAAATTTAGAACGATTATGCCTATTCTTGAGTGAGATAAATTGCCATCACCGGTCATATCATCTTTGTTTCTCTAGAATTTTCCTTAGGTTTATCCTCTTTAATGTGTTGTGCATGAACCATGAGACGAGAGATGTCCATGTTATTAATTAGAATAGTAGTACGAACTATTCAACAAACATTTTAGACACTCCCAAAATGAACTTACTCATCCATGCCCTTGAATGGGCAAGCATTGTTGGAGAATATTTAGAACACACACTTCTGTAATATGGAATAGGGGCAACAAACTTCTCAAGTTAATGCAGTACGACAAATAATAACGTGGTGTGAAATTTTTTATGGAAGTGATCATATTGCGGATACTTGTGGTGCAAATCCAGATTCGGTAAATTTGTGGGAAATGCGAAAAAAGGGGGAGGCCAAAAAAATTATGGTAACACCTACAACCCAAGTTAGCGAAATCACCCAAACTTCTCGTGGGGTGGAAATCAGAGTCAAGTTCAAGTCAGAATCAGTACAAACATCAGTGCAACACTCAAGGATATAAATGGAAGATTCAAAGAGAACAGCCAAAACTACAATCTGGTAATATGAGTGTCGAAGAGATTTTAAAGAAAATCATGGCAGATCAAGCTCAGTTAGCGGTAGATGTGAGAAATAATCAGTTAGGTACCAAGAATTTTGAAAAGCAATTCGGGCAATTTGCTAATGCTCAAAATTCTACACCACGAGGAGGGTTGCCTGGTAACATAGATCCAATCTAAACAGGTCAATGATGTGAGTACTGATAGTGGGTTACAATTGGAGGAATTGTTTCTAACGAAAATGTTATCGAAGTGGTTAGTACAAATGGTGAACTAATTGAGGGTGTTCCTCAGAACAAGGAATAAATGGCACCTACAGAAAAGGTGCAACCAATAGTAATACCACATGATCCATTCCCTCAGAAGTTTAAGAAGCAAAAGGAGGATGAATGCTTCGGTAAGTTTATATCTTTGCTAAAACGAGTTAATACAAACTTACCCTTGGTAGATGTTTTGAAAGGTATACCAAGGTATGTGAAGTATGTGAAATAAATTGTAGAAAATAAAAAAGAGGTTTACTGAATACGTGACAATTGCACTTACTGCAGAGTGTACCTTAAGGATTAATAACAGGATGGTCATGAAGCTAAAAGATTCGGAGATCCTTACGGTACAAATCACCATCGGCAAGAGTATCCATGCGCGAGGTTTGTGAGATTTGGGGGCTAGCATTAATTTAATTTCAACTTCATTGTATAGAAAACTCGGGTTGGGCAGTCCTAAGCCAACCACTGTAATTTTACAATTGGCTGATAGATCTGTAGCAAGACCTGAAGGAATTGTAGAAGATGTATTAGTTCAAGTGGGATCTTTAATTTTTTCGGTGTATTTCCTTGTACTGAATTTCGAGCCAGATCCTATAGTTCCATTCATATTCGGACGCCCATTTTTGGCCACTAGGAAAGCAATGATTCATGTAGCTGCTGGTCAACTCACTAGGAGATATCACAATAAGGTAGAGGTTTTTTATGTATATAGAGCCTTAAATATGACACCAGTGTATGAGGAGTTATCTGCCATCATTGTAGTAGATCTGGAGGTAGATAGTTAGCACATCATGGTTTAAGAGCCTCTTAAACGAGTAATGAAGGGGTGATGAGATCTATGGACATGCTGAGGCACATGAAATGGTGCAGATATTAGACTTGGAAGTTATTAAAGAATTGGGGAGAAGATGGGAACCATTGAAAAAAAGTATTAGTGTAACATTCCAAAAAATATACTCGTTTAGTGAATATCCTATTAAGTTTTAGGAATAGTTATTGGGGGTACATAGGAATCCCAAAGCCCAATATTTAGAAATATTGGGCATATTAGAAAATATTGGCTCAAAGAGTGTTAGCCAATTTTCAATGTATTGACAAGCTTTTCCAAGAAATGTACCTGCAATAAAGAACCTAATCTAAAAATATTCATTTTCATCGTTCACAAAATAAGTGTAAGGCATCCATGTGTCAAGCCTAGTCACCATAGCACATGACCAATTAAAACAACAATGTAGATTAAGCAGTCCCAAGAACTAGTGAGGATCCTTGTTACAATAAGTAAACAATCTGAATGAACCATCACGAATAGTTAGTTTTGAAAGGACAAGCAACACATGTGCAACCACGTGTGAAAAGCTGGCCAAAAGGGGGACCACCCTAACCGAATTCGGTTAGGGTAGTTAGGGGGCAAGCCTGAACAAGGGTCCACCCCATGTGGGTCCTAACTTTATAACTTACTGACCTAAATAGCTAACTAACCTAGGACCAACAAAAATAAAATATCTAGTGCACCGGACAACCTAAGACTTAATTGGGTGAAACTAACCTAGTAACTAGTTCAAGATAAAACCCAGTATCTTACCTAGGAGGGTCCAAACGGATACTTTTGTCCGAATGACTTAGGGGTACTTTAGTAGATACCCTAGGTCCCTTAATTAATTATATTAGCAGTTTAATTAATTAATTAAAAATCATTATGATGGCCGAAATTTTTACGAAATTTTTTTAGATTTGACTAAGTTAAATGTTTTCCTATTTTTAGTCAATCTATGAGGGGCATTTTAGTAATTAAATATTATATTTATTTATTTATCTTAATTAGACTAAGTTGAGTTACTCAAGATAAGTTCCTAAGACATAGACTTACTTTCAAACACTAGAAAACTCATGACGCAAAATAGTGAACAAGCGAAAGAAAAACAGAAAGTTTCTCTAGGTTCTCTTAAGCGATTTCAAGGTATTTTTCAAAGTTTCATGCAAGGTGATCTTCGTAGATTCAATTCTACATAAGGTATGTTTTTTCTCTACTAGAATTCTTTCTCGAAGAGGCCTTTCAAATGATTTGAATTCATAAATGTCGAAACTAGGGTTGTTCCCAATGATATTGTTGATCATCCATCTTCCTTGTTATCCTTGTTTTTGATTCTATAAGTATATAGATGTAATCTCTAATATGTTGTTGGTATGTGGTTCTAACTGATCATTATGTGTAGGTTTTTGATTTGTTAATGACTTATGAGGCCTATATAGTTTTTTTTAGGCCTATATACTTGATTCATATGATAAGGGTTTTAGTTATATGAAATAAAGAATGATGTAATGCTTAAACGGGTTCGAGAATGTGAAGTTCGTTAAAAGTTAATTATGAAGTTAGCTACTATTAAATGTCGACTTACTTATGTTGAGGAGATCATTATAATACATTAATGGGATTAATTGATATGGCTAGTGATAAAATACTGAAAATTATTTAATGAAAGTTTGATTTATGCCACTAAATTGGCTAGAAATCTATTGTCCAAAAAGTTTAATAGAATTGCATGCTTACTATGTCAATTCATAAAAAATTGGCTAATGATATTCTCATGACAATTGTCATGCTTAATTTGGCTTATGACAATATATTGGCTAACAATATTCTAGATTACCATAATATGTGAAAAATTAGTCTATGACAATAAATTGGCTTACAAGGTATTTCATAAATATGATACAAAAATTGGTTAATGACTACGTTACACCAAATTAAGCATGACCAATGCAACTCAATGCATTCATAACTAAGGGTATGCCATTCATTGGGACAAGCCCCAACATATTCTATCCAAATGCACCATGAATATAAGTAAGTAGCTTGAACAAAGTTTATGACATTTATAAAGAGTGGTATAAAGCTACCAAATGTGGACTTAAGAGTAGAAAATCTAACCTCATGGACTGAAAAGATGAGGATAGTTTCTCCACAATACCTTCACTGTGGCAACCTCCTTGTTCCTCAGCCGCTTGACCTATCTGTTTGAAAACTGAAGAGGTACCTCCTCATAGGACAAGTCTTCATAAACCCCAAAACCTTCGACTGGTAAAATCGATGCTGGATCACCTAGGAACTTCTTTAACATATATACATGAAAGACTTGATGAGCAAAATCTAGCTCAGCGTGTAATGCAAACTCATAAGCCACTTTACCAACACGTTATAGGATCTCACATAACGTACCTCGAATCTACTTGCACCTTCCCGCCAAACGTCATCACCCCCTTTATAGGTGATATCTTAAAATAGACCTAGTCACCAACATCAAACTCTAAATGTCGTTTTCTGTTGTCTACATAGGACTTCTGCCAATTGTATGCAGTAGAAAACCTATCCCAAATAGCCTTGACCATTTTTAAGGTCTCATGAATGATCTCTGGAACCAAAATGGATGACTCTCCAACCTCGAACCACCCAACTGGAGACCTACCCTTCTAGCATACAGTGCCTCAAACGGTGTCATCCCAATGCAGGAGTATTAACTATTATTATAAGAGAACTCTATCAAAGGCAGATGGTCATCCCAACTACATCTGAAGTCAATCACACACGCTCTCAATATGTCCTCCAATGTTTGAATGGTGTGCTCTTCCTTCCACTCAGTATGAGGAGGAAAGGAAGTACTAAGCTTTACTTGCATGCCTATTTTGTTCTGGGAGGATCTGCAAAAATGTGAAGTGAACTGAGCTCCTCTATCTGAAATGATAGATAAAGGAATCCCATGCCATCTCAAATCACATTAATAAAGAGTCTCGCATAATCCTCGGCTCATATGTGTTAAGGAAAGAGGCGATGTAGTGGCTTGATACAAATATTGTTTACCTGATTTTTAATAAAAATTAGATTAGACATATGCGATGTGTCCTAATAAGGATAGATTATGGTTATGACAAATGAGAAAAGTGATATAATTCTGTAATGCATAGAATATGCAGGGACTATAGAAAATTGAATGACGACTAGAGATAAGATCATAACTGTATTTCATTATTGATCAACTATTTAATAGACTTGATACAAGGAGAATTATTTCTTTTGAATTGTTATTCACAATCAGATAGCCATTGCACTAGAGGATCAAGAGAAGACGAACTTCACATGTTTAGCCTTTTATCATAAAATGGAGATTCTATACAAAAATAAATTGGAGGTTCGTTAATCATAAGTCGTACTATTAGCCTTATTCTTGTATTGTTTTGCGTATGATTCATCTCATTATCGATTGTTATCTTTCACTTATAGACCTAGTTTGTTGTTGTTACTCTTGCCAAATATAGTACAACTCCAATTTCAAATTATAACCCCAGTTAAATAAATCCTCCACCAGATTACCTTGCTTAGCTTACTGAAACACTAACTCACCGTATGGATACAACATCACTTATAAAAAAGTTAACCTCGTTTAACCATAGCTTTAAAGAACGCTACAGATCGCGTATACTTATTTCTTATAATGTGTTTTTCTGAAATCTTGACCCCTTTCAAGGTTTGGTTTTTCTAAACTAAAAAAACATTTGATTCAAAAATTTCTGGTAAAAGCATTGTTCGGGTAAGTCAAACTATCATGTGAGTGAATTTATATAATTTGGGTAGGTGAAAAAAAAATAAGACCAATTATAAAATAACATGCGGAATTTTTATAATTTAAATGAAATGTTGATTGTTAGTCATGTGATATGCCTAAGAAAAAAATATAAATAGAGGGATATTCTTAAAAAAATGGATGGATGAAGAACGCATTCAGAATTTTGTGATAATATAGGTGAAATTCTGACATTTGTCTGGAGAAACTAACATCTCTATGAAATATATTGTCAGCCCATGAGCCTACACCCTAGACATTGGCGACACTCAAGAATCATTTTTGATCCTGAAGTGAACCTTTGATCTGCCTAACTACATAACAAAATATCCAAGCGATAATAGGTTTAGCACATACGTTTATCTCAATGTATACTCAATTGGAATGCCTGAAAATACATAATTCCAATAACAATAATACATTGCAAAACAATCTTTGAAAGAAAGAAAGTTTTGAGAAATTCCTCAACTATAACAATCTATGAATCCTCTAATATTGTGATAGATGTAGGGACACAACCCACAAAAAATCAACAATAACATGAAAATAAATGTGAAATCCTTTGGAAAGGAAGGAGGCTCACCAAAGCTATCTAAAGAACAAAGTCTTGACTATGTTATTTTTTCCCAAAGCTATATTATTTTATGTTGAATCAACATGTTTAGGATATTGATTGTAAAAGTAGAGAAGATACCAAAACATGTTGAAAATAATGACATCGATACCCCTCAAAATTTGAATTTCTGATATATTTGTGTGATTGATAAGTCTTCTATGTAAGATATACGCATGACATGATATTAATTTATAAGATAACAGGAGGGCCCCTTAATGAGTTGGAGAAGTGTTACAACAATCCTACCATATTTTTAAGGCATATTTTCGCATTTACAAGCCAACTTTAGAAATGACAGGACGTTCTTTATTTTTAGTGTGTAGTAGTCCATGGATGAGGCGCCTCAGAGTACCTAACATATATTTATGAAAACTCTTTATGAGGACCTTTGTAATGATTTGATGATGTGTGGGTGAGTCTACATATTAGACTCATTTAGGGCTACATTTTAATAGAAATAGTGTCATCAAATGCTTAGTTTATCTCAATATATGACTAAAATTTGTGCGTTCCAGGTATTTGAGGATCTGAGGAAAGCATGTAAACTATGTAGAAAAAAGAAGCAAAAAGGCTGAGAAAACTGAACGAATGAACGCCTGAGCATCACCAAGTCCACGTGGCGGATCGCCGATAGACATGTATGCTGCCTTTTGTTTCAATGTGCTAAGCCCCGAAGGCAATGGTCAAATATGACAATAAGAAAAACAGGTGGCGCATCGCCAACTAGTTCCATGAAGTAGTATCCCATTGCCTAACGTACCAAGGAACGATGACGCTTATGGTTGTACCAGAAGGCAATGGACTACACCAATGGATGAATCGCAAAGTCAATTGGCGGTTCCCACTAAAGTTGTTGAATGATCTGTTGCAGCACAAATCTGAAAACTATAAATACTAGTAGATTCATAGTTTTTAGGCAATTGGACCATTTTCATAGAATTCCGACTTAGAGACAAACTATATCATAATGTCTTACTATTTTTTATATTTTACTTCAAGTTTGTAAGGGTTTTGAAGACTTGAAAAAGAAAAGGACTATCCTCCTTCGATTCGGAAGTAGGTCTCCTTGATTCTTCCCTCTTTTCTCAAATCAAGACCTTATTTCTTATACTCATATAATTCAAAAATCATTGAAGATATAATTTCTATTTCTTGAAATGTTGCTAAAACCACCCATTCTTGGGGTGTGATTTAGCAAATATGAGTTCATAATGTTGTTGGGTTTTTCTGTTGGTAGGTTAAATGTAGCTTAATGGTGATTTCGTTTAGTGGTTATGATTTAACCAAATGGATTAGTAGTTGCAAATACAAGTTCACCCATGTGTTTTCAGTTTGCTCGAGAGAGAAGTCGCTAAACCAAGACCGCTAGATTGATGACCTAAGGAGTGGGTCAACATAAGATTCAGTCAGAGGGGGTGAGCCCTAGTCCTATTTCCTAATACTCAGCTCAATAGTAGGTGAGTAAGGCTAGGAAGGTTTTCATGCGTTAAATGGGTGTACAAGAGGAACTCATTTTGAAACGGGGTAAGTTGCTCTCGATAGAACCTATTTCCATATAAAGCTTAGCCTAGTAACTTTTTTTCTAAAAAATTTTATATCGAAATCATGAACCAAACAAAATAGATTTATCCGTATTGCGGTCATATCCGAAGAAGTTCCCTCTTTATTGATTAGTTTCCTTGTTGCTTTGAGCTATTTTTACTAATTGTGACAAACAACCAATTTGATATTTGAATATTTTGTATCATTCCCCCATGTTTATAATGTTTTTAATCACAAATTACTTTGGCTACAACTAATTGGAATGAAGTTCTAGTTAGCTACACATTTTTACTAGCGCTCCCTTGGGACATGACCCCCAATCCTTAGTAGGGTTACTAGATTATCGACGATTGTAAGTACATGAATCAAAGGTAGTGTTGTTGGTCATGATAAGCATCAAAATGACGCCGATTTCAGGGAGTGGTGTCACGTGAAAATGTAGTTAAGTAGAGTATTCATTCTTAATTAGTTTTTTTACTCACTTAATTTATAATTTTGTATCTATGGGAAAGGCTACTTCTAGTACCGGACCGATGATTTGAACGACATGCCCATGGTTGTTTTTCAAGCATGGAAACTGTATTTGTTTGTGGGAGCAAGAATGTGAATATGAATGAGCATCAAACGTATCGTCGCCTCTTGAAACTACTAAAATTGAGAGACAACCTCCTAAGCTTTCAACAAGTACGAAATAAAATCATCCAGGAAATATGGTCACATATTCAAACGATATTAGAACCATGACCATCTCATGGGATGACCAACAAAGCTTTACTTGAATGCTTCTATGGAGGTCTTGGGACCTAAAAGTATCATTAATCAATTCTTCGCATGTGGTATGCTACACTATCCCTGCGAAGTGGTGGACCAAACCCTTGATAACATGGCAAAAAAACAACAACAAAAATCAGAAGAAACAAGAGTGGAGCTCACTCGTAGCCCAAGTAAATGCTTTATCCAAGCGAGTCAAAGAGTTGGAAGCACAAGCCAATGAAAAGGGCAACCATTTCATATTTACAATATGTAGAAATGAGAAGAAGCATGGGTGCAAGCAAATAGATGAAGCTCTCTCAATCATTTAGAGAAGTGTTGAGGCATAAGAAAAAATGTTGAAGCAGATAAAAGAAAATATAGAAATGTCGTATGAAATAACGATCTCAAATGCAATACCAATTAAACACCAGGAAAATCAAACAAGCAATTTGATATCATGTCCACATCCATCATTCGGAAAGTGATTCTTCTTCAGATGTATTTTTGGTTTGGGTCTCAAGGCTTTTTGTTTGACTTTTACCCATTAGACAAAATGTGGAGAAGTTAAGCTTGAAGTTAGATTTTAATCAACGTTTGAAATTAAAAAGGTCATTTCAAGTTCGATGATTCCAGTAAATCTAAATGTTGATACTTGTCTAGTTGAAGGTTTGGCTTAGTCCCCAAGACTTTTTGATGAGTTTCATGTATATTTAGAAATTTGGGGATTCTTAAGTTTCAGTGTAATTTGGTCAACATCGCCTGAAGGTGATCTTGTTTAGATGTTTTGATGATTTCATTGAGTCGAAAATATCATTTCAAAGCTAGAAGCACATTTTTTTTTTGGAGGGTATGGATGAGTTTTGGGTGAGTTTCTAAGCTTTTTGGGTGCTTTGGTGTTGTTTCAACAATTTGTGTCTATTAAAAGGGTCGTTGTTAGTTTTAGGGATCGAAAAACTATTCCAAAACCTGAGAAATTTTGACACACGAATCATAGAAATGATTTGCAAAGTTTTGTACATTTTTTTGTAAGTCAAGATTGGACTTTTATCACGATATATAAAATAATTGTTCACTGACAAGAAACGATATTTGAATGAGCAAATGAGCTCGTAATTGAGTTTAAATTGAAAAAGTAAGTCTGTATCATTATTTAAGAAATTTAGAAAAAAGATCAAGTCATTTCGCTATCTTACAAGGAAGTTACGGCTCATTTAGCAAAAATTTTAGTTGCTGGTGCGCTGGTATAAATAATGTTTTACTGGCAATTTAAATTTCTGCATATGTTAATTTGGTAGTTTGATCATATTTGGAGTTCTACAGCTCGCAATGGAGTTATTCTTGTGACATTTTTCTCGATTTATATGGGGGTTAGTATCCGATCCTAATTTCAACTTTCTCTCATGATTTCTTCATGTGATATTCTTTGCTTATCCCTGTTTTTGTAGGGTGAAATAGGGTTTTAATCAATTTGGACGTAGTTTTTGATGAACAATGTACATTTAGGATCCTTATGTTCTGGTAAACAGATTTTGGCATAAATTTTGTGATTCATCAATTATTTTCATCGTATTAACTGTGTAGCTTTGAGAATTTGGGTTTTTATCTAATAAAGTTAAAGTTTGATAAATTGAGGATTTCTATGTCGATGTTAACTTCTTTTCGAAGACCTAGCCCTCATGGTTGGCTTTTTGAATCGTTTGACCTAATTTTAAAAACCGACATTATGAGTGTTGTTGTCCATATTTTCTAATGTGTATTCTATATTTGATTAGTTGGTGTGGATTTTATGGCTCTATGTGAAGGTAGAGCTCAAGTGCAAGGGTGATTGATTGTATGTTTGAGGCAAGTGGACTTTTTTTACCCTTTGTTAAGTATATAGAATCTTGTATTCCTTATTGTATGGACTAGGGAGTAGTGGGAAGTGGTCATTCTAATGATGAAGAAAGAGAAACTAAAAAGGCAATTTGATGGTATAATGATGTGTGTTGTGTTATGGGTGATTTGAAAGATTATATTACTTCATTATCTATGATGTATCATGATTATGTTGAAATGGATTTTTTATTGAAGTGAAAATTGTCATCTTCTCATTATTGTTTAAACTTGACTATTTACATTGGTTCTAAAACCCTTGATGACATCTTTTGTAAAGATTATGCCGATGGAAATTGTTCGAGGAATTAATGATTATGTCGAGTGAAAATGGTCTCATTTGTACACAAGCCAAGTCTAGTAGAGCCACGAGGATCGATGCGTAAACATCAGTTACTCATGTTTGATAGGCTATGGTAACTTTTTTGAAACCCCTTCACTTCTTGACTCTTTATCATGTGTCCTTAGTCCGATCTAATTCCTATCATTTCATTCCATTCTCTAACAGTATTGATGACTCGTGCTTGGTTCTTCGTACGTGTAATAAGGATTTCATCATATAGTTTTGGTGAAGGATCTAGTACAAACGTGGAACTTATTGAGTTATGAAAAGGATGTGTGGTCAGACATTCAATGTTCTGCAATTCGATGATATTGAGTAAGGTCATAGTTCAACGATCCATTTTAAGGGTGAACAATGAGGGAATGCATGAACATCTTATCTTGTATGGTTAGTTATTTAGTAAGGAGGATAATTTGAATGGTTTTGAGTGTTAAAATACGACTGTTTCAGTGTTACCTTTAGGATCATAAAGTGTGTTACTTTTGCTATAGACCTGGTCTATAAAAGAGTACATATCGCTTTGGACTAGAGGTTGAAAAGATTTAGTAATGTATTGTAGTTACTTAAAGGGTAGAATTGTATGGGCTATCTATGTACGATCTTCTCGGTTTATAATGTATTTTAGTGGTGGATATAGCAGACTTTCATGATCTAGTATTAGTGATAAATTGAAATAGACACATCGGTTAATGAGTGCAAGATGCCTAACTACATAAGGAATTCCCAATTATTTCACCTATTCGGGAAAACTGAGGTTTGATGTAATATTCACATTTGAGGAACCAATTGGTTGTTACACCAGACACTTGAGTTAGGCATCTTTTATAAGGAAAATTATTGTGGTTATATTTGGTAAGGTATAATGCGTTTAGGTCGTGGAGTGCATTTTGAGGACAAATTGAGGACATGTGATTTCATTTGTAAGCCAAAAGGAGAGGATTGATATTGATATTTAGATGACAATATTAGTAAAGAAAGTACTAGTTAGTATACTTGTGTGAAGGCAATTGAGGATCTTAGTAATAAAGTGAATGCAGAATTGGTTAATTCATAGGGTTTGATTGGTATATCTTGGGTTCGAAATATCATATCAATGTGAAGATCGACTCTGTGAAATGATGTGTCCTTGTTTTACCTGTTCATATAATGGTAATACGATCACTTATTCATCAAATAAGTTAAAAATTGTTGGTCAAGATTTGAGAAAAAAGTCTACAAATGTTCGACTGAGGTTTAGTAATAAGTTCATATGTAGTTTTGAATTTGGTAACTAGTACATTTGGATTTTAATGAAGGAATGATAAGGCCCATAGAGAGGAAATCAATAATAAGCTAATATATGTGATTTCATAAAATCTTCAGGGTATAGGCTAATATCGATTAATAATGGGATTGGTTTACATTGTTTGAATCAGAACTCAATTTTTTCATTGTTAGCCTACATTTGTGACATTAGGTTTTTTCAATGTATAGATTGTTAAGGTGAGAAATGATTGATCGTGTCGATTAATGAGCATTTGGAAGGACTTGTGCATGCCTTGAGTTACAAAATTTATTACTTTTGATTGCTAAAGATCCTAATAACGTATTTCACTTGGAGTTGACGGTTTAAAGTATGCGGTAAAATGTCAAAGGATAGTATTGGTAAATAGTTAGAGAAAGGAACAATAACCTTGTATATTGAAGAGTTCAATGTTTTTTGAAATGTGTCACATGTACAATTTAAGAAGTATGAAGAAATAAAAGATCACATATAGAAACTAAGTTCAATTTTGAATGTTGTATGTATTTTCGCTAGTTTAGATATCACTATGCAAGGTAGACCGGTTCAGCACATACTTATGAAGGATTTATTAGCGACTTTCTTGAAAATTTTGTTTTGGTTTTGCTGAAAAACAGTGATGTATGGGAGATCCAGTGTTTTCATGTTGGGTTGGATTTTTGAAATTATGGTAGGTGATTTATGTGTGCATTATAGGAAGGACTTATAGTTCAACATATTAAGGAACTTGAGCTGGACTGATAATACCTTGTTGATGGAACTACGTAAGCTATTATGATGAGTTATAGACACTTAGTGGTGAAAAAAGGTTATCTTCTTATAGTATAAAAAAATTCTTGGGTTAATCAACGGCTTATCATCAATTTGGCATGAGAAGGAAATTGTTTGAATGGGTGTTGAGGCATGGCATGTGTAGGGTTGCATGTAGTCCATATCTGTTTCTTATTCAATGTATTTTGCTTGATGGAAAAGTACTATTCGATTTGGAATTAGTGCTATCAGCGTCAGGTAGGACCATTTTTTAACATGGAATGCTTATATTAGGCTTGGGAAGGATAGAGATACTTCTTTTGGGAAAAAAAGGAATAACAATTCAGAGTTACGGGGTTTGGCAAAGTGTTTTCAAAGGAATTTTGGTACTATTGATGGTTTTGGAAGCATAATCATAGGATCAAAAAAGTCATGACATTTCGTTTGCATTAGATTATTTTTTTTAGATTGAATTATGGAGAATATGTTAGATTTCATGATTAAAGTAGGTTTCGATTTATGTCGGTGATCAAATCAGATATCTTATGCATCTAGAGAGAAGATAAATAGGTGGAATTAGATAAATGAAGTGGGTTTAATTATGGATACTGGAGAGGAGAGTATTCTGACTAAGACAAAGGAGAATATTGGGCACTTAGGGTATACTAATAGCAATACCTTCAACTAGACCAAATATCACCATTAAGACCTACCTTTTAGGCAGTTAGGATATTTGGGTGATTTTTTACGCTTTCTGGGTGCTTTGGTTAAGATCGAATATCAATCTATACCTTCTGAAATTATAAGCATGAGTTATAGAAATGATCTGCAAAGATTGGTGCATTTTCACTAACCCGAATTTGGACTTTATGGGAATGTATAAAATAAATTCTTTACAAGCAAAAATGATATTTGACTGGAAATATTGAGTTTTGATTAGAAATAAAATATTTGTATTATTATTTAAGACATTTAGGAAAAAGAATAGGGTCATTTTGCTATAGTATGAGGATGTTACGCCTCTTTTAGTGAAAATTTAAGTTGTTGGTGGGCAAATATACAAATATTTTAATTTCAGACTCTGTTTATTTGGTAATTTGAGCATATTGGGTGTTCTAGAGCTCTGAATGGAGTAATTCTTGCGGCACTCTTATCAATTTAATATGGTGGTTAGTATCAAACTATTATTCTGACTTTTCTCTCGATTTCATCTGATTTTCTTTCCTTATCCGTGTATTTCTTGGGGAAAATTGTTTTTTTTATAAATATTGACTTAGTTTTTTATGAAAACTCTATATATAGGATCCTTATATTATAGGCATAAACATATTTTGCATTAACTCGTTAATTAATTTGATCATATTAACCACGTATAAACTTAGAATTTGGATTTTTCTAGATAAAGTTAAAGTTTTATAATTTGAGAATTTTAATGTCGATTTTAACTCCATCATTGATGAATATCATAATTGAACTTTCCTAAGCATGGGTAAGATATGTTTAAAAAATATTTTAGATTTAAGTTGGAGTTTCAGATTCGAGTTTTGGCGGTTTTCTCATGAACTTGTGTTCAAGGTAATTAGAGTTTTGACCATGATTTCAACTCATTGTTCAATATGGCTTTCACTAACGAGTTCTAAAATCTTCAGATATCTTGATTTCTTTAAAAATTCTGTATTTGACCCTAACAGTCAAGATTGTGTTTTGGGGTCATTACAAACTAGATATTGAAAATCATTATTATATGTGTTGTTCATTTTTTTCTCATGGGTATTATATATTTCATTAGTTGGTGTGGATTATGTGGCTCTACCTGAAGGGAAATCTAAGTGCAGAGGTGATTGATTTTTTGTTCATGAAAAGTGGACTTCTTGACCCTTTGTTTAATATATAGAATCTTGTATCCCTTACTTTATATGTTCGGTAGTAATCGAATGTGGTGAAGATATTTGTGGTAACATATTTATGTCGAACGATTCTAACGATGAAGATTGGGAAATAAAAGGCAACTTGATGGTATAATGATATGTGATGTGTTGTGGGTGATTTGAAAAACTAATGATTCATTATTGATGATGTATCATGATTGTGTCGATATGGATTGTGTATTGATATGGAAATTGTCCTCTTCTCATTTTTCTGTGAACATACCTATTTGCATTGTGCCGAAAGAGTGTGTTCAGACTTATTCTGATAGTTATGTCGCGGGAATAATTTAGTCCTCCCACTACTTTTGGCCAACACTAAATATTTGCATGCAATAAGCACCTTCTTTTTAGCTTGTGTATCACCATTCCATAGAAACCTTTTACACCTTTTTTCTATTTTTTTCTGTAATTGCTTAAGTAGCAGAAAATTTGTGTCTAGAAAGCTTGAATTGATTTTAGTACATTGTTTACCAATTGAATCTTTCCTGCATATGATAAGGATTTAACTGTCCATGTTGTAGTTTTGCCCATTATCATGTCTATTAGTTGTTGGCGTTGCCCTATTGACAGCTTCTTTAAACTCAGAGACATCAAGGTATCTAAAAGGCAGTAGGCCCTTTACAAACCCCGTATCCTGTATAATTAATTGTTGCATATCATCAGACACACCTCCAAAGTAAGCACAGCTCTTGGCATGATTTGCTACGCGTCCAGACACATTTACGAATTGTTGGGAGCACTCAAACAGGAGTGTAGTTGATGTTATATCTCCTATGATAGTTAGCAAAGCTAAGTTGTAGGATGTGTTGCCTGTTGCATCTTGGATGATACTTAAAAATTTGAATTTCTTCCAAATGTTTTCAGCATTCTTGTGAGGTAATCCATAACAAGGACCAACAAGTAAGGGGACAGATGATACCCTTGTATCACCCCTCAGTTTAGTTGAAAAGGTGTACTGGGACATCCATTAATCAGTATAGACTAGGAAACAGTCTTGACACAGCTCATTATTCATCCTAGGAAGTTTTTTGAACCTACATACCAGCTAATACATCCTCTGAAAAATGCCACTCCAAAGAGTCATAGGTCTTCTGCATATCAATCTTGAACATACATCTCGGTGAGATACCTTTTCTATCACACCCTCTTACAAGTTCATGGCTGAGAAGCACATTATTTGTCAGCATTCTACCAGGTACAAAGCCAGCATGTCTGGATCAACTAGATAATTCATAACCGTATGAAGTCTATGTGTGAGCAACTCTTAAATGATCTTAAACAATCTATTGCAGCGAGAAATAGGCCTATTTTTTATGAAGGTTTGATGACTCACTTTTGGAATCAGTGTAACAAAGGTTTAACTTATAGGAACATACATTTCAGTGTTTTGGAAAATTGTAGGACAGTTGTTGTTACCTCCTCCCCTATGATTGACAAAGCTTTTTTGAAGAAGTAAGAGTCGAACCCATCCTCTCCTGGTTTTTTAGAATCCCCAATGCTCGTAAGTGCTTCCTTCACATCAGTATCCTTGAATGGTTAGATACAGAACAATTGTTGTTCTCTTTTAAGCATTGATCCAGCTTTCAGCACTTCAGGTTACGTAGCTTGCATGTGGCTGGTACATTGTCCTAGCAGTTTGTTTTTGTAATCCACAACCTTTTTGGTGATATATGTTGCTTCTCTAGTAACAGTGCCATCCTCATTTGTTAGCATGTTGATCTGATTCTGAGTTTTCCTACCTTTCATATTAGCAAAGAAATAGACATTGTTAGCAATTCAGAGGCGGAGCAAGAAATATTACGAAGAGTATTCAAGTGCTAAAGTGAACCTTGTCTTCTTGAATAAGTGTGAAAAAATTGTTATCAATGAGATTTGAACGCACGAATACTTTAAGTTTGTGTGTCTTTACTCTTTTAAGGCGCCTGGAACCACTATAATAAATCATATTGTTATGTCAAGGGTATCCAAAATATGCTATTTAGTTTTTTTATTTATCATTTTACTTGTATAAACGATATAATTCCCAACGAAGGGTGTCCAATTGAAGGGTGGCTACGCTACTGGTTAGCATCCACAAGTTTGAGCCATTGTACTCGGGACTTCTGCTCATATATATTCGCCTATTTCAAACTCCACTTTGACAGTTTTGCTCTCAATAATTTCTCCTCATCAATATTGACTGGCTTTCAGTACACCTCCACCTAATATCTGCCATTTACTTTTCACCCTACTCCTGAACTCAGGATGTTGTCCAGCACAATTATAGAATATGAAAGGTCTCTTCCTTGTATCTCTTTGTTCCTCCATTAACAAGCCTAGCGGAAAATGATCTTAAAACAAAGGCTCCACAAAAATGACCGGTTGTGGTGACATCTCATCCACCCATTCAGCATTAACTATATCTTTGTCAATTCTACTCCATACATGCCCATTAGACCATGTGAAATTCCTTCCTCCTATCTGTAGCTCTACTAGGTTGCAATCAATCACACAGTCTTTCAAATCTCTTATTTATGCATCCTCTACTTGGCTGCCTACTATTCTGTCTTCTTGTGTTAATATAGAGTTGAAGTCCCCCATACTCAACCATTGCTGACTAATTTGACTACTCATCTTGTAAATTGTTGTCGATTATAGGATCTTGTATTTCTAGTTTGTAGCCTGTTATACTCTAGGTGTTTTGATGATCCTCACAAATGCGGGGACCTGGATCCTGGAAGAGTGCTTTCGTCCAGATACAAATGGGGTACAGTCATAAATGTTGTCATGTCAGGTGGCAGGTGAAATGTGGAGTATCCTACACCATAAAAAAGAGCAGACGAGATTGTATGTTTCAGTATCTCACAAATGCAGGGACCTTGTACTAGACAGAGTTTCCTCCATCAGATGCATAATTGGTTACAGCTGTAAAGCTATCACATCAGAGGTTGGTAAGGCGTCAGTGTACTACACCAATTAGAATGGAGGAGGCTGTTTGTCCAACGGAGAATAACTATTTATGTTTGATACTTTTACAATGACAAACACCATATTATATTCATTCATCCAAAGAAGGAAGTCAGCCAAAAAGCCTTTCAAGAACTCATATAGAAGTTTGCAAGGGACCTGGTTCCCGCAAGCAAGGGACCTGGTACCCATAAGACTGTGACGTGAAAAGGACGAAAAGACAACTGTCAGAAAACTTGTCATCTCTGATGCGGTAGGTGCATAGCTTTTCCAACTGCAGGCCTTTAGCCAATGGGATGGCTTCAATGAATTTGTGGGAGTTATATTATCTTTTTCCGACAAACACAAATTCAAGACTTGGCAAATTAAACTTGGATTTTCTCTAAAGATTCACAAGCTAGAACAAAAGACCATCTTCAAGGAATAACATTGCTCAACTCAACAGAAGGACCTGATAGAGTAAAAAATAATCTTTGTTGTATTTAGAGCTTTGTGTCTATGTACTTACATTGTAAATTTGTTCCTAATATATAAAGGAATCAGATATTTGTTTTGGGTTTGTAAAAGTCTAAATCAGTTAAGGTTAACTGATTTACTGGGCAACATTGGTTTGTTGCTTAGTCAAATTCTAAGTCATCTAGAGTTAGGTAGTTTAGTGGGCGGTGTTGTATCCGCTTAGGCTCTTCAATTAATAGGTAGATTACTTAATCGTGAGATTAATAACTTTTTCTCACATTGATTTTAATCGGGTTTAATTTTTCCTTTAGATGATTAGTGAAAGACGGTTGTAAATCCTATGCAACAGGTCGTGATTTTACTCCCTTGAGCAAGGAGGTTTCCACGTAAACTGCTTGTGTTGTGTTCTTCATATTCTTTAATCTTATGCACTGATCTTGTTGTGTCAAGGGACCTTGTCTGTTTACTTGTAGTGGACGCACATATTTCAACAAGTGGTATCAGATCGGGTGCTCTCTAGTTGGTTAACACCAAGAGAGATTCCTGTGGAAAGATGGTTGCTCCACTCAACACAAATCAAGAAGCATCACAGAAGGACTTGAAAAAAGAGAAGTCTCTAGATATCAAGATGATATTTGATGAAATTTTTTATGAAGATAAGGACATGACATCGAGGCTTACAAAAGGCAAAAAAACTCAAACAGAGTTGTAAATGCAAACCACCTGTGTCACAAGTGCGGAAAGACAGGGCATTTCATCAGAGATTGACCTATGCATAAGGTTGAAGTCAAAACTTTTCAAAAACCTGGAGGAGTGAAAGGCAGAAATAGTGACCCGGTCTCCGATAAGAAAGTAAGAAAAGTTGCAGTTGGCTACATCATGAAGAAAGCTTTTTTGATGTATGGGGAGACTCCTCAAGTGAGTCAGATGAATTAGAATGTCATGTAGATGTACCCATGCTTGCATTCGAAGGTGATAAAGATGTGTTTGATGCCACATTTGCTTTGATGGCAAAATCTGATGATGAGAAAGATGAAGAAGAGGTAACCCTTTCCGATCTTAAACAAAACTTGCATGTTTACTGTGTTAAGAAGTTGAGAATTCTAACTGCTGTTTTGATTGACTCTTTTATTGAGTCAACAACTGAAACAATGTTTATGAGCAATAGCCTAGATATTTTTCATGAAGAAAAGGTAGCTTTGGTTGACCAAATGTTTGTTGTGGAAGAAAAGTGATAGTTCTAGAAGCTGAAAATCTGGAACTCAAGCAGAGATTGAAGATATTGAGTGAGAAATCTTGCAAAGGAAAAGAAGAGGCTAGTAGAATGCAAATGAAGCTTGAAGCTCGTCTGGACACTGTTGAAACAAAACTTGCTATGGCCTTGAAGAGAAGTAATCAGTTGGAGAGGGACCTGGTCCTCATCAAAGAAGAACTTTACAAATCTTTCAAATGGTCCAGATCTTCAAAATTGCTTGCCAATCATCCTAGTCAAGGTCAAAATGATAGGAAAGGGTTAGGAAATTAAAGCAATGGTACATGTTACAATCTCAAAAACAAAACGGTGTCTATGCATGTCAATTTGTTGTGCTTTCATTGTGGTCGTGCGGGTAACTTGAAGAAGGATTGTCCAACTTGTAAATGGAATCAAGATAACCTCGCAAAATCTTCTGAACAGAGGAACAAGAAAAAGAAGATACCTGGTCAACAAAGCAACAAGCAGAAGAAGGGACATGGTCAGCACAAGAACTTGCAAAAGAAGGGACCTGGTAAACGGAAGAACTTGCAAAAGAAGGGACCTGGTCGTTCTTCTGTTCCTAAATTGAAAAAGATCAATTCGCCTCACTGGACAAATAATTGTCTTATCACTCCTTTAACAGCTTACTGGAACTCCAACTAAAGTGGGTTCACAAGGCTAACACGTGATATGACATTCTTGTGAGAGGAAGTGGCAACAACCAGTGTTGATTAATGAACGATGGATGCTAAAATCACTGTGCTTCCTCTCTCTCAAAGCACTTCAAGGTGGAGGTATCGTATTTGGTTATGTCAAGAAAAGGTATGTTTTTCTTACAGATATGTTTGGAAATTCTATGGAATACTCCATTGAGGATGTCTACTATGTCAATAATTAAAGTACAATCTTTCAAGTGTTTCATGGATTTGTGATGAATTAAATTATGTGAAGTTCTTATTAGATAGAATGTGTGGTCACAAACTTTCACTCTTGGGCGACGATCTTGATAGATGAGAGATGCAAGAACATGTGTATTGCTGATCTGTTTACTGCTCATTATGACAGTCTCACTGAACATAGTGCTCGAGGTAAGAATGTTGAGGTATGACACAAGAGACGTGCTCATGTGTGTGTTGCTTTGATTCACAAACCTGTGTCGAGGAACCTACTCTAGTCTGCATAGAAGAATATTTGCATATGACAAAGGTTGTGACTGATGTTATGGAAGAAGCAGATCAGACTATTCTTCAAGTGAAACATGCACACTTTTAATCTTCCAAAAAAAACATTCGGCTCAAGTGGTAAATACTACATGTTGTGTCGACAAAATGATTATATTGAGAAGTGATCTCATTATTGATGAAAGATTAATTATGGTACACTCTTCCTCCAGCAAGGCTTATCAGGGGTATACTAAAAATAATCATGTATTTATTGATAAGTCTAGAAGAGTTTAAGTTGCAAGAAAGAAGAACTGCTTCAAAATCAAAGAGATTGTTTAAATAGTGAGCTTGCTAAAGAATATTTTCTTCATGAATCCAACAATCTCATAGAAGCTGATGCAGATGATGAACCAGATGAGGGACCCGGTCCTCTAGACCGCTATGTAAAAAGATGATGCAGTTCAAACTTATAATATGAATGTTGAAGGTGAGAATGAAGAAACTTATCAAGCTTAGTTTGCAAGAAGCAATGTATGACAACTGAATACCCAACAGGCTGATATATTGTCAAAATTCCTGTTCAACAATGACTTCAAAAGAGGTAAAATTGTCAAGACCCCTCTTTTTGAAATCACAAGAAAATGAATTGTTGATCATTCAAGTGTATATCGATGAAGTAATCTTTGAAGATACCTTTGAAATATTATGTGAAGAGTTTGACGCATTCATGGTAGTGGGTTCTAAAGGAGAACAATTATAGATTTCTTCTTAGAGTTACAGATTATGCAAAACTCTAAAGCTATCCTTGATTGTCTTGAAAGTACATCAATGATATGCTCAAAAGGCTTAACATACTTAAAGTCATTACAATGTTAAAAAGGAGTAATGTCATCATGGAGTTTTGAAAAATGGATGATCAAGTGGCTGACATCTTCACCCTAGGCCTAATTAAGGACCATTTTGTCATTAATATGTATGGACTCCTAGTGGCTTAGCTCAAGGGAAAAAGATAGCACAACATGGTCTGGACAACTGCTGTTTGAACAAAGGAAGGGACCTAATACTTGTTCAACGAAGTTGTTGAAAAAGATTTATGTTTTGGGTGCCAAGACGATTCTTACTTTCGTAGGCACTAACTTGAAGCTGGATGCTGATGAACTGGGTTCAAAGAATCATGTACAAAGAAATCACTGTTAAGGCTGCTTGTAGAATCTAAAGATATTTAAAGAAGACAGGGGACCTGATCCTATTTTGTCCATCGAGAGTCTTTTTTATTTGGAGCACATGGTGATGTTTATTATGCGGGATATCAAGCTGATGGAAAGAGTACGTCAATAGTGGATTATGTTATGCACTAATATTTCACTCATTTGGAATTAAAAGGCAAGAATAAATTGTTTATTCATCAACTGAGGCGATAAATGTAGCAAGTGCAGCTTGATGGACTCAACTCTTTTGGAACTAGCAACAACAAGAAGTTCACAAAAAATTGGCTGAACTAATCAAGCTGATGATGGAAATGTTAAATCCTTCTTAAATGGATCTTATCTGAATCAATCAAATCTTTCATGACTATTCAAAGGGAGAAGGTATCCTTGCTTTTCAGTTATGTATGTTTTCGCAAATTTAGTTTCATACCTTTTGTGAATATACTCACATGGTAAAAGGGCTAAAGGAAAAGAGAGGTTAGGACAGATCTAGGTAATAACATTCAAACTAAAGAGAGGGACCAGGTCCTCTCTTGAAGGTTAGCATTCTTAACATTGCAGTTTGAGTACGCATGAGAACCTTGAAATTGTCACATGTCTCTCATTCAGGTATCTGACTGTTGTCCCATCTTTTGAGTGCCAAAATGATTCCTCATTTTCTCTTTCTTTACATTCCATATTTCTTTCTATTTCCCAGAAAGAGTAAGTTTCCTTCAAAATATCAAGGTGCTTCAAAATTTTGTTTCTCTTCTTTTCAAACACACTTCAAATTGCTAACGCCTTTATTCTTGCTGGAGAATTCTCTGATGAAAATATTTTAACTGTGAAGAGGGATCTGGTCCTCCATGAAAAATTAAGAAGTGGAAAAGATGATGCTCAAAAAGAAAGAAGTTTATATTCTGAAAAGTTTTTTGAAGAGGAAGGTGTAAAAAAAAGAAATTAAGAAAAAAAGGGAAAATCTTCTTGGTTCCTCAATTGTTGATCTATTTATCTCGGAGGTCTTGAGTTGTTTGTATTACCAATCATTCTGTTATGAGAAACTTAGGCTTTTGTTGGAAGCTATGACAGTTGCTCGTGTTAACTGGAATACTGAAATAGGTTGTCTAAAAGTCCAGCTTCTGAAACAACACTATCAGAGGGACCAAGTGCCAACAAAAAAATTATCAAAAAGAGGAAAAATTGGCAGCCCTGAAGATAAGATGTACAGGTTGGGCTGCACATCGTGTTGTACGTTAAGAAAAGATTCTTGAAATCTTATGCTATGGAATATTCTCTGTTAATTCTGTTCTTTCAATCCCTTGACTCTTAGACATCCCTTCTCTTCCTACCTCTCTATGTCAGTCCTCATTTCTCTATTTGGGCATTGTTCTGGTTTTCATTTGTAATCGTACTTGCAATGCTTTGATGGCTGATCTTTTATTTATGGATGTTAAATGTCTTGTTTCTATTGACTTGTCTCATTACTTTATGTCTTTTACTCATGCTCGATGTTTCCCAAGTGGCCATGAACTTTCAAGAACTATATTTCTGTCAACTTGGTTTACTGCTTTAACCCTTTTTTATGATGTCAAAAGGGGGAAAGTTGTTAAGGTAAGGTATGAGATCAATAGTGTTATAACTGCTTGAAGAAGACATGGTCACATCAATTGGAGAAATCAATGGTAGCTACTTGAAGAGATAGGTCATATTGATAGGATGAATAAATGCTAGTTGTTTTCTACCTTACGAGGACCTGGTCCTGTCGATAAGGGGAAGAAGATGTTTGTCATCATCAAAAGGGGGAAGATGATATGTTGATGTTTTAATGATTTGACAAACTACGGGAATGATTAAACTCCAGTTACCCAAGAATTCTTTTTGATATTGGGAATTGATGAATAAGTATGTCATCATCAAAAAGGAGGAAAATGCTATGTTGATATTTTGATGAGTTGACAAACTTCAAAATGATGAAACTAAAGTTACCCTAAGAATTCTTTTTGATAGGGGGAAGTGGTGAATAACAATGTTATCATCAAAAAGGGGGAAAATGCTAGTTCGAAGCTGAGTTATGATGATAGCTCAAACTTGATATGAAGTTTTGATGATTTAACAAACTTATCGATCTAACAAGGAACCAAATCCTTGTTATTGGAACTGCTGACAATAAGATTAATGATAAACTCAGTGTAAGGTATATTTGTGTGCTATCATCAAAAAAGGGGAAAATGTTATATACTAGGTGTTTTGATGATCCTCACAAATGCGGGGACCTGGTTCCTGGCAGAGTGCCCGCGTCCAGATATAAATGGGGTATAGTCATAAAAGTTGTCATGTCAGGTGGTAGGTGAAAAGTGCAGTATCCTACACCAATAAGAAGAGTGGACGAGATTGTATGTTTTAGTATCTCACAAATGCAGGGACTGATACCAGGAAGAGTTTCCTCCATCAGATACATAATTTTTTATTGCTGTAAAGCTGTCACGTCAAAGGTTAATAAGGCGTCAGTGCACTACACAAATCACAATGGAAGAGGGTGTTTGTCCAATGGATAATAACGCTTTATGTTTGATACTTTTAGCATGACAAACACCATATTATATTCATTCATCCAAAGAAGGAAGTAAGCCAACAAGCCTATTCAAGAACTCATATAGAAGTTTGCAAGGGACCTGGTTCCCGCAAGTAAAGGACCTGGTACCAACTAGACTGCGACGTGAAAAGGACGAAAAGACAGCTGTCATAAAAGTTCCCAACTCTGATGCGGTAGGTGAAAACATTTCCAACAGCAGGCCTTCAACCAATAGGATGGCTTCAACAAATTTGTAGGAAATTATATTATCTCTTTCAAACAAACACAAATTCAAAACTTGGCAAATTAAACTTGGATTTTCTCTAAAAATTCACAAGCTTGAATTGAAGGCCATCTTCAAAGAAGAACATTGCTCAACTCAATAGAAGGACGTGATAGAGTAAAAAAGAATCTTTGTTGTATTTAGAGCTTTGTGTCTATGATCATACATTGTATATCTGTTCCTATTCTATAAAGGATTCAAGTATTTGTTTTGGGTTTTCAAAAGTCTAAATTAATTAAGGTTAACTGATTTAGTGGGAAACATTGGTTTGTTGCTTAGTCAAATTCTAAGTCATCTAGAGTTAGGTTGTTTAGTGGGCGGTGTTGTATCCGCTTAGGCTCTTCATGTAATAGGTAGATTACTTGATCGTGAGATTAATAAATTTTTCACACATTGATTATAACCGGGTTTCACTTTTGCTTGAGAACATTAGTAAAGACGGTTGTAAATCCTATGCAACAGGTCATGGTTTTACTCCCTTGAGCAAGGACGTTTCCACGTAAACTGCTTGTGTTGTGTTCTTCGTATCGTTTAATCTTCCACACTGTTCTTGTTGTATCAAGGGACCTGGTCCGTTGACTGGTAATGGACGCACATATTTCAACATAGCCCATGCACAACAGTAAAACGAAACTGTGTATTATTTATGTCCACCAAACCATGTATATGTTGTTATGCATCTGCCACCCTAGTGAAGGTTATTTCCTTAGGGTTCCAGATAACCCATAATCTTCCTCTAGTATTTATGTTGGCAGTAGTGAAGCACTCCTAGCCTGGTAAACTTTTATTAATAGTATTTTTTTCTCTACCTTGCCTTACTCTATGTTCACATATTACTATTATTGTAACTTTATTTCTTCTCACAAACAATCTTAGCTCCTTATGTCTCATCTCCTTGTTAAAACCCCTCAATCTTAGCTCTATGTCTACTAGTAAACCATTCTCCTTGTCCCTCTGATGTTTCATCCTTTTTGTGATCTGATATCTCTTGTTGTTTAGGCTCAACCTGGATTTGACAATTCCTTTTTCCTTGATTGTGGTGACTGGTGGGTAGCCATTCTTTCCTCTGCCCTTGTCTTTGACCTGTCCTCTAGATTTGTATAGGTGCCTCTAACTTGTGAACACACGAGTGTGCCACTTGTAGAGATTTCTAACAAATATTGGTTTCCGTTCATACCAAACTTTCTACTCCACTACTCTTCCTTTTGGGCCATTGATTTCTATCTACTTGGCCAGGGGTCTAGTTTGATCAACTTCCACTTAAATTCTGGCAAAGTAGATTCTACTGGTTTGAGTTGTACATTCATCTTCATACAAGGACTTCCCCAAACTACTACCTATTTTTACTCAAGACAACTGAATTCAAACAGTTAAGTGGTAGATTTGTGATCTTGATCCATAGTGGGAGGGTGGTAATAATATCCTCCTTATAATTGAACTCCGGGACCCATGGTTTCATTATGACAGTACTTCTCATTGAGCGATGAGGTCCTGTGCACAGCTCCATATCTCTCTCTTCCTCATTTGCAAATCTCACAACAAGGTATCCATCTATATGATATAATATTATAGGTTTGGTGGAGAAAGTACCTTTGCCCAATAACATTAAGGATATCGCTGAAACTAGTAGATACATTAATTTCCATGCATTGACGAATAACTATAATCTAACCATTAAAAAAGTGAATCAGAAATATTTAGGGTATTTTGCAGAGAAGAACAAAACTTTTGATGCCTATTTTCAGGTGAAAAATATTGTCTTGGTGTTAGTGCAGAATCATTTACGTGAGATAAAGAAAAATGTGATGATACATGTGACGGCTACAAGGTCAGGCAACTACGATTGCTTTCTACTTCAAGGAGAAGTTGCAGGCTAATCTCAAATACCAGACCAAGGAAATAAGAGTTTATCTCTAAATAATTTTTGACATTAATGCTCATTTTGAGAACAATAAGAGAGAAAAAAGAATGATTTTTAAGAATATGGAAGGCAGTCTTTGTTGATTATAGAAATCTTGTTGGGTATGCAAATGCCTTAAAATAGTGTAATACAGGGAGTAATATTGTCCTTAAGGTTTCAATAGATGCATTATGTGATGGAAAAATGAAATTTTTGAGAATGTAAATTTGTTTTGAAGAATGATTTTAAGACTTGGTTGAGACCTTTGATTTGCATGGATAGTACATTTTGACAGGAAAAACCAAAGGTCAACTGTTATGTGTTATTGAATAGGACTCAATGAACCATTTACATCGTATTTCTTAGGCTATTGCTGGCAGAGAGTTCAAGGTGTCTTGGTTTTAATTCTTGAAGATGCCTTAGAACTCTATAAACAGTTGCTTCAGAACTCTATAAACATCAACAATAGACAAAAAATCACACATCTCTGATATTTTATTCATTTTTACAAACTTCATATCTAATGTATCTTCATTTCTTACTATCAATGTTTAATCTCCTTGTTTTATGTATTTTCATTTGTCATGAACATGAATTAGTTAAAGCTCATAAAAGCATTTTACTTTGTTATGCATAGATATAGTTGGAGACATATAGAGGCCAACTGGAAAAAAATAGGAAGAAAATCTAAACTAATGTATAATGTATTGTAGTTGTGTGCATGGAGAACCTACACAGAGGAGTTGGATGATCATTTGAATATATAAGCTCAACTGCCTGAAGAAGCAAAAGACCATTTGTTGCATTTTCCAATACAGACTATGAATAGAGTATTTTTAGATTCTATTTGCAAGAATAAAAAGGTGGAACTAATTAGTTCAAGTCACTCGACTCTTGAATATTGGAAGCAAGACATAACATAATAGTTGGGATACTTGAGGATATCATAATCAAAGTTATGAATAAGTTTGACAAAAAGAAAATGAATGGCTGACTTGAAACTATGAATGAAATCAAATAACTTTTGAAATTAAATTACGATGAATTCTTGAAGATTGCTCATGTGTGTGAATAAAATTTCAATGGAAATAATGAATTTTCGGTAAGTGAAGGAAATTATCGTCACATTATCAATTTTGAAATAATAAATTCACTTGTTGGGTATGAGACCTTATTGGAATACCATGTTACCATTCAATCTTTATGATAATCCTGATCAAGTGGTGGTACTCCAACGAGGAATATCTCTTAACTTACCTTCTAACCTACAGTTGTTCCTCGTAAAAAATTCAAAAAAATAGATCCAGAACAAGCAATGAAACCACCACATTTGACAAATTTAGCCGAGTGAATAGGAAAAGAGATATTGATGAAGTGGGTTGCACCAACAGAGGTAAAAAATAATATTCAACCTATGGGGTTTCATAACTCAATATTAGAGGCTGTCATAGCTAAACACACCTCATTTTCTATGTAATTTGTGAGTAATTGTGAAGGTAAAAAAAATATTATCAGTTTTTGTTGTAATTGTTATATTTCTATTATTTCATTAGTTTAACCAAAAAAGTGGTGAAGGCACTCTTAAGACTAAATAAATTTAGAGTAAGCTGGAAAATGTTATCATCTTTTTTGTTTAGTAGTCACTTATTTTAGAATGTTATGCTTGAGTATTACAATTTTCATAATGTTATGAGATGGACCAAATTATGAGTGAAAGAACATAAGAGGCAGGACAACTAGAGAGAAAAAAAGGTAAGAAGACTGGACAATTTAGTAGTCATTTTAGAATGTGATATTAAAAATGATCACTTTGTATTTTTATTCAAATAGATAAGCAATACAATAAGGAAACACAAACAAACAAAGAAGAGGCATATGAGACTAATTGGTGACGAAACCCTCCCAAATCTTGAAATGTTGCAATATTGGAAGAATTTTCCTTAAAACTCCATAATCTAGTAAAAATTGTGCATTAGATGAAAATCTTGGTCTTGAAGAAGATGATGAAATACCCTGAAAGTCGAACGATTTTTCAAAATTGAAGTCTAGAATATAATAAAGATAGAAAATAAGTACTGTATAATGATAAATTATTTTCATTTGTGTTGGCCTGACTGTACCAGGTTTCTATGCACATAAAGGGCCTACATGGAAAGGGAATACATCTGAAACTGGAAAAAGATATTGGAGCGATGAAAAAAGGAAATGTATAAAGGCTGGTCAATTTAGTAACTTAATTTAGAGTGTAATACTTAAGTATTATACTTGTAATTATTTTTGTCTATTATCAGATGGACAACTGATCCAACAACAGAGAGAAACAAACACAGCAGAGGCATAAAATACTAATTGATGAAGAACATGTTGCGGATTTTCCCTATGGAACACTACAACCAAGTCAAGATTGTTAATTTGATGAAGATTTGAAAAATTTTGGTCTTGCAGATGAAGATGATATACCTGAAAGCTAAGAGGTGTTTCAGAGTTAAACTCTAGAAGTAAACAAAGACGGAAACAAGAACAACCTATAGGATCAACACAAATTAACTTCTTTGGTAATGATCCAACTACATGGAGTATCTTGTATGCACCAAAATGGCTTATATGGAAGGACAACCCATCTATTACTATAGCAATCTCGAACAATTAGGATTAAAAAAATATGATAAAAAAAGAGTACGTAGAGGAAATGCACAACAATGACAATTTTATAGTGAAGAAAATATTTTGTTGTATTACATACTCAGTTACTGACAAGTTACTTTTCTTAAGCCTTAAAATATGTAATGAATCTTATACTTCACACTCATAGAAATGAAGTTGTCCTGAAAAGAAATAGAGAAGACATTCCATTCTATCAAAGGAGATTTAACTTGTCTAGACCTTACAAATATCCTCCACCGCTATCTAGAGGATCTACGGAGTGGGATTGCATAAAAACGAACACCACGTAAATCGAGTAAAACCACCGCCTCTAGAATCTTGTGGCCTAAAGTAAGAAACTAATGAGCATCCTCACTCTCCTACGCTGAAGCTGGGGTGATTTTATCTTCTGACACCTCTTATATTTATGTTAATCGTCTGTTCTCAGAACTAGCTTAGGAGTTGTACACCAACAACCATTGATGACCCACATAATGATGAATAACTGGAGCTTAATGCACTCCTACATTTTATGCCCCCGGTGTCATCAGAAAAACTTCTTGTATGCTTGCCGCACCACCTTAAGAGAATCTCTTTAACGCACTTAGCATCCTCACTAATTTATAACAAAACAAGGGAATTGTAAACATGAGAGGAACATGGTCCTCACCAATCTCAACATGTGGATTTAGTTAGACCTCTATAGCATGACCCCTACTTTGTGCTACTCACGAGAAGGACCTCTAGCCCGGGCCCTACTCCTTACCCAAATTGGTATCTCAAAAGATGTCCCATAGACTGCCTGCGCCTACCAAAAGAAATAAAATCACAAGTCCTTGCAACCTATCAAAACAACACGAGACTACTCAGTACTAATGAAGGTAACCACACATTATAAGAATGAATAAAATTAAGTTTACTTAAAGTATTCATAGCCTCTCAAATGTGTTTGTATCGATCCTCAAGACTCTACTTAGATTTTGCCTTTAGACACATGAGACCTATGAGCCAGGGGTTCTAGTACCATTAGTACCGACAACAATATGGACATGATGACACTCATCTCATCCTACCGACACAAGCAAACATAAAACCCAAAAATATTATAGAAATACAGAAATTGTTGGGTTTTAAAAGGTGTAAATGAAAAATGAAGAGTTGTGACTTTTATGAAAAGTTGTGACTTTTATCGAAAATCGTGACTTTTATGAAAGGTTACGACCTTTCTTGTGACTTTTACAAAGGTTTGTGACCTTTCCGTTAAAGCATAATAAGACCTTTTTTGCACTACCCTTTGTTTTCTATAAATTGAGGGATTTCCTCACATTTTAAAAATAGAATTAATGGACTTCTTATTTTAATACTAAATCTAGTATTGTAAGTGTACTTTATAGCCGTTGAGTGGCTCGCTGACACCAGCGTTTTAGTATCAATACAGTGGTGATTAGCATTCTATCCTAGAGTACATATTTCAAATCAAATCTCGGATACTAGAGGGGAATAATTTCCTGAAGGGGACACTGTGCATTCATTGAGCTTGATCTTCTTTATGTTTTTCCAGACTTTGATATGTGTTACAAATTTTAAAAATTGTGAATTAATTTTTGTTCTTCTATTCTTTTGTTCTTCACTAGTTCATTAAACTTTGATAACTTCGTGTTTCTGCAAAGTTTGTTTGAATCAATAAGATTCTTTATACGCAGATTAACAACAATTCTTCTTTAAGAAAATAATTTGTATATTTTTCTATTCTGTTTCTGGTTCCAGTTTCGCTACTAGTTTTAATTTTATAGATATGAAAATGTTCTTAAACTTTCTTGTCTTACAAACTTCATTAAAAAATATTTCTAAATATGTTAGGAATACAAGATTAACAACAATCGCAAGGAAATTATTATACTGTTAGTATTGCTTATATTCTATTGATTGAGAGAATTTGATCATGGAAATAGAAGATAAATTCATTACTTCTTTATAATTTGTTAAACAAGGGTAGACGTGAGAATGTACCAGAAAAAATAGGTGAAATTCCTATAAAAGATTACACCCGATAACCTTCTTATTGTCTATCAAAGGCGGAAAATAGTTTTTAAATGTTAACAATTTTTACACTTATCATGTCTGTATTCGGAAAAAGTTCTGCAAATCGTATTATTTTTAAATGAATATTTTTGGCAAATACTGTTGCATTTAAATTTTACTAGTTTGCAGAATGAGATATGCATATTTTTGTTTGATAAATAGTATTTTAAAATGTTATAGTTGGAAGACTATTTGAAAAGTAAAACATTTCTATGTGATGGTGTAAGTATATGTGTTATTGTTTTTGGAAAGAAAAAATAGTTTTGTAGTTTTCTACTCCATATGAAATGTCAGTGTATCTTATTTTTGCAGGCTAAAAACTTTTGTGGTTTTCCATTCTGCATTAATTGCACTATTCAATTGGTTTGAAGAATATGAAAACTTCACATAATAAGTCAGTGATGTAATTTTGATTTTCTTTAAACTTCAATATTATATCGAAATAAATTGTACAAATATTTTTGTCCTTAATATTAGTATTTAGAATACCAAGTGGTATGTCTATTTGTGATAGACGAAAAATATCAGTGACTTAGAGATTGTGATTTTGTGCCTCTATAAAATGAACTTTGACATTGTGTAAACATTGTCAAAGAGAATTGAAGGAATATAATTATTTTGTGGAATAATATTTCCGAAAGAGGTTTCATATTGTCAATGACATTTTGAAAGTCTAGGAAAGTATGTGGAAAAACTATTTTCAAATACTTAAAGAATATTTTTGACATCACATTTAAAATGTGGGGATTCTTTGCTTATGAATAGGCTTGGTGTCTAATTAACTTTGGAACAAAGTATATGAATGTCAATGGTACTTTTTTATTATGTTAGACACACAAAAATCTTGGAGTATATTTGTTATTGCAGATGTTGAGTTTCTCTATAACTACTATATAATGTAACTAGTTTGAAATTACCAAATTATATATATACTTGTTCAAAATAATTATGTTATTTTATGAAAAAGTGTCACTTAAAATGTTGTGATTTTTCATGAAATGATATGTCTATTATAATAAAAAAAAATATATGCATAGACATAAATAATGGTGAATAGTCATTTGTTATGTTTTTGTGAAAGAAACATTTGGACTATTTTGCTTTTGTTGGACCCGATGAAACTTGGTTCATGGGTAGATCTATTACAATCAAATGGAAAGTTATCGAAAGGTCCTTCTAAAAAGGACATTTGACAAGGTGATGACTCTAAACAGTGTTTGTATCAAACAAAATTGTAAGAAATAGGAACAAAATATAAGTGAGGAAAAGTTACCTCGCGAAGAGCTTTTCAAACACAATATTTTTATTTGTTCAAACTTTCTTGAGTCAATGTTTGTGACATTAACATTTCGGGCATGTTCACTACAAAACTTTGTAAGGAAAACCGATAAACTTAAAAGTTTTTTTTCTAACATTGAGCACAATAAATAAAAATCTCAAGTTTTTGTGGAATCTATGTATATTGAGCATTCTAATAAATCTTGTTGTGCGGAATTTGATATAATACGAGAAAATATAAACGCGAAAAACAAGAGAACAGATTTACGTGGTTCACCAATAAATTGGCTACGTCCACGGGAAGAGGGGGAGCAGTTATATTATGGAGAGGCAAGCACAGAATTACAGAATAGGGTTTGTCATAGCGTCTATATATAGTGCTAAGCTACGCCCTAACAGGCTTGGGCCCAAAATACATAATTGACAGATAATTAAGGGCCCAATTCAAGGCATTCAACAAATCTCCACCTTGACTTGAATTCTCCAAACAGATTCTTCAGACGCACTATGATAGTGCCAGGCCTCCCCCTCTTCCTCAGAATTGCCCCGCAGGGCAATTAACAGCTTCTGATGTTGAGCAAGTCCAAACAGTGTTGAAACTTGCTCTGTGGAACCGGCTTTGTGAACATATCAGCAGGATTATCAGCAGTTCCTACTTTCTTCATCTTGATTCTCTTCTCACTTCTTAGAAAATGATACCTCACGTCAATATGCTTGGTTCTCTCATGATGGACTTGATCCTTGGCTAGACAAATTCCGCTCAAACTGTCACAATACACCGTAGCCTGATCATGATGCAGACCAAGATCACTAACCAGCCCTTTCAGCCAAATCCCTTCTTTTGCAGCCGCTGCCAAGGCCATGTACTCCGCTTCCATAGTAGACAAAGTCACTGTAGGTTGCAAAGTTGCCTTCCAACTGACGACAGATCCTCCAAGGGTAAACACATAGCCAGTCATCGATCTTCTTGTGTCAACATCTCCAGCATAGTCAGAATCAGAATAACCAGTAACCAAGCACTGAGTATCACCTCCATAAATGAGACCAACATCAGATGTACCTCTAAGGTACCGGAAAATTCTCTTCACAGCCTGCCAATGTTCTTTCCCTAGTTGTCCCATGAATCTGCTCACTACACTGACTGCATGTGCTAAATCTGGCCTTGTACAGACCATAGCATACATCAAACTTCCTACGGCACTGGCATAAAGGACTCGTGACATATACTCTTTCTCTTTTTCTGACTGTGGAGCGAACATGGCACTGAGATGGATATTGGCAGCACTGGGGGTATCAATAGGCTTAGATGAAGACATGCCAAACCTCGCCAAGACCTTCTGAATGTAGCTTCTCTGTGACAAGAAAAGTTTCCTTCTCTCTCTGTCTCAAATGATCTCCGTCCCTAGAATCTTTCGAGCGGCTCCCAGATCCTTCATCTCAAACTCAGCACTAAGTAAACCCTTCAGCTTCTGAATGTCATACTTCTTCTTTGCAGCTATTAGCATATCATCTACATAAAGCACCAGATAGATGAATGAATCATCCTTGAGCCTATTGTAGTAGACACAACAATCATATGAGCTCCGAGTATAGCCCAACTTCACGATATAGCTGTCAAACCTTTTGTACCACTGCCTTGGAGAGTGCTTAAGTCCATATAAGGACTTCTTCAACTTGCAGACGTGATTTTCCTTCCCTGGAACTTGGAAACCATCCGTCTAAGTCATGTATATCTCTTCCTCCAACTCTCCATGTAGAAACGCTGTCTTCACATCAAGTTGTTCAAGCTCCAGATTCAGATGTGTAACTATCGCTAGTAACACTCGGATGGAAGTATGTCTGACCACTGGTCAGAAGATCTCATTGTAGTACACTCCCTCTCTTTGGTTGAAACCTCTGGCAACAACCCTGGCTTTATACTTGACTCTTTCTGCTGGTGATATCCCTTCCTTCTTCTTGAAAACCCATTTGCAAGTAATAATCTTTCTCCCCGAAGGCTGTATGACCAGATCCCATGTCTGATTCTTGTGTAGGGACTCCATCTCATCTCCCATAGCAGCAAACCATTTTTCAGAATCAAGACTTAAAATGGCTTCTTTGTAAGTAGACGGCTCAGATGTATCTACCTCTTCAGCAACCTGCAGTGCATAACCCACCATGTCCTCAAAACCATACCTCGTAGGTGGCCGAACTCCAACCCTCCTTGGCCGATCTTGAGCTATACTCTTATGGATATCTGATGGCATAGATTCTGGAATATCAGTTTCTGTCTGTGGCTCTTGATCCTCCTCTTCAGGTTCTTTCAAATCGTTCTCATTCTGAATGACTTGAAACTCCACCTGTTTATCAAGACTCCCAGTTTCTGACGTATTTGTAGGCTTCACAATGGTTCTAAACAGAGAACTTTCATCAAAGACAACGTTCCTGCTCATAATAACCCTCTTTTCTGCTGGAGACCAGATTCTGAAATCTTTCACTCCATCTCCGTAGCCCACAAATACTCCCTTTTTAGCTCTTGGTTCTAACTTACCTTCAGTGACGTGGTAGTAAGCCGCACAACAAAAAAACTTTCAGATTTGAATAATCAGCAACTTTTCCAGACCACATCTCCATAGGTTTTTTGCACTGTATGCCTGTATGTGGTCCGCGGTTAATCAATTAGCAAGCTGTACTAACCGATTCTGCCCAGAATCTTCTATCTAGCCCAGTATTAGAGAGCATGCACCTTGCTCTCTCCAGAAGTGTTTGATTCATCCGCTCAACTACACCGTTCTACTGTGGTGTATTTCTGACTGTACGATGTCGAGCAATCCCTTCATTCTTATAGAATTGATCAAATTAAGACCAGCAGAATTCCAGCCCATTATCAGTTCGCAACCTCTTGATCTTCTTCCCTGTTTGATTTTCCATCAAAATTTTCCACTCCTTGAACTTCTGGAAAGCTTCAGTTTTATGCTTCATCATGTACACCCAAGTCATCCTTGAGTAGTCATCAATAATGGACACAAAAAATCTGCAGCCTCCCAAAGACTCAACACGGCATGGACCCCAGCAATCAGAATGGATGTAATCAAGTGTGCCTTTTGTTCTGTGAATGGCCTTTGGAAACTTGTTGCGATGTAGTTTTCCAAAGACACAATGTTCACAAAACTCTACGCTCTTAACCTTATGACCAGCAAGAAGATCCTCCTTTGACAGAATTTGCATCCCTCTTTCACCCATATAACCAAGTCTCATGTGCCATAACTTAGTCATATCCTTCTGGTGAACTTCTGACGATGCAACATGGGCTGAACCTGTAACCGTGGCACCTTGTAGAAAATACAAAGTACCACGCATGACACCTTTCAGAATCAGATTTGAACCCTTCCAGACCCGCAAGACTCCATCTTTTCCAGACCAGCTGAATCCCTTGTTGTCCAAAAGACTGAGAGATATCAAATTTTTCGTCGTCAATGGAACGTGCCTGACCTCGTTCAATGTGCAGAAGCTACCCTCATGTGTCCTTATCTTGATCGAGCCTGTCCCAACCACCTTGCAGACAGAACTATTGGCCATCGAGATGCTGCCTCCGTCTATCTGCTCATACGTCGTGAACCACTCTCTCCTAGCACAGATGTGATAGGATGCCCCAGAATCGAGAACCCACACATCTGAATGATCAGTGTGCTTATCCGCAACTAGGGCAATGTCTTCTTCAGAATTGGTGCCTTCTTCAGCAACAGCAGCAGACACTGATTGTTTTTCCGATTGCTTCTTCTTCTTCGGACAATCAGATTTCCAATGTCCCTTCTCCTTGTAGTAATTACAAACATCATCCGGCTTTGTACCCTTCGACATCCGCTTCTTTTTCTTTCCGCTACTGGTGAATAGACCGGAAGGCTGTATGTCCGTACTTGTGCCATTAGCCTTATGCCGTAATTCCCTGCTATGAAGGGCCGATCTGACTTCTTCCAGCGACACAGTATCTTTCCCAACAATGAACGATTGAACAAAATTCTCAAACGACATTGGGAGAGATACAAACAGAATCAGGGCAGCATCTTCATCCTCGATCTACACATCGATATTACGCAATTCTAATAACAAAGTATTTAATTGCTCTAAATGTTCCCTAAGTTGTGTACCTTCAGCCATTCGTAAACCGAATAGACGTTGTTTCAGAAGCAGCTTGTTGGTTAGAGATTTTGTCATGTACAAACTCTCCAGCTTCAACCACAGACCAGCAGCAGTCTCTTCATCCGAGACCTCCGTGATGATGTCATCCGCGAGACACAGCATGATCGTCGAGTGCGCCTTTTCCTCCAGAATCTCCATCTCAGAAGTAACGACGGTGTTCTTGTCTTTCGACAACGGCGCCCAAAAGCCTTGTTGTTTCAATAAAGCCCGCATCTTGATCTGCCATAAACTGAAACTGTTCCTCCCTGTGAATTTGTCGATTTTCACGTTCAAAGTAGACATCTCGAATTCTCCAAGAACACCGATTAACCGAGAGGCTCTGATACCAATTTTTTATGCTGAATTTGATATAATACGAGAAAATATAAACGCGAAAAACAAGACAACAGATTTACGTGGTTCACCAATAAATTGGCTACGTCCACGGGAAGAGGGGGAGCAGTTTTATTATGGAGAGGCAAGAACGGAATTACAGAATAGGGTTTGTCATAGCGTCTATATATAGTTCTAAGCTACGCCCTAACAGGCTTGGGCCCAAAATACATAATTGACAGATAATTAAGGGCCCAATTCAAGGCATTCAACAAATCTGTTGAAAGGAATTATAAACTCTTAGAATTGATTTACACTGACATTTTTTATATGAAGTTAAAACCATCTCATGGTGGGAAAAAATATCTCATTACTTTTATTGACAATTGCATTAGAAATGACTATGTCTAATTTCTGACTGGTAAGATGAAACAATAGAAATATCTAGACAATGTTATATCGAAGTTGAAAATTAGTTTAGAAAAAGATAAGAAGTGATAAGAATGGAGAGTATAAATCTCCTTGTGCAGAATCATGTTTGGAAAGTGGAAGTATCCAACAAATGCTCCTCTATTCACCTCAATATAATTAAAAAATCAAACGTTGAAAGAAATGATGGATGCATTATTTATAAGTTAGGGTTGACCACAAAACTTGTGTGGAGGAACAATACTTACTCCAAAATGGAACAACAAAAAGTTATCTTTTTAGAAAGAAAGCAATTTTATTTGTTCAAGACACAATCAATTCAATATGAGAAATGGAAAGGAAGGAAATCCATCTTGAAATATTTCAAACTGTGGGGGTGTCTATCCAAAGTTTATATTCATATTACTCAAAATGATTAAAATAGGACCTAAGACTGTGCACTTAAAACTTAGACTTGAATAGTCTATTGAAAGGTGTAACCGACATTGGGAAGAACAAGAGGAGAATGTACTTAAAAAGAGATTTATAGGCATAGTAAATGTCAAAGGATATCTACTTCTTTCGAATATAATTTTGTAATATTTCATTTGTCTTCTGTAGAGTCATCCTTTTGGACATATGGAGTCAATAGCGAGATTTGTTCAATCTTGAGCAATCCTATTTGAAGTTGGTTGATCTTCCTCAAGAAATAAACCTTTGGGTTCAAAGTGAATCCTCAAAAGGAAAATTAAATTCAATTGAACTTTTTACAAAAATAAATCAAGACTTTTTATCATTGGTTTTAGACAAAAATAAGGTTTTGATTTTTTTGACACATACTCGCCAATTACTAGAATTACATTCATTTGGAAGTTAATTCTATTCGTTGTGGTATATGACCTTTAAATTCATCTAATATATGTGAAAAGAACTTTCTTAAATGGAGAATGGGAGGAAGAAATTTACATAGAACAACTTGAGGGTTTTACTGTTCTTAGCAAATAGAATAAAGTGTGTGAAATTGTTATGTCATATCATGGTCTAAAACAAGCACCAAAATAATGACACAAGAAGTTTCACCAAAACACGTTGGCAAATGGATTTAAGAATGATGGAAGTGATAAATATGTTCACATTAAAATCACAAGGTCATTGTTGTTTGTATATTAGTGATATGTTTATTATCAATAGAGACACCAATGACATAAATGCTACTAAATGTAGCTAGAAAACAAGTTTGTAATGAAATATCTTGGAGTTGGTGATGCGATCTTAGGTATAAGAATCTTTAGAACTCCATAATGTTTAGCATTTTCACGGTCTCATTGCAATGAAAAGGTACTTTACTAGTACAAATATTTGAATTTCAATAATTTCATATCTCCAATAAATGTGATCTTTGCATTTCAAAATAGTGAAAGTGAAAGTGACTCACAATTGGATTGTGTTAGAGTATTGGGAAGTATGGTATATATCATGAAGCGTGCGCGATCAATAATAACATTTTATATTAATGAACTTAGTCAGTCCACAAGTGATCCCAATAGAACTCATTAGATGACAATAAAAAGAGGTTTGGAGTATTTGAGAAATACTTAAAACAATGTCTTACTTTATAACAATATCCAACGATATTGAATGAATATAGTGATGCAACTTGGATCACTGGACAAATCAAGTAAAATACACAAATAGATATGTATTTGCTCTTGGTAGAAGAGAAGTCGCTTGGAAATATTTCAAATGAGTCACGTATCACTAGATCTATAATAATTTCTGAGCTAGGTGCTCTAGATAAGGTCGGTGAATAAGTTTAAAGACTCCAAAATTTCTTGATAAATATTATTTTTTGGACTAAAACATTGTCATTATTATACATACACTTTGATAGTCATGATGCAATAGGTAGGGCATGGATCATGACATATAATGGAAAGTCTCGTCATATATGCATAGACATGATACCGTTAGAAAATTAATCTCTAGTAAATTAATCAGATTTGACTAAGTCAAGATAATGTGTTAGATCCACTTACAAAAAGTCCTAGCTTGAGAGAAAGTTGAAATATCATCTATGGAAATGAATTTACGACTTAGGACAAGTCATCATGGAGGTAACTCTATCTAGAAGACTAGAGATCCTAAGAGCTAGATTTCAGGAGAAAAACAAAGTTGTGAATGATGGTTCGGCATTGTCAACAAACTCAATACATTCTCATGATGAAGACAATTCTGAGGGACAAGGATAAACCAGTAAGGCTTGTTAATGAGTTAATAAAGCATAATTGTTTTAATGATTTTCTATGTTTGGTAGAGTTGACCAAATAGTGTATCTACGCCATAACACGGTTAGGAATCACCTATGTGATTGTGAAGTGTAAGCCGCCTCAAATAAGATGACTGTCAAAAGCCCATCTCTCTATACACTCATGAAACTAGGAGGTGTTCATGGTTGAGGCAAACACAAAACCATAAAAGGTAAAGGGTTAATTATGTGACATATTTTTGTCTAGGTATACACCAAAGATCGACGGTTCAAAGATATATCTACCGATTGACCGAGTATATCCGACATATGTTCACTACGAAAAGTACAAGCGGAAATCTACTTATCCATATGCAATTAATTCTTGCTTGTGAAGTACACATAATTGTTCAGCTTAGAGTCATGCCCCAATTATGTGGGGATTGTTGGGCTTTAAAAGGTGTATGTGGAAAATGAAGATTTGGGACTTTTATGAAGAGTTGTGACTATAATGATAGGTTGTGACTTTTATGAAAAGTTGCGACTTCTATGAAAAGTTGTGAATTTTATGGAAAGTTGTGACTTTTATGAAAGGTGATAACCTTTCTAAAATATTTTGACTTTTTAAAAGATTTGTGACCTATCCGGTAAGGCACAATAAGAACCTTTTCGCATTACCCTTTGTTTTCTATAAATTGAGCGATTTCCTCTCATTTAAAATACAATTTATGGACTTCTTCTTCTGCTACTAAATCTAGTATTCTAAGTATACTCTACTGCTGTTGAGTGGCTCGTTGACACCTGCATTTTGGGTATCAATACACTGGTGATTGAGATCATTCTATCCTGGACATATTCCAAACTAAACCTCGGATACTAGAGGGGAATAATTTCCTTAAGGGGACACTTTGCATTCAGTGGGCTTGATTTTACTTTTGTTTTTTTTTTGAGATTCTGTTATGTGTTATAAATTTTGGATTTGTGAATTAATTTTTGTTCTTCTATTCTTTTGTTCTTCGTTGGTTCATTAAACTTTGGTAACTTCATGTTCTGCAAAGTATGTTGGAATTAGTAAGATTCTTTAGATAAAGATTAACAATAATTCTTTGTTGGAATCAGTAAGATGCTTTAGACACGGATTAACAACAATTCTTCTTTAAGAAAAATATTTCGTATATTTTTTCTAATCGATTGCTTATTGTAGTTTCACTACTAGTTTTAATCTAGTTATAAAAATATTCTTGAACTTCGTTATCCCAAAAGTTCTTCAAAGTTTTTTTCTAAGTATATTAGGAATACAAGATGAACAACAAACATAAAATAACAATAATAATAATAATAATAATAATAATAATAATAATATTAATAATAATAGAAGTAATAATAGTAATAATAGTTATAGTAATATTAGTAATAGTAATTATAATAATACTAATAATAGTAGTAATAGTATAGTAATAATAGTAATAATATAACAATAGTAACAACAGCAACAACAAAAAAAAAAACACTTTTAATAATAATAATGTTCATATTAATAAAACTATGTTGGACAAATACCACTTATCCCTATTAACACCATGACTCTGATATCATTTTAGAAAGGATTGTTTTGATGTGATTAAATGTTCGTTTACAATTCAAGAAATCTAAGGATGGAAAAAACTTTTACAGTTCCAACAAAGTTCAAACAACGCCTCATTCATAGCTAATATGGGCCTTATTAGGAACACCAGACTAAGCCAAGTTCTTCCCATTTATTGAGTATACTACTTTGACCTTGGAGGCATCGCAACAGTCCTTTAATCAGTCGTAATAGTTCAAGTTCTTGTTAGTCCAACACAAGCAATTTATCCTATCATTTAGGATTTTTAAATATTAAAAATGTTTAAACTAATAGTAAAAGAGAGAAAAATAATACCTTAACTATAGAAGACACTCAACAATAATTCTTCAAAGTAATAACAACAACAATTATGTTATTTATATAGTAGTGGAAATACAAGGGAAGTAACACAAAAGAGGTTTGCAAAAAGTCTGTCCTCTACCTTCTATTAAGAGATTCTTATATAGAGAGGACCTGAGGAAAAGTCTAAAATTTATGACGTAAGAACTTACGTCATGTTACTTTATTGGACCGATATTGGGGTCCTAAACATTATATAAGCTTACAATTATTCTAACTTTTTATAAAAGTTAGTGACTTATAAACTCGTCCTTTCTAATCTCCTTTCCCTTTAGCTTGTCTGGACTAGAAGATTCTTCTACCTAATTCCTGAAATTTTGAAGAAATGTGTCAATGTCCATCTCAACTGTGCTATGAACCCTTTGGTATTCTCTTGTTATACATGTGTCTTCTTCTTCATTTGAGGTATCCATAAATATATTATCCAGAAATTTCATGCCCATATTTTTTATTAGATCTTTTTTGACTTCTTTTATGTATGATGCAGGAATCTTCGATTCTGAGATGACCCCTTTCTTCCTATGCAACCTTCTGGTTATTTTTTGAAAAGGACTGATATCATCTAGGCCTTGTATAACTTCTGATTGACGGTTGTTGATCTCGATAGAGTCTTTAATGGAGTTTATAATATCCTGTCCATGAATTTTTCCTTTGGCATCCTTCTGGAGTAACTTACTCCAAAATTTTGTATCGAATTTTTTCCTTAAGCAAGGAATCCTACTTCATTTATTTGGACATTGATTGTCCATTTCATTATCTACGGAACAGAAAATTTTATGAAATATTACATTAATGGCATTCCTTTAAAAGATATATAATCTTTTTGTAATTATATTAATTTGGGTGATACATCAACCCGTTCAACATGTAATTTTTTGTATTCCTCTAGGAGTAAATATATAAATGGACAATATAAAATCCACCACTGGCAAAACCAATTTTGTTATATGTTGTTTGTACACGTGAGAGCATATTTTTATAAACCATAAATGCTCTCTATTAGAATTTTCATAAGACAAGGCTTTATTAAAGTTCACTCTATAATTCCAGGAATTAAACTTGACTGCAATTTTTTGTTCTTTATGGGTGTATTCCATTTCCTTGCCTGTTCCCCATTCGTCTGTGGTGAATATCTTTTTTATAATGAATTTCGAAAAGTTATAAATTTTTTTAGTATTGGCTAGGTAAATGGGAAAAAGTGCTGAAATTCAGCTAACCCAAGGGATGAGAGATGATATCATAGTGCATTTTGTATTTAAAAGTTGGGATAGCATACGATGTATTATCAAATACCTGGTCATAATTTTTCATGGATCGTCTTTCCATTGTAAATCTATGGGCTCAAGAATAAGGGTAACTTCATCTTTCTCATTTTTATAATATATACTTCAATATTTTTATTTTCTTCCTCAGTCACAACTGAAGAATATGATTGTATAAACTTCTTGAATTCTTTATACATTGGATGTTCAGTTTTAATTCTCTATGTGCTTGTATATACTTTTGCAATGTTTGAAGCTATTAGCTTCTGGTTTCCTATTTGGGCCAACATATTATTTCTTTCCATGGGTGCTTTTCCTCTTCCTCTCCTCTTCCTCTATTAGAGGAAGAACTTCCAAATGGCAGCATCAGTCCTGCTGTTAATAGACAAAAAGTTATTAACTTATATTCTTCAGTAAGAAAATCTTGAAGACTATTATTTTTTCTCTTTTTATAATAGAATTCAAAATTGAATGGTGCTAACAAAGCTTGGCATCTTGCAAACATTTGTCTTGAAACATCATGTTTTACATCTTTATTTAAATTGAATTTTTCTGCTTGACAATCAGTTTTTATGATAAATTTTTTATTATATATGTCTCCTTGAAATTTTAAAACGCTTTTGACTATCAAAAATTTCTTTAGCTATAGTAGCATATGTTTTTGACTAGTATTCCATTTTTCGATACAAAATTGAATAAGGTATTCTTGCTTTTCATCAAGAGAAATTTATTTTAAAATTTCCACATAGCCAATATCAGAGGCATCCGTTTCCACTATCTTTTGCCAGTTCGAATTGGCTAAAGTGAGACATGGTAGGTTATTAACATTTTACTTGATGTGCTTGACTGCTTTCATATAATTATCAATTCAAGCTTTAGGAGTTTCTCTTAGTCTATGATACAATATAGTTGTATCTTTAGCCAAATCTTTTATAAAAGGAGATATATAATTTAATCTTCCGAAGAATCTTCTATGTTGGTTCTTATCAGTAATAACATCAGGAAATTTTGATGCAAACTCAATACTTCTTTGGACGGGATAATTTTTCCCTTTTCAATGTTATGACCTAAGAAACTTATATTGGTTTGAAAAATATGCACTTTTGGTCTAGATATAATCAAAACATTTTGAACAATGATTTTCTTAAATAGATTAAGATGCTTAAAATGCATTTCTAAGGTTTTTGAAAATACTACTCCCTCCATTTCAAAAAGGATGACCTAATTTGACTTGAAACGGAGTTTATGAAAATAAAGAAGACTTATTAATCTTGTGGTACTAAATTAAAGTAATGTCAAATGTACAAAAATGTCCTTTAATCTTGTGGTCTTAAACATGCCACGTGGAAAGTTAAAGTTAAAGAGTTGCCAAAAAAAGGAAAGAGGTCATTCTTTTTTAAACAGACTAAAAAGGAAATAATATCATTCTTTTTGAAACGAATGGAGTAAAATATCATCTATATATACAATGATAAAATTTCTATGGGGTTTTTTGAAATTCTGAAGGAGCATTTGTTAATCCAAAAGGCATAACATTCAATTTATGTTGTCCCATTGGGACGTTAAAGGTTGTCTTATATTTATGTCTTCAGAAATTTGAATTTTTCAATAACCTAATTTTAAAACTATTTTTGAAAATATGATAGTTTCATGAATTCATCTAATAAATAATTTTTATTGGAAATAGGATATCTAATCCAATTTAAAACTTTATTGAATGGTTTATAATTTATAACAAGCCTGGGTACTCCTCTCTCTTGTTCTGCTTGTTTATTAACATAAAAAGCAGTACAAAACCATAGAAATTTTGAGGGTCTTATTAAACCCTTTTGAAGAAGAGTAACAATCTCTTTTTTACATAAATTCAAATATTATGAATTCATTTGGCATGGTTTGGCCTTAGTGAGGATATTTTCTTCAAAAAAAATCTTCCTCATAGGGAAGACTCACCAAATGTCTTTTCCTTTCCCAAAACACATTTGGGTGGACTACACATATTTGTAGAGAGAATTAATTCTTTAAAATCTCAATATTTCCTAGGATTTAAGGATTTACTAAAGTTTCTTTAATGGTAAGACTACAAATCTTAGTTTTAAGAAAATCAATTTGTTTATTTTTTAAAGACATCATATCTTTAACCTTATTAAGGAATTTTGAAAATGATTGAGGCATAAAATCCATCCTTATTTTGCTTCCTTCAAAAGTACCAGTTATTCAAGTCTCATCCCTTAAAGTAAGAGGATATATATACCAGAAAAAAGGCATTCCTAGAATGAGAATGATTTCATTAGAAATATTTTTTATTAAAACAAAGCTTTAACGTACATATATTATTTGTACATATATATTATTTAGGAATTTTATATTCATTATTCATTTTATGACCACTTGCATGACAGAGAATATGTGTAGTCTACTTAAAATACCTTGACGGAATTAATCCTTCTTGAATGCAATTTAAATTAAATCCATTATCAGTAAGCGCAATAAATCCTTCTTTAGCTTAAAATCAATAAAAAAGTGTAATTTTCGCTAAAGGTTTATGAGTTGTAATTAGCTCAATAGTTTCTAAAAATAAATTCTTATTGTCAGTAGACTTATAAGGAATGTCAGGAAGATTACTCTATGGAACGCTAGGAGAATCATCTTCAACTATGGCATGTTTCCCATGATGATTTTTTTACTTATTTTCTATACAAATAATTCTCTCATCAAGGATCAGTTTATGATTTTTGAGTGAAGATATTTCCTTTTTGAGATTATTAATCTCCACAACAAAGTCTTGGGTTGTCGTTAGAATATGATCCTTTTGAGACCTAAGTTATAGTTGTCTCCTTACTTCTGCCATGGTGTAAGTAAACATTATTATGAGTAGGATTTTCTTTAGGAAATCTAGTATTACTAGTAGAGGTGCTGGTATTACTAATTTTGTTGATAATTTGGGGCCTTTAAGTTGGGTCATCAATCATCTCATGCATCTCGATCAAATTGTCATGTCTTATAACATTGATATTTAAGTCCTTGAATTGAGAATACAACTGATAGAAATAATCCTAATCTTTATCACATGGTTGACTAATCTAGTAAGACGTACATTATTCCTTATATGAGGATAAGTAGTCTTTTTCCTGGAGATCTTTAAGGTACTCACTTGTAGAGGATTCCTCTCTCCCACTATTATTAGGAGTTGAATGTTTCGAAGGGGAATTATGGAGGACATTACATAAAGAATCCATAATATTATCGTGTAGATCAAGGCTTTTAATCTTATCCTTTACCTTGCAATCCCTTGCATAATGATCTGCTCTTTCACATTTGTGGAAGACATTTGCTCTATTTTTCTTATAAAACTCATTTTTATCATTATAATTCATTTTCCTTTTTTCAAGATTGTCTAATCATTTCTTTTTCATGTACTGCCTATGAGGCTTTTCTTTATAATCTTTTTTCGTTTTTATGTCTATTAGACGTTTTTTAGGACTATGGCATATCAATTGTGAATTGTTCACAAAATTCGCCTAATTGTTGTTTCTCATTTAAATGATATCTTTTAATTTGTTGATTTAACTTGATTTCATTATATGAAGAAAAACCTTCTTGAGTGAAAACACTTATAAGTTTGCCATAAGTATAATATGTTGGGTATGTAGCAATAATTGATGGGAAATTGTGGGAAGGAGAGGAATTTAAAAAGTTTAGAACTTGAAAATTTGGGAACTTGAAAAGTCCTCTAATGCTTTAATGAAAAAGGCAATTATCCCTCATCGGTAATGGAAATAAAAATAGGAGAGTTTAAATAAATAAACACTCCTATTAATTGTTAAAAGGTTTGGAAAGAGGGACCCCCCTCGCGCCTTCGTTGTCGTCGCTCGCTCGCTTTGGCTTGGGCTTTGGCTTTGGCTTTGACAAATGATCGATCGAGAGATAATTTTTTGGACAAATTTATTTGAATTATTTATTTAATTAATTAAATGGCCCGACCCGACCCAAATTCGCGCGCGTGACCCTTTTTAATTTCCGTTATATTTAAAAAAATTCCCTCCATGACTGTTCTTACAAAAGGAAGCTCTGGACTACTTTGACACATACTCTCCAATAACAAGGATAACATCAATTATCATGTTAATAGCACTAGCAGCAGTGCATGATCTTAAAATCCACCAAATTGATGTAAAGACAGCCTTCTTGAATGGATAGTTAGAGGAAGAAATTTACATCGAATAACCGTAAGGGTTTGTAGTTCCTAGTAAAGAAAAGAAAGTGTGAAGACTTGTGAAGTCACTTCATAGACTCAAGAAAGAACCCTAACAATGGCATGCTAAATTTGATCTAATAATGTTGGCAAATGGATTCAAGATTGACGAATGTGATAAATGTTTTTACATTAAAAACGATATGAATCATGAAGTCATTGTTTGTTTGTATGTTGATGACATGTTAATAATGAGTAAAGAAATTGACGATATTAATGCTACTAAGCGCATGTTGTCCAGCAATTTCGATATGAAAGACTTAGGAGTTGTTGATTTGATCTTAGGGGTCAAGATTATCAAAACTCCGAGGGACTAGCATTATCTCAATCTGATTATATTGAAAAAGTATTGGATAAGTTCAATAGTTGAATTTCAATGTAGTTAAAACTCCAATTGATTTAAGTTGTACATTAAAAAAAATTAAGGTCAAAGTGACTCTCAATTGGAATATGCCAGAGTGTTGGAAAGTTTAGTGTATATTATGAATTGCACGCGACCAGATAAAGCATGTGCTATTAGTAAACTGTGTCGGTAAACTAGTAATACGAATAAAACTCACTGGATTGCTACGAAACGTGTGTTGGGTTATCTAAAATGGACCCAACATTATGCTTTGCATTATAATAAATATCCTGCTGTGATTGAAGGATATAGTGATGCAAATTGGATCACCGGATCAAATAATGTAAAATCCACGAGTTGTTATGTATTCATATTTGGTGGAGGAGCTATCTCTTGGAAATCGTCCAAACAGACATGTATTGGTCACTCCACAATGGAATCTGAATTCATTGCTTTGGATAAGGCTAATGAAGAAGCGGAATGGCTAGGGAATTTCCTAGAGGATATTCCATTCAGGCCCAAACCTGTTGGACCAATTTGCATACATTGCAATATTTAAGCAGCAATAGAAAGGGCAGAGAGCGTTATGTAAAATGAGAAGTCTCTTCATATACGACGTAGACATAACACCGTAAGACGACTGCTCTCTAGTGGAATTATAACAATTGACTATGTAAAGCCAAGCGATAATGTGTCAGATCCACTAACAAAAGGCCTTGTGAGAGAGGCAATTGAAAGATCATCTAAGGGAATGGGTTTACGGCTTAGGACAAGTCAGCATGACGGTAACTCTATCTAGCAGACTGGAGATCCCAAGAAATAGATTCAAGGAGAAAAACAAAGTTCTGACTCACGGTTCGACATTGTCTATTAACTCAATCCAGTCTCATGATGAAGACAATGTTCAGGAAAAGGTTAAGACTTTAAGGCTTGTTAATGAGGTACTAAAGCTTAAGGTTTTTTAATGATTTGCTAAGTTTGGTAGATTTTGACCAAATAGTGTATCTACGAGATGACACGGTTAGAAATCACCTATGTGTGTTTGAAGTGAAAGCCGCTTCAAAGAGAATTCTATGTCAAAAGTCTATTCTCTATACACTCATGAAACCAGGAGGTGTTCATGGATGAAACGAACACAACCGTAAGAATCCTAAACAATAAAAGGTTAATGTGTGACATATGGTTTTCTAGGTATACACAAAAGTTCGAGGGTTCAAAGATATCACATATACCGATTGACCGAGTATATCCGACATATGTTCACTACGGAAAGTCCTAGGGGAAACCTACTTATCCAGATGCAATTAATCCTTACTTGTAAAGTACACAATTGCCCGTGCATTCCTATGTTATAACTATTCCCCATCAATGTGGGGGATTGTTGGGTATGTAGCAAGAATTGATGGGAAATAGAGGGAAGGAGAGGAATTTGAAAAGTTTAGAACTTGAAAGGTTGGGAACATGAAAAGTTCTCTAATGCTTTAATGAAAAAGGCAATTGTCACTCATCGGTAATGGAAATGAAAATAGGAGAGATTAAATAAATAAACACTCCTATTAATTGTTAAAAGGGTTGGAAAGAGGGAACCCCTCGCGCCGTCGTCGTCGTCTTCGCTCGCTCGATTCGGCTTCGGCTTTGGATTTGGCTTTGGCAAATGATCGATTGAGAGATAATTTTTTAGACAAATTCCTTTTGATTATTTATTTAATTAAATAAATGGCCCGACCCCGACCTTTTTTAATTTCCGTTATATTTAAAAAATTCCCGCCATGACTATTTTGAAAAGTTGCAATCTTTCATTAATGGTCGTATAAATTCTTAAAGGGTTGCAACCTTTCACAATATATTCTTCTTGCCTATAAATACCATTCAGTCTTGAGAATATTTCCCAACGAATTTTTCTGATCTTCCTTCTTCAAAAAAAAAAACACATATTTCTTCATGTACTTTCCTGCTGTGGATTGATTCGCTGACAATAGAGTTTTTTGTATCTATACTCTACTGATTAAGATCATTTTACCCCGGGAGGTTATATTCCAAATCAAACCTCAGATACTAGAGTGGAATAATTTCCTTACGGGGACACTATGAATTCAGTGGACTTGATTTTCTTCCTAAATTATTAAAAAGAGCATTCCAGATTCTGGTATGTTTTTACAGATTCAATTAGTTTTTACAAATAAATTTTTCTTCATCTTACTTACTTGTTCTAAAAATATCAGTTACTTCGTGTTTCTGAATGATATATTACAACCAATAATTTCTTATTTTCATAACATAGATTGACAACAATCTTAAGGAAATTAAAAATCTGTATTTCTCGTGGAGACAAAAATCAGATTTTATACTCCTTTATGTCTGAAATTATAGTTTATTGCTTATTTATATTCTATCAATTTTGTTTATATGAAATGGAAAACACTGGTGTTATAGTGGTTGTTGTTGCACCAACCCGAACTCTTGTATCACAAGCAGAGAAACCGGATAAATTCACAAGTGTGAATTTCAATGGATGGCAGCAAAGAGTATTTTTCTGGCTTACCACTCTTGATCTGCAGAAATTTACAAGACAAGATACTCCAGTTCATGCTAATGATATGCCAGACAGGGAAAAATTTATGATTGTTGAAGCATGAAAACTGTCAGACTTCCTATTTAAAGGTTACATTTTGAGTGCTTTAGAGGATGACATATATAATGTCTATAGTGCAATAACAACTTCAAAAGAGTTGTGGAATGTTCTTTAGAAGAAATATAAGACAAAAGATGCATGCTTGAAAAAGTTTGTGGTTGCAAAGTTTTTAGACTATAAAGTTGTAGATAGTAAAACGGTTGGATCACAAGTGCATGAACTTCAACTAATTCTCCATGGTCTCATTGCTGAATATATGGTAGTAAATGAAGCTTTTAAAGTGGCTATAATGATCGAGAAGTTGCCTCCTTCGTGGAATGATTTCAAGAATTATCTAAAGCACAAGTGTAAAGAAATGAAGCTTTATGATCTTGTGATTAGGCTCAAGATTGAGAAAGATAACAAAAATGCCGAAAAGACATCGCGTAAGAGTTCAACAATCATTGGTGTTAATATTGTTCAAGAAGCTCCTACCAAACAAGAAAAGAGAAAAAAGTCCAACGGGCAGAAGTCAGAACAGGTCAAGAAGAAATTCAAGGGCAACTGTTATAATTGTGGCAAGGCTGGTCATAGATCTTCTGATTGTCATGCTCCAAGAAAGGACAAAAACAAAGGCAAAGGCAAAAGTCAAGCAAACATCGTGGAAAATATGAAAGATGTAGATGACTTGTGTGCAATGATATCGGACTGTAACTTAGTTGGATCCCAAGGAGTGATTTCTCGACTGAGGTGCCAGTAGACATATTTTCTCTGCGAAAAAAGTCTTTGCAACGTACACTCCTGCTGAGTACAATGAAGATTTATTCATGGGAAACACAGCAACAGCAAGGATTGCAGGAACTGGGAAAGTAATGTTGAAAATGACATCCGGCAAGGTGTGGACTGTGATCAATGTTTTGCATGTCCCTACTATTAGGAAAAATTTAGTTTCTGCTGCCCTACTTGTTTCTGCTGCCCTACTTGTTAAGAACGAGTTTAAGTGTGTCCTAGTTAGTGATAAAGCTGTAATAAGTAAGAATAAAATGTTCATAGGAAAGGGCTACCTCAATGAGGGTCTTTTAAAATTAAATGTAATGGTTGTTGACAATATTAATAAAAATTTTGCTTCTGTTTACTTATTAGAGTTAAGTGATTTATGGCATGCCCGTTTGGGACATGTAAATTACAAAGCCTTGCGAAAATTGATTAATCTAGAAGTATTGCCTAATTTTAAAAGCGATCAGTCGAAATGTGAAATTTGTATGGAAAGTAAGTTTGTTAAACATTCTTGCAAGTCTGTTGAAAGAAATTCTAAAACTTTAGACTTAATTCACACAAATATATGCGATATGATGTCAACACCATCTCGTGGTGGAAAAAAGTATTTTATAACTTTTATTGATGACTGCACTCAATTTTGTTACGTATATTTGCTTAATAGTAAGGATGAAGCAATTGATGCATTTAAGCAATACAAAAATGAAGTGGAAAAACAATTAAATCTAAAGATTAAAATGATTCGGAGTGATAAGGGTGGAGAATATGAAACTCCTTTTGCAGTGATATGTTTGGAATATGGTATTATTCATCAAACTACTGCACCTTATAAACCACAGTCAAATGGTTTGGCAGAACGGAAGAACAAAACATTAAAGGAAATTATGAATACCGTAATAATCAATTATGGTTCACCGCAAAATCTTTGGGGGGAACTCATCCTTACAGCTAATAAAATACTCAATAGAGTACCCCATCGAAAAACACAATCAATTCCGTATGAGTTGTGGAAAGGAAGAAAACCCAACTTGAAATATTTCAAACTGTGGGGGTTTCTAGCCAAGGTAGAGGTTCCTTTACCGAAGATGGTTGCAATTGGACCCAAAACAATAGATTGTGTCTTTATTGGGTATGCTCTGAATGGTTACGTCTGTCGATTTTTGGTTCACAAATCTGAATATCCTTTGATTCATGTTGATACGATAATTGAATCAGATAATGCAGAGTTTTCTGAAAACATTTATCCATATAAAGCTGAAAGTGAGTCAACAAGTGATGTACCTAAACGACCACGAGAAGAATCAATGGAAAATATTCTAACTACTGAGGAACCTAGGTGGAGTACTCGACAACGAAAATCAGTTTATTTTGGACCAGATTTTGTAGCACTATTGCTTGAAAATGAGTCTCAAACATTTAAAGCAACTATGTCTTCGTCAGAGTCAACTTATTGGAAAGAAGTAGTCTATAGTGAGATTGAATCAATTTTAAGCAATCACACTTGAGAATTGACTGATCTTTCTCTAGGAAATAAACCTTTAGGATCAAAGTGGATCTTTAAAAGGAAAATGAAACCTGATTGGACTATTGTCAAATATAAGGCTAGACTGGTAATCAAAGGGTACAGGCAAAAGGAAGGTTTGGACTACTTTGACAGATACTCTCCAGTACCAAGGAGAAGATCAATTAGGATGTTAATAGCACTAGCAGCACTGCATGATCTTAAAATCCACCAAATGCATATAAAGACAGTCTTCTTAAATAGAGAGTTAGAGAAAGAAATTTACATGGAACAACCTGAAAGGTTTGTAGTTCCTGGTAAAGAAAAGAAAGTGTGTAGACTTGAGAAGTCACTTTATGGACTCAAGCAAGTACCCAAACAATGGCATGCTAAATTTGATCAAATTATGTTGGCAAAATGATTCAAGATTAACGAATGTGATAAATGTATTTACATTAAAAACATTATGAATTATGAAGTCATTGTTTGTTTATATGTACATGACATGTTAATAATGAGTAGAGAAATTGACGATATAAATGCTACTAAGCGCATGTTGTCCAGAAAGTTCGATATGAAAGACTTAGGAGTTGTTGATTTGATCTTAGGGGTCAGAATTATCAAAAATCCCCAAGGACTAGCATCATCTCAATCTCATTATATTGAAAAAGTATTAGATAAGTTCAATTACTTGAATTTCAATATAATCAAAACTCCAACTGATTTAAGTTGTACATCTAAAAAGAATAAAGGTCAAAGTGACTCTCAATTGGAATATGTCAGAGTATTGGGAAGTTTGATGTATATTATGAATTGCACGTGACCATATATTGCATGTGCTATTAGTAAACTGAGTTGATACACTAGTAATCCGAATAAAACTCACTGGATAGCTATGAAACCTGCGTTGGGTTACCTAAAATGGACAAAACATTATGCTATGCATTATAATAAATATCATGCTACTATTGAAGGATATAGTGATGCAAATTGGATCACCGGGTCAAATGATGTCAAATCCATGAGTGGTTATGTATTTGTACTTGGTGAAGGAGCTGTCTCTTGGAAATCTTCCAAACACAGATGTATTGCTCGCTCCACAATGGAATCCGAATTCATTTCTTTGGATAAGGCTGGTGAAGAAGCGGAATGGCTCCGGAATTTCCTAGAGGATATTCCATTCTGGCCCAAACCTGTTGGACCAATTTGCAAAAATTGCGATAGTCAAGCAGCAATAGGTAGGGCAGGGAGCGTTATGTACAATGGGAAGTCTCGTCATATACGACGTAGACATAATACCGTAAGACAACTGCTCTCTAGTTGAATTATCACAATTGATTATGTAATGTCAAGCGATAATGTGTCAGATCCACTAAAGAAAGGCCTAGTGAGAGAGAAAGTTGAAAGATCATCTAAGGGAATGGGTTTACGGCTTAAGACAAAGCAGCATGATGGTAACTCTATCTAGCAGATTGGAGATCCCAAGAGCTAGATTCAAGGAGAAAACAAAGTTGTGACTGACGGTTCGACATTGTCAATTAACTCAATCCAATCACATGATGAAGGCAATGTTTAGGAAAAGGTACTTTAAGGCTTGTTAATGAGGTAAGAAAGCTTAAAGTTTTTTAATGATTTGCTAAGCTTGGTATATTTGACCAAATAGTGTATCTACGAGATGACACAGTTAGAAATCACCTATGTGAGTGTGAAGTGGAAGCCGCTTCAAAGGGAATTCTATGTCAAAAGCTTATTCTCTATACACTCATGAAATCAGGAGGTTTTCATGGCTGAAACGAACACAACCGTAAGAATCTTAAATAGTAAAGGGTTAATTGTGTGACATATAGTTGTCTACGTATACACCATAGCTCGATAGTTCAAAGATATCAAATCTACTGATTGACCGAGTATATCCGACATATGTTGACTACGAAAAGTCCAAGGGGAAACCTACTTATCCAGGTGCAATTAATCCTTGCTTGTAAAGTACACAATTATCTATGAATTCCTATCTTATAACTATTCCCCATCAATGTTGGGAATTGTTGGGTATGTAGCAAGAATTTATGGGAAATAGAGGGAATAAGAGGAATTTGAAAAGTTTAGAACTTGAAAAGTTGGGAACTTGAAAAGTTCTTTAATGCTTCAATGAAAAAGGCAATTGTCCCTCAACGGTAATGGAAATGAAAATAGTAGAGATTAAATAAAAAACATTCCTATTATTTGTTAAAAGGGTTTGAAAGAGGGACTTCTCGCGTCGTCGTTGTCGTCGCTCTCTCGCTTCGGCTTCATCTTTGGGTTTGACAAATTATCGATCGAGAGATAATTTTTTGGACAAATTTATTTTAATTATTTATTAAATAAATTAAATGGCCCACCATGACTGTTTTGAAAGGTTGCAACTTTCTGGAATAGTCAATACCATTTGAAAGTTTGCAACCTTTCATTAATGGTCGTTTCAATTCTGAAAAGGTTGGAACCTTTCAGAATATATTCTTCTTACCTATACATACCATTCAGTCTTCAGAATATTTTCCAACGAACTTTTTTGATCTTCCTTCTTCTCAAAAAACACATATTTCTTCGTGTACTTTCCTGTTGTGGATTTATTCGCTGACAGTAGAGTTTTTGGAATCTATAATCTACTGGTTAAGATCATTTTACCTTGGGAGGTATATTCCAAATCAAACCTCGGATACTAGAGGGGAATAATTTCCGTAAGGGGACATTGTGAGTTAAGTGGACTTGATTTTCTTCCTAAATTATTGAAAAGAGTAATCCAGATTCTGGTAAGTTTTTACATATTCAATTATTTTTTACAAATAAATTTTTGTTCATCTTACTTACTTGTTCTAAAAATCTCAGTTACTTCTTGTTTCTGAATGATTTATTAAAACAAGTAATTTCTTATTTTCATAATACAGATTAGCGAAATAATCATCACAATTAACACTCACTTCATCTCCTCTAAGGGATTTCCTAACTCTTTCTGCAAATAAATCAGGGAGTCCATCTATAAATTTGAATTTCCAAGAAGATTTATTACACTTCGGTAATTTTATAACCCTTGATAGAGAAACACCCTTGTACCATCTAAAGGAAGTAAGGGTTTTGCATCTAAGGTTTTGGAGTATAGTCCTAATGGTTTCACTATTATCGGACCATCTTCGAGAAAAATTTTCTATAATGATTATAACCAAAGTGTAAACTATATTTGGAATTATTCTATTTTCATCTTTAATGACATTTAAAATGCTCATTTGTTGCGATTATGAGAGACGATTATCCCACCAACCCTTTATTTGGCCTGTAAATTCAGCGATAATTATGTTGGCCGTGTCTTTTTCGAAATTCTTATTTGTCTTACAGATTGTAATGTACATAAGAATTCTATGAGCTAGAGTAAAATTTTTCTATCAATAAATACATCAATATTCCACTCATAAAATCTCTGTCCCAGTAAAACTATTGGAGACATAATATTCTTGTTCCTCCAAGAGAATATCTTGAGGAATCGGCCTAGGATAGTAATACATTCTTTGAACCGGGTGTTTAGCATGTTTCTCTGAGATTTTACTAATCTCATCTGGAATATTATTTCTATGAGTGATATCTTGCTCACTTAGTTGGAGGTGTATTAATATTTAACCCCGGAAATCTTTCTTCAAGTAATCTATTAATATTATCAAGATTTTATAATTTAATGTCTTTTATCTCTGGAGGGGGTTGAATAGTAGGAGTAACCTTCTCTTTTCCTTTATCTGTGATCCTATATTTTCCCAACATATAAATGGCTAATTTTGTCATGCATAGAAAGAACATGTTCTCCTAAAATACTTATGTAAATATTTGTATAATTGTTTTCACGTATTAAAGTTTAAGTATGTTTGGATGTAATAAGAGCAATGTCATTTTCATCAAATAAGTCTGCAAATGAAGTAAAGTATATGATTTTATCATCCATTTCAATTTAAAAACATTGTTGATGATGTAAGAGGGACTTGGTAATTGTACCATCAGATAACTTATAGTCCTGTTCTAACATTAAAATATAGTTATAAACATATTTCGTCATAAAAAATGGAACAAAAGCAATAGCTCTATGAACTTTAGAAAGATCACTATAAAAATCTTCTTAAAACAATGTTATTGAGTATTATAAAAAAATTTAAAGAACCACTTTCAAAATGATTCACATTTGGGTTGGAAAAATTCATTTGAAATTTTCTTTCTTACCAGCGACACGGTTTAAAGTCAATAATTTCTGATCTTTCCATGTAAACCATTTGGAAAGTCCATTTTAGACAAAGTGGGGCCCATATAAGCAGTAACTATATGATTTTCAATCTTGATATTATTAATTTTTTTTTCATATAAGAAGTAGATATTCTAGATTTTTCTTATTCTCTAATCTGAGAAGTAGACGCTCTAGAAGTCATATCAACAATATAATCAACAGGAGATATGTAGGATGAGTTTGTTATCAACATTCTTGAAGGAAAACCTATATCATGAGCATAACTCATTAATAAATTTTGGTCAGTAAATTTTATTCTCACCGTCTCATCTGGAGTTTGTTCTGTCTCTAAAATATCAGGATTTATATTATTTTGGGTGGAAATGCTTCTTCAATTACCAATTCCTTAGGATAATCAATTTCATCCCATTAAATTGGTCTTCTAGTTATAACTTTAGGCTTACTAAAGTTTGTTTCTATTAAAATTGTTTCATTTTTAAAATCCATAGTTTTACGCATAGAATTTAAAGTGTATATAGGCTTATAGTAAATTCAATAAGAAATAAATTTAACTTTTGTACCAAGCATATAATCAAAGCCATGCAATTTTTTACTTAATATTAAAGTATTTAGAGGTTTTTCATCATTTAAAGAGATTTGCAAATTAGGATAACAGTTAAAATAAACAGGGTCATACGCCAAACTACTTTGAACTATCCGTATTAGATATTTTTTCCAATTGTGATTTCTGACATCCCTCAGCAATGCTATAAACCTCTCTGGCAGGAATTTTAGAGTGAGGGTCTTAAAATCAACTTGTATTAAATTAATATGCATAAATCAATAATTTTCTCTATAAGGAGTAAATTCACTTTAAGTTAATAATCTAAAAGTACCATGATCTGAATCCACTGTAATTATTTCTTCTGTGATCTTAACTATTTTTTTAAATCCTATGTTTTCAAAAGTACCAATTTGGTATATAACCTTGGGATGGATATTAGGAATAGTCCATTTATTAAGAAGATATAGTTTTTGAGGCATATCATACTCACATTTTATATTGTTTTTAACAGTAGTATGTTTCTTCATAATGTTCATATTAACATAATTGTATTGGACTAACACCACCTATCCAACATCATTGACAAAACAACAACAACAACTACAAAATCAATAGCAACAACATCAACAACAACAACAATAACAATAACAACATGTGTGGGAAACATAGTCATTGTCAAATACCTTCAAAACCTTATTGTCACGTGTAGAAACCACTAGTGTAATAATGCATAATTTTAAAAGTAACATACAAGTCTCAATGTCTTGCTTAAATAGAACAATAAAATAAGTAAGGAACGAGAGACCCGCTAGAATGACAAACACCTACCTACACGGAAAAACCTCACATGTAGATAGAAGAAGTGTGATCCCACATATTCTAGCTTCAAACCTCACATGTAGATACAAGATGAGTGATCCCACATATTCTAGCTTCAAACCTTCACAAGTGTAGAAACAAAGAGTGAGTAACAAATATAATGATACTCATCCAGCAACCCACTAATAAAGGTGAAACTAGTTAGAATGAACAATTCACAAGGTTACATAATCGTAAACCATTTGATACAATTCCTCAATTGCAAGTATCATGTTTATCAATCATAATATCAAGTTTATCAAGCACAATGCCAAGTTCATCTTGAACAAATATTTATGGGGACTCGTGGTGAACACCCATAGTCTATGTACTTGTCAGCAATAAACTCTACATTAATAACACACATCAACAATGACATCAACATTAATAACACTCATATAAAATGAGCTTGACATCAATAACACTCACAAATAATGACCTCTACATCAATAACACCCAAAAACCTCAGCTTCAATATTTGTCATTGTCAATGACCTCAACATCTATAACACTTCCCCACAATAACCTCGGTACTAATATCATTCACTGGAAATTAACTCGACATCAATAATTGTACATCTCATCACAGTGATCCAAAATCAATGAAAATAGGCAATTCACACAAGAATAAGAAACATAACAATTTAAGTAATTTGCATCCATAACAACAATGTCAAAGCATCTCATCCGTTATCAATACGATATCCACCCACAAGGCAAACCATAATAATTAACACAATATATACAAACCCATTGCCTTTTTTTTATTTTTCAATCATCTTGATTATCCTATTTGAACAATTAACCATGTCACCTCATTCTCTTTACTCCCCAACACATACAAAAGAAACATTCAAGATTCTACAAGCTTTATCAAAGTTTAGAAGTTCATTTACCTTAATCAATCAAGAGTCAAACCCAGACATGCATTTTTTCTTAGTAAGCGATATCAAAGTCTAACACGGTTAAAAAAAAGTATCCAGTATGAGATTTTTAAACTAACAACATTTGTATCTATCAAGTTGAATAAATGGATCATATCGAATTAAATATCCAATTCCAAAAATAAGGTTTGTATCTAAAAATTGTTACCTAGGTACGTTATCCAAAGCATTTAGAAACCACAGGTTAAAACCATTTCCAATATGGAATTGTATTCAACTCATAATCGTCATTTTATAAAAGTTCTTGGGTTCTTGAAGAACCCTTAATTTTCATCGAAAACCTTGTTTTGATAGTTATAAATCACTCTTAATAATGGGTAAAAAGAGGATTTAGAGTTGTGAATCGTTACTCAAATTATTTACGTCAAAAATTCACTTTGAAATAACCAATACCGAGATTGGCCCTTTGATATTCATTCCGAATCTTGTTACATAAAAACCAAAAACGCTACTCGACTATACTCAACGTTATGGACACATTGGAGCCATCAATACACGATTCTTAGGTTTCTTTGTTTCAGAACCTGTGGAAGTCACCAAAAACAAACTTAACGCCTGAAAAGGCTATATTGAGCTTCTGACCTCTAAAAATTCAACCAAGCTTTCCCGTTAAGCTTAAAATCATTCCCCAAATCCAATAGAACTACTAAAATCAAATCCGAGCATTTAAACCATGAATGTTGACCATCTCAATAATTTTCAACTTAGGACCTCAAATCCACGTAAGGCCTTCGAATCCAAAACCAACTATACTCTTAGACCAATATTCACATCTTGGGACTGTTGAAATTGACGTAATTCCATTCTCAAAAAAACTCCAAAAGATACTGAAATATACTTTAACAACTTTATTCTCTTTTAAAATTGTATTATTTCACAATTCACAATGTTTTACTCAAAATTCAAAACCAATTAGAAAACGCAATCAGAAACGACTCGGGGTCAATAACGAGAGGGATAAAATGATAATTTCACAACACACAAATTTTCATTAATGATAAACTGAATGAGAGAAATAGCAATTTATGCTTTGACACATTTATTATATGCACATGTCTTACGAATTTTCAACATCATTAAAAACTTCCAATGATTTTTTTTTTTTTTGAGAAAATGCACAAGTACCCCCTCAAGCTATGCGAAAAATCCAAAAACACACTTTTACTATACTAAGGTCCTATTACCCCCCTGAACTTATTTTATAAGTAATTTTTAATCCCTTTTAAATCTATGTGACACTATCTTGAAAAAAAATCAACCAAAGTTGGTTCCACAAAATAGTGCCATGTAGGCCGAAAAGGGGTACAATTATTAATAAAAATAAGTTCAGGGGGTAATAGGACCTTAGTATAGTATAAATGTGCCTCTGAGATTTCAGGCATAGGTTTAGGGGGTACTTATGCATTATCCCTTTATTTTTAAATTTATAAAATCGACCACGATGATAAATATCATATTACTATATAGAAGAGGGAATAGAACACGCGTCTTCGTCAACGCGTGTGCTTCCCTGTAAAAACATTGAATTTGAAGGGCTATTTCTGTCAATCCTTTTACTTCATAACTTGTTATCCACAGTCTCCATCTGCTCTCTCCTCTTGTCCTTCATAGTTGGGTCCTTTTCACATGAATTGATTTTGATTCTACAATGTTGCATCAACCTTAATGTGTCCTTTGATGTGCAACACCGCCACACGCGTCAAATTCGGCCGACCAGCAAATGTTGTCGTCATCGCACCTCGGTTTTCCTCTCCTCTTCGCCTGCTCGCAATTTCGCACTTTGGTGGAGTCTACCGATGCTTCCTATATTAGCTGAGCGTCCTTTACTCAAATTTCAGGGGTCTTTTCATTGCTTTGATTCTGATTCCCTAACTCAGTCTCCTCTATTTGATTTCGCAATCCTTTCTAATTCGCTTGCCTGTGACATTTTTTTGGGTGTCTTTGACTTTTCATTTGGGCCACTGTTTCACTTGACTTGTTCTTGACTTTGGGCTTCTCTATATTTTTAAGCCTTTCATGACTCCATGCATTTTTGTATTTTTGCGCTTTATCCCGTATGGACAATCATCATTTGTAACTTGTACATATACTGAGCCTTCAATTTTTCCTATGATTTTCTCAGTCAGCTCTTAAAATAACAGCATTTCCTCTCTACAAAGCTCAAGGTCAAACATTAGATTTTGTTGAAATTTATATAATATAGTTTGTAATAAAATTATTCGCAGACGCAGTCCAGTTTAGTCATTGACAGTTTATGTAAGCCAAATTTAAAAAAATATTTTGATCGTAACCTTTTTTTTGCTGCCAGCCGAGTCCACATGGATTGCCTTGCAGGAGGAGCTACATAGTACTTACCTACATGATCCTCGACTTCTTTCAATAGCAGCTTCAAAACACCATGTCTTCAAGGCTTCAGTCTTTATTCGAGTTCTTTTCTTTCCCAACACTGCTTTTGGAAGTAATAGTTTCATGTGGAATTCAATCTCAGCATTTACCCTTGCCTCTTCATTAACTTAGTCACTTTTTGGTACAAGTTGTCATATAATCATGTATGGAGTGCTCCAGGATGAGGCCTCACACCAAATGGTAAGGCACGGTGCGCACTGAACGGACCTTAATTGGCGTTTTTTGCAAAGATTTCGTAGTTTAGCCTTTTAAGTCCTTCTAAGGTATATTAACACCTTTCAGTGATTCTAATTACTTCAAATGAATTTTAAACACCTAGAAATAATCAAACAAGACCAATCATAACCTTGAATCCATAATCCAATTCAAGGAAAGCTAAGATCAAAGTCAAAGAAGTTAAGAGTCACGTTTGAAGTTAAGAAGCTAGTCCAAAGCAAGGTTCTTAAAGGTTTTCAAGATTCTTTACTAAATGTATTAACTTCATTTTAAGGCTCAGGTTTCATGTTAAAGTAATGAATTAAAAGTTGAAGTATTTCCTTCAAACAAATATAAGAGAACTAAGTATTCCCTAAGAGTTGATTCAAGACACAAGTTTCAAGTTAAGCAAAGAGTAAAAAGTTGAGATAATTTCTCAAAAGTTATAATGGACCTAAGTATTGCCTAAAATTTTATTAATGTTTTTACATTTAAGTTTACAGGAAACTAAGATTTCCCAAAAGTGCTTTGAACAAGAAAAGGGAACATTGAGTCCAAGAGAGCTTTTTAAAGCCAAGTGTTGAGAAATTATCTCAACCCAAAGAAAGGAATTTTTTTTAAAAGAATAAGCTGAAGTACATTTTGGGAGTAGTATTAAGCACCGATGAAGGGATGAGAGTTTACAATTAACTCACGTTTCCATGTGAATCATGTAGGTATCATGGCTATTAACGGATCGTACTTTTTAGCTGATCACGTAATTTAAGCTGGTGGATCAACTAAGTTATGTAAGGTCATGTACCTATGGTATGGTATATGATGGTACTTGGCAGCGTGAGGTAAAATATTTTACCATCACTTAGGATCATGGTAATATTTCTCTGTTAGTGAACTCCCACAAAAGTTATCTTACTTTAAATAAGTAAAGTTATGTTTGTTAATGTTATTTTAATAAACTAAGATTGTTTGAGTTGCTTTAAAGTCACACACACAAAACACACACGCGCACACACACGCACGCACACACGCATACACACACACACACAAACAGAGTGTATTGAGTTGAGTGCCCATGAATTGAGAAGAGACAAGGTAAGTGTTTCTTTCTTCTTTTCAAGTTTAAGGTGTTGTTTAGCATTCCAACTCGCATACTCGTACAATCAATGTATTGATTCTAGTTGTTCTACATCATATCATGATACAGACTTTGGTTACCGGGATCAGCATCATCCAGTGCCTCGTTGATCCAGTTGAGCACTCAGAGTCAGTGGTGAGCCTCATTGCAATCAAGAGGGCTCTTTTATTCCTTTCTAGTCTTTTCTTTTATAGAATGTTGTGGGGTTTTTCCCAACATTCATATTAGTATTTGAGTCTCTTTTTATTAACATTTCAGATGTTTTATCATGAGACTTACGTGCAATATTTTCCAAGACATATATTTTATGTATTCCTTATGAGACTGTTTTCTCGTTTAACGTTTAGTTAAGCCTTCTGCTGAGTTAAGTAAGCCTAGACAAGAGTCCTCTGTAGGATAACAATAATAATGGAGTGCCGACCACGTCCAGGGTGTATGCTCAGGGCGTGGCAACTAAATTCATAAATGTGGTTACGAATAGTACAAAATACCCATTTAGAGTGTACCGAGAAGTAATTTAAGAAATAAGAAAACTCTATTGCTCAAAATAGGGTCGTTACAGTTTACCTTTCTATCTTTTTGTATGATTTAATATCTTATAACTCTGAATCATCAGAGCCACCAATGTGTCGATCAAAGGAGTTATGTTTGGGTGAGATGAGTATAGCTCGTATTTTTTATTTAAGCAACAATAATCTTAGTGGGACAATTAATACAACTTTTAGTATTGGAAACTCTATCAGGGTCATTAATTTGAATGATAATAAGTTTACGGGGAATGTCCCACGAGCTTTGATCGATTGCAAGTATGTTACTGATCAATATAAACTTGTTTATGATTATGTGATGACAATGACAACAAAAGGACAAGATTATGATTCTGTTAGAATTTTGGCTTCTAGCATGATTATCAAGGAATAGATTTGAAGGTCATATTCCAAGCATTATTGGGGATCTCATTGGACTTTTGTACCTTGAAATTATCCCATAATGTCATGTGGTTAGTCTCTGGTAAATTTGTGGTTAAATTTTGAAGGAGTGCTAACAGTCTTTGGCCCACTCTATCTAGTTTCTGAAATGAGTGGTAAAGCATACTCCCTTTAATATAAACATTATCCCCTCTTTTGAATTCAAAACTTACAATCCCCAAAATACCTGAGACTTCTCAAGTCTTCCATTTTTGAATTTTTGTGTAGTGTGTCGTTTGCTTGTTGAATTATCCTAGAACTATTCCTAGTCATAAAGAGATCATCAACAATCACTAAAAACACAGTTAGGTTACCTTCCTCCTTTCTAATGAACAAAAAGTGATTATGAGCACTCTGAGAGTAACCTGCCACCAATAATGCCTAGTGAACTTGATATTCTATTGTCTAGATGCAATAGAGTGACTTCCTTAGATTGCATGAGGAAGTTCCATATAGATGTCTTCAACTAAATAATTTTTCAATAAGGCATTGTTACCATCAATTTGAGATAGATCCCAACCATGGGAAGTGGCTAGGAAAAGAACAATTTTAATCGTAATCATTTCATTAACCGGAGAGAGAGTGTCATGATAATTAAGTCCTTCACTTTGACTGTACCATTTTGTAACTAGACTGGTCTTATATCTATCCAGAGCACCATTGTACTTGTACCTGATCTTGTATACCCATTACGGACTAATTTGTTTTCTCACCAGGTGGCAATTCAGCAATTGTGAAAGTATTGTTAACCTTCAATGCCGAAATTTCTTGTTGCGTAGAATCAATCCACAACTTGTCTTTAGATACTTCATTAAAGAATCAGTACTTCACTGTTTCTAAAAAGCATGTAAGATAGACTGATAACCTGTGAAGACAATATCATAACAAACATGATTAGTAATTGAGCGGGGGCTGGGCTTTTTGGCAACAATATAGTATTTGATCCACATAACTGACTTGCAAGTCCTGGTTGTCTTTCTTAAACCAGTGGTGTGAATAACATTATAAGCTGGCACTGGTATTGATGGTTCATCTTGTAAGGCTTCTAAGTCTTAAGTTTAATGCATATGAAACTCAAAATATCGGTTGCATGGCTTTGTAGTACTTATTTCTACAAGTTGAGATGAGGAATCTATTGTGAAAAAAGTATATGAACCTTCATCATGAGACTACATAACCTTAAAAGGGAATACTTCCACTCTAGAAACATCCCTGCTGATAAGCACAGCCTTGGCATCAAGATCATACAACTTATAGCCTTTTTGTGTGGAAGAAAAAATAATAAGAGAACTCTCTTTGCTCTCGCTTAAAACATTCCACCTAAATACTCTAATGTGATCCAATCTAGGAGGTCTTAAACAACTTTTCATAAGGAGAATTTCTATATAGTACAGTTGTAGGAAATTTGTTAATTAATTATATTGTAGTTTGCACACACTCACCCAAAAACTACTAGGAACATGAAATTTTATCTTTAAGTCTCTACCGATGTCCAGAATGTTTCTATGTTTTCTCTCAACAATGTCATTTTATTACGGAGTATAGGACAACTAATTTGTTATAGCAGATTATTTACTTTACTTTAAAAGAATTCAGTGCCATTGTAAAATCTTCAAACCTTTATTGCACAATCAAACTGACTACAAATCATTGATATAAAACTTCTCAATATAACTATTATATCCTCGTTAGAGTGTAATAGAGAGATCCATGTAAATACACTAAAATAATCAAGTATAGTCAGAAAATAGTATTTCTATAATAAGGGGGATCCTTATGAGGTCTACAAACATCTCAATGTACTAGCTGAAACGTTTTAGAAATATGAGTAACAGTATAAAGGAATGAGTTTACATTGCTTTTCCAAAGGACAAATCGTTCATTCTTCTAAGAAGTTTGTTTTTAGCAATTAATCAACTTAGGAAGATGCTACATTACTTTCAAGGAAGGATGACCCAACCTAAGGTGCCAAAGTCTATGTTCTCCTAAGAAGTTTGATTTTAGCACTGCTTCAACAATAGGTATGGCTTCATTCCTTAGGATAAATATTCTTTCCTACTCTTTAATAATCCCATTCATCTATCTAGTAGGGAGAGACTGCATTATACATAAATCAGGATAAAATGACACCCTGCATTTCAGATCCTTAAACATCTAGGAGGCTGAAAACTAGTTGAACCTGAAGTTTTGTACATGTAAAACTTTTTAAACCTGCAATTTGTTGGGAAAGACAAGGCACTAACAAAGAATGCCTGACAGGATAACATCGGAAGAATACCCAAGTCTATACTTTCCCTTCTCGATTTGAACCAAGATAAGACAAACAACCACAAGCAATATGATAGTAAGGCAGCAAGTAATTCAATCAAACAAATATAATAAGGCAATAATAAACCAATCACACAAGACACCAAGATTTACGTGGAAAACACTTTGATGTGAAGTGTAAAAAACCACGGGACCAAAAGCTCCACTATAATCACCAAAAGTTACAATATTGTTCTCCAAAATTGGCCACAAAACAAGTGCCAAACAACGAGCAACAAACAAAAAAAGATTGCACCAAATCTAGAGAATTAAAGGAGCAAAATCACCAATTTTGCAGCTACTATTCACGATAGCAAAACTGAAGCTGCAGGCCACCAAATCCAACTATGTCAGTTCCTAATCAAATATTGAGATGAAGATAATATGCTGTCCAAAAATCAGCTCAATCGGACAAGAAACGAAGCGGGAATCGCAATTTGAAGTTGGCTGTTAGGGCTGAATTTTGACTGCGAAAATTGCTCTCTTTCTCTCTTTTTGGCTGCTGAAAAAACTCTGTGTGTATTTGAAAATAAAACCTAAATAGGCTTATATTTGCCTCATAAGAATGGTCCTATGGGAAAAAATTGTTTGGTCCAAATTGGGCTTTTATTTATCCACATAGGAAGGGAAAAAAGTCCATAACCCAACAATTCTCCCCCTCACGACTATGTGGAGGAGACACCCATCCCGGCGACCATGCAACAATCTTCAAACTTCCCTCTTGGCAAAGATTTCGTCATCATATCAGAACCATTGTCATTTGTATGAATCTTTTCAAGCTCAAGCAACTTAGAATCCAACACATCTTGAATCCAATGGTATCTCACATCAATGTGTTTAGACCGACCATGGAACGTAGAATTCTTGCCAAGATGTATAGCACTTTGACTGTCACAATAAAGCACATACCTCTCTTTAGCACAACCAAGTTCCCCCAAGAATCTCTTCATCCAAAGCAATTCTTTACAAGCTTCAACGACATCAATAAGCTCAGCTTCTGTAGTAGATAGAGCAACACATTTTTGCAACCTAGATTGCCAAGACACAGCTCCCCCTGCAAAAGTAACCAAGTACCCTGAAGTAGACTTGCGAGTATCAACATCACCAGCCATGTCTGAATCAGTATAACCAAAAAGAATAGGCTTCCCTATACCAAAACACAAACTCAGACTAGAAGTGCTTGAGAGATATCTCATAACCCTCTTCACAGCATTCCAATGTTCTCTTCCTGGATTAGAAAGAAAACGGCTAACAACTCCAACAGCCTGAGTAATATCCGGTCTTGTACAAACCATCGCATACATCAAACAACCAACAGCTGAAGCATAAGGAACTTTCTTCATATCTTCCTTCTTATCATCACTAGAAGGACACTGTTTCGTGCTCAATTTGAAGTGCATAGCTTAAGGTGTACTGACAACCTTAGCTTTGTCCATGCTGAATCTGCGAAGTACTTTCTGAATGTACTTCTCTTGTGATAATACCAATTTCATGGCCTTTCTATCACGGACAATCTGCATGCCATGAATCTGCCTTGCTGGTCCTAAGTCTTTCATAGCAAAAGACTTACTCAACTCTTGCTTCAACTTCTGAATCCTGCAAGTATTATGACCAACAACAAGCATGTCATCAACATAAAGCAACACAATAATAAAGTCACCATCAGAGAACTTTTGCACAAAAACACAATGGTCTGAAAAAGTCTTCTTGAAGCCCTGCTGACACATAAAAGAACCAAACTTCCTGTACCACCGCCTGGGAGCTTGTTTCAAACCATACAAGCTCTTCTTCAATTTGAAAACATAATTCTCTTTACCTTTGACTTCAAAACCTTCCGGTTGCTCCATATAAATTTCTTCATCTAAGTCACCATGGAGGAAAGCAGTTTTAACATCCATTTGCTCAACCTCTAAATCTTGACTTGCAGCCAAGCCTAGAACCACACGAATGGATGACATCTTCACAACTAGAGAGAATATCTCATCAAAATCAACTCCCCTTTTTCGATTAAATCCCTTTTCTAGCTTTGTACCGTGGAACTGGATTACCATCTTCATGTTTCACCTGAAAAACCCACCTGTTTTTCAAAGCTTTTCTGTCTTTAGGTAACTTAACCAAATCAACGGTATGATTATCATGCAAGGATTTAATCTCATCTTCCATATCATCAAACCACCTTTCTTTTTCTTCACTTTCCATGGCCTCATCAAGACTCTCAGGTTCTCCCCCGTCAGTCAAGAGTATATACTCATTGGGAGAATAACGAGATGAAGGAATTCTCTCTCTACTAGATCGTCTGAGAGAACTCTCTGGATCATCTATAATTGGTTGTTGGACAACCACATCATCTTGCACTGAAGCATCAACAACATGATGCCGGTCATTGTGCACATGATCACTATCTTCATTATCAACTTGATTTTCATCATTATGAAGATTTTCTTCCGGTGCAATAGTCAAAGGATCTGGATCAACATCAACTAAGCTCTCACTATTCTGAAAATCAGCCTTGTCAGCTTTGTCAAAATCTTCAATTGTTTCGTCTTCAAAGACCATAACATCACGGCTTCTAACAAGTTTCTTCTCAACAGGATCATAGAAACGATAGCCAAATTCATCTTGACCATAACCAATGAAGATACACTGCCTAGTTTTAACATCCAACTTTTACCTTTCATCCATAGTAACATGTACAAAGGTTTTACACCCAATGACTCTAAGATGATCATAAGAAACATTTTTACCAGTCCAAACTCTGTCAGGGACATCACCATCTAAAGCAACAGCAGGAGATAAATTGATAACATAAGCAGCAGTATTAAGTGCTTCTGCCCAAAAGGAATCTGACAGCTTAGCATCTGAAAGCATACATCTAACCCTCTCAACTAGAGTTCTGTTCATCCTCTCTGCTAAACCATTTAACTGAGGAGTCTTTGGAGGAGTTTTCTGATGCCTTATACCCTGTTCTCTACAATATCTATCAAAAGGACCAATATACTCACCACCATTATCTGAGCGGATGCATTTCAATGTCTTCCCTGTTTTTCTTTCAACCAAGGCCTGAAAACTCTTGAACACATCAAGTACTTGATCCTTGGACTTCAAAGGAAATACCCAGAGTTTGCGAGAATGATCATCAACGAAAGTCACAAAGTAAAGTGCACCACCATGAGATCTTAACTTAAAAGGACCACACAAATCAAAATGTACCAACTCCAGCAAATCAAGCTTTCTTGAAGGTGGATGACTCTGAAAAGAAACTCTTTTCTGTTTACCGGCTAAGCAATGAACACACTTTTTCAACTTTGCTTGTTTCACTCCAGAAAGCAAATTTTTCTTAGCCAAACTATCAATCCCCTTCTCGCTCATATGACTCAGCCTTCTATGCCATAACTCTGATGAAGTATCATTCTCCACCAAATTTACTGAGTCTTTGGACATGGAGCCCTGAAATACATACAAGTTAGACAACTTGTCACCACGGGCCACAACCATCAAACCTCTAGTTAGCTTCCACTAGCCAAGACCAAGTGTACTAACATAACCCTCATCATCAAGATATCCCACAGAAATCAAATTCAAGCGAACATCTGGAGCATGCTTGACATTATTGAGAACTAGTTTAGAACCATTGTTACTTTCCAAACAAACTGTCCCAATGCCAATAACTTCAACTTCATGATTATTGCCCATTTTCAACTTTCCAAAATTACCTGGAGTATAAGAAGAAAATAATTCCTTCTTTGGCGTGACATGAGAAGTAGCACCAGAATACACAAACCAGCTAGACTTATCACGAACAAAATTAATATCATTTGCATCACAAGAAACAAGAAGATCATCATTAGCAACAACAGCAACAAGATTTTCATTATCGCCTTCTCTCTTTTGTTGTCTCATATCTCTCTTGTGCTTGTAACAATATTTCATGATATGCCCATTCTTGTGGCAATAGTCACATGTAATATTCTTGTATTTAGACTTTGACTTGCTTCTACTTTTACCTCTATCATTCTGACCTCTGGACTTGTTTCTCCCCCTATCTTCAGTAACAAAAACGTCGGAGTGTGAAGCTGAAGAAGAAGAGGCTTGAGATCTTCTTCTCATTTCTTCATTCAAGACACCACTCTTAGTATATTCCATGGTTACAACACCACTGGGAGCAGAATTAGTTAAAGAAACTCGAAGAGTTTCCCAAGAGTCTGGCAGAGTATTAAGAAGCCAAAGTCCTTGTATCTCATCATCAAACTTTACACCCATTCCGGACAGCTGGTCAAGAACACCTTGAAAATCATTAATATGATCAGAAGTAGGAGTGCCCTCTTTATACCTGATATTCATTAATTGTTTAAATAGGAACAACTTGTTGTTGCCAGTCTTCGAAGCATAAAGTGTCTCGAGCTTGTCCCACAAACTTTTGGCATGTGTCTCATTCACAATATGGTTTTTAACATTATCTTCAACCCATTGTCTAATATATCCACAAACCTGCAGATGCTCAAAATCCCATTCTTCATCATTCAAAGACTGAGGTTTATTAGAAGCAAACACAGGTAAATGCATCTTCCTGACAAATAGAAGATCTTTCATCTTGCCTTTCCAAATATGATAGTTACTACCATTTAAACACACCATTTTTCTCATATTTGCCTCCATCATTCAAAACGACAATCAACAATAACCAATGCTCTTATACCACTTTGTTGGGAAAGACAAGGCACTAACAAAGAATGCCTGACAGGATAACAGCGGAAGAATACCCAAGTCTATACTTTCCCTTCTCGATTTGAACCAAGAGAAGGCAAACAACCACAAGCAATATGATAGTAAGGCAGCAAGTAATTCAATCAAACAAATATAACAAGGCAATAATAAACCAATCACACAAGACACCAAGATTTACGTGGAAAACCCTTTGATGTGAAGAGTAAAAAACCACGGGACCAAAAGCTCCACTATAATCACCAAGAGTTACAATATTGTTCTCCAAAATTGGCCACAAAACAAGTGCCAAACAACGAGCAACAACAAAATAAGATTGCACCAAATCTAGGGAATTAAATGAGCAAAATCACAAATTTCGCAGCTACTATTCACGATAGCAAAAATGAAGCTGGAGGCCACCAAATTCAACTCTGTCAGTTTCTAATCAAAGATTGAGATGAAGATAATATGCTGTCCAAAAATCAGCTCAATCGGACAAGAAACGAAGCGGGAATCGCAATTTGAAGTTGGCTGTTAGGGCTGAATTTTGACTGCGAAAATTGCTTTGTTTCTCTCTTTTTGGCTGCTGAAAAAACTCTCTGTGTTTTTGAAAATAAAACCTAAATAGGCTTATATTTGCCTCATAAGAATGGGCCTATGGGCAAAAATGGGTTGGTCCAAATTGGGCTTTTATTTATCCACATAGGAAGGGAAAAAGGTCCATAACCCAACACAATTCCCCATAATTACAGCATTTTGAATATTTTCTACATGAATTTTGTTCCAGGTTGTCCCTGCACCTTATTAGAACTGATCTGATTATTTTCTACTTTCACAGCGGATTTTCATAGTAAGTAATATTATGTGTGGCTCTTTAATCAACAATTTACTTTATTGCATTACCAGTAGGACTATCAGGTAAACGATTAATACATACTGCAACATTAGTCCTACATGATAGTACTGATGGTGAAGGAAACTCTATCATCTTGATCATGTTTCTCATACTATTACTTTGTGAAGTAACCTCCCGGGAAATAGATATGGGATAATTATCTAGATCTAGATGCTTCAGTTTAATCCTTATCTTATCATGCATATACATCTTCCTCTTACTCTTAAAGTCAGAAGGAAATCCTACAATTATATAACAATTGTCTTTGGTGTGACCTTTATAACCACATTGATCACATACTCATCCCAATATCCTACTTTGTGAAGTCTGACCCTGTGCCTTTCTAGCTTTAAAATTGAATGTAGTTTGAGTATAGGTTCTGAAATCATATTGTTGGTTGTGTCTTCCTTCCATCATTGTCAAAGGTTCCTTTCCTCGTTCAGTCTGTCCTAGCTTCCTTTGGCTCTCTTCTTAAATTGTCATTGAATATTCGCTTGATTCACATAGGGAATAGAGGAGTTGAGTAAGATAGAACTCCTCACCTGATCAGCACATCTTTTATTGTTGATTAACATGTTCACTCATCACAATCACATGATGAAGAAGGTACCATTACATCCATCTCATCCCATAAATCACTTATCCTTGAGTAATAAGAGGTCTAAACATTTGTTCCTTTTGTCAATATATTGATCGCCTACCATTATGAAAAATCCTAGTAAAATTTGATTTGTCAAATCTCTCATTGAAATCAGTTCACATCTTCTTCGATCTAGAAGCATACACTGCTGCACTAATCCATGATAAAACAATTGAATCACTCCAATACCACGAACTATCAGATCTTGTTTGTATGAAGTTTTACCAAACATGCCATAAAATAATTCCAGTTTGTTTTTTAAAAGAAGTTCCAATCGCATGGATCGTCTCTAAGCACCATAGTTCTCTGGCCCTGTGATATCCATAGGAATGAAGGCAACACTAGGAGTATCTGAGGTTTGAAGATTAAAAGAATGATGATGATTTGTGTGCGGATTTTTTTATGGATTTGAACCATATGGTTCCCACCTTTGTTGTAGATACAATGATCGATGATTTTCAACTTCAAGTAATCCTTAGATGTAGGCTTTGATACCATAATGAATTTGTGAAATCTACTAGAAGAACATAGCGAAAAATAAATTCTACTGAAGCATCGCGTGTTCATTACATTGTGATCTAAAAATGGAATGCACCTCATATTCTTTTCTTACTTAAAATTTACATATCTACTTATAAATAAATAGGACTATAGTTATTGTAAATATTGTAGTAACCACATGACTCCTAAGCTAATCTATAACTACCTAGCTAACTCCAACTAACTTTTAAACTTGGAAATAGCAATGTAACAACTTTGTCATCTGTAATTCAACATGAACAAGTTTATTTTTAGTGTATTAATTCATCTTACTCTAAACTTTGACATCTATTAAAAATATAAAAGACAAAGGGACATGTGAAAACGGCAAAATTTTTGAACTCACGAAAAAGATACTAATAAGAGTTGAAATATAAGGAGGTAATCAACTTCTTCTTTTTGTTTTGAAATTTATGTTACTATCACCTTCTTTTTTGGATTATTTTGGATGGATGAAAAACTTTATAAACTCACTTTTGATTTACGCATTATGAAATCTTGACATCTATGTCTATTACCTTGTGCGTATAAATCGTGATACTCTAAGGTCGATCATTACTTTCCGTGTCACTTATCCGTAGTTAGAAATCAAAATTTCAAATCAGATGACAAACATGTTTCTCTATTTCACTACAAGGCATAACGTATTGTGTCAACTATGTATTGTTGTACCTTTTTGATAAGATATATTAATTTATCTTTTTCTATTTTGATTCAAAATATAACGTCTTCATACCTTTGATTTCACAGGATTTCCATAGTGATATTTGCTCTACAGGTCAATATTGTGACGACAACAGGTAATTTATGGTCCATAGAACTACGTTTCATAGCATATAATTCATTGAGGGACACAACTAGCTTATTATGTTTTTATCATATCAGCACCACATCAGATCAATTGAGATTCATATCATCTCCCCAAGCCTGCGTAATTTCATTTTGTGTGAGCAATCAATCATCAAAAGTAGACCAATCAATAATAAAATCACGCTTTGCCTTCGGAATAAGGAGTAGGTAAAAAAAAAGACGGGCATCATCCAGTTGAAACCATTGAAATATATAGCTAGGATGGTAAAGTGACTCAATTCTTCAAGAGATCGAAAGGACGCCATCGGATTGGGTTACTGAGTTCCTCAACTTCTTGAATATTATTCTCTTGGGATTTCCCCTCTTTTTTTCTTGAAATAAGTTTATGCTCTAGAGTGTTCCTTTCCTAGGACTGGTTACATGTAAGAAAATTTATTGTTTTATGCTCTAGAGTGTTCCTTTCCTAGGACTGGTTACATGTAAGAAAATTTATTGTTTTATTCTCTTATTTACAATTTTATTAGATGTAATTTTAGTTTGTTCTGGAAACTTTTAGTTGCTTTAGATTTTGGTAAGAAAAACGAGGGGATTGGGAAACAAAAGACCCCTTAGTGCCCATGACATGAGTGGAGGAAGGCCCTACATGCATGAAATTACAAAAACAACGGCTCTATGAAGTTAGAATAGAATTTTTCTATTGGCTTTCCTTATTCATTTCTGAATAATAATTCAAGGGCTTAAAGTAAGTACTTCTAGCTTTTGCGGATTTGAAGTGAGTATTGAGAACTCTTAGACTTCGTACAATGACCTTCCAAGTCATATTCTTGATATTGAATTCTTTTCCTGTTTACAGTGTTCCTTTAGCAATCCCAAGTTATTTATGACTTGTTGGTACTAATAGTTTGGTCACTTGGTCGTTCGTCTAGTTTTTTGCAAGTTTCTATGTTTTGGGACTTTGCAAATTTATAGATTTCCTTTAATCAAAAGTTAAAAAATACAACCTTAGAAAGCAATTTTAATGATTTCTTCAACTCTTGACATTGTATTTTGTCTATAAGGACCTTTCATATGGATCCGGCGGCTTCTCGGCTCGTCTCAAACCCCCTGTTTTATTTTGACTTAAAATGAAACTTGGGTATGAGACCCAATTTTTGTCGAGTCGATCCCTATAGGAGGTTTGAACATGTCATGACTCGAGTCTACACTATGGACGTGGCCGACCCTTGAGAACCATTGTTGGTCCCCAAGAAAACTGCATCCTTGCAAACTACAAATGGAAAACTAACTCAAGCATACAAAAGGTTAAAATTGAATAAAATTCATGAAAGTTAAATACAAGCATTTAACCTTAAAAAAAAACTCTAAATAATATAATATATTCAACTCCTACAAAAAAGGCAACTTATGCCTTTAAAAAATTTAACAAAATCAATGTACATACCTCTGAAACTCTATTGTGTATCTAAGAAGCCTCTTAATGAAAAAGATCGAAGTCCGGAAAAAATCTAGCACCGCCTAACAACAGGTATAACTGAATGTAAAAGTGGAACCCTTTGGCAGTAAGGAGGTTGATGAGTACTCAAATTGTACTTATTTAGGACTTTATTTTAATGTAATTGCTTCTTTAATCTTAATTTCTGATGAAAAATCTTGAGTTTCAGGTATTCAAAGTTTTAGCATAAGCATGTACACTTAGGCGCAAAATGAAACAAAAAGGATGAATAGGAGCTGATGTTGAAGGCTGAGCTTTGCCAAATGTACTTGGCGATAAGAGCTGTATTTTGCCCTTGTTCCAACATGCAAAGCCCTGAAGAAAATGGATTAAGAAGGATATGACGCGGCGTTTCGCTGAACACTTTCACGAAGAAGAGTTATTTCGCCCAATGTTACATTATGAATAGACAATGAAGGCAAATCACAATCAGAGATAAAATAGAAGAAGTGTGTATCGCTGAATCACTCAGTGATGCATGACTAAATTCTCCAAAACTTAATATGAATTCTATGAATACTAAACCATTTATTATCTTTAAGGATTCTGAACATTATTATAGTTTTTAACTTTTTAAAACTCTAGTATTCATATTTTCATTCAAGTTTGGAGAGGGATTTGTGAGAGACTTGAAGAAAGAGGTTCTTCTTTCTCAAATCAGAAGTGGGTCTTCTCAATTGTTCTTTCTTTGATCATATTAAGGTTTTGTTTCTTATACCCAGATTTCTTATCATGCATGCGTATTTTATTTTTTTATTTCTCGCTAACCCCCCCCCCCCAATCTAGGGATGTGATTTAGCAAATATGTGTTGATATTATTGTTCGGTCTTCTTTGCTGAAAGTCTTAGATGTATTTTAATGGTGATTTCATCTAGGTTTTATTGTTTAATTTAATGTGTTTGTAGTTTCAAATACAAAAACTACCTATGTTTTTTCAGCTTGTTCGAGAAAGAAGTTGCAAAACTAAGACCACTATATTGATGTCATCAGAAGTGAGGTTGCAAGAGTCTCAGCCCGGGAGGATGGGGCCTAGATTCATATCCAAAAACCTTTAATTGAAAGAGCGTGTGTGGATAAGGCGTAGGTTTTTCTTCATTAAACGAGTGGGTGTCCGATAGGAACTCATTTGATATGAGGTAAGTTTCCCGAAAGGGAATTTACTTTCACTTAAATCTTAGCCTAGTTAACATTATTTTTAAAAAAAATTCATATCATAAGCATGTACCCATTAGTTTACGTCAACATATATTGTGGTCACACCCAAAGAACTTTCATCAATACTTAATTCCCTTTTATTTCAATCGTTTTCTACAACCTCAGAGAAAACTTTTTTTGATATTTTACACTTTGGTGTCACAAATTGAATTTATTTTGTCTTTATTCAATGTCTTAAACTATCACTTACTAGAATGAAAATCTAGTGTAACTACTAATTTCACTACCGCTCCCTTGGAACACGATCCTAACCCTTTGTTTGGCTAGTATACTCGCTTCGATTTGTAGACACTGATAGTGTAGGTTATTGTCATTGATCACGAAAGCACAAGAAGAATCAAAATGGCCCTGCTACCGGGGAGTGGTGTCACGTGAAAATGTAGTTCTTATTGAGTTTAAGTTCTTTTTTAGTATAGTTCGTAGTAATTTTACTTGTAGCTTTGCATTTCTTTGTTTTGTTGTTTTTGTGTGCAGGTCCTATGAGCATGAGAGGGGGAGTGGGTGGAAAGCAAGTTGAGGTAGATCACGTAGTCGAGGGTGACTTCACATTAGTTGTACTGGTATCTCAACTACCTGACTAGACAATAAAAATATCTACGGTGGAAAACCGGTGCAAACGCCAAGGGAGATATATACCTCCTCACACATGGAGGAAGTCTAGAGAATACGAGAAAATTCCTGTTGAGGAATCACTTCAAATCATTCCCCAAAAGATTACCTATCATTATCAAGTGTTGGAAAAATGAGAGAGAATGTTGAAGCGTTGCACCAATTTATTGGGTCTCACTCTAGATCAATCCAGCACATCAGATCACTTTTGATATTTGCTATGCCTCAGCTCCACCCTAACGATATATTGGATTTTTCTAGTAACACTCTTTCTCACCCTAATATGAGAGAGTGAGGCAGGACATATGTCGAGCCATGACGTTAAATAAGGTGCTTATTGGAATGCAACACAAGGTAATTACTTAGGATTTACTTTTATAAATAATTATGTGTTATTTTTATAGGTTAAAATGAGGAAAATGTGGAAAATCTTAGGTTGCGAATAGAAGGTCCATTTTACTAGACGCCAAATAACTAAGCAAGCGGAGCTCAATTCCGTCGTTTGGATCAATGGAGGAGTATTATAATGCACGCAAAACTCGGTAAACTTGAAAAACAGGTTCATGCATTGCAAAAATGCTAGACGATCTCAATGAAGAATGCAAATCTAGCTCCCAAAAATAGAATATTTTGAAGAATGGGTGGGATAACAGACCTCTCGGTGCATTGCCGAGTGGTTCGGCAAAAGCGATAAACTTTGCCAAATGGATGAGAATTGAGCGGTTATATAAAGACCAAAGGTCAAACTTCTGAATCTCACTTTTCCTCATTTCAAACTTTCCAAAATCACACCAAAGGTATCATCTTGTTAGACTTTTGTCGTTAATTAGTATTTGAGGTCATCAATAGTGTTTGGTGTTGGATTTCTTTGCTTCCTAGCTTTACAATAAATTATATATGATCGACATCAAAGGTTATTCTCTAAAATCCCAAATTATTTTCGACATTTTTGCATTAATTTGCATGTATAGTATTAAGATGACGTGTGATGGGCCTCTCTCATAGAATGAAGTTGTTTTAATACTATTTGCTAGTTTTAAAATGTTGCATGAAATGCTTAAATATTTGAATCCCTATATGTTTGTGCTTTATATTATTGAAATCGTAATGGGTGTTTCTTAATTGTTGCCATGACATTTAGTCGAAGTCGAAGTAACCCACCATTTGTGCTAAATAATGAAAGTTGTCCAATAAGGGAATGGGTGACAACTTTCTTAACGATAATCATAGTTCGATGGCCAAATTTGGTAAAATCGGAAGAAGTATGAATACTCTGAGGTGATGTGAAGTATAGGTCTTCCATAATTTCGTGTTTGTGTGCTTTGAGTTTGTTTTTAAAGATTGTAAGGGAGGTTTCGAGAATTCAATTTAAAAATGGGCACATTGTCTAATTAGCAAGTTAAATGGACCTCAACGAATGATTCGGCGGTTCTCCTGCCGATTGGAGACAACTCTTCACATGCTTCCTCCTTTCTGCACTCACTATGAAGTTTGGCGAAAAAATAAGGCTCCTCCAAAAGTAGTCGGCGATTCGTCAAGTGGAACCTTCTATCGCCTAATTTCCCAAACTTGAAAAATAGTCTCCTTGGCGAGTAGACCTAGTCCTCTAAAGTTGATCGGCAATTCGCCGAATTGAACGGCGATCCTGTCTGCAAAATATTTTAAGGAATGAACTAGATTAAGAAGACAATAAATATGATCAGTGACACTTCACCGAACATTTTTGCGAAGCAGAGTTATTCCCTCCAATCTTACAGCGTGCATAGATAATGAAGGCAAATCACAAATAGGAATGAACTATAAGAAAGAGAAATTACTGAATCACTTGGTGATTCACGACTAAACTCGGTGAACGGATTCACCAACACTTAATCCGAAGTCAATAAATACTAAATTGTTTATTAGTTTTAGTGTGTCCAAACATTATTATAGTTCTTTACTTTTGAGAACTCTAGTTTTCATATTTTCTCTAAAGTTTGAAGAGTATTTTGTGTGAGACTTAAAGAAATAGGTTCTTCTTCATCAAATTATGAGTCTGTCTTCTCCATTCTTCTTCCTTTTATCATATTAAGATTTAATTCCCTATACCCATTTGAATTCTTTATCATTTTAGGTGTATTTGATTATTGCTTGATGTATGAATACCCCCCCCCCATTCTTGGGGTGTGATTAAACAAATATGTATAGATATTATTGTTGGGTCTTATTTTTTCATAGGCATAGATGTAATTTTAGGTGATTTAACCTTGTGGTTTAACTTATTGGGTTTGTAGTCTAAAATACAAGTCCACCTATATTTTTGAGCGTGCTCGAGAGAGATAGGTCGCAAAACCAAGGCCGCTAGATTGATGTACTAAGGAGTGAGATGACAAGAGGCTCAGCTCTAGAGGGTGGGCCCTAGCTTCATATCAAGGACCTTTCATTGCATGAGCAGGTGTGAATAACATGTCGGATGGTCTTCGTTAGACGAGTGGGTGTCTAAGAGGAACCCATTTGATATAAGGTAAGTTGCCCTAGAGTAAATTTACTTTCACCAAAAGCTTAGTCTAGTTATCATTATTTTGTAAATTTTCTTATCATAAGAATGTACCCATTAGTTTACTTCAACATCTATTGCGGTCAAACCCCAAGAACTTTCCCCCATAGTTTATTCCTTTTTATTTCAATCGTTTTCTAAAACTTGTGACAACACCCTTTTGATATTTTACAATTGGTGTCATAAATTAAATATATTTTCTCTTTCTTGGATAATGTCTTAAAATATCACTAACTAACACGAAATTCTAGTCTAACTACTATTTTCACTACCGCTCCCTTCGAACACAAACTAAACCCTTGGTTGGGTTACTATACTCGGTTCGATTTGTACACTCCGAATGTAGGCTAGTGTCGTTGATCACGAAATCATAAGAAGACTTGAAACCCATGTGGTATCAACGAAGCTCCTATTGATGACCCTTAATAATTGTATCTCTATCAAGAAAGGACGCAGAACAAATGGGTTGGTACGTGGAATGTACGAGCATGTAAGGGGAATTCTAATTCCTAATATAGACTTGAAACTTGAAAAAAGGAAAAGTGATTACCTCTATTCAAACTTAATCAACTCAGAAATACATAAGAATAAGATACTCAACTTAGAAACTCAACACATGATACTTAAGGATAAAGAAATAATAAAAGATGCAATATATATGGAATGCTATAAAACTATAGGAAGAAACTCAATGTATTGAAAAATACAATAATACTCAGTATGTAAATAAAAGTACAATATAACTTTGTGGGAATTTTTATAACCGACAACCACCAATACGAGACTAGTTGATGATACGATGTCTTGCCCACGCTGCCATTCTATTCTTTTCCATCATATGTGATGTCTTAACTAAGAGGATCCACTATGATTTGCTAAAAAGCACTAAGGTGTAATCTTAAAACTGTGATCCTCTACTATCCATGATGGCTACATGATTTAAGTAGACCTTAGTTCTCTAAACTCAAACTCGTTCCCATATCAGTGTTGAATACTACTCCAAAATTACTCAGTTCATATGTTTAAGAACATAACTTTTTCATTGATTTGGGATAAATACTCAAATATCTATCCCTTAATTGAAATGGTACTCAAACTGCTCAAAACTCTTTTGGAAATCTCAGATTCCTCTCATCTTAAATGTTAATCTTTTACTATTGGGAATACTTAGCTCCCATATAATCTATGAACAAATGAAATTTACTCTTACTCTTTACTCAACTCAAATCTTATGTGTTAAAATAAAGATTAAAATGTTTTTAAAAGACTTCTTAACATATGGTTCATGACGAATTACGTACGTGAATTACTCAATGCAAGGTTTTCAATAACCATAGATAAAACTCAATACATGTAACTCAAGAACTTCAATGATGCTACTCCTCTCAAAGGTACTCAACTCATGGATTTCATGCGGAAGTTATGGGCATGAAGGACTCGACTCGAGTGTCTACATAATAATGTGGAGCTCATGAATACAAAAATTTTCATTATTATACATACTTTCTAAGAACTTAGTTCATATAGATAGTTTATATTAAAGAATTCACAATTGAAGTCAAAAGTTTTCATGAACTCGACTCTTAACTCTTTGTTGAATGTGAATTATGAATTCAAGAGTTATGGTTCATGATTTGAAGGATCTTATAATGGTAAATTTAATTGATGAATACATTCTTCTCACTCTTATGTTCACTTACTTGAGTCTTGAAACAAGTTATTATAAATTGTAGAATACTCCTCAAAAAGAAGACTCAAAGGGGCTTTATGTAAAAGGTTTGAAAAAACCCTAAAAAAATGACTCTCAACTCTAACTTGAATTTGATTTATGTATTCAAGGTTGTGATTTATGATATGAAAGATTGTGTGATGTTTAGTGTGTTTTAAGAAGGTTAAACATGAGAAACGATCATTGTCGGGAAGCACATACGCGATGCAGAGATGAACTTCAATATTTGGTCATGAATTAAGTTTTGTGGCGGAGAGTTCCACGACCTCTCCTTGGCACGAACAAAATTTATGTGAAAGGCAAGGGTAGGTCTGCGACACGGAGCAAGGTGCCTGATTCGCTAGACTTTTTCCTTCTTCATTTGCTAGCCCTAATTCGCCTAAATTTGATTCCTTTTCTCAATACCTCTTTAGATATGGATAACTAGAACATGAACACAAGAACATACTCATATACATCTCTAAAATAAACATGATTTCATCAAGAAGTTAACAATCTCATCTAACTCAAGAACTAAAGCCTATTTCAAGAACATCATACTTTCAACTTTCTAGAATGATTTTAACGATAAAATTAACATGATTGACCTGTGGGTGTACAAAACCAAATCTATGGAAACATAAATACTTGAACGAACCATCTTCTTGGATCAACTTGAAGGAAAATCTTGAAAGATGAACCCTAGCCTTAGTGTTTATGAATTTATTCAGCATAGAATTTTACGAGTGAATGAGAGGGGTTGATTTTTGAAAATTTATTTTCTACACGTTTAGGGAAATTTATATGACCTCCTAAGAGTTTATATGAAAAAAATACCCCGTAAAATGGATAAAACGAACTGGGAGTCAGAGTAGTTTTTCACTAGGCAGTGAGGTCTATATTAGCTCCGTAACACGGATCCATCGCGGAGCTTGTGGAAGATTTGTGCGTCGTTATAAATCAGTAATAATTGTTTATGAAAAGCTCTAAATTTATCAATGTTTGTGGCTTCATAAAGAGGACTCGGAGTGCTTTAATTTTTTATGTTGTAGCTCACATAACTCATCTTGTACTAGGAGGTATGGTCGTTTGATGTTGACACAAAATTTAAAAGAACTAGGAATGACTTGAATGCTTTTCTCTTTGGTTCTTATTGGAGCTCAAGGTGATACATCTAGAGACCTTAATACTTAAAAAAAATTAAATTCATCTGTGATACCTTAGTCACAATTCAAAAAACTTTCTCGGGTGCTACATAACATCACAATTGAGTTCGTAATGATGAATTTTGTGGGTAGAATATCTCGTTTTCGTTCATGGGGTTCCTAATGTATCTTCAGCAAAATGACGAGAATTTTCATGTTGGAGAGAATCAGATGATGTGCATTATCTAGTGCAGCCCACCCTTCCACTTCGCGTTCACGGCCTGCTGGCTGCATTAGTGGTGACCAGTAAATCTAGTCTCGGCATTTGTGAAGCCTTTGCCGCCTTCACTATTGCGAGTCGTAAGCCACATTTTCAAGGTCATTTTTGTCGACCCTATGTGTTAGCAAAACTTCCTATGCAATCCCAAATGTTTCTTTTGTATGGTCGCTTAAATAAAGATCAGGCACGATCAACTTATAATTCTAAGGCTCAAAGATTGATATCTAGAGTTCTAGATATCTATTTTGGGTGATTCGAGTTGCCTCAAGGAAATTTCTCTTTTAAAAAGATGCATGCTGAATCATGAAGGAAATATTTAACTTCCTTTCATGAATTGGCTTCCGCGAACGTGGGACCTTGTCCATGAACGTGGTGGCTAAGTTGAATGATCCTTGGAAAGCGGTAGCTTGTCCTCGAATATGAATTTCAGGTCATCTGACCCTCTGTGAACCTGCTGTCCAAAAGCCTCACACTCTGTGAACGCGAAGGTCAAATTTCTGGACTTCCACTTTGCAAGAATGGTGCTATAGATGATCCTTTAATGTGACATATTAGAGTCTTTTCCTTATTAATAATTATAATATTGACACAAAATAGTCATGTTGTTGTGTGTCTATATTTTTTCCTAGATCCTAAGGCATTTCATGTGTAAGACGTTAACATTTTATAAGCCTATAGTAGGATCAGTTTGGCAGTGCCAGCTATGGTAACTTGGGTCATGACAAATCTGCCATATGTTTTCTACTGAATTTGAAATATTAAATCAAATAGTCTTTCTTAACTATTTAAATTTATTTGGAATATATTTCTATTTTTTCCTTAATTATTGAAGTCATTTGTTCCAAGCTTAGAAGTTGCAATGTATGACATTAATATTTTGTTAGCCTCTAGTGGGTTGGTTTAGGTGCTACGGATTGTGACTTGGGTCATGAAAAATCTACAATATATATATTATTTAATTTGAAATATTAAATCGAATAGTCTTTCGGAACTATTTAATTTTTATTTAGAATATATTTATATTTTTTCATTAATTGTTAAAATCATTTTCTACGATGCTTAGATGTGGCATGTGTAAGACCTTAATATTATGTTAGCCTATAGAGAGGTTAATGTGGGTGCCAATTATGGTAACTTGGTTTATGACAAATCTATAGTATATATTCTACTTTTCATTTGAAATATTCAATCGAATGCTCTTTTATAACTATTTAATTTTATTATTAATATTTTATATTTTTTACTAATTCGTAAAGTCATTTTTTTACTTTACTTGATTAGGAATATATTTATTTTTTTCCTAAATTGCTAAAGTAATTTTTAATTTAATTCATTTGGAATATATCTATATTTTTTTCCTAAATTGATAAAACAATTTTTCATTTATATTAGAGATCTTACTACTTAAGAAATACATAAAAAAAAAATCTTCTCAAGTTCTAAATTGTTTTTTTTTCTCCATATTCTTTTACTATTGCCATAATATAATTTGAAAGATATTAAAAGAGTGTTACTTTGTTGGCCATTTTTCTCTGTTGAAAGGCATTATATCCCTGTAAATATATGCATATTTTCTGTGTGGAGTGATCATATAATGTCTACAATTGCATAATACTTGTTCAGGGGCACACTTGATATCATATACTCTCAACAATTGAGAATTGTTGTTCAGGGGTCACACCCAAAACTAGTTTTTGTGGTGAAAGAAGAATACAAGGGACATTATGAGCATATCTGGTATCCTTGCTCCTTGGAAATAAAAGTTTTAGTGTGAACAGTGAACAAAATATTCTCCTTCACCTTCCGAGGTCTCTGATTCAGGTGTGCTGCAAGCACTACAACAAATTCAATCATTAGTGAATAATTTACAAACAACATAACCAATCTATTTTTAGTATCACATCATAGTTGGTCACCATGACATATCATCTGTATATCTCTATTTATTTCTAGAAACCCTTGGAAAGATCTTAAATTAGCAATTGGTCTGTGAAGAGGATTTTTTTAGGGTTTATATTAATATTTTTATGAGGTCTTTCCACCATAATCTACAATTTTTTCAAATCTACTTTGGTTACCACCGCATGAGTTTTGTTTCTCCATCCAAACGTTTATTAGGTTCTTATCTTCCTCTTAAAGATTCAAGAACTTTTTTGTTATAGCTTATTGTAAAAAGACACACTTTTCTTATAGAAAATGTAAATGGTGCCCTAATATGGCAGATTTCTCATTTTTCATTGTTAGATTTTTGTTCGGCAGAAATTTCTCATAAAGAACATCTATCCTGTTTAAAATTTTGGGCTAGAACAAATTTAGATAATGAAGTTCCTCGATTGTTGCCCATAAAAAATAACCAACGACATATTTGTCCCAATTATCAGGAAAATGTGCACCAGATTTTCAAAGAAATTTCAATCATCCATTTACAATATTATTTTTCTTAGGCACAATTTTGGTGACTTTTTCCATTGTATCTTTGTAATTGTGAATATAAACCCGTATATTATGTTGTACTTACATGCATATTCTATAGTGACACATAATTTATAAGTAAAATATAGGCTTAAGTCATCGATCGACACTCAAAGTTGTCCACATTATTTACTTAAATATCTTAACTAAGACTTGTACCTATTGAACACCTACATTATTCAAACATATACCTATTAAACACAAAAAGTTGTTATAGCAGAAATGGTATTGCACATCCCTGAAGCGCGCCAAAAGACTTAAAACAGTGTCTTTTTTTATTTTTTTTACATTTTTTTTTCTTTTATTGACACTTGGCATTATAATTAACTTAAAATATATTTTTCTTCTTTTAGTTACACATTTTTCAAAAAGAAATGCACCCCACTCCCACCTATCATCTTCTTCATAATTTAGTTACAAAACTTTCTAAATATTAGTTTCAACATTGTTTTTTTTTTTCTTTTTTTTATATACAAAAAATTTATATCTTCCAAATATGAAGATAAATTAAAATCAACTATGAAGATTCTGATTTAAAATAAAGTCTTCATATAATTTATTTCAAATCTCATAAAAAGAAGGAACAAATATGCAGAAAATGAAAGAAGATAAATGATTTTTACATATAAAAAAAGTTAGTCGATATTTATTTATCACAATTTTCGAACAAAGATTTTTACTTAAATTCATATGTGTTTATTAAATATATCAAAAATGATATAAAAAAAATTGAAAGAATTAATTTTGTAGCTATCAATGTCATTGATATAGAGTTGAATAACCGCCAACAAAATTTTCTTTCTTCTTCACTCTTAGTATCAGAAAGAATGTGTCTTGGGGAAGAATATTAAGATGTTTATATATATATATATATATATATATATATATATATATATATATATATATATATATATATATATATATATATATATATAATTAAAAAAATTAATCTTGAAGTTATTAGAAAAGAAAAGATTTTGTAATTGAGAAAAAATGTGTTTTGGGGAAGAAGAAGAAGAAGAAGATGAAGATGAAAGGGGGTTGGGGTGGGTGAGGTAAGGTGGGGTAGAATAAGTTGACATTTTCATTTTTTTTCTTTTTTAAAAAATTAGACATTAAATGTGTGTGTTTTTTTATAATTTTTGGGGCCCAATGCCAAATGTTATTTTTTAATTAGTTATTTTACCACGTCACCGCAACTGTATCACACACTCTTCATATTTTTTGATGATTATCAAAAAATGTCTAATAGGAACGGTTTTTGTATAGGTAAAAGTGTTCAGTTGGTACTAGTCTTAGTTGAGGTGTCTAAGTGAATTATACAGACAACTTCAAGGTGCCGCTGATGACTTAAGCCTAAAATATATTATAATAGATTAGAACATTTTGCTTAATTTACAAAACAGCATCAAAATAGTTTTAAAATATAATTTTGACATTGAAAAATAGTTATTTCACTCGGTTTGAAATTCGAGAAGCTTGATCAATTAACTAAATACAGATACGGCAAGAACTATGTGGTAAACCCCACAAGTACCACAAATTACCATCATATATATTTTAAAGTTTAGTCTTCCAAAATTGTCTCTTAGTTTTTCAAGAAGTCTTTTTTAAAATTTTCTAGTACATGTATCTAGTAAATTGTGATACATGTATTTAGTTATTTGTGCAAAACTTTTTGTTTTCTATTTTGAGTAGTATAAATAGTGATGTAGTTGATGATTGTAATCATCTCAAGTGTCCTTAAGCAGCCTATAATAAACCTGAGCATTCTCTAAAGATATTATTTTCCTTCCATATTTCCTAAAAACTGGTATCAAGAGCAAGTTTTCGTTCTTAATCTGGGGTTAGGTGAAGCAATAAATATGGTATCCAAAACAAATGAGGGTGCTGATTCTTCAGTTGTTCTTACTCCATTTTTTGATGGAACTGATTTTTAATACTCGAAGATAAGAATGAGAACACATTTGAAAACTAAAGGTTTGTGGACTATTGTTGCAAATGGATTTGAAGAGCAAGAAAACGATGATGATCTTACAACATCAGAGATGAAAAATCTTGAGGCTAAGTATCGTCAAGATGCAAAAGGTTTGAGCAAAATCCAAATGGGAGTCTCAAGAGCATATTTTGCAAAAATTGCTACTTGTGAGACTGCAAAGGAAGCTTGGGATTTTCTGGAAACTGAAGTGTATGGTGACGAAAAGGTACCCACTATAAATCTTCAAACTCTTAGAAGAGAGTTTCAAATTTAAAGATGATAGAATCTGAAAAAAGTTGATGAATATTGCACATGAGTCATGAGTATTGTTAATGAAATGAGAAATCATAGTGATACAATTTCTGACCAACAAGTTGTGGAAAAGATTCTAATTAGTGTCACAAAAGAGTATGAGTACATCGTTGTTATCACTGAGGAGACGAAAGATCTTTCTAAGATCATTTCGTGCACACGAGAAGCGAAATTTTTTTCATGAAGATCAACTCAAAGAGACGGCTTTCCAGTCTTAAGTAAATGAGAATTCTCAAAATTTCTCAAAAAATCATTAGAAGAAAAATCAAAAGCCAAAAAAAAACACGACCATGATGGTTCTTCAAAGAAGGTTGAAGAAAAAGGGTTAGAAAAACACTAGTATTTTTTGTAAAGTTTGCAAAAATACTAATCACAATGCAGAAAAATGTTGGCACAAAGGCAAGTCCCAATGTAACTTTTGTAAAAAGTTTGGCCACGTTGAAAAGGATTGTTGGCACAAGAAACGGGAGCAAGCATTTTTTGTAAAAATACATGAGGAAGAAAGGGAAGAAAATCTTTTCTTTGCTTCTAAATCTGATGCTTCAACACAAAGAAATGAATGGTATGTTGATAGTGGTTGTAGTAATCACATGACTAGAGACAAAAAGGCTTACCTTTTAATTAATAATAGCATCACTACTAAAGTGAAGATGGGGAATGGAGCCTTAGTTTATGCGAAAGGTAAAGGTACTATTTCAATAAACATGAAAGGATGCAAAATTTGCTAAGTATTGGTCAACTTATGGAAGAAAATTTGCTAAGTGTTGGTCAACTTATGGAAAATGGTTATTCTCTTTTGTTTAGATATAATTATTGCAATATTTATGATAAAATTGAGCCAAATCAAGTCATTGTTGAAGTAAAGATGATAAAAAGAAACTTCCCATAGCAATTTCATTACAATTCATTAAAAATGAAATTGTAGATGATTCATGGCTTTGGCACCAAAGATTTTATCACTTGAATTTTCATGGTTAAAAGCTTCTCAAGCAAAAGGACATGGTGCAAGTACTTCCTGAGATACATACTTAGGTGGATACATGTGAAAGTTGTATAATGGAAAAGCAAGACAGCAAGTCTTTTCCAAAAGGATTGTCTTGGAGAGCAAGTTTATTTTTGTAACTAATTCATACCGACATTTGTAGACCAATGAAGACTCCATCTCTCGGATGTCAAAATTATTTTCTAATCTTTATTGATGATATCTCAAAAATGACTTGGGTTTATTTCTTGAAAGAAAAGTCTGAAGCATTTGCTACATTCTAGAAATTTAAAGCCCTTTGTTGAGAAGCAAAAAGGTTGCAGCATCTAAATCATTCGTTGTGATCGAGGAGGTGACTACACAAGTCGAGAATTTGAAGAATACTGCAAAAATGAAGGCATTCAGAGGCAACTTATAGCAGGGTATACTCCTCAACAAAATGGTGTATTTGAAAGAAGAAATATAACAATTGTTGAAATTGCCAGAACTATGATGAATGAGAAAAGGCTGCCAAAATATTTTTGGGCAGAAGCGGTGCATACAACAGTTCACAACCTTAAGTCATTTTAAAATTGAAGCTTGCAGTGGAATTAAACCTTTTGTAAGTCATTTTAAAATTTTTGGGTGTATTTTTTATGCTCATGTACCTACTGAGAAAAGAACAAAATAGGATTAAAAAAGTCAAAAATGATTCTTTCTTGGTTATATTGATGTGACAAAAAAAGGTAGGCTTCTTGATGTCAAAACTAGCAAACTTGTTGTTAGTAGAGATGTCATTTTTGATGAATAAACAACATGTAATTGGGAGGATAAAAAGATAGAGAATACTTCTATCATATCTTCAAATCAAGAAGAAGATGAGAAATATGAAGATGTTTCTCAAGGGGGAGAAATCCCAGATTAAGATAATGAAGAACCGCCTCCAAGAGGAACAAAAATGTTGAGTGACATTTATCAAAGATGTAATTTTACCGATGTTGAGCAAGAAAATTATGAAGAAGCAATAAAGCATAATTTTTGGATGAAAGCCATGGAAGAAGAAATTTGAGTGATAAAAAAATAATACTTGGGAGCTTGTCTCTATTCCTAGAGAAAGAGAAGTTGTAAATCTAAAATGGATTTACAAAATCAAACTCAATCAGGAAGGAGATATTCAAAAGCACAAACCAAGGTTGGTTTTTAGAGGCTTCACGCAAAAACCAGGTATTGATTTTTATGAAACTTTCTCTCCAGTTGCTCATCTTGAGACAATTAGAACTGTAATTGTTGTTGCTGCACAAAAGAAATGGAAGATATTTCAACTTGATGTTAAACAAAAATATCCAAATGGAAAACTTGATGAAGAGATTTATGTTGAGCATCCTCAAGGATTTTTTGTTCAAGGGGGAGAAAAAAAAGGTGTATAGACTAAAAATATCTCTTTACGGGCTGAAGCAAGCTCCAAGAGCCTGGTACAATGAAATTGATACATACTTTCTGAAAAATAATTTTCAGAGAAGTAAAAGTGAAGTCACTTTATATGTGAAGAAAGAACATGAAAGTATTATCATTGTTTGTCTCTATGTAGATGATTTGCTCTTTACAGAAAATGATGTAAAGATGATGCAAAATTTCAAACAACATATGATGCAAGCTTATGAAATGATTGATCTTGGATTGCTAAATTATTTCTTGGGCATCGAACTTTCTCAAGTGAAAGAAGGAATTTTCATTTCTCCAAAGAAGAATACCAAAAGTATTCTTCAAAAATTCAAAATGATGGAGTGCAGGTTTGTGACCATACCATTAGCAGCAAATGAGAAGTTTAGAAAAGATGATGGATAAATGAAAGTTAATGGATCACTTTTTCGAAGTTTGATTGGAAGTTTGCTATATCTTATTTCAACAAGGCCAGATATTATGTTTAGATTCATCCAAGAACCAAGCCAAGTGCATTTTTGAGTTGTAAAACATGTTCTACGCTACTTGCAAGGAACAATGGATTATGAGATAATGTACAAATTTGGTGGAAATTTGAACTTAATTGGTTATTCTTATAGTGATTGGGTGGAAGTATAGATGACATGAAGAGTACTTCTGGTTGTGCTTTCTTATTTTTATCAAGCATTTGTTCTTGGTTATAAAAAAAGCAAAGTGTTGTTCCTCAATCCACTGCCGAATCAGAATATGTTTCAGCATCCAAAGCTACTTCTCAAGCTATTTGACTTAGGAGAATATTTGAAGACAGTGGTGAAAAATGAAAAAAAGGGATTGTTTTATATTGTGATAACAAATCAGCAATTGCAATTTCCAAGAATCCAGTAAGCCATGAAAGATCAAAGCATATTTCCATCAAGTATAATTTTATCCGAGAAGCACATGAGAAAGGCGAAATTCAGATGCATTAATTGTCAGACAGGAGAACAACTTGCTGACATCTTTACCAAAGAACTTCCTAGAGAAAAATTTTGCTATCTTCGAGAAAGCATTGGAGTTATCAAGCTACTGCATTAAGGGGGAGTGTTGGAATTGATGCATCAATGTTTAGTCTTCCAAAATTGTCACTTAGTTTTTAAAGATTTCTTTTTAGAATTTCGTAGTACATGTATCTAGTAAATTGTGATGCATGTATTTAGTTATTTGTGCAAGACGTTTTGTTTTGTATTTTGAATAGTATAAATAGTGATGTAGTTGATGATTGTAATCATCTAAAGTGGCCTTAAGTAGCCTATAATAAACTTGAGCATTTTTCTAATGATATTATTATTCCTTTCATATTTTCTACAAAGATCTGTAAAGAGCATAAAGTTGGCAGATTAAAAAAAGTTGTATATGGACTAAATTGAGCACCTAGAGCTTAGTATAGTCGTATTGATGCCTATTTTCAAAACAAAGGTAATAAAAAATGCCCATATGAAAATACTCTTTGTATAAGTGTGAAGATGGAGGGAAAACATTGATTGTATGCTTATATGTAGATGATCTGATTTATATGGGAAATGATAGTATCATGTTTGAAAGGTTTAAATAATCTATGATGCATGAGTTTGATATGTCTGATCTTGGAAGATCACGTTACTTTCTTGGCAAAGAAATACCACAATCAGTTAATGGTTATTTATTTCTCAAAAGAAGTTTGTGCGAGAAACTTTAGACTGGTTTCGCATGAGCAATTCTAATCCTGTTAGATGTTGGCTTGAAACATACAAAGGATAGTGGAGAAAAAAAGGTTGATAGTACTTTTTTCGAATAAATTGTGAGAACTGTGATGTACTTGAAAACAACTAGGCCATACATCCATATGTCGTAAGTCTCATAAGGAGATTTACTTAGAAGAATATACTTGCGCATTTAAAGAATATTATTACAAATCTAAATACAATTTAGACGAAGCAAAAGAAATAAGAAAACAATATTATACAAAATTACCAGAACCATTTAGTACAAATGTAATAAAGGATTGGAATAATGAAGGAATGGTAGATACTTTAGGATCTCTTAAGTACCATATATTTTTTATTGTTCTATAAAAAGGGTAAAATGGCAGATATGATTGTGTTCTCTACTAGTGATTATGCTGGAGATATAGATCATCTGAAGAGTACTTCGGGTTATGCGTTATACTAAGTTCAAGTACAGTCGCACGGTAATCAAAGAAGCACCCAACCACCACTTTTTCAACAACTGAAGTTGAATTTTTTGCTGCAATTGTGTGTGTGTCACAAGCTATTTGGCTGAAAAATATTCTTACTCAGCTGAACTTCAATCAACAAGAACAAACAACAATTTATTGAAACAACAGTTCTTCCATAAGGTTGTCTTGAAATCAAGTTTTCCATGGTAGAAGCAAGCATATATATGTGTTTTGCAGAAGTTAAGATCAGGTCGCCGACATATTCGCTAAATCTCTCAAATATGCATCATTTGTGAAGCTTAGGGAATTACTCGAAGTTCATACTTTGTGGATCTAGCTTCACAAAAATAAATCGAAAGTTTTCAGTTTAAGGAAGGGAATGTCAAGTATTTATCAGTTGTCAATTTTTTGTTATAGATGTTAGTGGACTAAGAAATTACATTCTTGATTTTATTCTTAGGTATAAGTTATAAAATTATGTAATCGAGCTTTTAGGAAATGCTCATTTATGTCGTCAATTAAAAGTATAGCTCATTTATGTAATTAACGTTTGAATAAAAGGTTGATCCATGCTGATATTTGTTAACGGGAAGCAGTTTGGTTTTTGCAAAACCATTGCTTAACACATGATCAATATTGGTTCGGTCACATCATTAATTAAACAAGTTATTAAAAGTGAATTAAAAATTATCTAATATGCCATTAAACTTTAAGAAACGCTCATCTATGTCATTTGTCAAAGTTTGACTTATCTGTGTCAATTTCAGTTAACAAATAATTGCATGAAATAGCCTTTCTCAAACGAAAATGACATAAATGAGAAAAGCTTTTAATAGATAACATAAATAAGTCTTTTCTTAATGTTCGATGACATATATAAACCTTTTTCAATTAAATATTTAACTAAACTAACACCTCATATTGCGAAAAATGAAATAATACTAATCTCAAATCCCTAACTATAAACACATGATATAGGTATGTGGTTGAAAATATTTTCTATTTGCTAGCTTTCACGGCTAATTAAACTCTATATAAACATTACATGTTCATAATTTTTTTCTCCCCAATTCATTTCACACCTTTTTACTCTTTCGAGGTGAGTAAAAAATATGGGGGTGAAAGGCTTGATTGCTTCGATGGAAGTGAAGTGTGGAGGACACTTTATTCATGATCTTATGCACACCACAATACTCATCAAGCATCCAACATAAGCCCTACTATCAACCATTTTATGGTTCATGAGGGTGAAATAGGAAAAGTTGGTACAATTATTAACATGAAATATAGTGAAGGTAACATACATTTAGCCTCACTCTCAATTTGATTTACTTGAATCATTTTTCTATATTCAGGTGTGTTTTTGTAGAATGATATTTTTTTTGAGAAAATAGTCTTCATAAAATACTTAGCTAATGATGTTTGGATAAGAGGGAGTTACATTGTTCAAACTATAAACATTGATCATTTCTAACCTGGAGGTTGTGAATTCGAGTTACCAAGGGAAGAGAGATAAAAAATTGTTTGATGGAAATTTACTTTTGCCATACCAAATATAAATAATCAAATTATAGTTTTCCTTACTACTCCCTCCATCCCTAATTATTTGTCCATATTTCTTTTTTTTTAGTTATCCCTAATTCTTGCCCATTTTGACAAATTAAGAAATGACTAATTTTTTTATCTATTATATCTTCAATTAATTACTTTCAAAAATGTAGAAGTTCTTGAAAATTATATATTTTTAACTCATCCACTTCATAATTAATAGGGATAAATAATAAACCTACTATGTCAATTATTGTTTTCTTAATAGATGTCAATTCAAAAGTGGACAAAGAGAGTAATTATCATATTTCCCAAAATGTCAGCTCTTCTTTTGAGATTTTAAAGACTACTCCTTTCAATAAAGATAGACAAACCAACATTCAAGTGCAGTAACACTTTTGTATTTGCTAAATTTAATGAAAACAGATAGACATGTAAATAATATAAAGTATAAAATTGAAACCATTGATCATTACAATAAATCAATAACCCAAAAAGTAATTGGTGGAGATTTTTTAAATTTCTGTAGTTCATTTACGTTCGTATCATCATGTGAACAACAATGGATTGCATGTACATTTGAGTATGAAAAGAAAATTGAAGACAATCCATAACCCCTAAATTTCTTGGGTTTTATTCTTAAAGTGACCAAGAATTATGAGGGCCACTTTCTCAAAAAATAGAAAAAAAAATTGTATGTTTTATATATGTTTGTGTGTCCATACACAAAAATATGTGTGTACGATGAATAAATAGATATATAGGATGAATTACATCAATTTGACATGAATTTAGTGCTCAATTATGAATAAATATGAAGAACATGATACTGAAAATTTTAATATACAAACTTATCATTTTTTATAGCTTTTAATTTCTTATGTGGCATTAAAAATGACATGTAATTCTACAAAATGACGTGAAATTTCATGTGTAAGCGGTTGTGCTGCACTCACACACAGAATAAGAAATAGGTTTAAAAGGATTGCATTTTAGTGGTTGAAGTGTTTAATTGACAAAGTCATGAATATAAGGTCCTAACTGACAAATTGAGCTAAGTATAAGGTTCTCCCAAGTAATGAATCAAATTGGTGGGTGAAAGAATCCAACACCGAATGATCTCAAATACCTTGTTAGGGATAACCCCCGACGAAATTCACGAACGAATTCTTGGCGTTCTTGCGTCTTATTCTCCCTTCTGCTCTTTTCTCCTTTCTCTCAAAGCCCTAGCTTATTTTCTAAGTGTGTAAACTGAATGGGATCAGTTTAGACCCCAACACATTACCCGAAAATGAAATTTTGATAGTTAATTTAGGAAAAGACCAAAACAACCTTAACAAATCTGGATTTGGAACATTCCCTGCTCAATAGTGCAACTTTTGAAAGACATATCTCTCTCATACGATATCGACAATTAGCAAACTTGGCGTCGTTGGAAAGATCTTCGGACGAGCTTTTCATACATATAAAGAACTCACCCAAAATACTCCTGAGCTGAGAATTATGGCCGTTGGGAATTGATAAAAACTCACTTTTGAAATCTATAAATTTTCCAGATTTCCTTACTTCCAAATTTTATTCTTCTTGTTTTTCATAGCTTAATCTTAGTTTATCTAAAAAATGAGATGTTACAACTCTCTTCATAATAGGATTAGTAGGATTCTCCCACATAATTGGATTACCATGACCCTCCTACATAATAAGATTTAGACTAACAGGACCCTCATACATAATGAGATTTGATTACTTTCTCCTAGGATAAACATTTCCTCTTCATATTTTATATATTTACTCACTTGAAAATATACATTTGCTAATAACTCACAAAATATTTCCATTGAAAAGTGGGGGAAAATTGGATTTATTTCTTTTGTTGGTGATGTTTTTCAGTTTTTCTCAAGCGAAACATGGATTTGAAATTCAAAAACGAAATTTCAACTCTTTTTAGAATGATCAATCCCCATGATAACTAGAATCAACTTCTTCAATGGATGTAACAACCTGACTTTATAACATCTATTTCTATTCAACTACTTATCAAGAAGACATGCACTCATTCAAGAACATTTCAAATTGTCATTCTGAAGAGTGCAAAAATCTCACTCTAAGTGGCAACTTAATCCTCAATCTAAATCAAGATCAAGATATTCACACAAAATTCAAGGCAATATTTGAATGTCAAGACTAAAAGTGAAGGCTCAAGAGAAGCTGCATAGATAGGAGGTTGTACTTTTAATTTTTCTTTTTACTATTAATTTTCACTTTTTTTATTTCATTAATTAAGGATTAGAGTCGTGATCTCGAGCCTGGATGGAATCTCACATAAATTTCAACTCATCACCTCATCTCATTGAATTGCATGTAACATGATTCCCTTGAAAGAAGAGTGTCGTACGGACATGCTCCATAATTATATGAACTTTTCTAATCTCATGATGTATGCACAATCTATGAGGAGTCCAAACATAGTAGAATTTCTAGAAATTTACAGAGGAGTGGATCCAATGAGCAAAACCAACCTAGGTTTAAGAAGAGGACTCCAAACCATAATGGACCTAGTGCTCCTAAGGTCAAGGGTAAATGTGGTGGTAGTTATCACGGTGTTATGCCTACTTACTCTACTTGTGGGATGAACCACTTTGGGAAGTGTCTAGTTGGTACCGAAAATTGCTTTGGTTGTGGTAAGGATGGTCATAATGTGAATTATTTTCCTAATATTGCAGCTATAGGGAGAGAAGCTAAAAAAGATCCTCCAAGAGTTGTGGAAGAAAGTCGGATGATAATGATGCCGCTAAGTTATAGTTTTCTCTCTTGTGTTGTGATGGGTTCCTTATAAGTGGGGGAGTATGGTGAGTAGTGGAGTTGTGATGTGTTGTCTCTTATCCTCTATTAAATGCAAGCTCGAGAGATTAAAAGTCATAGAAGCATTAAGCATGTTGCATGTTGCATTGTGTTTAGGAGTCTAGTTGAAATTTAATTTCATTGATTCCTTGCATTGTGTATTTTATGAAGTTATAATTATGTTGTAAATTTAACTTATGTCATTTATTTCTCATATTGTCATACTATTATCATAAATTGCTTAAGAGTTGCATTTTTGGAAATTTGAGCTGTGAAGATTTTGCAAAAAAGACTAAATTGTTATTTTGTTTAAAATGGTTATAATCTGTATAAATGGATGCATATTAGCATAATAATGTGTGGAGAAGGATTTCCTCCTATAAAATTAATAATGTGAGTCTTTTTGCATGATGAGTTGCAGATTACTTTCTATTTTCTTGTTGTTTTTTGAGTCTCTTGATTATGTGAAATTGGTGTTCCTCCAAATTGTGCATTGAATATGGTGTGTTATGATTATGTTCTGATAGTCTTGAGTTTAGTATCTCTTGAAAGTGCCTAAAATGAAGGAAGTGTAATTCGAGGACGAATATTGTCCAAGTGGGGGGAAAATGTAAAACCTCTAAAACGACTTAGGTGAATCTAGAGCCTAACACGTATGTCATGAGGTTCTAAGGTTCTAAAACAGTAAATGTATTTAGTAAGTTCTAAAGTTTGGTGATGTTTGGAGGTCAAACATCCAAGAACGTCCATGACGTTCAAAAGATATGCCTTAAGACGTGCTTATATGTTTAGGTGTGCCTTTGCAAGTTTTACATGTTTATTTTTGTTGAAATTTGTGTGACGGGTTCCTAACATGTGTAAGAGTATATTTGGGTATAAAACGTCTGGGAAAAACTCCCCAAGGACCATCCAAAGGGTCGTTGAGGAGGACCCAACTTGTGTACAAAGACTGCCAAAAATAGTCTCAATCGACGAAGGCAATCGACGCCCCTTAGGTCAATCGATGTCCCGTAAATTGAGTCGTGATACTTAGTCTATAGAGATACAGATCCTTTGTGTGAGTCTCTAACCTAAACCACGGATCAACATGACGGTTCATAGGTGGGTCTCTGAGGCGTCAACTTGTTCGTCGATTGGCACCTTCAGATTTTCTGTATGTCTCTCAGCCAGCTCAAGGGTGTTTTGGGAATTTCACGTAGCCTTCAAAAAATTAGTTGGATGGTTTCTTAAGCCTTTTTGAGTATTTTATATAGTTTTATAAGTCTAGAACCCCTAACCAAGTCCTTATTCAAAATCAAAACCCCAAACCCAAAAAAGAACTCTATAGAACACCATTGGAGCTTGATTTCCATCAAATATTCTCAATTTTTGTGGTTTAGTATCAATTAAGATATGATTTTCATCCTTGAATCTCTTTTATTCAAGGTGACACTCTTCAAAGTGGTTTTCCAAGACTTTCTCAAAAGATGAACTTCTAAATTGTAATATAGTCATGGGTTATTGCATAAAATATTTTGAACCAATCTATTATGATTGAATTGATGTTAACTTGATGATTTTAGACTAAAACTCCTATGATCCCATGAAAATCATGAATTCCATATTTTGACTATATTATAGGTGATTTGATCACGTGTCTATACTATTGAATTTTTGTGTAGTTTACTTTGAGTTATTGAATTATGAAAGAATCACGTTAGAATTATGAGTATGTTGTCTTAAATTGTAACACATTCATATTGTATTATATTGTATTCATTGTATATTTGGATTATTGGATTGAATTTTTGATCATGCCTATGTGTAAGAGCCTTGATATATGATTTGGTTGATTTGGCTACGGATTGAAGTTTTGAGATCGGATTGGTGGTATGTTGACTTAACTTTCTCTATATTTTATATTATAGGTATTGAATTATTATGATGATTGGTATGGTCCACTTATGGTGGCGGTGCTTATGTGTTATACTTGTGAACAATGTGGCCTCGTCGGCATTATTTTATGATTTGTGAAACAATGTGGCCTCATCAGTATTACTTTATGAATTATGATATTATCATGTTATAACTTGAATATTTCAGTATTGTGAAGGTCTTGATGACTTATGTGTAGATGTGAAGTCAAAGTATGTGTTTTTAGTTGATGATAACTGATCATGATAGGCTATAGTGATGCCTTGTATGTGTATACTTGATGTTGAAGTGTGGATATTCTTAGTTGACTATATGAACATTATGATGAGTTATGTTGATGATTCTATAGAAGTGTGTAGGGTGACTTGCAAGTATACTTAGTTGACCTTATGTGCTACATGAATGATATTGTACATGTGATAAGATGATATTAAAGTGTGTCTTGTTTAGGTAGACCTATGTCCCTTACTTAATACATGAAGAATGTGAATATGAATCCTTGAATTAGTATGCTAAAACACCTTTGTCATGAATGTATATGTATGAATGGAATATGATCTTTAATATAGGAAAAAAAGGTCATTTATGTGGAACCTTTTACAAACAAGGTTATGATATCCTTCAAGTTGAAATTCATAATTGTATCCTTCTTGTGTGAATGGTGGACTTGGGGTTGGTTAGATGGAACGACATGAAATCATCCTTAGGAAAGTTATTGAGCTTTATTAGTAACCATTGTAAGGAATTCCTTGGGGACCCTCTTTGGTAAAGTGTATTATGTTTTGCTTATGAACAAGATATGGTACCTCTTCGTACGCTCCTTTATTGAATTAGTCTATGAGAACAAAGGCTAGCACCAAGTGAGTATGCTTGGGAGTAGCTCTAGTTGTATGATGAGTCTAAAGTACAAAGAAACCCTTGATATTCCTTAATCATGTTCCTACATGGGTTGTGTCCTAGTTCTACCATTGGCAAGTAGAACACCCTCCATTACAATAGGGCTTGACTCCGGATTCCATGATTAACTATCTTGGTCTATATCGGTTATTTCCTATTCTCATCATGTGTGATACATGCTAGTGTTGAATAAGTTCTATGAAGTTTAGGTAATGTAGTGGGCACTATCTAGACATTGCACGATTAGGCTTTGAAGATATTAGTGTGTGAGTCCCTCTGTCTTCTCCAAGACCATTATATGTATTTCCTTGAATGTTGAATGTTTCCTAAATTGTTTAATAAACATAATGACTTAATTAAGTTGTATGTTAATGAAAAGATATATATCGAGAGTAGCTTTAAGGATTGCTTAGGTAGGCTAGGAGAGGGTGTATGGAGCGTTCTCTTCATGTCTTACTAAGGTGAGTCTTATAGTAATTCTCGGTAGGGAGTTAAATTAATGATGGGAATAATCTTATCTTAGGTAATCTAAAGGATCACTTTAGTGTATGTGAAGGGATTGTATGAGAGCACTTCATAACTCATCAAGTGAGCTTTAGAATCACCATTGGTAGGAGGGTGTCATGGTTATATGAATTGAAGTGATATTGGTGTATATTGTTGGATGTGACTATATGTTCTTGTGTTGACACGACAAAAAAGTTGAGATAGAACGATATTTTCTAAATGTCATATTATGATATTGAAATGTCATAAATTTGTTTACTGACATTTATTTTACATTTGGACCAAATGTCGTAAATTTTTGTGTCGAGAATTTTTTCGACATTTAGGTAATTGTCGAGAAGAATTTGTTACATTTATTTTGTGATATTTAGGTAAATGTCGAGAATTTGCCACATTTACTTTACAACATATATGTAAGATTATTACGACATTTATTATTTTACATTTATGTGAATGTCGATAAGAAATATATGACATTTATTTTTGACGTTTAGGTGAATGTAAGTATGATATATGTGATATTTATTTTTAACAAATAGGTAAACGTCAGTATGACAAGGTGACATGTACTTTGACCTTTAGGTAAATATCAGTATAAGATATTGTATGACATTTTTTTTTCAATGATAAAGTAAATGTTGGTATGAGTTACATTTAATTTTTTACATTTAAGTAAATGTCGGTATGAAATATATGACAATTATTTTTTTGATAATTAGGTAAATGTAAATATGAGGTATATGACATTTATTTTTTCGACATTTATGAAATGTCACTTAAACATTCTGACATTTACACTAACTGTTGGTAAAACAAATTTCAAGACACTTGTGACATTTATAAAATGGCATATTGAAACTTCTGACACTTTCGTTAATGTCAATAAATGCTATTATTGAATGTCATAAAATTGGTGAGATTATTTTATATTTTGCTAATTGTCATATTACTATTCTAATGTCGCTAACAAGTTTTTCTAAATATCCCCAAAAGTTTTACACATAGCTTTTTTGAAGACACGAATACATACAAAAAATTTGTGCTTTCAAAACTATCTTCTTCATGATAATCAAGAAATATTATATAAAGTAAAGAATTTTTTATATTAGAATCAAAGAATAACATAGCAATATAATAAGTTTTCTGTAAAAGTAAACAACGTCAAAACAAATTATCTTTTCTATCTCAATTAAATTGAGATCTAACTAAAATGTAATAATGTCAATATAAAACCAACTAATTAAATCCTAATTGAATCTCTAGTAAATTTGAAATAAATCTTTATGGAATCATCAATAAAAAAGTTGAGCATGTTGAAGCCGATACTTGCCCTTAGTTTCCTTAAAAGTTTTGCACAAGAAATTCATATAAGAAAACGTTTAACAATATAATAATATAATTAGATCCCCAATAACTAGAACAAGTTAGGATGTCAAAAATGACAAATGAAACTTTTCTAAAAACAAACATATTAAAGAAGTGTTGCTAAATCAATAATTATATACATGATTTTACTCCTTTTGAAAGAAAAGAAAAATCTTGTAGTTTTTCTCAAACATACCTACTTAGTTTTATATATAGCAACTACAGTAGTTTCAGTCCTCTTAATCATGTTATCCTTAAAAAAACATTAAATTAATTATTTAGATACTTTACGAATACAAAATTTAATATTTCAGTAAATCACATGTGTGTCAATTTTCCTACAAGGAAAATTAAAAAAGGTATTAGGTGTTAAATCAACTAACGTAGCTCAATCGATACTTGTCTGCTCTTTGATAGTGCATGTTCAAATTACATGTAAAATAAACGATAAATTTTTACAGGATTGCTTCAACAAAAAATTGAATAACATTGATTCCAAAACGAAATATAAAACTTAACATTGATTACTTCAACAAAAGCTTAACAATTATATTCATGGAATAACTCTAACGAAGCAAGTCACCATTGTAAATTCACATATTCAAGTAATAAGCAAGAAGATCACAAATAGCTCATCTAAAAATTTCTCGAATTTGCAAAGAAAAGAAGCGGTTCACATAAAAATATTTTAGAGAAGGAATTAGACTGGGTTCGAAAAATAATTTCTCTAAAACAACATAATTTAATTCATGTTAATATTGATGGAGGAATCGATTCTACTACTTCTATTGATTTTGCTACTCTCAAACATTTCACCTGGAAACATGTATGAATACACGTTTTGGAATTTGGTCATTTCCTAATTCAAGACACCTCATGAAAATGACCAAGCATGTGAACAATGAACTACATATCGGGAGTACAATACTTGCCTGCAATTATTGGTTTTAAGTTCATACAATAAATTGTTCATATGATTGTCAAACTAAAACTTTCACATTTTTCCTAAGTTTGTTGAAGTGAAATATATTATATGACAGAAGAGATATTTAGCTTACAAATACCGACCTCGCAATAACAAACTCTAATTATCCGTGTGAATCTATTCATCACTAGATGTATAGCAACATTCTCTATTGTATAATATCTCACATTTTCACAATTAACAACGGATACCTAATAAATCTTGAAGTTAAGAATCATCAAATGTATTTGCCTGATTTATAAAACTAGTGATACCTTCAACAAATTCTGGAATAATATTACACTCGACCAGGATTGCTTGTATTATATGTTTTACAGAAAAGGGAAATATATCTTTTTGAAGAGTTTTTCGACTTTTTGAGAGTCGCCACTGAATTTTGAGAAAAATTAAGAAATATTCTATTTTCAAAGGACTTAACAGAAAAATCAATTGAAAATAATTTCAAAGAGGGATCGGGGATTCCTATTGACGTCTTAGAAAGATTTAAAAGCACCCAAGACGTCCGCTAACTTGCAGTTATCCGACAACTAATTTATTTTACTAAAGGTAAAAGTGCAATAAAAATATTTCTTAGAGTTGTTTGAAAATTAATATCTAACTTTTAACTAAGTGAAATAGCTAACTTGAAGAAATTATTTTGAAAACTTCTTAAACTTGATTTACTTGTAAGTTGTTAAAACAAAACAGCATTTGCGGGGATTTGAAAGTTTCTTAACTTAAAACTAATTACCAAATAAAGAAAAATAAGAAACAAGAAATAAGAGAGAGTGGAAAGAGATTAGAGCCCAAATCCAGGTTCTGTCTGCCTTGAGCGGTTTTTGGATCCACCTGTTTTGGATTTTTGACCCATTTCAACTTTTTTGGGTTTTTGACCCATTTTTCATCCTTTCAAGCCTGTCCTAGACTAAGCAATACAATAATAATAAATACTAAAAGGAAATACAACAAGGGCTTAGGCCCAAAATAACAAAATACAATAAGAGATAAATAAAGTGGGCCTCCTTCGGCCAAACTTCTTCGAATCTTCTCCGCCTCGAATTCTTTCAACTCAAAGATTTGTACGTTGATTGATTTTTTTAAAGGGGCTCATTCTTCGACTTTTAAAAGACAAGCTAACTAGAGAAGGAGGATAAATTTAGGTATCGGTAGCCCAATGATAAAATGCAAGGATAAGAGCCTATGTGCAAACAAACTCCTTTTTGTGGGCAGCAAATCTGGGAGAAACGAGCTTCGAGGAAACTTCACGGTCAAAATATGATCCGAGAAACTCTAACGAGAAGAGTAGAGGCAAGAGATAAATAAAAACTAAGCAAAAAAATACCATGGATTTCCCCTACTTCGAAGCCTATTTCCTATGTATATATATAATATATGACTAATAAATTTCTGTATTATTGTTTCTGTTACTGGCCCATTTTTCTTACAACCTTTTCTGCCAGCTCCTCCGACCAACCCCCAAATGAAGGTAAAAGAAGGTTTTATTAGAAGGAGATATGGTCTACACATCTGGGGGGTGGGGGGGGGATGAAATGGATTACAAATTTGAAATTCGAATTCCCACACTTAGGATAAGGTTGACAGCCATGAGTCCGTTGGAAGAGGAAGGAGAGTCATTGGATCCTCGCAAAGGATGAGTCAATCGCGGAGATTGAGACACGTCGAGAGAAGAGAGACACTCTATGCTGCTGGATGATTACTCGCGATTGAGTCCGAGTTTCTGGGTTTGCTGCGATTAAGAAGACGAAGTGGGGCGGGTCAGCTTGGTGTTGTATATATTTGGTATATGTTGCTTGATATTTTGTTAAGAAAAAGAGCTTGGGTTGATCTGGTTTAACTGGAAAAAAATGGGAGAAAGGCCCAAAACTAAGTTCTTTGATGAGTTTAAAGTAAGGTAACCAATTGAATTAAACAAAATCAAATTGCAATTGTCCAATCGAATCTGCAAACTTAGCCAAATAGAATTCAATTTGCAGATTTGGCTAAAAATTAAATAAGACTAATTAATATAATTAACTAACGAGTTTCTTAACCTTAAGAATATAAAAATAAATAATTTAATTATAAACTAATTATCTCAAGATATAGCCTACAATTAAGACAAACTAATTAACAAAAAACCGAATTAAAAATAAAATATTTTTTGAAATGATTTTTGAATAATCATAAAATATATTAATTATAAAAAAAATTATATAAATGTATATTTATTATTTTAGAAGTATAAAATCTGACAAATGACTATTTAAAATAACTTGAAAAATATTTTGCTTTTTTTTATAAAGTCAATTATTTAAAATATTTTGGAATTTAAGAAGTTCGATGGTTAATTTATATTGTGGATGGGAAATATTGGGTGTCAACAACTGTCCCTCGTTTGACTTGGATTGATGATAGAAATCCGAGGCAAATGAAATCGACACATTCAATTTTGACCGACTACATCTTCATCTTTAAAAAAAGAAAGAATATTTGTATGGACTTTATGAATTATGGCTGAACCCCGGAAATTGGTTTCCTACATATTTTAGGATATATGAGAATTTAGCCCACTTGTAGTTCGATACGCTAGATTTAATGCACGATTATGAAAGAATTCAAAAGTCATCTCGACATCGGATTATGAGTGGATCGAAATGCTTGGGAGTAATATTTAACATCGAATGTTGGAATACAACCGAGTTTTCAATATTTAGTGCGCCTACATATCCTTAAACAGAAGGAATCAGGATACTTGTAGTTCGACTCAGTCAGTGGAAAAGGAAGTCTGTTATGCAAGATAACCATTGGTTCTAGATAAGTGACAAATAAAGTCAACTATGAAAAAGAGGCTTGTAAACTCTTAGCCATCAAGGTGGATCTCTTCACATCCATAGATAAGAATTTACACGGATATAATTTCCAAAGATCTTTGTGCATGTCACTCAGATTGGAAACTTGCTTCTGGCATATAACAAAATTTCCTGATGCTAAATCAAAACTGACAAACCTGAAGAAAAACCCACATGCCTTCTGATAGGGGTGTGGTTCGATTGTGGTGGAAATCGCTCCTCTGCTCGCGTCCTAAGAGTTTTACACTTCTCTTTAGACTATGTCCCAGTTCGCTGCTAAGAAAAAGTTCCAAGTTGTGTTGCATCCTTTTTGATGTCGTCCTTACCTGTGATATGTTTCAGAGAATTCATCCTTTCGGATGCTCTCGACAAAGACTGAGATAAAACTCGTCATCATAAAAAAGCAATCAAGATGGAGACATTGCCTTTTACCATGTCGACACTTAATTGTTCTCCTTGACATTTGACGTCAACTGGATTGGTTTGACACAAAGCAAATAAAGCTTATGTCTTGTGTTTGCAATATAATCTTCAATGTATTCTTGATTTAACGTCAACATAAAGGAAAGATGATGCGGTTTGCTAGTATTTCTTTTGACGTCGTCTTCGATACTCTTCTTGATGTTTACTTTTATCAAAATAAAGACTGCAGTTGATGTCGATGGATATATATTTCTCTTAGGATGCACGATTTCCTTTTCTGGTAGTGCATGACTTCTTTCGGGGCATGAATATCTACCCGCGATGCTTAAATTTCTGTGAGGTATGAAATCTTTTCATAATGAATAACTTTCAATAAGGCATGAGATCTTCTCGTGATGCATAAATTTTTGCGAGGTATGAAATCTTTTCGAGATGCATGAATTTCTGCGAGGTATGAAATCTACTTGCGACGCAAAAATTCGTGCGAGGTATGAAATATTCTCACTATGCTTGGATATTAACTCAGGATGAATGATCTTCCGCGATGCATGAATATTGACTCGCGATGCATGATCTTCCGCGATGCATGGATATTGACTCGCGATGCATGATCTTTCGTGATATATGGATATTGACTCGCGATGCATGATCTTCCGCGATACATGGATATTGACTCGCGGCGAATGATCTTATGCAGGTCATGAATATCTTCCTGCTATGCACATATATTATCTCTTGATATCATCCTTGGTACTAAATGAAAATAGTGTTTCAATAAAGCAACATAGTGAGCTTCTGGGTGCTTTGTGGATAATCGATCATCTCCAATGATGATAACGGTAAAACGACTTCCTGATAGTATATCGCCTTGATCGATAATAAAGTAACTGACCCCTCTCTATAATGCATAATATCATATCCGACATTATGATGCAAATGACGTCCTTTACGAAAACTGTAAACTCTTCGTTGAGATTTTTGATTGATTCACCTTCGAATATAGCTGGACGTTCTTTATAAATTTCATTTTGTTAGAAATTGATTGAAATAAAGAATTCATATTTCCAAGTCTCCGAAATTAGCGATATAAAATGATTCCTGCTTCCATGAAAACTATTGATTTTGGGATAGTTATCTCCTCCTTTGACTTCTCCATATTCATCAATCGAAAGAGTTTGCTGATTTCCGAGCAAACTTATAAACCACAGAAAAATTGTTAGTTTTAAAAGCGAACTGATCTGTGTTGATTTCTTCAGTTGTCTGCTCCTTGTCCTACTATCTCAGTTGATTTTACGATCTCCCGACTCTTGATAGATAAGACAGAATATTTTGTGCCAAAATAAAAGAAACGTAAAAGGTAAAATTTAAGAGAAATAAATTTTTAATAAAAAGTATCTGAAAATGGTCACTGCCAAGTCATGTCATATCAGGCTTAATAAAATTTTTTGAGTCTCAAGCATAGAGGTTTATCTGATTATTCACTGGGGAGTTTTCAGAGTCACTCCGGACTTGTAGATAAACCCATGCTGAAATTTTGAGGCCATCCTCAAAATTTCTGTCTCAATTAACAAGCTTGCTTATCTTTCCAATGTAACTGAGTAGATCGCGGAATTTTTGAAATCTTCTCAAATATTCTGTCCCAGTTGCAAATCTCAAAATATCTTCAGTTTTGACTTGTTGAGAAAGAGTCTTCTTCTCGAGAATTTTTTATTCCCTCTCAAAAATTCTGTCCCAATTTCTATTGTAAAGAAGAATGGAAATCTTACGGGAGATATGGCCGAACCCTTGTGGCGCCTACGTGTCCCATTGGGGTAGGAATTAGGTCAAACGTAGTTTCCGTCAGGGATAATAAAATAAGGAAATTTACAAATATATCGAGCGAGGCCGACATAGGCCTCCTACGTATCTCATTCTTTAAAATTCAGGTTGAACGTAGTCCAAATATAAAGAAATATTTAAAAGGGATAAATCGGGTGAGCGAGGCCGACATAGGCCGCCTACGTATCTTATTCTTGAGAATTCAGGTCAGACGTAGTTCATTGTAAAGGGATAAAATTTAAGAAAAACAAATACAATAAAACATAATGATTACAAGTAAATAACTGAAATGCAAACCGAAGCTTCATATGTCGTATCACTTGACAGCGTCTGAGTTGATAGGTTAAGGCCATGCGGTGCCATCCATCTCCGATAGGACCAAAGAACCTCCAGATAATAATTTGTGAACCATGTAAGGACCTTGTAAATTTGGCACAAATTTTCCTTTGTATTCGTCTTGATGAGGGAAAATGCTCTTAAGGACCGACTGATCAACTTCAAAAATTTTGGCTCTTACTCTCTTACAAAAAGCACGAATCATTTTCTGTCGATACAACTGATCATATAAAACAGAAATCATTCTATTCTTGTCAATCAAAGTTAGTTGATCAATGAGCTTTCTTACCCATTCAACATTACTTAACTCAACTTCTCGGATGATTCTCAAAGACGGTATTTCGATTTCAGCAAGTATGACTGCTTCTGCCCTATATACTAGCAAGTATGGGGTAGCCCAGTCGAAGTTCTAATAGTCATCCGATGACCCAATTGAGCATATGGCAACATCTCGTGCCAACCTTTGTGATTGTCAATCATTTTTTTCAGAATCTTCTTGATATTCTTATTGGCGGCCTCTACAACTCCCTTCATTTGAGAACGATTAGCTGTTATGTTTCGGTGATTAATCTTAAATTGCTCACATATATCTCTCATCAAGTGACTGTTGAGATTTGCACCATTGTCGGCAATGATGGATTTATGCACTCCAAATCTTCATATCAGATTGTTACGAACAATATCAGCGACAACATTCTTGGTTACCGACTTGTAAGAAGCTGCTTCCACCCACTTGGTAAAATAGTCAATGGCGACCAAAATAAATTTGTGTCCATTAAAAACGGCTGGCTCTTTCGGAGCGGTTAGTCCATGACCCAAGCTACAAACGGGCAAGGTGAACTCATAGAATTAAGTTCGTGAGGTGGCACTCGGATCAAATCACCGTGCACTTGACATTTATGACATTTTTGCACAAAATTGCAACAGTCGTTCTCCATAGTTATCCAAAAGTGGCTCGTAATATCTTCCTTGCCAAAGTGATTCCATTCATATGGGTGCCGCATACTCTCTTTGCGGCTTCGACAACATCGACGCATCTGAAGAGACCTAAATACGGGGTCCTCCTGTACGATATTTCTCCACTTAGAAAGAAATTGAGAGACATACGGCATATCAACTTCTTCTTGTTGGACGTGGCATCTTCAGGATAAATCCCGGTGTCCAAATACTTCTCTATATCAAAATACTATGGAAAACGGTCAGGTTCTGCTTTAACATTTAAACAATAGACCAGATGTTCTTTCAACTATATATCCAAAGGGTCGATATAATTAGTATCTGCATGTTTTATCATAAAATCATTGTGGCAAGGGCATCAACCAACTCATTCTGTATTCTGGGAGTATGTTTGAACTTGATCTCAGGGAACCTTTTGCACAACTTTTGTACATACTGCATGTAAGGTATAATTTTCAGATTCATCCCAGCCCATTCTCCTTGAACATAATGAATCAACAAGTCTGAATCTCCAATAACAAGCAACTCATGAACATTCATGTCAATGACCATTTTCAAACCAAGAACACAAGCTTCATACTTATCCATGTTGTTCGTGCAATTAAATTGGAGCTTAGCTGCCATGAGATAGTATTGACCAGATTATGACACTAAGACCGCTCTGATGCCTTTCCCTCGATGATTCGCCGTTCCATCAAAGAATACTCTCCAACCTAGAAACATTTCAGAAATATCTTCACCCACAAATGACAATTCTTCATCGTGAAAATAAGTCTTAAGTGGTACTCTTTATGAACGAGATTTTCAGCAAGATTATCAGCCAAAGCATGTGCTTTTATCACCTTCTGAGTCACATACACAATATTAAACTCACTGAACATCATTTTCCACTTTGCTGATTTTACGGTCGGCAATGCCTTCGGGAAAATATAATTCAATGGGTCCATTCTTGAAATGAGGTATGTAGTATAAGAAGACAAATAATGTCTCCGCTTCTAGGCAAGCCACGTCAAAGCACAACACATTCTCTCCAACATAGTGTAACGAGACTCGTATGGAGTAAACTTCATGCTTATATGATAGATATCCCTTTCCTTCTTTCGAGTCTCGTCTTGTTGACAAAGTACGCATCCGAATGCACTATCTGAGACAGACAAATACAACAACAAAATACTCCCTTCTCGCGGAGGAACAAATATAGGTGGACTGGATAAATAGTTCTTAATAGCATCAAAAGCAGTCTGACACTCTTCAGTCAACTTTGTCAGTGAGTCTTTCTTCATTAGCTTGAATATAAGATCACACACCATGGTTGATTGATCTATTAATCGACTGATGTAGTTTAACCTCCCTAAGAAACTCATCACCTCTTTCCTCGTCTTTGGCAGATGTAACTCTTGAATTGCTTTAATCTTAGAATGATCGAGCTCAATACCCCTTCTACTGACTATAAATCCCAACAATTTTCCGGGTTGAACTGCAAAAGTGCATTTGGCAGGATTGAACTTCAAGTTGTAATGACGCAAACTATCAAAGAACTTCCTTAGATGTGTCAAGTGGTCCAAAATCTCGCGAGACTTGATTATGATGTCATCCACATACACCTAAATCTCCTTATGAATCATGTCATGAAATATGGCCATCATAGACCTAATATAAGTAGCATTAGAATTCTTGAGGCCAAATGACATCACTCTGTAATGATATACATCCCAAGGTGTAATAAAAAGTGTTTTTTCTGCGTCTTCTTCGTCCATCAGAATATGTTGATAACCTGCGTAAAAATCCACAAATGACTGCATTTCATGCTTAGCACAGTTATCAATAAAAATATGAATATTCGAAAATGGAAAATTATCCTTCGGGCTAGCTTTGTTGAGATATATATAGTCGACGCAAATCCTAATTCTCCCATCTTTCTTGGCAACCGAAAAATCATTGGATAACTAAGTTAATTATTGTGTCACTTCCACCAATCGAGATTCGATCTGTTTGGTGATCTCTTCTTTTATCTGGTTCACTTTTGAAATTCTGAGCCTTTTTCTTTACTAGATCGAACCCCGGATTAATCAGCAGTTTATGAGATACAACATCGGTACTCAACCCTTGCATGTCACCGGCTTCCAAGATGAACACATCAATATATTCAGCAAGCGAAAGAATTCGGCCTTTTCTTTGAGTCCCATTTAAGTGGATGCTGATCTTAACTTCTTTAACGCACTCAGAGCCTCCCAGATTTACCATTTTTGTTTCCTCTAGATTCGGCTTATGCATGTTTTCAAACTCCCAAAATTCTTTGATGACATACTTTTGTTCCTCACTTTCTTCTTCGTAATCATCAACGTTGTCATCACACGCCTCATTTTGTTCTTTTAGCTCGTGATTAACATGACATTGACAGGTTTTAAACTTTCTTTACAAAAACTATAAACAAATATAGTTAGACAATCAAAATATTAGTAAATAAATAAATTTTATAAACAAAAGAGGATTTCGTTCAAATTGGAAAACAATGCAAACTTTGGCCATGGCATAGGGCCATGTTGCCTTCTTTGAACATCCCGATGGAAATTTAAAAATTCAAACATTTCAGAAAATTGCAAAATGGTGGGTCTCGGGCCTCTTCCGAACTACCACCGATTTAAATATGCATAAAATGGTGCCCTTCTACCAAGGAGTTCGGGGGATCACGATGGGCGTGGAGGTCCAGTTCTGTAGCATCTCTCCTAGCTCAGCATCACGGAATCCTGTCAGCTCAACCTTTTCTTCAATAATAGCATCAATTTCTTTAAAAAAGGCATTGATTCCTTTCCCAAGTTCTTCATGCTCAGCATACTCCCTGACTTGGAATGATTGATACTGATGTGGGATCGTCCTAGACAATGCTTGATCATTTTTCTTCTTTGTCTTCTGATCATCATCTGTGGTTATGTATCACAATCCATACCTTTCCCCTTTGACAGGAACAGGAAATTAAATGGGCTCAACAATTCCTTGGGAATTCCATCCCAATCCGAAATCGGGCTCAAATCAACTTTGCAACATTACAGTAGCAATCATCTTGTAGACGGTAGGCATGAGATTCTATGGGGCCAAGTCTTCACTCGTGATATTTACCAGCTCCACCTTGTAGAAATTTGTACCTCGCGATACCTCATCAATAATTAACGCATGTCTTCCAGAGTGAATCCCTTCTCCATGAATAACCAGCTCTTCATTTTTCCATACAAGTTTCATCATCTGATGCAAAGTAGAAGGGAAAACTCCAGCCATATGGAGAAAGGCCTTCCTAGAATAAGGTTATAGCTGGTATCGATGTCCAAGAGTTGAAACTGTGCACTGAATTCTGCCGGACAAATTTGGATGATCAGATTCACTGCTCCCAACGTATCCCTCTGAACCCCATCAAAGGCTCTTACATTGACCTCGTTTTGTTCCAGCTTACCAAGGTTAAACCTTAACTACCTCAGTGTTTACAACGGACAAATTTTCAGACCAGATCCATCATCTAATAAGACATCATTGACAACCTTTCTGTGATAAACAACAGTGAAAGCAGTGCCTTATTGTGGGACCTCCCCTCAAAAGGCAACTCATCGTCACAAAAGCTGATTCGATGGACTTGAATAACCCGGTGAATCATGGCGGCCACATTATCGCTGCTTATGCCCCCGGGTACATATGTATCGTCGAAAGCTTTCATCAAAGCTTGCATGTTTGATTGAGAACTCATCAGCATGCCCATACATAAATCTGGGCTGGAGTCTTCTCCAAATGCTTGACAATAGAATAATCTTTAAGCTGCATTCTTCTCCAGAGTTCCTTTGCCTCACCCTCGCTTATTGGACTTTTGGCTTGATCCTTTCTTTGAACTCCGAGAGAAAGCTCCTCAGGAGTATAACATCTTCCGAATTGGGTCACACCTTATGCAAAGAAAGTTTCAATCACCAATTGTCTTGATCAAAGTTTTTGATAACACCAAGGAAACAACCTTTGCGAGTGTCAAAATAACAAACTCTTTCTTTTCTTTGACGCTTAAGGAAGCTACAACCTTTTCCGACTCTTCATGATCGATTGGAGTTATCACTTTCATCCCACACCAATCATTGTCTGTTTCTATCATATTGACATTGCCGCCTCCATGATTCGAAAAAGGATTGGTATTGACATTAGGTGCAGCTGGTTGGAGAGAAACCACCTCTTGGACAATTAAATCCTTAATCTTGTGCTTGAGGTTGATACAGTCCTTAGTATCGTGCCCAACACTGTTGGAATTATAAGCACATCTTTGATCTGGCCTATAGAATTTTGAATTGATATCCATGAGTTTAGGCCCTATTCGGTGGATGAATCCGGCTGCAGTTAGTTGCTCGTACAACTTTGATCTGGCCTATAGAATTTTGAATTGATATCCATGAGTTTAGGCCCTATTCGGTGGATGAATCCGGCTGCAGTTAGTTGCTCGTACAACTTTGTTTGGCTTTCTGTGAGCGCAGTGAAATTTTTCAAAGGTTTCTTCTTGAACCGAGGTCGAGGAGGATCATAACTTCCTTGTGGGGGAGGCATCTGTTGATAACCTCTATTGTTCGAACGGGGAGCTTGATTTATGGGAAATGAGTTTGTCTGGTAGTTTGGTATTGGAGCTTGGTAGTTCGGGTAGGGATTTTGATATGGTGGATCTTGGACTTGATACGCTGGAGAGGGTGCTCGGTAGCTCGAGTGCACGTTAGCAGAGCTGGGATCAACACCCTAGTAGGGAGATGGAATTTGATAGGGTTGAGGATGATTTGGGTAAATGGGAGATGGATTTTGGTAATTTGGGGGTGGACTTTGGTATAGTGGATCTTGGACGTTTGGATAAGTGGAGGTAGCAGTCTTATAAATTGGAAGATTATTGGGATGACTAGCTTGCGTGTAGTAATCTTTGTATGAATTTTGAGAAGGTTGAGAGCGACCTTGGGAATATGACGAGCTTCTGGGGGTTTTCCTTCCCCCATATGAAATAGAGGCAATTTCTTCACTTTTCTTCATCAATATTCCTGATGATTCAGGCGATGCAGCAACACAGGCTATCTTTCCTTTTTTTCAACCTGTCTTTGATAGTCTCACCAACTTTGACTATCACGATAAATTTTGCTCCTACGAGCAATAGGATTCGATCATAATACTCGGGATTTTGCACCCGCGCGAACACTTCTGTAATTTCTTTTTCAGACATGGGCAGTCTCACACTTGCTGCTTCATTTCTCCACCTATAAGCAAACTCCGTATAGCTCTCGGTTGATTTTTGGCTTCATCTTTTCCAACAAGTATCCATCTGGAAATATTTCTACGTTGTAAGCAAATCGATTGATAAAATCGTTCGCCAATGCATTCCAGTTGGGCCATTGTAAGTGTTTCATGCTAGGTGAACCATTCAACAGATTTTCTGCACAGGCTTCAGTTGAAGAGCCGCATCAATAGAGCTTCATCCTTACCAACTCCAATGAGCTAGTCGCAATAGGCTCTGAAGTGAGCCATAGGGTTCCGCACTCCTCCGAAAGTATAAAATTTCAGGATCTTGAACCCTTCTAGAAGGTCCTACTTTGGATAAATACATAAAATTTTCATATCTAAGCCCGGCGATATCAGGGACGCATTGGAGCTCTTTCATGGATTTCTTTATCTCTTCTTTTATGTCGACCTTTACCTCTTCCTTTGCCCCTCCACTCCTTTTTCTGTTCTTTATGATGGTCCAGATCAGAACAGTGCACATCGTGCTCGGCAGGGACGAGAATTTTAAAAGTTGTTCTTTTGGGTTAGGGTGGAGCTACAGAGGGACTCTTGGCATTTTTAGTGGTTTGATAAATATGTGGGTAAGTCTGCAGATTGGTATTCTGATTTAAGTGGTGGTGGGATGTTTGTGGATTAAAAGTATTTTGATTTTTGTTTTGATTTTTCGGTGATGGAGCAGTTTGATAGTGGGTATTTTGAGTATGGGGTGGTATTTAGGGATAGTTGTTTTGAGGAGGAGGTGGAGTTTAATAGGATGCGGAATCATATTGGTGATTTTAGGTAGTCAGATCTATAACCGACGGATTGTAAGTAGGTGTAGATGACTGGTTCTGGGTATGATCCATATTTGAGGAAGGGAAGTAGATTGGAGGTCTCCCATCAGCAGCGTTAGCAGGAAAACCTGGTTGAGGCAGATCCTGTCTCCTTTTTACCCTCATATGTGCAATCTACTACATCATCTGCAGAATCAACTCATTCTTGTCTGCTATGGTGGTTGATAAACCACAACATCATTAAGACATACTTCTTCGTTATTATCCCCCATAACTGTCTTTCCTTTGTCTGAGCTTTGTCTAGGGAAAGAATTATTGGGACCTTTCAATCAGGTGAAAGAGGGATGATCTGCCAGTTTTCAATCGACACAGATCAGTTTCAAAGGATCTCAGAGAGAAAAAAACTCAAAGGCAAAGTTGTTAGTGCAAATTCAGAATACAAAACGCGTAATATCACACAGAGAGTAGATAAACACACAAGTTGCTTTGTTTGAGGATATCTTCAACACACGAGTAAAGATGGAAACACATTTTTAACAAGCAGAAGTTTGCTTGTTTTCGTTTTGAAACTGTCTCAGAAAGACTAAATCATATTGAGCTAAGGTCTTCTTAAAGCTTCTTTTGGACTGTCGTTGATCTGGCCTTCGTATCTTCACATAACACGAAGGGGAGAATGATTTTTTTTTAAAGATAGAGGTCAGGCCTGGGAAGGCTGCCTACGTATCTCACAAGGAGAATTCAGGCCTAGCGTAGTTTGAGTACAAGATAAAACATTTTCATTCATTCGTTCATTATGATTACAAGGAAACTGAAACGTAACAATAAAATTTTTAAAAGATAATATGGTGACGACACGTTAGTCATTTCCCTTCTCGTTGTAGCATTAGTCTCTTCCTTTCAGACGTCCTAGGAATGGAGGTTTGTAGACAATTTCCTCGTCATCATCTTCCCCAGTCACTCCAGGGTGAGCGTTATCGGGACCAGTATTGGCTCCTTTCTCGTAGACGGGGTATTTTTTATGCATTTTTTGAAGTTAATCAATCATGTTGCTATGAAAGGCTTTGTTCTTCTTCCTCAGTTCGGCCATCTTTTCTCTCATGGAGGTGAATTCTTCCATTTCCACTGTCAGCTCCTCATCAAGTGGCATGCCTTAAACTAACAGAGTGGTGATCTCCGATTCTATCCTCGACTCTCTCGCTTCTCTTTCTTGCACTTTCAACTGAAGCATGTTCAACTTCTCTCGCAAATCCTCTGTCTCCCTCTCAACATTTTTCTTTCTTTTCACATGTGATGCAAGATCCTCATCCAGCATCACGGTTGCAGCTTTGTAGAGTGAGGTGGCTATGTCAATTCTGAGTCCTTGCTCCTTAGCCTCTTGAATTTCCCGAGTGATTTGTTCGATCTTTATTTGGAGTTCTTGTCCAGTGAGTTCCATCTAGATGTTCTTACCCTTGTCCATAGTAGTAATTTTTGCCTTTCCTGATACGGTAGAATAGTGCTTTAGGATTTGTGGTACAGGAGGTGTCTTCTGAGTTAGAAACTTAAGACTTGGAAATTTTTGTCAGACATTTTTTAATAGTGACTTCTGTATATTCTTTTGAAAATTTCTGGATAGTAGTGGGTTTATGATATCCTCATTAATAGCAACATAACACATAAGAAGTTAAACACACATATATCGCGTCCTAACACATACGGAGGGACCCTTTTGTGCAAAGGGTAGGCCTAGCGCATTTGAATGATGTACGTGTGAATTTGAACCAAATAAACAATTTCCTCCAAATAAACTTCACTAGTGAATAATAATGTTCACAAAGGGTAAAATAAAGGAGAAAATAATAAAGAAAGACTCAAAAAGGGGCCATATGAAAGTGCAATAAAGACAGGCCCACGCATGGGTAAAAATGACAAATACATATAGGAAAACCCGAGCAGGAGCGAAATCCACTATGTCACTCCAGATTCTCCAGATCCATCACTGTCCCCCTAAGTCTTGTATTGCTGAAACATATATCTTAACATCAGCAAGAATCCTTCACCCAGGCTTCCTTTCTCTTCCAACCTTTTGTATCGCATCCTCTCAATTTTCTCCTTGACTTAGGTATCGAAATCATCAAAACAACGCCTTAGTCTTTCAACCTCTTGAGTCGCCTTCTCAAGAGTATCTTGGTTTTTGATAGACTTAGCATACACCTCTTGGGCCTCTTTCTTTACCTTTTGTAGCTTGACCACTTCTTTGGCTTCTCTGTCTGTTACGTTGCGAAAGCTACGCGGGGTTTGGGAGAAAATGCTTTGTATATCCTTCTTCAGCCATTCTTTGTAGCCCTTGTCATATTCATCATTGAATCAGTCAGTGGAGATGGTGTCTTTGTCCGCACGCTTGGCACTTTTCCATTCTCTGAATATTTCAGAGGCGTCATGCACTCTATCGTCTCCAATATGGCATACATACGCGCCATAGTACGCCTCTTTGGATATTGTTTGTCTCCTCCTGAACTGTTGCAAGACTTAAAAGGATGCATAAGGGCGAATTCCGTGAATACCTGGTAGAGGAAGCACAACCTGTCTGCGAATCTCCACAATGACTTCTTTGGGGATGAAACGGTCAAATCCAACGGAGATCTTCTTCTCTCAATTCGGAGAAAATCTGAGCCCATCTACCCCTTGTTCTCCAATTGTCCATATTCTCCCAATACAACATGTCATTCAAATCTTTAAGGGTGTTCTTGTTGTCAAGAGTATGTATCTCCCGAGTCCCAGCACCCTTTGCTAAATGGATGAGGATCCACCACTGATGGAGTAAGTTGCATCCTTAGAAGTATCGATGCCCCTCTTTGTATTTTTGCATTGCTCGATACATATCGGACAAGATAACTGGAGCTATAGGTTAGTACTTTGTTGTTCCTTGGTTCTCGTACCATTTGAATAGAGTATGCGCGAGTGTTATAACACAGCTATTAATGCTCAGACATGGGCCATGCGGGAAGACCATTGTTCCCAACCACGCTACAGAAAATGCCAGAGGACAAATCTCATTTTAATCTGTGTAGCAGATCTTGAACTCTCGGTTATAAGTGTCGTAGAAGCTTGCATGTCCAAATCGGATATTATGATCTCTAAATGCTACATGGGATTCTTGGCACTAGTAGGCAAAGTCTTTTCCCAACCCGAACCAGTCAACAATATTTTCTATAGAAGGCTTATTAGGGATAAAGATTTCTTCTTTTTTTCTTGCTTTCCTTTCTATTCTGATGCCTACCGTTTCTATGCAGTATCAGATTTCCTCCAAAGTCGGGGTTATTTCAGCAACTCCGAATTGGAACACTATTCATTGGCTATCCCAATATCCCGTGAGGACCTCAACCAATTCCGGCTAACCGTTCATGTCGATTAGGTCTGTCAAAGCACCGACACATTTGTTGAGGATTCTTTGATGATCCCTATCCAGATTATTATACCACATCGTGAGTTGGGGTGGCACTGATATGACCATGTCAAATTTTTGAAAATGATCCATATATACAAAACAAAAGCTTGTTAGGTTTACCCACTCCAAATTGGTTTTCACACGTACATCATTGAAATGTCACATAAAATGATGTCTTGTGAGGTCGAAGAACTTAGACACGATTTTTGCGGTTTTCTGCTGAATGGACTTAATAAACCTTTGTTATAAAGTCGTCTTAGGCTAATGCTTAATTTTTGGTATCGGTTTCGCTCTAGCTTAGGCTTTACTATAATAGTTTTCAAGGTCACGATTACCCGAGTCGCAAAAACATCGGGGAGATACCAAAAAACATTGGATGACCTCATTCTGACTATTTTTTTGATACTTCCAAAAGAATTTTTGTGTATTTCCAAAAAAAGACGTGGAAAGCCACGTAACTTTCGTTTTTCTAATGCATACTACTTGATGTTTGGTGGAAGAATGCCATGGAAATACAATATTTTCAAAACTAAGGTAAACTAAACAAGTAAATAATTTATGACAGATAGCCTAATAGCGTTAGTGTTAAGGTTAGAATCCTCTATCTCCCCAGCAGAGTCGACATTTATGTTTACCGAAAAGGGGAAAATATTTGTTTTTGAAGACTTTTCAGCTTTTCGAGAGTGGTCCCTTACTTTTGGGAAAAATGAAGAAAACTTCTATTTTCAAAAGACTTAACACAAAAATCAATTGAAAATAATTTAAAAAAGGGTTCGGGGATTACTATTGACGTCTTGGGTAGATTTAAAAGAAACCAAGACGTCCGCTAAAGTTAAAAGTTCGATAAAAATATTTCTTAGAGTTGTTTTAAAATTAATATCTAACTTTTAACTAAGTGAAATACCTAACTTGAAGAAATTATTTTCCAAACTACTTAAACTTGATTTTCTTTTAATTTGGCATTTGCGGGGATTTGGAAGTTTCATAAATTAAAACTTATTAAAATATAAGTCAAATAAGAAACAAGAAATAAGAGGGGGGGGGGAAGAGATTAGGGCCCAAATCCGGGTTCTGTTCGCCTTGACCGGTTTTTGGACCCTCCTATTTTTGGTATTCAACCGGCTTTGACTTTTTTGGATTTTGACCCATTTTTTTTCCGTTCATACCTGTCCTAGACTAAGCAATACAATAATAATAAATACGGAAAGGAAATACAACAAGGGGTTGGCCAAAAATAATAATATACAATAAGAGATATAAATAAAGTGGGCCTCCTTCTGCCCAACTTCTTCGAATCTTCTTCGCCTTGAATTCTTTCAACTCCAAAAGATCTGTATGTTGATTGATTTTTAGAAGGGGGCTTATTCTTTGAATTTTAAAAGACAAGATAACTCATGTAGGAGGATGAATTTAGGTCTCGGTGGCCTAAAGATAAAATGCAAGGATAAGAGCATATGTCTTCGAGGTGACTTCACCATCAGAATATGATCTCACAAAATCTCTAACGAGCAAAGCAAAGGTAAGAGATAACAAGGAACTAAGCAAAAATATACTTATGGATTTCCCCTACTTCGAAGCCTATTTCCTAAGTATATAAACTATATATAACTAATAGATTTCTATTTTTTTTGTTTCTATTACTAGCCCATTTTTTTTTCTTTCAACCTTTTCTGCCAGTCCCCCCCCCCCTTCCCCGACCAACCCCCAAATGAAGGTAAAAGAAGGTTAATATAGAAGGATATATGGTCTACACGGGGAAATTGAATGGATTTTAAATTTGAAATTCGAATTCCCACTCTTAGGATAAGGTTGATAGCCATGAATCGTACCAATTATAACGGCATAGGAAGGAGAGTCGTTGGATCTTGGCAAGGATGAGTGAATTGTGAAGATTGAGACACGTTGAGAAGAGAGAGACACTCACTGCTGCTGGATGATTTCTCGCGATTGAGTAGCAATTGATGGGTTTGCTGCGATGAAGAAAACGAAGTGGGGGGGGGGGCAGCTTGGTGTTGTACGTATTTGGTATATGTTACTGGATATTTTGTTTTAAAAAAAATTGGGCTGATATGGTTCAACTTAAAAAAAGGGAAAATTGTATATAATAGCAAACTAATAACCTAAAAAAAATGTAGTAGCAAGGGTTTGATTTAATTATGCTCCATAGCAAACGTTTGCAAAAAAATTGCCAGGCGCCTCTCTCCCAAGTTTCTCACTCACCACTCTCCTCCAATCTCTGGCTCTCTTCCTTTCTTTTTATACAAACACAAGTGTATAAAAATTGTTTCTAATTGTATAAAGCAGAGAAAATTGTATAAATACATATTTTTCCCCTCTCTCCCCTCTTCCAGATCTCGCTCACCACTCTCCTAAATCTCACTCGCCACCCTCGCCTTTCTCACTTATACAAACAGAAGCGAAATTTATAAATTATGTTTTTGTTTGTATAAAGTGTGAGAAAATTATATATACACATGCAAGTACATATATTTTCGTTCTATACACTTATAATTATACAATAAAAATACTCCCCTGCCCAGTTTCTTTTTTCTTTCTCTCTTTCTTGTTTTATACAATTTTCAAATTATATCTAATTTCTCTCTTTCTTGTTTTATACAATTCGATTCAATTGTATTTTCTTTGTCAAGTCTCTTTTGTCTTTCTCTCTTTCTCATTTTATACAAATTCAAATTGTATATAATCGTTCTATACACTTGTAATAATACAATTCTTTTTATACACTTCGTTTTTATACAATTCTCTTCCCAAGTGTCTTTCTCTTTCTTTTTTTATACACTTCGTTTTATACAATTTGCTTCAACTGTATATGTATAGCGAATTGTACAGTTTCTATGTTTGCTATGGAGCGCAATTATGCAAAATTTGCTATAACATACAAATATGAATTTTTAATTTGCTATATGTGAAAGTTGCCCAAAAAAATGGGAGAAAGTCTCAAAACTAAGGTCTTTGATGTGTTTAAAGTAAGGTAACCAATTGAATCAAACAAAATCAAATTGCAATTGGCCAATCGAAGCTACAAACCTAGCCAACTCGAATTCAATATGTAGATTTGGCTAAAAATTAAATAAGAAGAATTAATATAATTAACTAACAAGTTTCTTAGTCATAAGAATATAAAAATAAATAACTTAATTATAAACTAATTAGCTCAAAATATAGCCTACAGTTAAGCCAAACTAATTAACAAAGTGCCGAATTAAAAATAAAATATTTTTTGAAATGATTTTCGAATATTCATAAAATATACTAATTATAGAAATAATTACATAAACGTTTACCTATTATTTTAAAATTATAAACACTGACAAAAAATTATTTAAAATAACTTGAAAAATATATTGCTTTTTTTATAAAGTCAATTATTTCAAATCCTTTGGAATATAAGAAGTTCGATGGTTAATTTATATTGTGGATAGTCAAAATCGGGTGTAAACATTATACATTCAACTGGAATAAAGATCCAAATTAGTGTCGTCATATGTATATTTTCTTATAGTATGACTTAATGTGATCTCTTATACTTGTTTTATGAAGTTTTACTGAAAAAGAGCATGTTTTATACAAATGTCCTTTATCATGATTTTATTGAATTATGACATACTTAGTACATTCTAATGTACTTATTCCATATATTTTGTCTATGTCTAAAGGTGTAGGTGGCATTTTAGAGGAGTCTCGAAGTGGAAGCTTAGATTAGTGTTCATTCAAGAGAGAGTTTGTATGTCCTCACTAGATTCGAGGACATCATCCTGTTTAGATTTCCTTATTGAAAGTACTGTAATAGACTTACCTATTTTCTATATGTTTAAGTATGAGCCTTGTCTCAAGATATTCGTATTATCTAAGATGACGACTTTGAGAATTACCCTTTCATTATGCTTTTCTAAAAAATAGATATTTTGAAGTATTTCTATTTCGCGCGAAAAGTTCTAATTTCACACTACTTTTCATACATGTATTCAATGAATGATGTTTAAGGGATTTCAAGACCTCCGAGAGGTCAAGTAAGCCATGTCGCAATCCGAGAATACCATATCTACTAGGGTGTGATCCCAGGTCGAGATATCAACGATCCTTAGTCAATAGCTCATAAGAACATAGTTTACAAAACCTTACCAATAATCTCATCCAAGCTTACAAGTGCAATGCTCATGTGAAGTCCTATAACCCCACACAACCAAGTAAAGAAGATATGAGATCACAAGTAATTCTCTACTTCATACAACATATCATCATAGGTAGCCATCATCACAAATAATAATTTAGATCAATAACATCTTTATCAATATAGTCAACATCATTAAGAGTATCATCATATAAAGCTAACATTTCATAATACATGATATCATAATACATAATAATCATAAGATTAACCCAATAGGATTTCCCTCAATGAAAACTAGTGCAATGCGTAGGTAGAGTCCCATACCCCTACCTACACTAAGTCAAACCCATTAAGTCACCCTTGTTAGTATTCACTTTATTACTTTATTTTACTTTCGGGAATAATTGTCTTAGCTGACATAGACCACATGAGATAAAAGTGGAATTTTGTTCCATGAAATCTTACACCGAAAGAAGGCGGTCTACTTGACAAGATACAACCAAAACATGAACATAGCATTCTAGGTGGATCCACTAGATAGTCTTCCTATGGGGGCAACATAGTTCAAGAACTAGGAGATATACTTGAGACCTATTTATGCACATTGCATTATACTCTCTATCTCATGAGTACAATGGTGAATTTACAAATCATCATCATCATATCATAGTAAGGCACATTCACAATCAACCTTATATCATCATACCTTAATCATAATCTCACAGTTCCTATACTGAACATATTTCAATTAGATTCATCATACCATCACCTACATAATCTATTCACATGTAATACTACAATTGAACATTGTTATCAAGTACAAGCCATCACAATGAAGTGATCATAAGGTCTTATCAATTAACCATCATAAGCCTCCTTCAATGGTCTTAGCATCAACCAAACATATTCACCCATCAATAGGCTTAATAACATCAAACAATAGTAATATATAAAATGTATCATCACTATCCAAGTTAACTTCTATTCATAAACTAGGGTTAGGGGGAAAAGGGTTCATCATGAATTCCTCAAGAATTATATCCACTCCCATCAATACATGATCCTAGGCAGTCCATGAACTAATTAGAATAAGTACATAAATTAATACTTTCATATATCCCCATCAATTCATAAGCAAGAACCAAGAAATAGGGGAATTTGGGAAGAGAACGTTATCTACACGAATTTCCCTTAATTAGCATCAATAACTCAACAATCTATACTTAAGTACTAAAAGGTAATCACAATTAATCACAATCAATCACAATCTATTTTAAGTAGACGTTTGATACATTAATTCAAACATACATCTCATTTATTTTGTGAATAATTACTTTTTTGCATTACATTTTTGTACTATATATAATTTATTCAAATTTAATATTTTAGTATGGATTCAGGTAAAAAGGTTGTTAAAAAAGGTCAAAAAGCATAGTTGAGATGGTTAAAAATATGACAAACTTTACATCCACCAATAATTTTAAAAAAAAAGAGTAGTTCTTATAAATCTAAACATAAAAAAATCTAGTATAGTAAGAATGAATAATGATGATTATGAACATGTTAATGATACTGTTTTTGTTATTGATAGTAATTCTGGATTAGATCCTTGTTACGAACATTTATAAATGAGGTTTGGTAATTTTGATGAGGAATTGCGTTAAGATTATGAACATGATAATGTTGATGATTATATTGACACAGCTAATTTTTATGATAATGATGTTGAAAACTGAGCCACATACTGCTAGTAGTACTCCTAGCCTCTCTCCCAATCCTTCTTCCTTCTGTTGTCTTGCTCCCATTCAAGCCGTACATCTAGGCATAAGGTAAACGTGCGAAAAAATCGGTTGTGTAGCATTTTATGACACAAAATGAAGATTAAACACAAGCGATTTGTAATAAACGTAAATGTAAATTGAATCACAAAACTGTAGAAAAACAAGGTGGGACGAGATATTTGAGTAATCATTTAATGTCATGTTGTAAAACTAAGTTTTTGCAAGCTAAAGAGGTAGCCAAAGATAAAAAGAATGGTACCCCCCTTCCTGAAACTATAGGAGTAGGCGGCTTTAACATGGTCCAAACACAATTAAATCCTTCTAATGTTTCTGTCTCTAATCAACCACGGTCATATAGTAGAGAAAGATATCTTGAAGAATTATCTAAAATGATTGGTGTTATGGGTTTGCCATTTAGTTTTGCTGAAAATACAGATTTATACATTTTATTCAAATTGTGTATAATCCACATTTTAAAGGTTTTGCTAGAAATACATTTAAAAAGGTTGTATTTGATTTTCAATCTATACATTTTGAATATCCTGGTTGTATATTTTACTATATTAATTGTAAAATAGTTATTACTTTTGATATGGGTCGTAGTATAAATGCTAAAGATAATATGATTGTTACTGAACATTGAATTTATGAAAATTGGAGTATGCAAAAAATAATTTTAGGTTATAAACGTTGTCAAATGCAAAAAAAAAAATCGATTGTTATATAGCTCAAGCAATTTTAGATATTTAGAAAATTGTGGAATTTGTGATAAAATAAGTAGTATTACCTTAGATAATGCTTCAAATAATATTGTTGTTGTTGAAATGCTATGACCTTCTCTTTGCCTATTTATGGTGATGATTTTCATATTAGGTGTGTTGCACACATGTATAATTTGATTGTTAGAGATGGTATACAAATGTATGATATAACGATTGCACGAATAGTTGAAAAGGAATGTCATTTATATTTAAATTTCAAGTTAAGTCTAGGCGTAGAGATTTTCAAAATCGTTGTTTTGAATATAATCTTCCACCTAGAAAAATTCAAAAAACGGTGTCTACTAGATTGAATTCTTTATATGAAATTCTTGCAGTCGCATATGAGTATATAAAACCTTTACAAATGGTTTGGAACGCTCATAATTCAGATATGTCATAAAGATTTGATGATAGTGCTTGAAATGACATACATGAACCTATAGATTTCTTAAATGTTTTTTATTCAACTGCAAAAAAAATTATCTGCACTTTATTATCCAACCATTTGCTCTATTTTACCTAATATTTGTTTGATTTCTTCTAAAATTTATAAATTTAAAAATAAAGCAAGATTTGAACTATCTATTAACAAAATGATTGAAAAATTTTAAAAATATTTTATTCCTATTCCTCAAATTTATTTAACCGCTTGTTTGTTAAACCCTAATTACAAAGATGTAGGTGAATCAAAGGCGGCTGATAAAATATATTTTAACTTGGATATTGATAGTTAAAAAGATTAAATACCTAGTTGTAAAGAAGTTAAAGTTATTATAAAAATGAAGCTAGAAAATTGTATAACTTATATAATTCTTATATAAATGTATCAAGTAATCAAAAACCTCAATGTTCTTGGAGTAGACTTAATGAAGATGATATTGATGATTATTTAGATTCTTATCTTTAACTTTCTTACAATAACTGAAATGATCTTGATACGTAAGTTAATCTTAATACATAACCTACTGAAGATGTTCTAGAATTGTGGAGAAATTGAGATAAAGGATTTCCAAAACTTCAACCACTTGCTCGAGATGTATTAGCTATTCAAGCATCTTCAGTAGCTTCAGAAGGCGTTTTTAGTGCAGCAAGGTTTTAAATTGGAGAGCATAGGCTTTCATTAACAGCAGATAACTTGGAGATAACGGTATTATTCAGGGATTGAATTAATGTCGAGAGATGAAATTTGAGTTGTGAACCACTACCGACCAAATTTCAAAATGAAGTTGATGGAATAATGCAAGATTATAGTGATGACGGTATTGAAACAATGGAGCATTTATCTATTTAACTAATTCTCGATCATGTAACTAGAGAAACGTTAAATGATTTAAGCAAAGAACTTTGTAGTAGCACGAACTATAAAATTTAAATGTGTAATTGTCTATTAGTATGAGTACGATAATTCGAGGTCTAATCCAAAAAGAGACCTTCCTAGAAGGTAGCTATTTAAATTAGATATTTTAATACTCTACTAATATTTTGAGATCAAATTGTACTATCAAATTAATATTAATAAAAGTCTAGGCTATTCGCCTTAATTTTTTTTATTTTCTTAAATTTAATTTTTATTATTGTGAAATTTAAACTTTTATAGGTTTTGAAGTTTGAAATTTAAACGTTTATAACCTCAAATTTCGAATTTTAAATTTTCAAATTTTTAAAGTTTGAAATTTAAATTTTCAAACTTTTAAAATTAAAAATTTGAACTAGAAATATAAAAATTAAATTTAAATTCGAACTAATTTTTAAATTATATATTTATAATTTGAAAGTTTGAATTTCAACAAACTTTCAAACTTTAAACTTTAAATTTTTACAAACTTTCAAACTTTAAAAGTTTGAAAATTATAAATAATTAACTTTAAATTTTTGAAAAGTATAGATTTGTAGCTTTAAAATAATAAAAATTTTAATGATTAATTGATTTTAATAAAAAAAATTTAAAAAATGCAGTTTTCCTAAAATTTGGTCCGGTACGGTCAGGTTCCGTACCGGTTTGCTCGCAGACCGGGACGGATACTACCATTCCTATCTGGAACTACTGGTACGGGTCTGTCCCGGTTCCATTATAGTTACGGTTAAGGTTCCCGGTTCCGTGTCAGTTCCGATTAATCCCGGTCCAGTAGTCCCTATCACAATCGGGGAGCACCCCTTAGACGCAACCAACATCGCCTTCCTCGGATAGATTTAGACTAGCCTCTTAGCATTCATCATAAATATCATAGGTTAAATTTCGGAAACTTCAAACTTTTCATCTACTTCTATATTGAGGTTTACTTTGACCTCTTGCTTACACATAATATATATACATATAAGAAGCACTACATAGACTTCTACATTTATTTCACATGCATAACATAGCATTATAAATTCATAAAAGTCTATGATATGTCTCATATTAAACCATCTATAACGAGTACAACATTGGGCATAACCCATACTTTATTACAATAAAGGCCATATATAGGAATACACAATAATAGTCTTAAAATGAAAGAGAATGAACAAAATTGTCTTTAAGACTAAAACAATATCTAATAGCAAGATAGTGTCATTGTACTCGGAATGTGAGGACATACCAAACTTGGAGAATGAGAATCTAAGTCTACTTCAATGTCCCTCTAAAATCTCAACGTCCGGAACCTACATTTTGCTAGTAAACATAAAAACATGGGTTAGTACACCATTTGTACTAAGTATAGAAACATGCACATAAAACATTTGAACAAATGCATGAGAAAGGGACATTTACTGTAGAAAACATGCTAAGTCATTTAAGAGTCTTTAATGCAAATTCAAGAACCCACTACACCTATATGTAGTTGATTCCAATTGATCCAATTTAATTGTATTTCTAATTAATCAATTTACATAAATACCCTCATACAATACCTTAAAATACGATAACACTTATGTTAGGCACGTATACAAGTATCCCAAAATTTCAAGTTCCCAAAATGAGTATAGAACACCTTATATTAATCAAGCAATGATGTATCGACGTGAAAATCATGGTCTAGTATCTTAGGGGTGTTACAACTCCCTCCCCCTTAAAGAAATTTTTTCTCAAAATTTACCTTAGAGTAGTCCCGAAACATGTGCGGATATTGAGTTCTCATGTGTCCTTTTCTCTCCCAGGTAGCTTCTTTTCAAGAATGGTTCTTCCAAGGTACCTTTACTAAGGGTATTCTCTTGTTCTTAAGCTACTTTACTTCCCAAACTTGAATTAGGATAGGTTCTTCATTATACGTCAAGTCAGGATTAACATCAATAGATACAACTAGAATAACATGAGATGGATCAGAAAGGTTCTTCTGTGCATAGAAAAATGGAAGACATTGTGGATCTTGTCTAACTCAAGTGGTAAAGCCAATTTATATACAACTAGTCCAACCCTTTCATTTATCTCATAAAGTCCAATAAATCGGGAACTAAAATTTCCTTTTTGGCTAAATCTCATAATCTTTTTCCATGGAGATACCTTTAAGAATACTTTATCTCCAACTTGATATTCAATGTCACACCTTTTAAGATAAGTGTATGACTTTTGTCTATCTAAATAAATCTTCAAATGATCCTTGATAGTGTTCACCTTTTCCTCGATTTGCTGCACCATTTCAGGACAAATAAGCTTTCTTGCACCAATTTCACTCAAACAAAGAGGGGTTCCATGTAAGGCTTCATAGGAAGACATTCCAATACTTCATTGGCAGATATTATTGTAAGCAAATTCTATCAAATCCATGCGTTTGTCCCAACAAACCTCAAACTCCATGATGCAAGCTCGAAGCATATCCTCTAAAATTTGTATCACTCTTTCTGATTGTCCATCTATCTGAGGATGTAACAAAGTAGTAAATTTAAACTAAGTACCCAAAGCTTCCTGCAAGTTGCCCCAAAATATAGATGTAAACCTTGGGTCTCGGTCACATACAATAGACACAGGGATCCCATATAGTCTTACAATCTCATTAATATACAACTAGGCTAAAAGCTAAAGTCAGTAATCCATTGTAATTGCTAATAAGTGAGCGCTCTTGGTTAGATTATCAACAATCACCCATATTGTATCATGATTTCTTTGACTGCGAGGAAGTCCAGAAACAAAGTCCATAGTTATTCTCTCCCATTTCCATTCCGCCATCTACAACAGTTGTAGTAAGACAACCTATACTTGATGTTCTGCCTTTAATTGTTGACAAACTAAATATTGCAAAATGAACTCCACAATGTCTCTCTTTATTCCATTTCACCAAATATTTTCTTTGATGGTCTGATACATCTTTCTACCTCCAGGATGCATTGCATATGGTGAAGTATGTCCTTCTTACAATATTTCTCTGCTCAATTTGTCATCATTAAGGACACATAACCTATTTATATAACGTAAGACACAATCCTTTGTTAATGTAAAATCATTTTTTCCCCATTTTGGACCTCTCTAGTAAATTTTACAAGTTTCTCATCTAACTTTTGTGCTTCCTTCACTTTTTCAAGTAATATTGGATTTACATGCAAATTAGCAATAACTGATCCATTTGAATCCGGTGGAAAACAAACATTCATGACTCTTAACTCAAGGAGCGATATCAAAGGACACAGAGAAATGATTGGGATAGGTTTTTGACTTAAGGCATCGACAACCACATTAGCTTTACATGGACGAGAATCAATCGTGCATTCATAATCCTTGATGAGCTCAAGCCATCTATGTTTTCTTAGGTTCGGATCCTTTTGAGTACCCAAGTACTTTAAACTCTTGTGATCAGTGAAGATATGACATTTCACTCCATACAAACAATGTCCCCATATTTTTAAAGTAAACACTATAACAGTAAGTTCAAGATCATGAGTAGGATAATTCAATTCATCCAGTTTTAATTTCCGAGAGGAATAATATATTTCCTTCCATTCTTGCAGCACAACGCATCCTAAACCATTATGAGAAGCATCACTGTACACTACATGTTATTTCCCTTCAATTTGTAGAGTAAGTATAGGTGCTTGAGTCTGCAAGGATTTGAGAGTTTCAAAGATCTTTTTGACATTTTTCATCCCAATTAAACTTTACTTCCTTCTGCAAGATCTTAGTTAGAGGCGAGGCAATAATGGAGAAGCCTTTCACAAATATTTTATAGTATCCTGCTAAGTCCAAGAAACTTTTCACCTCAATCAGACTTTTGGGAGGTCTCCATTCAAAAACAACATGCATCCTACTAGGATCCACCTTCACAACCTTCAATTGATACAACATGTCCCAGAAAAGACACCTTATCAACCCAAAGTTGACACTTAAAAAGTTTAGCATAAAGTTTTTTATCCTTTAAAATTTGCAAAATAATCCGTAGGTCTTTATCATGGTCAAAACTAATTCTGGAATATATTAAAATATCATCTATAAAAACAACACAACTTATAAAGTAAGTCTTGAATACTCAATTCATTAGATCCATCAACACCGTAGGAACATTTGTCAATTCAAATGACATCACAAAAAATTCATAATGACCATGTCGAGTTCTAAGAGCTTTTTTAGGAATATCATTCTCTCTAACATGTAGTTGGTGATATCCAGACCATAGATCAATCTTTCAGAATACTTTAGCACCCTTCAGTTGGTCAAACAAATCATCAATCCTTCATAGTGGATATCTATTCTTTATTGTTATTTTGTTCAATTGTCTATAGTCAATGCAAAGCCTAAGAATGTCATCTTTCTTCTTTACAAGTTAAATAGGGGCTCCTCCAGGAGAAACACCAGGTTGAATTAAAACTTCATCAAGAAGGTCTTGCAATTGAGATTTAAATTCTCTTATTCTGCTGGAGTCATTCTATAAGGAGTGATGGAAATAGGGGTAGATCCAGGAATAAGCTCGATTGGAAATTCAACCTCTTTATTCGGGGGCAATCCAGGAAGGTTTTCTGGGAAGACTTCTGGAAAATCACATACAACAACTATGTCCTTGATACAAGGACTCTCCAACTATGTATCAACTATGTGAGCAAGGTATGCCCACAACCTTAACGCATAAAAATTCTTGCAGAGGCCGCAAAAATAATACTATATGTCAATGATCTTTCACCTTGTAGGATGATATGTGAACATGTAGGATCTTTAAAAGTTTCATAATTTTACCTACAATATACGACTTCATGATATTTATAGAGCCGGTCCATCGCGATAATAAAATCAAAATCCTTGAAGGTTATTTCAATTAAATCAGCATGGAAGACTAGATTTTGAATCAAGAAGGAAAATCACGATAAATATGATTATACACAACCTGATGACGCAATGGACTTTCAACCAGCACATCATAATTAAGTCTCATGGATTTCACTTTTTTTTCAGGAAGGACAAGTGATTAACAAATATAGGAATGTGTAGAACTAGGATTAAATAATGTAAACACACACAATACAAATAAGTGATATTTAACAACAACCAGGTCTTGTCCGTCTTTATCATCCCTCTGCCTCATAGCATAAGCGTGTGCAATACCCCTTTGTCCACTAGCATGATTAGCTCAACTTGCACCTGTTGCTGGGTGTTTCTAGTCACCTTTACTAGTTTGAGGAGGATTAATAGGAGGCTTATGAACCGATACTTCTATTATAAAGGAAGGATCATTATTAGGATTAGGAAAGTCCTTCACTTTATGATCAAAGCTCCCACGATTAAAACATGAACAAGAGGCTCTCCTATAACTACCAAAATGATTCTTTTCAAATTGCGGATAAGTCAGAATCCGAGGCTTTCCTTGTCCATAATTTGGAGTGCTAGCTGTAGAAAAATCTGATTTGTTTTGCTTTTGTTGAGCTAGCCTATTATCACTACTAGCCTTAGAATTATCCAACTTTCCCTTTTTGATGGACCTCCAAAATCTGGTCAAGGCTTTCGGAACCCTGTTTTCATTTCTTCTAGCTTCTTCTTTATCAAGTCATTCCCAAGTAAAAGCAGCAGACACTAACTTACAGAAGTTCTCATGTTGCAGAATCGCCACATTCTTCCTAATGGAAACATTTAAACCATCTTCAAATTTCCTGCACTTATCTTTTTCCAATTTAATAATACCTCCAGCATACGAGAGAGCCTTAGTAACTTTTGTTCATATTCAGCAATAGGCATGCCTTTTTGCCTTAGATTAAAAAAATCTTTTTTCTTTGCATCACAATAAGCCGGTGGTACATACTTCAAGCGAAATTCCTTAGAAAATCATCCCACGTAAGAACGGGAGGTTTTACCTTGGCATTCAAAACCCTTACCAACCAATCATAAGCATCCTTTTGTAATATTGAAATAACATACTTAATTTTCGCAACATCTGAACACTCCAACTGCTCAAACACCATCTCATGCGATCTACCATTATTCAGCATCAGTAGCATCAACAGCGCATTCAAGCTCCACTCCACCCATTTTCCTCATTTTATAAAAGTTAATCCCATTGGAATCATGCATCAATTTAGCCATGTGGGGGAAGAAATGAGCCATTTGTTGAAAACTAGGATTTATGGCTTGTGTACTATGACTCATGTGGGAATGTGAACCAGCTTGTACACACTGATTGTTTCCCACTTCATACTCACGATTATAGGAACGTACTTATTTGAGATATGTTCTGCAAATCCTTAAATTGCATGAGGTTGGGTAACAGAGGCACCAAACCTTTACGAGTAGCTTCCATAGGTCGGTCAGAAGAAGTGACCATAACTTAATTCCTTCAAAAGGGAAGATCACAGTGCTTTAGGGACATGTACATGATGCATGTGCACTCTACATGCAATAAGGATATAGAAAACCATGTAAGTGAACATGAACTCTAAATAGAACCTTTTCGAAAGCAAACAACTATATAAGTAATTCATAGCAAAAATCCTAGAACCACAAGCCTGGGCTATGACACCAACACTTGTAGCACATTTTTCCAAGAGATACTAAACCCTTAGAAGAAACCTAATTTAATACATGCGATATTTAAAAGAGAATAACGAAGGCATACTGATTTTAATCTAGTGCCGGGATTAGGTTCATAACGAATAATTTAGTTAAGGATGTGCATATTGCCTCTTTTAAATATTTATTTGAGGTCAAAATTTTTGTGGCACAAAATTTTAACTAATGACAAAAAAGCCTCCCAAAATATGTTAAGCAAGAGCGACAAACATTCCATGCATATATTATCATCGCACTTAAGGAGAAATAACAATAATATTACCAACTTCCGAGTATAGAAATCAGTCGGTTCATGCTTCACACAGACATACAAAACATATAGCAAATTAGTATTTTACAAGACATGGGTTTATAAACCCCAAAAGGATAAAAACGTATAGTCATACTTATATTACAATCCATGGTGACATGACCAAATCAACCCTCATAATTTCATGTAAATATACAAAACATAGATCATGTACAAGTCCTAAGGTTTACAAAATATATGTATATATATATATATATATATATATATATATATATAATTTTGGGGTGGAAGCGGATTTTTATAGTGAAGAGAGAAAAGAGAGTGAAGAGGAGATTTGATTGGAAGTAGCTTGTTTATTACTGAGGGAGAAGCCTTCTATTTATACAATAATTTTACAAACTTGGCCAACAGAAAATGGCCGACATACTTTACACTTGGCCTTATATTATTTGGCCGACACAAAACGACAAAATACTTCCGACACTACTTTTTACGTATGGCCACTTTATCTTTGGCCAACACAAAACGATAAAAATACTTTAATAATGGCATTCATTTATGGCCGACACACTACTACACATACTATTTACACACTACTTTTACATTTTTAATCCAGTTGTACATCTGGAATATAATTATCTTCTCCTTCACACTTTGAACATAGATGATCGGGATAGTTTTGTCCTATTAATTTACAATATCTTGTCATCAAATAAGGAGAAATAAAAATTTTCCTAATTGCTCTTGTTATAGGTGTTTGCTATGGTTTTAATAGGCTTAATATCCACTGCCTTAGGTCTTCCATATCTGCTGCTCGGATTTCTCTGCAGTTGGAGTAGATGATTGTTTGATCTCTATTATAGTAACTCCATATTGCATTCTCGTTCAAATAGTTGTTTGCTATCTCATTCAATATAGTAGTTATTCCAATAGATCTCTTATTTGCGTAAAACTCTGGAATATCCACCTTTTGTATTTCCTCTTGTGTATCTATTTTTTCAGGGATTATCATTTCCCTTGTTAATCCAATCTTTATAGCTTGTATTGTAGGCTTGATCTCATCATATAGTATTTCTGTTGTAGCTGTATAGAACTTTATATAAAATAGAGTTCCTTTAGGAACTCTTTTGTATTGTAAAAATGCTTTATATAATTCTGATATCTTGGACACATCTTCTCCCGTTATTATATATACAGTACTCAATAATCCATAGTTGTAGCAGTTGCTACTAGGTTTGGATTTGTTTCGGGTTGTGCAATTAGCTTATTATAGCCTTGGAGATACTGGGTTATGTAGTCTTCATTTGGGTTTTTCGTATCTTTTGCTCTGGGGTTCCTGTTTAGAAATGTTTGTATTTTGTATATATTTTCTATATACATTCTAGTTATGTGGTTGTATGTCTCTTTCTGTGAATCTAAGCTGGCTTTATAGGTATTTATCTGTGGTGGTACAAATACGTCTTTTTGGGTATTTTGAGGAGTATATGGTTTAGAAAATAATTTATTCATGTTTGTATTTGTATATTTTACCTTAGTTTCCTCCTTTTTTGTAGGTTGTCCTACTGTAGATGTACTTCCTGTTGTAGCTGAGCTTCCTGCAGATGTAAATATTTTTTTTTTGGGTTTTTAAGTGTTTCCCATCGTCACTTTCTAGCTCCGCATTTTTTAAGTCATGCTGCTGACTTAGCTCCGCATATTTTGAGTTATGCTGCTGACTATTAACTTTTTCTTTTAATACTTGTACATCTGTTTCTATTTTCTCCATTTTTGGTAGAGATTTGTCATCATAGCTAATATTTCTTTCATTGTATCGTTCTCTTGAGAGGTAATCTGCAACAAGATTTTTGTTAGTTTTAATTACTTCAATTGTAAATGTAAAATTTAATATATTTAATACCAATCTCCTTATTTGTTTTGTTGTAACTGAATCTTCTACCTTTTTTGTTATCCACCATTTTACCTGTGTATTATCTCTTCTTACAATAAATTTATTGTAAACAATATATGGTTCAAATGCTAATAAACATTTATATAATGCAACTAATTCTTTCCTATTTATTTTCCATTTTATTTGTGCTTCTGTATAAGATCACGAATAATATCTACAATGGTGTTCAGTTTTTTCTTTTTCATATTTGTATTTTAAAACTCCTCCATAACTATGATCAATTGAATCTGTTTCAATAATATAAATAAATGATTTATTTTCATCAGGAAAGTAAAGTTTTGATTATTTTTTACATAAATTCTTAATATTTCCTATATGTTCTTTATCTTTAATGTCGAAATAATATTCAACATCTTTTCTAAGTTTTTTATGTAATGGTTTTAAATGCTCTGCTAATTTTGGTATATACTCTCTTACTTGATTTATTAATCCTAGAAAGGATTGTAATTTCTTTTTTGTATCTATATATTCATCAAGGGTGATTATTTTCTGTACTATGTGGTTTTGAATTTTTATTCCATTTCTATCTATTTGTATTCCTAGAAATTCTATCTGTGGTTTCATAATTTCTGCTTTCTTTTTACTTAAACTTATACCTGAATGTTTAATTATATGTATATATTTTTCTAATAACCTTATATGTTCATCTTGTGTTTAGAATATTTTAATGTATCATCTATATATACAACAATTTTCTAACTGGTTAAAATAGTTGTCCATAAAATGTTTATATCTACCTGGTGCATTTTTATATCCAAAAGGTAAACATTCCATTCATAGAAACCTTGTGGTACTGTAAATGCTGTTAGCTGTTTAGATTCTTCTTCTAGTTTTAAGTGATAAAATCCTGATTTACAGTCAAATTTACTAAAATAGTTATATCCTTGTATTTGTCTTATTTTTAGTATCTTATTCGGTATTTTGTAATTGTATGTTTTAGTTTTAGCATTTAGGTGTCGATAATCTATAACCATTCTACTTTTACCTCGTTTTTGTTCACTATGTTTATTTACTATAAATGCTGGACTTGTATCTTTACACTTGCTTTCTTGTATATAATTATTCTCTAATAGTTCATCTATATGTATTTTGAATTCGTTTTGAAATCATCAAAATTATATTTTAATGGTTTTTGTGTTATTATGCTGTTTTCTTCTATTTATTTAATTTATATTTTTGTCTTATGTTTTTCCCATCCTTGTAATGGATTTTCATTATAAAGTAATTCTAGTTGTTCATTAATTATTTTGACTTTATCTATTGTAAATATGATAATTTCTAATTGTGTTATTTTTTTTTTATTTATATTTTCCATTTCTTGGTTTATTTTTTCACTTCCTTTTATCCATTCTATAGGTTTACGTTGTTTGTTATTTACTCTTTTTGATCCTATCTTATTTCCGCATGGTGTAGTAAATCACCAATGTGTTTTTGTTATTATACGTGGGTAAAATTTATCTAGAATTGTCATTCCTAATAAAATATCTTTCGTTGTAAACTCAAAATTGTACATTTTTTCTATTGTTAGTATTTTATCCCATATTTTTATTTTTTATATTTTTTGCTTTATATGTAATCATACTTCCTTCATTATTAAATTTTGTTACTACCATAGGTGTTTTTAATTTTTCCCATTTATCTTCTGATAAACAATTATATTTACATATGTTTGCTTCTGCTCCTGAATCTATCATAGGGGTATAATATCTGTTGTGATAGCCTTCTACAATATTTTTTGCAAGTATATATATTTTCATTATTCATTTCGTCCATTTAATGATTATTTTCTTATTTTGACAAGTTATTGTTAGTTGTTCATTTTCTATATTGTATGGTTTAACTTTCTCTAACCATTTTATTCCTAATGTAATGTTCTGGTTTCCTTGATAAATTTTAAAAGGTATTATTATCGGTATTCCTCTTATAATTATTTCCTTTTTTGTTATTTATTCGTTCGTATTTACTATCTCGCTAGGTAGTTCGGGGCATAATTGTCCTGTTTTTATAATTTCTGTTTCTAATACTAATTCTCTTATTATGTAATTTTCTTCATTGTCCTGTATTTATTAAAATTTTATATCTTCTTTGGTCTACTATTCCTGTTATAAAATAATGATATGTTGTTATATCTTCTAATAAATTTTTTGGAATTTCATAGTTTCTTCAAGATGTACTCATTCTTGATGAGGTAGTTCTTGTTAGTGTATTTGGTATGTTTGAAGTACTTAATCTTTCTTTTACTATTTCTAAATCTTCTTCTATGTCAATTTCTTTATTACTATAGTCATTATTATCTATTATAGTAATTATTTTTTCAAAGGGATTTTCTACTTTTATTCTATCAATTTTATTTCTCGCTGTTACTTTGTGTTTTGTTGTTAATATATATAAGTTTTTACATCTTGCTGTAAATATTTTACTTCCTGGTGCTAGCTCTATTCCAGACATCTTCCAATACAAAACTAATGATTTATCTATATTTCTGTTTTTTAATGCTAGTGAGTAGTTGGCACTTATTATAAATTTAAATTTTTGGTATATTAAGTTTCCTTTTACTGCACTAATTACACTTTTCTCTATAGGGTGTATAATTCTATCATCTGATAAGTATATATCAATAGGTGTATCTATTTCTTCTCTAAAACAAGCTTTTATTAATATTTCTGTTCCTCCTAAATGTACATATTTTATAGGTGTTTTAGCTTTTATATCTTGAATTTCTTTATTTATTATTCGTTTACTTAGTATAGGTATTTTTGTTTTTCCTCTTTCTGACTAACAACATAGTATTCTTCTTTGTCTTTTAAACTAATTTCTTAAAGTAGGTATTTCAAGTACTTTTTCAACACTTAAATCTAATTCTTTTTCTTTTATTTGTTCAAAATTTGTATTATAAAATATAATTTTTTGTTCTGATAATTCTTCATTTTGATAATCTTCTTTAGATATTATTTTTATGTCTTCTTCAGTCATTATGTTTCATCTTCCAATTCATCATTATCTATATAAATATTTTCTTCTTCATTTTCAAATTTGATATCTGATACTTCATATATACTATCATTTTCACTTAATTCATAGTCTATATATTCTATTTGCATATATTCATCATTATCTATCATTATTTCTGCAATTTGTTTTCTTTTTGGATCTTTAGGTTACTTAAAGTCTCTAGCTAAATGTCCTAACTTTCCACAATTATAACAAGTACATTGTGATATTTTTCTTTTTGGTCTATATGGTCTTTTTATTTTATAATTTTTTACATAATATCTTTGTCTTGGTTTTTTATATTTATACCTTGTTTTAGTTTTTCTATAATTTTTATATTTTCTAGCTTTTTGCTTTTTATAGTATTTGTTTGTACATCCAATCTATGGTGCTGTTTTATTTTTATAACAGACTAAATATTTAATTAATACTTTTTTCATTTTTATTTTTTCTTTTTGTTTTTTACATAGTTGTAGAAACCATTGATGTAAAAATTTTATTCTAGTTGCTAAAGTATCAGTTAATCCTTCATCATTCCAATCTTTAATTATTTTTGTACTGAATGGTTCTGGAAATTTTGTAAAATATTGTTGTCTTATTTCTCTTGTTTCATTCATATTATATCTTGCTTTGTAATAATATTCTTTAAATGCACATGTGTATTCTTCTATGTAACACATTTTACATATTGCTAATTTTGTCATAAGTTGCTTATTTATTATTTTTTCTCTATTTTGTTCTCTTATATCTGTGGTCATACAACCAACTTCATTTCTTATTGCTAATTCATATTTATCTAATATATCTATATTTATTGTTGATGGAGATCCATCTATTTTTTAATCACTTCTAAGTGTTTCTAAACTTTCTGGGGGTAGATTTTCGATCCATAATTTTGTTGTTCCTACAAATGTTCTTTCTATATATTTCGGCGTTTCTCTATTTGTTATATTATCAATTAGTTGTTTAGATGTATTTCCAATCCATAGTAATATTGCTTTATTTATATTTGTAACACAATCTAAATCTAAAAAATTATATTGTTCAGCTATTGGCTTAGGTGTCCATTTTTTATTTAATCTGCTATTCCATATACCGTTTGTTCTATCTGATTGTTCATAATTTTTTGTATAATATGTTGGTGGTGTCCATTTAGGAGTAGTTCTAGGATTATTATCTGGGGTTTTAACTCCTGATGTGCTAGGTCGATTCATATCTCCTGTGTTTATTTCTAATTTTTTCGGTTTATTTACTTGTTCTAAAATTTATGTGTATGTTTCACTTATATGACTTATTTCTGAGTTTTGATCATTTATTGTATCCGATTCATTTTCATCTATTTCATTTATTTCAAGATTTTCATTTAATTTTTGTTTCATCTCATTTATTTCATTAGTTAATTCTAGCTCTTTATCTTTTTCTATCTGTTTCTCTTTTTGTTTAGTCTCATATAATAATTTTAACTTAGATAATTCTTTTTCTAATTCACATAGTCGTATATTTTTTATTTCTTCTAGATGTTGTACTTCTTGCTTTGCTTGCATTTTTATCTTTTCAATTTCTTTTGATTTATCTATTTCTTCATTTTCTTTTGTTATTCTTATCATAGCTGTTAGACTATCTTCTAATTTCACTGTTTTTTTTTCTGGCATTAAATATAAGTTATTTTCTATTTTTTTTTATATCTTCTTCCTAAATTTGAAAATATTATTTTTATTGTTAATCCATCTTGATTTTCATATGTCTTTTCGTCTACTGCAATTTCTTCTTTATTTATTATGATTTATAAATTATATTATGTTGTAACCTATATTCAAGGCAATCTATTTGTATTTCTAATATAAATATAACTTTTCTTTGTGCTAATATTGATTTTTTACATACTCCTGCCAACATGTTTTCTTTTAATCTTTCTTTCCTATGTTGTAGTTCTTGTCTTTTTTTTCATCTATTTTTTTCTAACAGTTGTTGCTTATATATTTCTTTGTTCATATCGTTTTTCAAATAATAAACATATTTATATTCTACTTTTGAAATTATGTTTACCAATTGATTTGTCTTATCATTACTTGTTTTAGTAAGTTGTGATAGTTCATATTTTATGTATAAAGGTTTTAACTTTTTCCATATCTTTTGTACTTTTATTTCTATCTTGGTTTTTGTTATTTTAGATAATTTACTTGATGTTGTATTATTTTTCATATTTCTAATAAAATATTTTTTCATAATATTCTTTTTTAAGTAGATCTAATCGTTATATATCATTTGCGTTGTTTGCAACATATTCTAGATAATCTAATCGTTATATATCATTTGCGTTGTTTGCAACATATTCTAGATATTCACTTTCTCGGGTTCTTAAGTACATATACAAATTTTCAACTAACAATTTTTCTTCTAGATCTATGTTTTCTTTAGTTTCTTCCAATATTGTAGGTACATATAATTTATCATTCATCTCTGAATATTTCTAGATCATCATATAAGTCTATGTCAAAATTATTATCATAAAAATCATCTTGTATATCTAATTCAGCCCTGCCTTGGGTTGCTATTTCTATTAATTCATATATTAATAATTTATTATAAATTGTTCTTTTTATATCAGTATTCAAACTTTTAAATATATAGAGTATTAATATTTTATAATTAACATCGTCATCTAATAGGTAGGAGTTCATTTTAGTCATATTTTCGCTAAAATTTTATTCCTTCCAACCTCTTAATAAATTATACTAATTTATTATGTAATAATAATGGTTTAATAACCATCTTTAGAAAGTTTGCTACAGAAATATTCTGCGAATAGGTATACCCAGACTATGCCATCCTAAGGTGGAAACCGATAGGCAAGAAGGCCGTTTAGGGGAGTATACAAAGTTGAGGCGCTGTTAGGGTAACTGATCAAAGAAGAAAACTGTAGTAGGGTGTTTGCCCGGGTTTTAATAGGCTTAATATCCACTGCCTTAGGTCTTCCATATCTACTGCTCGGATTTCTCTGCAGTTTGAGTAGATGATTGTTTGATCTCTATTATAGTAACTTCATATTGCATTTTCGTTCAAATAGTTGTTTGCTATCTTATTCAATATAGTAGCTATTCCAATAGTTCTCTTATTTGCGTAAAACTCTAGAATATCCACCTTTTGTATTTCCTCGTGTGTATCTATTTTTTCAGTGATTATCATTTCCCTAGTTAATCCAATACTTATAGCTTGTATTGTAGGCTTGATCTCATCATATAGTGTTTCTGCTGTAGCTGTATAGAACTTTATATAAAATAGAGTTCCTTTAGTAACTCTTTTGTATTGTAAAAATGCTGTATATAATTCTGATATCTTGGATACTTCCTCTCACGTTATTGTATATACAGTACTCAATAATCCATAGTTGTAGCAGGTTGCTACTAGGTTTGGATTTGTTCCGGGTTGTGCAATTAGCTTATTATAGCCTTATAGATACTGGGTTATGTAGTCTTCATTTGGGTTTTTCGTATCTTTTGCTCTGGGGTTCCTGTTTAGAAAAGTTTGTATTTTGTATATATTTTCTATGTACATTCTAGTTATTTGGTTGTATGTCTGTTTCTGCGAATCTAAGCTGGCTTTATAGGTATTTATCTGTGGTGGTACAAATACGTCTTTTTGGATTTTTTGAGGAGTATATGGTTTAGAAAATAATTTATTCATGTTTGTATTTCTATATTTTACCTTAGTTTCCTCTTTTTTTGTAGGTTGTCCTGCTGTAGATGTACTTCCTGGTGTAGCTGAGTTTCCTGCAGATGTATATATCTTTTTATTTTGGGTTTTTAAGTGTTTCCCATCGTCACTTTCTAGCTCCGCATTTTATAAGTCATGTTGCTGACTTAGCTCCGCATATTTTGAGTCATGCTGTTGACTATTAACTTTTTCTTTTAAAACTTGTACATCTGTTTCTATTTTCTCCAGCTTTTGGCAAAGATTTGTCATCATAGCTAATATTTCTTTCATTGTATCTTTCTCTTGAGAGGTAGTCTGCAACAAGATTTTTGTAAGTTTTAATTACTTTAATTGTAAATGTAAAATTAAATATATTTAATACCAATCTCCTTATTTCTTTTGTTGTAACTGAATCTTTTACCTTTTTAGTTATCCACCATTTTACTTGTATATTATCTGTTCTTACAATAAATTTATTGTAAACAATATATGGTTCATATGCTAATAAACATTTATATAATGCAAGTAATTCTTTCCTATTTATTTTCCCATTTTATTTGTGCTTCTGTATAAGATCCTAAATAATATCTACAATGGTGTTCTGTTTTTTCTTTTTCATATTTGTATTTTACAACTCCTCCATAACTATGATCACTTGAATATGTTTCAATAATATAATTAAATGATTTATTTTCATCAGGAAAGTAAAGTTTTGGTAATTTTTTTACATAAATTCTTAATATTTCTTATATGTTCTTTATCTTTATTGTCGAAATAGTAATCAACATCTTTTCTAAGTTTTTTACGTAATGGTTTTAAATGCTCTGCTAATTTTGGTATATAATCTCTTACTTGATTTATTAATCCTAGAAAGGATTATAATTTCTTTTTTGTATCTATATTTTCATCAAGGGTGATTATTTTTTGTACTATGTGATTTTGTATTTTTATTCCATTTCTATCTATTTGTATTCCTTGAGATTCTATATGTGGTTTCATAATTTCTGCTTTCTTTTTATTTAAACTTATACCTGAATGTTTAATTATATGTATAAATTTTTCTAATTACCTTATATGTTCATCTTGTTTTTAGATATAATAATATATCATCTATATATACAATACAATTTTCTAACTGGTTAAAATAGTTGTCCATAAAATGTAGATTTCTACCTGGTGCATTTTTATATCCAAAAGGTAAAACATTCCATTCATAGAAACCTTGCAGTATTGTTAATGCTGTTAGCTGTTTAGATTTTCTTCTTCTAGTTTTAGCTGAGCTTCCTGTAGATGTTATAAAATAATGATATGTTGTTATATCTTCGAATAAATTTTTTGGAATTTCATAGTTTCTTCTAGATGTACTCATTCTTGATGAGGTAGTTCTTGTTAGTGTATTTGGTATGCTTGAAGTACTTAATCATTCTTTTACTATTTCTAAATCTTCTTTTATGTCAATTTCTTTATAACTATAGCCATTATTATCTATTATAGTAATTATTTTTTCAAAGGGACTTTATACTTTTATTCTATCAATTTTATTTCTCGCTGTTACTTTGTGTTATTTTTGTCTTATGTTTTTCTCATCCTTGTAATGGATTTTCATTATAAAGTAATTCCATTTCTTGGTTTATTTTTTCACTTCCTTTTATCCATTCTATAGGTTTACATTGTTTGTTATTTACTCTTTTTGCTCCTATCTTATTTCCGCATGGTGTAGTAAACCACCAATGTGTTTTTGTTATTATATGTGGGTAAAATTTATCTAGAAATGACATTCCTAATAACATATCTTTCGTTGTAAACTCAAAATTGTACATTTCTTCTATTGTTAGTATTTTATCCCATATTTGTATTTTTATATTTTTTGCTTTATATGTAATCATACTTCCTTCATGCTTAGTGGTGTAAAAATTATAGATCTAGATATCTTAGATTTACCAAGTCATCATTCTCAAGTCAAGGTAGCATAATTGAAACATAATCAGTAAATCATGGAAACAATATACAAAGACTATCAAGTTTGATATTTAAAGCTCTAAATGTCAATAACGTTCATAGCACAATTTTCCAAGAGGTTCAATAACAAGACTCGCCCAATGTATACATCATGTCGTCACATCAAGCACGAGAAGGTATCAAGAAGGGTCAACATCCTATATTAATAAGGGTCAAAGCCCAATAAACAAGAGAACCAAAAACTATATTAAAAATGGCTTTTTAATTTGTACTTAAATTGGACAACTCCCATACTTGAGACGAAATAAAAAACCAAAGTCAAGATTGAAAGTGATCCGAATCAAGAGGCATGCCAATAGTAAAAAAGTCACAGCCAAAACAAGGACAAGGTTCCAACAAGAATGCCAAGTTATCAAACAGTCTGTACAAGAAGGCGAGTTACATAAGAGTCTTTAAAGTCTTAAATGACAACAACACGATAATGTCAAGTAACAAGAGGTAACCAAGGTAACAACATAAACTTTAAATATACAACATGTAAAAATAGTACAAGTACAAGTTTATACACAAACATCAACACTTTTGCAAAGAAACAGTCCAACAAGACTTCAAGAATTCAAATCGCAGACCAACAAACGAATGAAGGTCCTTAACTTGTTCATGAGTATATCCAACCTTTAAAATGTAATTAAATATCTTATTTAGTTCCTAGTATGTCAAAAATGTCTAAGTAAAACAGGATGACCATCACAAGTATGCTTAGCCTTTACAAATACGACTAATGCTCCTAGTATAATGATTTTGTCAAGCTTAATGTCTTATGTCGCAACTAAGATTTGAAAGAGAAAACGGCAAAACTGGACTTTATATCCTCCATAAAGGATGTAGATACATCTAGTAATCTTTCAAATAATCAATAATTACCTCAAAGTTTGTTGTGTACAAAAAGATATAGTCAAAACAGTAACAGTTGAACAGATAGAATTTCCAATTCCAGAAGCTGGACAGAGCATGTCCTATGTTGTGTACCATATTTTGAATCCATAACAACAAACTTGCATACGTGCACTACATCTTCTCGTGATGTAGGTTCAGATTTTCAGCATCCATATCATGCTTAGATCGGTTCCCGATCTCCAGTTTAGAAGAATCAGTGGTGAGTCCTCATTCTTCTAGAACAATAGTCATGAGTTTCTTTTCCGATATTTTTAGTCCTTTAGTTTTAGTTTTGCTAGACATAGTTGGGGCATGTCCAAGCATTTTTAGTTAGTTAGAGGCAATTTCCATACATGTTAGTTTTAGCTTAGTATTGAGTCAATATTCTTCTTTGTATTAAACTAATCAATTTCAAATATATAAGTTATATAATATGAGTATTCCTCATCTTTTCATTTTAAATATGTTTTAGCTTCCGCATTACTTTATTATCTTTTGTATGGTCAAGATCATGCCAGTAGGGTTAGCTTGGAATTACTTGTGGTACTAGGTCCCGTATCCATATCTCAGGGGTTGCTCGGGCTGTGAAACAGGTGTTTGAAGGTTTAAAAAAAGGTGTATACAATAGAATATTCTGTAAAATACAGGAAATATACAACTATATATAGTAATTCTATACGTTGTATTCATCATACCCAATAAGCCTCTGAAATTTTTTAGCAATGTATTATTATATAATGGGGACAGAGCCTATCTATTTCTAGAAGTCTATTATGTTAGTTTTTAAGACACGTTGAAGTTAGGCCAAAATCCCAAAGAACATCAGCAATTAAGCTCAAAAACTGGCCCAACGAACAGAAATCAAACTTGGGACCAAAATCTCATTCATTTTTCCACTAATTTATTTATTTCGAGAGAAATTTTAAAAATGTCAATATTTTGATATTTAATATGATCCCTTCTCCATAATTTAAATATTTATTTAAAATGTCAATATTTTAGTTTGTTATGTATATAATTTATGTATCGTCTTATTTATTTGATTTGCAAGATTACAATTATTTGATAATAGAAAGGAGAAAATCAGGGGAGATTATATTTTTAAAAAAGGAAAACATCACTTGAGAATCTCACAAGTTAAATTTTAAAGAAATCAATTTCTTTTTATTATGTTTTCATCATAATTGTATATCAATGACTTTTACATTTTATGTGACAACTGTTATGCCGTAATTTTACTATATTTAGAAAAAAACACTTTTTGAAATGTTCTAAGTATAAAATAATTTGAGAAAAATAATTAGAAGAAATTTCCACTTAAATTTTTAAAGAAATTAAGAAAACTTATTTTTTTATAAAAAAATTAACATAATAGATCGTTAATTTAGGGGAAATGGAGGTTTTTATTTATGCATTAAGTGGGTTTTTGAGACATTTGAAGAGCGTGCTAACACACGATTATCCTACGACTTGAATAACATATTTTCACTATTTTTTAGGAAAATGGTTTAACATAAAAATATAATAATCAACAATCAATATTCAATTAACTTAAAGAAAATAATGAATTTAAGAATAATTTCAATTTTTCAAGAAAAGAGGCCATTAATTAAAACATTTGAATTAAATTGCAAATGATGAGAATTTTTACAAAATTAGCTTGATTATAATTTATTTGACTCATCTAAAATAATAATTTGAACCAATTTAGTTGATAAACCAGGATTTCATTTTAAACTAACTAAGAATAAATGAATGTTTTAAATAAAAATATGTAAGTATATAACGAATAAATAGTTGATGAAATAAATTTTATCAAAGTAAAACAACACAAAGAAAACAGTTTGGGAATTTAATTAAGCAAATTAGCAATTCTAAAGTTACAGTTTATAAACAACAAACAATAAATAATCACGACTAAATAATTTAATAGTTAGGGAAATATTGAATTTAGGTCTTTCTTGGGCAAAATTCGCTGCTACTTTTGGGGTTATAAACCTATTCCTACTTTTCTATAAACCTGATGTATATTAGTGTATATCAGATGTATACATCCTATTTTTCTGCTTTTCGGAACCTGTACATCAACTCAAATGACTTGTTCTTCGATTTCTCAAGATTTGCTGACTCGATAAAAGAATTTTGAACCTTTACATCCCTCTGAAAATCTGAAGGGTTGAAAGAAGGGAGCCCATGGGACTCATCCGAGGAAGTTCATGCACAAAAAATGATAGGAATAAGGAGGATTTCCAAAATTTGCTTATAACTACTAAAAAATGTGAAATGTCATAAAGCTTTAACACAGTCATAACTGAGAAAACAAATTAGTAAATATCAATCCCAAATGGGTTGTTTCACAGATACTACAATCTTATCTTAAAGTAAAGAAGCTAGATTTGATATATAGGAACGGACACAAGAGTCATTAAGAGAAATTAAATAGCTCAAAAGGATGAAGAACCAATAATCTAAAGAAAGCATATTTTTAATAAACTAAACAAACTTGGGGGAATGAGAGCATATATAATGACTATTTTAGATATTCAAGCAGATAAGACAAACTTTCATTAGCTATTATACATACATGGAGATAAATTTTTGCACAAGCTATGGATAAATACTACCATTATGCTAAAGAATCTCTCTCTGGACAACAACAATTAGACTAATTTAATCTGAATGCTAAAATTAATTTTACCATGTAATTTTAAGAAAATTGGTATACACTTAATTCGTTAACATAAGAAAATAACCTCATGATTTAGCCAAGGAAGACAAACTATAGAACATACAACATATTCACTTATACTAGTATTCGTGCCCGCGCGTTGCACGAATTATTTTTAAATTTTGTGCAATATCAATTGAATATTATATATAATTAAATAAATTTTGAATTTGAATTTTATATGATTTTTACTCAATTTTTAATATTTTGGTCTATTTCTTTTCTTTAATACAATACAATTAATTTTTCTACTAAATTGTCATTTATTTTAGACATCTATTAGATTGTAGCTGAATAACATTAAAACTCTATCTCAGTTTAAAGATATATAAATCAATTTAACCCGTTTGGGACATAAAACTGGCGTTGCAATTGTTATAAAAAGTAGTTTCTATTTTGATATAAAATAGAGTTTTCAAAAGCGTTTTAACTTTTTAGTGGTATTGTAAGTTTTTTATTTTTCTTACCCTTAATAGGACCTGTCACCCCTTTCGCTTCCTTGGTGACTCGAACTCGCAATCTTTGGGTTATAAGCAAGGAGAACTTACCATCAAAGCAACTCCCACTCGTCGTGGTATCGTAAGTTAATTTTGAGTTTGCGATGTTTTATATTAATTTATTAAATTTTGATTTTGAATTTCCGGTTTACAAATTTAAATACTTTGCCCTTATGAAATTTTTAGTAGAAGAAACAAGTATCATCAAATAAAAATAACTATAACTAGAAAAGTATGGCACAAATTTCAGTTATTCCAATATCCATATTTTTCCAGAATCTTGTAAACTCTTCTTCTTTTTTTTTTTACTTTGAAAGTTATTAACAATTTTCTATGCATAATTTAAATAAATACAATGCATTTATTTTTTAGTTTAGCTAGTTGATATAAAAATTTGATTAATTCCAAAATTAAAAGGAAGTAGAGAAGTCCTAAACATACATTGGTTTATGGTTCCAGGTTTTTAGGATTCCAACATAAAACAATAAAAATAGGTTTTGTATTTAAAAAACTATATTTTTAAATAGTTTTGAAGCATTGCAAAGTATTCGCATTGTTTTAAAATGTAATAAAACAACATAACATAAATTGAAATATAATGAATATTTTTTTTACCTGTGGAGTCATGATATTTCACAAATATGTTATTATTGTTGTCAATAGATTTAAATTTGTACATATATGAGATTGGGAAAAACTCATGAAGGCCCTCAACTAATTAATAATGCCACCACTCCTCTACCTTTGATCATAGTAATAGTTGATGAGTTCACAATTTGGACTCATTTAGGACTTTAGTTTAATTGATTTAGTGTCCTTTAATTCATATTTTTTCCCTATAACTGATAAAATCCTTGATTTTCAAGGATTTGAAGTGAGGAACAAAGCATGGACCCTAAGGAACCAAAAAGGAATAAGGCGACTCAAAGAATAAAGAAAAAAGGCCTGAGGATCGCCTATCTTATTAGGTGTGTTGTCGAATGGCCTTGATCTTGCCTTATGTTTTAGTGTTCTATTCCCTAAAGGAGAAAATCAAGTCGCTGATCTAAACGTGCAGTCAACTTGTCGCCGAACGGGTCCGCGATGCAGTGTTATCTCACCCGAAGTTACAGAACGTCAAAGATGTTGAAGGCAAAAGCAAAATGACGAATCAAATGAAAAAGGGCAGATATCTGAGTGTATCGGCTATCCCGATTTATTGCGTCAACTGATCCTTCACAACAAAATCTATAACAACTATAAATACCTTCTTAAATTCTTAGTTTACTACCTCAACATTATCATACTCACTTGCTTAGTAAACCTAATAGGCTCTTACAAACATCGTACCTCGTTGGTTATTGAGGAAAATCTTGTATGCATGTCATGAAAAGTTCTGCCTCCTTCATTGTGATGTTCTCATTTTGGGTGGTCATCATATCCACATTCTATTACTTTACATGCTCTATGCCGTCATTTGTTATCCTTAGACAATCCCAGATTTCCTTTGTAAACTCACACAAAGATATGCGATTGTATTCTTCAGCGTTGATACCACACACTAAAAGCTTCTTAGCTCTGTAACTTTTATCGATCTTCTTACTATTTGCCTCATTGTATTGTTGGGGAGTGTTTGGAATGACTCTTGTGATTTCACCATCTTTTACTTCAATGGTTAAAGGATGGGTCCATCTAGCACTATATCCTACAACTCGTTGTCTTCAGCCATTAGATAGTCGTGAATCCTTTTTTTCCACCACCTATAGAACTGACCATTAAATAGAAAACGTCTTATTGATGATTGTCCTTCCTCTAGGTTCAACGCATCTGACTGACGTGTCTATAACAACTGTTGATGAAGAAAGAAATTGGCGAATGAAACATGTCAAAGGAACAAGTCAAAAAAAGCTGACTGACGAGTTTACAACACTGCTTAGAATTCAAGTCACACTAGGATTAGACTATTATATCGACTAGGTTGGTACTTATTGTACCAGTTGAAGTCGATATGGATTATATTACGACAAGTATTACTATTAGACTTATAGTACAATTAGGATTTATATTATTTATAATTGCATTAGTATTATTATAGTATTAGTAATAGGTATTGTAGTAGGACTCTAAATATAGTTAGCTTAGGACTCTAAAATTTTCTCCTATATAAGTAGCTTGTAACTCAACATTATTTTTATCAATATAATCAATACTATCCTTGATTTCTTTAATCCTAGACATGAGATTTGTACATTGTATCAGATCTTAAAGCTTTTCTGCACTCTTAATGATAAAAAAAACCAGATGTTGCAATGACCACTTATACGAATACCATGTCAACCTCCTCACTTCACCAAATAATTGTTGGTTGCTCCATTTAATCTAAGACAACAAAATACCTCTTAAAGAGGACATACATATCCCAATTGATTCATATCACAGAGAATGAACCAAGTAAAAGTAGTTTTTCCACTGGATAGACTTCTGGGGAAGTTGTAGAGGTTGAGAAGGAAGCAAAAGATATCGACACTATTGATGATTGGAAGGATAAAGTTGTGTTTCTAGGAGTTGGATATCAAATACTTTGACCAAAGAATGCACATAATTAATTATGGGCTGCTCAATTGCCAATAAGAGATGGGAATGATTAAAAAAAACTTATATTCAAGGAACAAAAGCAAATAATTTTGCTATAAGCTTAGGTAAGGCATCATATCCACACTTAATCAATTTGTTAATGCTCTCATAGATTTTGATATAAGGGACGAGAAAGAAGAGGTACCAAAACAAAACTATAACATGGTATTATCTGCTGAAAAAGGCAGGGGAAGAGGAAACAACATCATAAACATACTGAAACATTGACAAAACAAGTCTTTGTAGGGTATTCAAAGTTTTTTTTCTGGATATTCCGAAAAAACAACATCAACATGCCGAAGCATTGAAAAACACAAGTTTTTTTGGTGTATTTAAACAAAAATTTTGCGGGATATTCAAACCAAGCTAGGATTAACCGTTCCTCTACTCACTAGCATGAGGGGAAGTGTTGAAGAAGAAGGTAGCTGACGATTGGAACATGTCAAAGAAAAAAGTCCCAATGCAGCTACCTGACGTGTCTACAACAAGTGTTGATAAAGCTGACGATTGGAACATGTCAAAGCAACATGTTCAACGAAGTTGACTGACGAGTTTATAGCATTTTCTAGAATTTGAGTTACACTAGCATTAGACTATTATATCGACTAGACTCCTACTTATTGTACTAGTTGAAGTCTATTAGGATTATATTACAACTAGGATTCGATTACAATTAGATTCATAGTACAACTAGGATTTAGATTATTTATAATTGTATTATTACTAATATAATAGTAATAGGTATTGTAGTAGGACTCTAAGTATAGTTAACTTAGGACTCTATAATTCTCTCATGTATAAGGAGTTTATAACTCAAATTTTTTTTTCCAACAAAATCAATCATTGATTTCTCTAATCTTAGACATGAGATTTCTACATGGGTTTCTACATGGTATCAGAGTTTAAAGTTTTTTCGCGCGGTAAGTATTACTAAAACAAGAACGAAAAAAAACACATGTTGCAGTAACCACTTCTAGCAAAACCATGTAAACATCCTCACTGCACAAAATAATTGTTGCTTTCTCCATTAAAACAAGTCACCAAACTACCTCATACAGAGGACACACATATCCCAATTGATTCATATCATACAGAAGTAACACCATAAATGTAGTTGTTCCATGGGACATGTTGGGAAAATTGTTGCGATTGAGAAGGATGCAAAAGATAGTGACATCATTGATTATTGAAAGGAGAAAAAATGTGTTACTAAGGAGTTAGATCTAAAACACGTTGACCGAAGAAAGCACACAATTAATTGTGGGTTGCTCAACTGCCAATGATATGTGGGAATGTTTAGAAAAGGCTTATATTAAGGTAATTAAATCAATTAATTTTGCTAGAAGCTTAGGTAAGACATCATATCCACTCTTAATCAATTTGTTAATACTCTCATAGGATTTGATATAAGGGAAGAGAAAGAAGAGGTACCAAAACAAAACCATAACGTAGTATTATCTGCCCAAAAATGCAGGAAAAGAGGAAGCAATAACATCAACATACTGAAGCATTGACAAAACAAGTCTTTGCTGGGCATTAAAATTTTTTTATGGATATTCGAAAACAACAATATCAACATACTAAAGTATTGACAAAACATGTTTTGCTGGGTATTCAATTTTTTTTTACTGGATATTGAAAGCAAACTAGGAGTATTTGTTCCTCTACTCACTAGGTTTAGGGGAATCGTTGAACAAGAAGGAAGTAGACGATTGGAACATTTCAAAGGAACAGTTCCATGCAGCTGACTGATACGTCTACAAAAAGTGTTTACGAAGAAAGAAGATGATAAGTGAATATGTCAAAGGAACAGGTCCAACAAAGCTGTAGAATTTGAGTCACACTAGGATTAGACTATTACATTGACTAGTGTGCTACTTATTGTACTAGTTGAAGTCGATTAGGATTATATTAGGATTAGGATTAGATTACTATTGGAATTAGAGTACAACTAGGATTTAGATTATTTATAATTGAATTATTATTATTATAGTAGTAATAGGTATTGTAGTATGACTCTAATTATAGTTAACATAGAACTCTATAATTCTCTCTTATATGAGGAGTGTGTAACTCAACATTATTTTTATCAATACAATCAATCAATAATTGATTTCTGTAATCTTAGACATGAGATTTCTACATGCTATCATAACTTATTGCTTTTATGCACTCTGAGTATTGATAAAAAGAAAGAATGAAATGAAAACCACATGTTGCAATGACAACTACTACCAAAACCATGTCAACCTCCTTACTTCACCCAATAATTACCGCTTTATCCATTAATTCTAAGTCAACAAACTAAATCATAATGAGGAAACACATATCCCAATTGATTCATATAACATAAAATGAACCAAGTAAAAATAGTTGTTCCACTGGATAGAGTGTTCAAAAAATTGTAGCGGTTGAGAAGGACGTAAAAATAGAGGCATCAATGATGATTGGAAGGAGAAAGATGTGTTACTAAGGTGTTGGATCTCAAACACCTTGAACTAAGAAAGCTTACAATTGATTGGGGGCTGCTCAACTTCCAAGTAGATGTGGGAATTCATGAAAAAACATTATATTCAAGGAGCAAAAGCAATTAAGTTTGCTAGAAACTTAGTAAGACACCAAATTCACCCTTGATCAAAATTTTTATGCCCTCACGCTCTTTGATATAAGGGAAGAGAAAGAAGAGGTACCAAAACAAAATCATGACATGGTATTATCTTCCCAAAAAGGTAGGAGAAGAGGAAACAACAACATCAATATATCGAAGCATTGACAAAACAAGTCATTTCTGCGAATTCAAAGTTTTTATTTTATGCAAAATATTCGGAAACAAAAACATCAACATACCGAAGCATTGACAAAAAAAGTTTTTGCTGGGTATTCAATGTTTTTATTTGCTGGATATTCAAGGCAAGTTATGAGTAATTGTTCTTCTACTCACTAGCTTGAGCAGAAGTGTTGAAGAAGAAGGAAGCTGAAGATTGGAACATGTCAAAGGAACGGGTCGAACACTTCTAACTAACGTGTCTACAACAAGTGTAGAAGAATAAGTAAGATGACCATGGGATAATGTAAAAGGAACAGATCCACCGAAGCTGACTGGCGAGTTTACAACACTGTTGTAGAATTTGTGTCACACTAGGATTAGATTATTATATCGACTAGGTTGTTACTTATTGTACTAGTTGAGGTTAATTAGGATTTTATTAAGACTAGGATTAGATTAATATTAGATTATAATACAACTGGAATTTAAATTATTTATAATTGCATTATAATTATTATTATAGTAGTTATATGTATTGTAGTAGGACTCTAAGTATAGTTAACTTAGGACAATATAATTCTCTTTATATAAGGAACTTGTAACTCAATATTGTTTATGTCAATACAATCAATAAATCCTTGATTTCTCTAATCCTAGACGTGAGATTTCTACATGATCTACCTTATCGTAGATAGCAAGTTTGTAAGCCCAGTACAATGTGTACCAAAAAAAGGAGGCATCACGGACGTACCTAATTAAAAAAAAGAGCTTGTCTCTATGAGACCATTGACCGGGTGGAGAGTTTGCATGGATTGCAGAATGCTATACTTATGGAATGAAGAAGACCACTTTTCCATGCCTTATATGAATCAAATGCTTAATCGACTTTCTTAGAGGAGAAGTGTTGACACCCAATTTTGGCATAGCATTTTCAAAAATCATAAATTTTTAAGTTTATTTATTTAATTTTTCAAAATATATATTTTATATAATTTAAAATCAGTTTGTCGATAACTATCCTTATTTGTCAAAATGTAGAATTTTTTATTAGTTAATCTTAATTACATTTTTTTCAAAACCGATTGAATACATACAAATATTTGTTTTTGTTTTTATTTTGATTAAATCATTATTGTTGCTAAATTCATGTCATTAGTCACATTTACTATACAAATATTTTTAGTCATTTTATTCGTTATATTTGTTTTTATATTTTAGACAATCTAAAAAAATCATTTAAATATTACGAGTGAAGTTTTGTATACGGAGATTGATTAAGAATTTTGGGCCACAAATCCAAGCCCACAAATTTGGACACATTGCATTTTTTTCTATTTAAATTTAGATTAGATAAAAAATGGGGGGGGGGGGGTGGGTGGTAAATTTATTTTTAGGGTTGTATATTTTCAGATCTTTATTCACATAAGGATTTCACTAGTCAATAGTTTTCTGGCTGCTACCACCCCGAAATCCGGCAACCCAAAACGCCCATCATTTTCTCTTTTTTCTTGGGTAAAATCCAACCAGATTAAACTCCAGAACCCTTCTCCCATTTTTCATTTTTTTCAGGTGAGCAACCACCACCCTGTAACGAGCTCTAAGCTCTGTTTTCTGGCCAACAACTTCAAATCCTAACGCCAGTGACCAGACCCAATAGCCTTCTCCATTTTCCATTATTTTTGGAACAGAATAGCAAGTCCAAACCCACCTACAAATAGACCCAAACATACCCCATTTCCCCTTATTCTCCGACCAAAACATAACCGAAAACACCCACCAAACAACCACCATTTTCCATCTTCTTTCTCCGGCGAATAGCACACCAAATACCCACAAAAACATATCACAAACCTAGCCTTGAAACAACCTCCAAAGACACCAGAAAACTACACTAAAGCAGCAGCAGCGCCAGCCCGTTCCCCTTTACCCCTTCACAATTTTTCTTTTTATTTCAAGTGTTTTTTGCTCAAAATCAACAAGCTCCAGTTAGTTCAAAGCTCAAAAACGTTTGTCGCTTTGTGTATGCTCTGGTGATAGGCAAATTTAGGCTATTTTTTTATTATTATTGTATTTTATTATTTGTGTATATTGCATGCATACTAAACTTGTTTATAGTTAGTTTTATTTCTTCCTCTATTTGAAAAAAATGAATTTAGTCGAGACCCACATTTGTGGATTTCAAAGGTTGCCTAACACCTTTCCTTCGGAATCACTTGAACCTCTTACCTAGAGCTAATGGTTTTGTAGATCACTTTAATTTAGTTTCATAGTTTTTCTAAAACTAGGTGGCGACTCCTTTTAAAATTCTTGAAAATCGAATCAATTCATTATTTTCCGAATCAGCAGGACGTTTCGTCCTATTTTAATAGAGTAGGGATGTAAATAGGTGGTATTGTTTCTATGATGGGTACTCAGGAACATTTACGTGCCCATAGGATACTTTTTCCTTCAATCTCGTGCCTTTTGGGTTATGTAATTCCCCTGCCACATTTCAACAATGCATGCTTTCCTTCTTCGCCCACATGTTAGAGTATTCAATGGGTGTATATGTAGGTGACTTCTCGGTTGTGGGTGACACCTTCCAAGAGTATTAAGAACACTTAAGGCAAGAGCTACAAAGATGTGTGGAGACAAATTTGGTCCTATATTAGGAAAATATCACTTCATGGTTAAAGAAGATGCAATGCTTGGGCATAAAGTTTTGCAAAAAGGACAGGAGGTTGAAAAAGCAAGGATTGAAGTGATTGATAAATTTCCACCTCCATTTCTTGTGAAAGGAGTTAGTAGTTTCTTCGAGCATGCTGATTTCAACCAGAGGTTCATCAAAGACTTTCCAAGATTGAACATCCCTTGTGCAAACTCTTAGAGAAGGAGGTGAAGTTCCACTTTGATGACGCTTGCATGATATCTTTCAAGTTTCTTAAAGATAAATTGGTGTCAACCCAGATCAATATCAACCCCGATTGGTTTGAATCTGTTGAGGTAATGTTAGACGCAAGCGGCACAACATTGGGTGTTGTGTTGAGGCAAAAACGCAACATGCTCTTCCATCCCATTTACTATTCAAGAAAAACTGGGGAAATGCTCAATATAACAATAAAGTTACCAAATAAGAGTAACTTGCGGTAGTATATGCTTTCAAAAAAAATTGGGCATACTTATTTGATATTAAAGTGATTGTCCACACTAATCATGCTACCCTACCTACCTGATGGCAAAGAAGGATGCCAAAATGCATTTGATAAGATGGGTGTTGTTATTGTAAGATTTTACTTTGAGGTCAAAGAAAAAATTAGTTGGAATGTTCGGCGGGAGACCTTAGTAATCAGGTGAATCCTTGATTGCTTAGGCGACCCAACTTTATCCACCCTCCTACTTTCACACTGGCAGTATACTTGAGTAATTGATTTGGCGGTATTTTATAGCTCTTTTACGAGTCACCAACTACTGGAGCATTAAGCAACTGACTCGTTATGTCAACGATTGGGTGTTTAGTGAAGACTCTTTACCACCTCTATATGCACATTTACGTATTTAATTTATATTTAACAACCTTTTTTTATTATATTAGTTCTTATCATTGCTTTCTGTGGGGAGGGTGGCAGTTGACTATAGTGTGGAAAGTTCTTGAAAAGTGGAGTTGGGCGATCCGAATGTCCGATTGGTGAGTTTCCAAAGAAGTCGGTGACCGGACTCGAACCGTCGTTTGATCAAACCCAATTTGGATTTGGGTTTTGTAACACTCAGCGAGCCTATGAATTATATGTAAATCGCCAACCTGGTCATCAATCCTGATCTTGTCCGCCATCTAGATCTTTATATTAACTAAAGGTCCTGCTAAACTCAGCGATGTAGGTGACAACTTGGCATATTTCCAGGTGGAGCAATGAGTGTAATAATGTCATTGGATTGCGAAAACTTGAAGTTTTTTCAAAGGCCAAAATTTTGAAATTTTCAAATATATCACTTCCCCTCATTTTCTAACCTTCCCAAACTCACATCCGTACTTTAATGTATAGATTTCATGCATTCTAGAGCATACGAGTTGTTATATTTGTTCTCGGGTTTTGATTACATTGTCTCCTATCATCTAAATAGCATCTTAATCGACATTTAAGGTTGGTTTCCAAGCCCTAATTTATTCTTGAGTATCGTAGTTTTATTAAAATGATTTTATCTAATGGTCATAAGTCGAATATCTTTGATAATATTAGAATATTGGATTACCTCTTGTAAATTTGATAATTTTTTCTTCGATGCCTTTGATTGTTGATTACCGAATTTTTGCGTTAAAATGGATGGAATCGTGAGGGGTTGTGCTTGGGTGTTATTGGCCCTTCTTGAATCTAAGAAGTGCATGTTTTTATTTTATTTTTGGGTGTTTCAAGGTTGAATTCGATAAGTAGGGTTGAAAGTAGTCATATTGGTTTTTTTGGCAAGCTTGGTCGAGCAGCCGAACCACTTGGTAGTTCGCCGAAGTTCTCCATCTAGCTTTTAATTTCATGCTATTTTTGTTAGTTGACTCTATAACTTTTTGCAGAAGTTTGATGTCGCCGAAGGGACTCAACGACTCGCTGAAACTCTTTTTAATCACCCATTGTCTATGCTCCTACATCTTGTTTGCGCTAAGATCATCACCGGAGTAATCCTTTCTCGCCAATGCCATTTGGCTACTCGCCAACCGTTTAGGAAAATCTCACATGTTTTTTTATGTTCTTGTCTAAATATTTTTTAACTTTTTCTCTATGCTTTGCAGAAAAGGATAGACAAAAAGTAGTTAGGAGAATTATGATACGTTGACATATAAGAGCACAACATTTCAAATGAATGAACGAAGGTCAAATCCTACCAAGAAGGGAAGACAAAAACCTCCACCTAAAAACAAAGGCAAGAGCAAGAGGTCTAGCTCTAAAACTAAGACTACTTATCGCGCCTCCTCTATTCCTTCATAGGACGAGGGACTTTATGAATCTATAGAGACCTTGCCATAAGATAGACCTTGATTGATGCTAAAAAAACTATTGTTCCTTGTGAGGTGACCCTAGGCATTGATGCCCAACTCCAGACAGATAGAACAAATGAGTAGACATGATCCCCCATTTAACACCCTTTCTGTCTTACTTCACTTTGAATTTTGGATATTTTATCTTTCATTTGCATTTGATGAGAAACGATTTTTGATTTATGGTGGGGTGAGTCCCAACTTTTGTGGTAATATTGATGTTTAATGTTTTGTTTATATATTTGGCTTGTGAGCTTTACTTGTGTTTTAGTAGCATTTTGCTGATGTTTGAGCTTGTTGATCTGCATTAAAATTGTAAATGATTTTCGACCCTTCAAAAAAAAACTTTCCTCTTCTTGTTCGTGCTGAATGTGGTTGTTCTCTTGCAGTTTATATCAATACCGATGACTTAAATAATGCTAATAATTGAAAAAATACGAATGTGCGGCTACAATGAAGCCAAATTAAGTTGCACAAACAATATTTGAACTCTTAGCATCTCATTGTGACTAGCCAAGTATTGACTTCACTCAATTTATGATGAACATTGCGCACTAGTGAAAGTGTGGAGTCTTGTTTGACTTTAGTTTCAATGCCATGTGTGATGAGCTTACCATTAACTGCACATGATGACACCTAGAATTTTCCCTATAGGTCGGATTGAATACGTGATGCAATCTCTTGATATGATACTAGGAAACTTTGAAGAGTGTGAAAAAATTTGACATATACCTCTTTTGTGACCAACCTTGTGAGTGTGTAATCCATGCTTATACACCCCTTGAGACTTTACCTTTTCTTAGAGAAAAAGCTGATAAAACTATAACCTTTATTTGTCCTTTACACATAATCCTCCTGTAGTTGTGGTTAGTTTAAATAACCAACTTAGGCCAAAATCCTAAGTTCGAGGTCTGGTGAAAGGAGAAGGTACTTCAAGAAGTGCAAAAAAATCCCCTTTAATCCATGCATTTGATAAAAATGGAACCACTCCATATAAAAAAAAGGGAGAACGGAAAGAAAAGAAAAAGAAAAAGACATCAAAAGTTCCAGAATAATGTTGGAAAATATTTTTAAAAATGGGCTTTCCCACAGTCCATGGAACATGAATAGTGGTGACTTGTTAGTACGACCGAAAATGATGAATAAAATTGAATAGAGTGTAGTTCACACCACATTTCATGAGGATAGAAGTCATTGAGCCTAAATGACTATACTTTTACACTCAGCTCTGTTTAAAGCCTTAAAATAACCTTTGAAATCTTGAGTGAGCTGAAACAAAGGGTGATTGAAAAATACAGACAAACCTATGGGTGAATGATGCATTGTGTTCATCATTGTGAGTATGAGCTTTGAAATTGATTTCAAAGATTATATTGTGTACCATTGTGTGTGAATATGAAATCATTCTCTGTGTGAGGGCATTTTAACACTTTTCTAGTTCTTGAACTAGCATTTGAAGCAAATATAGTGAGCTTGAAATTCTTTGGTAATTGTAAATCACAACTTAAATCTTTGAGTGCGCAATTGATCCTTGCATAAGTAAGTTGAGTATTTTTGTGTGCATTCATGATTTAATCCTGTGTAGCATTTTTTGAGACATCCTTGTAGTACAGATGAACTTAGGTTTTTCTTGAGGACAAACTAATGCTTAAGTTGGGGGTATTGATGAGTCCACAATTTGTACTTATATAGGGATTTAGTTTAATAGATTTAGTGTCCTTCGATAAATATTTTTTCCTTATGATTGATACAAATCCTTGAGTTCAAGGACTTGAAGTAAGGAACAAAGCATGGTACTAAGGAGCTAAAAAGGAACAAGGCAGCTGAAAGAACGAAGAAAAAAATCCTGAGGATTGCCTAACCTTTAGGCGTGTCGCCAGATGGACTTTCTCTGACCTTTTATTTCAGTGTGCTAATCCGGTAAGGAGAAAATTAAGTCGGCGATCGAAAGGAGCAGTCGACGTGTCGCCAAATTGTTCACCAATGTAGTGTTATCTCGCCCAAAGTTACAAAACGTCAAAGATGTTGAAGGCAAAATTAAAATGACTAGTCAAATTATAAAGGGTGGATTGATGAGTAGATTACGATCCCGATTTATTGCGCCGACTGACCCTTCGCATCAAAATTTTTGACAACTAGAAATATCTTTTAAAATTCCTAGTTTACTATCTAGACATTGTGTAGTTAGATTAAGAATTATCATTCTGGTTTTGAACATTGTCTCATGTTTGGAGACATTTTTCCTTAGCATTTGAAGATTTCCAATTCCACGAAATTTGAAGTGAATGTGGAAGATTCGTCATTGTAGACCTGTGTAAAGACATTATCAATCATTCCCAATTGATGGAAACACCAGTTTGCATTGATTTCTTGCTTTTGACTATGTCTAGCTAAAATCCCCATTTTTGGGGTGTGATTGTGTGATTATGGATTGATATAATTGCTGGGTATTGTTGTTTGATAGTTTATTTGTTGTTAAAATGTGAGTTCGCTTAGTAGTTGTGGTTGAATTTAATGAGGTTATAGTTGCAAATGCAATATTAGTGAATCCTAAACCCTATTCCACAAATTCAATTAGATAGAGTGAATGGTCTAAGGCGAATATTGTGCTTAATTTCCTCTTATTGGAGTTCGAGAGTACTCAATTTGATTTGGGGTAAATTGCGAGAGAGAGAGTTTACCCCACTAATGTCTAGCCTAATCACTAATATGCAACTATTTACTATTAATCAAAATTACCTGGTTGTTTGTCTTATCCCATAATTCTATCATATCCCAAGAATCCTATCTCCATATTTGTAGTGTTGTGCATTTTTCATTGAAGTTGATAATTGACTGAAAATCTCGCTTTAATATTACACGTGTGTCACTCTTAATTTAATATGCTTTTATTCGTAAATTTGTTTTAGCTATAATTGTCTTGAACTAATTAAACTTGGCAATTAGTTCTCGTAACCAATCCTTCTGGACTCGACCCCAACACTTTGTTAGATTATATTATTACTCGCGATCGTTGACACTTGAACCTAAATAGTCTTTTAATAATCGTGAAACATCAAAAGTCTGCAGTATTATCCAGAGGCTCCTAATATAGTGTTTCTCTTATCTTGCTTGATAGTTTAAACTCTACAAAAAATTATCACTTTTTTTCAAAGTTATTTTTCCTTTAAAAAACAGAGAAAGAGAACAAAGTCATATTTCTATGTAGGGGTTAGGGGTAACCCATCAGTAGCCCCTTAAAGTTTGCATCAATTTTCACTGGGACACTCTAATTGGACTTTTTTCATTTCAAGCACCTCAAGTAAAACCTCATTGTTTCATTTTGACATTTTGAAATTTTCAAAACCACATTTTAAGTGCGTTCATCCATACGAGTATTATGTTGAAAAATAAACGTATAAGTATTTGACATGTGGAAATTTTATTTAGTTTTTAAGAAGTCAAGTTTACTTTCTTTTTTCTTTCTTTCCCCATGCCCACACCTCTTTTCTTCTTTCTTCTTGTACTTCCTTCCTCTTTTAATTTGTTCTTATCCATAAAAAAAACAAAGAACATAGATTAGTTCATAAAGAAAAATATGTTGGAGAATAAGGTAAATCATATAAAATTGAAAAAATATTGTATGACCTTTAAAAGAAAATATTGTACTTATGACTTTACCAAATGGATCCTTAAATTCTCTCAAAAAAATATATTTTAAACCCCTTTCTCATCTGATGTATGTGTGTGTAATAAACTCATTTACACATGAAATACAACGTCATTTTAGTGACACATCATTATTATAATTACTTTTAAATGACACATCTAAAAATAAATGAATTTTTTTTTTGCAATTTTCTCTCTCTTTCCCCCCTTACTACATCATCTTCTTCACTCCCACCCAAGCAACGCCTCACCCCAAAAATAAAAAAATTAAAACCCACCATTTTCATCTTTCTTCAAAGTTCACACTTCAAAGTTTTCTCAATAATAAAATATGATAGATTGTAATTAGCTCTTGCACATACATGCTTTAGGTTCCATTTATTTTAATTTATTAAAAATCAATAAACCTTCAAGTAAGCAAAAATATTATGAGTAAATTCAAGCAGTAAATCTTAAATTTATGGAAATAAGTCAAGGATATATTTTCTTGCAATTTTTTTAAAATATTTTATATTGATTATTACAGTGATGGGTGTACGTTAAAGAAGAAGAATTAAAAAGAGGTAGGGGAGGGGGTGGGGGTCTGGGGCTGAAGAAGGTTGGGGATGACGAGGAAGAGAAAAAGGATGGGGTATGACTGAAAAAGAAATATAGATGGGGTGGGGGGTGGGGTGGGATGAAGAAGAAAGGTTTTGGGATTCCTTTTTTCTTTCTTTTTTATAATTTATTATTATTATTTTTTCTTATAATTTTTATAATTTTTGAATAAAAAATATTGCATTCACTTGCTTTAAAATGTGTATGGTGATACATTTATCCAATTCAGCCATTTCAATGTCACATTAGCTCGGTATATTGTCATAGGGGTTTAAGACATAGATTTTTATCGAGCTTAAGGGTTCATTTGACGAAGGAATGAGTAGAAGAGTTCAAATGACAAACAAAGCCAAGTACAGGGGTCCAGGCCATTCTGCCTATGAAAAACTATGAACTTATCATAAAAGAAACATCAATGTTGTCAAAATCTATTTCTGAACCCTTCTTAACCAAATTATCTTCTCTTCATAAGCATGAACTAATCATAAAGACAAACACGAAAAGAAAAAACTTTTATCATTTTTAAGTACATAGCTGAATAAATATAAGAGAATAAGATTTTTTTGGGAAGATGTAAATTGTGCAGTTAAGAATGATTTTTGTTATTTAAATATGTGTGTTATGCTTAACTATTTTCTAGGAAACAATTAATTATTTATCCTTTAAACATAAGATTTAAAATTTACCACTCAAATTTCAAAACTTACACTTATTTGGATAACTATAATTTTCAAAGAAAGACAAAAATGAAGTAAAGAAGGATAACTATGATTGTGTTAGGTATTTTTTTAATTTTATTTTATATTGTATTTTTTTGTAAAATTGTATCTTTTTTTAGTGTTATCAATTTTATTTTATTTTCAGATTCTAAATTAAGATAAATAATTCATAAATATAATATTTTATTTAAAAGTAGTAAATCCCAAATTTTCGGGAGTTGATGGTTGGCTATAAATGAAAAATATATTTTAAAGTCAAATTTTGAACAACAGAAAGATGGAGTTTTTTTTAGTAATTGCTGACATATGTCTTTTTTTTAAAATCATATTTTTTATTTATATATTTTTAGTTAATTTTAAATAATAAAATTTTGAGATTAATTGTGGACCTGACATGTAACTTTTTTTTCTCCTATTATATATATAGATAGATTACTCATCCAGACAAAAATAATAGTACATCTCATTCACAAAAAACTTTAGGAGCAGCAAAGCGAACACCTAAGGTCACACAGAAACAAAACTGCAAATAAAAATATTCACCCATCTCAAAGTGGAATTCAACAAGACAATATGATAAATTTAAACTAATAGACGAGATATGACAGTGAATGAAATAAAGAGGCATAAAATTACCTTTTGTTGGGCATCAAAATAAGATAGTGACGACTAGAGGAGCAACAATTTTTCCACAAAGAGCTCTGCAGAACTGCAAGGATTCTAACAACTTTCCCGAAACCCACAAAGAAACAATATATTTTTATGTATATTTTTTGTGTGACTTTTGTAATTTGCGATACTTTTCTTTTTATAACTATCTACCCCCTTTCAATGAAAACTAAGGAGGATATTTCTAGAAGGGTGAAGGGCTAATTTTAAGGGGGGGGGGGGGAAACGAATTAAAAATTTGAATTCCTTTTCCTTGAATAGAATCTATGCGTCCACTATCAGTCAAAGGACCATATCCCTTAACTCAACAAGAACAATACTGAAAAATAAACAATAAAGAGAACACAACACAAGTAGTTTACGCGGAAACCTCCTTGGTCAAGGAGTAAAACCACAAACTGTCTCATAGGATTTTCAACTGTTTCCACTAATCTCTTCAAGAAAAAGTGAAACGCAATTATAACCAAAGTGAGAAGAAGTTATTTATCTCACAATTATTTAATAACTCTATTACTTACTAAGCCTAAGTAGTTATCACACTGCCCAGTAATCTATCACCACTAGACAACTTAGAATTCAACTAAGCAGATACCATATTGCCCACTAAATTAACTAGCTCTTAGATAACTTAGGATTTGACTAAGCAGAAGCAATGATGCCTATTAAATGAATTAGCCTTAACTAATTTATTTTACAAACAAATACAAGATTTAAATCCTTTATAGATTAGGAACATATTTAAAATATAAGTCGAAAAGATATAATCCTAAGACAACTAGACAACTTCCAGCTCTATAAGGTCCCTGTTGTTCTTGAGGATGATGCTTCTCTTTAGTGTTAGCCTTTACAAGAGTTCTTGAGAATTCTCAAGCTGCAAAACCTGAGGTTTAGTGTATTGGACATAATCAACCTCAGTAGTTGAGAGAGATACTAAATTTTGTTTCTTGGATCCCTAGAAGATGAGTGAGGATCCAAGGAACTGCCATTTCATCAGTTCTCTTCCTGTCAACCTGATATCCTGCAAAATCAACATCTACATACCTTACTAAATCAAACGAGTCACCTTCTAGACAGAAGAGGAACATGTCCTTTGTCTTCTTTGAGTACCTCAGACTCTCCTTGTCTGTTTTAAGATTTGATTCCGTGGGACATGCTTTAAATCTTGTAAATATTCGTACATAATCTACACCAAAAAAGATGTCAAGTCTTCTTGCTATTAAATACAACAGTGATCCAATGATGCCTTTGTACATGGTTTGATTGACTAATGGATCGGCCTAATTTGCTTCCACATTTTATCTTGTACCCATTGGGGGTATCAATGGGCTTAGAGTCAACCATATAAAACTTTTTTAGCACCTCCTTTGCATAGTTTTCGTGACAAACTGAAGTGTCACTTGAGGTTTAGTTGATCTTCATTCCTAAGAAGAATTTCATATCTCTCATCATGCTCATCTCGAATTCATTCCCCGTTAGAGTAGCAAATTCTTCACATAGATATTCAGAGGTATCCCCAAAAATGATACCATCCCCATACACTTGATGATGATCAGTTTTTGTTCCTTTTTTATTTGAAACAATGTGTTGTCTACCATGGCTTTTTTTTTAATCCATTCTTCAAAAGGAATTTGTACACCTTTTTATATAAGAGTTTGTTTCAGACAAAATAAGGCCTTGTTGAGTTTGAACACATGGCTTAGGCGGTAAGCATCCTCAAATCTAGGTGGCTATTACACATTTATTTCTTCATTCAGATATCCATTTAAGAAGTAACTTTTGACATCTATTTGGAAGAGCTTGAATACCATGAAGGCTGCAAAAGCTATGAGGATTCTGATAGCCTCCATTATGAAAATAGGAGCAAAAGTTTCATCATAGTCGATGTGTTCCTCTTGATTATACCTTGAACAACAAATTTAGACTTCTTCCTCTTGATAACTCCATTTTAATCAAGCTTATTTTTGAATACCCACATGGTCCTTGTAATGGTTCTCTTTATTGGTCTGGAGACCATGTACCATACTTTACTCCGCTCAAACTGATGTAGTTCCTCTTGCATTGAATTCACTTATTTAACATATTTTAAGGCCTCCTCTACATTTTTAGACTAAATGTTCGATTTGAATGGCGAGAATGCAACCATATTTATAGTCTTAGATCTGGTTTGAATTCCAGAATTCAATAGACAAATATGATTTTTAAGGAGGCGAGACGATTTATGCTTCCATCCTGACTAAGAACTCAGGGGTGGGGGTTGAATAGTCTTGTCTTCTTAATCTTCAGAATCATCATTCTCCAGAGGAGGAGAATCCTCGTGATCTGCATGTGGGATTTACCATGTCCCTTGGTGGCATATTCAACTTTGTTAGTCTTCCCCGATGCACCAAGACCAGCACCATCAGAATCTTTACTTCCTTAAGCATTTATGTCATTGACATCATTACTCTTAATTTTTAACAACTCTACAAGATCATAATCATCCCTTCATCTCTAAGTTCTTCAGATCACCACTTTCACAAAAAATAACATGAACACTTTCCTTAATTTATAGTGTTCCTCTATTGAAGACTCTGTAAACTTCGTTGGAGGATGAGCACCCTATGAAAATACTTTAATCACTTTTGGGGTCAAACTTTCCCAGATCATCTTTGTCGTTGTTTAACACAAAACACTTGAAACTAAAGGCCCTTAGATATTTTAGCTTCAGTTATTTGTTGTTGAGCAGCTCATATGTTGTTTTGTTTGGTAGAGATCTGACAAAGCACTTGTTAGTAACATAACATGCAGTGTTAACTGATTCATCCAAAAAAAATAGTTGAAGATTTGAATCAATGAGCATGGTTATGGCAATATCTACCAGATTTTTGTTCTTCCTTTCAACAATGCCATTTTGTAGAGGTAATTTGGGTGCATAGAAGTTGTGATGAATATCGTTGTCCGCACAGAATATCTAAAGCTTCACATTTTGAAATTCAGTTCCATAATCGAACCTAATTCTTACAAACATGAAGTTATTCTTTGTTTAAATCATTTTGAATAATATCATTAGCACCTTAGATGACTCACTTTTTGACTTGAGAAACATAGTCCACGTGAATCTTGAGTATTCATCCACATTCACCAAGATGTACTTTTTCCGCCTCGACTTTGGATTTTCGCAGGGCGATATAAATCCATGTGCATCAACTCTAGAACTCTTGATGAACTTACTTGCTTCTTCGGCTTGAATGAAGATCTGGTTTGTTTCTCTTTGACGCATGCATCACACACTTTGTTATCACTGAAGTTCAGTTTTGAAAAAACCATGGACCAGGTACATAGAGACAATTTTTCTCAATAGAAATGAGCTCATATGACCTAGCCTCTTATACCATATGTCAGAATTTTCACTTTGAGGACTGAGGCATGTTAGATTACAGATCTATCATATATATGTTTTTTCTGCCTTCTGACCGTCAAGAACACCTTCTTGGTAGACAAGCTAGTGACAATGCATTTGTTTTATAAAAAATTTACTTTGTTTCCCTTATCACATATGTAGGAAATGCTAAGAAAACTTATTTTAACCCACTCATATAGTAGACATTTTCAATAGAGTCTTCGAGTTATTTACCAATTATGCCAACACAAAGAATATCCCCCTTCTTTCCATTTGCCAAAAGAGACACCTCCATCATGAAGTGACTTCAGTAAATGGATGCTCTTTGTGTTTCCAGTCATGTGCTTCGAGCATCCACTATCCATGAACCAGCATTGAGTGCTATTTCCTTCACTCCTATGTAACAAATATCACTTATTAGACTTGGGAACCTACTTTAATATAAGTTCCCAATTAGTTGATAAGGTCATAAGAATGTTTCTTACCTAATAAGCCATGTTTGTTATTTTCCTATTCGGGGGCACATGAGTGGGAGCATCTTTACCTTTTTGTCCTATTTTTTTTTTGTCTAGAGAAGATAAAAAATTTGTTCTTCTGAGGACTTCAAGGCTTGCAACCATTTTCAGATAACCATTGCGACCACATTGAAGACACAATACCTTATCTAACATAGACACATATTTGTTGTGGGGATTGTAGGGAGGATTAATGTTCAATCTACCTAATCCCATTCTGTTATATTTACTTTGACTGATAATGTTAGAAAACAACTTGGTGAAGATGGTCAATTTTAGAGAAGTTCTAAGTTATTTTCTAAGATGAACAAGTTCCATCTCCATCTGATCATTTCTTTCTATGTCTAGAGCAAGTATGGTCTCGTAGTTTTTAGACTGGTTTCTAGATCTATTTTAGGCTACTGGCCTACCCCTTTCTTTTCGAAGATTTCTCATTCATTAAGCTCAATTGTTCCTTGACATCTAGAATTTCAGCTTCTAGAATTTTCACTTGTTCCTCAATAATCGACATGTAGACAATCATCACTGTCTTTTCTTCACTAAGACTATCTATAATGTTGTTTATAGAGTCCTTTTCCGCCATTAACTCTATGACAGAGTTGATCAGAATATTATCTAGATTTTTCAAACTTCTAACAGAATAAGTATAAAAGTTTTGTTAAAGGTCAATAACATTGATGCATCATTAGGACATTTCAATTCTCCTTATTCACTTGAAGGGTCTCCCAAAATAATAAGAGCCTTCTTCACGACATAGTCATCTACAACTTCTCTTGCATTTTTCTCAAGTACAAGGTCCCTCTTTTTGTTTTTTTGCACCTCCAGATCTTTGATACTCTTTGTTTTCAGCTTTGAGCATCAAGTGCTCTCTTTTAAATTGTCCCACATTTTCACACTTATGACATAGGTCCCTCACAGTTGCAGCATGAGGAGGGTTCCCTCCTTTTTGAAAACCTCCATGTTTTCACAAATTTTTGAAATCTCCTTGTGAGATAAGCCATGTAACCTCTTCACTTGATATTTCACCTGGTGAGATCTTGAGGACTAGAGACTGTTTTTCTTAGCTTCCTTCTTTGAGGTGTCCTGATTTCAATTTCATAAGTCTTAAGATTTCCTATGAGAGCATCCATCATCATAACCTTCAGGTCCTTTACTTCAATGGTAGCATATATTTTGTTTTTCCATGACTGGGAAGAATCTTCCTGACTTGCTTACTGAAGCTAATAGGTTTTCCCAAGAACCATACCTTATTGGTTATTGAGGAAAATCTTGTATGCATGTCATGAATAGTTTCACCCTCCTTCATTATAAATTTCACATATTGGGTGGAAATCATATCCACATTCGATTCCTACACCTGCTCTATGCCCTCATGAGTTTTACTTAGACAGTCCTAGTTTTTCTTTATCGACTCACACAAAGATATGATGTTGTATTTTTCAGCACTTGTACCACTCACTAGAAGCTTTTTAGCTCGGTAACTTTTCTTGATCTTCTTACTATCTGTCTCGTTGTATAGTTGGCGATTCTTTGGAATGACTCTTGTTATTTAACCATCATTCATTTCATTGGGTGGAATGAAGGGTCCATCTACCACTATATCCCATAACTCGATGTCTTCAGCCATTAGATAGTCCTGCATCCTTGTCTTCCACCGCCTATAGAACTAGACATTAAAACAAGGTGGTCTTGTTGATGATTATCCTTATTCTAGGTTAAGTGGAGCAACCATTCTTTTTCCAGACTATCTCTCTAGGTGTTAACTAGTTAGAGAGAACCTTCTCCAATATTAGTTCATAGAATGTGTGTCCACTATCAGTCAACCGACCAGGTCACTTAACTCAAGAAGAACAATAGTGAAGAGTAAACAATGAAGAGAAGACAATTGAAGAATTTTACGTGGAAGCCTCCTTGCTCAAGGTAGTAAAAACACGACATGTCTCACATGATTTTTAACTTTTTCCACTAATATTTTTGAAAAAAAGTGAAACACAGTTAAATCAATAGTGAGAAGAATACATTAATCTTGCAACTAATTAATAACTCTATTATCCGAGCCTAAGAAGATACCACAATATTCACTAAGCTATCATCGATATACAACTTAGAATTCAACTAAGCACATATCATACTGCCCATTGAATCAACTAGATCTTAGATGACTTAGAATTTGACGAAAAGGCATGCAATGTTGCCCACTAAATCTGTTAGGCTTAACTAATTTGGACTTTTACAAACGAACACAAGATCTAAATTTTTTATAGATTAGGAAACGATTTATAATATAAGTAGAGAAGATATAATCATAAGACAACTGGACAAATTGTAGTTGTATCATGTCCTATTGTTTTTGAGGATGATACTTCTCTTGAGTGTTAGCCTTTGCAACAGTTCTTAAGAGTTTTCAAGTTGCAAAAACTTAAGTTATGTCTATTTGACATAATTTTATGAAGAATAGACACAATCTTTGAGGTTATGCCATTTGATGAGGTTTCTGCCTGAGTTGGCGACTATGTACCAACCGATTTTACTTTTTACAAATTGGAATTTGTGTATGCATTGTCAGAAAGATCAGGTCTATTTACAAGGTCTCGTGGTGCTTCAAATAATAAACACTACAAATAACAACCTCTTTTCGAGAAAACCATAGAAAAGATTGAGAAATCTCTAAAAAAGGGAAAAGAGGGACGGGATGATTTGACGTGTACACGTGTCGTTGCTTTTCCTAATTTTCTAGATGATTTCACGCAAAAAAGACGAGAACAAGTACACCGGACGTGATGGTAGTGTCTTTTTGGAGAGAAATGAGTATACGGTGTCACTCAATTCTTTAAACTAAAATAGGTGAAATTGACTTAGTCAAATATGATTAATAAAAAGTCAAGTTGATTAGTATAATTGAATAGTTTCGGGTGTACATTAATATTTCAAATGTTTGAAAAGTCTTCTATCTTTTCTTAAATTTCAAAATTTAAAATATCTTAACAGATTTATTTCTCCCTTTTCTTCCTTCTTTCTTTCTCTTTTCAGATATCTTCTTCCCTCTTCTTCTTCTTTATTTCTTTTTCTCTTCTTCCATTTACTTTTAAATTGTTGTTTCTATCATTGTCGCTGTCGTTCATTATTTCTAATTGATGAGTCGTGATTTCATGACATTTATAATACATTTCACTTAAAAGTTGTGTGTGTCTAAAACATTTTTGTAGTGATTTTATAAGTTTTGTGTGTTGTTATGCAGAAAAGTTGTTCAAGCGACAAGATAAGAAAACAAATTCAAAATATGCAGAACAGGACCTATGGAGGCCATCGACGGTCTATATTTTTTATCGATGGACCTTAGTTTGTGACCGTAGATGAGCAGCTTAGGCCTTGGGAGAATATTAGGAAAATCTGAGAAAGTGTGGAACCACGAGAGAAAACTACATCGTTTGATCGACGGACCGTACTGATCAACCGTCGATTGGTTCAGAGAAGGTTCTAATACTTGAATTTTGAAGATTCCAATTATGGAGTTATGGAGGAGCATCGAAGACCTGTAGATGGACTGACAAACTGCATTATTGGGCCGTCGTTTGATTCAGAGAGGGTTCTATCCGGTGGAGATAAAATAATTCTAAATCCTGACCGACAGAAGGATTCTACGGACCATCGATTGATCAATGGTCTATCAGTTGATCCGTAGATTGAAGTCGTGTCAACTAAATAAACTTTCCTTATTTCAATTCCTTTTTCTTTAGGACTATGTCTTTTTTATGTAGAGGGCATTAAAACCTCGTTTTTGGGATTAGGTACTATAATCATTATTCTATTTTGTATTTTGGAGATTGGGTTTTTGCAAACTTGGGCAATTAATCAATTTTTGGATTTGATTTAAAGGATTTTCTTGCAATTTGAAGTTGAATTTGTGGGTTTCTTATTATTGGTGAGTAAGTTCATGATTTCTTCATTCAAAACTATGAATGGTGATCTTTCTAAAATAGGCAATTAAATCCTCAACTAGGGTTGAGGGAACCATGGGTAATTAATAAAGTAATCCTAGTAATGAAGCAGTTCTTGAATAATGTTTTTGCATGCATTAATAATTATTTCAATTAGAAGTCTTTTAAACAAGTTCATGTGTTAGAACTCGTGTTGTTGCTACTTGTTGGACTAAATAGAGAGTAATAGGAAAGAATTATCAACATAAATTTAGTGTGATACTATATAATAGGCTAGTGTCGATTGGTGTGAAGTAATAACTAAGCCATACATCGATTATGATATCTAATATGAGGTTAAGGTAAGGGTTAGTATATTATACATACGTAGTCTGACCAAGGGGCGGGGTGATATTCTTTAGATGACAGACCAAGGATTTACAGATACCTAACTTATTACTTTGCATATAATACACTAGGAAAGGATTGATACTGCTAGGATTACTGCTTTATGCACCTATGGGGAACAAATATAGTCTAGTTATTCTCACAACTTGATACAAACTCTAATATACTTTTTTTACTTGTTAACTTATATTATTTGATAAATTTACTTAACACAAACCCCCATTTTATTTAACTTTTTTCAGAAAGACATTTACTAAAAGGACATAATTGTGAAAAAAGCTAATTCTAAATCATTTTCCTCGTGGGATCGACCCCAACCTACTAGTTGGGTTCTCTACTTGATAATGATTGCTTCTGCTTCTTTAGTGGGGTATAATTTGAGCGTATCAAATTTTGTCACCATGGCCGGGGAATTTGGCTTTTAAATTAACTTTAATTATATTATTGAAATTTACTAAATTATTTTCTAATTTTTCTTTTTCATTTTGTTTTTATTTATCTCACATCTAACTCTAGCGTTCGCCAAGTACACGGAGCTAAAGAGAACCGCTCACTCCATACTATCCCGAACTAAACCAAACCTTTAGACTAATGGAGAATCAATCGATCCAGCTAATCCTATCAGAGGGTATCTGAGTGATGGAGCAGGCCGTCAACCTCTATTACTAATTGAGGCACGCCACCAAGAGTACGTTGAAAATCAGTTAGGTGATGCCTTGGGATTGCGACCTCCAGCAGCCCCACGACTTCAGGATTACCATAGGGGCAACATGAACATTGTAAACTCCGATGGACCTCTTGTCTTATCCATACTGCCCCCTGGGCACACTTTCATGGTGATGAGTAGCTTGACGCAGATGTTTACGGCGAGGGGATTATTCTTGGACTGCCATCAGAAGACACACATTCCTATATAGCTAAACTAAGGTCTCTGTACAAAAGTTGTGTGGGTAGTCAAGACTTGGATATGAACGTCATCGGGTTGCGAGTGTTTCTTTTGTCACTGATAGAAGATGTGACTACATGGTTTACTGAGCTGCCCTACAACTCTATATATACTTGGGATCATTTGAGAGATGTGTTCTTAGCAAGGTACTATTACGTGTCAAAGAAGCTAAACTACAAGGATAAGGTGAACAACTTCGTGGCACTACCTGGAGAGTCGGTGAGTAGCTCTTGGAATAGATTGACTATGTTTGTGAGGCATTCCAAACCATAGCATTGATGATAAGTCACTGAAATAGTACTTTTACAGAGGTCAAGATGATAACAACAAAGAAGTGCTCGATACTATTACGAGTAGCTCATATGGTGAATGCACATATGTTGAGATTACAGAGAATCTAGAGGAGATATCTTGCAAGAATAGCGCTTGGAGCACTAGAAAAGCCAGACACCAAGCGAAACATCTTCGCGTTTCAACTACACACAACTCAACAACAAATTAGATTCTGAAGAGATGGCGTAGATGAGAACTTAATTAGGGTTGGTCTTGAAGCATGTGAGCAGAGGCAAAGGTAAAGTGAATCTGGTGAACTATTTGTCTAAAAAACCACCATTGGCAGATGAGTACTACTACGAAGAGGATATATATGGATTTAATGACCAGACAAGGGGTTTCTGACTGAACGCCCAAGGTTTTAATCAAGGTAAATTTGGCGCTAAAGTCAAGGAAACCAAGGTCAGAGCTATGGCAATTACAATCGAGAGGGTAAATATTTCAGAGATAAGAACTACAACCACAAAAACAACTTCAATCGGAACAACTATGTTAACAGAAATGAAAGGGGTGATCCATATGTTCCACCTCAAAATAGGGAAGCTGCACCTAGGGATGGTGGAGGTAATATGTAGCGGGTTGAGGATGTGCTGCAGAAGATGAGGAGAGGGTTTGATGCAACAAATGAGAATGCCAAGGGGATGAGAGGTAAAATATCAGCCATTGTACAAAAGGTGGATGCACATGCAATCTCGATAAAACACCTTGAGTTACAGAATGAATAAGTTGTCTAACTACTTAAGACACACGCCAACCTGGCACTCTCCCAAGCAATACTATCTAGAATCCTAAGAATATTGGAAATTTCATGGCAGTAACTACAAGAGGAGGAAAGTAGACCATTGATCCACATGTTCCTTCTCTAATTGAATAAGATAATAGAAAGGAAGAAGAGGTGATAGAAGCTAGTTGTGAGTTGGGTGATGCACCATCCAAAGAATGATCCCCATTCCTAGACCTCCAACATAATTCCCGTTGATATTAGTATAAAAAATGGAAGACGGTAAATATCAGCGATTTATCAATATGTTGAAACAACTTTTTATCAATGTTTCGTTGATATAAGCTTTGGAGAAACTTCCTGGTTATGCTAAATTTATGAAGGATGTGGTGACAAAGAAGAGGTCAGTGAGTTTGAGGATGAGTAAAGAATGCAACATTGTAGTGCTATTGCTACAAGGTCTCTTGTGTAGAATAAGCTTGGATTCGGATGCTTTCACTATTCCATGTACTATAGGGTTTCTCCACTTTGCCAAGGATTTGTGTGATCTTGGAGCGAGCGTAAATCTCATGCCATTATCTATTTATAGGAAAATGGGTTTGGGAGACCCAAAGACTACTACGATGAGGGTCTTGATGGCCAATCGAATTGTGAAGAGGCCAATAGGTATACTCCATGATGTGCTCCTAACAGTGAAATCATTCATCTTTCCGTCCAATTTCGTGATTCTTGACTGTGAGGTTGACTTTGAGGTCCCCATCATTCAAGGAAAACCATTCCTTGCCACGAGGCGTACACTAGTTGATATGGAAAAGGGGCAGATAAAGTTTAGATTAAACAATGAGGAAGCAACTTTAAACATTTGTAGGTCCATGATTCAAACGGTATCTGCTATATCCTATGAGGTTGAAAGTGTATCTGAGGTGCAAATTGAAGAGTGACTAGGTGTTGACGCACTAGCAACGGTCATCATGAATTTTGACAGTGATGATATTGAAGAGTATGATTCTTTGGTGGATGCACTTGAAAAAAATGAATATCTGTCAAAAATGAAAAAATTAGAGTTAGATATGAAGCATCGAGAGTTTCGACATGCGAGACCATCTATTATGGAGGCCCCAAAATTAGAGCTTAAAGCTCTACCACCTTATCTGAGGTATGTGTTCTTGTATAGAGATGATACTTTGCCGATAATAATTGCATCGGAGTTGAATGGGCAACAAGTAGAGTGCTTAGTGGTAGTGTTGAAGAGGTTCAAACGAGCCATTGGTTGGACTATTGCGAATATTATTGGGATCTCTTCCTGTATTTGTTCTCAAAAAATCGATCTCATGCCGGAGTATTGAGCATCAAAAAAGGTTGAATCCACCTATGCAAGATATAGTGTACAAGGAGATCATCAAGGGGTTGGATGCTGGAGTTATGTATCCTATTGCGGGCAGTAGTTGGATGTGTCTTGTTCAATGTGTGCCTAAAAAGGGTAGGATGATTGTTGTACCTAATGAAAGGAACGAGTTTGTTCTAATGCGGCCAGTGACCAGTTGGAGAGTTTGCATGGATTAGGAGAAGTTGAATGCTTGGACTTACAAGGACTATTTCCCAATGTCCTTCATGGATCATACGTTAGACAAACTTGCATGCAAGGGTTGGTATTACTTTCTTGATGGCTATTCGGCTACAATCAGATCTCTATTGCTCCGTAAGAGTAATATAAGACCACATTCACTTGTCCCTTCCAGCGTTATATGATGTTGATATTTTCTGATAAGGTGGAGGACACTATTGAGTAGTTGATGGATGATTTTTCTGTAGTTGGATACTCCTTTGAATGGTTTTGAATAATTTAGATGAGGTGCTCAATAGGTGTGAGGATTGTAATTCGGTACTAAATTTTGAAAAAGGTCATTTTATGGTGAAAGAAGACGTAATGTTGGGCCATCGCTTCTCAGCAAAGGGGATAGAGGTTGATCGAGCCGTAGTGGAGGTAACAGAGAGGCTTCCTCCGCCCATCTTTGTCTAAGGTATTTGAATTTTTCTTGGGCATGTTGGCATTTATTAGAGGCTCATTATGGATTTTTTGAAAATTGCAGTACACCCTTTATGCAAATTGTTTGAGAAGGAATCTAAGTTATATTTCGATGAATCTTGTCTCAAAGCATTTGGAGAGTTAAAAGAGAAGTTTGTGTCTACGCCCATTATTATTTTACCAGAGGTATTGGGATAGAGAACGGATAAAACCCTTCACCCCATAAACTATGTGAGTATAGCCCTGAATGAAGCCCAAAAGAATTACAAATTAATGGAACATGAACTTCTTGCATTAGTGTTTGCATTTAAGAAATTTTGATCCTATTTGCTTGGCACGAGGTTCATGGTGTATACAAACCATTGTGCTTTGAGGTACTTGATGGCGAAGAAGGATGCAAAGCCAAGGTTGATCAGATGCGTACCGTTGCTGTAGAAGTTTGATTTTGAGGTAAAATATAGAAAGGGTACTAACAATCAAGTTGCCAACCACTTGTCTAGATTGGAGGATGAAGCTATGCGTAATTTGGAGAAAAGACTGAAATTGATGATGTATTCCCAGATGAACATGTTGTGGCCGCGTCTCAGCATTTGATCCCATGGTTCGCAGACTTTGTGAACTATCTGGCAAGTGATATAGTTCCGTCAGACTTGACTTTACACCATAGGAAAAAGTTCATGCATGATGTGAGAAAGTTTTTTTTTCATGAGCCTCACTTATATCGGAGTTGTGATGATGGGATAATTCACCGTTGAATACCCGAGGTTGAGATGTTGAGTGTTTTGGAGGTGTGTCATTTTTCGCTTGTAGGTGGGAACTAGAATTGTATCCGAATAGCACATAAGATCTTGCAGTGTGGTATTATTAGCCAATTATTCACCATGATGCTCATGATTTCTCCAAGTCATGTGATCAGTGCCAACGAGATGGAGGAATTTCTAAGAGATAAGAGCTTCAATTGAATTCCATTCTGGTGATTGAGTTATTTGATGTATGGTGAATTGACTTCATACGCTTGTTTGTGAGTTCTCATGGGATGAAGTATATTCTTGTTCAGGTTGACTATGTGTCGAAATGGGTGGAAGCACTTGCGCTCCACAACAATGAAGGAAAAAGTGTCACCGCATTCCTGAACAAGAATATCTTCTCCAAATTTGGTATACCGAGCGCCGTTATTAGTGATGGTGGCTCGCACTTCTGTAATAAAATATTCAAAAGGTTACTCATAAAACATGGTGTTCGTCACAATGTGGATACTCCTTACCACCTACAGACTAGCGGGCAGGTTGAGATGTCAACTCGGGAGATCAAACAGATTTTGGCAAAAATGGTGAAGGAAAATAGAATGGATTTGTCAAGAAGTGCTTATACAATTCTACTTTCATTACCAAGGAGGTAGTAATAGGAAAATAATTATCAACATAGATTTAGTGTGATATAATTGGTGCAAAGTAATATCTAAGTCATACATCGATTATGATATCTAATATGAGGTTAAGGTAAGGGTTAGTATATTGTACACACGTAGCCGGACCAAGGTGCGAGGCAAAATTGTTTAGATGCCGGACCAAGGATTTCGAGATACCTAACTTACCACCTCCTGAGGATTATGGTGAACCTACCTTCCCACGTTGGGAAGGGACACCCCTCATCTTCAAGATCAGTCGGTGCTAAGATAAGTTCCCTTTATTGAAAAGACTTTATTAACATTACTTTATTAAAGTAGGCTTTAAAATATTGACTCCCAATATGCTTAGCTCATACGTCATAGAAAAAAAGTCATCAACCTAAATCATGTGAGAAAACCTTTCACATGGACAAAGCATATTCAAGAACCATCTAGTTTCGGATACCCCTGAGAACACCTTTCAAGAGCTCCTCTATTGACTAGATCATCACTATAATAGACATGTTTTCATGTGTGTGTGTATACATATATGTGACCAGACCTTTCACATAAAAACTCTTATACCACACATGTTCATACTTCATTTTATTCATGCAAAAGTGTATAGATGTAACTATATGATCAAGCCTTTCATATAAAAACATTTAGACACTATACATATTCATAATATACTTATGCATTCATACTCTTGTTCATAGATAACCAACCTAGGAACTATCCTTACAAGGCACACATGTGCAATGCATAGACAAGTTCTCATACCCTTATCCATACTAGTACACCTATCAAGTCAACCTAGTTAACAGATGCATTCATACTTTATGAACATATACTTTACATGCATAGTAGTAAACATTAGTGCATAAGAGAATATACTTTCATTAGTCACCATGAACCTATACTACTGATAAGCATGCATAAGGTGTAAGTGTGTGTACATTTGTCAACATAATCACACAATGGCTATTAACATCACATTGAGGCAGCCACCCTCTTAAGACCATAATGCACATTAAAGCATAGGCCACACATCACATACTAGACAAGACAACTTTACCTTAAATTTTAAGACTCCTAACATTAGATAATCACACATTCATAACCATTATTATTTTTAAATGGCATCACCTAAACCTCAACCTAACATAGTCATCCACACGGTTATAATATTAGCAATACAAGGTAGATTATAAACTAGAATAGAAGACTAGGCATGCTACCTCACGATAGGTGATCATCATCACCACACCTTCATAATACAATTTCCTTAATGTATATGATTACATCACATATACATTGACAATAAGGTAAACACCGCCACCATAAGTGGACCATACCATACAATGCCCTTCAAGGCAATTCAACTAGCAATTCTATAGGAAAGTAGAGAAAGTAGGAAAACTTACCAATTCATCAGCCTTTGATCATCATTGATCATTACTCATATTTCTTTGACAATTAAAGTATAGGGAAGTAGATACAGATATCTTAACATAAATGTAATCATACTTCAATTTCCATCGGATCAAGATCACATTGAATACACTACATTAGCAATCTATAGAAAGTAGAGGAATATAGATCAATCGATACTAAAGCCTTCAAACCTTCATACACATGGATCAATTACACATATTTCATCATAAATTTACATCATTGACAGTAGCTAAATAAAATTAACATAATTGAATCTCACCACGATCATTCTAGCATCAAGATCAAAATATACTATAATATAGAATAAATCGAGATTTGGAGGGATCATGGGTTCATCATGAACTTGGATTGAATTCAACATGAAAAAAGTAGATAATAATAAATTTTACATAATCATGCTTTTCAAATCAATTTGAGAAAAAACACATGGCTAGATTGAAACATAGGTGATTTGATCATGAACTTTCATAGAAAACTACAGAAAGAACTCCTTAAAAGAAAGGATGACTAAGGATAAAAGATCACAATACCTAATTGTAGAATAAAACCATTAAAACTTGATTAAGAAACCATCACAATCCAACCTGCAAGTTGTTCTTGAGTTTTATCTCTAATGGAGGTTTCTACAGAGGTATTGGTTGGAGAGGGAAGTCTATGTTTTTGAAGAGTGAATTGGGTATAGAGTGTTGATCTAAATAAACAACTTAATATATCCAAAAATTTCAAAATTAACCTCCTAGGGTCAGGTTAGTACGTGGGGTGAATTTCCCATTCACCTTTAATGAAACAGTGTGCTTGGCAGCTAAATGCATGTTGCATCGACACCCACAAACGACGCCCAATAGACCCATCGACAGGCCACAAGGTTAACCATTGTTTGGGTATGAGGGTTGTCATTTGGCTTGATCTTTCCCCAAGATAAGTATGGAATGACGCCTTCCATCGAAGGGGCCTTGGTGGTATGACGGGGCGTCATTCCTTCGCCATCGTTTGACACTTCCAAGGCAGTGTCTAGGAAGTGTTTGAGGTCCTCCTTAAGGGCCTTTTACGGGACCGTTGAGGATTTTTACGTCGATGTTTCCAATGTAAATACACTCATATAAAATTTAAGGACATTCCACATCAATTTAAACTAACACGAACACGTAAAACATGTCAAGACACAGATGCACGTCTCTAAGCTAACTTTCAAACATCATCAGATGTTCTTGGACATTTGACCTCCAAATGACTTCAAGTCAACATTGCATAATTTAAAACACTTAAATAACATATTCTAGACCTATTTAGATCTATGTGAGGCTCTAAGCACCTTAATTCATTTTGAAGGTCCTTACAATACCCCCATTTGGGAACATTTATCGTCGAATGACATTTGGGACATTTCAAATAATTGATGGACTCCAATGAATCATAGAGAAGATCACAACATTCATAACATCATCACATAGAATTCAATGCATCAAACTTACAAGGAACGCCAACTTCAAACCATTTAGCACTCAATGCAATGAAAGCAAGCAAAACCTTATTCACTCACCTTTTAATGCATCAAACTCATAGGCTCTTGTCATGTTCAAATGAGGAACATACTTATCCTAATAATATCATGGTCATTGGATTTCATTTCATTAGGAGTTAATTATGCAACAACGTTTAGGTCACACAAAGACAAGTTCAACATCACTCAAGAAGCAAATAAGCATTCATACTTCAATTCATATAAACTTGAGTCAAGTAAATCAACAAGGATCCATAACATTTAGACATAATGTAATGAGGGTCATACTCAACCTTACCATGCTTAATTATGTGTAAGGAGGAATGTCCTTCTCCTCAACACACTTACATGCCTCATGAGTTCATACAAAAGCAATGCACATGGGTCAACTTATTCAAAAAGAAAAATTCTCATTTTTTTAAACCAAAGCACGCTCATACTTTCTTTCTAGTGAAGTCAAAATAGTAAGTCACAGTAGAGACATTACTACATTAGGAAGTCATTTCACAAAATTTCAATTTCTAGCATGAAAATAACATTCATAAACATGCATCATTTAAGGAAATTCTTACAATTTATAGGCACATACAAGGACTCTCTAGCTAGATATTCCTTCACTTTTCAAGAGTGAGCCTACAATTACACTTCCCAAACCATAAAAATCAAATAATTTTCAAGAGACTCATCCTTTTTTATTTAAAGGAGACTCAATTTTTTTAAATATGAGGCTAAACACCACACATTAAGAGTGAATTCAAATATGCTTCTTACCTTATGACATGAAGTCTAATGCACAACCAACATATCAAGGTGCACAATCAACATGAGAAAACATGAATTTAATCAAAAAATCATTTTTTATGCAATTTGGAATCTTCAAAACATGCATAACATAGTGTAAATCAAGACATACATAACATATGGATAACATGCAATTCATACTTTTATGCAAGACTCGTATCCTGAACAAAATTCTATGAACTCTTTACTTTCAAGATAAAGTTAGAATAGAAGGACAAGATACGAATATCTACAACCTTACTACTCACCTCATCATACCCCACTTAGGGTAAACCTATTTAAGAGCAACTTAACTTAACCATCATCATTCATCTAGGCCTAACATCCAAACAAAATCCATACCAATCAATTTGTGTCATACTACTCAACCACATAAGGTCTCAACTATATCATCAATAACAAGGGTCATAACAACCTTAGCGGATACAATAGAGGAGACTTAGCCATAAGGCCTCTTTCTTTTCTTTCAATACTAGGGTAAGTCAACTTATAGGTCATTCCAATCCACATAATCACCCTACAATGTAAACACACTACCTTCACTTCTAGGATCAAGCCTATACAAAGGACTCAATCCAGACTAGGTAACTATGAGGCTCCAAACATATACAAAGGGCAATTTTGAAACATTACACATATATAAAGGCAACATGCATCTTGAGTTATTTACCAAATTTCTTCAAAGCATTTCAATCCTACACAATATAATTAGACTTTCATCATGCAAAACGATATGGAAACTCATTATTCAAAAAAGGAACTAGTTTTTAACCATAAAAACTTTTAACAAGCTATAACCATATCATAACATAAATCTTCACTTAATATGTCATTTCACCGAAATAACATATATAGTCATAAATGACATAACATCCTCAAAGCATGCCAATATTCACTTTTACAAATACTCACCAAACATAAAACCAAGATAAGCATCAAAACTCACCTTTTATCCCTCAAGCATACAGATACCAACTCATTCAAGCAATTACATCTAAAAGACCACTGGACAAGAAAACATAAGAGAGAAATCTTATACAATTAAGTTCTATGGCACGATGACATAAGAATATTGAAGAAGGCAAACTCTATTGTCCTACAGTCTCCCACTCATAGATATGTTGTTACTCACCAGCGATGAACGAGACTCTACTAGACGTGGCAATATGATACTTTGGACCCTAAAACCGCTTTTTTAAACCTCAAGCTCTGATACCACATTTGTCACGATCGAAAGCACCCCCTTTAAGTAACATGATATACTTGACCTATCGGAGGTCTTATACTAGCCTGTAGTTATCATTCATCGCATTGCCATATGTAAATTTAACCAAAAATTTAAAACTTTCATAGCACATCATATGCTAGAAAATCACTTCCTTAATATATATAAAACATCATAATACATAGTTAAAAACTCAAAGTCTCTTTACCATCTTAGACTTTACATCATTAAATTACAATAGGGACACGACCCTTATCAACATATAATGATAACTAAACAATTACATGACTTGAATAAAACTTGACATAGGACATCCTTGAAACTTAAGGATTCCTTCTTGAGCTTGGGAAACATATATCAAGACCATTACCTTAGAGACATCTTTTAAGCATCCGCAATTTGCACTTTGTGTAAAAAAGTAAAGAAAAATAGTGTTAGTATAAGAATGCACTAAGTTTGGCAACCATGTAAAAACATGCATTGAAAAAAGGGACATTTCACTTGAAACCATGCATCATGCCTTTTTGTGAAAACTTCATAAAACTTTGATACTATAAGCATCATACAATTCACATGCATTCATAAAACCACTTCATATAACAAGACATACACTCCACATTTGACCCAACATACTTTATGGACAACATGAATAACTCATTAAAAGACCACATACAAGTCTAAGTAATAAATATTAACATACTTGGACACTTCAACAAGACATCATAGACTACTCAAATCACATTATATTCCTACCCCTACTAGTGCAATGTACATGTACGTCGCATAACACACATACTAAGTATACAAAGAGACTACAAGCCTACATGTAGTTCAACACATGATATTATAGTCAACTACAAGCTTATAAAGTAGCACCTTCATCATATAGTCAATAAGACCAACATTATGCATATAAGGTAAGGACACGTCATATAGACTCCTTAAGACATACAACATGTATATCATCACAACAAGTAGACAAAACTACAATGTCATGCATGAAGACATAAATTGGCACGCCTCAAATCCCATTGAGAAGGAAAGGCACCTGATGCCCTAAAGGTCTGAGGGGACAAACCTGCAAGCTATGCTTACTCTGCATATAACTGTAACAATCGTGACAAGTTCACATAGGATGCAGCAATAAGAACAAACAAAAATAGACCCAAAAGTTATAGACAAGACTTTGTCGTTGAGTCCACAACTCTCTAAGACACAAATGAACTATATACACAAGTCTACAAATACTCCAAAAGATAAAAGACCTCTACTGTTAAATATGGTACAATACCAAAATAAATTTACCAAGGACTCAATCCAGCTCCAAATCAGGGTAGAGATCACCCAAAGTGGTAGAGTTTTATATGCTCCTACTGAGGAGGTCTACTAGTTGGAGTACCTTAGCCTGCAGCATGTAATGCAGCGTCCCTCGTGAGGGATGTCAGTACAAAAATGTACTGAATATGTTGGGCAATACAATATGTAATACGAGGGAACAAATTGAAGTCAATTATTTACATATGAGTTCATAGATCAAGTGAGAAGACCACCTTTTCTTATTCTTTTGAGATCATGTAAGTGATATTTTTTTTACTCTTTTGTACGGTATAATCTTTGTAGGGCATGTGATACAAGTAACCAGCTGATCAGTGGTAGAAGATTATTACCCCAGATAGGTATTTTAACCCCTAGGATACGGTCCTCATAATTACACAAATTGGGATAAGCTCGTGCTAGGCTTTTGCCCTTGAGTTACCATCCTTATGTACTAGTTGGGATAAACCCATTCTAGGCTTTCTCCCTTGGGCTGCCACCCGTAATTATATAGATTTCTTCACTTAGATTCTTTAATCTTTGAGATTGTGTTTATTAGTTCAAAGATCTCTTGGGATTGTTCTTTGGATAATCATAACTATTTTGAGATGTTGTTTTTGTGGTCATAATAATTTTTGAGATATTGAAGTATGGACCAGTAGTATAAGACATGAAAATAATACTTCAAGGCAGTAACAATAACATAAGGAGCTATGTAACATAAAATCATTACTTTAAGATCTTAATGACACAATTCATTTCAATTTACAATGAGGAGGATTCACCAGACTTGCTTTTGCAAATACGACGTCTATGCCAACACATGGAGGGATAATTACACAAGTATAGAATAGGGAACATATAATGAAGTAATTGGGGGGGGGGAGGAGGAATATTGCCAGCTATTTAGAGATAGTATGGTGCCAGTATGTTTCCTTTGCTAGGAATATAACTTAGGCGATTCACTTCATTGATATTAATCGCAAGTATAAGATTTCATGCGAAGAAATATACAATTGAATAGCCTTACATACCTTTTCCTCTGACTCATATAACTATCACGATTCAACCTCCTCTTTTCAGTTTTAATCTACGATTTAAGTCATGGTAAAAAAAAATTTAAAGCTATCACACCGTGAGCCTCGTAAAATAGTTGCTAACTTTGACAGATAATGAGCCCATACAGCCCTTAAGATAATGTGTATCACCACACCCTCATTCTCTATCCAACACATACATTTATATCCTTTCCCAAGATTAATCAAGCTGCACCAACAATAATACACATAGAACAACCCCAAATATTCTTTGTCAAACAACCAATTATTGAACTAACCATCCTCTTGATTTCTTCATGACAACACACCCGTAATTCCTCACTCAAACTCATACATAAGGAAGACTAAAATGGAGCAGTCGCCTTACCTCGATTTCCGCAACTTTTCCTTATAACTTGAATTCTTCGAAACTTCAGCTTCCCTTCACACATACACAAAAGAAGAAGAAATCGGTATTCTAATAACTAAAGAAGTGAGCAGTAGCTTCTAGATATATTATGCTTTTGTACCCATACTTGAGCATGAATAACATGTTTTCCTTAATATCAATGGTATATTTAAGCAAAACCCAAGTGTCTCCACTTATCTAGGTTTGCAGATATGAGAGTTTCTTCGAAAACGCTACAACAACTAAAAATTCTTGTCCCAATCTTGAAGAGAATAAAAAGAGAGAGCTGGAGTTAATTCTCAATATTACGTGTTAAAATGGGTAAAAGATATCTGCTCATATTGAATTTATATGGAGATTTTAAAACCACAAAAATATCCTCTAGAACCTCCTTTCTTTTTGTCCATTTTAGCCACTAATTGTTCAAGTAGGTGATGCACCTGCTTATGTGCATCAAGCATCTCAAAAGGTCAAACTAGGTGATGTACCTACTTGCTTTCACTTGGAATATTTCCATATTGGGGCTTGGAAATTTTGGCTACTTGGCTTTTGTGACAACCCTAAAAATGAATAGGATAAATTCTTAAGGTGTCAAGAATGCTTGCGATCAGACCAAGGTTCACACATATTGATACGCGTAGAAACAGACCTCAGAACCCTTGCTATTACCAAGACAACTAACTTGGGGAGTTAGTTGATCTTGGAAAGGTTGGAACCAAGCAAGTAAGTCTCTCAAAAATGAAGATTTTGATCGAAGGAGTCTTTACCGGACTTAAAAAGAAGACATCTTAAGTTTTGAGGGTCCAGGGTAAAATAGTCTTTTCCAGGCAAAGGGTAATATCGTAATTACCATAAGGAATTCATTAAATAATAAGTTAATTTAATTAAAGAAACAATTTGGCTTTGGTTGACCCAAAATGGTTCATTTTACAAGGGCCACTCTACCCGAGTTTGAGCCCCATTTGAAGCAACGAATTGGTGATTTATTTAATATTTAAAATCTGAAATTTTAAGGTCAAAATTTTCATTGCACGTATAATTAACTAAAGTAGATTTTAAGTATTGAGTAGAGTCCTAAATTTACTATGTTATTATCTAAGCCTTAACAACTTCACACATTTCACTCTCTCACATCTATCACATCCTCACGTTCAAACTCTAATGTTTTATCTTTACCAATAAATGTAAAGAACATAAAATATAATAAAGGTTCTTCTAACTTTAAGAATCATGAAAAAAATCTAAGAAAGAAAGCTAATAAAAAATGTTATGGCAAGGGAAATTTCCGTCGAGTTGGTGATGAAACATTAGGTGAGTTGGCTGTGGTTTTGGAGAAAGGTTTGGGAAGCAACTTCAACGTTTGAACATAAATTAAGTTATGTGTTTATTTTCTCTTGGTGTGTGAAGTTACAACTTTTGAGTGAAAACGCTTCACTAATGTAACTACTAAACGACACCTAATAATGCATTAAATTCTTGGTTAAATGCCCTAAAAAACAACATGAAAAGGTTGACCAAGACAACTAACTTGGGGAGTTAGTTGAGCTTGGAAAGGTTGGAACCAAGCAAGTAAGTCTCTCAAAAATGAAGATTTTGATCGAAGGAGTCTTTACAGGACTTAAAAAGAAGACATCTTAAGTTTTGAGGGTCCAGGGGTAAAATAGTCTTTTCCACGCAAAGGGTAATATCGTAATTACCCTAAGGAATTCATTAAATAATAAGTTAATTTAATTAAAGAAACAATTTGGGCTTTGGTTGACCCAAAATGGTTCATTTTACAAGGGCCACTCTACCCGAGTTTGAGCCCCATTTGAAGCAACGAATTGGTGATTTATTTAATATTTAAAATCTGAAATTTTAAGGTCAAAATGTTCATTTCACGTATAATTAACTAAAGTAGATTTTAAGTATTAAGTAGAGTCCTAAATTTACTATGTTATTATCTAAGCCTAAACAACTTCACACATTTCACTCTCTCACATCTATCACATCCTCACGTTCAAACTCTAATGTTTTATCTTTACCAATAAATGTAAAGAACATAAAATATAATAAAGATTCTTCTAACTTTAAGAATCACGAAAAAAATCTAAGAAAGAAAGCTAATAAAAAACGTTATGGCAAGGGAAATTTTCGTCGAGTTGGTGGTGAAACATTAGGTGAGTTGGCTGTGGTTTTGGAGAAAGGTTTGGGAAGCAACTTCAACGTTTGAACATAAATTAAGTTATGTGTTTATTTTCTCTTGGTGTGTGAAGTTACAACTTTTGAGTGAAAACGCTTCACTAATGTAACTACTAAACGACACCTAATAATGCATTAAATTCTTGGTTAAATGCCCTAAAAAACAACATGAAAAGGTTGATGAAAGGAAGCTAAAAATTATGAAAAATTTCCAGCTTAGTGTACTTTATATCTCGTTCAAAAAGGGGGTTGAAATCGGGAATTTAGTACATTTAAAAGATGTGAGGACACAAGGTTTAAACCTTTGACCTTACCCTTTAACTGCTGGAATTCACGAGCAAGGAAAATAAAAGGGGGCTGGGGGAAATAGAAATGGGGTTTGTTGGGTTAGTAAGAAGGGAATAAGAATTATAAAAAATAAATGGGAGGCGTGGGAATCAAACCCACGACCTCCAGGCAGCGAGTGAAAGAAGAGAAAATAAAGAAAGGAAAATGTAAGGCAAGGTAATCAAACCCACAACCTCAAAGATTGAAAGGATAAGTCGATTTGAATAAGAAAAATATGAGGTGAGGCTGTAGGGGCTCGATCCCACAACCTCCTTGCCAAACGCCTAGCCTAGTGAGTTTTAATTAAAAATTTAAATAAGGAGGTTGTGGGGGTTCGAACCCACAACCTCCCAATGCTCTAGCAAAATTAACAACAAAATTAAGGAGGCTGTGGGGGTTCGAACCCAAAACCTCCAAATGACCTGGTGAAAAATTTAATAATAAAATGGAAGAGGTTGTGGGGGCTTAAACCCACAACCCTTCGGCCAATTTAAGAGGAAACCAAGTAGAAATTTTAAGGTACAAGGTTAAAGTTGTAGTTCGATCTAGAGTTTAAATGTTATGGAAATTAAAAATAAAATCAATAAAAAATGTAAATGTTATCTAAGTGATTCAAATTTGGGTTTCCTTGCCCAAACTACCGTGTTGATAAATAAGTCATTCGTGAACAAAATATCCAAGAATAATGTCACCTACTTAGATCGAAATCAAGATCTTGACATATAAACAAGATACATAAGTCTTGTAGAACATAATCTTAGAAATGTATGAATCACTTAAGAAACTATGAATGAAGTGCCATGGCTTGTGTGTATAGACTCATAAGTCTAGTATATGTTCAAAAGTAAGAAAACCTAATATGTATGTAATGAAATGATGAACCCTAGAAGGGTTAAGTATGAGCGTAAGATACACTAAATGACCAAGTTCATTGGAATAAGATGAGATGAAATGATGAAACCCTAGAAGGTTTAAGTAAGGGTGTGAAACACACTAAGTGACCAAGTGCATTGGCATATGATGAAATGAACATTCACGTAATAATAAGTGAGTAACTATGAAAAGCAAAGGTGCTAATGATAAGGAATGTGGTGACAACATGATGAGGCTAATGTAAATGATGAAAGAAATCTCAAATGAGCCTAAGTAAATATTATCATAACGTACTAACCTATGAGAGTGTAAGATAATGAAGAGACCAGTATCTAGAACACTCTAATGAAAGTATTGAGCTTAACACACTGAATACTAATGATAAGATGAGAATCATCAAATGAGCTATGATATCCTCACACTAGAAGCCTACTTTCATGATGTATGAAATAAATGAAATGGAACTTTATACTAAGCACCGATAGGCTAGCTATGAGCGGTGATGCCTTCTTTCGGGAATGGCGGAGATTCATTTAACTCCCATGAGATGAGATTGTCCTGCTTTCCTGGTATGGGTCGCCTTATATCTCCTAGTCTTCGAACCTATACAACTAATAAAGGGATCTGGAAAGGTTAAATTCCCATATACGCTAGCATGTTATGGGTCACTTTGGCCGGTGATTCCACCTCTTTTTGGTATGGGGGACACACTGGATTTCATCATGCTCACATGATCTATGTTGGTTAAAGTTAAAGTTCCCAATGAATGAATGAGGCCAGCCTCAAATGTTGCACATAATGAAATGAATAATACCAAAGGTGTTAGGATAGAATAATCAAAAGGTGAGTTAGATTCAAATAATAACATTAGGTCATTCCTTGTCATTGCACACCGAACCTAGTGAAAGTCTTAAACTATATCCTAGTTATAGATAGTGTTCACACTGGCCTATGAATGAAATGAAATGGAATACGTATGAATGAACGAAGCAGACTCTGTGTTTGCTAATAAAGACTCCCTAGTTGAGGTACCATCTGTTGAGCCCTCATTTCTGGGATGTTTTGATATTAAGAACATGATTCCAAGGTCTCATTGTATATGAATGAATGATATTAAAGAAGTTAGGTGCCACATGCAAAATGTGTCGTATTCTATATGATATGTGCTATGTGTAAATATTATGTGCTGTGTGAAAATGTAGAAAGTATGATGATGTATGTTATTCTCATGGAAAAACATTTCTAATCCAAAATCTAGAAAGCTCACTGACTTTCCTAATAAAAATTTGGAAACTTTCCTAATCTCAATTTTGCAAGTCCACTGACTTGACATCCAAAAATCATATTGTTAAGAAAGAGATAATCTTTCTCATGCAAGTCCCTGTTGTGTGCTTTCATATACCCATACTTAGTATAAGTGAGTGCTAACCCTATACAAACTCTACTATTTTACGTGCAGGCACACGTGCACGATAGAGCTACAGGATCATCGATGTAGTTATGCGGACCTTCAGCATTCATCCGGCTTTGGTAAGGTCCTCATGCTTTTGAGGATGCTACTGTTTTATATTCTAGCTTAGCTTTAGAGTTGAGCTAGTGGAGCATGTTCCAGTAGTGTTTCTTTCCTTTTTTATTCAGACTATGTATTGGTGCCATTTTGTCAATTATACACTTAATAAGAATTGATCTATTTCTTTCAGTTGCTTATCTCTTAATGTTAGATGGTTGTTGTGAACAATCATGTAATAATGAGAATCTTTCTATAAGTATGTTAATAAACAAAAAGTTTTAAATTTTCTGCTAAAATTAACCTAGACGAAGTAAGAATGACGTAAGTAGGCTTGTCTGCGACCTCTGAGAGGTCAACGATGCCAGTCTCGTCTGGGTTCTGGACTCAAGTCCTGACAAAGTTGGTATCAGAGCGACAGGTTAAATTGTGAGGATGATAAGTTCACATCAACCACATTGAGTAAATTCTGTGTCATGGTAGTGAAGTGCACCACTATCCTGGATTAGAGATTGCATGATGTGTGGGAAAATTTCCCTTCTTCTATTCTTATCATGTTTTTTCTAATGTCCGAGTCCTTGGTGTTATGAGTATGTCTAATATCAATCCTTGTTGTTTATCAGAGAATGAACACTAGGTGAGCTAATAGTCGAGGAGAAGAGGAGCAATTGTTGGGGGTAATCATGATCCACCCTAGGCCCCAGATGAAGGAGTGGCCATGCCAGTTAACCCAGCTGGGTTGACTGATGCTGATCTCTGGCTCAGATGGCACTGGCCATTATGTTGCAGGCTTAGGCTATGACTGCCCAAGTCAACCGGCAGGATGTTCAGAGAGAAGCCACTTGTTCGCAGCATGGCTGACAGCTACGAGACTTCACGAGGATGAACCCTCCAATTTTCAAAGGGTCTAAGAGATCAGAGGATCCTCAGGAGTTTCACGATGAACTACATTAGATTTTGATTTCTATGTGGTCCATAGGTACTGAGAAGGCTGATCTGGCTTCCTATCACCTCAAGGATGTTGCACAGACTTGGTGCAAGATGTGTCAAGATAGCTGTGTTTTGGGTGGAGTGACAGTCACATGGGAGCTGTTCAAGACAACATTTATGGAGAGGTTCTTCCCCAGAGAGATGAGGAAAGCCAAGGTTTAAGAGTTCATGAACCTTAAACAAGGATCTATGATGGTCAGGAAGTATTCCCTGATGTTTGTTAAGCTATCAAGGTATGTTATTTTTCTTCGTATTTAATAGCAAGAATTACGAGAGTATTGTGCCTAGTTGAAATTATCCACTGCTACCTCCCTGGTTTTGAAGAGTAGGGATGAGTTGAGCAGGTTCCTCACGGGAACCAATGGAGACCTGGAGTAGGAGTGTCATTGTGCGATGCTCCATGATAATTGTATCTTTCTAGGTTAATGGTGCATGTACAGTCGGTAGAGGATACTCACAATAAGAGAGGTGTCTGTGATGTTAGGAGGCCTAGGTATCAAGATCAGGGAGTTCCCAGCCATGGAGGCCACAGAAACAATTTTGGCGTCCTTGAGCATCCCAGGTTCAAGAAGGGGCAACAAAGTTTGGGGAATTCTAACTCTCAGAGGATTACAACACCTAGAGAAGGTAGACCTGAACCGAAGAGGGGAAATGGAGGTGAGATGCAACCTCCCAAGAATAACTATTCTAAGTGTGGCCGAGCTCATGGTAGATTGTGCAAACAGGGAACTAATTCCTGTTTCGATTATGGTAAGAGTGGACACATGGTCAGAGACTATCCACAGAAAAAAGGTCAGGCTAGAGGTAATGTTCAGCCTAGGCCTAACACATAAAGTACAGCAGCACCCGAGCCTCCCAAAAGAACAGATTCTATGCCCTGAAGGGCAGGGAGGAGCAGTAGAAGTCCGCTGATGTGGTCACAGGTATGCTACATGTATTCTCAATTTTTTTTATGCTCTACTTCATCCAGCGTCTACGCTTTCCTTTGTGACTCCTATGCTTGATCTTAATTTTGAAATGGTAGCCAAAGTTCTGCATGATCCTATAGTGATTAGTACGCCTTTAGGATAAAGTGTAAGAACTGATAGAGTACACAAGGATTGTGCAATAGTTGTATGTGGTAGGACTCTGTGTGAGGACTTGGATGAACTACCCATGCATGATTTTGATGTTATTCTTTGCATGGATTGGCTTCACAGTGGTTATTGCTTGCTTGGACTGTCGTATTAGAGCGGGGAGATTTTGCTTTCCTAATGAAAAAGAGTTAGTCTGGGAGGGGTACAATTCGAGTCGTCCTAATCCTTTGATTTCAAATCTTAAGGCCAATAAAATGATGTCCAAGGGGTTACTATGTCATATTGTGAGTGATAATGATTTCGACATTCCTTCTATAGACTCAGTGCATGTAGTTGATGAGTTCCTAGATGTGTTTCTTGAAGATTTGCCTGGGGTCCCTTCCCTATGAGAAATTGACATTGGTATCGACTTAGAACCCGATACTAAATTAATCTCAGTTCCACTTTATAGAATTGCTCCAGTAGCACTCAAAGAGTTGAAGTTGCACTTAAAAGATCTCACTGATAAGGATTTCATTCAACCGAGCATATCCCCGTGGGCTGCTCCAGTTTTGTTTGGAAAGAAGAAAGATGGGACCCTTAGATTGTGTATTGATTATCGGCAGCTCAACAAAGTCACTATAAAGATTAAGTATCCACTTCCTAGAATAGATTATTTGTTCGATCAACTCCAAGGGTCTATTTTCTTTTCTTAGATTGATCATCGTTCAGGGTAACATCAGCTGAGGGTTAGGGATGGAGATATTCCAAAGACAACTTTTCTTACCCGCTATGGTCACTATGAGTTTCTAGTCATGTCACTTGGTCTCACGAATGCACCTGTTGGATTTATGGATCTCATAAACAGGGTCTTCTGTGAATACCTTGACTCTTTTGTTATAGTATACATTGATGACATTCTCATTTACTCTAAGACCAATGAAGAGCAGGAACAACATTTGATACTAACCTTGCAGGTACTTAGACGACATCAGTTTTATGCCACATTCAGCAAGTGTGAATTTTGGCTGAGATGAGTGATCTTCCAGGGTTATGTTGTGTCCGACCATAGTGTAGAGGTGGACCCCATGAAGACTGAAGCTATTAAGAACTGGACAAAGCCCCTTACTCCTACTGATATTCGTAGCTTTCTGGGATTGGCTTGTTACTACTGTAGGTTTCTGGAGGGCTTTTCTTCCATTGTTGCCCCACTGACAGCTTTGACGAAGAAGAAAGCCATGTTTTAATGGATGGAGACTTGTGAAAAGGGTTTCCAAGAGCTTAAGGACAAACTCACTTTAGCCTCGGTGCTTACTCTGCCTTAGTGTGGTGAGAATTGCATTGTCTATTGTGATGCATCTAGGGTTGGTTTGGTTTGTGTTCTTATGCAGACTAGCAAAGTGATAGACTATGCTTCAATATATCTCAAGGTTCGTGAGAAGAATTATCCCATTCATGACCTATAGTTGGCAGCTTTGGTGTTTGCATAGAAGCTGTGGAGGCATTAACTGTATGGAGTGCATCTAGATGTGTTCACAGACCACAAGAGTCTCCAGTACGTATTCACACAGAGAGATTTTAATCTATGCCAGCGGAGATGGTTGGAGATGTTGAAGGATTACGACATAAATGTGCACTACCATCCACGTAAGTCTAATGTTGTGGCTGATTCTTTGAGCAGCATGAGCATAGGGAGTACAACCCACGTTGAGGACGAGAAAAAGGAGTTGGCAATAGAGGTACACAGACTGGCCAAACTAGGTGTGCGATTTGTTGACTCTACTAGTGGGAGTATTTCAGTTCATCCTAGTAATGAATCATCCTTTGTAGTTGAAGTCAAGAAGGGTTAGCATCTTGATCCTGTGTTGATGGAGCTGAAGGACTCAGTGTTGTTAAAAATGAATGAGTCAGTCTTTTGCTTTGGGAGGTGATGGCATACTTATATACCAGGACAGGCTGTGTGTATCAGATGTGGATGAGTTATGGACCTGTATTGTGGCAGAGGCCCATGGTTCAAGGTATTCCATACATCCAGGTTCCACCAAAATGTATCATGATCTTAAGTAGACCTATTGATAGGATGCCATGAAGAAGAACATTGCAGAATACGTGGTTAAGTATATGAAGAAGAACATTGCAGAATACGTGGTTAAGTATCCTTATTGTCAGCAGGTTAAGGCAGAGCATCTTAAGCATGGTGGTCTCACTCAGATTATTGAGGTTCCGACTTGGAAGTGGGAGGCCATTAATATGGACTTCGTGGTTGGTGTTCCAAGGACTAGGAGGTAGCATGACTCCATATGAGTTATTATGGAAAGACTAACTAAGTCTACTCACTTTATCCCTATGAAGTCTACCTACAGAGACGAGGATTATGCGAGACATTATATTGATGAGATTATGATGTGGCATGGGATTCTTTTGTCTATCATTTCGGATAGAGGAGCTTAACCTACTTCACGTTTTTGGAGATCTTTCTAGAAAATCTTGGGCACGCAAGTGAAGCTTAGTAATGCCTTTCATCCTCAGACTTATGGGAAGGCAGAGCGCACCATTCAAACATTGGAGGACATGTTGATAGCGTGTGTAATTTACTTGAGAGGTAGCTGGGATGACCATCTGCCTTTGATAGAGTTCTCGTATAATAATAGATTTCACTGAAGCATTTGGATGGCACCATTTGAGGAACTATATGTTAGGAGGTGTAGATCTCCAATTGGGAGATTCGAGGTTGGAGAGTCATCAATTTTGGGTCAAAATATCATTCATGAAGCCTTCGAGAAGGTTAGAGTAATTAGGGACAGGTTGGCTACTGCTTACAGCCGACAGAAGTCATATGAAGACAACAGAAAAGACCTCAGAATTTGAGGTTGTTGGCCTTATTTAATTGAAGATATCAACTGTGAAAGGGGTGATGAGATTTGGTAAAAAAGGGAAGCTGAGTCCGAGGTATGTTGGGCCATATGAAATCCTACAGCGTGTGGGTGAGGTGGCCTATGAGTTAGCATTGCATGTGCAGCTAGCTTATGTCCATCCAGTCTTTCATGTCTCTATGTTGAAGAAGTGCCTAGGTGATCTAGCATCGATTCTACCTGTGGCAGGTTTGGGGGTTTATGAAGACTTGTCTTATGAGGAGGTACCTGTTGAGATCTTAGACAGACAGGTCAAGTTGCTGAGGAACAAGGAGATTGACATAGTGAAGGTATTGTAGAGAAATCATCTGGTTGAGGGTGCTACGTGGGAGGATGAGGCCGACATGAGATCCTGCTACCCTCATCTTTTCAGCTCTTGAGGTTAGATTTCCTACTCTTAAGTCTATGTTTCCATTTATCTCCGTACTTTATTGATATTGCGTGACTGTGCATCGTGATTAAGTTATGATCTGACTGGCATTACGACATGTAGTGATAGTGTCATTCGGGATGAATGTTCCAAGGGGGGATAATGTAAAAACCCTAATCTGAAACTAAGAAATAATACGCTAAGTAGCTAGACGTTCTACTAAAATCGTGAAAATTCTAGTTTAATCACATGCAAAACTAAAATATAAAATCTATCGAGACTTCGAGAGGAACCCTATGGAGAAGTTTGAATGGGACAATTCAAATAACAGAGATAGCCGTATAAAGCAAAGCTTGACAAAAATAGAAAAAGTAACCATGAATTTTTAGTGAACTTGAAGAGAGCTTCAAGCTACATGTGGCAATGTGAACTTGTTGGCTATAAGTATACAACTATCAAAGACTTTTTTACACTAACCTATAGCCCTCTCATTGTCTTATATTTGGCAAAAAGAAGTGTGCACCATGTGTCTATACATCATTTTTTTTAATACAATAAGTTTAAATAAAAGTACAATCTTAACAACATGTTGTACAATTAGATAATGCAGTATTAATACTTTTCTTGTTGGTTTATAAGGATGTACATTACATTATGATTGCAATCTAATGTACATCCTTATATTATCTAAATGAGCAAAAAAAATATCCTTATGCTGTTCGAAAAATAACTATATCATCCTTCAGTTTATTTTTGTTAAGAATCTAATTGAACAAATAAAAAATAGTTTTTATTAATTTGATCATGTCTTAGTTATATCAAGAATATCAATGTTACCCAAAAAGAATAAGGATATGGATAAAAAATGAATATCTTAAACTCATAATAATTTTGTGCGTTGTTAGTTTATATGTTTGTTTTTGCATAATCAAGTAAATTAGGTTGCAACAATGCACGAGTTTTGAAATATTTATACATTAGGATCCAATGGTGTGAAAGATTATGCAAAAAAATAATTTTAAAAATATTATGTGTAGATATTTAGATAATCTCTTTAATAAAAAAAATACAATACGTATATACTTCATAGCTAATGCAATTCTCATTTTATACAATATATAAAAATACTGGTAATTTAGTTAAATTATGTAGACGTTTTGTCGAATGAATTCACACACTCAACTTGACTAGCTTAATCGTGTGTGCATTCATTCGACTAGACACATTTTTTGCTAATGACTTGAGTTTCTTAAACAAAAATAGATAGAGGGTTAAATCATGCAACTTTTTGAATAGTGCATGCATATTTTTTGTTCACTTTTAAAACATAATGATGTACTTTAGATATAGGTCATAATAGAAGGATATTTTGGCCAAAAACTAATAAAACTATTGATTAATAATTAATAAATTAGACACTGACCCAACTTGGCCGCCTCTATAATGTCTAATTCCCTTCAGCCCTATAAATAGGCTTGCTAGGAAGGCAATTTTTCTATCCCGTGTCAGTTTTTTTCCCTTATTTTTATTGTTGATCAGTATCGGGTAATTACTGTATGATCAAAATTTAGGTAGTTGTTGTGTATCAAAATTTTGGGTATTATTGTGCCTTATCATTATTGTTGATGTGGGTCATTATTGTTTCCTTATTGTTATTGTTGATAGTCATAAATTTTCATTTTATTTGGGTAACTATTGTTGATCAGGATAACGGATAGATATTGTTCGATCACTGTAACGGGTAGAAATTATTTGATCAGAATAATGGTAGATATTGTCGGATAAAGCTATTAACAATAATGTTTGATCAAGACAATGGGTAATTATTGTATATGATTCTCTTCAAAATATGAGTTGATGTCTCCCTTTGTGGAGCACTTTCTTGTGCATGGATTTCGTGTTTCGAAAAGTCTTCTTTGAGGTTTTTGATTTCTTGGTCATCCCAGAATCTCACATTATCTACTTCCGAATCTTTAAAAATCTTTGATCATCTCTATTGGGGGGTTTGGGGATTTGGTGTTATTTCATATACATTTTGAGGATTTATTGTTATTGTTAATTAAAATATTCTGGGTAATTAATGTATGATCAAGATTTTGGGTAATTATTGTATGACTATGACACATGTAATTATTTGTATGATCAGGATTTTGGGTAATTATGTTGATTAAGATAGTGGGTAATTATGGTATGGTCAAGATAACAGGTAATTATTGTTTGATCAAGATAATGGGTAATTATAGTTTGCTCAAGATATGGGTAATTATTGTTGATTAAGATATGGGTAGTTACTGTTTGATTAAAGATAATTGGTAATTCTTTTTTATTAAGATATTGGTAATTACCGTTTGATAAAGATAATGAGTACTTATTGTATATGATTCTCTTTGGAAGATAAGTTGATCCCTTCGTGTGGGGAGTAATCACTTCTGCAATGATTCCATTATAGGGTTTTTTCACTTTGGAAGTCTTTTTTGATGTCTTTTTTGTATCCCATGTGGTTGGTTCTTCATTTCTTGGACATCTCAGAATTATATAAATCTCACGTTCTTTACTTTGGAATCTTTTTTTAACTCTTTGATCATCTGTTTAGAGAAAGAATATTAGAGGTTTGGGGAGTTCTTGACCTTTTTACTAGTTTATTGATTCATTATTCTTGATTCTTTGATCAGGTATGGGTGATAACGCTTGGTATTAGTCTTACATGCAGTTTCTGTTGCAAGAATTTGTACGTTTTGTCACACTATGAATCATAGCAATTTCTTTTTGTTGAATTAGAAAACGAGTAGAATTGGAAATTTGCAGGCATTCCCTACTTGGATCTTCTAGTCTAGTGGAGCTATCAGTTTGGACTTGACATCTTGACTTCCATTCTAATTATGATGATCCTCATATGTCTCCTTGCATCAACTTCTTTTACCTTGTTATTTGGTTTGGTCAAGAATACATAGATGGGCATCAAGGTTCAAGTAGTCCCTGAGGAACAAGTGTCTTGTTGTGGTGTTTGTGTTTGAGAAACATGCGGCAATTCCCAGGTCTGTGACTGGAAGTTTCGGAGTGTCGGTCTTTCAATGCTTTGCCCAAAACTTGTATAAAATGAAAGTTACTCAACTGTGATTATTCTTTTGACGAGTGTGTATAGTGTAATTAGCAGCCTGTTAGTTTTAGTTGTTAGTTCAAATGCTTGTGTTATTTGATGATCCTGGTATCTTGTATGATGTTATACGCACAGGATAATGTCAATTCTAGATGTTTGTAAGTGATGTAAAGTTCTCTTCTTCTACTTATCATCTAGCGGTTTTCCCTTTGTTATCACGCCAACTTGATTTGTTTTCATTTGTGAATGAATGTAGGCCACCCGGTGACAGTAACAGTGTACTAGTTTTGGGAAGTTCTATGGATTTTATTCAGTATGCATTCTTGTGCTCCTTGTTGGTCTTCTTGGACCTTTCACTCCATGATGGATATTGTTAGGCGTCAATTAAAAATTGGAGTTCTGAATCGTGTCTATTGCATCTCTAGTGATTGCTTATATGATATGGGTAACTTCTAAGGATCGTGACCGGTATGCATTCATGGAAAACTTTTTTATTGGTATTCTTAGTCCCCTGTACTCCAAGATTGATGTAGTTACGCTTCAACCGAAATAAGGTTCTTAGTCCTCTTGCATCTCGAGTGATTTCCTGGGTGATACAAGTTCTGTCAGCATTGCACTTAACTAATTCCTTCTTTTTGTGCTTGTAGTTGGGTCTTACCAAGTTGTGAAATTTTTTTTTTCATTGAAGGGATCTTCTTCAACATTTGTGTTTAGGTTTCTTTAGGTAAGATAATTGTTAGTAGTGAGATACTCATTTCGGTTTTTCTCTAAACTTAGAGTGGTTCCTCCTATCATTGTCAAAAGGTGTAGCTCTATGTAACTTGCCAAGCTAAGATAGTTTGTCCTGCACTCACTTTGGATGTGTATGTTCCTCATTGTTACAATTGATGAGATTCCCAGTGGTTGATGGGTATATGGTCTTATTAACACCTTATAAATACTCGTAACTCAATCGTTAGTCTCTTGACAGCCTGATTAAGTGGGTTCTTGTTAGACCCCTCTTTTGGTCTTCTCTTTGTTTTTTTTCCTTGCATCATCCAACTTTATTTATTTTGTTGGATGGATGCCAGCTAAGAGGACTAGATTTCAAAATTTTAGAAGGTTGATGTCCAATTCCATTTCCTTGCCATTTTGTGATCGCATTGCAATTTGAGTATCATCAGGCTTCTACAGAGTCCATTTTTATTACCTTGCCAATTTTGTGCTTCCATTGCAACCTTATAATATCAGACTTCAAGAGAGGGTTTCTTCATTCTTGTTCTGTGGCATTTCTACTGGATTTTGTCATGTTTTCATGTAACTATTCCCTTCATTCCTTTGCTTGCAACCGTTTGGTCTTACAAAGCACTGAATTTTTCTTTTCACGGAGGTACTTATTTGTCCATACGTGTTGATTTTTCGCGATTAAGTCATCTATGAGTGCCGATAAATTTCAATATTTTCTTCCCAATACTCTTTTGTCTTTGTCATAGCTACTGTTGTATGGTAGTTTCTCAATTAGGACATTATTTTCACCAATGTTTGTTGTATTTTGCTGCCATGGAGTTCTTAGTTCAAATGCTTACTTTCTTTTGGCAATACAATCGATAAGGTCTCTAATGGTGATGAGAGGTCTCTCACTCGTATGGATATAGATACATGATAAGTAATTGACCAACTCTAGATCTTTAGAGTGTGGCATAAAATACTTCTGAAATTTTGTTATTTTAGTTACATATCAAACTGCTCTCATTTTTATGTTATATCACTAGTTATTTTCGTTGTCTTGATGTGTAGATCATGTGGTGACACTGTTATAGGCGTTCAGATTTGGAAATTTCAAAGCTTATCTACACGTGATACTTTGCCTTTTTTTTTGGTCTTTTGGTGCTTGCATTGCAATCTGGATATTTTATGGTCTTCGACAAAATTTACCTAGGTTGTTTGGGGTTTGTGAGGTTTGCTCTGAACGGTTCCCTTCTTTATGTTATTGCAGCCATTGCCTTCTTTTCCCGTAGCGATCATGCATTGTCGATTTATGTTGAGGTTTCTTTAGTCCAGTCTATTAGGAGTATAGAGATTCTCAATCCAATTTAATTCCGTAGTGGCCTTTTAACTTTATCAAAATTAGTGTGGTATGGAAGTTTCTCAACTAGGACATTATATTTCCCCGGTTTTTGTTGTATTCTGCTGCCATGAAGTTTACTTTATGATCATCCAATTGGTGAGGTCTTTTATGACTTATAAACCTTTCATAAGTACTCGGCCATTTTTATATATTATTTTAATAGTGGAGTAAAATATTTTTTTGCTTTTATTCTCTAGCTACTTACTTATTTTCTCTACTTTCACATATTTTTTCGCTACCACACTAGTTTGTTTTGGTTGGATGGATGTGTAGTAGACCATGTGGTGACACTGTTATGGATGTTGAAATTTGCAAATATCAAAACTTGGTTTATCAATATGTGAGCCTCTACCATCTTTTGGTCTTTTGGTGCTTGCGCAACAATCTGGATATTGTTCCGGCTTTGACAGAAGGGGTTTCTCAGTTTCATATATGACATATCTAGTAATTACTTGCATGATTTGGGGTTTGTCATATTTGCACTGAACTGTTGCCTTTTTTCTGTTCATGCAGCCATGGTTACAGGGCACTGAATTATTCTTTCAATGTAGTGGACGTGTTTGACTAAGTTAATATTTTCAGAAAAGGGCCTAAAATACACTTGAAGTATCAAAAATGGTATAAAATTACCCTCCATCCAACTATTGGCTCCAAAATACCCTTCTCATCCACCTATTGTCTCCAAAGTACCATTCTCATCCACCTTTAGATAGAAAATTGACCACTTATTTTACGATTATATATATAAACTATATAAATAATTTTTTAATACATGGCGCTCAAATATTGTTATAATATAATTTATAAATCAATCTATTATCCACCAATTACTAATTAAATCACACCCAATTAATAAAACCGCCCCATTACTAATCCAACAATAGAAAACTATTGCCAATAAGTATTTCTACAAATTTGAGGCAAAAATATTTATAGAAGTACATTATCATACATTCAATTCCTCAATCAAAACATATTATAATTCAAATGTCTAAAAAAATTACTGATAAACAAAAAAGTATGACTATGTTCATCTAAATTATTCATTCCTCTCAATTATGTGATGTTATTTAATGGATAACTTTTTTTAAAAAGAATATATTAAAGTATTTAAAACAAATAATAAATATTTATAAAATTATATTTTAAAAGTGCATAAATTAATTCGGGATGTGCTATTTCTTTACCTTTAATTATAAAATTCGAATTCAAGCTTGAAAGAGAATCCTAATAAAAGTGTTTTAAATAAGCGGCTCAACCTAAATTTAATTTGGGATTTAATTTGAACTAAATAATTTTGGATGTCATTTTCAAGAATCTGTAATTTCACGTGTTTTAGTAGTGTTTAGGAAGATTTTGATATTATAATTTGTTTATTAATGGGGTGAGGTTTGATTAATAATGGGTCGGTAGTGGGTTGATTTATAAATAATATTAATAAATTAAATTATATCTAATAGTCGAACGCCAACTACTTAAAAAAATAGAAAGTTTAAATATGAAACCGTTAAATAAGTGGTCAATTTTGAACCCAAAGGTGGATGTCAAGGGTATTTTGGAGCCAATAGGAGGGTGAAAAAGGCATTTTGTAGCCAATAGGTGGATGAAGGTTAATTGTGTACATTTCCAATACTTCAACGATATTTTAGGCCCTTTTCCATAATATTTTACACTAGTGTTTGTTGTTGTTCTGCTGCTGTGAAGTTTCTAACCGAGACACTATGTTTTTGATGATCCAAATGATATTGTCTCCTATGGCTTTGGATACTTGACAAGTACTCAGCCAATTTTGGATCTTTTCTTAGACAGTGCCATAAATGCTCCTCTACATCTGGTCTTCTAGCTACACAAAAATCTTTCGGTTATCACAATTTTTTTTTATTTGGTGGCTGTGTAGACAATATTGTGACACGAATAGAAGTTATGATTCAGAGATTTTAAAGGTTAATATCCAGTATGGTATGTCTGACCCTCTTGGTCTTTTTTGTTTTCCCACTGCAATTTTAATATATTGGTCAGGGCTTGAATAAAAAGGGAGTCTTAAATATTTTCCGTATGGTAACTCTAGTGATTTCTTAGATGGAACGGGTTTCGTTTGTTTTGGACTTGATTCATTCATTTTGTGCTTGCAACATTTTTGCTTACAAAGCAATGAATTATTCTTTTCATGGAGCGTCTTTCTTTGTCCATTTATAGCGTGGTTTCCGTGGTTCAGGATTTTATGACTTCTGATATTTTCAAAGAAAATAGTTTTTTCGTTATTGTGTGTTGTGTTCTACTGCCATTTTTTGTGTTCAGTCCGGATGCTTATTTTCTTCGATGATACAATTGATGAGATTCCTGATGGTTAATGGTTATAGATTCCACCTAAAATGTACTAAATTTTGGATCGTTTGAAAACCTTAAAACATAGTACTCTCTTTTGGTGTTCTTGTTGCTTATCTTCTCTGCTTGATTTTTCTTGTATTACGCTAGTTTGATCTTGTTTGTTGAATGTAGATGTGTTGTGACAGTTGAGAGGAATAAACTTGGAATATTTGAAGCTTGTGTAAGTGTTTGGTTTTCAGTTCGATTTTCTTCTCTAATCAGTATTTTATCTTTTCTCACCACCCTTTTCAAAGTGGTGCTCTTCAAGTAATTAGTTGAACTTATAATTTACATCTCTATTGATAACTGTACATGGCCATTTTCATTCAATTTCTGGTTCTTTATTGGGTGCAGCATCTGCACCATAGTCACTGCAATTTCAGACTTTTTATTGTTAGGTAAATGAAGACTTTTTTTAAGATGTCTCCCCTATCAATTTTTTGAAACGAGTCCATTATGTTCAGACATTCAATCATTTGACAAGCTGCTTAGAAGTATTAGCTATTATGCAAAACTTAAATATAAAAAGGGAACTCTTGCACACTTTTTTCCCCGTAAAACATTTCCTTTTGAACAGTCTTTGCACCAAAGACAACAATTCATTGAATCTAGAACAGATCATGTACAGTCTTTATGTATTTATATCACAAAAGTAACTATTGTTTTCTGTGTAGAAGATCTTTTCATGAGATACCCTTGTAATTCCATTGCATATCAGATCATTGTGCAAGTTTGAAATGTGTTCTTCTATATACTCTTCTAGGATGAGCTTTGTACTATTTTCTTGATATGGTTGAAATTGCCAATGATTATAGGAAACTGTTGTTCTGTCATTCTCCATGTTCTTAATGTATGTTTAATCAAATGTCACTTCACTGATTGTATGTTTCCTATAATGTTGCTTAGGGAATCTCAAACCCTATACTCTATTTTAGTATCTAATATAGAGTTCTCTATTTTTTTAGACAATCAATTCCAACCTAATTCTCCATGTTACTCTCTAAAAAGAGAAATTTATTCTCTCTCCTCAATATTATATTATTATTTCTATTGCAATTTCATTTCTTATTTCATAATATAATTCCATTCTTTCATTTTTTAAAATAACCACCCTATATTATTTTTGTGTAATATAAATTATTATTTATAATGTCTTTATTTAGTATAAAATTATATTTTATTCTAAATTTTAAAGAACTACGAATAGTTGAAAAAAGAAACCAAGTACGACCGCAATCGCAAGCACAACAATTCTCTAGATCATACACTATTTTTTCGAATATAGTTAAATTTGAAAATGACCTACCAGATTGCTGAATTATTATCGTGATTTTAAAAATTATTATGTTATGTATTGTATTGTTATCTTATATTTAAATTATTATGTCGTGTATTATATTGTTAAATTAAAATTTACATTTTATCATTTAAATTTTGTACATTCTTTATAGTGAAAATCAATAAGGATAATAATATCAAATTATCTCTTAAAGTGACAAAAATTGAAAACAATATATTTAAAAATCTTAATTTAGGATTAAAGTAGTATCTACTAAATAATATACTTTTTAAAATGTTATATCATACTTAAAAAGAATTACAAACATTAGAAATTTTATTAATAGCCTTATATGAAAAATAAAATGTTAGTTACAAATAGTAGAAATAATATTAAAATACTGAAAAAGTGAAATAGATAGGTGAATAGTAGTTCTCCAAACCAGGAGAACTACTATTCATCTCTCTATAAATAGAGAATAGAGAGCTTTTTAGAGAGTGGTTGGAGATCCAATTCTTTATTTTACTCTCCAAATATAGAGAATGGAGAGTAAAATAGTGTGGGATTGGATATGGTCTTAACAGATAATTTATTCAACTAATGTCACTTCACATATCTATCACTGGTGGTTTCTTCACTCCGTTCTCGTCAAGTACTGTTACCAGACATAATTAATTCCTTGTTTCAGAAATCGTTCCGTGCTCCTTGGGTTTCTTATATTGATGAGTGATTAGGAACGTTGCACAAGTGAAAACAGGATCTTCTAAGAAGCCCCACCCAGACCAAGTTTAGACAGTTTTGAAAAGTGGTGCTACTATCTTGGCCTTTATTCATCAACTGAAGCTATCCATTCACCTCACTTTACATATGGTTGTTATACTTTGGTTATCATATGGGTATAGATGAATTTCCATTTTTATCATTTTCCCTTGAATTATATATGAGTCTGTTTCACCGTGCTTCAATTTTCTCTGTTGCATCATTAGAGCAATACTTTGGCGAAGAGGGATCCAACTATGATTTCAGTCATTCAGGTTCTTAGGAGTTATTATATTTTTCCATATGTGTTAGGTTTTTAAAGTTTAGTCTTATCGAGTATAGATAATTTTCAATTCAGTTTTTTCCCTTATGACTCCTTTTTCTTTGTAATAACTAATGTTGTATTGAAGTTTCTCAATTAGGACATATTTTCACTAATATGTCTTGTATTATGCTTCAATGAAGTTCATAGTCCACACACTTGTGTTCTTTGATGATCCAATGATGAGGTCTCTTACTCTCTTATGCTATGGACAGCTCATAAGTACTTGACCAACTCTAGATCTTTTGGGAGTGGTGTAAAATGCTTCGTACATCTTTTTTTTAGCTACTAATATTCTCTGCTTCCATTTTCTTCGTTATAAGACTTTTTGTGGTTCTGTGGTTTGGTTTACCATGGACGTTCAGATTCAGAAATTTCAACACTTAGTTAATCGACATGTGATCCTTTACCACTTTTTGGTCTTTAATGCAATATGGATATTGTCCAGGCTTCGATGAAAGGGTCTTTTTTTCGGTCTCGTCTATGGCATCTCTAGTGATTACTATGGTGTTTTGGGTTTTCCATATTTGCTTTTAACTGTACCATTCTTTTTGTTGTTGTTGCAGAACACAACCATTGGTTGCAGGGCAGTGAATTTTTCTTTTTACGCAGTGTTCGTGTTTGTTCGTTTGTGTTGAGGTTTCTTAAGTGAAGTTTATGGGTATCGAGATTCTCGTTTTATTCCCTAATGTTTTATCTTTGTCAAAACTATTGTTTAGTAAAGAGGGATTCAACTATAATTTCAGGCATTCAGCTTCTTAGGAGTTCTTTTAAAATTTCTTGTGTAATCATGTTACAGTTAGAAATATCTTCTTACTTCCCTCCCCATCATGGAGGAGTTGTTAGTTGGCTGCCTCCGCCAGATGGTTAGAGATTTTTATAGTGGATCAACGTGTGTGTGATTTTTATTAGGTCTTGCATACTGTGATAATAAGAATGTTCTGTCAATTTTGATTACATGATCTTAGGGGTTTCACAAAGTTGTAACTATCTTTGGTGGGTTTAGAGTTGATATTTCTACTTCATGTAGTACTCATCTGCTTCATCCCACTGCCCTCTATAAACATCCCTTCTTGGTCGGAATAAGGAGGGTTAGCACCTTAAGTTCTTTCCTCCTTCCAGTTGTCTTATCTCATCCGGTGGGATTTAATTTTGTCCCAGATTCAGGTTTCTGCTCCTTCGTTGTGTCTATTGGATGTTTGGACGGAGTTGTCAAGGATGTTTCTTTTAAGGTTTCTGCATAATGCAACTAGTCTTGTGTCACCAGTGACGGTTGACGATTTTGTTTATTTACTTAATTGGATAGGTCTGGATTAATTGGTATTCTGTTTTATCTATATGTTCTTTAATATTGATATAGTGGTATGACATATGAGCAGATCTATCAGTTGTAGAAAAGAACATCTGGCAGAATACTTGGCCTCCTGTGCAAAAAGTGAGATTTAAAGTGTGATCTTATGGTAAAGGATATCATTTTCTGGGTTTGCAGATCTATTTTGAAGTTTGACTGTGCTGTTTGTTGGTTTCTTGATCCATCCGAGGACTTCCTGTTTAGTTTATGCCAATTCCTTTCTTGTTCTACCTGAAGTAATGACGTTAAGGAAATACACCATGCAGTTTCTATTTTTGGATATCAATAATCTTTATAACGAATTAAACCTCATATCTGATACCTGCAACAAATTATCTTTTCCTTGCATCTTATCCTTTTGAACAGCATTCAGTAAAAGTTTTAAGCCTTTCCTTGTAGACGTTGCTCTCTATATTCCATATTGTTATGCGATTGACTCATCAAAAATCATGAAATGGTCTCCCTCTGAAGTCTTCTGTTTTCTTTGTCTACCCATAAGCTTTAAATGGAGAACAGGTGCTAGAGTAGTAGGCTTTTTATATGTTATGTACAATGACGGTGATGTTGTGTTATCCACCCAATTAGTTAGACGGATTCATGCACCAAGCATGAGAAGGAACAATATCAAAGTGTTTTTGAGAAGTATCCTGTTATAGTCATTTACAATGGTTATTAATGTGCGACTCCTGTATTTAGACTTCAGAGCATTTATTGTGTTTGTTGATTTTGATCTCTTATCTGTAAAATAGCCCTACAGATGTGCGAGTTCTATTTTTGAAGTTGAGGAAGGTATTAGCATCTTGAAGTATCTAGGATGCTTTTGCTTTAGTTTTTCGGTGTATTTATTTTTTACTAAATATTGCCACTGAATGGGTATTTCTGTTTTCTCTAGGTTCCAGTTGTCCAAATTTTGCCTAAATGTGCCAAATAACTTGAGTAGGGTATTTCTCTTTAAGCACTAGTTGTCCAATGCAAATATCACCATATAACTTTGAATAGGGCACTTCCCTTAAGATCTTTTTTCCCGAATTAGACGGTCAATAATTATCAGCTCAAAAATGTTGCTTTGGAGTAACATGCGAGTCCAGCTTTCTTCCTCTTTTCTCTCAAGTTCTTGTAGCTATTTTGATAGAGATAGGACTAGAGGACTTTTTTGGCTAAAATACACAATGTTAGTTTAATGGATTTACATTCCTTAAGTGGAGGAAGTTTGGAGGATGATAAACCGGTTGCTGTGGATCATGTTAAATAGAAAAGTTCCAAGTATGATATGGAGTATGTTAAACAGTAAAGGTGATGGTATGATCACTTGCATTCCTGTTTTTGCATTGACCTGTTCTAGTCATCTTTGCATGTTGAAAATATTTTACCATCTAGTATGGATTAACATTACATGTTCTTCTGGTTATTCTAAGTGGGGGGGGGGGTGTTCAACTATGCTCGAGTGTTCTAGTCACTCTGTACTGTATAATGTGCTTTATCCTAGAATGTGTATTAATTTATTAATCTATGGGCACCTTGCAGTGTATGGGAGGATGAGTGTTCTATTAAGGCGGCAGTATAGGTGATTGAGTGTTAATTATCAGTAAGAACGGAAAGTTCTCAAAATAATTTTCTCCTCTCACATGTATGAAATGCAGTTACTAAATATAGGTGGTCTATGGGTAATATAAGTGTGACGTAGATTTCTGTTTGGGGTTGTTATCATCATTTGGGTCTCTCTTTCTTTTTCTTATCTCACATGCTTATTTGTTCTCTTTTGGTTTGGGATTGGAATCTGCGGATAGTATCTGGGATGTGATAAAGCTCATGTTTCAAAAAGCGAGGACATTATTTTTCTAAAAACATGGACTTATGGAAGTTTAATTCCCGAAGAAACACTTGATAAAGCACCTTGAAATTTGGAAGATGCGAGAACAGGAAAAGACCAAGATACATAAGGGTAGTAGTTACTGGTCCAAAAACATTATATGAGGGTACATATTATTCTCTCTTTGTGCAAATACTTCGTTGCTCCCGAACTGGAGAATCTACTTTTTGGATATTATATATACTTTTAATTGTTGATGTTGCTATGTAATTGTGGAGTTCGCAAATGCAACTTCTTCATGGTATGATATGTATTATAGAATTGATTTTGAAGTTGTGTTGGTTTATTTGATGCTACATTTCTGTTTAGGGAACCCCTGTAACTCCGATTGTTAAATCATCCAGTCCCAAGCCTAGATTATGGAAGAAGGAAGGTGTGTATGTATGAAATTAGTTGTCTGTTCTTTTTATTTAATAGAATTGTTTGTGGGGTTACATATAATCAGAGTGGCTCCCTTATCACTCGTCAAAACACTTTTTAGTGTGTTTTTTTGTTTTCACATTTGTTTTTTTATAATCTAGATGCTACTTATGTTCTTTGGTTGTTCAACTGGTGAGGATCTCCATGGTTATGGACAAGACATGATAAGTTTATTCAAATTTAATTGTGTTCTTTTGAAGGCCCTGTAAAGCACTCCTATTCTTTTCGTGATATTACTATTTACCTTCTCTTGTTTTGTTTATCCTACCGATTTATTTAGTTTTGTTGGATGAATGTATGTAGGCCACATAGTAGTAGTAAGAGGACAACAATTGGATAGTTGGTGTGAATACCTGTGGACCATGTTTCTTACCATTGTGTTGCTTGCATTACAATCTGCATATTGGATATCACTAGGTAGCAAGTAAAAGGTGTTTTGCAATCTTATCTTGTTTGGCATATGTTAGAATAGGAACAAGTTTTTCCTACTTAGAATAGGAATGGAAGAAGAATAGAAATATGAATCCTAGGTGGAAAAGGGTTCCAATGAAGTGTCTATAAATAAGGTCTCCATGTAACAATGTAAAAACACAATTGAATAATACTCTTCCCATATATTTCTCACACGGTATCACAGCATTGGGAGAACTTCAAGTCACCGTGTTCAAATTTCGGTGACAACGTTGGGACTGATTTGTGTCATCTTTTGTTTTGAAGGTTTTGTACAAAAGACTACACCGTCAGGAGGATCAGGAAGCTTAGGAGACAAAACCGCAGCAAGACACATAGGAAAATAACCTCCAACGCGCCCCCACACCCAAATCGAAGGTGAAAAATTTTCCTGCGAGATCTGTTCACACGTGAGTGCTGCTCTGGTAATTCTTTTTCGAGCAATTTTCTTCCGTTAGGTCATCCAGTATTTCCAACCAGAACCTGGGTAGTTTTCTCAAGATTTGATCACTCGAATTAGGCTTCCGGTGATTTTTCAAGCAGTTTTCAACTAGTTTCTAGTGAATTCAAATTCTTCAGGCTACTGTAGGTGGATTCCGACAGTTTCCAGCAAGTTTCTTACTCTATTCCAACAAAATTTCGAAAAATGTCTTTTGGGTGTGTTGTTTTTGGATCCAAAAATACATGGATTTGAAGTTCAAGCCTTAAAATCACTTTAGAACCAATGGAAAGTTCAAACTATTTAGCTTGGGCTTCTTCAATTGAGTTGTGTTGCAAGGGTTAAGGTGTTTAAGATCACTTAGCAAACAATCATTGTGTTGTAGATGAAAATACAAAGTCTAGTGACGATGGTGCAAAAGTTGAAGCACAATAGGAGAAAGTGGATGCACAATTACGTAGTCCTCTTTGGCGCTCTATTGATTCTAAAGTTGATGCACTTTTTTCACCCATTCCAGACATGTTATTTAGTTTGGGAAAAGGCACGCGCTTTACACAATAATGACATATCTCGATTCTATGATGTGATATCTCGGATGACCAACTTTAGGAAACAAGAATCCAATATGTCTACTTAAACATTGATGCCCACCAATACAAACGTGGAAAAGCAACAAGAGCAAAGGCATACATTTTTTCTAGTTCTTACACTTGCTGGACTTGTTCCCTGACCAGAACTTTGTACATGACTTGATTCTAGCAAGTCCTACAATTCCCTCAATTGATGAATTATTCTCTCGTCTTCTTCATGTTGCTGCACCTCTCAGTCACAAAGATGTTTTATCACCCATTGTTGACTCCTCTTTTCTCGCATCTCAAACAATAGAAAAGCGTACATACCAGTCTGTGAAGAATCGGTAAGGGGGAGGGCATTGTGGGAAACCACTATAAAAGTGTAGTCATTGCCATAAACCTGGATACACTCGTGGCATTTGTTATATTTTGCATGGTCCACCACCCAGTTATGAGCCTATGTTCTAAAGGAATATAATGAGTTCCTTCGAAATCGCGCAAGTAAACATACATCTCCTCTTGTAGAATATGGTGCTAAACTTTACCAACCATCCAATAGTGCTCATTTTGCTAAGGTAGAATATGATGAGTTCCTTTTGTATCGTGCAAACAAGAAAACGTCTCCACAAGTGGTTTCGGTTGCACAACCTGTTGTTTGTTGCTGGTAATTCATTTGCTTGTGTGTCACAATCTATTACTCTTGGAACATGGGTCATGGACTTAGGGTCTTCTGATCATATCTCTTGTGATAAATCACTTTTATCTGATATTGTTTATTCACAATCTCTTTCGGGTATTACTTTATCCAATGGGATCCAGACAAAACCAAAAGGGGTTGGAAAATACAAACGCCTATCTTCTGTTACCCTATACTCAGTCTTTTATGTCCTTGGTTTTCCTTTTAATCTAGCATATGTTAGTCATTTGACGAAAGCCCTACATTGTAGCATAATTTTTTTCGATGATTTTTTCCTCATGTAGGATCGCAGTATGGAATAGATGATTGGAACAGGACATGAATCACAAGACCTTTACTATCTTACCTCTTAAAATTCCTTAACAGCATGCTCCATTCCAGATTCCCTAGATCTAATTCACAAACGTTTAGGACATCCGAGTCTATTCAAGCTACAAAAGATGGTGTCGGTTTTGTCTAGTTTATCTACATTAGATCGTGAGTCGTGTCAACTTGAAAAATACACTCGTGGTGCATTTTCTCATAGTACTGAGGGTCGTTCATACTCTATTTTTTCATTAGTTCATTATGATATTTCGGGTCCTAATAGAGTCAGTTTCACCTTAGGATTTTGTTATTTTGTTATTTTCATTGATGATTATTTCAAATGTACTTGGGTTTTTTTAATGAGAGATGATTCTGAGTTATTTTCTATTTTCAAAAGTTTCTTTAGTGAAATATAGAATTAGTTTGAGGTTTTAATTCATACTTTTCATAGTGATAATGCCTTAGAATACTTATCCTCTCAATTTCAAGAGTTTATGACTCGGCAAGCCATTATTCACCTGACTACTTGTCCATACACCCCTAAACAAAACGGTGTAGCTGAAAGAGAAAACCAACATCTTTTTGAGACCGCTCATACTCTTCTCCTTGAATCCAATGTTCCACTACATTTTTGGGGAGATGCAGTTCTTACATCTTGTTATTTGATAAATAGAATTTCTTCTTCTTCTATTCAAAATTAGGTTCCACATTCCATACTATTACCTCACTCACATCTCTATCCTCCCCCCCCCTCGTGTCTTTGGGAGCACATTCTTTGTTCATAGCTTAGCCCAAGAAAAGACAAACTAGCTCCTCGTTTCCTCAAATGTATCTCTCTTGGGTACTCTCGAGTCCAAAAAGGGTATCGATGTTATCCACATGATCTTCATCGATACGTTATGTCCGCTGATGTTACATTTTTTTAGTCTCAGTCTTACTGTGCATCTTCTAATCATCGTGATGTATTTATGTTCTTACCCATACCTCATGTTTTACCTGTGCCAAACTTTGAGGAATCTAAAGTTACTTATACATCTCCAGTTTTAGTGTCACCACTACTAAATTATCATCGCCTTACATGTCCAACTCTAGTCCCAGATGATTTATGTCCCGCGCCAGACCATGCTTCTACTGAGGACTAGCCTCCACCTATCCCAGCATTTGCACTTCCAAAAGTTACACAATCCACTCGAAATACTAACCCACATTATACCTTCTTAAGTCATCATTGTCTATCATCACCCTATTTTGCCTTTGTGTCGCCTTTGTCCTCTGTTTCCATTCTTCAGACTATAGGTGAAGAACATTCTCATTCTAGATGGATGTATGCTATGGTTTATGAGATGTCTGCTTTAAATAAGAGTGGTACTTGGGAACTTGTGTCACTTCCAGTAGGTAAATCTACTGGTGGTTGCCTTTGGGTTTATGCAGTCAAAATTGTTCCAGACATTCAGGTTGATCGATTTAAGGCTCGCCTTATTGCCAAAGGGTATACTTAGATATTTGAGCTAAATTATAGTGACACTTTCGCTCCTATGGTTAAAATAGCATTTGTTCGTCTTTTTATATCTATGGTTCTCGCTCGTCATTGTCCTCTTTATCAGTTTGAAATTAAGAATGCTTTTCTGCATGCTGATTTTGAGGAAGAAGTCTATATGGAGCAACAACCTGGTTTTGTTGCTCAGGGGGATTTTTGTAGACTTGTGTGTCGATTGCGTAGGTCACTCTACGGTCTGAAAAATTCTTCTCGAGCTTGGTTTGGGAAGTTCAGCACAGTAATTATGGAGTTAGGCATGATTTGTAGTGGAGCTGATCACTCTGTGTCTTATCAACATTGTGCACTAAGTCGATGTATCTACTTGGTTGTTTACGTTGATATTGTTATTACTGGTAATGATCAAGATGGTATCACCGATTTAAAGCAACATCGTTTTACGCACTTTCAGACTGAAGACCTTGGAAAATTGAAGTATTTTCTAGGTATTGAGGTTGCTCAGTCCAGATCAGGTATTATTATTTCTAACGTATGTATGCCTTAGACATTCTTGAGGAGCAAGGAATGATGGGATAGACCTATTTACACTCCTATGGATCCAAATGTTAAACTTCATATGGGACAGGGGGAGCCACTTAGTATTCCTGAAAGGTATAGACGGCTTGTTGGAAAGTTAAATTATCTCACAGTGACTAGACTTGACATCTCTTTTCCCGTGAGTGTTGTAAGTAGGTTTATGACTTCCCCTTGTGATAGTCATTGAAAAATAGTTGTTCGTATGCTTCGATATATAATGTCAACTCTCGGTAAAAGACTGCTCTTTGAGGATCAGGGCCATGAACATATCATTGGATACACAGACACTGATTGGGTAGGATCACCCTCTGACAGACGTTCCACTTACGGATATTGTATTTTATTTGGAGGTAATTTGATTCATGAAAGAGTAAGAAACAGAATTTGGATGCTCAATCTAGTGTAGAATTATAATATCGAGCAATGTCGACAACAACTTGCGAGCTAGTTTGGCTAGCCGTTGCTGGGAGAACTAAAATTTGGCAAAATAGATAAGGTGGAACTTGTGTGTGATTTTCAAGTGGCTCTTCATATCGCATGAAATCTAGTGTTTCATGAAATAACTAAGAACATTGAGATTGAATATCACTTGGTCAGAGAAAAGATACTATCGGGAGATATTGTTATAAAATTTGTGAAGTCAAATGATCAGCTGGCAGATATGTTCACCAAGTTTCTCACATGTCCTCATATTAATTACATCTGCACAAGCTAGGTACATATGATTTCTATGCACCAGCTTGAGGGGTACTGTTCGAATAGGAACAAGTATTTCCTACTTAGAATAGGAATAGGAATCCTAGTCGGAAAAGGGTTCCAAAGTAGTGCCTATAAATAGGGTCTCAATGTAACAATGTAAAGACACAATTGAATAATATTCTTCCCATATGTTTCTCACAGCATATCTAGTAATCCAAATAACGAGACCTCTGATTTTCATTTACACCTAAAAAGTACCCAAACTCAATTTTAGAGACGGTTGATGATTTTTATTTATATGCAGAATTTTGTAAGTCTGGACTTGTCGGTGCAGTTGTATCAGTAAGTTTCCTGATTTTACTATGTAATGTGGAGTATGAGCAGATCGGTGAGTTGCAGAAAAGAACGTTTGCAGAATGCTTGGCCTCCTATTTTGAGGAAGTTAGATCTGAAGGATGAGCTTATGGCGCAGGGGATCTCTTTTCCGGTTTTGCAATTTTGTTTTGAACCTTTAATTTGCCGTAAATTCTCACTTTTGTTGGTTTCTCGAGGCATCCAAGGACTTGTTAGGTGATTCCAATCTCTTTCAGGTTCCACCCGAGGTAATGATGGTAAAGGTAGACCATGCAGTTTCCATTGTTGGATATGAATAATCTTTGTAATGATGTAAACCTCATCTTTGGTACCTACAGTAGATCATCTTTCCTTTTATCTTCTCCATAAGAACACTATTCAGTAAAAGTCATTTCCTATTATATGTTGCTCTCTATGTGAGATTAACGAGTGTCTACGAAGCTATCAGTTATAGTCTTATATAATGGTTAAGACTCCTGTTTTTTATAGAGTTAGTTGTATTTTCTCATTTGGATCTCTTTTATATAAGATGTGTGTACACTATTTTTTGGAATTGAGGAAGGTATTAGCATCTTGAGGTAGCTAGGATAGTTTGGCTTCTGTTGGTCGTGGTTTTTCTTTTTGCTAAATATGGACACTGAATGGGGTATTTCTATTTTCTTTGAGTTCAAGTTAAAATTCCTGAGATTACATGAGTGGGGTATTTGTCTTTTTTAAGCTCTAGTAATTCAATTTCCTGAAAACTCTAAATAGGGTACTAGTGTTCTTTGAAGCTCCAGTTGTCTAAATTTTCTAGCTAAGAGTTATCAGCATGAAGATGTTGTGTTGGAGTAACTGTTGGTCCAGCTTTGTTCCTCTTTTATCCTAAGCGCTTCTATCTACTTTTATAGCATTAGAATTAAAAGGAAATTTTTTTCCAGCTAAAATACACAAATTCAGTTTAGTATAAGTGGAATTGATCTCCAAAAGTGGGGAGAAGTCAAGAGGATTGTATATCGGTTGTTGTGGAGCATGTTAAATAGAAAATGACCTTGTATGATGTGGAGCATGTTAAACAGATAAATGTCCTGGTATGATCACTTGGATTCCTTTTTTACATTGACCTATTCTAGTCATTTTGCATGTTGGAAAGTATTTAAATATTTGTTTTTGGATTGACATTACAAGTTCCTCTTTTTATTTTGTGGGGGTGGGTGTTCAATTGCACTTGAGTGTTCTTGTGCTTAGTACTATCTAATGTGCTTTCTCCTACAATGTTTAGTAATTATTAATCTATGTGCACCTTGCAGGATGAGTGTTTGATTAGATTGGGAGTGTAAGTTATAGAGTTTGAACTATAAGTAAGAATTTGATGTTCTACAAATAATTATCTCCTCTCACTATCTCACATGTATGAAATGGAGTTACTGAATATAAGTGGTATATAGGTACTATTCTAAAAAGTGTAGGTGTGAAGTAGCTTTATGTTATGGGTTGTTATGATGAGTCACATGCTTATTTGGTCACTTTTGATTTGGAATTAGTATCTTCGATTTAGTAAAGCTTGAGTTTAGGGAAAACAAGGAGATACTTTTTCTCAAAACATGGACTAATGAAAGTTTTTACTCTGGAAGAAGCACATGATGAAGCATTCCAAAATTTTGATGAAGCACTTGATTCCATGTGCCAAGTGATGGAGCTGGTGCAAAAATTGGTTTCAGGGTACATATTGTTCTGTCGTTGTGCAAATACATTGTAGCTCCAGTACTGGAGAATCTGCCTTTGGATATTATATATATTTTGTCGTTGAAGGTGCAATGAAATTGTGGATGTCATGAATGCAACTTCTTCATGCTATGAGATGTATGTTGAGTTGTAAGATAGAAGTGATTTTGACGTAGTAGTCCAGTGTTTCTTTCAATTTCATAATTATCTCTTGGACAGTCTAATGAAAGAACTAGGACCTATTGGATCCATGACATTTTTATTTTTATCTGCTAGGCATCTATGGGGTAATATCTTGTCATTCGAAGTCATTGTTGACCTGATAGTTTTTTTTTGACATTTTTTCGTTTTTAGTTGTTATGCATCTCTCAAGTGGTATTTTGGCATTTGAAGTCATGTTTTGCTAATCAGGTCCCAAAAGTTGTCTATCATGTGAAATCATAAGTGGAATGCTCCATGTATTTAATCACAAACTTTTCTTCAATGAGGTTTGCAATAATATACCATGTATATGAATATGTTCGGTTCATCAATTTTAAGTTTTGAGAATTTAACAAGATAATAGATTACAATACTTTTCTAGCATCACGACTTAAGAATTTCGATTTTAACTTGAAATTTTCTCGCTCACTTATTTCTTGGAAGGGCAGTTCTAAGCTTACTTAACTGCTGAGTCTTCTGCCAACAACAGACCCATTGCGATTCAAAAATTTATGGCGTAGGTGGCGTATCAGAGGGAAGAACGTAAGAAGACCTTACCTCTTAAATTTGAGGATAATAGTAGTAGACCTTGGAGGTCACTTCCCACTCTGTTCCCCCTGTCTTCATTTCCAAGTTGTTCCTCGAATTTGTTCTTTGTGTTTATGTTGAATACATTTATTAGAAGATTATTTTTTATTTCTATATGATCTCACTTTTTTATGACAATGGAAACCCCCAGCCGCTACCCTTTGGGGTGGTCCAGTGGTTTGCGCTTGGGACTTCCATGTTGGAGGTCTCAAGTTCGAAACCCCTTGCCAGTGAAAGCAAGGGGTTTTGCTTCTGGGTCGAGCTTGTCGCACCAGGATTGCATAGTGCGAGTTATCTCTCCTATGTGGTTTGCGAGATTTTGCATAAGAGCGGGGAATTTCACTCTGTGCGCACCCAAATGATCTCACATTGTTTCCTTTTAAGCCTGATACATGCCATTCAATAGATGGATATGTGTGTTGAAGAATCATCAATGTGCTTTTTCTTTCTTAATTTTGCTAGTTGTTTGAGTATGTTACTTATAATGTCGTTTTAGAGCTTATTTAGGTTAAGGTGAATTTGAGTAAATTTTTGTGATAATTTATTGAGCTGAATTTACAATTAAACAACTTTTTATATGCATAGAAGTGCTAAAGTTGTAAATAAACATGCGATAAAGAAGCGTTTAATAATTTTCTTCTGCTAAATTGATTGAAGCATTCTTAAATTGGAGACTAAGTAAATGCCACATACATGTATGTTATTACAAACATATACTTAGGGTTGGGCGTAATATGGTTTAACAGAAACAAATGATCGAACTGAAATTTTTTAGTTTCTATTTCAAATTTTAAAATTTAGTTTTTGACTTTAGGTTTATAGATAGTTTATATTTGTTAATCCAAAACCAAAATTATATATACACTCTTTACACCCTACAATATACAAGCCTTAATTATAGGAAAACTTTCCTATATAGCCACAAAAAAAATTGCCTAATTACTCTCAATAGTTATAGTTTGTATAATTATAATTCGTAGCTACATATGATATGGAGGAGAGAGGCGAGCGAGACAGGGAGAGAGACGAGAGAAAGGGAAATAAGTGGCAGAAAGTTGAATTGTCTATGTCTATTTATTAGATAATTGTATATTATACATATGTATTTGTATATGTATATTTAAAGAGAGATTGCAAGAGGCGAGCGAGAGAGGGCATAGAGTGGGAGAGATCGTGAATTATGACGAATTATACATATACAAACATGACTAATTATACCAAATCGAAGTTAGCGCATTTAATTAATGTATAATGTTAGTCATGTGTGATAATTATTGCAAAATATAGCTATGATGAGTAATTAAAAAGTGTAAGTTTTTTTAACTACGTGATTTTCATATAATAATTATATTAAATTAAGCAAAGTTCGAGCCATAGATAATAATAATAGTTACAATACAACAAATTTCTTGATAACTACATGAGAAAAAAAATAGAAAGACCTTACTGGCCTCACCTGATAACCACAAAGAATTAGAATGAAAAAATACTGGCAAAAGACATAAATCACATACTTTAAGGTAAAATTATCATTTGTCCCTTATAAGTTTATAATTACAGAAATCCCTCAAACTGATACAATAATATGGGTGTTGATATATTAATCAGATGCACGAGATCTTTAAGTAAGATACATTATAGTTTATGCATGATACACTAATTTGTTGTACATTTTATACATGATACACTAATATGATGCGCGAGATACACTAATTGATGTGCGAGATACATTAATTTGATGCACTGATACATTAATCTGATGCGTGAAAATGAGGAATTTTCGAGATTCAAAAAAATAATAAGATATAATGGTAATAAGTGAAGTTAAAAGTGAAATTTCTGTTATTTGTCCCAAATATATTGATTGCTTAGTCCCTCATATTCATTTTTTCAATTATATAATAGATATTGTTTTCAGTATGAATATTTTTGCCTTTTAAAATTCATATGCATGGACAATTTAGTAGAAGTTAAAATACATATTATTGAATTCATCAATTTAAGTAGAAGGACCATTAAGATACCTTTTCAATTCTCAATAATTTGGTCATCATGACTAAATAAAATTGATGATTGATCTCTATTCATTTAAAAATTAAAAAAAGGAATATCATAAATCTAATAAATATTATTATTAAACTATATAATTCATTAATGGTATTATTGTAGTAATTGAACTTTATAGGGTCATTTTAGTATATTAACTTTTAACTTTTTTTGTTCTCACTTAAATATATACTAGATTTGGAAATGTGCGTTTATTCGAAAATACTTAATATAAATTTTGTGATGCATATTACATATTTTATCCCCTTTAAATCTATGTTATTTACTAAAAAAAGTCATCCTTTTTAAATAGAATGACTGATTATATAACTGATTGAAGTTTAAAAGACAAAATATATAAATGCTGTAATAGAAAAAGTTTGGTACATTAGTTAGTGGTTATTTTAAATATGATTAAGGATATTTTTGTAATTCAATTTTCAACTATGGAGCGTCCTACTTTTAGTATAATATGATACACTTAGTTCTTAGCACTTAATATAAAATATGATGATAAGATTGTGTGTGTGTGTGTGCGCGCGCGTGCGCGTGTGCGTGCGTGCGTGCGTGCGTGCGTGCGTGTGTGTGTGTGTGTCTACATTTTCTATTAACATGTAAGTTTAACTAGACTAACATACTACTAGAGAGCATCAGAGCTAAAAAAACATACTAACATGAGTAAAACTTAATCCCAACAACTGTTATTGCCTTCCATTGTACCCAATGGCGAGTTGAAGTTGAGTTCAATCCAAAGACCCAAGCGACAAAATAACTTATTAAGATAAAACAAACAAATGCAATTTCAGATGACGGAGTGCAGAACAGATGAACAGCTAGTTGTTCTCCTGACAATAATGCAACTGAATTTCGCCTTTCTCTTGTGCTTCTCATATAAAATGATACTAGATGAAAATATGCTTTTATCTTACATAGATGACAGGATTCTTGACAATTGCAATTGCTGATTTTTTATCACAATACAGAACAGTCCCTCTTTTTTGTTTTTCACCAATATCTTGAAATATTCTCCTATGCCAAATAGCTTGAGAAGTAGCCTTAGCTACTGAAGCATATTCTGCCTCAACAGTGGATTGAGCAACAACACTTGTTATTTTGATAACTAAGAACAAATAATTGATCCAAATGAGAAATCATAACCATAAGTACTCTTCATGCATCTATAATTCTAGCCTAATCACTATATAAATAACCATTAAGTACAAATCTTTACCAAATTTTTACATTATCTCATAATCCATTGTTCCTTGCAAGTAGCGTAGAATGCACTTTGCAGCTCCAAAATGCACCTGACTTGGTTCTTACATGAATCTGGATAATAAACTAGCAGCAAACATATTGTCTGGCTTTGTTGGACTTTTTGAAGAAAGATAAAGAAAACTTCCAATCAAGCTCCAATAAAGTGAGATATTAGCTTTCTTTTCTCCATGATTTTTTCTGAACTTCTCAGTTGCTGCTAATGGTATGATCACAGAACTGCAATCCATCATTTTATTTTTCGAAGAATACTTTTAGTATACTTCTTTTGAGAAATGAAAATACCTTCTTTCACTTGAGAAACTTCGATGCCTAGGAAATAATTTAGCAACCCAAGATTCACCCATTTTATAGGCTTGCATCATGTCTTGCTTGAACATTTCCATCATCTTCATATCATTTCCCGTAAAGAGCAGATCATCCATATAAAAACAAATAATGATGTTGATGCCACGTTCTTTCTTCACATACAAAGTGGCTTCACGTTTACTTCTCTGAAAATTATTTTTCAGAAAGTATGTATCGATTTCATTTTATCAGGCTCTTAGAGCTTTCTTCAACACGTAAAGAGATTGTTTTAGAATGTACACCTTCTCTTATCCACCTTGATCAAAAAATCCTTGAGGTTTCTCAACATAAATATCGTCATCAAGTTTTCCATTAAGAAATGAAGACTACACATCAACTTGAAATATCTTCCATTTCTTTTGTGCAGCAAGAATAATTACGTTTCTAATTGTCTCAAGACGAGCAATTAGAGATAAAGTTTCATAAAAATCAATACCTGATTTTTGCTTGATGTTTCTAGCAACCAACCTTGCTTTGTGTTTTGAATATCTTCTTCCTTATTGACTTTGATTTTATAAATCCATTTTAGAATTACAACTTCTCTTTTCTCGACGTATAATCACAAGCTCCCAAGTATTAATTTTTTTCAATCATCCGAATTTCTTTGTCACGACCTGAGTCTACACCTTGGGCATGGCTGACACTGAAGAACCACTTTTGGTTCCCAAGAGAACCCTCATCCTGGTTGACTAGAAGCAGACGACTAACTTAAGGATGCAGAAACTTGTAACTGAAGAAAATCAATAACTCTAATACAAAGCTTTAACTTTAAAGATTAACTCAGAATAAAATAATATATTAAAATCTCCATAAAATAGACAACTTTAGTAATTAAAATATTTAATAAAGTAAAAGCAAAATACCAACTCCTTAACTAAACTGACTATCTATGAAGCCTCTAAATGACAAGGACGGAAGTCGGGATCAGACCCACGACCTCCTAACTAAGATGAAAAGTAAATGAAATCCTCTGGAAACAAGGAGGATCACCATGGCTAACTCAAACTATGGAATTTATCAACGAAGCTTTTGTTGATGATCCTGAACACCTGTATCTGTAGCATCAAAAGATGCAGATCAAATGGCTCAGTACATCGAATGTACGAGCATGGAAGGGGAATTCTAAAGCATAACATAAGCTTGATACTTGAATAAAACGATGGAAACATACTTACCTCTTTTAAACTCAACTAAAATGAAGGATAATATACTTAACTCAAGGATTAGATACTAAACTTCAAGATATGATAATCAACTCAATAAAGTACAAATTAACTCAAGATACTCAACTCCTTATATTCAACTGAACTCATTTCAATATAGAGTAATTTAAAACAAGTTAAATATAAATAAAAGTTGTTTAAATCATGATATTAACTCAAGATAATAATATCATAAAAACATATCATACTCTCTATCAAAGTCTACTTGTGGAATGCATGAATGAAGTCCTGTATCCCCATTCATACTAAGCAGAACCCCTTGAGGAATCATGTAATTAATAGTGTGGGAGTTTCTCTAACCGACAACCACCACTATGAGACTAAGTTGCGATACAGAGTCTCGCCCACGCTGCAAGAAATGCCTATACTTCTTCGTCGCATAGAACATCCTCAACCTAGTGGATCCACTAGATAGACTTACTTGATCATCTAAAAAGTATGACACGTTAATACGCATGATGACTACATTATTACATTGGGACATGAGTAATCTGAAATCTCATTCCCACATCGGTTCTCAATACTACTCCCAAAACATGTTTTTGCTCATTCTTTTAATACAACTTATTTCCTTTGGGCTGAGATAATTTACTAAATCCTTTATCTTTAATTTTTTTTTTGGAATAAATGTTCCCTGTTTAGTTCAAAACTCTTTTGGAACTCTTAGTTTCATTTTCTCTTAAATGTGAAACATTTACAAACGTTTAGGGAATACCTAGTTCTCTTATAACATTTGAGAAATGAACTCAACTCTTGTTCTTTTCTTAACTTGAAACTTAACTCTTAGGGATACTTAGTTTCCTTATAGATTTTAAGATTTAATTCAACTTTTTACTCTGAACTTTAAGTCTTTGTAACAAGTGAAAACATTTTTGAAAGACTTCATAAAAATTAAAAACATTACTTTGACTGCTTATTAACTTCTAGACTTGAGTCTTAACTTTCTTTGAATTGAAGTATGGATTCAAGGTAAATGATTTCATGATTTTCAACTTGGAGGGTTCATGCGGAATTATGAGCATGAACAACTCAACTCGAGAACACAAAGATACTTCTCAACTCAAGTCTGTTGACTTATAGGGTTCATGTAGAATCATAAACATGAACAACTCGACTCGACTCAAAGGTCTAAATAACTAGATAGATCTCAGGTATACAAATCTTCTCATTCGCTTACATACTTCCTTAAAATATATTTCAAATTGATGGTTTACCTTAAAGGATTCACAATTGAACTTAAAATTTCTCTTGAACTCTACTCTTAACTCTCTCTTTTAAATGTGAATTATTAATTCAAGAGTTTTGGTTCATGACATGAAGGGTCTCATGATGATAAAGTAGACTCATAAATAAATTATCTATGTCCTCATACTTTTTTTAGTCTTGAAAAAAGTTACTAGAATTTGTAGAAGGCTCCATAAATGTATTCAAATGGACTCTCTCGAAAGGTTCGGAATAACTCTCAAAACTTAATTTTGACTTTACCTTGAATGTAAATTATTATTTCAAGGTTATGATTGATGTTATGAAGGATTTATAAGTTTTTAGTAGTACTTTAAAGTGTTTAAGATCAAAAGGAGTGAATATACAATTTTAATGAACTCAAACGGGATAAATGACGCAAAAGGAGTCGGTGAAGGCGACTCTGGCACATTCTGGGTGCGGGGAGACAGCCCCTATAATCAGAGAGTTAATTTGGGCGCACTGCAAGTGTGCCTCCCTAGCCCACTGGGCGCACTCCTGGGGTCCACCGCGCCAGCATCCCCCCATGCATGATTTCGATGAATTTTGCTCTTGTTTTCTAAGCCTAAGTAGCTTTTAATCAATTTATTTTCTCAATTTTTCTGTAGATTCAATTACCCAACCTAACTATACACTAATACACTTAAAAAACACTACAAACAATCACTTTAATCTGAAGAAATTATCAAAACACTAACAAGACAAGATCTACAATGCACCTCAAAAACACCTCACAAGAACTTACATCCTTCAACTTTTTTAGAATGAAATTATGCTGAAAATAACATGTTTGGCGTGTGGGTAATTAAACCTAATACTATGGAAAATTACATACCTCTTCTGTATTAGACCCATGTCAAAATTCCGCAACAAGACACAAGAATCTTGATCAAAGCTTGATCCTCTCCTCATTTCTCCTCTCTTCTCTTCTTGCCTCTTCTTGAACTCTCAATTAAAACCCTAAGTGTATATTAGGATTATAAAACTGAACCCAAATGGATTATAACCCTAAAATATTACTAAAAATGAATTAAATCTTATTGGGTAAGGGAAGGATCAAAATACCCCTAATTTTTTGGCTTAAACTTTCCTTAACTAGACATCCTAACTTCAAAATGTCAAACCTCACTCATCCAAACTCAAAACTTAGCAAACTCGGTAACTTTGGAAAGATAATTCAAGATCTTTCCAATGGTATCTTGTATCACACCTAACTCATTTTGTATTAGGAGTTATGGTCGTTTGAAGTTGAACCAAAACTCATACTTACTCTCAAAATTTCAGATTTTTGCTAGTTTCAATTTAGTTCTTTTTTGAAATCTTGGTGCTAACTCTAGAGTAATGACCTTAATACATAAGAAATTTTGAATTACTTGGTAAAATCTCACTAACTACGATGAACGGTTCTAGTCTTAGATCAAGAATTTTTGGTGTGTTACGGTATCTCTCTCTTGGGATCATTCATCCTCGAATGAGGGCTGGACCGGCTACGTAATGGGTTTCTCTTACTAAGGTCTGTGTCTAATGGTATGATCTTACTATATTCAAACTCAATCAAATCCTTAAGTTCGGATTCTATACTCCTCTGTAGGAAATCTTATCTCAAACTATTACTCTTTACCACCACATTCAATCATAGTAATCTAACAACTCCATGAACTAAAAGGAAATCCAAAAGATATACCCCCAAACTCTTTAGCAAATATTAATATCTTACTCTCAAACGCTTGACTTGCTTTCTCATCTTATCATCTCTCCTTTAGGTCTAAAGCTAACACTTGAAAGCTATGGACCTATTCCACATCTCTAACTAGTGTACATTCTCTTAATGGTCTTTCTACATTTGTGACATAGCCATTCTTCACTGCTCTTATCTCGAGGTTAGGGTCTCTACTATAAACATTCATTCCAACAACCATCTCAATATCTCACCCATTCTATGTCAAGTGTTCTAGCTCAAACATATACACTAACACCATTACCCTCATGTTGTCATTCTTTTTATCACGACACTCATTTCAAATTCAAGCTTAATGTTCATTACTAAACCTGAATATCAATATAATTACTCGCTTAGTATATTATACCTCAAAACTAATGTGGCAATTTAGGAACACTTTTCCACTAGGACATCATGACAATTAGTTAATCCTTAACTCTCAGTCTGCATACTAGAATTACCATCACGTTCAGTTCCACAACTTATGTAATACTTACTTACTGTGCATTACCTCTCTGCTGAAAAAAAGGCTTAAAAAAGATTACCACTCACTTTTTAATTCAAATGCAGATTTTACATGAATATGAGTGCATTACTCTGAAACCTAACTCTTAACTTACTATTGGGCTCAAGCCCATCTGGAGTCTCATGCGTGTCTCAAGATTCTTGCAAGAACAACACATCCATAAGGATCTTTAAACTTTACTTTTTAACCACCTCTAGTATGATGGGTAGTCAAATGAATAGGATAACGCACGGGAATGAATAAATCACTATGATATAGTTATATTGCATGATTAAGAGTATGAAAGAAGGGAAACTTTTCTTAAATGTTTATAGTACATCATTCTTAAAAGTGGGGCCATCACAACTATAAAAAAGATCATATTGACACGACTTAATAGACACCCTAAGAAACTTATACTCTGTGCTCTGATACCAAGTTTTTCACGACCCGAGTCTACACCGTGGACGTGGTCGGCACTCGAAAACCATTGTTGTTTCATAAGTGAACCCTCAACCTGTATGACTACAAGCGAAATACTAACTTAAGCATTCAGAAGCCTAAAACAGAAGAAAATCAATTACCCGACTACAAAGCTTTAACTTAAAAGATTAACTCTTAAAAAAATAATATACTAAACTCGCCATAAAATAGAAAACTTTAGTCTTTAAAATATTTAATAAAATAAATGCAAAATACAAACTCCTTAACTAAACTGACTATCTATGAAGCCTCTAATTACAAGGATGGAAGTCGGGACAAGACCCACGACCTCCTAACTAAGCTAAAAATTAAATAAAATTCCACCAAAAATAAGGAGGCTCACCATGGTAAGTCAAACTATATAATTTATCAACGAAGCTCTTGTTGATTATCCTGAACACCTGTATTTGTAGCATCAAATGATGCACGTCAAATGGATCAGTACGTGAAATGTACGAACATGTAAGGGGAATTATAAAGCATAACATAAGCTTGATACTTGAATAAAATGATGGAAACATACTTAACTCTTTTCAACTCAACTCAAATCAAGGATAATATACTCAACTCAAGGATTAGATACTAAATATGATACTCGACTCAATGAAGTACAAATTAACTCAAGATACTCAACTCCTGATACTCAATTGAAATCATTTCAATATAAAGAAGTTTAAAACAATATCAATATAAACAAAAGTTGTTTAAAAACATGATGTTAACTCAGAATAATAATATCATAAAAACATATCATACTCCATCTCAAATTATACTTGTGCAACGCATGAATGAAGTCCCATAATCCTATTCATACTAAGCAGAACCCCTTGAGGAACCATGTAATTAATTCAGTAGGAGTTTCTCTAAGCAACAACCACCACTATGATCCAAAGTGGTGATACATTGTCTCGCCCACGCATCCAGAACTGTCCTATACTTTGCCGTCACATAAAACATCCTCAATCTAGTGGATCCACTGAAACTTATGTGATAATCTAAAAAGTATGTCACGTTAATACCCATGATGGCTACATGTTTTAAACGGGGACTTGAGTTATTTGAACTCTCATTCCAACATCGGTGCTTAATACTACTCCCAAAACATGTTTTAGCTCATACTTTTATCAAAACTTCGTTCCTTTGGGTTGAGATAATTTACTGAAGCCTTTAACTTTAAAAAGCCCCTTTTTGGAATCAATATTCCTCGTTTAGTTAAAAAATCTTTTGGAACTCTTAGTTTCCTTGTAACTTAAATTTGAAACATTCAAAAACCTTTAGGGAATGCTTAGTTCCCTTATAGCTTTTGAGAAATGAACTCAACTCTTTCTCTTTTCTTAATTCAAAACATAACTTACAGGGATTCCCTTATAGATTTTTTCATAATTTAACTCAACCGTTTACGCTTTCTTTACTTGAAATTTAAATCTTTAAAACAAAGTGAAAATATTTGTGAAAGACTTCAGAAAACTTTATAAACTTTATTTTTACTTTCCTATTAACTTCTAGATTTGACTCTTAACTTTCTTTGAATTGAAATATGGATTCAAGGTTTATGATCTCATGTGGGTGATTTCATCATTTTCAACTTGGAGGGTTCATGCAGAATTATGCGCATAAAATACTCAACTCTAGAACTCAAAGATACTTCTCAACTCATGACTATTGGACTTATAGGGTTCATGCAGAATTATGGTGATAAACAACATGACTCGACTCGAAGGTCTAAGTAACTAGATGAAACTCATGTATACAAATATTCTCATTCCCTTACTTACATCCTCAAAGTTTTGTTCAAATCAATGGTTTACCTTAAAGGATTCATAATTGAACTTGAAAGCTCTCTTGAACTCTACTCTTAACTCTCTCTCTTGAATGTGAATTATGAATTCAAGAGTTTGGGTTCATGACATGAAGGGTCTCATGATGATAAAGTAGACTCATAAATAAATTATATTTATCCTCATGCTTTCTTGAGTCTTGAAACAAGTTACTAGAAATTGTAGAAGACTCCTCTAAAAGACTCAAAGGAACTCTCTCAAACGGTCATGAAGAACACTCAAAACTTAATCTTGAATTTACCTTGAATTTGAATTATTGTTTCAAGGCTATGGTTAATTTTATGAAGGATTTATAAGTGTTTATGAGTGATTTAAAGTTTTTAGAAATAAGTTGAGTGAAGATAATCTTTAAATGAGCTCAAACGGGACAACTGACGCAAAAAGAGTGGAGGCAGGCGACCTTGGAGCGTTCAAGGCACGGGACGCCAGCCCCTATCATCAGAGAGAGAATTTTGGCGAACTGCAGGGGCGCTGCGCCAACATCCTCCAGACATTCTTTTGATGAATTTTGCTCTTGTTTTTTGATCCTAAATTTCTTTTAATCGATTTATTTTCTCATGTTTTCCTTATATTCAATTACAAACTTAAGTAAACACTAATAAAATCATAAAAAAAACACTCCAAACAATCAATTTCATTTCAAGAAAACATCAAAATGCCAATAAGACAAGATCTACAATGAACCTCAAGAAACACCTCACAAGAACTTAAATCCTTCGGTTTTTTGAAAATGAAATTACGCTAAAAATAACATGTTTGGCGTGTGGGTGAACAAAACCAACACTATTAAATCTTACATACCACTGAGGGATTAGACCGATTGAGAAATTCCGCAATAAGACACAATAATCTCGATGAATGTCTGATCCTCTCCCCTTTTGTCCTCTTTTCTCTTCTTTTCAGTTCTAGCCTCTTGTTGAACTTTCAACTAAAACCCTAAGCTATATTAGGATATAAAACTGAAATCAAAAGGATTATAACCGTAAAATATTACTAAAAATAAATTAAATTTGATTGGTAAGGAAAGGACCAAAATACCCCTCATATTTTCAGCTAACTTTCCTTAACATGACAAACTAACTTCAAAAGGTCATATCTCACTCATCCAAACTCAAAACATAGCACACTCGGCGACTTTAGGAGTTATGGTCATTTGAAGTTGACCCAAAACTCATACTTAACTTAGCTCTTAAAATTTAAGATTTTTGCTAATTTCAATTTAGTTCTTTTTGGAACTCTTGGTGCTAAGTCTAGTGTAATTACCTTAATATTTAAGAATTTTTAATTCCCTGGTAAAATCTAACTTACTACGATGAACGATTCGAGTCTTAGCTCAATAATTTTCTGGCGTGTTACATTCTTCTTCCATGGCTTTCTTTCAAACATCATGCTTTATTTATTCTTCATAATTTTATGGCTTAACAACGTCAAAATTACATCTCTGATAAATGTCACTCAACATTTTTGTTCCCCTTGGAGGTGTTTCTTTTTCATCTGAATCCGGGATTTCTCCCCCTTGAGGGACATATTCCGCCATCCTCTTCCTGATTTAAAGATGTGATAATAGTATTCTCTATCTTTTTATCATTCCAATTCCATGTTGTTTTTCATCAAAAATGACATCTCTACTAACAACAAGTTTTTTAGTTTTGACATCGAGAAGCCTATATCCTTTCGTCACATATTTTTGACTTTTTTCATCAAATTTTGATCTTTTCTTAGCAGGTACATGAGCATAACAAATACACTCAAAAATTTTAAAATGACTTACAAAAATATTAAGGATGTAATTTCTGTATTTTCTACTTTTGCCCAAAAATATTTTGGCAGCCCTTTCTCATACGTCATAGTTCTGGCCATTTCAACAATTGTTCAATTTCTTCTTCCAGAAATAAAATTTTGTTGAGGAGTGTATCCTCTGTAAGTTGCTTTTGAATGCCTTCATTTTGTTATATTCTTTAAATTCTCAACTTGTGTATTGACCTCTATCAATTCGAATGGTTTTGATTTTGCAACCTTTTTGCTTCTCAAAGAACTTTAAAATTCTTGATTGTAGCAAATGCTTCTGACCTTTATTTAAACAAAATAAATCTAAATCATTCTTGAGAAAACATCAATAAATATTAGAAAATACCTTTGACTTTCAAGCGATGGAGTCTTCCTTAGTCCGTAAATGTTGGTATGGATTAGTTCCAACAATACACTTGCTCTCCCAAACACCCCTTTTGGAAAAAACATTCTATGTTGCTTTACCATTATACAACTTTCACATGGATCCACATAAGTATATATCTCTGGAAGGTCTTTTACAACGTATTTTTGCTTGAGAAATTTCAAACCATGAAAATTCAAGTTCCCAAATCTTTCGTGCCAAAGACATCAATCATCTACAATTTCATTTTCAATACATTGTAATAAAATTGCAACGGAAAGTTTATTTTTATCATCTTTACTTCAACAATGACTTCATTTGACTCAATTTTATCATAAATCTTGCAATAATTATCTCTAAACACAAGAGAATAATCATTTTCCATGAGTTTACCAACACTAAGAAAATTTTCTTCCAATTTTGGAAGATAAAGAACATCATGAATTTGCTTATCGCTCCCTTTCATGTTGATTGAAATGGTACCCTTACCTTTTGCATCAACTAAGGCTCCATTCCCGATTATCAGTTTAGTAGTGATGCTATTATCATTGAGAGGAAAGCCTTTTCATCTCCTGTCATGTGATTACTACAACCACTATCAACATACCATTCATTGTTTTTTATTGAAGCATCATATCTAGAAGCAAAGAAAATATTTTCTTCCTTTTCTTCTTCCCCTTTTTTATAAAATTTTGCTTGCTCCGTTTATTTTTCCAACAATCCTTCATAATGTGGCAAAACTTTTTTAAAAAGTTACATTGGGTCTTGCCTTTGTGTCAACATTTTTCTGTAGTGTGATTAATGGTTTTGCAAACTTTACAAACAAGATTAGGGTTTTTCTCACCTTTTTCTTCCACCTTCTTGGTAGCACCATCATGATCTTGCTTTTTTTATGATTGTAATTCTTCTTTTGTTGATCTTTTGAGAATTTTTGAGAATTCTCATTTGTTCTGGACTAGAAAGTTGTCGCTTTGGATTGATCTTCATAATTGTTTTTGTTTCTCGTGTGCACGAAAAGATCAAACTAGATCTTTGATGGAAAGCTTTGAAAGATCTTTCGTCTCCTAAGTTATAGCAACAATGTCCTAAAAATTTTCTGTAACACTAATTGTTTTCCAGAACTTGTTGGTCAGAAATTGTATCACTATGATTTCTCATTTCATTAACAATATTCATCACTCATGTGCAATATTCATCTAATTTTTTAGATTCTATCATCTTCAAATTTTGAAACTCTTTTCTAAGAGTTTGAAGATTAATGTGCATACCTTTTTGTCACCATGCACCTCAGTTTCCACAGAATCTTAAGCTTCCTTTCCAGTCTCACAAGTAGCAATTTTTGCAAAATATATTCTTTACAATGCTATTTGGATCTTGATCAAGCCTTTCACATCTTGACGATACTTAGCCTAAAGATTTTTCTTCTCTGCTGTAAGTTCACCATCGTTTTTTGGATCTTCAAAGTCATTTGCAATAATAGTCCACAAACCTTCAGCTTTAAAATGTTGTGTTATCATTCTTATCTTCAAGTATTAGGTTAGTTCCATCAAAAAACGGAGTAGGGAAAATTGAAGAATCAACACCTTCATTTGTTTTGGATGTCGTTTTTTTCTTCACCTAACCTAAGATTAAGCACGAAACCTACTCTTGATCCCACTTTTTAGGAAATATGAAGGAGAATACTATTTTTAGACAATGCTCAATTTTTATATAGTATATTTAAGACAATTTGATATGATTACAATAATCAACTACATCTCCATTAATACTAGTAATAATGTAAATCAAGGGTCTTGCACAAATAACTAAATACATGTATCATAATTTACTAGATACATGTATTAAAAAAATCTTAATAGACTTTCTTAAAACTAAGAGACAATTTCCAAAGACTAAACATTGATGCATTAATTCCAATAATTTTATCCTGGCTGCTTAACAGAACCTGAATACAACAAAAAGTTCTACTGCGGTCGCTATTCCTTTTTGATAGAGAATAAGTTAAAGCAAAAACTAAAGTTCTTGGATGATGATCCTAATATAGTAAAAGTGTTTACTAACAGCAACTAATGGCCAATGTTTTGGAGAGTGCCAGACTTCATATATGGAAATGGTGAGGAGAAAATAGGTAAATGATAGGGATATATGAAAAAGTCAAGTTGGAAAAGAATTGATTAAAAATCTTACTACTAGTTTTTAGGCTCTTCGCACGCTTTGGTGCATTGTGGGCACTCCTGTCCTGTAATAGAAAAAAAACACCAAAATTACTTGTACATGACAATAGACAATATAAAACTTAAGAAAATCAATACCCAAAGACCTCTACAAGGATTCAGCAGCAAACCTTTACAATTGGATTAGCAACCTCACCATAACCAATAAGGTGTTGCTCCTGCCAGCTTAGCCTACAACAAGCAGCTTTATCAATTACTGCCCCTTCCTGATGCAGAAATTTGGTAACCAGTTCCTTGCTGAATTACATTAAATAGTTAATTTTTGTATTGATATACATATACTACAAGGCTACATTAGTTGATTCGAAAATTAGATGAAGTAAAGACCAACTCCATAAACTAATTCTTTTCCTAGTGGACCTTATCCCAAAGTAAGGCCATACTGATTTCTGTCGAAGTCAACTAAACAAGGATGTCCATGATCAACTTTGAGAATTTGATCAAAGCCAAATGTGTTGATATTTCAACTACATAGGGTTATAGGATTCCCCATATATTAATTAAGAGGAGTACAACATACAGTAGATGTGCAGAAACATTACATAACAACAATGTAACACACTGTCACCTCATTGTCAACACCCGAAGAACCAGGAGGAGGAGGAGCATAGGAAATTGAATCTCTCTAGTTTGTCATATGCCATTCGTATTGGAGAAGTTACCAACATACAGAGAAATCAAGAGATAATAGAATGTACAGAGACAAAAAGTAAGAGACAAACTTTTTAGAAAAAATTCAATTCAAAATCACCATATAAGCATGGATGCATGGAGAAGAAATTCTTTATCCTCAAAAGAGTGTCTATTAGTTATGTTTTCTAAGTTGATACATCAAGAACTCACAAATTTTTTTTGATAAGGGTAAATAATTTGTTAATGATTAAGGAAAATCCCGTATACAAGTCGTATACCAATCAATTTCTATCCCTTTAAACACTCTCTCCCTCTCCTTCCATACTACCCACATGAGTGATAACATCGCAAACCACCTACCCATCAACAAGGTGACATAACTCAGGTCCCAAAAGCTCACCATATACCAAATATTAGCAGCATGGCTGACAGTAGTCAAAATATGCTAATAACTATCAAGGGAAGAAAAATTCAGCACCTTCTCATAGAAGCTGCTGAATGTCCATGAAACAATAGTGCAAGTCCTCAGATAGAAGATTATCGAAGCCCCCAAAAATGTATTCATATAAAGTCATATTGAAGTAGATTGAAGGCATTGGTATTGTCATATATGTTCAGTTGATTATTGTTCCAGTAAATTCTTTTTATTCAGTTGATTATTGTTCTAGTAAATTCTTACCTTATTTCAGCATCAAAAGATATCTTGCTCATTACAACCTATTATTTTTTTCTAACTTACTCATCTAATTAGAGACATACACCATTGACACTCATTTTACATTGAGAAAATCTAGCATAAGAAAACATCCCATCAGTATCTCATAAAGTCTAGACTCCCTATTCAGAAGCATCTGAAAATATTTTAGGCTTCAAATCCCAGCGTGCTTAACTCCAGAACCAATTGCAACCACTCACAAAGTGTATAAAATTCCTTATCCTCTATATTTGATCAACACCTAACTAAAAAGAAGCAACATTCCTTGGGGTGTGTTATTACTTTTAGTTTATGCGGTGTATATTTATTAGCACCTAAATCCTAAGTTTCTTCGACTAGCTGTGGGTGTTAGTGTCACGACCCAAAACGTGTCGTGAGTGGCACCCACATTTATCCTCCTATGTGAGCGAACCAACCAATCTAAACCCCAACATTTCAACCATAAGTAACATAATATAATGCGGAAGACTTAAACTCATTAATGAAAATCGATAATCAACATCTAAAAACTCAAACACTTATTATTATTCCAAAAATCTAGAAGTCATCATCACAAGAACATCTATCCTCAAATTACTAATTCTAAGAGTATCTAGAAAGCTAAAATAAATAAAAAGCTAGTCCATCCCGGAACTTCAAGGCATCAGGACATGGAGAAGAAGATCCAGTCCAAGCTAGAAACGTTAGCTCACCCTGAAATTCGGTATAAAGAAGACTGGCTAGAGTTGTGGTTGAATTGAAGACGACGGTACATTTGCTGCACTCCACAATAACAAAGAAAGAAACATACAAGTAGGGGTCAGTACAAACACAAGTACTGAGTAGATATCATCGGCCAACTCAAAATATAAAACAGTATATATCAGATAATATCATAAAATCAACTACAATACTCAACATGCGGCATTTACAATTACCATAACCCTTGGTCACAACACCAAGCACATCAATGAGGACTCACGCCTCCCCATCCTACTCATTTGGGAATTAGGTTCATTAAATTGAGTATATAACATCTTTCAAGATTCATTATCTTTATTCCTCTTGTGTCGGTACGTGACACTTCGATCCCCTTATTCTACGTGTCGGTTCGTGACACCCGATCCCCTAATTCTACGTGTCAGTTTGTGACACCCGATCCCCTAATTCTACGTGTCGGTTCGTGACACCCGATCCCCTAATTCTACATGTTGGTTTGTGACACCCGATCCCCTAATTCTACGTGTCAGTTCGTGACACCCGATCCCCTAATTCTACGTGTCGGTTCGTGACACCCGATCCCCTAATCTCATTCTATTAATTCATAAATCCTTCTTTTATACCAAGGCATCATCAATATCATTACTTTAATTCATCAAGCCTTCTCTTATACCAAGGCATCATCATTAACAAGGTAAATTTAGGATTAGAGGTTCAATACACTCATCATGCTTATTCATCACAATTATATAATCACATTCATGCAAGCATACAATTAAGCATATAGAAGGGTTTACAACACTACCCAATAAATATCATTCGCTATTAAGAGTTAACTACGATAGCATAAAAACCATAACCTACCTCCACTGAAGATTAGTGATCAAGCAAGAAAATTCCCTAAAGCTTCGTTTTTCCTCTCTCTCTCGATCGATCGTTCTCCCTCTCTTTGTTCTTTCTGTTTTTCTTATTCAAACCCTCTTTCTTTTACCCTAATTAGCATATAATTAAGTATAAAAGATGAGGACTTAACCCACTAATTAACTCAAGGTTACTTCTTTTAACCCCCAAGTAATTGTGCTATTAATATTAAACCACTAACTTTATAATTATAAGCCGGAATAGTCCAAAACGCCCCTTTAAAATAATTACAGAAATCTGACCCAGCCTGGGATTACGCAGCCTGTGACGGGCCGTCGTGCCTGCGACGGTCCGTCCTGCTGCTCCGTCACAGAGTTCAGAGACTTCATTCCATTAAAGGGTCTATGACGGTCCGTCGTACCCACCACGGTCCGTCCTGCCATTCCGTTACGAAGTTCAGAGAGTCGATTTCAGTACCCAATTTTCAGAATTCTAAGTATTTTGGAACGAGACCCCCTCGACGGTCCGTCGTGCCCATGACGGTCCGTGGTGGGTTCCGTTGTCTCAGCCTGTTTTTCTAGAAATAAAATCCGCTGCTCAAAACGACTAAACAGGTGTGGGTATCTTTCTTGCATATCTGCCTCCTTCTCCCAAGTGGCTTCTTCAACTGGTCGATTCTTCCATTGAACTTTGATGGATGCAATCTCTCTTGACCTTAACTTGCGGACTTCTCTATCTAGAATAGCAACAGGTTCCTCCTCATAAGACAAATTCTCATCAAACAAAACTGAATCCCAACGGATAATGTAGTTTCCATCCCCATGGTATCTTTTCAACATTGACACATGAAACACCAGATGCACTCCTGACAGTCTTGGAGGCAAGGCTAATTCATAAGCCACCTCCCCTACTCGCTTATGTACTTCAAATGGTCCAATGTACCTTGGGCTTAGCTTACCTCTTTTACCAAACCGCATCACCCCTTTCATGGGCGACACCTTCAGCAAGACTTGCTCACCCTCCATAAACTCCATGTCTCTAACCTTTCGATCCACATATTCTTTGTGCCTGCTTTGAGCCGCTAAAAGCTTTTCTTGAATGCATTTTACCTTATCTAAATATTCCCTCAGAAGATCAGTACCCCAAGGTCTAACCTCAAATGCATCAAACCACCCAATGGGAGACCTACATCTTCTCCCATACAATGCCTAGAATGGGGCCATATCAATACTTGAGTGATAGCTATTATTGTATGAGAACTCTGCTAACGGTAAGAAGTTATTCCAATGACCACCAAAGTCTATCACACATGCACGAAGCATATCCTCCAACACCTGAATCGTTCGCTCAGACTGACCATCAGTCTGAGGATGGAACGCAGTACTAAGGTCCAACCTAGTACCCAATTCCGCATGAAATGTTTTCCAAAACTTAGAAGTAAATTGCGTACCTCTATCTGATATAATGGAAAGTGGAACTCCATGCAATCGCACAACTTCCGAAATGTAAAGTTTGGCTAACTTCTCTGCATTGTAAGTCACCTTGACCGGAATGAAGTGAGCAGACTTAGTTAACCTATCAACAATCACCCAAATGGAGTCATACTTACCCAATGTCTTTGGAAGACCAACCACGAATTCCATTGAAATTCTCTCCCACTTCCATTCAGGAATGGGCATTCTCTGAAGTGTTCCTCCGGGCCTCTGGTGTTCATACTTTACTTGCTGACAATTTGGACATTTGGCAATAAAATCAACAATATCACGCTTCATTCTACTCCACCAAAAGTGTTTCTTTAGGTCACGATACATCTTGGTTGCACCAGGATGTATAGAATACCTAGAACTATGAGCCTCTGTCAGAATAGTGTTGATCAAATCATTAACGCGGGGTACACATACCCTTCCCTTGATTCTCAAAACACCTTCCTCATCGATTTGCGCTTCCTTAGCCTCTCCTCGCAATACTTTATGTTGGATTCTGCTTAGTTTCTCATCCTCAAACTGTTTTCCCTTAATCTTTTCAAGAAAAGAAGATCTTGCCTCCACACAAGCCAACAATCCTCCCTCCTCATTTACTTCTAACCTCATCAAGTCGTTAGCCAAAGTCTGAACCTCTCTAGCCAATGGACGTCTAGAGACTTGCAAGTGCGCTAGACTTCCCATGCTCCCTGCCTTTCTACTTAAGGCGTCTGCCACAACATTAGCCTTTCCCGGATGATACAAGATAGTGATATCGTAGTCCTTCAGTAGTTCCATCCATCTCCTCTGTCTCAAATTCAAATCTTTCTGAGTAAAGACGTACTGTAGGCTACGATAATCCGTATAGAGTTCACACTTAACTCCATATAGATAATGTCTCCATTGCTTTAATGCAAACACAACTGCGGCCAATTCCAAATCGTGGGTCGGGTAATTGCGTTCATGCAACTTTAATTGCCTTGAAGCATAAGCAATTACATTATTCTCTTGCATTAGCACTGCACCCAAACCAGAATAGGATGCATCACAATAGACAATGAAATTCCTACCTTCCACGGGCAAGGTGAGAATTGGTGCAGTAGTTAACAAAGTCTTGAGCTTCTGAAAGCTTTCTTCACACTCATCCGACCATACAAATGGAACATTCTGCTTAGTCAAGTTCGTCAATTGGGAAGCAATGGAAGAGAATCCCATGACAAATCGACGGTAATAGCTAGCTAAACCAACAAAGCTCCTTATTTCTGACACATTAGTAGGTCTTACCCAATTCTTCACTGTCTCAATCTTAGAAGGATCCACCATCACGCCGTCCTTAGACACCACGTGCCCCAAGAAGGACACTGAATCTAGCCAAAACTCACACTTGGAGAATTTGGCATAGAGCTTCTTCTCCCTTTACATTTCTAGTACCATCCTCAAATGCTCCTCATGTTCTTTCTTGCTCTTTGAGTATATCAGTTTATCATCAATAAATACGATCTCAAAGAGATCCAAATATGTCTTAAAAATTCCGTTCATCAAGCTCATGAAAGCAGCAGGGGCATTCGTAAGACCAAAAGACATCACTACAAATTCGTAATGCCCATACCTGATCCGTAAAGCAGTCTTTGGCACATCCGTTGCTCGTATTTTCAATTGATGATAACCGGATCTCAAGTCAATCTTAGAGAAGACACAAGTACCTTGTAACTGATCGAACAAGTCATCAATGCGAGGAATGGGATACTTGTTCTTAATAGTTACCTTGTTCAACTGTCTGTAGTCTATGCACATCCGAAAACTCCCATCCTTCTTCTTCACAAATAACACCGGAGCACCCCAAAGAGATGCACTTGGTCTAATGAAGCCCTTGCTCAACAACTCTTGAAGTTGGGCCTTTAACTCTCTCAACTCCGCAGGAGCCATTCTATAAGGGGGTATAGAAATGGGGCGAGAACCCGGTTCAAGATCAATGCAGAAGTCAATATCTCTATCAGGTGGCATACCCGGAAGGTCTGCGGGAAACACATCTAAAAACTCACGAACTATCGAAACCGACTAAATTGGAGGTACATGGGTAGTATCATCCCTGAGATGTTCCAAGAACGCTAAACAACCCTTACTAACCATTTTCTTAGCACGAAGAAAGGAGATGATACGAACCGGATTGGAAGTGTAGTCACCCTCCCATACTAACGGATCTGTCCCAGGCTTGGCTAACGTCACAGTTTTAGCATTACAATCCAAGATTGCAAAATTTGGGGAAAGCCAAGTCATACCCAGAATTACATCAAAGTCGACCATTTCTAAGATAACCAAGTCTACATAAGTATTGCTCTCCATAAAAGTCACAGGACAAGACCTATACACCTTCTCAACTATCACAGACTCACCCACCGGAGTAGAAACACGAATAGGCATGTCAAGCAATTCACAATTTAATTTAGGACCAGTAGCAAATGAGGAAGATACATATGAAAATGTGGATCCAGGGTCAAATAATACAAAAGCCATGCAATCACAAACCAAAAGATTACCTGTGATGACAACATTTGATGTCTCCACTTCTGACCGCCCAGGGAAAGCGTAACAATGGGCCATATCACCTATCTGCCCGTTGCCTCTACCAGGCTGCGCTGCAGTAGTTCCCATTTGTCCGTCACCCCGACCGTTTTGGTGACCACCATTACCTCGACCACCGCGTCCTCCAGAATGATGGCCTCTTCCATAACCACCTCTACCTCTAACATTTGGAGGTCTTTAACTCTGTATTGGACAATACCTCTTAATGTGTCCAGTCTCCCCACATCCATAACACTCTCTGGATTCAAGCATAGGTCTCTCGGAGAAGTGTTGACCGGTTTGAGGTGGACCCCCAACTACAGTCTGTAGTGAAGACTGAATTGGTCGGACTGAGTAACCTCCTGAACCCTGTCCTCTAGAGTAAGAACCATTAAACTCACCTCCCTTTCGAAACCTTTTTGATGTAGTTGCCATGGTGAAGTCATCTGGCTTCACTCCCTCTACCTCTATCACGAAGTCTACCACTTCTTGAAAAGTTTTCGCTGTAGCCGCTACCTGCAAGGCTGAAATCCGCAACTCTGATCTCAACCCCTTCACAAAACGGCGAATCAGCTCTTGTGGACTGAAACATAGTTGGGTGGCATACCTGGAGAGTGCACGAAACTTAGCCTCATAGGCAGAAACCGACATCCTGCCTTGCTCTAGGCTTAAGAACTCATCTCTTTTCCTATCCCTCAAAGTCCGGGGGATATACTTCTCCATAAACAAGCTAGAGAATGATGCTCAAGTCATAGGTGGTGCCTCTGTTGGTTGACACTCAACATGTGACCGCCACCACATTTTGGCGTTCCTTTGAAACTGATAAGTTACAAACTCAACACCAAACCGTTCTACTATGCCCATCTTGTGTAGTAGCTCATGACATTCAACCAGAAAATCATAGGCATCCTCAGATTCAGCACCCTTGAAGACTGGAGGTTTCAATTTCAAGAACTTACTGAAAAGTTCATGCTGATCATTTGTCATTATTGGCCCTGTAGTCAGACGAGGAAACGTGCCTATTTCTAATGGAACATCCATGCGGGGAGCCACAGCAGTTGCCTGTTGTACTTCCGGACCCTGAGGTGCTGGTGCAGAAAACACTGGAGGTGTTTGACCTTGATCAGATAACCCACTAAGATAAGCAAGAACCTGATTTATCATCTCTGGGGTAGGTTGGGATGGTAGTTCCTCATTCTGCACTTGCTCAGTTTCCTCTTCCTCACCCTCTCTTACTACTTCTTCAGTTGGTGGAGAAGTCACCGCCCTAGTATCAGATGGGCTAGGTGCTCGTCCTCTTCCTCTAAAGGACGTCCTCCCACGACATCTACCACGGCCTCTTGCCGCTACTCTTCCTCGAGCTACAGCCCCAGTGGCTGGCTTAGACGCTTCTTGTCTTGCCGATGTTGGTGTTGGCGCAGTCATTGCTCTAGTTCTAACCATCTGCGAAATAGATTGAAGATGGTCAGATACCAATTTGTATCACCTAGATACCAATTGGATCCAAGTAATAGCACGAAAGAAAGAAAGAATGGAATTTTCCTAAAGTCTTATAGCCTCTCAAAGAAAAGTGAAGGCATCCCCCTACCGTTCCTTAAGACTCTACTAGACTTGTTCTTGTGTGATGAGACCAACGAACCTAATGCTCTAATACCAAGTTTGTCATGACCCAAATCGGGTCGCGACTGGCACCCACACTTAGCCTCCTATGTGAGCGAACCAACTAATCTAAACCCCATCATTTCAAACATATTGAACAAAATACAATGCGGAAGACTTAAAACTCATAAATTAAAATAGATTAATAACTTCTAAAACTCAAACACTTATTATTATACCCAAAATCTGGAAGTCATAATCACAAGAACATCTATCCTCGAATTACTAATTCTAAGAGTATCTAGAAAGCTAAAATAATATAAAGCTAGTCCATGCCGGAACTTCAAGGCATCAAGACATGAAGAAGGATATCCAAGTCCAAGATAGAAGCTATAGCTCACCCTGAAATCCGGTGTAATGAAGACCGGCTAGACTTGCGGTTGAGTTGAAGACGACGGTACGTTTGCTGTACTCCACCAATAACAAAGAAAGAAACATACAAGTAGGGGTCAGTACAAACACAAGTACTGAGTAGGTATCATCGGCCAACTCAAAATAGAAAACAGTATATATCAGATAACATCATAAAATCAACTAGTATTCTTAGCATGCAGCATTTACAATTACCATAACCCTTGGTTACAACCCCAAGCACCTCAATGAGGACTCACGCCTCCTCATCATACTCATTTGGGAATTAGGTTCATTAGATTGAGTATATTAACGTCTTTCAAGATTTATTATCTTTATTCCTCTCGTGTCGGTACGTGACACTCCGCTCCTAATATACTATCCTGGTGTCGGAACGTGACACTCCGATCCTCATTCTATCCTGGTGTCGGAACGTGACACCCGATCCATACTCTATCCTGGTACCGTAACGTGGCACCCGATCCATGTACTATCCTGGTGTCGGAACGTGACACTCCGATCCTCATATACTATCCTGGTACCAGAACGTGGCACCCGATCTATATACTATCCTGGTGTCGGAACGTGACACTCCGATCCTCATATACTATCCTGGTACCGGAACGTGGCACCCGATCCCCTAATCTCACTACTTTCGTTCATCAAGCCTTCTTTTACACTAAGGCATCATCATTAACAAAGTAGATTAGGGTTTCTCAAGATTTAGGATTCAATAGCTTCATCATGCTTATTTTATCACAATTACATAATCAGATTCATGCAAGCATATAATTAAGCATATAGAAGGGTTTACAATACTACCCATACATATCATTCGCTATTAAGAGTTTACTACGAACAGTATAAAAACCATAACCTACCTCCACTGAAGAATTTGATCAAGCAAGCAATTTCCCAAAGCTTTGTCCTCTTCTTTCTCTTGATCGTACGTTTCTCCCTCTCTTTCTGTTCTTTTCTTTTTCTTATTCAAACCCTCTTTCTTTTACCCTAATTAGCATATAATTAAGTATAAAAGATGGCAATAATAACCCACCAATTAACTCAAGGTTACCTCTTTTAACCCTTAAGTAGTTAGACTTATTAACATTAACCCACTAACTTTATAATTAAAGCAGGAATAGTCCAAAGTGTCCCTTAAATTACTTAACAGAAATCCGACCCAGCCTGGGATTACGCAGCCTGTGACGGGCCGTCGCGCCTGTGACTGGCCGTCGCGCCTGCGACGGTCCGTCCTGATACTCCGTCACAGAGTTCAGAGACTGAATTCTCTAAAGAGTCTGTGACGGTCCGTTACGCCTGTGACGGTCCGTCCTGCCATTCCATTACGAAGTTCAGAGAGTCGATTTCATTACCCATTTTTCAGAATTTCTAAGTGTTTTGAAACGAGACCCCCTCGGCGGTCCGTCGTGCCCATGACGGTCCGTCGTGGGAGCCGTCGTCTCAGCCAGTTTTCCAGAAATAACATCTGTTGCTCAAAATGACTAAACAGGTCGTTACACCTTAAGACTCTACTAGACTCGTTCTTGTGTGATGAGACCAACGAACCTAATGCTCTGATACCAAGTTTGTCACGACCCAAAACGTGTCGTGAGTGGCACCCACATTTATCCTCCTATGTGAGCGATCCCACCAATCTAAACCCCAACATTTCAACCATAAGTAACATAATATAATGCGGAAGACTTAAACTCATTAATGAAAATCGATAATCAACTTCTAAAACTCAAACACTTATTATTATTCCCAAAATCTGGAAGTCATCATCACAAGAACATCTATCCTCAAATTACTAATTCTAAGAGTATCTATAAAGCTAAAATAAATAAAAAGCTAGTCCATGCCGGAACTTCAAGGAATCAAGACATGAAGAAGAAGATCCAGTCCAAGCTAGAAGCGTTAGCTCACCCTGAAATCCAGTATAATGAAGACTGGCTAGAGTTGCGGTTGAATTGGAAATGACGGTACGTTTGTTGCTCTCCACAATAACAAAGAAAGAAACATACAAGTAGGGGTCAGTACAAACACAAGTACTGAGTAGATATCATCGGCCAACTCAAAATAGAAAACAGTATATATCAGATAATATCATAAAATCAACTACAATACTCAACATGCGGCATTTACAATTACCATAACCCTTGGTCACAACATCAAGCACATCAATGAGGACTCACGCCTCCCCATCCTACTCATTTGGGAATTAGGTTCATTAAACTGAGTATATAACATCTTTCAAGATTCATTATCTTTATTCCTCTTGTGTCGGTACGTGACACTCCGATCCCCTAATTCTATGTGTCGGTTCGTGACACCCGATACCCTAATTCTACGTGTTAGTTCATGATACCCGATCCCCTAATTCTACGTGTCAGTTCGTGACACCCGATCCCCTAATTCTACGTATCGTTTTGTGACACCCGATCCCCTAATTCTACGTGTCGGTTCGTGACACCCGATCCCCTAATTCTACGTGTCGGTTCGTGACACCCGATCCCCTAATCTCATTCTATTAGTTCATAAAGCCTTCTTTTATACCAAGGCATCATCAATATCATTACTTTAATTCATCAAGCCTTCTCTTATACCAAGGCATCATCATTAACAAGGTAAATTTAGGATTAGAGGTTCAATACACTCATCATGCTTATTCATCACAATTATATAATCACATTCATGCAAGCATACAATTAAGCATATAGAAGGGTTTACAACACTACCCAATAAATATCATTCGCTATTAAGAGTTAACTACGATACCATAAAAACCATAACCTACCTCCACCGAAGATTAGTGATCAAGCAAGCAAATTCCCCAAAGCTTCGTTTTTCCTCTCTCTCTCGATCGATCGTTCTCCCTCTCTTTGTGCTTTCTGTTTTTCTTATTCAAACCCTCTTTCTTTTATCCTAATTAGCATATAATTAAGTATAAAAGATGAGGACTTAACCCACTAATTAACTCAAGGTTACTTCTTTTAACCCCCAAGTAATTGTGCTATTAATATTAAACCACTAACTTTATAATTATAAGCCGGAATAGTCCAAAACGCCCCTTAAAAATAATTACAGAAATCCGACCCATCCTGGGATTACGCAGCCTGTGACGGGCCGTCGTGCCTGCGATGGTCCGTCCTGCTGCTCCATCACAGAGTTCAGAGACTCCATTCCATTAAAGGGTCTGTGACGGTCCGTCGTACCCACGACGGTCCGTCCTGTCATTCCGTTACGAAGTTCAGAGAGTCGATTTCAATACCCAATTTCCAGAATTCTAAGTATTTTGGAACGAGACCCCCTCGATGGTCCGTCGTGCCCATGACGGTCCGTCGTGGGTTCCGTTGTCGCAGCCTATTTTTCCAGAAATAAAATCTGCTGCTCAAAACGACTAAACAGGTCGTTACAGTTAGATACGGGTGCGGATCTAGATGTTGGTCCTTCACAATAAGATTCAAGTATATGGATATATGTAGGGATACGGGTGTGGAGATTCGCCTAAAAATAATTAAAATATCAAAAAGAAGAGTTAGAAAACAAAAACCATGAGATATTATGGAATAACTTTAGGAGAATAGAGAAGGATGTTAACGAAAAATGAGTAACACAGAAATTTCTAGATAAAAGTTATTTCATTTTCTTTAATTTCACATTAGTTTCTTTATTTATTACATAAAATCATTAAAGTTGTCCACACTTACCCCATCTATTTTGGTCAAAGCACCCTAAATCGATTGACCAAATTGGACATAAATCCCGGACCCATGTCATTGTTGGGTTCCAAAGGTGTGAATAGGAAATTAAGGGTTGCAACTCTCTTGAAGGGTTGTGAATTTATCGAAAGGTTGTGACCTTTATGAGAAGTTGTGTCTTTTCTAAAGGGTTGTGACCATTTGAATGGTTGTACCTTTTCCAAAGGGTTGTGACCTTTATGATTGGTTGACTTATTTCCAAAGAGTTGTGACCTTTACACTTTTTTGGCTAGAAATATAGATGTTTTGTCTTATTTTTCTGCATCAAATTCATTCCTTCTTTTTCATACGTTTCCTACAAAACAAAATTGACAAATCGTGTCTCTGTGTGTGATTCGTTGCTGTCATTTTGAGTTCATTTAAATTATTGAAGTTTGATGTACCGCTACTTCTTTAATGGTTAATCCATTTTATCTTTGGAGGAATTAACCTTTAACCTCGGGTACTTGAGGTGAATAAATTTCTTAAGGACACACAATTGGTTCGGTGGACTCAAAGAGTATTTTGTGTTTTTATTTCATCTTTTATTTTTTCTAGTTTGCTAATTTAAATATAGGAGATAACAAGCTTATGAAATTTATATCGATATTATTTTCTGTGGTAAGGAAATTACTTCTATATTTTGTGTTCCTTTTGTTTGAAAGAAGAAGAAGAAAAAGAAAATTATTTATCAGATGATAAAAGAGATTTAAGATAAATTAGTACTAATTTAATATGTTTGAGTATATTTTCTGTAGTAAATTTTTCTTGGATGGATAAGATTAATCTTATTTTCTTCACAAGTGCATCCAAGCATTTCATCCCTTTAGTTTTCTTTCCAATGCAAAAATTATTTTGTACATAAAAGCTAAGATGAGAACTTGAATAGACATATATTGTCTCCTAACAATATTCGAACCTGAGTTTAGTTTCCCCTTGAAATCCAATAACTTTTGAGGAAAATTGGAATATGATGAAAATTGGGAAAGAAAGAAATAATTTTTTTGAAAAATGACTTGCATTGCTCACAGATAGAATATGATTCAATGAGTGGAAAAATCAGGTTCAATTATTGTTTCCTTTATTATTTTTTCTATCCTTTATAAGTTATGATATTTATTTCATAAAGGTTAGATAGATTGTCATTATGTGATGATCTCAGAGTATATCTTTTATTAGTAATATATTCTGTTTAGAGAAGAGAAAAAAACATTTGTAGTTTTGTATTCCATGTAAAATTTGATTGTATCTTACTTCTCGATACTAAAATCTTCTATTTATTTTTTTACTTTGTTGGTATGAAAAATATAAGAACTTCATGAACAAGTCAAATTATTCATTGGTTCGAAAAATATATAAACTTTACTAATTTGTTAAATACATTGTTTGAATGAATATTCTGACTTGAAGAGTACAAAATCATCGTTAGGATATAAAGGCTAAAGGGTTCAGAAAAAAAAATCTTCTTAGTTAGTTAGAAAAAATTTTGTATTTGAGGTTTTTGGAGATTAAAACCTTTTTGGTTTACTACTCTATCTGAATGTGAAACTGATTAGAAAAATAAAAAAACTTCATCAAAATTTGAGGTTCATCTGGTTAACAATTACAAGAATATAAAAACTTCATCGTTAAACTAGAAAAAAGTTGTATAAAGATTGAATCTTTATTGTAGTATTCTAAATACTAAGTTCTCTATCTAATTTTGATAGAAAGGGGACAAAGAACACTACTGACATAAAATTAGTGATTTCTGTGTGTTTAATGGGTGTTTCTATGGATTATATCTCCAAAAGAAGGTTTCATATTGCCAATGTGTATTTTATGGTATACCATTTGAAAGCATGAAAAAAATATGGGGAAAATAATTTTAAACACTTGAAAAATATTTTGAGAACATATTTAGAATGTGGGGGTTTACTTGTGATAAAGACAAAGCACAAAATACTTGAAGTATATTTGATATTATGGTCATTAAGTCTCTCTTTACTAGTATATGATATGACTAGTATAAAACGACAAAAGTATATTACTCTTTCAAAATTATTGTATTATTTGATGAAAAAGCATCAGTTAAAATATTGTGATGTTTTATTAAAGAAATGTCTATTTGTATAGATATGAATAGTGGTGAAAAGTGATATGTTATTTTTGTGTTGTAAAACAAAAATTTGGGTCATATTTCCCTTATTGGACCTATAAGAGTATGATCATGGGTAATTTCTTTAACAAACAAAATTTTATGGAAATGTTCTTTTGAAAAACACGTTTGGCAAGATGTTGATTTTAAAACAATGTGTGTGTATCACATAGTTTTAAAAATTAAAGAATAAAATATTTGTAATCAATAATTTACCTCACGGAAGGTATTTTTAAACTCAATATTTCTGTCTATTCTTACTTGCTTGAATCAAACTGTTTGTGACTTGAACACTTGATACATGTTAATTACATACTTTGCAAAAACTAATTAACTTAGAAGTTTTGCCTAATTTCTAGTGCAATAAATCAAAATGTCAAGTATCGGTTGTTGAAAAGAACTCTAATCCCTTAGAATTGATTTACACTTACATTTGTGATATGAAGTTAACACCATCTCATGGTAAAAAAATGATTCATAGATTTTATTGACAATTGCACTATATATTGCTATGTGTATTTGTTGAATGATAAAGATGAAGCAATAGAAACATATCTCCAATATAACACTAAAGTTGAAAATCAGTTGGATAAAAAGATGGTCAAGATAGAAGTGGTAGATGTGGAGAAGATGAATATTTCTTTTGTGAAATATATTCGGTAAATTGAATCATCAATTAACTACTGCACATACTCACCTCAATCTAATGAAATTGTTGACAAGGAAAAAAATGAACTTTGAAGGAAATGGTGAATGTCATACTTATCAGTTCTTATTTACCATAAAATTTGTGAGGGGTGATATTATTATAGCAAGAGAGAACAGCAAAAAAATTGTATGTTCATTAAAAGAAAACCAAAAGGTTTTATTTGTTAATAAAGGGAGCAATAAATAAAAAACTTTTGTTTGTTAAGAAAGGGAGCAAAAAAACATTTTGTTTGTTCAGACTTTGTTGTATCCTGTTAGAAAATTGCTTGTCATCCTTTAAAATATATACAAGCGATAAGTCTTGAAATATAGTGATCTAACAATTTCCAATAGTCTAATCCATATAAGTAATGGAAATGAGGGAGTTATGCCAAAACGGGTAAAAATAGGACCTATGACAGGTGATTATATGTTCACTAGATATGCTACAAATACTAAAGCATCTAATTTATGGTTCATAAATCCAACGTCAGATCGTCAAGTAAAGGGTCTGACGAACTTTAAAAGAACCAAAGTAGAATGTACTTAATAAAGATATTAAGAGGAATAGTAATTGTCAATGGACAAATTACACCCTCTGAGATTTATTTTTTAATATATCTTCTTTAAAATGAGTCCATATATTTGAACAAGATATGTCTTTTATGGACTCATCCTTTTTGGAAAGAGTCTGCAATAGTAAGATAGATTCAGTCTTGAGTATTCTTACTTGAGAGTATGTTGATCTTCAACTGGGAAATAAACTTTTGGGTTCAAAGTGAATCTACAAAAGGAAACGAAAGTTGATGAAATCGTTCATAAATAAAAATAAAAAATTGTTATCATAGGCTTTAGACAATAACAAAACCTTGATTATTTTGACATAGACTGACTAGGAATACATCAAAAGTTACGAATTTATCAAAATGGATGTGCAAACTTTTTTTGAGGCAAAAATTTATATGAAACATGTTTAAAAAAAGTGTAAACTTGTTAAGTCACTTTATGGACTAAAAACAAGCGCCCAAATAATGACATGCGAAGTTTGACCAAACTATATTGGTAAATAAATCCTAGATTAATGAATATGATAAACGTTCTACATTAATGACATTTTAAATCACAAGGTCATTATTTGTATTTATATTGATGACATGTTGAAAATCAAAAGAGATATATCTAGCACAAATGCTACTAAGCATATGCTAGAAAGTAACTTTGATATGAAAGAAATTGATGTTATTGATATGATTGAAAAGGTACTTGACAGTTCATGTAAATGAATTTCAATATTGCATAGACTCCAATAACTGTGAGTGTTGTACTTAAAAAGAATGAAGGAAAAAGTAACTCATACTGTGATTATGATAGAGTATTGAGAATTATGATATATATCATAAAGTGTGCGAGCTCAGATATAACATGTGTTATTAGTAAAATGAGTCGGTTCACAAATAATCTCAATCAAACTCATTGGATGATTATGAACGATTTTTGGAGTATTAAAACATACTTAAGATTATTATCTTGCATTATAACTAATATTCAACAATATTGGAAGAAAATATTGATGCAAATTAAATCATCGCTAAAATGAAGTAAAATTCACGAATGAATATGTATTACTTTTGGTGGAGGAGCAGTCTGTTAAAAATCTTTCAAACTGAAATGTTTTTCTCGCTCTACTATGAAATCTGAGTTTTTCAATCTAGATAAGGCCGGTGAAATTATCATAATTGACTATGCTAAGTCAAAAGATAATGTGTCGAATCCACTTAAAAAAGGACTAACTAGAGAGGGAGTAGATATATTGTCAAACAGAATGAGACTATGGATGAGGAGAAGTCACTCTGGCGGTGACATTACCTAGAAGACTGGATATCCAAAGATATAGGTTCGAGGAGATCAAACAAAGTCACTATTGTCGGTTCAACATTGTCAAAATATTTTTTATGGTCCATTGTTATGATAAGAAAATGTTAAGTAACAAGGATAAAGGCATTAGGAATTTTTAATTGTTTCTAAGTCTTATACAGGGTTTATTAAATGGTGTATCTATGGGATAACACATTTAGAAATCACTAATGTGAGTGTGAAGTGTAAGACCGATTCAAGGGGAATCCAGTAAGGCCTATTGTATACGCACTTATAAATGAAGATGTGTTCATGGTTTGAACGAACAACACAATTAATGAAAACCAAAAACATTCTCATGTTGATTGTGTGACTTATGTTGTCTAGGTATACACTAAAGTTCGACGGTTCAAAGATATCAAATCTATCAATTGGTCGAGCATATCCGATATATGTTCATAATAGAAAGTTCAACAACAAACCCGCTTATCAAGATGCGATCGATATTTATTAACGAATCACATAGTTTCATGCATATATTAACAATTGACATTCCCTATTCATGTGGGGGATTGTTGGGTTCTAAAGGTCTGAATAGGAAATAATGGGTCGTGACTCTCTTGAAGGGTTGTGACTTCATAAAAATGTTGTGACCTTTATGAAAAGTGTGTCTTTTCCAAAGGATTGTGACTGTTTGAAAGGTTGTACTTTATCCAAATGATTTTGACGTTTCTGAAAAGTTTTCTTATTTCCAAAGAGTTGCGATCTTTACCCTATATTTGTTGGCTATAAATAAAGAGGTTTTGTCTCATTTTTCAGCATCGTATTCATCCCTCCTTTTGCATACATTTTTTTATAAAATATAATCAATAGATCATTTTTGTGTGTGATTTGTTTATGTCATTTTGAGTTCATTTAAATTTTTGAAGTTTGAGGCACCGCTACATCTTTATTGGTTGATCCATTTTATCTTGGGAGTAATTAATATGTAACCTCGGGTACTTGAGGGGATTAAATTTCTTAAGGACACAACGTGAGTTTTGTGAACTTTGATAGTTCTTTGTGTTTTTCTTTTCATCTTTTTTTCTTTTGGTTTGCTAATCTGAATACAGGAGATAATAGTCGTGTCGACACGGGTGTGGCACTAAAAGAGAAGAGTGCAAGCAACTTAGCTTATAGCTTGGTGTTGGAATCTATGTTTTTATTTTCGCAAAAACTCTTCATGTTTTCTTCATATTTTAAATTTTTGTAGTTTTAATACTCTCTCATATATAAAAAGAACGCCTCTTTCCAAAGATACCAAGTTAACCGAAAAGAATGCATCTTCCCTTATTTGGCAGTTCTTAATTTAAACGTGTCACAAATACAGTTCGAACAACTTAGTTGACAACTTGATGTTTGAATCTATGCTGTTATTTGTGCAAAAGGAATTCATGTTTTGTTCGTATTTCAAGTTTTAATTGTTTGAATACTCTATCCACTATAAAAAATGCCTCCTTCCAAAATTAGCAAGTTCAAAGAAAAGAATGCCTCTTCTCTTTTTGGCAATTCTTAATTTCAACATGTCACAAGTCACGTGACATGTTCAAGACAACAAGATTAAGAACATTTTGGTACATTCTATGCATCTTTGATTTATCTGAACTCAAATCTAAAAAGAACCTTCAACCTAAAATTCTTATTTGAAGTTTTTATTGTCATTCATCTATTTTAGTCATTACTAAACTAAAATAGTTTACTCAATCTCAACAATTGTTTATTCATATGCTATTATGAGTTCAAGACAGACCTCTATGGTGAAATATGTAGAGACACTTCTTTTAGGAAGCAGTGCTAATTCATCTCGGCTCCAGTCCGAGTGGCAGCATATTATCTTCTAAAAAGCATAAAAATATTTTTTTAATGAATTTTAAAATTATGTAAGTAACAGATTATTCTTTTAAAATTTTGTAAATGATATTTTCAGCCTTGAGCATACATTAATTAACGTTTCCTTTTCGATCATTTCAAATGTAATTGTTAAAAAGTCCCACATCGGAAGAGGAATCGGAAATTCAACTCCATATATGGACTTGGATAAACCTCCCTTCAGGAGCTAGTTATTTAGGATGAGGAAGACTCAGATGTCATATATTTATATAGTATTAGATTTATACACATCCAGTTTGTTATTTACCTTTGTTGGTTCCCCATTTATAATGGTTCACGCTCTTGTTGAGGTCTGGCATACGGGATAATGTTTAGAAATCATACATCAGAAGAGGGATGAGAAATTGGACTCTTTATCTGGAAATAGACAGACCATCGCTAATGAGATGAGGTTGAATTTCTTCCAGGTATCATATATTTATAGTAATTACCATTCATTTGATAACCTTTTTAGTCGATAAAATCGTAAAACTATATGATTCATCAGAAAAAGGAATAGTTGCTTTTTTCTATATAACAAGATTATGTTGCTCATTGGATTGCTCTCGGATATTTTCTACTAATCTATTTATTTACATGAATCATTAATTTTCCGTTCATGGAGTTTCTCCCTATTTCATATAATTCTGTATTTTGAAAAAGTTGTTATAAGTTTAAGGAAACTAGACCATGTTTTATTTTTATCCAAGGCTTCACGATTCAAAAAAATTATTTACTTTCTTAAAGTCTATGCCAATTTAAAACCAAACAAACATTTGAAACAACGGGAGTAGTTATTTAGGTTTTATACAATTCATGAACAATTGTTGTTCTACCACCTTCTGATATACTGTTGTAGTAACCAAGCAGCTTATTCCTCTCAGATGTACCAAAAATTTATCGTAACATTTTACATCCAAAACAACAGAAATAAACTTCAAAATCGTGGCACATCGTCAATAAAACAATGAAAGACAACATCTTCCTTGCATAGTATGTATTGGGAAGTTGATGTTTGACGAGTGAAGAAGAAATATTCATATCAAATTGCCTAAAAAACATAAATAACCCACTAAATGTTCACTTATGGGGATTAAATCAGTCACCCACTTGCTGCCACAATTTTAATGTAGTTACCGTCAAAGATGAAGTAGCTAATTGTACACCATCAAAAGTACGTGGGAATAAAATAAAATTCATCACATAGACTTATAGCATATTGCATCATTAATTAATCTAGTAACGGAAGAAAATACACAATCACAGCCTTGATTTTTTTAATTTTACTATAAACTACGGATCTACATTTCTTATTTCTTACAAATAAATTAATAAAACCCTTTATAAAAGCTAGAAGTTCACGTTGCGATATTTGGAAAGAGAAACATAGCCCTGCTCTTCATACGACTGTGTGAACAAGCAGAAAAGAGCCTTTCACAAAAATGACCACATAAAATCATGGAATCCAGAAATAATTCCTTGACTTATTGCACTTGTTTGCTGACCCACTTCTTTTAATAAGCTGAGGACATTTTGGGGAAGTGACTAATATCCTCCACAGTTCTTGATTCAATTTAAAAAAAGTAAAATACAAGTGCAGAATATAAGGCTTACCCAATCATAGACACCTAATATGATCACAGATCTCCACAACCTAGCAGGAAGAACATGACAATATATAATTTGTACCAGGAAAAGATGAAAATAAAAAGTCTAAATGATAAAATCGTGATACACTTACTTTAGTCAATTAAGTTGATGACCATAAAAACCTAGGTGGTTTAAATACCATTGCCTTCTCCCGGTAAAAGGTGTCTAATTTTCCTATAAATGGAGCTTGATCCTCAGGGTAGCCTTCATCATCCTCAACTATAAATGTCGACGAATCCGTAACTTCGATTGTCACTTTCAGAAACTCGTTCAACCTAACATAACCATCAATGGTAAAAGTTGTAGCATTTTTCTTCATCGGAGGGTCAACTAACATATTATTCCATTCTGATTGGCCTAGTTGACCATTTTCTCTCTAATCAGCTTCATTCCCTTCTCCTTCATCAATATTCTACATTTATCATCATTCAACATCACAAAACCACTTACCATATCATCCGTTTCACCATCAATAGTAGGTGTTTTGTTCTCTACCACTACATTGTTGTGTGCATGTGGCTGATTCTTAAAGTTGAGTTGTCTCGCTTCTAGCATTCATTATGTCCTCTCCCTTTGAATCACTCTGATCATGTGTCTTGTCCTCAACATTGATTTTGCCAGTCTTAACATCGTTTTAGTACTTGACGGGTAACTCATTGGACACAAGGACATCAGTAGCAGGGACATTCTTTTCCACACCGAGAATTTCTACTTCACCCTTATCCATTCTAACAACTAGTCGCAGGCAACATATCATATGTATCAATTTTTGTATTCTAATACACATCTCCTCAAGAAAAATTACCCAAAAGATCAAAAAAGAAAGGGAAGAAATAACTTCCAAAAAAGAAATTGATATGCATTACTCATTCCACTAGTTATATGATCCTCATCAAATTTCATTCCTCTATTTCGAATTCCTTTTTTAACAAGAAAAGAGACTTTACATCTAATTCATTCTATAACTTCATTTTAAAGGTTGTGAATATAGTTGTTTTAGAGTTTTTGCGAGTGATTTAGAGTGAAAAAGTACTTTTTTCAAATTATCTCAATTTTCATGGCCAAACTCCCTTACACATAAAATCTATTTGCAAGAACATGCATTGCTCCACACAAACACACCAAAAATAGCCCTAACCCTAGTTTCATCAAAACAGAGATCATGATACAAAAACAAACAGAGAAAAGATCATGTTTTTCATCCTTGTATGTTAACTCTAAACAAAATAAAAACTAAAAACAAATGTACTCGTGCCAATCAATTCATCAAAAAAAAAAAAACTTCATCCAAATCTCAAGTGTGTTTAGTTTTATAATTTTTTTTCACAAAAAATAGAAACGTTCAAAAGATAAAAAAGCAATGTCGGAGAGTAAAAAATATTACCGCAATCCATTAAATATTGCAACACATAGAAATCTGCAATCAAGATCGGAGGTTGAGAAAGCAATGTAGCTTAACAAAGAAGAAAATGATCCTGAGCTTAACCCTCAAATAGCGGCATTTGCTTCTTCAAATATATTTGGCACTAAGTAATTGAAGAGTCTGAGTAGGATATGGGTTAATTCTTTTGTCTTTTGTGAGACTATTTGAGAAAATGACTAAATGGTAATTAATTTACTAGTAATGTTTTCTTTTGGTCTTGTTAATATATTTTTGGATTAACTTCACTTACATATAATAAACTAGTAAATTTACCCATGCCTCATGCGGGAATTCAATATTGTAGAGTTAATATTCAACCTATTAGTTATTAAATTTAAACATTATATTATTTTACATACAAAATTGGGTAGTGACGAAAAATAATAATGTAAAGGAGAATGATAATTATATCATCTTATCATTTATCCTTCAATCAATCATCATTAACTTGAAAATATAATATATCATTTTGATTCCAGGAATTATTACTCTTTCATATTCTTGGGGAATCAAATGAACATCAACCCGGGGTATTAAATTTTCTAACAAATAAATAATTGTTGGTGAAGGGATAAATAAATTTTAAAAGGCTGAAAAAAGTTAACAAATTTCTAATTCTAATATGTACAAAGCTCAGCCCTAACTTTTGCTTTACACATATCATTTAAAAGTTCCCCATTTAAATACATCATAAATAATTATTTAATAAAAAATTAAAGGAAAATATATCATATTGGACAACAGTTGAACTTATTAGTTATATGCTTGAAAGGAAAAAATCAACATACTAGAGTGACCGAGTTTAATTTGAAACTATACATTTATTCCAATCGCAGTGTCGAGAAACACACCTTTTACTTCAAGAAAAGTATTTACAACTTGCAGTAAACTTGAGAATATATCCTTACTACATATTGAATACGAACAATTAATTTTAGTGTGTAGTTATCTATGTCTTAGTGCAGAAGAAGAAGTTCAGAATTTTCGTTGTTTGAGAATGAGAGGAAATCCATTAATTTATAGACAACAAAGGGTAGAGCGAAAGAAATGTTTATAGTACCTTATTTAAAAGTTCACAAATCATTAAAAAAGTTACAACCCTACGGAAAGTCACTATCTTTCATAAAAGTCGCCACTTCTGTTGAAACTCACAACTTTTCATAAAAGTCGCAACTCTTCAAAAAAGTCACAACTATTAATAAAAGTTGCAAATCTTCATACAAGTCCCTACTTTTTGTAAAAGTAAAATCTTTTCATTAAAAGGGAAGGCTAGTTTTGGAAATAAATAAATTAAATGGAAATCATGGTTTGTTATTGTGCTACGTAGACGGGCCTAGATTTCTCTTTTATACATATACTAGTTTTCGAGAACGTGTGTTGCACGTTTGCCCCTTTTAATAACTACAAGATTTCTACATAATTAAAAATATGAATTTCATAATTGAAAATATGTGTGTTTTCACGCTACATAGTATAAATATTTGTAAATTATTTAAATACAATTACAATATGTATAAATAATTATTCATAAAATTAAGTAATAAAAAGAGAAGTATAACAATAAATTAAAACGTAAATAATTGACAATCATATCAAATATCAAATAGTTTTATGAAATTGTATCATTTTGTTACGTAGATTTCACATGAGTTATTATTACAAAAATGTCATATAATGTTTGAAGCGAGACTATATAAAAATTTATCAATATCTATTACATGTTTTTACAATATCTATTACATTATTATAGCATCTCAATAAATTATACAACTACAGATGTACATTATGTTCATCCTAAATAAATTCGAAAACAAGATTAAAAACAATAAAATGGCTAATGAATTTTAAGAGTTTTAATTAATAAAAATTCAGGGGAGAAGAATTCTAGATAAAAAGAATGGAGGAACTTCGTCAAGATTAAAATCTCAATATCTTTCTTGTTGCATATGGTATGAACAATAACACCCATCATCAACAATTATACATTAGAATAACTAAGTTTATGCATTAACATTAAGTGACTTTTATGAGCAAACACCCAACAATAATCATCCATCAACAATTATACATTGGAATAACAAAGTGTGCGCATACATAAAGTGATAATGAAAACAAATTTTTGATATAGTAAATTATAAGTCAGGAATTGCAAAGTCATTTAAAAATTGATGATATACATAACATTTAGTTATGAGAATCAGATTGGTTACAGTTAGGATATGTATTGTTTTTGACTAAAATCTAAATATATGTGACATAATTTAAGATGTCTAGTAATTCAAAGGACATTTTGTTGTTAAAATGTTTACGGATATTTTAGTTTAATGGATTAATACCATATAATTATTATTTAATATTTTACTAATTAATTTTTTAAATAATAACACTTCATCTACCAAACTCCATTTTAGAATTCCCTAAATTAATTCTATATAGAAATATAATGAATTAATACCATATATTAATTATTTTTAATATTTTATTAAATATCATTTTAAATAATATCTAAATTCAGTAAAGGGTAAAATTGTAATCCAACTTCGAAGTTAAGATCTTTCCGCTTTATAATAATATATGATAAGATAAGATTAGTGATTAGTTTACAATAAATGTAGTCATATAATTAAAAATCGTTGGAAATATACATTGACTATACACTACAACAAAAACAACTTTTAGCAATTATAAATATTGACATTAATAAAAAGTGTTAAATTCTTTATCGACATTAGTTGAGTTCCATTAAAAAGTGCTAATTACCACTAAAAATACATATTTGCCTCTAATGATAATTGATGTAGTGATATGTATATTATAGTTTGTTAAAAGTCATATAAAGTATATAATGAGTAATGACTATTTAATATAGCGTACCTATAAATGACGATATACTCAAAAAAAACTAAATATAGCTTAATTATGTATGAAGTATATATACATTGCCTATTCAATCTTGATCAACTCCGAATTACCTCTAAACATACATACATATATACATATATTCATATATATATATATATATATATATATATGTATGTATGTATGTATGTATGTATGTATGTATATATTAGTTTCACGGTGTGTTTCATATCATATTGAATACGAACTTGTAAAATAGAATTAATATTAATTTAATGTTATTGAATAAATAATTATAACTGAAAGAATTGGACAAGATCTTTTATATGATTAATACAGATTTTCATAGAGTTAATTATTTTTAGACAAAAATTGTCAGATATCATTGAAACATTTCAAAAATTTAAATATGGGAAGAAAGTGGTAATTGTAAAATAGTATTGTTCTTTAATTTATTGAATTTGGTAAACAAACTTATCCAACAAAACAGAAAAACAGTGTCCAAATAAAAAAGTGGTCAACAATAACTTTTCCTCTTGAGGTTATTACTGTAAATGATAGACACTATATAAGTACAATTATTCTTGTAGATATTAATATTTGATAATAACATGTGCATGACCCTAAGAATGATTGTCATAAATATTTTATCTTTAAAAATGATGTATCTTTTACAAAATATTATTATTCAATTAATATTTGAAAAAGGCTATGATATACATGTAATTTTACAAAAACAAAAAATGTAGTTATATAGTGAATGCTAATACTTTTATAAGTAGAATGTTATAGAGAAAAGTATATAACATCAATAATTAGTTCTAATGAGAACATACATATCATGTAGATGTTGTCTTGTGAGTGTATCTAGTATTTTATGGATGTTCTATCATGATAGATAACATCATTCTTTTCAATTAAAAAATTAAAATATGAAAAAAATTAAAGTATTATTTTATAAAATCTTTAATCTGGTTTAATATTATTTTATGATCAATCACTATTTACTTATCATTTGTACATAGCTAGCAAAGAGTGTAGCTTGTGACATAACATTTTCTTAGATCAAAATGAATACTAAATAAAAGGAAATTTATACTAAATATAAGTATCAAAAAGTAAAAATTAGTGGATCAATTCATAACTAATGAAGAAGGAAGAAGAAAATATATGTTCATTGTATATTCACCCCATTGTTTCATTTGATTGAAATCTCTTCAACCGACACTTCACTTCTCTGTTCATTTTTACTTACATGTCTATTAAAAATAAATATTTTCATAGCTATATTATCATATTATAAGTAAAAGTGAAATCCTATTTTGAAACAATTGATTTAACATCAAACTACTAATTCAATGGGCTACGTTGATGCCCGAGATTTTAGCAAAATTAGGAAGAAACTCCTTCAAATTGATGTTAAAAACATAAGAAATGGAAATACAAAGAAGAAATATCTTACCCCAATGATGTAGCATTTCTGTATTTGTCTCTCCCACATCTTTATCTATTTATTTTATTCGGAAAAAAAATCAACAATGTGTGTATATAAATTCTCTCTCGAACGAAAACACAAAAGAAATTAATCAACAAAAAAAATAAGAAAATAAATGAAAACTCGCAAACTATCTATAAAAAATTTATGTTTGAAGCAAAGTTTATAGATAATAGCATATTTCTTTGTTCTCATCTTTTCATCTTTAATAGTAAGTCTATACCTAAATTCCATTGCTAAGAACTTCGGTGAAACATATAAGTGGATAGGAGATGAATCATTTCTGAAAATTTTAAATGATCTCAAATTGTCACAAAAAAAAGATCCCCAAGAATTTGTAAAGAGTGAATGGTTGTAATTTATGACTGAAAAAATATCAAGGCAGAATTGTTCCGACTATCCGTAGGAAATCAGTCCTTTTTAATGAATAAAACATGTACGCTAATTAAAGAGTATTAATATTCTAAAATAATGTAAATAATATTGTGTAACAACCTATTTAGTTGGTTCGAGCAGTAGAACTATTTTGATAAAAACTGACTGGGTCGACGGATCACGCGACGGATCACGTGACGGACCGTCAGGGTCACGATGGACCGTGATGGACTCCGTCATCCCATACTTGTGTAATTTCTTCTGCTGCTCTCCTCATTACCCTCGACGACAGGTAGGACGAACCGTCATAGGCACGACGGTCCGTCGAGGGTCTTCGTTCCAAAACACTTCAACTCTGAAATCTGGATACTGGGATCGACTCTCTGAACTTCACCACGGAAATGCAGCACGGACCATCGTAGATACGACGGTCCGTCACGAGTTGCGTAACCTCACTACTGAATTTAACTCTCTTAACTTTGTGACGGAACTTACAGGACCGACCATCATAGATACGACGGACCGTCACAAGCTGCGTAACGCCACTCTGGGTCGAATTTCCGCTAAAATTTAAATGGGTGTTTTGGACTATTCATGATTATAATTATGAAGTTAGTGGAGTAAGTTCAATAATTTATTTACTTGGGGGTTAAAGAAGATAATAGGGAAAAAAATAGTGGGTTACTTTTATCATAATGGATTATATGATAATTAGGGTAAAAGAAAAAAAATTTGCAGAAGAAAAATAAAAAGAACAGAAAGGGAGAACGAGCGAGAGAGAGAGAACGAAGAAGAAAGCAAGTGACTTAGACTTCATATTGAAAAAGTTCAAAGGCATTGGGGAGGTAGCTTGCTTGATCACGATTCTTCGGTGGAGGTAGGTTATGGTTTATTTCTAAATGATAGATAAACTCTAAATAGCGATCGATATGTATTTGGTGGTATTGTGAAGTCTTCTATGTACTTGATTGTGTGATTGTATGTTTTGATTGTGCAGTTGTGGTTGGTTAGAATGATAAGATTGTTGAACCTTCAATCTTAAATCTTCTCTATTAAGATGACGCCTTGACATAAAGAAGACTTGATGAAATAAAATAATGAGATAAATGGATCGGAGTGTCACGTTCCAACACGGTAATATTGGATCGGAGTGTCACATTCCGACACGTATTAGGGGATCGGAGTGTCACGTTCCGACACGATAATAATAAAGAGAAGGAATCTTGAAGTAGGTTAATATACTCAAATTTGAAGAACCTATTTCCCAAATGAGTATGGTATGGAGGCTTGAGTCCTCATAGGTGTGCTTGGTATTGTTGCCAATGGTTCTTGTAGTTGTTGCTTGTCACCTGTTAGGTATTGTGGTTGATTTTATATTATTATTCAGTATATATTGCTTTCTATTTTGAGTTGGCCGATGATACCTAATCAGTACGTGTTCCTTGTACTGACCCCTACTTGTATTTTCTTCTTGTTGTTTTGTGGAGTGCAGCAAGTGCACCATCGACTTCGACTCGCCCTCAACTCTAGCCAGTCTCTAGCACATCAGATTTCAGGGTGAGCTATTATACCAAGCTCGGACTGGATTATCTCCTTCACGTCTTGATGTCTTTGAAGTTCAGACATGGACCCTTTTTTTTTACTTATTTTAGCTTCTTAAATACTCTTAGATTTAGAAATTTGAGGATAGATGTTCTTGATGTGATGACTTCCAGATTTTCGAATTAATAAATATTAAACTTTAGAAGTTTATTTAATTGATTACGTTAACAAGTTTTGGATCTTCCGTAGTATTTTTACTACTCATAATTGATATACTGGTAAATGTTGGGGTTTAGATTTGTTGGTTCGCTCGCCTAGGAGGATAAGTGTGGGTGCAACTCGCGGCTCATTTTAGGTCGTGACAAACTTGGTATCAGAGCGTTAGGTTCGTTGGTCTCATCACACAAGAACGAGTCCAGTAGAGTCTTGAGGAACGGTAGGGGGACGCCCTTACTTTTCTTTGATAGGCTATAGGACTTTAGGAAAACTCCATTCTTTCTTTCTTTCTTGCTATTAGTTGGATCCAATTGGTGTCTAGGTGATACAAATTGGTATCTGACATCCTCACTCTATTTCGCAGATGGTTAGAACTAGAGCAACAACTGTGCCAACACCAACACCGGAAAGACAGGGTGCGTCTAAGCCAAATATTGGGGCTATAGCTCGAGGAGGAGCAGTGGCAAGAGGCCGTGGTAGAGGTCGCAGGAGAACGCCCTCTAGGGGTAGAGGACAAACACCTGGTCCATCTAGTAATATGGCGGTGACTCCTCCACCGACTGATGAGGTAGTGAGAGAGGGTGAAGAAGGGGAAAACGAGCGGGTTCAAGATGAGGAATTACCACCCCAGACTATCCCAGATATGATTACCTAGGTTTTTACTTATCTTAGCGGGTTATCTGATCAGGGCCAGACACCTCCAGTGTTTTCTGCACCAGCACCTCAGGTTCCGGGAGTACAACATGCAGCTGTTGTGGCTCCCCGCATGGATGCCTCATTGGAAGTAGGCTCGTTTCCTCGATGGACTACAGGTTCTATAATGACGAGTGATCAGCATGAACTTTTCACTAAATTCTTAAAGTTGAAACCTCCAGTCTTCAAGGGTGCTGAATCTTAGGATGCCTATGATTTTCTGGTTGATTGTCATGAGCTGCTATATAAGATGGACATACTAGAACGATTCGGTGTTGAGTTTTTGACCTACCAGTTTCAGGGGAATGCCAAAATGTGGTGGCGGTCGTATGTTGAGTGTCAACCAGCGCAGGCACCACCTATGACTTGAGCATCATTCTCTAGCTTATTTATGGAGAAGTATATACCCCGGACTTTGTGGGAGAAGAGGAGATATGAGTTCCTGAGCCTAGAGCAAGGCAGGATGTCTGTTACTGCTTATGAGGCTAAATTTCGTGCACTATCCAGGAATGACACCCAGCTTTGCTTTAGTCCACAAGAGCGAATTCACCGTTTTGTGAAAGGATTGAGGTCAGATTTGCAGATCCCAGCCTTACAGGTAGCTGCCGCAGCAAAATCCTTTTTGCTAGTGGTTGATTTTGTGATAGAGGTGGACGGTGTGAACCTCTCTATCTACAGGCTGTAGTTGGGGGTCCATCGAAGACCAGTCAGCATTTTTCTGAGTTTGGAGTTTATCCCCAGACATCATCATTCTCACAGAGACCTATGCTTGACTCCAAAAATTGTTATGGATGTGGAAAGACTGGACATATTAGGAAATATTGTCCAAAACAGAGTTACAGACCCCCAATAGCTAGAGGTAGAGGTGGTCATGGTAGGGGCCGCCATTCAAGAGGACGTGGTGACCAAGGTAATGGTGGTCATCAAATCAGTCGGGGTGGCGGGCAAGTTGGAACTACTGCAACGCAACATGGTAGGGGCAACGGGCAGACAGGTGATTGGGCCCATTGTTATGCTTTCCCCGGGATGTCTAAAGTAGAGATATCTGATGTTGTTATCACAAGTAATCTTTTGGTCTGTGATTACATGGCATTATGTATTATTTGATCCTGGATCCACATTTTCTTATGTATCTTCCTCATTTGCTACTGGTCTTGATTTATATTGTGATTTGCTTGACATGCCTATTCGTGTCTCTACTCCTGTGGGTGAGTCTGTGATAGTTGAGAAGGTGTATAGGTCTTGTCTTGTGACTTTTGTAGGGAGCAATACTAATGTAGATTTGATTATTCTAGAGATGGTTGATTTCGATGTAATTCTTGGTATGACTTGGCTTTCTCCAAATTTTGCAATCTTAGATTGTAATGCTAAAACTGTGACATTGGCCAAGCCTGGGACAGATCCGCTAGTGTGGGACGGTGACTATATTTCCACTCCAGTTCATATCATTTATTTTCTTCGTGCTAAGAGAATGGTTAGTAAGGGTTGTTTAGCTTTCTTGGCACATCTCAGGGATGATACTTCCCAAGTACCTTCGATGGAGTCTGTCTCAATAGTCTGTGAGTTTCTGGATGTGTTTCCTGCAGACCTTCCTAGTATGCCACCAGATAGGGATATTGATTTTTGTATTGATCTAGAGCAGGGTACTCGCCCCATTTCCATACCCCCTTATAGAATGGCTCCAGCTGAGTTAAGGGAGTTAAAGGCCCACTTCAGGAGTTGTTAGGTAAAGGTTTTATTAGACCAAGTGCATCCCCTTGGAGTGCTCCTGTTTTATTTGTGAAGAAGAAGGATGGATGTTTTCGGATGTGCATAGACTACAGGCAACTGAATAAGGTAACTATTAGGAACAAGTATCCTATTCCTCGCATTAATGATTTGTTCGATCAGTTACAACGTGCTTGTACCTTCTCAAAAATTTATTTGAGATCTGGTTATTATCAATTGAAAATACGGGCAGAAGATGTGCCAAAGACTGCTTTTCGAACCAGGTATGGGCATTATGAATTCTTAGTAATGTCTTTTTGGCTTACGAATGCCCCTGATGCTTTCATGAGCCTGATGAACGGGATTTTTAAGCCATATCTGGATCTCTTTGTTATTGTATTTATTGATGATATACTGATATACTAAAAAGCAGGAAAGAACATGAGGAGCATTTGAAAATTGTATTGGAATTGTTGAGGGAGAAAAGGAATTATGCCAAATTCTCCAAGTGTGAGTTTTGGCTAGATTCAGTGTCCTTCTTGGGGCACATGGTTTCTAAGGATGGAGTGATGGTGGAGCCTTCTAAGATTGAAGTAGTGAAGAGTTGGGTAAGACCTACTAATGTTACAGAGATAAGGAGCTTTGTTGGTTTAGCTAGCTACTACCGTCGATTTTCAAGGAATTTTCTTCTGCTGCCTCCCAATTGACAACTTTGACTAAGCAGAATGTTCCATTTGTATTGTCGGACGAATGTGAAGAAAGCTTCCTGAACCTCAAGACCTTTTTGACTACTGCACAATTTCTTACCTTGCAAGTGGAAGGTATGAATTTCATTGTTTACTGTGATGCATCTTATTCTAGTTTGGGTGCAGTGCTAATGCAGGAGAGGAATGTAATTGCTTATGATTCGAGGCAATTAAAAGTGCAGGAACGTAACTATCCGACCCATGATTTGGAGTTGGATGCAGTTGCGTTTGTATTAAAGCAATGGAGACATTATCTATATATGGTCATGTGCGAAGTCTATACAGATCATCGTAGTTTACAGTATGTCTTTACTCAGAAAGATTTGAATTTGAGGCAGAGAAGGTGGATGGAACTACTGAAGGACTATGATATTACTATTTTGTATCATCCAGGAAAAGCTAATGTTGTGGCAGATGCTTTAATTAGAAAAGCAGGGAGCCTGGGAAGTCTAGCTCACTTATAGGTTTCTAAACGCCCATTGGCTAGAGAGGTTCAGACTCTGGCTAATGACTTTATGAGGCTGGAAGTACTAGAGAAGGGAGGATTTTTGGCCTGTGTAGAGGCAAGATCTTCTTTTCTTGACAAGATTAAGGGAAAACAGTTTACTGATGAGAAGCTGAGCCGAATTCGAGATATAGTATTACGATGAGAGGCTAAAGAGGCAATAATTGATGAGAAAGGCATTTTGAGAATTAAGGGAAGGGTATGTGTGCCCCGTGTTGATAATTTGATTCACACTATTCTTACAGAGGCTCATAGTTCAAGGTATTCTATACATCCTGCTGCAACCAAGATGTATCGTGACCTAAAGCAACATTTTAGGTGGAGTAGAATGAAGCGTGACATTGTTGATTTTATTGCCCAATGCCAGAATTGTCAGCAGGTAAAGTATGAACACCAGAGGCCCAGAGGAACACTTCAGAAAATGCCCATTCCTGAATTGAAATGGGAAAGAATTGCAATGGATTTTGTGGTTGGCTTCCAAAGACATTGGGTAAGTTTGATTCTATTTGGGTAATTGTTCACAGATTAACTAAGTCTGCTCACTTCATTCCGGTCAAGGTGACTTACAATGCAGGGAAGTTAGCCAAACTCTATATCTCAGAAATTGTGCGATTGCATGGAGTTCCATTTTCCATCATATCAAATAGAGGTACGCAATTTACTTCTAAGTTTTGGAGAACATTGCATGCTGAATTAGGTACTAGGTTGGATCTTAGTACTGCATTTCACCCTCAGACCGATGGTCAGTCTGAGTGAACGATTCAGGTGTTGGAGGATATGCTTCGTGCATGTGTGATAGAATTTGGTGGTCATTGGATAACTTCTTACCCATAGCAGAGTTTTCATACAATAATAGCTATAACTCAAGTATTGATATGGCCCCATTTGAGGCACTGTATGGGAGGAGATGTAGATCTCCCATTGGTTGGTTTGATGCATTTGAGGTGAGACCATGGGGTACCGATCTTTTGAGGGAATCGTTAGATAAAGTAAAATTCATTCAGGAGAAGCTTCTAGCAGCTCAGAACAGGCAGAAAGAATATGTACATCGAAAGGTTAGGGACTTTGATTTTATGGAGGGTGAACAAGTCTTGCTGAAGGTTTCACCCATGAAAGGTGTGATGCGGTTTGGGAAGCGAGGTAAGCTTAGTCCGAGGTATATTGGTCCATTTGAGGTTCTGAAGCGCGTGGGGGAGATGGCTTATGAATTGGCATTGCCTCCAGGACTCTCAGGAGTGCACCCGGTATTTCTTGTGTCTATGCTGAAAAAATACCATGGGGATGGAACTACATTATTCGTTGGGATTCAGTTCTTCTTGATGAAAATTTGTCTTATGAGGAGGAGCCTGTTGCTATTTTAGATAGAGAGGTTCGCAAGTTGAGATCAATGGAGATTGCATCTATCAATGTTCAGTGGAAGAATCGGCCAGTTGAAGAGTCCACTTGGGAGAATGAGGCTGATATGCAAGGAAAATATCCACATATTTTTACAGATTCAGGTACTCTTTCTCCCCCTTGCTTTTCTTCATGTGATCGTTCGAGGACGAACGATGGGTACTCTTTCTCCGAATGAGGTCTGGTCAAGTGAACCCTATAACTATTCATAACTATAAATATTTTGGGGTCCAGCTTATTATCATGATAATGAATGAAAGCTTGAACGAAGGGATAAAAAATCCATATTCGTAGGATATGTAGATGGAGTAAAATGGTAATAAATTTTGTGCTTGTCTTTACTAAAATTTTTAGCTATTAGAGATGTTACCTTTGATGAATCCTATATACTTGATCCTCGTAAAGTTTATGTGGAGTTATCAAGAGACGAGAACAACGAGCAGGTGGAGCTACCGGTGGAGGTTACCAAGGAATGAGATCAATAGACTCAAATTGATGAGTCAAAAGATGCAGATCTTAAAGAACTTGCTGCCAATGAACAATACACAATTTCTAAGAGAAGGGAGAAAAGGCAGATACGGAAATCGGAACATCTTATTGAGCAAGAAAATATTATTGCACATGCGTTCGTAGCTGCATGAAGAAGAGATTAAGGATCTCGAGCCCTCTACGTATATTAAAGCAACTTCTTGCAAAGATGCTGCACAATGAAAGGTACCCATGATGGAAGAGATGGAGTCTCTTCACAAAAATGAGACATAGGTCTTAGTTAAATAGCCAAAGGGGATAAGGATAGCTGGATGCAAATGGGTCTACAGAAACAAAGAAGGTATTACAGAAGTGGAAGATGCTACGTTCAAGGCGAGATTGGTTGCAAATGGTTTTATCCAGACGGATGGAATTGACTACAATGAGATCTTCTCTACAGTCGTGAAACATAGCTCAATTCGCGTGCTACTATCATTGGTTGCACAATTTGATTTAGAGCTTCAACAGCTTGAAGTCAGAACTACTTTCTTACGTGGTGATCTTGAATAGACAATGTATATGGATCAGCATGAAGGTTTCTTAGCTGAAGGAAAAGAAGACAGTATATGCTAACTGAAGAAGTCTTTATATGGTTTGAAGAAATCCCCTATAAATAGTACAAGAGGTTTGATGCATTCATGACTAAACATGGATTTTTAAAGAGTGCATTTGACAGTTGTGTGGATCACAAGAAGATGTCTGGTAACTATATGATTTATATATTATTATTTTTTGATAATATTCTTATTGCTGCTAACAACATCACATAGATAATTATTTTGATGAAACTGTTCAACAAGGAATTGTACATGAAGGAATTGGGAGTTGCAAAAAAAATCCTTGGAATGGAGATTTCAAGAGAAAATGGTGTTGTACATCTTTCTCCAAAGAGGTAAATCAAAAAATTTCTTGAAAGATTCAATATCCATATGAAGAAGTCTGTAAGTACACCGTTCGTTATCTTGTCATTTCAAGCATTCAGAGTTACAAAATCCTTAGCCTATGGATGAGGTGAAGCATATGTCAAAGGCTCCTTATGAGAGCACAGTTGGTAGAATAATGTATGATATAGTGTGCACACGTCTAGATATTGCTCAATCTGTAAGTGTGGTAAGCAGATACATGGCAAATCCAGGAAAAAGGCACTGGAAAGTTGTCAAGTGGATATTGAGATATCTCAAAGGAGCTCCTTATGTTAGCCTAACCTTCTGGAAAAGAGAAGGTACTTCAATTTTTCAATTATGTAGATTCTGAATATACAGGGGATCTTGATCGAAGAAGGTCCACAACTGGACACATCTTTACTCTCGTTGGTAGTGCCGTTAGTTGGAAATCGACTTTACAATCGATTGTTGCTTTGTCTACAACAGAGTCAAAATTTATGGAAGCAATGGAGGTAGTGAAAGAAGCTATCTGGTTGAAAGGTTTGGTGGCAGAACTGAGTTCGGTTCAGCTGGAATCAATTCTAAGATGTGATAGTCAACGTTCTATTCATTCGATTAAAAATCATATATTTTATGATCACACCAAACACAATGATGAGAGATTTGATTTTACTGAAGATGTCGTAGAAGAGGGAGATATCAAGGTTGAGAAACAGACGATAACGCTATCGACATGTTGACCAAAATAGTCCCGCTTGCCAAGTTTGCACACTTCAAGGACTTGGCGGGAGTATGCATCAATTGATGCAACTCTAAGAGAGCAACTGCTAGGTAGAGCTGGTATGTTCATCAAAAGTTTTGATTCTTCTTGTTTGTTACAACAGGATTGTCCAGTAAGCTTAGATGTTTTGGCCGGAGTTGTTTATATGCATGCTTGGAACACAAACCAAGGTGGAGATTGAAAAAGTTGGTTTTGTTTTTGTGGAAGAAACTAAATGGAAGATGAATTAACATGAATATTTGGTAGGAAAATAATTAGTTCAAAATAAAGTTGGTATCTTGGTAGGTGAAATTTCGGTAAACCAAAAATGGTTTCATATTCTTAACCTTGACATTTTTGATACATAGTGATGTCATGGATGACATCAATATGATGAATCTATTCCTATAAATAGGTAGCTCTTAATTCATTTTCATATTATCCTCTCACTTGCCTTGTAGATATTTGTGTTCTCTCTGTTGTAATATTTCTCTTGTATTCTTTATAGAGTGAAATTAATATTGGAGAAGTTGTTCTTTGATTGACGTAGGTCATCTTTATCCGAACCACGTTAAATATTGTTGTTCTTCCTTGTTCTTTAATTTACGTTTACGCTAACAAACAGCTCAGTACACGAAACACCCCATATTTAGATAGAGTCGTATAGGCTAACCTACAAAGTGCATTCATGTCCTTGCTAATTTTTTTCTTTATTTTTTTTGTTTCCCACCCAGTGCCCCCAATTGGAGCTCTGACTAAATTCGAATGGTGTACTCCTATTCTTGGGTAACGCTCCTAAAAGGACTTTCTCGAAACTAGTTTCTCTTTATTTCCTATTCGTTTTAAACATTATATTCCCCATTGATAGAACCCAATTTTTCTTCAGAGAACTCCAAAAAGTAACACTATTCCCTAAATTTCTTCTTTTCCTGCTACCTAATAAGCAATTTTCATCCTACAAAACTATACATTTTTTCTCCATTCTCAAGCAAATCTTCTCCATTATTATCTTCCTAATGCGTAGAAGAAACAGTAGGCTAGGCTTAATTTAGAAATAAAAATGATTTGGAGGGAGGATGGGGAGATCAGTTGGGAGTTGAGACCCCCTGACAAATCGCAAAATCAAACCACATGCAAGGAGCGTATAAGGAGAGGAACTCCATGCTAGGTACTTAGCGATGCTATACAAGTCCCCAACAATGAAGATGTTGTTACTAATATTTTGGTAAACATCTTGAGCCTGATTAGCTAAACTTTCAAAACCTGCATATTTTGGTTAGTGTGCAAACTCAAATAGTGTTTCTGAAAGAGTACTTCAAGAAAGTATGTGTTTAGAGATTATAATGTAATTGGAAAATGCTAAAATGAGAGATAGGTTTCAGTATCAAAACAACATGCTACTCCAATCTATGTTCATCACATATCCATCGGTCTTTGAAAAGCAAATTAAGTTTCTACTATGGCGGCTTTAGCCGAAATACCTCTTTTCTTTTCTTGTCCATTCAAAGTTTTTGACCCACAATATCATCAACAAGAACTAAACAACTATGGCAAAGCATTCACAATGTTGGGAAACTATCAATACACCTGATATGTTAACTCATAGATTTTGCTGCGCAAAGGGCATATGAACATGAAGACACCCATGAAAGGTGAGAATAGCGTTGGTCCGAAGTTGATCAATTCTAGCAGGTAAGGTGACCACCTGAAAGAAAAATTATGTCACCCAACTTACAAATGGAGAACCTTTTGATTGTCGTTCACTTCTTAATGTGTTGTGATCAAAAAATAGAAACGTAAAAATGATATAGTTTTCAGATCCATTAAAGGAATATCAAGTTTTCTCTATGACTGTGTCTCTTTGCCAGAGAAAATTACTAGTACTAAAATATGCAAGTAAGGCAAAGATTGTATTACTCTAGCAAAGTCAAAATTAGTAAAATAAATAGCATTGTGAGTACCTTCTTGAAGGAAGTAACACCCCAAGGATTATCAAGTTGGTGTGGCTGACCGGTAATGACCAGGCGACCAGTTGGATCAGATTGAACCCGTAGCTATGTTTACAAAGATATATGGGCATTAGATCTTTGAGATGGTGTAAAAAGACGAAAACAAATTGAATGCACTTGATGGAAACAAAAGGCAACAGAAGTTGAAACAATTATCCAGCTAAACTTTTGTGGTCTTATGATGTTAAATTATTACCTTTGCGGAAATTTTTTACAGTAAAACTTAAATGAATCAGTTAAATAGTAAAATACATGTTTGTAAAAGCTAGCTAATTATTTAAGTCTCAATCAGAAGTTACATAGTGTAAATATAAAAAATAAAATATATACACAAGATTTTCTTGAGATGCATATCTTTTTATAAAGGTTGCGTAATGAACTTATAAAAAATAAAATATCAACACCATCTATTAGAAGGTCGTTTTTCCTTTTAACGAGATGAAGCTAAAACTGTTAACTTAACATTGACCCAAAACCAATTACAAAAATCAGAAACTATATCATTCTATGCAATAATACAAACACATCAACAAGTCATAAGAGTGCACACAAGACAACAAATTGAAAGCACTTCAGTGGAAACAAGTAGCACAATTTGTATTATACCTCATCTCGTAAAAGCCCAGGCACCAGTGCATAGACCTCAAAGGAATCATTCTGTATAAATAAAATCATTACAAATCACATGAGAGAAATGGAAATGCATAATCTAAAGGTTATTAATTCTTTTACTTCTGAGAGGAACTTACTGTTGCACGAACATTGATTTTCACCCAATCAGCGGGGGGTCCAACATCAACAACTTGGACATTCAACCTGGAAGATGGAAAGCAATTTGTCTTTACATCAGAAAAGGAAGAACCATAAACAGAGAGAGGTATAGAAATACTATTGTAGTTCCTAGTACTCTTTTTCTTTTGGGTAGTAAAAACTGCCGCTGTACAAGATATCTATCAACTTCTAACAATAGTAAGCCTTTTCTAGTTCCTATCTTGTAGTAAGCCTATTCACTATGAAGTTGGTCTTGAGAAGAATAATAATCCTACAGACATCAAAAGTTGGAGAATGCATGTGAGCGATGTCCTCAGCCCGACAGTTACTAATTCTAATGATTGTCGGATTGCATTTTAAGGATGTTAATTTTCATTGCTTGTAACATGCAACCCAAAATAATAGATACACCCCTTGCTCCAATAAAACAAACTATTAGTGGCATTGTATACAAAAGTGGATAGCCTACACAATAATTTATCTCGAACACTCACAAGGGTGATCAACTTCGTTGAGCAGGGGAACTCCCAAATGGGGGTCTCAGGTTTGAAACTCTCTGCATACTTTCTTGATCGAGCTCGTCATAAGGATTGCTAGTGCTGTCAATTACACTGGAGTGAGGTTTACCCCATCCCTTTGCAACGTCCAGAATCCAATATTATAATGTTTCAGTTTCTATAGAACTAAAACTTCTCTCTACATTTTCTATTAACATGTAAGTTTAAGAAGACAAACAAACTACTAGAGAGCATCAGAGCTAAAGTAAACCCGCTAACATGAGTTAAACTTAATCCCAACTAATTAGTATAGCCTTCCATTGTACCCAATGATGACTTGAAATTGAATGCCATTCAAAGACCAATCCGGCAAGCGACGAAAGAACTTATTAGAATAAAACAAACAAATGCAATTTCAAATGATGGAGTGTAGAATACAAGAATTACCACTAGCGTTTTTATTGAAAAATTCTAGATTTGATCATAATAAGTTAGATTTACTTTAGTGATAAATACATTAGAAGAAAGGATCAAGATAAAGTACGACTTAAACTATACTTTAGTTTGATTTTCAATAGTTCGAGATTCTTTTTGGCATATGTACACAAGAACACACGTAATGGATTTCGAAAAAATTAGGATCCCTATTTTATACTAACAAAACCCTAGCTTGCCTAGCAACGCCGCCTAGCACTATGGACACTGACAACAGTGGTTGGCTACCACTCCCTGGTGGTGAAATCCCACCAATTCCATTGAAAGCATCTTATTTGAAGTCGCTTACTTCTAAAGTTCTCATATAGTCAAGCCTATACCTATTAAAACACAACATACATTGCGAGCCAACTGTTTTATGGGAGGAAGAAGAAGTTAATAATATGATTATACAAGAGGACTTACAGTTTGCTATCATCGGAAAATTATCTTATGGATGGCCTAAAATGGAGGAAATCCAAAGGCAAAATGCAAGATTGGTTTTTACGGGATAGGCACGTTTTGATTCCGTTCACAACTTTTGAATATTATGTCCAAGTAATGCAAAACCTCCATATTTTATTCGAGCAAAGGAAGGTTTTTATCAAATGAGACTCCTCATGTGTGAACCATGGTTTAATGCAGAAGCAAAAACAAGCACGGTTTTAGCTTGGATATCGTTCCATGCTGTATCACATTATATCACATTTTTCTAGAGGAAAGAGAGTATGAAATTGAACTAGATAAGCCATTTTGGATGCTTGAGGCTAGTGGCAATTCCACCACCAAAGCAATCAAATAGGCTAGATAAGCCATTTTGGATGCTTGAGGCTAGTGGTGCAAAGCATGAGCATTAATTGCATTAATATACTTGTGTTGCGCACATCCTAAATTTGAGACGATGTCTCACCTTTTTCTAACCTCCGATACATCTGCAAAGTTGGGGAGAATGTCTGGTAATGTTGTAGGTATTCACATTGAAGGGTTGCAGGTATCACAACTGGTGATTAAATAGTGGACAAGTGATTGTTGACCAATTCTAAAACCAATTATGATAGTTGTACCAACTGTCATGATATGGAACCTATGGAAGAGGAGAAATAGTCTAAAACATGGCAGCCATCATCCTACGTCAAATTGGTTTACAAGCTCAATTCTGATTTGTGGACACTGGGGAGACGTGTCTACCCTAAGCTACAGGATTTACCAGCATGCTGGCCTAAATGGTTTCATATTTGGAGAAGTATAAGCTAAAACTACATTTTCTACACCAGTATCTTTTAAAACCAATAGAAGGAATTCATAAATGCAGTACTGATGGTGCATCTAGAGGTAATCCAGGAAGAATTACATATTGCTTTATCATTAGAAACTCTATTAGCTATCTAATTTATGCACAACGGGAAGAGATACAAGAGGGGACTAATCTAGCAGCACAAGCAATATTAATTAGGGAGGCTTTGGCACATTGTGTTACAAAAGGAATTAGACAAGCGCATCTAGAAACAAACTCACAAGAGTTAATCAAATTTCTCACAAGGGTATGGAAAGTGCATTGGAATTTAGCGGTTATAATTGATGACATATGGGGATTTTCTCAAGATTGTCAAGTTTGGATTCAACATTTGCACAGAGAAGGTAATACTTTTGCTGATTATTAGCTAATTTGGCGATAGACGTGTTTATAATTCTTTTATATAATTACCAAGACAGGGTAGGAAAATCTTAAACCTAGAAAAGAAACAATTTTCTACGTTAAGAATCAGAACAAAGAAAATAGATCTAGAACGGGATGGGGGAAAAGAAATGCAGTGACATTAATCACATGAGAACTACTAGAATTTTCAGAAACATACCAAACATCGAGAAAAGTATAATCCAAGATACTCAAATGAGTCACAAGTGTTAATTTTCAATGAAGTTGATCTCAATTTACAATTTCATCAACAAATATTATAGAACTTTACTGATCTAGTGGCAGAGCTTTACAATACAGTAAAGAGATAAAAAATTTATTAGTACAAGAAGAGAATAGCATAAGTCGGTTTAGAACTTACAAAGGAAGGTACCGCAGCAAGACGTTACGGAAAAAAATTCTTGAATGGTTGAGATCATGGAAACAATCGCACAAACCTTTGCACTTCAAGGAAGACGGAATATTAGAGCAAGGAGATAAGAAGAGCAAACAAGGTTTAGAGGGAATAAATCTTACCATTTGTTCGGTCTGGTCTCAGATGAATTTGATGGAGACTTCCCAAATTTGCTGAAAAAGAGGGTTGTTTGGAGCTTTCCTAGTAGACTTGCCCTTTTAAAGTTCTATAATTTTGTTTTTGGTGGGCTTGCCACTTTGGGCCAGTAAATAAAGTTGTGGATTTCTATTTAGTTAGTGGTGCTTAAGAGAACCAGAATACAACAAGAAGTTCTGTTGCGATCATTATTCCCTTTTAATAGAGTATAAGTTAGAGCAAAAACTAAAGATCTCGGAGGTGATCCTGATATAGTTACAGTATTAACTAACAGCCACTAAAGGCCAAAGTTTTGGAGAGTGCCATATAACTTAATATTGAGAAATTGTGAGAAAACAACTCTTGATAGAGATACATGAAAAATTCAAGTTGGCAAAGAATTGACGAACAATCTTACCACTAGTTTTTAGGCTCTTTGCACGCTTTGACGTATTGTTGGCACTCCTGTCCCATGCAAGATAAAAATCATAAAAATTACTTGTAAATGGAAATAGACAAGATAAAATTGAGAAAATCAATACCAAAAACCTCTACAAGGATTCAGCAGCAGACCTTTACAACCTCACCATAACCAAGAATAACACCTCCTGCAAGTTTACCCTACAACGAGCATCTTATTCTCTTACTTCCCTACCTGATGCAGAAATTTGGTTACCAGTTCCATGAAAAATTTCTTTAAATAGTTAATTTTTGTGTATATATACATTTATTTCAAGGCTACGTAAGTTGATTCGACAATTAGATGAAGTAATAACAAACTTCATGACCTAATTCTTTTCCTAGTGGCCCTTATCCTAAATTAAGTCTATACTGATTTCCGTCGAAGTCAACTAAAGAAGGATCTCCGTGATCAACTTTGAGAACTTGATCAACCTCAAATACGTCGATGATTCAACTACTTAGAGTAATAGGATTATCCATATATCAATTAAAAGGAGTACAACATACTTTAGATGTGAAGACACTTAACATTACAAAAATGTAAACATAGTGTAACCTTATTGTCACCCAAAGAACTAGGAGGAAGAGCACTAGGAAGTTGAAGCTCTCCGTTTTGTGTCATATGTCTTTCATATTTTAGAATTACTAACATACAGAGAAATCATGAGATAATAGAATGTGCATAAACAAAAAGTAAGAGCAGAAAACTTCTTAGGAAAAATTCTATTCAAAATCACCATATAAGCATTGATGCATCGTGATGAAGTTCTTTATTCAAGTGACTTTATAGGCCTCAAAAGAGTGTATGTTAGTAAAAGGTTTTTAAGCTCATACTTTAAAAAGCACCCACAACTTTTTTGATAAGGTTAAATAGTTTGTTAATGACTGAGGAAAATTCCATATACAAGCCATATACGAATCAATTTCCCTTCAAACTCTCTCCCCCTCTCCTTCTGTACAACCCACATGAGAGATAACATCGCAAACCACCTACCCAAAAACAAGGCGACATAATTCAGAACTCAAAAACTCACCTTATACCAAATATTAGTAGCATGGTGGACAGTAGTCAAAATATGCTAATAACTATCAAGGGAAGAAAATTTTAGGCTATTAACTTCTCATAGAAGCTTCACAAATAAGATTATCAGACTCAAAAAAGCATTTAGAGAGTCGTATTAAAGTGCATAGATGGAATTCATATTGTCATAAACATTCAATCGATTATCATTCCAGTAAATTCTTATTATTTAGTTGATTATCAATCCGGTAAATTATTATCTTATTTGAGCATCAAAAAATATCTTGCACATTATAGCCCCATTCTATATTCTAACTTACTCATCTAATTGGAAACATCAGACATCGACACTCATTTGACATTGAGTAGATCTAGAATAAGGAAGCATCCCGTCTGTATCTAATAAAGTCTAGACTCCCTATTCAGAAGTATCTGTAAATATTTTAGGCTTTAAATCCCTGGTGCTTAAATCCAAAACCAATTGCCACCACTCACATACGTGTATGATATCCCTCATCATTTATATTTGACCAAGACCTAATAAAAAGAAAGATGCAACATTCCTTAGGTATATTGTTGTTTGTATTTAATGCAGTGTATGTTTCCTAGCACTTAAAGCCTAAGTTTATCAGAGACTAGGAGAGGGTGTCCGATACGGGTGCGGATCTAGATGTTGGATCCTTCATGATAAGATTAAGGGATATGGATTCTTGTAAGTATACGGGTGCTAGGATTCACCTAAAACTAATTAAAATTAACAATTTCCATTTAAAATTATGTCATTAAGGGACTCTTCTTTTTAATGATATTTTCAACCTTGAGCATACATTGACTCACATTTTCTTTTTGATCATTTCAGTTGTAATTGTTAAAAAAACCCATATCAAAAGATGAATGGGAAATTGTGGTCCTTAAATTGCTTGGATGAACCTCCCCTCATGAGTTAGTTTTTGAGGTTTAGGTAGACTCCGGTATCATATCTTTATATGACATTAGAGTTAGACTCATCCAGTTTGTTGTTCACCGATGTTGGGTCCCCATTTATAATGGTTCACGCTCTCGTTGAGGTCTGGCTATGGGGGACTGTTAAGAAATCACACATTGGAAGAGGGATGAGAAATTCAACTCTTTATATGGAAATGGACAAACCAGCGCTCATGAGATGGGGTTGAATTTCGTACATGTGTCATATCTTTCAAGAAATTACCGTTAATTGATAACCTTTTTAGTCGATAAATTCGATTCATCAGAAAAAAAGGCAATAGTTTCTCTTTTCTATAGAACAAGATTACATTACTTGTAGGATTTCTTCGGGACATTTCCTACTAAGCGATTTATATGAATCATTAATTTTCCTTCATGGAGTTTCTCCCTAATTCATATAATTTTTGTATATCGAAAAAATTGTTATAATTTAAGTAAAATAACGATTCCAAGTTCTATTTTGAACCAAGGCTTCAAGATTCAAAAAATTATTTACTTTCTTAAAGTGTACGACAATTTCAAACCAAACAAACACTTGAAACAACGTGGGTAGTTATTAAGGTTGTATATAGTTCATGAACAATTGTTCTACCACCTTCTGTATGCTGTTTTAGCAACCAAGCAGCTTATTCCTCTTCCATGTACACAAAATATATTGTAACATTTCACATCCAAGAAACAGAAATAAACTTCAAAATCTTTGCACATCATTAGTAAAAAGTTGACACATATATATTAAGGAAGTTGATGTTTGATAAATAAAGGAGAAATGTTCATATCCAGTTGCCCAAAAACATAAAAAACCAGCCTAAACTAAATGCTCGATTGGGGCGGGGGGGGGGGATTAAAGGTGTCTCCCACTTTCCGTCACAACCTTAATTCATATACCGACAAAGATAAAGTAATGTATACTTTATCAAAGGTAGATGGGAATAACATAAAATTCATCTCACAAACTCATAACATGTTGCATCATTAATTAATCTAGTAACAAATAAAGTACACAACCACCACATGATTCTTTTTAATTAGACTATAAACAATGAAGCTACATTGCTTATTTCTTAAAAATAAATTTAGAATACCCTCTCTCAAACTTGAGGTTCACAGTGTGATATTTGGAAAGAGAAACATAGCCCTCAAGGATGCTTTTCAAATGGCTGTATGAATAACCAAAGAAAAGACTTTCACAATAATGACAACATAAAATCATGGTTAATCCAAACATTATAACGTACTTATTGGGCAAATGACCAATATCCTCTGCAATTCTTGATTCAATTAAAAATGTAAAATACAAGTGCATAATAAAAGGCGGCTTACCCGGTCATAGCAACCTAATCTATCACAGATCTGCATAACCTAGCAAGAGAATATGACAATATATAATTCGTACTAGGAACAAGATGAAAATAAAAAGGCTCAATAATAAATTATTTATACACTTACTTTAAGAAATTAAGTTGTTAACCATAAAACCTAGGTGGTTTAAATTCCATGCCCTTATCCCGCTAAAACGTGCTTAGTTTTCTTGTAAAAGCAGCTTGAACCTCATGGGACCCTTCATCATCCTCACCTATAAATGCAGAAGAACCGTAACATCAATTGTGACTTTTGGAAACTTGTCCTCTGATCTATCAACTATCATATTATTCCCATTTTTATTGACCTCATAGATCATTTTCTCACTCTGATCAACTTCATTTACTTGTACTTCATCAATATTTTGTACTTCATCATAAGTAAACGTCACATAAACACTTACCATCTCATCCGTTCCAGCACCAATAGTAAGTTTTTGGTTCTCCAACACCACATTGTTGTACGCATGTGGCTAACTCTTAACGTTGAGTTGGTCCTCTATCACTCTTCTAGCATTCTTCAAGTCCTTTTCCTTCGAATAAATCTGATCATGTCTCTTGTCCTCAACATTGATTTTGTCAATCTTAACACTACTTCGTACTTGACCGGTGAATCATTGGACAAAATTACATCACTAGTACAGGCATTCTTTTCCGCATGAAGCATCTTTAAATCACTCTTATCCATTATAACAACAAGTCACCGAAAACATATCATATGTATCAAATTTTGGCGCTCTAATGCTTATCTCCTCAAGAAAAAGCACCCAAAAGAAAATTGAAAGGGAAGAAATAACTTTCAAAAGAAAAGATGATATGTATCACTGATTCCACTACTTATATGATCCTCCACAAATTTCATACCTTTATTTAAAATCAATTTTTTAAAAAGAAAAGAAACTTAATATCTGATTTATTGCATAACTTCATTTCAAAGGTTGTGACTATAATTGTTTTTGAGTTTTTGTGAGTGATTTGGAGTTAAAAAGTACTTTTTTCATTTCCTCTTAATTTTCATGGCCAAACTCCCTTATACATAAAATATATTAGTAAAAGCATGCATTTCTCCACACAAACACTTATAAAAAGTCATAACCCTAGTTTCATCAAAACAAAGTTCAAGATATGAAAAACAAACAAAAAAATCTTGTTTTTGTTCCCCATATGTTAACTCTAAAAAAATGAAAACTAAAAGAATGTCCTCTCACCGATAAATTCACCTAAAAAACATCAAAATTTCATCCACATCTCAAATGTGTTTAGTTTTTTTTCAATTTTTTTTTTTAAAAAAAGCAATGTTCAACAGATAAACAAGTAATGATAGGGAGTGAAAAAAGTTACAGCAATCCATCAAGTCTAGATCTGCAATCGAGATCGGAGGTTGAAGAAGAAAAGTAGGTTAACAAAGAAGGAAACAATCGTGAGGTAAACCCTCCAATGGTGGCCTTTGCTTCTTCAAATATTTTTTGCACTAAATAACTAAAGGGTGTCAGTAGGATATGAGGTAGTTCTTTTGTCTTTATGTGAGGCTTTTTGAAAAAATAACTAAAATGTTACTTGATTTACTATTAATGTTTTATTTTGGTCTTTTTAATATATTTTGGAATAATTTCAATTACATATAATAAACTAGTTAAATTACCCACGCCAAGTGCGGGAATTTAATATTAGAGATATCACGACCCAAGTCGTCGTGATTGACACCATACTATTCCTCCGGTGGGAGAACCATTATTACAACCCAACCAATAAACCTAACAAAAAACAAGGCATTTAAAGATACAAAAGTAGTTTAAATAACTAAATTGTTTATTAAGGAACTAAACAAATGAACTAACACGAATGCAGAAATACAACCCCTAAAACCTGAAAGTCATTCTACAGAAACTCTACTAATGAAAAGTCTAAAAACAAGGGGTAGAACCTCAAAACTAAACAACACCTTAACAAAGAGTCTATGTCCAAAAAAAGTGGACTTAAACGAAAGATAACTCAACGAATCCTGGAAGAACTACCTCACCCGTGAATTTTAAACTGTCACTAATCTTCTAAAAGAGGTCTGCAACAATTGCTAGAAGATGTCCTATACTTAACAAAAATAAGAGCAAGTGCAGTATCAGTACACAATCATAGTAGGATCACACGACTATCCCAATAAGAGAAACAAATGTAAGTAAACATAACATTATAAAACATGCATATTCCAAACATATATAATATCATCATCATTCACATCAACAAACAGTTTTACAATTCTCAACAATATACAACTAAATCATTTTAGAGAAACAATTATACTTTCTATAACAATAATCATTAGATATGAATGTAATCATCATCAGTAGATACACAACACAATTCAATGGTCCTTTCATGGAAACCAATCCAATGGTCCTCTCATGGACACAAACCCAAATGATTAAATTATCGAAATGTGCCTATCGATCCCATATTTATAACGAAACGTGGAAATCAATCTAATAATTATGCCAGAATATGGAAATCTGATCCAATATTTATGGCAGAATGTGGTAGTCTGATCCAATATTTATTCCGAAACGTGGCAACCGATCCCATAATTATCACAGACATTGAAATTTTATCTAAGTTATCTTGCCGGAATGTGACAATTCGATCCCGTTCACACACCAGAATCATACACTCAAGTCCATCATCAAGATCATTCAACAAGAGATAATTCATGACATACAATTATTTAATCATTCTCATTTACAATTAGGGTGATCAATAATGCAACATTCGCATACATACATGCATTATAAAGAAGGAATTACAATCATATATCACACCAACATGAAATCACAACCATCACCAACCTCGAATTCAAGATTGAATCCCCTAAGGCATTTGAATCTTTCCTTTTCGAATTCTTTCAGCTTATTCTAGGTCTACACAATTAATATACATAAGATCACTAATCAAAGGTCTAATTATTCGGAGTATACAAACCCAATAACCTTTGATCAAACCAAAGATCCTAATACTCAATTTATGACTTTTTCCCCCATAATTCTCATATAAAAACCCTTCCCAGTTGATAGTAACCCAAGAAAATAGGTTCTATCGAAAAACAAATTCCGAGTGTTAAAATCTAACCTTAAGCCTCAAGAATGGTGAAAACAATCAAGAACTCGCTTGGTGTCATCTACCTAGCTCTAAAACTCGAAAAGTGCCAAATAAGGTCATTGTTTATTTATGACTTCAAGTTGTGTCTGGCCCACAAAATCCCAACCCTGGCGGCCTCAACGGAGACAGAATGTTATCATTCACACTAAGATCATTTCTGGGAGTTCTACTCGCCCAAATTCGATTTCATAGAGTCGTACGGGTTCTTGATCGTCTTACCTATCCACTTATGTAATAAATTTCACAATTAGATCTCTTATTCATTACTAGATCTCCCTATACCTTAATGACTCTGATTTCTTCGAAATATGGACTAGGGTAGGAATTCCAAGTTACTACTAAAGAGTTTTTTGGCCCTAATTCATTCTTCATTAACTTTTCCCTAATGACGGAATCAGGTCATCACCATAGATATAAATTTACCCATCACTCGTCCCCGAGTGATCAATTAGGAAAAGACTAGCTAAAGTAAGGGTAGAGTAGTATCTAAATCGTCATATTACTAGGAACACTTGTCTGGCATGCCCTTCTTGACCAATCTCATTACCCCCTAAAAACTTCACATCTCCATCCTCAACCCAACCAATTGAGTACCTACACATCCTCCCTTACAATGTCTTAGTGAAATCATCTCAATATTTGAATGATAGTTTTTTTTGTATGTAAACTTAATTAATAAACAAAATGAATCCCAACAACCACCAAAGTTGATCATACACATGTCTGCCACATGGTAGAAAGGATCTTGACACAATCATCGGGTCTAATCCTTTATCATATAACCATGATAAAATCCAAAATAAAACTCACCACAATTAGAGGTTAACCTAAACCAACCAATACATGTTCAAAATACCCAAACAACCTTAGTTCTTATCAACATCTCCATCTCACAACATAAATTTCCATAAGCTTAAGTTCCAAATGTTTTTATATTTAGACATTAGAAATACTTCTTGAGAGATATGTCCAAGCATACAAATCAAAAAACTATCTTACAACATTATCGAAATGCTAGATTTATTAATTGTAGATTACCTCTTAAGATCAGTAGCATTGGTTCCAATGATCCCCACATTCAACCATACATAATAGATACTTGACTCCAATGACTAGATGAATATTAAGATTGTCAGACAACAATAAATATTCATGGTAACTCTCATTTAGACTCTGATAAACAAGGTGGTACATGTAAAACCACTAAAATATTGTAAACATCAAGACAAAGTTATCTAGAACAACCATGTCTTCCTAACTCATGTACTTAACCAAGAGAACATCACAGTTGTATATCTGACCAACCACTAGGGATCAATCACAAAATTAAAAGAAACATAAGCATAGCGAGTGCATCACACTCACAACAATGTACAAAATGAAATAGATGGTCACATAAGAAATTATCAAATTACATGAGAGGTTTTTCTCTAAAGAGTCAATACCATTCATTTCATTAACTTGACTCCACATGCTTTTCACATCATTCCACCGAAGTCCACACACTCAATACTAACAACAATCATGAACACTGTATATTTACCTTACTATGAACCAACACTTTTAGAATGAAAACCTTCCTATGATACTTTAACGATCAAAAGTAATAAACTTTACAACTCAAACAAAATCTTCAATACTTGATACAAGTGAACATTCCACACCTTTGCAAATTCATACCTTGACAAAACATATCAACACGAATGTAGATTTACAATGAAAAATATATATATTAAATTCAATTGTATAACACAATCCTTGTATCTATCAACATTAGCTTATGTCTCAAACACTTTTATGAATTCATGGATCTTCAATCATACTCCTTACTAAACTCAAAACAAAACAAGTCACTTATCATCACGCTCGAGCTAATGTCTGTACACTCTTTTCTCAAGTCATTTCCAATAGTTTATAACCAATCTTATGGACTTGTGACAATATTACCATAGTGTCACGACCCAAAACGCGTCGTGAGTGGCACCCACACTTAGCCTCCTATGTGAGCGAACCAACCAATCTAAACCCCATCATTCCAAACATAATGAACAAAATACAATGCGGGAGACTTAAAACTCATTAATAAAAATAGATTAAAAACTTCTAAAACTCAAACACTCAATTATTATACCCAAAATCTGGATGTCATCATCACAAGAACATCTATCCTCGAATTACTAATTCTAAGAGTATCTAGAAAGCTAAAATAATATAAAGCTAGTCCATGCCGGAACTTCAAGGCATCAAGACATGAAGAAGAAGATTAAGTCCAAGCTAGAAGGGTTAGCTCACCCTCAAATCCGGTGTAATGAAGACTGGCTAGACTTGCGGTTGAGTTGAAGACGATGGTACGTTTGCTGTACTCCACAACTAAAAAAGGAAGAAACATACAAGTAGGGGTCAGTACAAACACGAGTACTGAGTAGATATCATCGGCCAACTCAAAATAGAAAACAGTATATATCAGATAATATCATAAAATCAACTACAATACTCAACATGCGGCATTTACAATTACCATAACCCTTGGCCACAACACCAAGCACATCAATGAGGACTCACGCCTCCCCATCATACTCATTTGGGAATTAGGTTCATTAAATTGAGTATATTAACATCTTTCAAGATTCATTATCCTTATCCCTCTCGTGTCGGTACGTGACACTACGATCCTCATATACTATCCTGGTACCGGAACGTGGCACCCAACCCATAAACTATCCTGGTGTCGGAACGTGACACTCCGATCCTCATATACTATCATGTGTCAGAACGTGACACTCCGATCCTCATATTCTATCCTGGTACCGGAACGTGGCACCAAACTATCCTGGTGTCGGAACGTGACACTCTGATCCTCATATACTATCCTGGTGTCGGAACGTGACACTCCGATCCTCATATACTATCCTGGTACCGAAACGTGGCACCCGCTCCCCTAATCTCACTACATGTTCATCAAGCCTTCTTTTCTACCAAGGCATCATCATTAACAAAGTAGATTAGGTTTTTCAAGATTTAGGATTCAATAGCTTCATCATGCTTATTTTATCACAATTATATAATCACATTCATGCAAGCATACAATTAAGCATATAGAAGGGTTTACAACACTACCCAACACATATCATTCGCTATTAAGAGTTTACTACGAATAGCATAAAAATTATAACCTACCTCCACCGAAGATTCGTGATCAAGCAAGCAATTTCCCAAGCTTTATTTTTCCTCTTCGTTCGTATTTCTCTTGATCCTTTCTCTTTCCCTTTCTCAGTTATTTCTATTTTTCTTATTCAAATCCTTTTTCTTTTACCCTAATTAGCATATAATTAAGTATAAAAGATGAAAAAAGTAACCCACTAATTAATTCAAGGTTATCTCTTTTAACCCTCAAGTAGTTAAATTATTAACATTAACCCACTAAATTTATAATTATAGCAGGAGTAGTCCAAAACGTCCCTTAAAACATTTAAAGAAATCCGACCCAGCCAGGGATTACGCAGTCTGTGACGGGCCGTCGTGCCTGCGACGGTACGTCCTGCTGAGTCGTCATAGAGTTCAGAGACTGAAATTATTGAAGGGCCTGTGACAGTCCGTCGTGCCCACGACGGTCCATCCTGCCACTTCGTCACGAAGTTCAGAGAGTCGTATTCAGTACCCAAATTTCATAATTCTAAGTGTTTTGGAACGAGACCCCCTCGACGGTCCGTCGTGCCCATGACGGTCCGTCGTGGGTTCCGTCGTCTCAGCCAATTTTTCCAGAAATAAAATCTGTTGCTCAAAACGACTAAACAGGTCGTTACAATAGATACCAATTTACCCATCGTTCGTCCTCGAACGATCATAAGAAGAAAAACAAGGGCGAAAAGGAGTACCTGAATCTGTAAACAGGTGTGGGTATTTTTCTTGCATATCTGCCTCCTTCTCCCAAGTGGCTTCTTCAACTGGTCGATTCTTCCATTAAACTTTGATGGATGCAATCTCTCTTGACCTCAACTTGGGGACTTCTCTATCTAGAATAGCAACAGGTTCCTCCTCGTAAGACAAATTCTCATCAAGCAAAACTGAATCCCAACGGATAATGTAGTTTCCATCCCCATGGTATCTTTTCTACATAGACACATGAAACACCGGATTCACTCCTGACAGTCCTGGAGGCAAGGCTAATTCATAAGCCACCTCCCCTACTCGCTTAAGTACTTCAAATGGTCCAACATACCTTGGGTTTAGCTTACCTCTTTTACCAAACCGCATCACCCCTTTCATGGGCAAAACCTTCAGCAAGACTTGCTCACCCTCCATAAACTCCAAGTCTCTAACCTTTCGATCTGCATATTCCTTTTGCCTACTTTGCGTCGCTAAAAGCTTTTCTTGAATAGATTTCACTTTCTCCAATGAATCCCTCAAAAGGTCAGTACCCCAAGGTCTAACCTCAAATGCATCAAACCAACCAATGGGAGACCTACATCTCATCCCATACAATGCTTCAAATGGAGCCATATCAATACTTGAGTGATAGCTATTGTTGTATGAGAACTCTGCTAAGGGTAAGAAGTTATCCCAATGACCACCAAAGTCTATCACACATGCGCGAAGCATATCCTCCAACACTTGAATCGTTCGCTCAGACTGACCATCGGTCTGAGGATGGAACGCAGTACTAAGGTCCAACCTAGTACCTAATTTTGCATGCAATGTTTTCCAAAACTTAGAAGTAAACTACGTAGCTCTATCTGATATGATGGAAAGTGGAACTCCATGCAATAGAACGATTTTTGAGATATAGATTTTGGCTAACTTTTCTGCATTGTAGGTCACCTTGACCGGAATGAAGTGAGCAGACTTAGTTAAACTATCAACAATCACCCAAATGGAGTCATACTTACCAAATGTCTTTGGAAGACCAACCACGAAGTCCATTGCAATTCTCTCCCACTTCCATTCAGGAATGGGCATTCTCTGAAGTGTTCCTCCGGGCCTCTGGTGTTCATACTTTACTTGCTGACAATTGGGACATTTGGCAACGAAATCAACAATGTCGCGCTTCATTCTAATCCACCAAAAGTGTTGCTTTAGGTCACGGTACATCTTGGTTGCACCAGGATGTATAGAATATCCGGAACTATGAGCCTCTGTGAGAATAGTGTGGATCAACTCATCAACACGGGGCACACATACCCTTTCCTTAATTCTCAAAACACCTTCCTCATCCATTATTGCTTCTTTAGCCTCTCATCGCAACACCATATCCCGAATTCGGCTTAGTTTCTCATCATCAAACTGTTTTCCTTTAATCTTGTCAAGAAAAGAAGATCTTGCCTCCACACAAGCCAACAATCCTCCCTTCTCATTTACTTCTAACCTCATAAAGTCGTTAGCCAGAGTCTGAATCTCTCTAGCCAATGGGCGTCTAGAAACTTGTAAGTGGGCTAAACTACCCATGCTCCCTGCTTTTCTAATTAAGGCGTCTGCCACAACATTAGCCTTTCCCGGATGATACAAAATAGTGATGTCGTAGTCCTTCAGTAGTTCCATCCATCTCCTTTGTCTCAAGTTCAAATCTTTCTGAGTAAAGACTTACTGTAGGCTACGATGATCCGTGTAGACTTCACACTTAACCCCATATAAATAATGTCTCCATTGCTTTAATACAAACACTGCCGCAGCCAACTCCAAATCATGGGTCTGATAGTTACGTTCATGCACCTTTAATTGCCTCGAAGCATAAGCAATTACATTCTTCTCTTGAATTAGTACTGCACCCAAACCCGAATAGGATGCATCACAATAGACAATGAAATTCTTACCTTCCACGGGCAAGGTGAGAATTGGTGCAGTAGTCAACAAAGTCTTGAGCTTCTGAAAGCTTTCTTCACACTCGTCCGACCATACGAATGGAACATTCTGTTTAGTCAAGCTTGTCAATTGGGAAGCAATAGAAGAGAAACCCTTGACAAATCGGCGGTAGTAGCTAGCTAAACCAAAAAAGCTTCTTACTTCTGACACATTAGTAGGTCTTACCCAATTCCTCACCGTTTCAATCTTAGATGGATCCACCATCACTCCATTCTTAGAACCCACGTGTCCTAAGAAGGACACTGAATCTAGCCAAAACTCACACTTGGAGAATTTGGCATAAAGCTTTTTCTCCCTCAACATTTCCAATACAATTCTGAAGTGCTCCTCATGTTCCTTCTTGCTCTTTGAGTATACCAATATATCATCGATGAATACGATGACAAAGAGATCCAGATATGGCTTAAATATCCCATTCATCAAGCTCATGAAAGCAGCAGGGGCATTCGTAAGCCCAAAAGACATTACTAAGAACTCATAATGCCCATACTTGGTCCGAAAAGCAGTCTTGGGCACATCTGTTGCCCGTATTTTCAATTGATTGTAACCAGATCTCAAGTCAATTTTTGAGAAAGTACAAGCACCTTGTAACTGATCGAACAAATCATCGATGCGAGGAAGAGGATACTTGTTCTTAACTGTTACCTTATTCAGTTGTCTGTAGTCTATGCACATCCGAAAGCTTCCATCCTTCTTCTTCACAAACAATACAGGAGCACCCCAAGGAGATGCACTTGGTCTAATGAAGCCCTTTCCCAACAATTCTTGATGTTGAGCCTTTAACTCTCTCAACTCCGCGGGAGCCATTCTATAAGGGAGTATACAAATGGGGCGAGTACCCGGTTCAAGATCAATGCAGATGTCAATATCTCTATCCGGTGGCATACCAGGAAGATCTGCAGGAAACACATCTAGAAACTCACAAACTATCGAAACCGACTCGATTGAAGGTACTTGGGTAGTGTCATCCCTGAGATGTGCCAAGAAAGCTAAACACCCCTTACTAACCATTCTCTTAGCACAAATAAAGGAGATGATACTAACCGGAGTGGAAGTGTAGTCGCCCTCCCACACTAACGAATCTGTCCCAGGCTTGGCTAACGTCACAGTTTTAGCATTACAATCCAAGATTGCAAAGTTTGGAGAAAGCCAAGTCATACCCAGAATTACATCGAAGTTAACCATTTCTAAGATAACCAAGTCTACATGATTATTGCTCCCCACAAAAGTCACCAGACCAGACCAATATACTTTTTCAACTATCACAGACTCACCCACCGGAGTAGAAACAAGAATAGGCATGTCAAGTAATTCATAATGTAAATCAAGACCATTAGCAAATGAGGAAGATACATAAGAAAATGTGGATCCAGGATCAAACAATACAGAATCCATGCAATCACAAACCAAAAAATTACCTGTGATAACAACATCAGATGTCTCCGCTTCAGACCGCCCGGGGAAAGCGTAACAATGGGCCCTATCACCTGTCTACCCGTTGCCCCTACCATGTTGTGCTGTAGTGGCTCTGGTTTGCCCGTAACCCCGGCCGTTTTGGTGACCACCATTACCTCGGCCACCACGTTCTCCAGAATAGCGGCCTCTTCCCTGACCACCTCTAACTCTAACTATTGGAGGTCTGTAACTCTGTTTTGGACAATACCTCTTAATGTGTCCAGTCTCCCCACATCCATAACACTCTCTGGATTCAAGCATCGGCCTCTGTACAAAAGATGAAGTCTGGGGATAGCCACCAAACTTAGAGAAATATTGGTCGGTCTGAGGTGGACCCCCAACTACAGTCTGTAGTAATGACTGAATAGGTCGGGCGGGGTAACCTCCTGAACCCTGCCCTCTGGAGTAAGAACCATTAAACTCACCTCCCTTACGAAACCTTTTTGATGACGATGCCATGGTGAAGTCATCTGGCTTCACTCCCTCTACCTCTATCACGAAGTCTACCACTTCTTGAAAGGATTTCGCTGTAGCCGCTACCTGTAAGGCTGAAATTCGTAACTCTGATCTCAACCACTTCACAAAGCGGTGAATCCGCTCTTGTGGACTGAAACATAGTTGGGTGGCATACCTGGATAATGCGCGAAACTTAGCCTCGTACGCAGTAATCGACATCCTACCCTGCTCTAGGCTTAGAAACTCATCTCTCCTCCTATCCCTCAAAGTACGGGGTATATACTTCTCCTTAAACAAGCTAGAGAATGATGCCCAAGTCATAGGTGGTGCCTCTTTTGGTTGACACTCAACATGTGACCGCCACCACATTTTGGCGTTCCCTTGAAACTGATAGGTCACAAACTCAACACCAAATCGTTCTACTATACCCATCTTGTGTAGTAGCTCATGACAATCGACCAGAAAATCGTAGGCATCCTCTGATTCAGCACCCTTGAAGACCGGAGGTTTCAATTTCAAGAACTTGCTGAAAAGTTCGTGCTGATCACTCGTCATTATAGGACTTGTAGTCAACCGAGGAAACGTGCCTATTTCCAATGAGGCATCCATGCGGGGAGCCATAGTAGCTGCATATTGTACCTCCGGAACCGGAGGTGTTTGTGCAGAAAACACTGGAGGTGTCTGGCCCTGATCAGATAACCCGCAAAGATAAGCAAGAACCTGAGTGATCATCTCTGGGGTAGGTTGGGGTGGCAATTCCTCATTCGGCACTTGTTCATTCCCTCCATCCTCACCCTCTCTTACCACTTCCTCAGTTGGTGGAGGAGTCACCGCCCTAGTACCAGATGGGCTAGGTGTTCGTCCTCTTCCTCTAGAGGACTTCCTCCCACGACCTCTTCCACGGCCTCTGGTCACTCGTCTTCGAGCCACAGCCCCAGTGGCTAGCTCAGACGCTTCTTGTCTTGCCGATGTTGGTGTTGGCGCAGTCGTTGTTGCTCTAGTTCTAACCATCTGCGAAATAGAGTGAAGATGGTCAGATACCAATTTGTATCACCTAGATACCAATTGGATCCAAGTAATAGCACGAAAGAAGAAAAGAAAGAATGGAATTTTCCTAAAGTCATATAGCCTCTCAAAGAAAAGTAAAGGCGTCCCCCTACCGTTCCTTAAGACTCTACTAGACTCGTTCTTGTGTGATGAAACCAACGAACCTAATGCTCTGATACCAAGTTTTGTCACGACCCAAAACGCGTCGTGAGTGGCACCCACACTTAGCCTCCTATGTGAGCGAACCAACCAATCTAAACCCCATCATTTCAAACATAATGAACAAAATACAATGCGGAAGACTTAAAACTCATTAATAAAAATACATTAATAACTTCTAAAACTCAAACACTTAATTATTATACCCAAAATCAGGAAGTCATCCTCACAAGAACATCTATCCTCGAATTACTAATTCTAAGAGTATCTAGAAAGCTAAAATAATATAAATCTAGTCCATGCCGGAACTTCAAGGCATCAAGACATGAAGAAGAAGATCCAGTCCAAGCTAGAAGCGTTAGCTCACCCTGAAATCCGGTGTAATGAAGACTGGCTAGACATGCGGTTGAGTTGAAGACGACAGTACGTTTGCTGTACTCCACAAATAACAAAGAAAGAAACATACAAGTAGGGGTCAGTACAAACACGAGTACTGAGAAGATATCATCGGCCAACTCAAAATAGAAAACAGTATATATCCGATAATATCATAAAATCAACTACAATACTCAAGATGCGGCATTTACAATTACCATAACCCTTGGCCACAACACCAAGCACATCAATGAGGAATTACGCCTCCCCATCATACTCATTTGGGAATTAGATTCATTAAATTGAGTATATTAACATCTTTCAAGATTTATTATCCTTATCCCTCTCGTGTCGGTACGTGACACTCCGATCCTCATATACTATCCTGGTACCGGAACGTGGCACCGGATCCATAAACTATCTTGGTGTCGGAACGTGACACTACGATCCTCATATACTATCCTGGTGTCGGAACGTGACACTCCGATCCTCATATACTATCCTGGTACCGGAACGTGGCATCCGATCCATAAACTACCCTTGTGTCGGAACGTGACACTCCGATCCTCATATACTATCCTGGTGTCGGAACGTGACACTCCGATCCTCATATACTATCCTGGTACATGATCGTGGCACCCGATCGCCTAATCTCACTACATGTTCATCAAGCCTTATTTTCTACCAAGGCATCATCATTAACAAAGTAGATTAGGTTTTTCAAGATTAGGATTCAATAGCTTCATCATGCTTATTTTAATACAATTATATAATCACATTCATGCAAGCATACAATTAAGCATATAGAAGGGTTTACAACACTACCCAATACATATCATTCGCTATTAAGAGTTTACTACGAATAGCATAAAAACCATAACCTACCTCCACCGAAGATTCGTGATCAAGCAAGCAATTTCCCAAGCTTTGTTTTTCCTCTTCGTTCGTATCTCTCTCGATCGTTTCTCTTTCCCTTTCTCTGTTCTTTCTATTTTTCTTATTCAAACCTCTTTTTTTTTTTACCCTAATTAGCATATAGTTAAGTATAAAAGTTGAAAAAAGTAACCCACTAATTAATTCAAGGTTATCTCTTTTAACCCTCAAGTAGTTAAATTATTAACATTAACCCACTAAATTTATAAGTATAGCAGGAATAGTCCAAAACGTCCCTTAAAACATTTAAAGAAATCCGACCCAGCCTGGGATTACGCAGTCTGTGACGGTCCGTCGTTCCTGTGACGGTCCGTCCTGCTGAGTCGTCACAGAGTTCAGAGACTGAAATTATTGAAGGGCCTGTGACGGTCCGTCGTGCCCACGACGGTCCGTCCTGCCACTTCGTCACGAAGTGCAGAGAGTCGATTTCAGTACCCAAATTTCAGAATTCTAAGTGTTTTGGAACGAGACCCCCTCGACGGTCCATCGTGCCCATGACGGTCCGTCGTGGGTTCCGTCGTCTTAGCCTGTTTTTCCAGAAATAAAATCTGCTGCTCAAAACGACTAAACAGGTCGTTACACATAGTCAAAGAAAAACGACAGAAATCATTTGTCTCTACACCCAAATATATAAACCTCTAAAGATACCTCTTTATCCCTTATAAACAAATACAATATTCTTGCTCTCGCATCACTCTAAAGGTTGCACTTCATCCAAAAAATTTTCTTTATTATGACTCTAGCTCTTTATTTCTATACGAATGGTGTCCTCTATCTCTTAAAATTTCTATACAACCACGTTACTCACCAAATATTAGAAAACCAAAACCTTCGATACTCGCAAGTCATAATTACTACACCAAATTCACTTAGCCATAATCTTCTTATATAGTTGCATGCCGTCACAATCTACCATGATCTACTATTACCATTATGCTAAGCCAACCTTGACTAATGCTACAAATCCACATTTTCATAAACATAACACCTCAACTGGTATAATCATCAAATTCAAAGGACTAGCACAATTTTTGTATGAACTTTCTAAAATCTTTGATTTCCTTAACCCAAGTATACTTAATGGAACTTCTTTATACATAAGCTTGTCATTCCAGTATCGGTCCACTCCTTTATTGCTTAAGATAAAATCAGCAGTTTTCATAGTACCCTTCTTATTCTTAACGAATACGACAGGAGCACCCATGGGAAGCACTATGTTCGATGAAACATTTAATCTCTCTCAATTGAAAAACCACAAAAATAGACTTAATAGAGGGCAGATTCGATCTCAATATCCCAAATATGAGCTGATTACACCCAACAATCATTCCTACGATTTTTCTAGCCCAAGTGAAGGATATGATTTTATCTAGCTTAGGCTTGTACACCCATTCCCACTCTTATATTTTCCTACTGCGGTTCTCTAGAGTTATCAACTTAGCATTACAATTAAGCCCTTTATAATAAGGGGGGGGGGGGAAACCAAGTCTTGCCTAAGGTTATATCAAGTCAGTCATATCTAACATAACCAAATCAACCCAAGTCTGAAATTCCATAAACAGAACAAAAAAATACAATACAAATAGGTAACTATGTGTGACTTTTTAACTAGGGTAGAAACATGTATGGGGGCATCAAGTATATCACAACCCACATCAAATCCCAAGTCAATTTAAATGACATATACCAATAAGTAGAATCTGAATCAAATAAAAAACTAGTCATTCAGTCACAATAGTTAAAGTACTTGTGATCACTACATCCGACCCTCATATGCTCAGGTTCTCCATAATTTTAACACACTCAATAAATCATATTGGATTGTTGTGCACTAAATTAGGTCGTGGGGGGTTTTTTCGGATCTCATTTAGAGTCTTATCAGATAGTTTAGAAAATAGGGGACGAAAGCTAATGTTTTGCCTCGCCTCATCCTCTCTAGCAGGAAAGATCCCGCTTTGGCGGTCCCACCCTAACCGAAATAATTCTGCTCCACCAACCTCACCAAGATTTTTCTCGGGTTCCTCTATTTTCTAAAATGCTCCCAAATCTTCCCATCTTTACCATAAAATTTTAATTGAATAACAAAGATATGACACATGATACGTGAACCAATTCATTTAGTTAATTCAGCACGACAACCCACACATCCCCAGGATACACCCAGACACTCACACAATTCTTAGTTAATATCTTCCATTCACAATGAGTTTCACGATACTCAAGTATTTATAACTTGAATAAATTCAACAATATGGCTTACATATTGTACATATCAAAGATCAGTCACACTTTTAATGGGCACATAATAACCTCATAATTTTCAAGCAATTACAACTTCACATTCACAGTATATTCAGGCAACCACAAGCATGGAATCAAAGATTCCAAGAAGCAATTCACAAATAAGTCCAAATTGTTAATTAATTATTTCTCTCCATGGATGACCCATCTTGATCATCCATACATTCACACCAACCTTAGAGACAGATACCAATTGGAACCCTCTCAACTTACAATTTTCCTTTGCTTGTGTTCCATCAAGTTCACTTTGTCAAGATTTTATTTGGTATCATGAGATACCAATTGGACTTAAGGAATACCACAACCCACAAAACTGCTAATTTCAATCATAGAACTTAGTCGAGCCCAATTCTTAACCGCCTCAATAACCATACCATAAAGTAGTCTTAGAGAAAATCAATGCACCTTGCAATTGGTCAAAAAGGTCATCTATATGAGGCAATTGATACTTATTCTAAATCAATTTTTGGTAGTCTATAAATGTCCTCTCTTGCTATTGATTGTGTTACCACTTTGTTTCTCTAGTTCAGACCATAACTAAAAGAGGAGAGCTACCAATTTGTACCACCCTAATACCAATTTGATTCAAGTCATAAAACGAAGGAGTAGAAAGAAGCGAGATTTTCCTAAAATCCCATAGCCTCTCGACAAAAAATACAAATACCATCGTACCGTTATGCAAGACTCTACTAGACTCGTTTTGTTATAATGAGATCTACACACCTAGTGCTCTGATATCAACTTGTCAAGATCCAAATCGTCGTGATTGGCACCCACAACAACCCTCTGGTGGGAGAATTAGTACTACAACCCAACCAAGAAACTTAATGAAAAACTAGGAATTTATAGATACAAAGAAGTTTTAAATAACTAAATTATTTATGAAGGAACTAAACAAATGAACTAACATGAATGCATAAATACAACCCCTAGAACCTGAAAGTCATTGTACGAAACCTTAATAACGACAAGTGTAATAACAAGGGGTAAAACCCCAAAACTAAAGAACACCTTAACCAAAATTCTGAGAATGGCTTAAACAAAAGAGAACTCAAGGAAGCCCAGAAGAACTAGCTCACCGTTGAATTAAAAATGGTCACTGATATTCTAGACGAGGTCTAACATAGCCGCCAGAAGATGCCACGTACTTAACAAAAACAAGAGCAAGTGCAATATAAGTATACAACCACACTGTACTAGTAGGATGACGCGACAATCCGAATAAGTGATCTAATAATAATGTCAGAACGTGGCAATCTAATCTAATAAATATGTCGAAACGTGACAATCCGATCAAATATTTATGCCGAAACGTGGCATCTGATCTTATAATTATGTCGCACGTGGAAATCCAATCCAAATTAACTTGCAAGAATATGGCAATCTGATCCCATTCACACACCACATTCACAAACACAAGTACATCATAAATATCATACAACAAGAGGTGATTCATGACATAAATTTATTTAAATATCCTCATTTACAATTAAGGTGATTAACAATGAAACATTCACATACATACTTGCATCATAACGAAGCAATTACAAACATATATCACACATACATGATATCAAAACCATCACCTATCGAATTTAAGCTGGAACCCCCTAAGGCAGTTGAATCTTCCTTTTCTAGATTCTTTCCGCTTGTTCTAGGTCTACAAATATTATTATACACAACAATTAATAATCAAAGGTCCAATTATTTGGATAAAACAAACCCAATAACCCTAGACCAAACGCAAAATCCTAATACTAAATTTAAAGCTTTTCCCACCATAATTCTCATAGCAAAACCCTTTACCATAGATAATAACAAGAAAAAATAGATTCTATGGATAAAAAACGGATTAGGGGCATCAAAATATCATCTTAAGCCTTAAGAATGGTTAAAAACGGTCAAGAAGTCCCCTGGGGTCGTCACCCTAGCTCTAAATATCGAAAAGTGCCACATAAGGTCGTTTAGGGGTTTATTAACAACTTTAAGTCGCTTCTAGCACGCCACGATGGACCCATACCTCATTAATGGCCCGCTCTGACACCCAAATTCCCACCCCAGCAGCCTCAATGAAAACAGAATGTACCCATTCTCACAAAGATCATTTTTGGGAGTTCTATTTACACAAATTTAATTTTGTAAAGTCGTACGGGTTTCTAATCGTCTTATCTATCCACTTATTTTATCAAATTCACTATTAGGTCTCTCATTCATTTTTAAATGTCGCTACACTTTAATGACTTCAATTTTGTTTAAATCTGGTCTACGATAGGAATTCCAAGCTACTACCAATAAACTTTCTGCTCCAATTCTTTCTTCATTTACTTTTCCCTAATGACATTATCAAGTCGTTACAATAGAACATATAAAATAATATTTAACCTATAAGTTATTAAAATTAAAATACTATATTATCCTACATACAAGATTACGTACTAACGAGCACTAATAATGTGAAGGGAAATGATAATTATATCATCTTATAATTTATTCTTCATTCAATCATCTTTAATTTGATATTATAATTTATCCTATTGATACCAGGAAGGGTTACTATTTTTTATTTTTGGGGAATCAAATGAACATCAACCCGCAGTATTAAATTTTCTAACAAATAAATAATCATTGGTGAAGGGATAAATAAATTTTAAAAGGTTGAAAAAACTGAACAAATTTCTAATTCTAACATGCACAAAGTTCAGCCCTACCTTTTTCCTTACACATGTCATTTAAAAGTTCCCCATTTAAATTTGTCATAAATAATTATTTAAATGGAAATTTAAAGAGAGAATACATCTTATTGGGCAACAATTGAACTAATTATATATATAAGCATGGCAGGGAAAAAATATTACACAAAACTACTCAATTCGTTTGGCGTTTTTTTTTAATTTTTAAAATCAACAAACTAGAGTGATGGGGTTCAATTTGAAACTACACTTGTATTACAATCGCAGTGTCGAGAAACACATTTATTACTTCAAGAAAAGTATTTACAATGTACAATTAACTTGAGATTCTATACATACTCCATATTGACTATGAACAATTTATTTATTGTCTAGTTATATATCTATGTGTTTGTGCAGAAGAAGAACTAGAAGTTTAGAATTTTTTTTTTTTTTTAAAAATGATAGGAAATCCATGAATTTATAGACAAAAAGGGTAGATTGAACAAATTTTTGTAGTGCCTTATCAAAAAAGTCATATCTCTTTGGAAAAGTTACTACTGTACGAAAAGTCACAACCTTTCATCAAAATCACAACTCCTATTAAAATTCACAAGTTTTCATAAAAGTCACAACTCTTCATAAATGTCACAACTTTTAATAAAAGTCGCAACTATTAATAAAAGTCACTACTTTTTGTAAATGTAACAACTTTTCATGAAAGGGGAAGTCTAGTTTTGGAAATAAATAAAGTAAAAGGGAATCCCGATTTGTGGTGGTGCCACATAGTCGGGCCTAGGGTTCTTTTTAATATATATATATATATATATATATATATATATATATATATATATATATATATATATATATATATATATATATATATATATTAGGCTGTTTGCCCTCAGTTTCCGTATTGGGAAGATATGCTTCACTTGTATCTTTCCTGAAATTTTTCGCTCTTCCAGATATGTTTGGTCTAGCTATATCTGCAAAGCTTCGAGAAAGAGTTAGAAAATATCCCTTCAAAATCATGAAGGTTCAGCTGCAACAAAATGTCGTATAACCAGTTGGCGAAACGTGCAACCCATTAGGAGATTACCCTATTGCATTGAACATAGGATACAAGGGTACAGACAAAAGGGTGAACAAGAGGTCTTTCAGCGAGACGCCGAGTGCATTTGGCGACATCGGGTTTCTCACCGAAAGTTACAGAATCAACAACCCATTTATCATTAAATTAAAGAAAAAATGGGGATGTTAGGAGAACCGCTGAGTGTGTTGGCGAGCTTGACCTAGCTCGCCAAAAGGCTCAATGAGCCTAATTTCAACCCATCTTCTTGAATTCAACCATGCACCCCCTGAAAACAAAATCAAAGCATGCAATAGCTATATTATGCTCAAGCGTCGTGATACTTATGCATAACCCATGATTTTTTTTATCTCCTATAAGGAACAATATTAAGGAATCAACTATTTAGATCAGTATGATAAATATTATAGAATCAATGCAGGCAAACAAAAATTCTAATCCTACCATCGAGGACAAGCACACATCACCAAAGTAATGTCATTGCATTTGAGCACAACTATTGATAAAAGGAACTTCGGTCTAAGAAACTAACCTTAGATGCCAATTAAAATTCTATTGAGATGCTAGGTGGCAACTCAATCCAAGTCCGAGCACAATTCAACAACTTAAATACTCTAAAATGCAAGAATAGAAACTAGAGGGCACGTGTGAGTTAGGGAAGATAAAAAGTCAGGGAAACGAATGATGTCTAAACTTTTAAACCTCTATCTCAACAAATCGTCCAGTTTTTGCCCAATAAGGCGATATTAGTCAAATTCGCCTATTCACTCGGCGAAACACCAATTGATTATCTTGGTCATCGAATTTTACAGGACCTCCACCTAATGTGGGGGTCTTAATAGCTGTCTTCATCGAGTTTTCCAACAGAATTGATGATCCAAAAAAAATTTCCAAAGCTCACTGAGTTTTACTGACTCCAATTTGAAGATATCTTTAGTCAAATGGCAAATAACATTGGGTTCATCGACCTCTTCGATAACGTGCCGACTGGACCAGTTGCTCGCTACCATACACTTGTTCGAACACTTTCCACACTTCAATATGTAAAAACACACACAATTATTTCTAAAATAAACGTAGTGCAATAAAAAGGGTTTTGTGTAAGCTCCCAAGCAACGCCTTAGGTAACATCATGGAACGATGCATGTCCTCCTCCAAACCTCATTCTTAGGGTCGGCCATACTCTCAGTAGGCAAACCCCCTTTCTATCTTGGATTGACAGAAGACGAGATATTACACATTTGGGTATTTAACTGCTTGATCGAAACTAAATGGGAGGTGACGATCTTGTTAAGGGTGGACATATCTTCTTTCATTCTTGTTAACATTTTGTCTGACCCTTTAAATTTGTTGAGGATATGTGAGAGCATATCCTCATATTTCCCACCTTTCGAATCCTTGGGCTTCTTGCACTCATAGGGAAGCACAAATCTATTCTTCTCCAGATCCTTCCAATTCGTATTATGGTCCTTTTATTCACGATTTTGATCCTTCTAGCTCAACCTTGGTTACCACCCTTCCTTGGATAGTTTGAACGACAACCACCACCTTGGTTGGCTAGAAAATTTACCTCTAGCTATACAATGCTTAAAACTTCATCTCTTCAGGATTTGCACCCCCCCCCCCAACATTGACATCTCAAGCACCAACCACCATGACATTTTTGGATAAAATGTCAAGCTTTATCATGATCCTAGCCATGTTTTGGTCTCTTTTGTGATCTTTTTGAATTTTCTCCTTAGATAGCTTGAAGGTGATAGGAGAGACATGGTCCTCAAAAGTGTACCACACTATGTTGATGGTTTTCATCCCATCTAGTTGGGCTGCTATTGCATACAGTTGTTGCATCAAGCCTCTAGGAGAAAGTTGGTCAGTAATTCTTTTTTTTACTGAGTCCAAACTCTTGTAAAAGTACTGAAGCAGCACGTTATCTGGAAAACCATGGGTGGGCATAGAAGCACTAATTTTCTGAACCATAATAAAGTTTCGTGTAGAGGCTCTCCTTCCTAACGCTTAAAGCTCTAGATGCTATCCCAAAGGGTCATCATCTTCGAGGAAGGGAAAATTGCACTTGGAATAAGGTTACAATTCCTCTGAGGAAGTAATGAATTCACCAAGCAATCGGCCAGCCATTTGCATGCCTCTCCTATCAACGAGATATGGAATAATCTTAATTGAACTGACTCCTGAGTGATTTTTTAAAAAGAGAATGGTTTGTACACATCTACGAAGTTTTTAAGATTCTCATGAGGATCCTCGTGAGCCACCCCTTAAAAAACTTCCATTAGTTGCAAGAGTCGTAACATAGTGCTCATTCTGTGGAAGACTGCATTCCCTCTGCCGGAGGTAAACATATGGTTCCATTACATCCCATGTAATGGGGCTGTTGATGTTGGGCTCTTGGACATCGTTGAGATTTCTAATGTCGTCTTGATTGCCTACCTGGCTATGTTGCTACCATTAATACTCATGCTTCATGAAATATTCACACGACAAATAAAACAAAACTAAAATTTATATTAATAAACTTTAATTAAGAAGAATGTCTCTATTCAGTTTTTATGAATAAATTGAAACATTGGAATTGCAACTTGTTTTTAGGACAATTTAAGGATCTTACCAAGTGTTTTAAAAGACTCTTCTAGGACTCGCCCTGGGGCGGGGCTCTAGTAAAATGCCCCGAGACTCAAGTGTGGGACTTAGTTCTACAAGACTTACGCCCGACTATATGCCCTAAGCACGCCCAACACCTAACACTAGGGACTCGCCTAATAGTTCTTACACAAATTATGTGTTAAAATCGTTAATTAAAATTGTTGACCCGCATAAATTTTTGAATAAAATGAATACTACGTAACTTTTTTATCTATAGAGATAAAAAGATTGAGAGTAACTCAAACAACATATGTAGTATCACATATGTACTATTTGGTAACACTATGAAGGTAATTAATTATTTATTACGTAATTTTTTTATTAAAATTATGTAGCAAAATTTTACCTTTTCACTTATCATTGGTCTGCATGGTTTTTTCATGTCTCAAAATTATATTTTATTTAACTATTTGAAAGTAATTCTATTTTTATTCATGAATGAGTGATGTAATGATTATTTTATTATTAGAAAGTTAAGATATTAGATTATTTATACTTGTATAGTCATGTTAGAAGTTTTATTTTCTATGAGCTTCCTCAATCATGTTTGTATTTATTTCAAACTATTGATGTACGTTTATAATTTTATGTTAGTGGATTATTATACTATATTGTAAATTAAAAATTTAAAGATCCATAGGGCTTACCCCTCACCCTATACTAGGTAAAATGCTCCGCCTCGCGCGCTAGCCTTTTAAAACACTACTTTAAATCATATTTTTATTATAATTGGTGTAATAATATTTTTTTAAATAGTAATTATTTATTTTTTATAGATTATTAATAATTATAAAAAAATCATAATATAATTTCTGTATATTATAGTTTTTTCATAAAAAAATATTTGTAAAATCATTGAAAGGAATTTAATTAGTAATAAAACTATAAAATTGAATATACACGAGACTACGCCCCCTAGATCCATGGACTTACACCTCGCTCGTACTGTATAAAATGTCTCGCCTCAAACTGCCGCCTTTTAAAACTTTACTTATAAGTTATACTCGTGTTGATATATATGTTTTTGACTACACTAAAGACAATCTCTTAATCATCATATATATATTACATTTATATTTATTTTCTATAATATATTATATTTTATATATTACTATAAGAGTGATAAAAAAAGTTAAAAATTGAATTACGATTTTATCCCTACTAAAAATTAAAATGTCATAAAAGCATTTAATTATTTAATTTGAATGTTAAATTGTATCATTTTAATAGAAATGTGAATGAATTTTGCACTTTCTTAGATTAATTACTAATTAAAATATCTAATTTAATAATATTTATCATCTATGATCTAAATATATATATATATATATATATATATATATATATATATATATATATATATATATATATATATATAACTGATGGAGTTCCTTTTTCCATTCTATCCCATCCACCGATACTGATCATTGATACTATGAAAGTATTTTTCTTACCGTTTTGTGCCAACTTATGATCTAAACAAGTCATACATACACCTTAGTACATGTTCTTCGACGCTTATGACACCCCCAAGAGTGAGGGATTTCTTGAGATTTCTGATTGGCTGTCTTGTATTTCTAATAAGTTATTTAATAGTTGGCATGTTATATCGTGTACATAATATGATGAGTTGGTTTGATTGATCCTAACTGAATGATGGTGAATTACTTTTATCAAATAGAATATTTTATTCGAAGATAAAAATCTCATATCACATATTTGCGCAATATCCATGTTATTTTCCTTGAACCGTTACAAAATCAACAATTCCATAAGCTTGAGCTTCTGTTGCTGACATAAAAATATCTTTTCCATATCTTCGTGTACAATCCAAAAGGGTTTGCCCATTCTTTCTGCATAATTATTATATTATCATATCATATCATATATTATAATAAGTGAGAAGTTATTAACCCCAAAGTTGGATTACCATTTCATCCTTCATTTTAATATTATTTTATGTACAAAATAAAAATAATAATTAATAGCTAAATACAAAATTAAATATAAATAGAACAATTTTAAAATATATTCAAATGTGCATTATATTCTGCAATAAAGATATTGGAAGATGGATAGTCATTTAGCAGAAGTCCAAACATTTCAAAACTTAAGAGATATCATGACACTTATTTCACATTATTATTGTCAACTTCAACGTAATTGTTAAGAATTATATATTTGGGGATGTTCATGAATTATTTGATAAGCAAGGAGGGAGTCGAGCCGCACAAGAATTATTTTTCAGTGTTCTCTTTGAATAGTAAGTTTAATAAAAAATTAAACATGTTGCTTATATTTTCCTTAAATACATATTTTATATTTATTTTTTGAATTTTTTACAAGAAAGCATTTTCACATGTATTCACCATCTTAAAATGTGTATGCATGTTTACTTATGAATCATGATTTGAAATACAAAGGTTAAATTATCTAATTATTTTATATCATTTGATTAATTAAAATTAGGTTTTTAAATTCTTTAAAATAAATTTTACATATTTATAAATTACAATGAAAAGTGAAAGGAAATTTACTTTTAATTATTCTTTGTTTGTATATAATCCTTAATTTTCATGACTGAAAATGTCTATGTAAGAAAGAATACAATAAAAATAAATTGGAGGGAACATAAACGGAAGGGGAAAACAAGAATTATATTAAGGCAAAGGATACAAAAAAATAATTTTAGAGAAAACACTAATTAAGTAAGAGAAATAAAAGGATAAAAAAATTAAAGTATGTTAAGAAGTATGAAAAATAACCATGATCAAACTATTGAAATTTTTTGTTCATGCTACAAAGGAGAATAAACACACTATGTCATTTTAATGTATTATGGAGACAACATATATACTTGTTACGAGTACATATGGTAATTCAAATTAAACATTGGTACAAATTGAGAAGGTGTGTTATGTGTGTATAGAAATTAAACTTTGGTACAAACTTGTAACAAATTAATATATTGCATGTTTCAACCTAATAACATAAAAAGGTAAATTATTTATCACATTAAATTTTGTTGTCCAAATTTGACAGGTTATCAGAATATCTAATTATTTGACATTACATTTTACAATAAAAAAATCATTTATATAGGTTTATTGTTCAACTATTTCATTTATGTTTTTTCGTTAAATTATTTGTGAAATTCTTAAAAATGTGTTGAATATTTTTTTGTTAAATTTTCATTTTTGTTTAGTGTTATTTTAATATAACTCCTAGCACATATAATATTTTCGTGGGACTCACGTGCAAAACATGTGTCAAGGACTAGTACTATCTTAAAACCATGAACTCCCAAACTAGAATGTTAAATTACTATAATATCCCAATTCAATATACCCAATTTAATATATTCTAATTTTATATTATATTTATGTATTTTTTATTATATAAAAAGTTGACACCTTTTCACATTGATAGGTACTGACTTTTCTGAAGGGTTGTAACTTTTTCGATTAGTTATGACATTTACGAAAAGTTCTGATTTTTTTGAAGAGTTGTGAGTTATATGATAGGTCATGATAATCACCTTTTCATACTATCCTTAGTTTTCTATAATTAGAGAGGTTTTCTCACCTATTAAATTGCAATTTTTGTAGGTTTTCTATTCTTCTTCTTAATTAAGGAAGATTTTGAGAGTTATTCAATTATGCAATTACAATCTTTTTTATTAAGTTATTACCCCCAACTAAATACATCAAATTTACTATATCTCTATATATTGTTATATATTAATTTAAGTATATTATATTATATTATATTATATTATATTACATTAAAGACATGCACCTTTTAATATCGAAGGATTGTGAGATTTTCAAAGAGATAATTATTCGATGAGTTGTGACCTTTTCAAAAGATTGTGATTTTTCTACAGGATTGCAACTTTCAAAAAGTTGTTACTTTTCCGACGGTTGTGATTTCTCCAAAGAGTTATGACTCTTTTGATGAGCTGTGTCATTTTTTAAGTGATTTTTCTAAAGTGTTGAAACTATTTTTTGATAAGGCACAATAAACATTTTCTTTATACACGACCCTTTCTTGGCTATAAAAAGATGGGTTTCCTCAAATTTTTGAAACACAATTTTTAAATGTTTTTCATTGTTCTTCTTCTTCATAAAACACCCATTTAATATATCTTCTATGTTTTATATTATATTATATAAGAGAAGACATCATTTCACATTGAATATTGATGACTTTTTCGAAGAATTGTGCACTAATCCAAATGGTTGTGACTTTTATGATAAGAAATAATATGCACATGCTCTCACAACACTTTGTTAACTATAAATTGAGGGGTTTCCTAACGTTTTTTAATTATGTTTTTTTTTTTTCATTTTTTCTGTTCTTCTCTTCTAAAAACTAAAGTTTGAATTAGAAACATTGACAATCTGGTTCGGAATTTACGTTCAACGCATGCGCTTCAGAACTAGTATTACTAAAAGTGGGAAGCTCCAATCATTAATGTTGGATTACTATTTTACCCCTTCATTATATTACAAATTTTAAAATTATTTAATTAATTAAACAATAAAAATAAAATTATAATTTGCCCAATGCTTAATTGCATGTTTCAGGTTCAAAAACTAAATTATGCGTGTTTAGATTAACAAAACATCAAAACATTTTAAATTCTTGGCTACGTTAATTTAGAAACAATGAATATTTAAAGGAGGTTGCTTTTTTAAAAATATTGTCATACTAAATGTTAATAATACCTATAATGATAATAAAAAATGACTTCTCATTTTACGAGCTTTCAAAAATTAGTTTATACATTTCAGAATTATTATAAATAATTAAAAATAAATAATAGGTATATCATTTAATAAAATAATTACTGTAAGAATTTGCAATAGCTTATGAATTTAAATGATTTTCTATAACACTAATATTGTAAAATTAAAATACGTTAAAGAGATAAAAATAATTTCAAAAAGAGTCTTTTTTTTACCATCATATTAATTACAGATACATACAATGTATGTTATTTATATATATCATTAATTGAATTAATAAATTTAAATTATCTTGAGCTCGTAGTTTTAAAATTTTTCCAGAAATTGAAGAGTTGTATTTTCATCTTTAATACAAATTTTTATATTTGTTAATTTCCTCCATATATTAGCTCAAACATTTGCATTTAGAGTTTCAAAATTCAAAATATGTATAAGTTAATTTTTTTTACAAAAAAAATTCAAAATTATTCTTGATAATAATACATACATTCAACCTTTCAATTTATTTGTCCAAACATTATTACAATTTAATTTATTGGAAGTGCTAATCAAAGGAAGTGAGAAAATATTGCATTTGGGATTTCCAAACCGATCAAAGTTGAGTTAATTTTTTTAAAGAAATAATCAAAGTTACCATGTGACTATAATTTTCTAAGTAGTCCACCACATCCCACCCCCACCTCTACTTCTAGTGGCGTAGCCATAAATTTCACAAAAAATGTCCAAGATTTGCATAGGTAAAAAAATAGGATTTGACGATGGGTGCACTAAAATTTGAAATCAAACTACTTAACATTAATAATTATTTTTTAATTAAAAAATATATTAAATATTTTCGAATCAATACACGTAAAATTTAGCTTGAATTTCAATATTTATTTAATAGGACGTGAATGAAAAAGAAAAAAGAGAAAGATAAAATTCAGTTTACGATAGAATCACTTTTATACTTCAAGATCTAACAAAACATTAGTGACTTAACAACAAGATATAAAAACTGAAGAGTAAAATCAAACGATTTTTTTCTAAAAAAGAATTCTATGTAGAGCCTTTTTCACTTTTAGTATCTTTATAGGAAAAAATTTAGAATTTGCTTACTAAATTTATATTAAATAATTACTTAAAAATTTTATTTAAAATTTTAGTGAAAAGAAAAAATGATTAAAATTTATTGTTTACCATGCTTTTTTTGTTATCATAGATAATATCATTTTTGAATTGTTCAAAAAATAAAATATTTGTAACTATTATTATGTCTCTAATTAAGATTTTTAATAGATAATATTAATTTTGAATTATTAAAAACATAGCTGATTTAATAACTATAAATAGAAATTAATTAGGAGCTTATTAAAAATGTAAAAACAAATGCAAAAACTGGGATTTGAACATGTGCGCGTGCACACCTGCAACACCTCGCTTTGGACGAAAATACCACTTGTCTAAGAACCTTTAATGTATTTAAGAGTTTCCAAAATATGTTATTTAACAGTTTAAAATATAATTTTACTTATATATACAATGTTATTTTCCGATGAAGGGTGTACAATATAGTGCACCTCCGCCCGTGGCTACTTCAACAATCTTATACTTTAATAATAAGAAATGATCTGCCATGAAATTACTCTCTCATCACCCTATGTGTTATTACGAGAAAGATTTTGATAATTGACAAATAGAGGATTAGAGGAAAGGAACCGGTGGTATTGACGTGCTCCTCTCATATCAAATCCATTTAGGATAAGAACGTCAACCACACGAACTAAAAGTTATAAAGCGGTGGACTGGTTGCTTTTTCGACAAGAATCTAGTGCAAAAATGTCTCCTTTAATAAAGAAATCATAAGCGATGTAGGAAGCATAAACGAAGTAGGAAGCATCAATAGAGTAGGAGGTATAACGACGTAAATAACTCTCAAATCCGAAACAGAGTAGAAGCATGATCAGATATGTAAATCAAGTTCAAGTTGAAAAAGGTTTGAAGAGTTCAAAGTTTATAAATAGGGTAATATTTTCGTTAGAGAAACTTGAGCACTTAAATAGAGAGTTACAAGCAGAATACAATGAAATGGAGGGAGTTCATATTTGAGTGCTTTCTGATTACGATGTGCAGCCAGCGCCAGGAAACAACAATTGAAGAACTGATTCATAGGCTTATGTTTGATGGTTCTTCAGTCAAGTTTCCTTGTAATGAGTTCTATCTTAAATTCTTTCTAGATCCAGTAAAGTATAAACTAGAGTAGGAATAGAGTCTTCAAATTGGGGTGACTTAAAGACTTGTGAACATAAATTTGGGGGGTTTGTGTTGGTGTTTAGGAACAAGAGTTAGTTCCTAGGATTGTAAGAAAAATCCTATTAATATAATAATTCACAAATAGCACCACTTCCTGTTAGCGACACCATTTTGATGTTGATGTATTCAAGACACAACTTCCAATGCAAGTTCCTACGATCATACAATAGTAAAGTAACTCAACAAAGGGTTGGGGCCGAGTCCCACGGGATTGGTTTTGAGAATTAATAGAAAAATAATATTTAGATCTTATTAGTCATAGATAAACACATTATCGATTACAAACATAATAAATCAAAAGGGGTGACACAAGCATCAATTAACAATGGGGGTTTGTCACAACTAAGCAAAACAGCGAAAATGCAAAAGTACTAATCAAGGAGAGAGGATTCTTCGGATGTGATAGGAATATGGGTTAAATTATACTATTGGGTACATACTTTTGATAGTAAATTCATTGAATTTTTGTGACTAGGCTAGACTATAGTGGGGTAAATTCTCTCTCGACCAACTTACCCCGAATCAAATGGATTCCTCTCGGTCACCCACTTCATGCATGAAGAACAACCTCCTCATTAGACCAGTCACTCTCCCTAGCTTAGTGTGTGGAAGAAGAACTAGGGTTCAATCTCTCGAGTTGAACCTCATGTCGACCCAATCCCACTAGTCTTCAAAAGGAAGCCGAAAACACAAAGGTGATATTGTATTTTCAACTACAATTTCATTAAGTTCCAACATAACTACTAAACAAATTCACATTTAAACAACGATTAAACTATCAGCAAGCAAGACCCAACAATTAACTTGACCCATATTCACAAAATCACAGCCGAAGAATTGGGGTTTTAGATAAACATGTTTAAGATAGAAATTTATACCAAAACTAGGTAATTTGTCCGCGCTTTGCGCGGTCATAAATAATGATTGCATTGAACTTGAAAATATTTTTTTACTAATATCCATACATTAAAAATAATGGGAAAATAGGTTCTTAAAAAGTATTAGTAATATTCCAATATGAATTTGATTATTTTTCATTATCACATAACTCAAGAACATCTAATGAATGAATTATTCACGAAATAGTATATTATTGGTCAATTAATAAACATCTAAAGGAAAATAGAGAAGAAAATGAATATATATATATATATGTATATATATATATATATATATACTTAGGGATTTCGTGTTATAAACAAATATTTAAGTTAGCACATATTATACAATAGTGATATATATCTTAGGAGAAAATTTCAAAAAATTGTTGACATATTCAAAGAAGAAATTACGCTTGTACATGAAAGGAGTTATAATTTTTGAACTTACATAATAAACTTCTTCAATTGATAAATGAGAAATTTCATATCTATGTTAGAGATAGATAATATGTAAGCTTATATATAGTACTTTTAAGTTATAGAATTTAATATAGAATATTAAAACATGAATTCTCGGAACTTAGTATAATAATTATTTTCTGCATAATTAATATATGTGTTATATATGTATAGGTTCAATATAACCGAAGACAAAAACATTGCAGAAATATAAATAACAAAGTTACTAAAAGACAAATATCACAACATAAATTAATGAGTGTAAATAACATACCATGATATTTAAAAATTGAATGAAATAGAAAGAAAAAAATCGAGCCCATTGCATGCACAATGTCTCCTAATGGAAACTATTCCCCTCCAATATGATATGTTTAAAGAATCACATCCTCTGAGTATAGAAAGATTTTATTCACCAACTTATTGATAATAAAACAGTGATATTAGTAAGCAATTCAACACGACCAAAGTATACAAATATTTGATTTTGCGGAAGTAGAAGAATAAGATCATAATTTTGTTTTTTTTTTAAATGAGAGGAAATTCCTCTATTTATAGACAACAAAGGGTAGTGTGAACAAATGTTTATTGTGCCTTATTAGAGAGGATACAACTATTTGAAAATTTGCAATCCATTGGGAAGTTCTCAACTTTTCATAAAGTCGCAACTCTTCATTAAAGTCACAATTTTTCATAAAAGTCGCAACTCTTCATTAAAGTCACAACTTTTCATAACAGTCACATCTTTTCATTAAAGAGCAAGGCTAGTTTTGAAAATAAATAAAATTAAAAGGAATTTCATGCTTGTGGTGGGCGCAACGTAGGCCCTAGGGTACTCTTTATATATATATATATATATATATATATATATATATATGTTAGAAATTAGTTTAAAATAAAATAAACATAGTCATATATTTTAAAACCATTGAAAATATACATTGACTATACACTACAACAAAACCAACTTTTAGCGATAATAAATATCGACATTAATAAAAGTGTTAAAGTCTTTACCGGCATTAGTTAAGTGTCATTAGAACTAGTGTCGCTAAATGATTTAGGGACATATACAATGGTGATAGTTGCCGCTAAAAATGCGTATTTAGCGGCAATAAAAAATTAATTTCTGCAAACGATCATTGATGTATTGATATGGATAATATATTTTGTTAAAAGTCATATAAAGTAAATAATGACTACTGACTATTTAATATACCGTATGTATACATGACGATATACTCAAAAAAGTAAATATAGTTTATTTATATATGAAGTTTACATTGACTGTACATGAAATATAAATTGACTATTCAAATTCGATCAACTCGAAATCACCTCTAAATAGTATCAAATTTTAGAAATGAAATTCCCTCGATATTTTGCGTCTTTTTATATTTAACGCACTCGAAATGATTCAAGTTTGCGGTACATCAAATTTTAAAGAGAAAAAGAAAAAGGATTGACGATGCGGAAGAAAACGAAGAACAATAGGACTTTATAATACCACAACAATATACATATACTCTTATAGTACTATTGACTAATGAGTAATTTCTGAACGAGAAACCTTAATGATACCACAACAATATGCATATATATATATATATATATATATTTACATTGTACAGTACTCTTATAGTACTATTGACTAATAAGTAATTTCTGAACAAGAAAACTTAATTATACAGTACATGTATATTGATTTAGTATCATCTAACAAAAATTAGTTTAGGGGGGTATATAGTGTAATTATTCATAATCAGTTCCATAAAAAAATGGAGTAACAACAATTGAAGAATCAGTACTTTCATTTGTTTTGGATACCATAATTTTTCTTCACCTAACCTCAGATTAGAACGAAACCTACTCTTGATACCAATTTTTAGGAAATATGGAAGGAGAATACTATCTTTAGATATTGCTCAAGTTTTATATATGATTCTTCAGGCTAGTTCATATAATTACAACCATCAACTACATCTCTATTTATACTAGTAATATTGTAAATCAAAGGTCTTGCACAAATAACTAAATACATGTATCACAATTTACTAGATACATGTGTTATAAAATTCAAAAAAGACTTCTTAAAATTAAGAGACAATTTTGGAAGACTAAAAATTGATGCATTAGTTCCAATAATTTTGTCTCGGGTGCTTAAGAGAACCTAAATACAACAAAAAGTTATGCTGCGGTCTCTATTCCGTTTTGATAGAGTATAAGTTAAAGCAAAAACTAATGTTCTTGGATGATGATCCTAATATTGTTACAATGTTAACTAACAACATGTAATATCCAATGTTTTGGAGAGTGCCAAACTTCATATTTAGAAATGGTGAGGAGAAGACATCTCAATGATAGAGATATATTAAGAAGTCAAGTTGGAAAAGAATTGAAGAACAATATTACCACTAGTTTTTAGGCCCTTCGCATGCTTGGCGTATTGTGGGCACTCATGTCCTATAAAAGAAGAAAAATACTAAAAAATCCTTTAAAATGGCAATAGACAAGATCAAACTTAAGAAAATCAATGCCCAAAAGCCTCTACAAGGTTTCAGAAGCAAACCTTTATAATTGTCAAAGAAACCTCACCATAACAAAGAATGTGTTGCTCCTGCCAGCCTAGCCAACAACGAGCAGCTGAATATCTTACTACCCTTCCTCATGTGAAAATTTGGTAAACAATTCATTGCGGATTTACTTTAAATAGTTAATTTGTGTGTGTTTGTGTGTGTATATATATATACACACATATACATATATATATATACACACATATGCATATATATATATATATATATATATATATATATATATATATATATATATATATATATATACTACAAGACTACATTAGTTGATTCAACAATTCCTAGTGGTCCTTATCCCAAAGTAAGGCCATACTAATATCCGTCGAAGTCAACTAAAAATGATCTCCATGATCCACTTTGAGAACTTGAGCAAAGTCATATATGTTGATGATTCAACTACTTAGGGTAATAGGCCTCCCCATATATCAATTAAGAGGAGTACTCCATACAATAGATGTAAAGACACATCACATAACAACAATGTAAAAACAGTGTTACCTCATTGTCAACACCTGAAGAACCAGGAGGTGGAGGAACATAGGAAGTTGAATCTCTCCGGTTTTTTTCATATGTATTTCGTATTGGAGAAGTAACTAACATAAAGAGAAATCATAAAAAGTAAGAGAGAAAACGTTGTAGAAAAAATTCTATTCTAAATCACTATATAAGAATGGATGAATAAAGATGAAGTTCTTTATTCAAGTGACTATATAGCCCTCGAAAGAGTGTCTGTTAGTAAAAGTGTTCTAAGTTGATACTTCACAAAGAACCCACCAATTATTTTGATAAGGGAAAATAATTTGTTAATGATTGAAGAAAATCCCATATATAATCCGTACAACAATAAATTTCTATCACTTTAAACACTGTCCCCCACTCCTTCCATATTACCCACATGAGAGATAACATTTCACACCATCTACATATCAACAAGGCGACATAATTCAGGTTCCTAGAGCTCACACCAAATATTAGAAGCATGGCGTACAACAGTCAAAATATGCTAATTACTATCAAGGGAACAAAACATCAAGTTATTACCATCTTATAGAAGCTGCGGAATGTCCAAGAAACAATAGTGCAAATCCCGAGAAAGAAGATTATCAAAGCCCCCTAAAAATAAATTTAAAGAAAGTTTTATTAAAGTAGATAGAAGTCATTGGTATTGTCATATATATTCAGTCGATTATCATTCCAATAAATTCTTTTTAGTTAGTTGATTATCATTCTACTAAATTCTTATCTTATTTCATTATCAAAAGATATCTTTATCATTACAACCCCATTCTTTATTTTAACTTACTCATATAATTGGAGACGTCAAATATCGACACTCATTTCACATTGAGCAAATCTAGCATAAGGAAGCATCCCATCAGTATCTCATAAAGTCTATACTCCCTATTCAGAAGCATTTGTAAATATATTAGGCTTCATGTCTTAGCGTGCTTAACTCCAGAACCAATTACAACCACTCAAATACGTGTATAAGATCCCTCGTCCTCTATATTTGACCAAGACCTAACAGAAAGAAAGATGCAACATTCCTTGGGTGTGTTTTTGGTTGTACTTAATGCGGTGTATGTGTATTAACACTTAAAGACTAAGTTGCTTTGAATCGCTGTGGGTGTCCAATATGAGTGCGGATCTAGATGTTGGATCCTTCATGATAATATTCGGGTATATGGGTCCATGAAGGGATACGGGTTTGGTGATTCATCAAAAAATAATTAAATTATCAAAAAGAAGAGTTAGAAGACAAAAATCATGAGATATTATGGAAAAACATGAGGAGAATATGGAAGGAGATTAACGGAAAAGGTATTTCATTTTCTATAATTTCACATTATGTTTTTTATTGATTACATAAAATCATTAAAATTGTCCACACTTACCCCATCTATTTTGGTCAAAGCACCAAAATCGGTTGACCAAATTGGAAATGGATCCCACGTCCATGGAGGATTGTTGGATTCTAAAGGTGTGAATAGGAAATGACGGGTTGCGACTCTCTTGAAGGGTTGTGACTTTACCAAAAGACTGTGACCTTTACGAAAAGTTGTGTCTTTTCTAAAAGGTTGTGACCGTCTAAAAGGTTGTGCCTTTTCTAAAGAATTGTGACATTTCTTAAAGGTTGTGTTATTTCCAATGAATTGCGACCTATACCCTTTGTGGGCTATAAATAGAGTGGTTTTGTCTTATTTTTCTGCATAGAATTCTTTCCACTTGTTGCATAAATTTCTTACAAAATAAAATTGATCAATCGTGTCTATGTGTGTGATTCGTTGCTATCATTTTGAGTTCGTTAGAATTATTGAAGTTTGAGGTACCTCTACTTCTTTAATGGTTAATCCGTTTTATCTTGGGAGGAATTGATTTGTAACCTAGGGTACTTGAGAGGATTAAATTTCTTAAGGACACATAGTGGGTTCAGTAAACTTTGATAGTTCTTTGTGTTTTTCTTTTCATCTTTTATTTTTTCTGGTTTACTTATCTGAATATAGGAGAAAACAGTCATGTTACACGGGTGTGACACTTAAAGAGAAGAGTCCGAGCAACTTAGCTTACAACTTGGTGCTGGAATCTATGTTGTGATATTGCAAAAACACTTCATGTTTTCTTCATATTTAAAATTTTAGTTGTTTTAATACTCTCTCATCTATAAAAAGAACAACTCTTTCCAAAAATACCAAGTTCAAAGAAAAGAATGTCTCTTCCCTTTTTTGTCAGTTCTTAATTTCAACGTGTCACAAGTAGAATCCGAACAATTAAGTTGATAGCTTGATGTTTAAATCTATGCTTTTATTTTTGAAAAGGCACTTCATGTTTTGTTCGTATTTACAAGTTTAGTTGTTTTAATACTCTATTTGCTATAAAAAAATGCCTCCTTCCAAAGTTACCACTTTCAAAGAAAAGAATACCTCTTCCCGTTTTTGGCAATTATTAGTTTCAACGTTTCACAAGTCACGTCACATGTTCAAGACAACGAGATTAAGTACATTTTGGTACATTCTATGCATCTTTGGTTTATCTAAACTCAAATCTAACATGAACCTTTAACCTTAAATTCTTATTTGAAAATTTTATTGTCATTCGTCTATTTTAGTCATTACTAGACTAAAATACCGTACTTAATCTCGACTATTACTTATTCATATGATATTATGAGTTCAAGATAGACCACTATGGTGAAATAGGTAGACACACTGCTTTTAGGAAGAAATGCTAATGCATCTCAGCTCGAGCCCGAGTGGCAGCATATTATCTACTAAAAATGATAAATAGATCTTATAATGAATTCAATTTCCCATTTCTATTTAAAATGATGTAAGTAATGGATTCTTCTTTTAAAATTCTTTATATGATGTTTTAAACATTGAGCATACATTAACTCACATTTCCTTTTCGATCATTTAAATTGTAATTGTTAAAGAATTCCACATCTGAAGAGGAATCGAAAATTGGACTCCATGTATGGACTTGGATAAACCTCCCTTCATGAGCTAGTTTTTGAGGTTGAGGAAGATTGAGGTGTCATATATTTATATCGTTTTAAAGTCAAACTCATACAGTTTGTTATTCACCGATGTTGGTTCCCTATTTATAATGGTTCACACTCTAGTTGAGGTCTAGCGTACTGGGGAATGTTATGAAATTCCACATCGGAAGAGGGATGAGAAATAGAAAAATCGCCGCTCATGATATAGGGTTGAATTTCGTCCAGGTAACATATATTTACAATAATTACCATTTATTTGACAACCTTTTTAGTTGATGAAATCATAAAGCTATATGATTCATCAGAAAAAGGCAATAGTTTGTTTTTTCTACATAACAAGATTATGTTATTCGTTGGATTTCTTCGGGACATTTCCTACTAAGCGATTTATATGAATCATTAATTTTCCTTTCATGGATTTTCTCCCTAATTCATATAATTCTGTATTTCTAAAAAGATTTCATAAGTTTAAGGAGAAGAACTGGACCAAGTGTTATTTTTATCCAAGGCTTCAAGATTCAAAAAACATATTTACTTTCTTAAAGTCTATGTCATTTTCAAAACAAACAAATATTTGAAACAACGGGAGTAGTTTTTAAGGTTTTATAAAGTTCATGAACAATTGTTCTTTTACCACCTTCTGATATACTGTTCTTGTAACCAAGCAGCTTATTCCCCTCAAATGTACCCAAAAATCTCGTAATATTTCACATATAAAACAACAGAAATAAAGTTCAAAATCTTGCACATAAATAAAACAATGAAAGACAACATCTCCCTTCCATAGCATATATTGGGGGAGTTGATGTTTGGCGAGAAAAGGAGAAATATTCTTATCAAGTTGCCAAAAAAATAAAATTAACCAGGCCCAAATGCTCACTAATGGGGATTAAAGTAGTCACCCACTTGCCGCCACAATTTTATTCTAGTTACATATAAATATAAAGTAGCTTAATTTTACACCATCAAAAGTACGTGTGAATAACATAAATACATCACATAGACTCATAGCATATTGCATTATTATTTAATCTAGTAACAAAAGAAAATACACAACAACCACTTGATTTTTTTTTAAGTTTTACTATAAACTTAGAATCTACATTTCTTAATTCTTAAAAATAAATTAAAGATACCCTCTCTAACAACTCGAGGTTCACAATGTGATATTTGTAAAGTGAAACATAGCCCTCTAGGGATGCTCTTCACACGGCTATGTGAACAAGCAGCAAAAAGCCTTTACCAAAAATGAGCACATAAAATTATGGTTAATCTAGATAAATTTCCTTGACTTATTGCACTTGATTGTTGACCCGCTGCTTCTAATTAGCTGAGGACATTTTTGAGAAGTGACTAATATCCTCTGTAGTTCTTTATTCAATCAAAAAACAGTAAAGTGCAGAATACAAGGCTTACCCGATCATAGCCACCTAATCTGATCACAGATCTCCATAACCTAACAAGAAGAACACGACAAGATATAATTTGTACCAGGAACAAGATTGAAAAAAAACTCTCAATGATAAAATCGTGATACACTTACTTTAGGCAATTACGCAATTATGTTGACGACCATAAAACCTTGGTGGTTTAAATTCCATCGCCTTCTCCCAAAAAAGGTGTCTATTTTCCTATAAAAAAACCTTGATCCTCAGGGTAGCTTTTATCATCCTCGCCTATAAATGTTGACGAATCCGTAATTTCAATTGTCTTTTTCAGAAACTCGTTCGACCTAGCATAACAATAAGTGGTAAAAGTTGTGGCGTTTGTCTTCATCGGAGGGTCAACCAACATATTATTCCCATTCTGATTGGCCTCATAGAACAATTTCTCACTGTAATCAACTTTATTCCCTTCTCCTTCAACAGTATTGTGCAATTCATCATAAGTCAACGTCACATAACCACTTACCATATCATCTGTTCCAGCATCAATAGTAGGTGTTTTGTTTTCCAGAACCACATTGTAGTGTACCTGTGGCTAACTCTTAGCGTTGAGTTGGTCCTTTGTCTCAATTCTAGCATTCTTTAGGTCTTCTCCCTTCGAATCACTTTGATGATGTGTCTTGTCCTCAACATTGGTTTTGCCAGTCTTAACACCATTTTCGTAATTTAACGGTGACTCATTGGACACAAGGACATCACTAGCATGGACATTCTTTTCTACATCAAGCATCTCTACATTACCCTTATACATTTTGACAACTAGTCACAGGGAACATATCATATGTATCAACTTTCAACATTCTAATACTCATATCCTCAAGAAAAAGCACCCAAAAGATCAAAAGGGAAGGGAAGAAATAACTTCCAAAAAAGAAACTGATATGCATTACTCATTCCACTAGTTATATGATCCTCTAAAAATTTCATACCTTTATTTCAAGTTCACTTTTTAACATGAAAAGAGACTTTATATCTAATTCATTCTATAACTTCATTGAAAGGTTGTGAATATAATTGTTTTTGAATTTTTGCGAGTGATTTGGAGTGGAAAAGTACTTTTTTCAAATTCTCTTAATATTCATGGACAAACTCCCTTACACAACATCTATTAGCAAAGGCATGCATTCCTCCATACAAGCACACACAAAAAAAACCTAACCCTAGATTCATCAAAACAAAGATCAAGATACAAAAACAAATAGAAAAATAATTTTTTTCATCCCTGTATGTTAACTCTAAGCAAAATGAAACCTAAAAACATGTCCTCCGGCCAATTCACCGGAAAAAACATCAAAACTTCATCCACATCTAAATTTTTTTAGTTTTTTTTCAAAAGTAGAGCAACGTTCAACAGATTAAAAATTAATGTCAGAGAGTAAAAAGTCTTACAGCAATCCATAAAAATTTGCAACATGTAGGATTGTTCAATCGAAATCGGAGGTTCATGAAGGAATGTAGCTTAATAAAGAAGGAAACGATAGTAATGTCGGAGAGTAAACAATCTTAGAGCAATCCATCAAATTTTGCAACATGTATGAATCTGCAATCGAGATAGGAGGTTGATGAAGAAATATAGCTTAATAAAGAAGGAAACAGTCGTGAGCTTAACCCTCCAATAGCGGCTTTTGCTTCTTAAAATGTTTTGGCACTAAGTAACTGAAAGAGTATAAGCAGGATATGATTTAATTCTTTTGTCTTTATGTGAGATTATTTTAGAAAATGAGTAAAATGGTACATAATTTACTAGTAATGTTTTATTTTGGTATTGTTAAAATATTTTGGAATAACTTCAATTACATATAATAAACTAGTAAAATTACTGCGCCTCATGCGGGAACTCAATATTATAGAATTTATAAAATAATAGTTAACCCATTAGTTATTAAAATTAAGATATTACATTATTTTACTTACAAGATTATGTAGTAACGAACGATAATAATGTAATGAAAAATGATAATTATGTCATCTTATCATTTATCCTTCAATCAATCATCTTTAATTTGATATTATAATTTATCCTTTTGATACTAGAAAATGTTACTCTTTGATATTCTTTGGATATCAAATGAACAGCAACCCGGGGTATTACTTTCAGACAAATAAATAATCGTTGGTGAAAGGATAAACAAATTTTAAAAGGCTGAAAAAAGTGAACAAATTTCTAATTCTAACATGTACAAAGTTCAACCTTATCTTTTGTTTTACAAATATCATTTAAAAGTGCCCATTTAAATGTATCATAAATAATTATTTAAATGGGAAATTAAAGGGAAAATATATCATGTTGGACAACAATTGAAATTATTATTTATATGCTTGAAAGGAAAAAATATTACACAAGACTATTCAATTTGGCTGGTTTTTTTTTTAAAAAAAAACCAACATAGTGGAGTGATGTAGTTCAATTTGAAACTACACATCTATTTCAATCGCAGTGTCAAGAAACACATTTATTACTTCAATAAAAGTATTTACAACTTGCAGTAAACTTAAGAATCCATCCATACTTCATATTGAATATGAACATCTAAAAAGGTAGTGTTAACAAATGTTTATAGTGCTTTACTTGAAAGATCACAACTCTTTAGAAAAGCTACAACCATACCGAAAGTCACAATCTTTCATAAAATTCACAATTTCTCTTAAAACTCACAACTTTTCATAAAAGACGTTACTCAATTAGCATCAATTAAGTGAAATCATCCACCTAAATGACACCAATACAATATATTTCATTGATTTAGTATCAACTTAGAGAAATTAGTTTTTTTTTTTTTTTGGGGGGGGGGGGGTATACAATGTAATTATTTAGTGGCAGATTATATATCTTTAGTTGCATTTGATGTTAAATCTTAAAATATCCAAATCATTGCATTGTGGAATGTAATAGAGTTTTGTACAACATCTCAAAATCTTTGCATTTGTATGTGCTTGTATGTCAAATATCTTTTTAAACCTTTTCGTGAACTTTTTTTTTTTTTTACGATGAGATTTTGTTCACACAAGTTCATCCATGACAATATAAAATTTTGAATTTCATAAAAATGAGCTTCTTTAGCTCATTCACAGGTATGAAATTAAAGCTAACCATACAACAGAAAAAGATTGAGTAAAAGACATGACATAAAACCATTCAGCATCAACTTTTTCTTAAAAATTATAGTAAAGTTGAATTGAATTTTGATATTTTATGACTAAATGTAATTTTACTAAAGTGCAAGTCTTAAAAAAAGTAAAATTTTCATGATCAAAAGAAGAATTTTATTGTCTTTACTACACAGAGATAGAGAATACTTCTGAGGTTTCTGTGATATGTTGAAGCAAGTTGAGTCACTTTTCTAACTCGAAGTATGTATAATTTGAAGTTGTCAATTTTTACAAAATTTTGTGTAGCTTTACGGATATATTTTCACAGTTTACCTATACATACAAGTCAATCTCCTTTCTAAGCCTGTTTAGTAACTCGGATTGAGTTAGATCAACAAGTTAAGTGATCACACCTCAGGTGCAGTGACCTCAATTGGAGAAAGCAATAAATACAATATTTCAAAAGGAAAGCTTAGTACACGAAACATCCCACATTAAGATAGAGTTCTATAGGCAATCCTACAAAGTGTATTCCTGTCCTTACTAGTTCTTTTCTTTCTTTTATTGGTTTTACACCCAGTGCCCCAATTGGAGCTTTAACTAAATTCGAATGGTGTACTGTAGGCCGCCTATTTTGGGGTAACGCTCCCAACAAGACTTTCTCCAAACTAGTTTTTCTCTTTATTTTCTATTTATTTTAAACATTCTATTCCCCATTCATGTAACTAATTTTTCTCCGGACAACTCCAAAAAGTAACATTGTTCCCTAAATTTCTTTTTTTCCTGCTACAAAATAAGACACATTAGGCTAGGCTTGATTAAGAAAGTAGAAAGATTTTGAGGGCGGATGGGGAGATAGGATGGGAGTTGAGACCCCCAGACAAATCACACAATCAAACCTCATGAAAGGAGCTTGTAAGGAGAAAACTCCATGCTAGCTACTTAGTGATTCTATAAGAGCCCTCAACAATGAAGATTGTGTTACTGATATTTTGATAAACATCTTGAGCCTTTTTAGCTAAACTTTCAAAACTTGCATATTTTGGCTAGTGTGCAAACTCAAAATGGTGTTTCTGAAAGAGTACTTCAAGAAAGTATGTGTCTGCCAATAATTTAGAGATTATAATAGAAATATCAAATGCTAAAAAGAGAGATACGTTTTTAGCATCAAAACAACATACTACTCCAAGCTATGTTCATCACATGTCCACCGGTCTTTGAAAAGCAATCTAAGTTTCTACTGGGGTGGTTGTAGCAAAAATACCTCCTCTGCTATCTGGGCCATTCAATGTTTTTTACCCCCAATATCATAAAAAACAACTAAACAACTATGGCCAAGCATTCACAATGTTGGGCAACTATAAATATTCCTGATATTTAACTCAGAGATTTTGCTGCGCAAAGGGCACATGAACATGAAGACACCCATGGAAGGTGAGAACATCGTTGGTCCGAAGTTGATCATTTCTAGAAGGAAAGGTGACCACCTGAAAGAAAAATTTTGTCAGCCAACATACAAATGGAGAACCTTTTGATTGTCGTTTACTTCTTAAAGTTTTGTGATCAGCAAATAGAAACGTAATAATGTTATAGTTTTTAGATCCATTGAAGGAATATCAGGTTTTCTGCATGACAGTTTTTCTTTGCAAGAGAAAATTACCAGTCCAAAACTATGAAATGAAGGCAAAGACTGAATTACTCTATAGAAATCAAAATAAGTAAAATTAATAGCAAGGTGTATACCTTCTTGAAGGAAGTAACACCCCAAGGATTGTCAAGTTGGTTTGGCCGGCCAGTAATGACCAGGCGACCAGCTGGATCAGATTGAACCCATACCTATGTTTACCTAAATATAAGGGCATTAGAGATTTGAGATGGTTTAAAAAGACGAAAACAAATTGAATGCACTTGATGGAAACGAAAGGCAAAAGAAACACAAGTTGAAACAATTTTTCATATAATCTCTTGTGGTCTTATGATGCTAAATTGTTAGCTTTGCAGAAATTTTTTACAGTAAAACTGAAAGGACTCACTAAAATGGTACAATACAAGTTTGTAAAAGCTAGCAGATTATTTATGTCGCCATCAGAAGTTACAATAGTGCATATATAAAAAATAAAATATGAACACTAGATTTTTTGAAAATGCATATCTTTTTATAAAGGTTTCATAAAGAACATATAAAAAATATAAAATCAACACCATCTATTAGAAGGTTGTTTTGTCCTTTTAATGAGATGAAGCTAACACTGAAAACTTAACCTTAACCCAAACACCAATTGAGATAATCCGAAAGTATATCATTCCAAGCAATAATACAAACACATCAACAAGTCATGATAGTACACACAAGACAACAAATTGAACACACTTCATGGAAACAAGTAGCGCGATTGGTATTATACCTCATCTTGTAATAGCCCAGGCACCAGTGCATAGACCTCAAAGGAATCATTTTGTTTGTATAAAACCATTACAAATCACATCAGAGAAATGGAAATGCATAATCTAGAGGTTCTTAATTCTTTTACTTTTAAGAGGAACTTACTGTTGCACAAACATTGATTTTCACCCAATTAGCGGGGGGTCATACATCAAAAACTTGGACATCCAACGTGACATAAGGAAAGCAATATCTTTACATCAGAAACGGAAGAACCAAAAACAGAGAGAGATGGAGAAATACAATTGAACTTCCTAGTAATATTTTTCTTTTGGGTGGTAAAATTTTCCGCTTTACAAGTTATCTGTTCAAATTTCTAACAATAGTAAGCCTTTTCAACTTTCTATCTTGTAGTGAGCCTATTCACTATGAAGTTGGTCTTGAGAAGAATAATAATCCTACAGAGATCAAAACTTAGAGAATGCATTGAGAGATGTCCTCATCCCCACGGTTCCTAATCCCAATTATTATCGGATTTCATTTTAAGGATGTTGATTTTCATTGCTTGTAGCAAGCAACCCAAAAGAAGGTATACACCGCTTGGTCAATAAAACAAACTGTAAGCGACATTGTATACAAAAGTGAATACCCTCCACAATAATTTATCTACTACACCAACAAGGATGACCGAGTTCATTAAGCAGGGGATCTCCCAAATGGGGGTCTCAGGCTTGAAACTCTCTGCATACTTTCTCGATCGAGCTCATCACGGGACTTGCTAGTGCGGTTTACCACATATGAGTGACTTTATGTATATTACACTAAAGCAAGGTTTACCCAATCCCTTTGAAACGTCAAGAATCCGATATTATAAAGTTTTTCGTTTCTTTAGCACTAAAACTTCTCTACATTTTCTATTAAGATGTAAGTTTAACAAGACTAACAAACTACTAGAGAGCATCAGAGCTAAACTAAACATACTAACATGAGTAAAACATAATAAAAATTAATTAGTATAACCTTCCGTTGTACCCTATGATGAGTTGAAATTGAATGCCATTCAAAGACCAATCTGACAAACGATGAAAGAACTTATTAAGATAAAACAAACAAATGCAATTTTAATTGATGGAGTGAAGAACATAAGAAGTACCAGTAGCATTTGTAATGAAACATTCTAGATTTAATCATAATAACTTAAGATTGACTTCAGAGATCAAAACATTAGAAGAAAGGATAAAGATAAAGTACGACTTAAACGATACTTTTGTTTGAATTTCAATTGTTCGAGATTCTTTTTGACATATGTACATGATTAAACGATACTTTTGTTTAAATTTTCTATAGTTCGAGATTCTTTTTGGCATATGTACACTAGAACACACATGAAGGATTTCCTAAAATTTAGGATCCTTATTTTTTAATAACGGAACCCTAACTTTCCTAGTGTCGTTGGCTGGCGCTATGGCCTTTGCCAACAGTGGTTGGCTACCGATCCCTAGTGGTGAAATCCCACCAATTCCATTGAAAGCATCTTATTTGAAGTCGCTAAATTTTGAAGTTCTCATAGAGTCAAAGCCTATAACTATTAAAACAACAACATACATTCACGGCGAGCAAACAATTTTATGGGAGGAAGAAGAAGCGAATAATATGATTATACAAGAGGACATAAAGTTTTCTATCATCAGCAAATTATCTTATGGATGGTCTGAAATGGAGGAAATCCGTCGAGTTATTCCCCTTCAATGCAAATAAAGGCATACTGCAAGATTGGTTTTTTACGGGATAGACACGTTTTGATTCTGCTCACAACTTTTGAACATTATGTCCAAGTAATGCAAAACCTCCATATTTTATTCGAGCAAAGGAAGGTTTTTATCAAATGATACCCCTGAAGTGGGAACCATGGTTTAATCCAGAGGCAGAAACAACCACGACTTTATCTTGGATATCGTTTCCTACTTTATCACCAATGTTTTTTGTAAAGAAATCTCTATTTACCATGGAAAAAGTAGTGGGGATACCTTTACATGTAGACATAGCTACTAAGAACAAGTCTAGACCTAGTTCCGCCAAAGTGAAGGTGGAAGTTGATCTTCTGAGGGATTTCCTAGAAGAATCATCGTTGGAATAAAAATACTTAATTCAGGGGAAATCATATCAACATGGATTAATATTAGTTATGATATGCCCAAGTATTGCAAAAATTACTATTCACAAGGACATAAGGAATCAGAATGTTTTATTCTACATCCTGAACTTTGAATGGAGGAGGAGAAAGTAGATGTATTAGAAGAACCGCGGGGCAAAACTAGAACTATCACTAGTGGTAGTAACGTCGTTGGCCCACCCAAACAAGACCAGGAAGAGCTGCTAATTTGTGAAGGAAATAAGGCACAAGCAGAAGGTGTATTTAATGGGAGAAAAGACTTTCAAAGAAACAACAACAATCAAATATGGACTGCAACAAAAGATGTGAGAGTTTTCACTCCTAACAAAGGGAAAAGAACTCAAAAATCTTTCTCCAAAGATGAAATCAAGGATGTACGACTTTATAATACCTTCGCACAGTTGGAAAATCTTGAAAAAGATATGGAAGATGAGGGCCAAAATACTGATCTTTCGTGTAAAGAGTGGATAGAGTTATCTTTTTGAAATACCAAAGTTATTGATTCTGATCGACAACGGGAAGAACACGAATGTGAGAACATTATGATAGTCAACCAGGAATTGGTAAACAAGGGTAAAACACAAGAAGTTATGTAGAATCACCCAGATAAGACAACAAATTATAATGAAACTCCTAGAGTAGAGGAACCGAAGAATGATTATTCTAAGGGCAACATAATGGAAATGGGAACACTATGTATTGGGCAAAAAGTGACTATAACAATTATAGGAACCTCAAATCCTATTCCCGTTATCAATAATGAGGAAAGCAGTCCAACCGATAAAGGAAAAACTATCGGCAATGACGAGATGAACACTCCATTTAAAATTCTCAAATTTACTGAAAGGGATAATGATGTGTTTCTCATTAGCAACCGCAAGTGTAGTGCTGGAAAATTAAATTCTCATCAAAATAACGATGATTTGAACATTACAGGATTGCACAAGGCTGTAATTAATGAGCTAGTGAACAAAGAGAATATAGTTGAAGTTGCTATCGTAGAAGTAATATTGATGATGTACATGCGATACCTCAACTAATAGATTCTAACAAGTTTGAAAGACACCAGAAAGATGAGAAGAGTGGGGATGACTCAAGGCAGACAAAGACCAACAACATTAATGAGATAGCAATGGATGCCGATATGTCTCCAAGGCAAACCGAGGCAATAAGAGGCAGCATCACTAAGCAGAAAGGTATCAAAGGTAATAAGGAGGCTCCTACCATCAGACCTTTATCTCAGAGGCTTTCCGCCTCTAAAAAATTCAATAAGTACTCCAATTAATATAATAATTTTATGGAATATTCGATCAGCCAATACTCAAAGAGCATTCGACCTATTGACTAATCTGAATTGAAGGAAGTATCATTGGATTATTGGTTTGATGGAACTTTTTCAAGATTCATCACATATTAATCATATCTTATTATATTAAAAGTAGGAAGGTTCAAAATTCAAAGTTGAATTACCATTTTATCCTTATAATAAATCAAAATAATGAAAAATAAAATACTATAATCATTTTAAATGAACATAAAAAAATTAACTTATAACTGTCATTCCTTTTACCCCCATTCAGTGCTCTTCCAGTTCTTAATCAATTTTTTAATGAGTTATTATCCGTTTCACCAGCTCACGTACGTGATCATCAAACTTCCCTCCTATAAGTATGGATTCTCTTATTGTCCTGTCATATTCAAATATGACCCCTCAACATCTTCCTAAACTATATATGTAATTCATTAATCTACATTATACACAACCGGGATAAAGTTCAAGCAGGTCGATCATGTCTATTTGTCGAGATTTCTTTTAATGTGGACAACACTTATGAATGGTTATTCATATTTTTTGCATGTATATAGTACTTAGTTAATAATTTAGAGTAATGGCTTTTCCTATTAGGGTGTTTCTAATATTTCATTTTAGGGAAAGCATGACAAAAAGATATATTATTAGAATAACAATATTTAATATATGTAGATTGTGACAAAGGATTGTTAGAGTTGATACTTCCACTATATTGTCAGATGTTAATATCTTTTTTCTTAAAGCAAATTCATCACTAAACAGTGTCTAATGCTATTTTATTGAACATACAAAATATCAATAGGGACAAGTACAAGCAAAGAGGCTAGGATTTACCTCACTAATTAATTCTAATGGAGTACCTTATTTTTGTGACCTAACAAGCATGGAGAAAATAAGAGCTAGAGAGAAGTAAGTATTTGCTGATCATCACAGAGTTTGTAATAGAGTCCATGATGACATTAAAAATGAGGATACTTAAAGGATCAAACCATTTTCATGGGAGGCCTTTATGGATACAAATATTGTAAAAAGCTACATCAGGTAGTAGCTCAATGTAGAGGATCATCAAGTATATGGAAGAAATTAATTATTGTCAGGAGATGCTAGTTTTTGGAATCATAATTGTACCACCATGGGAGCATTATATCACATCCTTCCAGAGTCAAGAGAGGATGAAATTGAAGTAGAGAATTTTACAAATGCACAGGGATGGGATGAATAGAAGCTGGGGAACATCTTCCTCAAGAATTTGTTCTGATTATTATGACAAATATTCCACCACCAAAGCAAACAAATAGGCTAGATAAGCCATTTTGGATGCTTGAGGTAGTAGTAATTTCTCTTTAAGGATTGCATGGAACTACATCAGGCACAAGGATCAAGAGGAAGATATTTTCAAAAATATGTGGAGTAAAAAGCTGCCATTTAAACAATCTTTTTTCTTATGGAGAATGTGGAAGTTCAGGGTTCCTGTTGATGAGTGGTGCAAAGCATGGGGATTAATTGCATCAAGATAGTTTTGTTGCACACATCCTAAATTTGAGACGATGTCTCACCTTTTTCTAATCTCCGATACAACTGCAAAGTTGGGGAGAATGTTTGCTAATGTTATAGGTATTCACATTGAAGGATTGCAGTTATCACAACTGGTGATTAAATGGTGGACAAGTGATTGTTGTCCAATTCTAAAACCACTTATGATGTTTGTACCAACTGTCACATATCGAACCGATGAAAGAGTAGTAATAGTCTCAAATATGAAAGCTATCATCCTATGGCAACTTGGTTTACAAGCTCAATTTTGATTTGTGGACACTGGGAGATGTGTCTATCCTAAGATACAAGGTTTACCAGTATGCTGGCCTAAATAGTTTCATATTTGGAGAATTATAAGCCAAAACTATATTTTCTACACAAGTATCTTCGAAACAAATAGAAGGAATTCTTAAATGCAATGCTGATGGTGCATGTAGAGGTAATCCAGGAAGAATTACTTATTTCTTTTGCGTTAGCAAATCTATTGGCAATCTAATCTATGCACAAGGGGAAGAGATACAAGAGGGGACTAAAGTAGCAGCAGAAGCAATAGAAATTAGAGAGGCTTTGGCACATTGTGTTGTAGAAGTAATTAGACAAGTGTGTCTAGAAACAAACTCACGAGTGCTAATCAAATTTCTCACAAGGTTATGGAAATTGCCTTGGAATTTAGTGGTCATAATTAATGACATATGGGAATTTTCTCAAGATTTTCAAGTTCGGATTCAACATTTATACAGAGAATGTAATACTTTTGCTGATAATTAGCTAATTTGGTGGTAGACTTGTTTATTCTTTATATAATTACAAACATAGTCTAGGAAAATCGTAAACCTAGAAAAGCAACGACGTTAAGAATCAGAACAAAGAAAAGAGATCAAGAAAGGGATGGGGGACAAGAAAATGCATTGTCATTCATCACATGAGAACTACCAAGATTTTCAGTAACATATCAAACATCAAAAATAATACAATACAAGATACTCAAATGAGTCACAAGTGTTAATTTTCAAAGAAGTTGATCTCAATTTACAATATCATCAACAAACATCATAGAACTTTAAAGATCTAGTGGAAGAGCTTTACAATGCAGTCAAGAGATACAATTTTATTAGTACAACAAGAGATGAGCATAAGTCTATTTAGAACATCCAAAGGAAGGTTCTGTAGAAAGACGTTACGGAAAAAATTTCTTCAATGGTTGATCTCATGGCAACAATCGCACCGACCTTTGCACTTCAAGGAAAACGGAAAGTTAGAGGATGGAGATAAGAGGTGCAAACAAGGACTAGAAGGAATAAATCTCACCATTTCCTCGGTCTGGTCTCGGATGAATTTGATGGAGACTTCCAAAAATTTGCAGAAAAAGTGGATTGTTTTGAGCTTTCCTAGGAGACTTGCCCTTATCAATCCTTATAGTCTTTGTTTTTAGAGGGCTGGCCGCTTTGGGCCAGCAAAGGAAGTTGTGGATTTCTAATTTTAGTCCATAGTGCTTCAGAGAACCTGAATACAAGAAGATGTTCTGCTGCAGTCACTTTTCCTTTTTGATAGAGTGTAAGTTAGAGCAACAACTAAAGATCTCGGATGATGATCCTGATATAGTTAAAATGATAACTAATAGCCACTAAAGGCCAAAATTTTGGAGAGTGTCAGATAACTGCATATTGGGAAATAGTGAGGAGAAAGCAACTCAATGATAGAGAAACATGAAGAAGTCAAGTTGGAAAAGAATTGACGAACAATCTTACCACTATATTTTAGGCTCTTCGCACACTTTGGCGTAATGTTGGCACTCCTATCCTACACAAGATGAAAAACTCCAAATTACTTGTACGTAGAAATAGAAAGGATCAAACTTAATTAAATCAATGCCCAAAGACCTCTACAAGGATTCAGTAGATGACCTTTACAACCTCACCATAAACGAGAAGTTTGTTGCTCCTGCTTGCTAGCCTACAACGAGCAGTTGAATCTCTTACTGCCCTACCTGATACAAAAATTTTATAACCACTTCCCCGCGAAATTTCATTAAATAGTTAATTTTGGTATATATATACATGTACTTCAAAGCTACATAAGTTGATTCGACAACTAGATGAAGTTAAAACCAACTCCATGACCTAATTCTTTTCCTAGTGGCCCTTATCCCAAAGTAAGGTCGTACTAATTTCCGTCGAAGTCAACTAAAGAAGGATCTTCATGATCAACTTTGAGAACTTGATTGAAGTCAAATACGTCAATAATTCAACTACTTAAGGTAATAGTATTCCCCATATATCAATTAAAAGGAGTACAACATACTGTAGATGTGAAGACACTTAACATAACAACAATGTAAATGCTGTGTTACCTCATTGTCAACACCGAAAGAACTAGGAGGAGGAGCAGTAGGAAGTTAAGGCTTTCCGTTTTGTGTCATATGACTTTCGTATTGGAGAAGTTATTAACATACAGAGAAATTATGAGATAATATAATGTGCATAAACAAAAAGTAAGAGTTAGAAAACCTTTTAGAAAAAAATCAATTCAAAATCACCATATAAGCATTGATGCATGGAGAAGAAGTTCTTTATTCAAGTGACTTTATAGGCCTCAAAAGAGTGCCTGTTAGTAAAAGGTTTTTAAGTTCATACTTGAGAAAAAACCACAATTTTTTTGATAAGCTTAAATAATTTGTTCATGATCAAGGCAAATCCCTTATAATAGCCGTATACGAATCAATTTCCCTTCAAACACTCTCCCCCTCTTCTACCATACAACACACTTTAGAGATAACATCGCAAACCACCTACCGATAAACTGTAGGAAATAAAGGAAAATAGTATCTTGAGAGAATGCTCAAGTTTATTATAGGCTACTTAAGGCTACTTAAGATGATTACAATCAACAACTACATCACTACTCAAAATAGAAAATAAAAAGTCTTGCACAAATAACTAAATACATGTATCACAATTTACTCGATACATGTACTACAAAATTCTAAAGAGACTTCTTGAAAAACAAAGAGACAATTTCGAAAGATTAAACATTGATGCATTAATTCCAACACTTCCCTTTAATGCATTTGCTTGATAACTCCAATGCGTTCTCGAAGATAGAAATTTTTTTCTCTAGGAAGTGCTTTGGTGAAAATGTCAATAAGTTGTTCTCCTGTTTGACAATAATGCAATTGGATTTCGTCTTTCTCTTGTGCTTCTCAGATAGAATAATACTTGATGGAAATATGTTTTTATCTTTCATGGTTGAGTGGATTTTTTGCAATTGTAATTGCTGATTTGTTATCACAAAACAGAAAAGTCCCTCTTTTTTGTTTTTCACCAATGTCTTCAAATATTCTCCTAAGCCAAATAGGTTGAGAAGTAGCCTTGGATGCTGAAACTTATTTTTCTTCGGCAGTGGATTGAGCAACAACACTTTATTTTTTTGATAACCAGTAACAAATACTTGATCCAAATAAGAAAGCATAACTAAAAGTACTCTTCATGTCATCTATACTTACAGCCCAATCACTATCAAAATAACCAATTAAGATTATATCTCCATCAAATATCTACATTATACCATAAACCATTGTTCCTTGCAAGTAGCGTAGAACACGTTTTGCAGCTCCAACATGCACCTTGCTTGGTTCTTGCATGAGTCTGGATAATAAACTAGTAGCAAACATATTATATGGCCTTGTTGAAGAAAGATATAACAAACTTCCAATCAAGATCCTACAAAGTGAGATATTAGCTTTCTTTTCTCCATCATATTTTTTAAACTTCTCATTTGCTGCTAATGGTATGGTCATAGACCTGCAATCCATCATTTTGAATTTTTGAAGAATACTTTCAGTATAAGTCTATTGAGAAATGAAAATTTCTTCTTTCACTTGAGAAACTTTGATGCCCAAGAAATAATTTAGCAACCCAAGATCACTCATTTCATAAGCTTGCATGATATCTTGCTTGAAATTTTGCATCATCTTTACATCATTTCCTATAAAGAGAAGATCGTCTACATAGAGACAAACAATGATAATGCTTCCATGTTCTTTCTTCACATACAAAGTGGCTTCACTTTTACTTCTCTGAAAATAATTTTTGAGAAAGTATGTATCAATTTCATTATAGCAGGCTCTTGGAGCTTACCTCAGCTCGTAAAGAGATTTTTTAGCCTTTAAACCTTCTCTTCTCCCCCTTGAACAAAAACTCCTTGAGGTTGCTCAACATAAATCTTTTCATCAAGTTTTCCATTTAGAAATGCAGATTTAACATCAAGTTAAAATATCTTCCATTTCATTTGTACAGGAACAACAACTACAGTTCTAATTGTCCCAAGACGAGCAACTGGAGAGAAAGTTTTGTAAAAATCAATACATGGCTTTTGCGTGAAGCCTGTAGAAACAAACCTTGGTTTTTTCTTTTGAATATCTCCTTTCTGATTGAGTTTGATTTTGTAAATCCATCTTAGACTTAAAACTTCTCTTTCTTTGGATATAATCATAAACTCCCAAGTATTACTTTTTTCAATCATCCGAATTTCTTCTTCCATGGTTCTCTTCCAAACATCATGATTTATTGCTTTTCATAATTTTCTGGCTCTACACCAGCGAAGTTACATCTTTGATAAATGTCACTCAATATTTTTGTTCCTCTTGGAGGCGGTTCTTTATCATCTGAATTAGGGATTCTCCCACTTGAAAGACATTTTCATCTTTCTCATCCTCTTCTTACTTTGATGATATAAAAGCATTATTGTCTATCTTTCTATCCTCCCAATTACATGTTATTTTTTCATCAAAAATGACATCTCTACTAACAACAAGTTTGTTAGTTTTGACATAGAGAAGCCTATATGCTTTTGTTACATCACTATAACCAAGAAAGATACATTTTTGTCTTTTTTCATCCAATTTTATGCATAACAAATACACCAAAAAATTTTAAAATACCTTACTGAAAGTTTAATTTTACTCCTATCTTTAACTGCTGTCATTTCCTTTAGCGCCTTTGTTGGACTTCTGTTAAGGATGTGAACTGCTGTCTGCCCAAAAATATTTTGGCGGCCTTTTCTTATTCATCATAGTTTTGGCCATTTCAACAATTGTTCTACTTCTTCATTCAGATATACCATTTTGTTGAGGAGTATACCCAGCTTCAGTTGCTTCTGAATGCCTTCATTTTTGAAATATTCTTCCCTTTCTTCCTCCTATTTTTCACAAAAAATTGCTTGCTCCCATTTCATGTGCCGACAATCCTTTTCAACGTGGCCAAACTTTTTACAATAGTTACACCGGGTCTTGCATTTGTGCCAACATTTTTCTGCATTGTGATTAGTCTTTTTTACAAACTTTACAAAAAATACTAATGTTTTTCTCACCTTCTTCTTTAATATTAATGGAAGAACAATCATGATCCTGTTTCTTTTTATGCTTATAGTTCTTTTTTTGTTGATTTTTTGAGAAATTTCTAGAATTCTCATTTGTTTTAGACTGGAAAGTCATTTCTTTGGATTAATCTTCATGGAAAAATCTTCGCTTCTTGTGTGCACGAAATGATGCAACTAGCTCTTTAATGGTAATCTTAGAAAGATCTTTCGTATTCTCAGTGATAGAAACAATGTACTCATTCTTTTCTGTGACACTAATAAGAATATTCTCCACAACTTGTTTGTCAGAAATTGTATCACCATGATTTCGCATTTTATTAACAATATTCATGACTTTTGTGCAATATTCATCAATTTTTTCAGATTCTATCATCTTCAAATTTTGAAACTCACTTGTAAGTTTTGAAAATTTATAGTGCGTATCTTTTCATAACCATACACCTAAGTTTCCAGAGAATTCCAAGTTTCCTTTGCAGTCTCATATATTCTTGAGACTCCCATTTGGATTTTGCTCAAGACTTTTGCATCTTGACGATACTTAGTCTCAAGATTTTTCATCTCTGCTGCTGTAAGATCACCATCGTTGTCTGCCTCATCAAGGCCATATGCAACAATAGTCCACAAACCTTCAGCATTCAAATGTGTTCTCATTCTTATCTTCTAGTTCTCAAAATCATTTCCATAAAAAAATGGAGTAAGAACAATTGAAGAATCAACACCTTCTTTTGTTTTGAATGCCAAATTTTTTTCTTCACCTAATCCCAGATTAAGAATGAAAAATCTTCTTTTTATACCAATTTGTAGGAAATATGGAACGAAAATAGTATTATTAGAATGCTCAAGTTTATTATAGGTTACTTAAGGCCATTTGAGATGATTATAATCATCAACAACATCACTATTTATACTACTCAAAATAAAAAACAAAAAGTCTTACACAAATAATTAAATACATGTATCACAATTTACTAGATACATGTACTACAAAATTCTAAAGAGACTTCTTGAAAAACTAAGAGACAATTTCAGAAGACTAATTATTGATGAATTAATCAAATATAAACAACGCGACATAATTCATAACCTCGAAACTCACGTTATACAAAATATTAGCAGCATGGTGGACAATAGACAGAATATGCTAATAAATATCAAGGAAGAAAACTTCAGGTTAATAGCTTCTCATAGAAACTAAAGAATGTCCAAGAAATAGTGGCGCATGTCAAGAGAAATATGATTATCAGAGTCCCCTAAAAGAATTTAGAGAAATTTGTATTAATGTGGATAGAAGGCATTTGCATTGTCATAACTATTTAATCGATTATCATTCCAGTAAATTCTTATTATTTAGCTGATTACCATTCTAGTAAATTATTATCTTATTTGAGCATCAAAAGATATCTTGCACATTACAGCCCCATTCGTTATTCTAACTTACTCATCTAATTGGAGAGATCAGACATCAACACTCATTTCACATTGAGCAAATCTAGCATAAGGATTCACCCCTTCAATATTTGATAAAGTCTAGACTCCCTATTTTGAAACATCTGTAAATATTCTAGGCTTCAAGTCCCTGTGATCTTAAATCCAGAAAAAATTTTCACCACTGACATACGTGTATAAGATCCCTCATTCTCTATATATGACCAAGACCTAATAAAAAGAAAGATGCAACATTCCCTTGGTATGTTGTTGTTTGTAGTTAATGCGGTATATGTTTCTTAGCACTGATTGCCTAAGTTGCTCAGATTCGGTGAGGGTGTACGACCGGGTGTGGATCAAGATGTTTGATCCTTCATGATAAAATTCAGGGATATGGGTCTTTTTTCTTCATCCAGCATTGTTCTTCATCAACGGTTTTTTTATTAGCAAACGTTTTCGTAACTTCTTCTACTAAGATTGATTTTATGGTTTCTAATTTTGTTGAATTCACCTTGATCCCCCCCCAATTTGACAGATTATTTTTTTTGATATTAGGGTTAGTAATGTCTAATGTGAAATTGAATAGGCTGTGCATGGATGAATCAGACCCGATGCTCAAAACCATTGTAAGATGCAAACATGGAAAGTTTTTGAATATGCAGACTTCTTGGTCGAAGTCGAATCCCCGTAAAGGATTTTGGTCATGCCTTTATTAGGGTGTATGTTACTTTTCTTCAGTTATTTGATTTTTTTAACTGATGTGAATGTTAATAGTGTAATATATTATTTTTATTTTTTCAATCGAACACTTATACTTTTTTTTAATGGAGAGATTGAGAAGAAATCGATCCAAGATCCTAATTTATCCTACAAAATTGGTGAACAAAATCAAAGAGTTGGACGATAGAGTTTGGAAGAGACAGATTCTAATCAATGAGGAACAAGTTCTAATTTATAATTTTACATGAGAGAAGAGGTTCAAACGAAGAAATTTGAAATGAAGTACGTTTGATTGGAAGGTCATTTTATGTATTTTAATTTGTGTTGCAGCCTTGTTTATGAATGCCTATTTCAAAGTAGGGTTCATTGAAGTATTGAAATAATTGAATCGTCATAACGTATTTTAGTAGTTAGTGGTGAAACAAGTTGAAACTCTATATTGATTGTCATATGTATTATGAGAAATTTTGTATATCAATATCATCAATCTTTTCGATTGTAAAATACGTCTTTAGTAGACTTAACACCATTTTTAAAAGTGTCTATATTATTGTCTATACTACGACAAATAAGGATAAGCATAACACAATTTGTAAGAGAAACAACCTTTAATAGACATAATCGATTGTAAAACAGGCTTCACACAATGTCAAATTCCAATAAAAGATCAAAATGAAAACATAATTTGATGTTCAATTCTAGTACATCATCATTCAAAATGGGAAATGTTTTCTTTCCTACTTAAAACACTACTGCAATATCATTACTTCCTAGATTGGATTGGTTGAACTACTTCATCTTGATTTTTTTTGTTCCCCTCTCATTTGTTGAAGTTTTCTTGTTGTGATTGCTGCTTTTCCATTCCATTTTAACTTGGGTACAATACTTGGTTTGTAACCAATATCACCAGTAACATTAGCAGATTCTCTCACCTTTGTTGAACCAGTAGAGAAGATCTTACATCTTGACATCTCGTGTTGTATTAAAAGTATGAAATAATAATGACTGAATTTGTAGATAAACATTAACAAATTGTATAAGGGAGTAAATAGAAAACACTTACATTAAGAGCTTTTAATCCATCTTCAGCTTGAAACATACCCATTCCAATGAATGCTTGCCTTTTTTTTTTGGAGGTTGTGTTTCCCCTACCCCTTCCTCTTCCTTTGTTACTATTATCAGGCAATGGACATATAGAAGGTGCACTATGTGCTGTAGGTGGTCTTTCTCTTGCACTCTTTGCATGTGTTGCAGACGCATTAGGTGCACTAGGTGTGCCAGGTGGTCTTGCTCTTGCACCTTTTGTAGGTGCTGCAATTGCACTAGGTCCTGGAGATGCACTAGGTGAAGAAGGTGGCCTTCCTCTTGACCTCTTTGTAGGTTCTGGAGATGCACTAGGTGATACAGCAGATGGTCTTCCTCTTGACCTCTTTGCAGGTCCTTGAGATGAACTAGGTTCTGCATGTGATCATCCACATGACCTCTTTGTACAATGCTCATCTTCTGTTTGTGCTTACTATATACATATAGTTAAAATAAATGTAATTATTTTATATGAGAGTAATATCACATACAAAATTAAAGTTTAAGATTTTACCTTTGGTCTAGCTAAACCTGAAGTTTTGCCCTTTCCCTTGTCTGTATTTGATGGTTCTTCCCTTCATGATGACTCAACCCTTAGTGGACATCCTCTCTTGTTGTGGCCTCTAACATTACAGTTACTACATGTCATGGCAAGTCTAGTTCTTGGTAGGTTTCCAGATTTTTTACTTTCACCAGCTTCATTCTTTCTAAGTTTACCTGGCCTGCCAGGCATGCTTTTTATTTCAAGTGGTGCAACAATGGGGTTAGTAGATTCAGGCCACATCTCCATGTTTGTGACAGGTTGAAGGACATTGGCATAAGTCTTCAAGTAAGTTACCTTACTATAACAATTGTCAATGTAGTGAAGGGGTTCACCTTTCTTAAAGTAAATGGCAGCCACAACATAACTGCCATACCCTACAACTAAAAATCCACCTACCACGATCCACACTGTGTTGAAATAGTCATTCTCTCACTTCAAATCCATCAACTCTATTAAATTCAATATTACAATTCATTGACCTATCAATATTCTCTTATAGTACCTTTAGACACATTGGAGAAAAATCACACATCCAAGTATTTGTGAACTCTCTTAACTTGGCTATTCTGGTAATCATTTTTATTCTTATCTCTTCAAGCATAGTGATAATTGTCTTGTTTCTAGGAGCAAAGATTCATGAATTAAAGCACTCAGACAAATTTTTATATACAGAATCACATTTTATTTGAGTATTAAAGTAAAGCGTACACCAGAACTCTATATTGTAGTATATAATGACATCCATCATTTTTTCTTGACCAAGAAAATTCATATTTGCAACATTTTTCCTCAATTGATATTCAAAGGTACTCTTTGCAATAGACCAAAACTGTTGTCTTCGTTGAAGACCTCTCCAATCCTTATCCCAGTTAGCTAAGATGTGACTAGCACACATTCTATGTTCATCAACAGGTAAAATATTTTGAATTGCTCCTATAAATCCCTATAATAGATCTAGATATGTTATAATAACAAATATATGAAAATTGATGAAGATAGATTAAAGTAAAAAAATAGTACATATACCTTCTGCATAGCTGTAATTAGGGTAAGATTTTCACCATCTCCATGTCCTAGATCATCCTTCAAAAGTTTTATGAACCATGTCCATGTAAATATTTTTGATAATCAACTTCTGCCCAAGCAAGTGGCAGCATCATGTTATTACCATCTCTTTCCACAAAAAATAACAATTGTCCTCTACAAACCCCTTTAAGGAAACAATCATCTAAACCATAAATTTTTTGCAATTTTAGAATGCCTTCTTCAATTGATCAAAACATAGGTAAAACCTCTAAATACTGTCCTACCAAGAGTATCAAGGTAACCAAGTTTAAAAACACAAGTGCTTCCTGGATTGGTCCTCAACTGTTCATCTTTATAGTCAAGAATTTTCCCAAATTACACAACATGATCACCCGTGATCTCTTTCAACACTTTAGTTAATGCCCTCCTAACAGTAGTATTGACAACATGAATTTTAAATTTTTTCGTTATCTACTCTTGCAACTTGAAAACTCTTATATTTGGTTGCTCATTAATCCTCTTTCTAAAATGTGTACCTATGAAGTTTGCATTACACAAATAGTTTCTAGTTGTGCTGTTACAATAATGCTTTGGATTGTAAGTCTTTATCATGAAATCATTTGTTGTTTTCTCAAGACATGCAAAAAAAAATCCATGGACAACCTTCCTTGAACCTACATCTAACTCTTTTTAGTGACAGCCTCAGTAGTGGAAGGAGATCTATGAGGAGAAATTGTAGTTGTAGGATTTGTAGTGGAATGAGTGGCAGTGAAAGAGATTTAATAACAACAGTTATAGAGGGAGGAGTTGGGGTAGAAGCAGATCTAGTAGTAAGAGTAGTGAAAGGAGTTGGTGCAGATTGATATCTAGCATAAAAGGGAGTAAAGGGGTATTAACCTACCCCACTTTGGCCATTTACATTATTAAAAGTTGAACTAGATTTCTCCATATCCCCATGAGGGACATTTTCTAATAAAATAGGGTTGAGGTCCACAACTGCATCATCAATTAAGTGTTTTACATATACCTCCAGAATATCTCCATTTTCCAAAGAACAACTTAACTCTAAAATATCCATATCATTATGAATATCTTCAAAACTTGCACTGTTAGGAGGTTTGATACTAAATGTGCAAGATTTTGTGGATCCCTATTCTTTTATGTACCCTCTTAATTCATAATAGGACAGTCTATCCACATCAACATCCAAAAACTCTGTGACTCAACCACCACAGTAAAATGGTTGTCCACTACTCAAATCTAAGACTCCACCATGATAGCATCTTAACGTAATCAAAGTAAATCCACTCATGTCCTACCTGAACAATGTAACACTAGTAAGGAAATGAGAAACTATGTTTTCTAAGAATTATTTAGTTACAAAAAAAATTCATAGGTAGAAGAACTAGAGAGAAAAGAAAAAGAAACAAAATTCCTAATCGAACACTACCAATGAAACACTAATAAACAAAACCTTTAATACTACGACACACATATCAAAATGGCAATTGAATGCCCAGTTCAACAAAACCTATTAAACATTAAAAGGCTCAAATAAAGTACAAACTATACCACACAGTCAATATATCATTTGAATATGCAGTAAAAATAAAACTCTAATTGAACACTAACATCAAAATAATATTCAACTAGTAAGGAATCTAATCTTTTTCTCCGAAGAAATCACAAGAAAGCTTTTCGATTCAATAATGGCTACTCAATTCGACTGGAAGAACAAAGAAGAAAGAAGAAAGGGGTTTTCTTTGGTTTTGGAGGGAAAGAAGACTTTTTTCAAAAGGTAAAGGTAAAGATGTCACACATGTCAATTTTCATGTCTTTTAAAGTCATGGGGTCCACGATTATACACGTGTATAGCGCGTGTATACAAATAATTTCTATAAATCCGGTATATGCGACCACGGAACCGTCTGACGGTGAACTAATATATATATAAAAAAATGTTCAGGGGGTAATAGGACCCCCCGCAAAGGTAAAGTGTGTAGTTGGAAATATGGGCAAAGCTTGAGGGGGCATTTGACCCTTTTCTCTTTCAAAAGTACTTCATGTTTTCTCTTTATATTTTCAATTTTATTAGTTTTAATACTCTATCCGCTATAAAAACAACGCCTCCATCCAAACTTATCAAGTTAAAAGAAAAGAATGCCTCTTCCCTTTTTTTGGTAACTCTGAATTTCAACGTGTCACAACTCACATGACATTTTTAAGATCACAAGATTAAGGATATTTTGGTACATTCCATGCATCTTTGGTTTATTTTAACATAAATCTAAAATGAACCTTCAACCTAAAATTCTTATTTGATCTTTTTGTTGTCATTCATCTATTTTAGTCATTCTAGACTAAAAAACATATTCAATCACCACAATTGCTATTCATATGCTATTATGAGTTCAAGACAGGCCACAATGGTGAAATTGGTAAACACACTGCTCTTAGGAAGCAATGCTAATGCATCTCGGCTCGAGTCCATGTGTAAGCATACTATCTTCTAAAAAGGATAAATAGATCTTATAAAGAATTGAATTTCTAATTTACATTTAAAATTATGCAATTAACGCACTCTTATATGTAAAGTCTTTTTTAAGATATTTTCAACCTTGAGCATACATTGACTCACATTTTCCTTTCAATCATTTAAGTTGTAATTGTTAAGAAAACCCATATCAGAAGAGGAATGGGAAATTGAACTACTTAAAAGGACTTGGACTAACCTCCCTCTGAGCTAGTTTATGAGGTCTAGCTAGACTCATGTTTCATATCTTTATATGGTAGTAGAGTTAGACTCATCTAAGTTTGTTCTTCACCGATGTTGGGTCCCCAATTCTTACGATTCACACTCTCTTTGAGGTCTGGCGTATGGGGGAATGTTGTGAAATCCCACATCTGAAGAAGGATGATAAATTCAAATCTATATATGGTAATGGAGAAACCAGCGCTCATGAGGTGGGGTTGAATTTCGCCAATTGTCATATCTTTCTAGTAATTACCATTCATTTGATAATCTTTTTAGTCGATGAATTTGATTCAATTTTAAAATGCAATATTTGCTCTTTCTGTATAACAAGATTATGTTACTCGTTGGATTTGTTTGGGACATTACCTACTAAGAGATTTATATGAATCATTAATTTTTCTTAGATGAAGTTTCTCCCTAATTCGTATAATTTTGTATTTCGAAATAATTATCATAATTTAAGTAAAATAACTAGACCAAGTGCTATTTTTATCCAACGCTTCAAGATTAAAAAAATTATTTACTTTCTTAAAGTCTATATCAATTTCAAACCAAATAAACATTTGAAACAACTGGTGTATTTATTTAGGTTGTACATAGTTCATGAACAATTGTTCTTCTACCACCTTTTAATATACTAATTTAGCAACCAAGCAACTTATTCCTCTCACATGTACAAAAATATATCGTAACATTTCTCATCCAAAGAAACCGAAATAAACTTCAAAACCTTGGCACATCATCAGTTAAACAATGACAAACAACATCCCCCTTACATAGTAAGGTGTTGATGTTTGACGAATAAAGGAGAAATATTCATATCAAGTTAGAACAAAGAGAGAAATAACCAGTCCCAACTAAATGGTCACAAGGGGGGGGGGGATGAAAGGAGGCTCCTACTTGCTTCCACAACCTTAATCCAGTAATATACAGAGATAAAGTAGAGTATAGTACACCATCAAAAGTAGATGGTCATAACATAAAATTCATCTCACAAACTCATAACATATTGTATGATTAATCAATCTAGTAACAAAATAAAATACACAACCGCAAATTGATTTTTTAGCTATACTATAAACTATGGAGCTACATTGTTTATTTCTTAAGAATAAATTTAGAATACCCCCTCTAAACACCCGAGGTTCACACTGTGGTATATGGAAAGAGAAGCATAGCCCTCAAGGAATGCATTTTAGACGGCTGTGTGAACAAGCACCAAAAAGCCTTTCACAATAATGACCACATAAAATCATGGTTGATCGAAAAATAGTTCCTTGACTTATCGCACTTGATTGTTGACCCACTTCTTATGATTAGCTGAGGACATGTTGGTGAAGTGACTAATATCCTCTAATGTTCTTGATACAATAATAAAAGTAAAATACATATGCATAATAAAATACATCCCCGATCACAACAACCTAATATGATCACAAATCTCCATAGCCTAGCACAAAAATTATGACAAGATATAATTTGTACTAGGAACGAGATGAAAATAAAAAGGCTCAATGATAAAATTGTTATACACATACTTTAGGAAATTAAGTTGTTAACCATAAAACCTAGGTGGTTTAAATTCCATGCCCTTATCCAATTCCAACATGCTTAGCTTTCCTATAAATGCAGCTGGATCCTCAGGGGACCTTGATCATCCTCACCTATAAATACCGAAGATCCGCAACTTTATCGTCACTTTCAGAAACTCCTCCAACCTAGTAACACCAGCAGTGGTAATAGTTGTAGAATTTGTCTTCATTTGAGGGTCCTCTTATCCATCAACCATCATATTATTCCCATCTTGATTTACCTCATAGATCATTTTCTCACTCTGATAAACTTCATTCACTTCTCCTTCATCAATATTTTGTACTTCATCATTTGTCAATGTCACATAACCACTTACCATCTCATCTCTTCCAGCATCAATATTAGATATTTTGCTCTCAAACACCACATTGTTGTGTGCATGTGGCTAACTTTTCGCATTGATCTGGTCCTCTATCCCACTTCTAGCATTCTTCACGTCCTCTCCCTTTGAATAATTCTGATCATGTTTCTTGTCCTCAACATTTCTTTTGCCAGTCTTAACACTATTTTCGCACTTGATCGGTGACTCATTTGACCCAAGGACATCACTGGTAGGGACATTCTTTTCCACATAAAGAATCTCAACAACACTCTTATCCATTCATACAACTAGTCACAAGAAACATATCATATGTATCGAATATCGACATTCTAATGCTTATCTCCTCAAGAAAAAGCAGCCTAATGAAAAAGGAAAAGGAAGAAATAACTTCCAACAAAAATTGATATTCATTACTTATTCCACTATTTATATGATCCTCTACAAATTTCATACCTTTATTTAAAATTATATTTTTAACAAGAAATGAAACATTATATCTGCTCATTCTATAACTTCATTTCAAAGGTTGAGTTTATGTTTTTGAGTTTTTGCGACTTGGCGTGCAAAAAGTATCGTTCTTTCAAATCCTCTCAATTTTCATTGCCAAACTCCCTTATATATAAAATTTATTAGCAAAATCATGCATTCCTCCACACAAACTCTTACAAAATTCCCTAACCCTAGTTACATTGTTATCAAATTTAGAAAAGAAAAAACAAATAGAAAAAGATCTTGTTTTTCATCTCCCTATATTAACTCTAGAAAAATTGAAAACTAAAAAAATTACCTCCCGCCAATCAATTCACCCAAAAAAACATCAAAACTTCATCAACAAATCAAATGTGTTTGGGTTTTTCTTTTTTTCAAAAACAGAGCAATGTTCAACAGATAAACAAGTAGCGTTGGGGATTAAAAAAATTTACAACCATCTATCAAATTTAGATCTTCAATCGAGATTGGAGGTTGATGAAGCAAAGTAGCTTAACAAAGAAGGAAACGATCATGATCTTAACCCTCAAATGGCGGTCTTTTCTTCGTCAAATATTTTTGGCACTAAATAACTGAAGAGTGTGAGTAGGATATGAGTTAGTTCTTTTGTCTTTATGTGAGACTTCTTAAGAAAATGAGTAAAATGGTATTGAATTTACTCGTAATGTTTTATTTTGATCTTTTTAATATATTTTTGAATAATGTCAATTACATATAATAAACTAGTAAAATTACCTGCGCCTAGTGCGGGAATTTAAATTAGAGATGTCATGACCCAAGAAATCATGATTGGCACCAAACTATTCCTCAAGTAGGAGAACCATTACTACAACTCAACTAATCAACTTACGAAAAAACTAGGCATTTAAAGATACGAAAGCAGTTTTAAATATCTAAATTGTTTATTAAATACCTAAATGAATGAACTAACAAGAATATAAAAATAGAACCCCTAGAACCTGAAAGTCATTGTACAAAAACTCTACTAACTAAAAAGTCTAAGAACAAGGGGTAGATCCCCAAAAAATAAACCCCACTTTAACAAAGAATCTAAGTCCAAAAAAAGTGGACATAAACAAAAGATAACTCAAGGCAACCAGGAAGAACTACTTCAACATTGAATTTGAAACCATTATTGATCTTCTGAACAAGGTGTGTCAATTGCTGCTAGAAGATTCGCTATACTCAACAAAAATAAGAGCAAGTGCAGTATCAGTACACAACCATAGTAGGATCACTCGACTATCCTAATAAGTGAAACACATGTAAGTAACCACAACATTATTAAACATGCATATAGCAAACATATATAATATCATAATCATACACATTAACAAAAAATTTAACAATTCTCAACAATATGCAATTAAATCATTTTAGAGCAATAATTAGTCTTTTTATAACAATCATTGTTAGATATGAATGTAACTATCACAAGTAGATACATAACACAATTCAATGATCCTCTCACAGAAACTAGTCCAATGGTCCTCTGATGGACCCAAACTCAAACAGTTAGCTTACCAAAACGTGGCAATCAATCCCATATTTATGCCTAAACGTTGCAACCGATCTAATCATTATGCCAGCACGTGGCAATATTATCCAATATTTATGAGGAAACGTGAAAATCGGATCCAATATTTATTCCTGAATTAGGTAATCAATCCCACAATTATTTCGGAACGTGGCAATTCGATCCAAGTTAGTTTTTTGGAACGTGACAATCTGATCCCATTCACACACCACAATCATAAACACAAGTAAATAATCAAGATCATACAACAAGAGGTGATTCATGACATACAATTATTCAATTATTCTCATTTACGACTAGGTTGATCATTAATGCAACTTGCACATACATACATGAATAATAACGAAGAAATTTCAAACATATATCACAAAAACATGAAATCACAACCATCATCTACCTCGAATTTAAACTTGAATCCCCTACGACACTTCAATCTTTCCTTTCCGGATTATTTCCGCTTGTTCTAGGTCTACAACAATAAATATACGCTAGGATCAACAATCAAAGGTCTAATTATTTAGAGTATATAAACCCAATACCCAATTTAGGTGTTTTTCACAATAATTCTCATATCATAACCATTCCCCGTTGATAATAACCCAAGAAAATAGGTTCTACGGATTGAAAAATGGATTTCAAGTGTTAAAATCTTACCTTAACCCTCAAGAACGGTGAAAACCGGTGAAGAAGCCGCCTACGGTCATCTACCTAGCTCTAAAAATTAAAACGTTCCAAATAAGGTAATTGTTCATTAACGACTTTAAGTTGCATCTGGACCTCAACGATGGACCCGTCCCTCTATAGTGGCCGTTCTATAGAGCCTAAAATTCCTCTCCAGTGGCCTCAACAGAGATAGAATGTACTCATTCACGCTAAGATAATTTGTGGAAGTTCTACTCGCCCAAAATTGATTTCATAAAGTCATAGGGGTTCCTTATCGTCTTACTGTCCATTCATGTAATCAAATTCACAAATAGATCTCTCATTCATTAGTAGATTTCCCTACACCTTAATGACTAGAATTTCGTCTAAAACTGGACTAGGGTAGGAATTCCAAGTAACTACCAAAATGTTTTTTTGCCCGAATTCTTTCTTCATTAATTTTTCTCTACAACGGAATTAGGTTGTCACAATAGATACAAATTTACCCACCACTCATTCTTGAGTGATCAATTAGAAAAATACTAGTTATAGTAATGGTAGAGTTATAATTGAATAATTGAATTACTAGGGAAACTTGTCTCGCATGCCCTTTATACCGAATCTTATTACCCCCTAAAGATTTAACATCTCCAACCTCAACCCAAACAACTGAATACCTACACATCCTCCCTTACAATGCCTAAATGAAGTCATCTCAACATTCGAGTGATAAATATTGTTGTATGTAAACGTAACTAATCAACAAAATCAATCCCAACAACCACCAAAGTTTATCATACACATGTCTTCCACATGTTATAAAGAATCTTGAAAAAATCATCAGGACAAATCCTTTTTCACATAACCATGATAAAATCCAAAACCAAAACTCGCCAATAATAGAGGTGAACCTAAACCAACAAACACATACGTTCGTAATACCGAAACTTTAATAGTTCTTATCAACATCTCCATCTCACAACATAAATCTTCATAAGTTCAAGTTACAAAAGTTTCAATATTTAGACACCAGATACTCCTTGAGAGAGATATCCAAACATACAAACCAACAAATCATCCCACAACATTATTGAAATGCTAGATTTAGTAATTCTAGATTACCTCTTAAGAATAGTAGAATTGGATTTAATGATCCCCACATTCAACTACACATAATCGATACGTGACCTCAATGACTATATGAATATTAAGATTGTCGTACAACCATAAATATGCATGGTAGCTTTTATATTAACTTTTATGTGTAAGGTGGGACATGTAAAACAACTGAAATACTGTAAAACTCAAAGAAAACACCACATAAGTTATCTAAAATAATCATGTCTTCCCAACTCATCTTACTCAACCAAGAGAATATCACATGTTCTGTACATCTGATTCACAACTTAAGATCCATCAAAAAATGAAAACACACCTCAGCATGGATAGTGCATCACACTCACAACCATGTACAAAAATTAAATAAATTGTTACATAAGAAATTATCAAATTACATGATAGTTTTTCCTCTGAAGAGTAGATACGAGTCATTTCCATTCACTTGACTCCACATACTCTTCAAATCATTACATTGAAGTCCACACTCTCAATACTAACAACGATCATGAACACTCTGATTATTTACCTAACTCTAGGCCAACACTTTAAGAATGAAAACCTTCCTTAGATACTTTAACAATCAAAAGTAACAAACTTTGCAAGTCAAGCCAAATCCTCAATACTTGATTCAAGTGACCATTCCACACCTTTGTAAATTCATACCTTGATAAAATATATCAACACGAATGAGATTTACAGTGGAAAATCTGAATTGTAAATTCAATTGTATAACACAATCCTTGTATCTATTAACATTAGCTTGTGTCTCAAATATTTTTATGAATTCATGGATCTTCGCTTATCGTGGATTGCATCTCTATTGATCTTACAATATCTTTTCGCAAAACTTAAATTGTACTCCTTACTAAAATCAAAACAAAACAAGGCACTTATCATCACACTCAAGATAATGTATGTACACTTGTTTCTCAAGTTTTTTCCAATAGTTTATAACCAATCTGATCAACTTGTGACACTATTACCATAGTTAAAGAAAAATGGAAGAAATCAGCATCTCTGCACCCAATTGTATATCCCTTTAAACATACCTATTTATCCCTTACAATCGAAAACTATATTCTTCCTCTAACATCTCTCTAAAGGTTGTACTGCATCCCACTTTTTTTATTTATTATGACTCTACATCTTGATTTCTATTTGAATTGTGTCCCCCAATCTCTTAAAATTTTCATACAACCACGTTACACACCAAATTTTAGAAAACCAAAACCATAGATACTCGCAAGTCATAATTAGAGGACAAAATTCGCTTAGCCATTATCTTAATATATAGTTGCATGTCGTAATATTCTACGACAAACTCTTATTACCTTTATGCTAAGTCATCATTGACTAACGCTACAAATCAACATTTTTACCAACATAACACCTCAACTCAAGTATAATAATCAAATTCAAAAGGACTTACACAATTTCGGTATGCACTTTCTGAAATCATTGACTGCCTTCAACCAAGTATACTTAATGGGACTTTCTTTATCCATAAGGTTATCATTCCAGTATCATTCCACTCTTTTATTGCTTAAGCTAAAATCGGCATTCTTCATACTACCCTCTTTCTTCTTAACAAACAAGACAGGATCACCCACCACGAAGCACTAGGTTGGATGAAACCTTTATCAAGAAGCACTTGTAATTGAGTTTTCATCCCTCTTAATTCAAAAACCACAGGACTAGACTGAATAGAGGGTGGATTCGATCTCAACATCCTAAATATGATCCAATTTTGCCTAAAAATCATTCCCTACAAGTTACCTAGCCTAAATGAAGGATATGATGTCAGCTAGATTTGACTTGTACACCCCTTCCTACTCTAATCTTTCCCTATCAGGGATCTCTAGAGTTATTGACTTTGCATAGAATTAAACCCGGTATAATAGGGGGACAACCAAGTCTTGCATTAGGTTATATCAAGTCAGTCATATCCAGCATAACCAAATAAACCCGAGTCTGAAATTCCATAAACACAATAGACAAATATGATACACATGGATAACATTGAGTGACTCTTCAACATGGGTAGAAACATCTATGGGGGCATAAAGTATATCACAACCCACATCAAATCCCTAGTAAATTGAAATAACACGTACGAATAAGAAGAATCTGGGTCAAATAACAAGTTAGTCATTCGGACACAATAATCAAAGTACTTACGATCACTACATCCGACCTCATATTCCAAGATTCTCCATAATTTTAACACATTTAATAACTCATATTTTATTGCTAACCACTGAATTAGATCGTAGGGGTTTGTTCGGATCCCATTTAGGGTCTTATCAGATTGCTTAGAAAATAGGGGACGCAAGCTCGAGTTTTACCTCACCTCATCCTCTCTGGCGGGAAATATCCTGCTCTGGAGCGAAAGATACCTCTCTGGTGGTCCTATCCTAGCGGAAATAATTCTACCCCAATGGTCATAACGAAAACATAACCTGACCAAAATTTTTCTTGGATTCTTCTTTTTCTATTTTCGCAAAGCTTCCCATATTTACCATAGAATTTTAATTGAATAACCAAGTTATCACACGATACATGAACCATTTCATTATAGTTAATTCAGCACAACAACCCACACATCCCTAACATACACCTAGACACTCATACGATCCTTAGTTAATATCTTTCTTTCATTATGAGTTTCACGATACTTAAGTATTTACCACTTGCATAAACTCAACAATCAGGCCAACAAATTGTACATATCAAAGTTCAGGAACACTTCTATTGTGCACATAATCACCTCATCACATTCAAACAATTACAACTTCACATTCCCAGTGAATTTAGACAACCAGAACCATGTATTCGAAGTCTCCAAGATGCAATTCACAAATAAGTCCATATTCTTGATTAATTATTTCACTCCATGGATGACCCATCCTGATCATCTATGCATTTACACCACCCCTAGGTCCACATACCAATTGTAACCTTCTCAACCTACACTTTTCCTTTAGTTGTGTTCCATTTATTTCACTTCCTCGAGATAATTTGATGCAGGAGATGCCAAATGGACTCAACACATACCACAAGTGACAATAGTAGTTATAGCTAGACCCAAAAAATTACTAATTTCAATCATAGAACTTGGTTGAACCCAATTCCTAATCACCTTAATCTTTAACTTATGGTAACTGTACCTTAAAGAAGTCTAAGAGAAAACCGATGCAATTGGTCAAAAAGGTCATTTATCTGAGGCAATGGAAACTTATTCTGACTCAATTGTCAGTAGTCTATACACATCCTCTTTGCTAGTGATTGTGTTACCACTTTGTTGCTCTAATTTATAGAGAGAAGGACGAGAGATACCAATTTGTATCACCCAGATACAAATTGGAATCAAGTTATAGCACAGAGGAGTAGAAAGAAGTGAGTTTTTCCTAAAGTCTCATAGCCTCTCAATAAAAGATACAGACTTCATCGTGCAGTTCCACAAGACTCTATTAGACTCATTTTGGTACAATGAGATCAATGAAGTTAGGGTTGTGATACCAACTTGTCCCGACCCAAACTTTCGTGATTAGCACTGTCACGACCGGAGTCTAGACCCCAGACGAGATCGACGTCGTTGACCTCTCAGAGGTCGCAGACAAGCCTACACACGTCATCGTCACTTCATCTAGGTTATTTTTAGCTAAAAATTTGAACTTTTTTTACTTAAAATTCATTCAAGACATTCTACTTAAATTCATAAATGTTCATAATCAACTGTCTAACTTTAAAATCATCAAATAAAACAAATAGTTCATAATTGCATTAAACATATTTTTGCCAAAATAGCACCAATACAAAGTCTGAAATGAAAGTGGAAATGAAACACTAATGGAACATGATCCACTAGATAAACCCTACATCTAAGCAAGAAAATAATAGTAGACATCTTCAAAAGCATAAAGGCCTACCAAATTCGGATGAAAACTCAACGTCTGGATAACTGCAACGTCGTACTACAAGCTCTAAGGTCCGCTTGTGCCTGCATGATACGCTCAAACTTACTTCTCTAATAAGAAGTAAAGCGGTTGTGTCAACTAAAAAACCCAACTAGTGAGGTTTGGATCGTTCCCACGAGGAAAATATCTTAGACTTAACTTCAATCTATCATTACTATTGTTCAGTCAATTACTTCCTTTAAAAGTAAAAACAACAAAAGGGGGGTTTCTATTTCTAAATAAATGAAAATAACTAACGAATTTGAAAGAGAGACTTAACATCTTTGAATGTTGGAGTTTAATAAATTAAGCAAAGTAACTAGGGTTTATGTGTTCCCCACCGGTTCATAACTTGATAATTCTAACTTTAACAATTCTTTCCTAGTATCTTGTATGCAAAATGATAAGTTATGTATTTCTAATCCTTGGTCTAACATCTAGAAATTTTCACTCTGTACCTTGGTCCGGATACCTATGTTGCTATCCTAACCCTTATCTTTACCTCATATTAAGCATCGTATTCGATATTTGACAAAGTTATTACCTCGTACCAATCAATACTAGCCTATTAGATAGTATACAGTAAATCTATGTTGATAATTCTTTTCCTATTATCTACCTCCTTGGTCCGGCAAGTAGCATTAAGGCGAGTTTTAATGTTGGCCTTCCGTTAAAAAGATTTCTAAGCGAAAAAATTATTAATACATGCTAGGCACTATTCTGGAATTGTTATTTTAGTTAGGTTTTACCTCATTATTTGCCTATGGTTCCCACAACCCTAGTTATAGAGTATAGTTACCCATAGTCATAATCACAATATTCAAATATATTATAAATGAATTCATGTACTTACTTCAATGAGAAAGAGTAAAATCCGAAAGTTTGCTTGATTAATCAACAAAAATCACCAACAATCACTTGCAAGAATCTCAAAGTAATCAAGAATCTCACAAAAAGTCTAATGATAATCAAAAGCCTAACAAAATAATCCAGAGTTTAACTAATAATACCCTGTCTAACTAATAATACAGACTCTAACCTCAAAAACGAGGTTTTTGGAACTATTTATAGAAAATAAAAACCTAAGTAAACAAGGATTCTATCTGCTGGAAATCTGTCAAAACGCGGCTGGGTGGACGGACCTCGCTACGGATTGTCATAGTCACGACGGACCGTCATGGACTCCGTCGTCCCACACTTGTGCAATTTCTTCTGCTGCTCTCTTCCTTACCCTCGACGGTAAGTATGACGGACCGTTACAGGCACAACGGTCCATCGAGGGTCTTCGTTTGAAAACACATAAATTCTTTGTATATAAGTACTGAGACTACTTCTTTGAACTTCATGACGAACCTGCAGGACGGACCGTCATAGACACGACGGACCGTCATGGACTTCGTAACCCCACACTTGGTCAGACTTCCCCATCTTCTTTCAGCAACTGCACTACGCTTCCACCTACGGACCGTTAGAAGCATGACGAACCGTCACAAGTTCTTTAGGTGGTCTCTTCTGTATTTCTTCGCCCAAATCTCCGCATTCATCTTTGGACAGATTTCCTGCAAATAAGGAGAAACTTATATAAAATTAGGACAAAAAGGCTTTTGGACACACTAAACTTAAGGAAAAAGTATTAATAATACCGTGAAACCACGATATATCAACAACCTCAACTTAAATTCGTTGTTTGTCCTCAAGCGACGCACTATGACTCAATACAACATCTTTGTACAACAGTATCCATGTTTTATCCTTTGAAATCATTTGTCTATCAATCCCGATTAATCTCATTATATTTATGCACTCTATCACTATTAGTCTTGAATTATGTGGGATCAGAGCATGACACAGACTTACCATGCACTAAAACCTACCCTCTTCAGTTTATCACAGATATGCTAATATTTCCGGTATTGCAACTAGTGTCCTCACTTTAAAACAAATTACTCATTTTTCACACAATGATTTCAGTTTGAGTATAAGGATTACTTTTCAACACTCGCTCTCAGAACAAATTCACTCTCATTCATACATATATCCATAAGCTTGCCCTTATTTTCACTGCCTTAAGTTCGCTATACAACCCTTAGGATCACGATAGGACTTTCTTAGCTTGTAAGATAGGCTCAGGGTCAGGTAGGGTATATTTTAGGTATACTTTAGTGACTTTTTCCCTCCTTGAAATATCGGCTAAACATACCATTTTCTATCATTTTATCTCGCCCAATTTCTCATATTCTTTCACCTTTCTATTTTCTCTTCTTTCTTCATTTGTCTAAGTGACTCTCTTCTTTTTTTGCTTGTAGTTCTTGTATATTTTTCTTTTTCTTTACTTTTATTTCAACTAATTCTTGAGTCACTTTACTTTTGTTCTTTCTCTCTCTTTGTTCTTGCAACACCACTTTCCAGAGCATTCCTCATAATAGCCACCCTCAACTCATCGCTTTGCCATGAGTCAAAGTACACAATACCCAAAGTTTTGTCAGGGCCATAACGAAGGTTGTTTACTGCATTAGCCACCCTCAACTTATGCTTTTGGCATAAGCTGAGGTGCACATGTCCAAGAAAGGACCAGGGCCAACACATTATTCTTAGAAAAGATCAGTTGGGGTGAAAAAGAAAGGTCTAATTTAAGCTTAGATCATTTGGATCAAAGAAGGATAAATTTCATTTGGTTTTCTTTTATTTAGGCTAAAAATGGGCTATATTGAATAAAGGGCCTATGATCCTTTCCTAATTGTCTATTACAACTTACTTTTTGCAGGACTAACCAGGCAAGTTCTACCTTAGTACAAATAACGGACTATTCAAATCTTCTTAACACTGACTTGACATCTCATCACTCTACCAGATTATCAGACACCTAGTTCGAATTTTAGACTTAGGGTAATGCAGTGGTGTACCTCTATGTCATGCTTAGATCCACACATTTATCAATTACTATGCCTAGTTATCAGGATATAATTTTAGCCATCATGCTCCAGAATTAAACTATGTACACAAGATACAGACATGCCGGTTCAACAGAAAAAGTAATCAGTCTCTTGGGGAAAAAGAACACAGGCACGAAAACACCAAAAGAGGGTAGTAAATTGGGCTACTCAGACTTCACCCTAGCACTCACTTTCCATTTACCCCACCCCCAACAAAAAAACATGCAATTGTCCCTAATGCATAAAAAATTGAAATACTAGAGTGGTAGGTGAAGCAAACCTCTGGCGCAAAACGTCGATGAACAACAAGTTGGGTGGTCTGGTTCCCCGGAACCCACTTCCTATATAATCTGGACACCCTCAGTGGTGTCCTCAGCAACACCAGCACTATCAGCAGTGCCTCCCACTATCTCCACAGTTTGGGAGCTAGACGCCCAAGCTGCTAACTCTCATGCTCTCATCTGGTGAACCTCCTCCTCAGCAAGCGAGGCTCTCCTCGGAGCCTCCATCTCATGGCACTCCTTCTTCCATGCTCGCGCCTCATCCTTCGCTCGACCCCTACGCCTCTTGGCATGCTCTCTAGGGGGAGTTGGTGGAATCCCTGTGGTGGCGAATAGGGCCGCTAACACTGTGTCTTCAGCAGGCTCGACCGAAGGGGCCTCAGACTCAGGCACCCTACCCTCTAAGATCATGTCAATATCTTCACGAAGACTGTCGACCGTAGCCTGAAGAGTCGACAAATCCACCAGAGGGGCTGGCCGGGCTAGCACCCGCAACTCAAAAGCGTCCAAGCACTGGTGAACCTCAGCGATCTTCCGCTCTATATGCTGGACCATTGTCCGCTCCAAGCGCGCTTCTACCTCGGTAATAGACCTCTGCATCCACGACTGGATATGATGCATAAGTGTAGTCATTTGCGCCTCTAATTTTTGGACACTAGCAAGCGGGACCAGCGCGGGTAGAGGGGCTATGCGAGAAGAGCTCTGGGCAGTGCTACTACCCGGGATAGACTCGACCGGGGTAGTGTCAGTGGACGCCGCCTGCATAGCCGTGCGGGCCTGGGTTACCGTATCAGCCAGATCGTTAGCAAGTGGGGGCAGCTCTTGATGGAACCCTCTGCATGGAGCAAACTCATTGGCCTCATCTCTTATGAGGCTGACATTATCTGTGCCCAGAGGGGTCTTGAGCTGATCAACGTGCCATATAGGCACACCTGGGGACTTGCAGAGAGAAAAGATCATGCACAGGAAAGGGTAAGTAGTTCTGACTGTAGAAGCCACGGAAAATCCACCTCGAACCCTGCTATCATCGCCGCCATAAGTACTACTCGATCCCATGTGACGATATTATCGGCGGCTGTGGCGGAAAATCAACCACAAAAACTTCGCCGTGAAAGTAAGGTAGGCTTCCTTATGGCCCCCTTCGGCTCAGTCACCCATTCGGCACCCACTCAATCAATTGACAAGTGTAGGGCCATCCACCTCTTGGTGGTCTCTCTTAGTGATGGCTCACGCAGGAATTGGCCATCTTTAACAATCTACCATCGGTAGTCAAACTCGGCAGTGAGAGGGGGGGTCCTATTAGCATCAACACCCTCGCCATATAGAAACCGGCGGATGGCAGGCAGGGAAATATCGACCTGAATGCCCCGTACTCGGACCAGCTCCAGTGGGGCCTGTTTGGCGGGGGCAGCCCGTATATCAATCTGCGATCGGAGAGTCGCGACGTAGGATTCATAGAACTCTTGGACCAGCTCTTCACTATAACATCCCAACGAACGTGCTGTCCACTCCAATCGATGTCTGGTGAAGAGATTATGGATCTCAGGCATCATCGGTAGACTCCCTATAAAAACCCGCCGCTCTAATGTGAGTGTTCGAGTCATAACTCCTTTGTCATTCAGGAACTTTGCGTCAAATAGACTTTAAATTGCCCATCGACACACCACTGGTTGGGTTGGTCAGTAGCCGCGGTGGAGGCATGAGCTGGTGAACCGGGTGTGAATACTGAACTGTCAGCCTCATTAGACGAGGCCGACACTGCAGCGCTGGCGGCTGCGGGAACCTCAGCAGTGCCGGAGGCTTCCTCCGACCACGAAACTCCTAAGGAGCCAGACGCTCCTTCTTCATTGGGGGCTGATCCAGAAGGTGTGTCGGTCAGTGTGCGCTCCTCATCATACTGGGAGGCAGTAACTACGCCGGACGCCACCTTTTTGGGTGTGGCTCTGGTAGCATATGCAGCACGGGAAGGGGTGGAAGTGCCTGGGGGCATGTACTCGGGTTCACGCTCATCATCAGAGCCAATGACCATGCGGGTAGACGGGGCGACAGACTTCGATCGCCCGCGTGCATAGACTCGATCTTGTTTTTGTGCCATAGTAGATAGTACCTGTAAAGGATACATATTAGTACGAGAAGTGGTAAACAAGACAAGCAAAACCACACAAAAAATTAAAATAAAATGACATTTCTATAGTATAAATGAAACGTGACGGGCCAGGTGAGGGCTCGTCGTGACTATGACGGACCGTCATGGGGTCCGTCGTGTCTAACTTAGACTATGTATATATGGAGAACCCTGAAGGAGAGTCTCTGACAAGTACGACGGTATGTGCAGGATGGACCGTCACAGGTACTATGGTCCATCGTAGGTGTCCGCGAGAGGACACTTGAATAAAAATATGGGGACCCTTAGGAGAGGGGTCTCTGACCATCATAATGGTCATGCAGGACGGACTGTCGTGGGTATGACGGTCCGTTTGAGGACAGTAAGAAAAATGGACAGAGACCCTTAGAAACACGGTCTCTGACAACCAGAATGGTTGTGCAAGACGGACCGTCGTGGGTATGATGGTCCTTCGCATATGTCCGTTTGAGGACACTTGCATAAAATTGGACAGTGGAGTGCTAGGGCTTTTGGAACGGACCCTCCGACGGTCAATCGTGGGTACGACGGTCTGTCATCGGGGTCTCATTATGTAGATCAGTGCAGAACATGGGGTACCCCATTCATCCTAGATGACCCAAATTAAATTTGTTGTGTTTTGGACCTACATTTGTCTAACCCAAATACCTAGTAAACTAGCAATGTCAAAGCACCTATGTCTAGGGTTGTAAACACAGCAATTTCGAAGATTTCTAACCTAGGTTAGACAGATTTTATAGAAAAGAAATGAACATATCAAGAAGAACTAGGATAATACTAATTGATAAACAAAAATGCAACATAAATGAGTAGAAATTAGAGACACATACCTGAGAATTGGAGAAAAACAAGATGGAAAGGTACTTGGTGATCAAGAAGACACCCACAGCAGCAACTCCGACTATTAGATGATAACTTTTAGGGCTTTGGAGAATTTTGGGGGAACAATGATCGGTTGAAGAGGGAGAGATTTTGGATGTTGAAAAGGGAGGGAAATAGGAGGAATAGTGAAGGAATAGGGGTGAAATGAGGGATTGGGGAGTTTAAATGGTAAGATTTTGTAAAAAAACTCCAGCCGGATCGGGCGAGGTACGCCTCATTAATGACGAGACGATTCCCCGATGACGGTCTGTCTTAGTTGTGATGATCCGTTGTTGGTTCCGTCGTGTGTGTGCTAGTTTGAAAATAACAGAAAGACGTACCTGGCACGACGGATTCATGCGACGGTCCATCGCAGGCGCAACGGTCCGTCGCTGTATTCGTCAGTGAATGTTGAAGAGTAATTTTCTGCAGAATTTACTTGTGATGTTCCTGCAAATTTAAAATCCATTAGTAGAAAAATGCTACCATTACTAAAAAGACTTTAACTATTGGGTTGCCTCCCAACAAGCGCCTTATTTAATGTCGCGGCACGACTGGGGACACTTGATTACTCTGACTTCATCAAGATGGTATGCCTGTATTACTTCATTCCACGATGCTTTATTCCCAAAATAGAGTTTTACTCGTTCTCTATTCACCTTAAACCGCACTCCCTCGTTGGCTTTTAACTCTACTGCTCCATGAGGGAATACTTGGGTAATCAAGTAAGGACTAGTCCGTTTGGGCTTGCGCTTGCCGGACGACAAGGCGACCCTGAACTGTCTAAAAGCACTAAATCCCCAATCATAAACTCTTTTTTTTCATTTTTTTGTTCATTTTCCTTCTTCATCTTTTCTTTGTGGGATATGGCGGATACCGATTGGAGCTCATCACTCTGCCTCATGATCCTACAAATGTTGAAGGTCTCTTCTTCATTGTCCAACCGAAATTTTATCTGTCCCTTTTCCATATCAACTAAGGCTCTACCTGTAGCAAAGAATGGCCTCCCAACAATAATAGGCACTTCAAAATCGACTTCACAATCAAGAATAACAAAATCAGTCGGGCAGATGAATGACTCCACTTTTACTAGCACATCATGGAGTATCCCTATAGGCCTTTTCACTATCCGATTAGCCATCAGTAGCCGCATCGCAATGGGTTTCGGATCCCCCAAACCCAACTTCTTGTAAATTGAGAGAGGCATGAGATTTATGCTTTCCCCCAGATCACATAATGCTTTCGCAAAATGTAATAGCCCGATTATACAAGGAATAGTGAACGCACCCGGATCATCATTCTTTTGTACCAGAGATTTTGTAGCAATAGCTCTACAATGATACATTCTATCATCATCCTCAAAAAGTGACTGATCTTTTCTTTGTAACCAGATCTTTCATAAACTTGGCGTAACCGGGCATTTGTTCTAAAGCTTCTACGAAATGGACATTGATAGAAAGTTGCTTCAACATTGTTATAAAATGCCAATATTTACCATCCTCGGTCTTTTTCAATAATATTTGAGGAAATGGGGGTGGTGGCCTAGGCATGGGAGTTACCTTTTTAGGCACTTCAACATATTTGGCAGTGTTATCCACTACTTCACCATTAATATCTACTGCATTATCAGTATCTTTTGTCATCTTTTTCTCATTAGTTTTCATAGGTGGATCAATGGTTTGCTTGCCACCGCTAGTAGTGATTGCCATACAATGTCCATCATTTTTCGGATTTTGGACAGTGTTGCTAAAGAAGAGTGCCCGGTTGCCGTGTGTTCACAGTCGCAGATAATTGGTCCAATTGTAACTCAAGTTGCTTAATTGATATTGCATGTGTATCAACTTTTTGACCAATACCCGCTAAATCATTCATCAACTCTTTATTGTGATCATCACTAGAATTGAATCTCCTCATCATTTATGCAACATATCCTCAACTCGCGCCATACTACCTCCACCATCCTAGGTGTAACTTAACGATTTTGAGGAGGAACATAGGGCCCATTCCTGTCATTTCTATTACCATAGTTACCGCTGTTGAAGTTGTTGTCGCTGTTTAGTTACCATTGTTCCGACCTTGGTTCCCTTGACCTTGGCACCTCCCGTCTGCTCATTTACCGCATATGAATCCTCCTCATAATAACACTCATCATTTTGTGGCCGTGGTTTCGACAAGTAGTTGACTGCATTTATCTTTTCTGCACCCCCAGTGACATGTTTAGTACCAACCCAAGCTCTGTTCTCATCTAAGCCATTTCTTCACGAATCTCATCTGTGGCTGGGTTGTGAGTTGACTGCACTGCGAAGGTGTTTCTCCAGGTATCTGACTTTCTAGTACTCCAAGCTTTATTATTCCAGGAGATTTTTTCTAATTTTTCAGCAATCTCAGCATAAGGACACTCCCCATAAGATCCACCAGCTATGGTGTCCAACACCGCTTTATTATTATCATCCTGTCCCCAATAGAAGTATTCCTTCAGTGACTCATCATCTATACGGTGATTTGGGACACTTCTCAAGAACGAGGTGAATCTATCCCAAGAACTACTAACTGACTCTCCTGGTAGTGCCACAAAATTGTTCACTCTTTCTTTGTGGTTTAGTTTCTTGGAGACCGGACATTATCGTGCTAAGAAGACATCCCTTAGTTGGTTCGAAGTGAACCATATAGCAGCCTCTCCCATCAGTGAGAGAGGAAACACTCTAAGCCCTATTACATCCAAGTCCAAGTCAGGCCTCCCTACACAGCTTTTACACACTGCCCTTACCTTAGCTATATGGGCATGTGGATCCTCACAAGGTAGCCCTGAAAACAAACCTCTGGAAGTGAGCATTTGCATCAGGATATTAGTTACCAAAAAAGTATGACCTGGTGGTAAAGGAGGCAAGACAAGTGGCCCATCAGAGTCTACAATGTTGTCATTGCCTCTGTAGTATGCTTGGGGTTTTGTCCCCTCTTTGGTGTTCACCCGGAGTATCGGGTAAAAACTTACCATGAACATCAACGGAGCTGGGTTGTTCTGGTTTGGATCATCATCATTAATTCCCAAGTTTCTATTCATGTTGCATAGTGTACGCTCTAATTCGTGATCATAGATAAACAAGGGTTCGCTTCCTCTCCGTGTATTTGCCATACAAGGAGGTTGGTTCTGCACAAATCAAAAACAATAAAAGAAAGTAAAATCAAGAAAATATCAACTAAAGTACAGTAATAATTTTAAGTTAATCTAAAAGCTATATCCCCGGCAGCGGCGCAAAAATTTAATACTCTCAAACTTACTTCTCAAATAAGAAGTAAAGCGGTCGTGTCAAGTAAACAACCCAACTAGTGAGGTTCGGATCGTTCACACGAGGAAAATAGTTTAGACTTAACTTCAATCTATTATTACTATTGTTCAGCCAATTACATCCTTTGAAAGTAAAAACAATAAAAGGGGGGTTTCTATTTCTAAATAAATAAAAAAAACTAACGAAATTGAAAGAGACACTTAACATCTTTTAATGTTGGAGTTTAATAAATTAATCAATGTAACTAGCGTTTACGTGTTCCCCACAAGTTCATATTTTAATAATTCTAACTATGACAATTCTTTCCTAGTATCTTGCATGCAAAGTGATAAGTTATGTATTTCTAAATCCTTAGTTCGGCATCTAGAAAATTTCACTCCGAACCTTGGTCCGGCTATGTGTGTTGCTATCCTAACCCTTATCTTTACCTCATATAAGCATCGTATTTGATATTTGACTAAGTAATTACCTCGTACCAATCAATACTAGCCTATTACATAGTATTCACTAAATCTATGTTGATAATTCTTTTCCTTTTGTCTACCTCCATGTTCCGAAAAGTAGCATTAAGGCGAGTTCTAAAGTTGGCCTTCCGTTAAAAAGACTTCTAACCGAAAGAATTATTAATACATGCAAGACACTATTCTAGAATTGTTATTTTAGTTAGGTTTTACCTCATTATTTGCCTATGGTTCCCACAACACTAGTTATGGAGTTTAGTTACCCATAGTCATAATCACATTATTCAAATATATTATATAAGAATTCATATACTTACTTCAATGAGAAAGACTAAAATATGAAAGTTTTCTTGATTAATCAACAAAAATCACCAACAATCACTTGCAAGAATCTCAAAGTAATCAAGAATCTCACAAAAAGTCTAATGATAATCAAAAGCCTAACAAAATAATCCAGAGTCTAACTAATAATACCGTGTCTAACTAATAATACAGAGTCTAACCTCAAAAACGAGGTTTTTCAAACTATTTATAGAAAATAAAAACCTAAGTAAACAAGGATTCTATCTGCTGGAAATCTGTCAAAACGCGGCTGGGTCGACGGACCTCGCGATGGATCCTCGTGGTCACGACGGACCATCATGGACTCCGTCGTCCCATACTAGTGCAATTTCTTCTGCTGCTCTCTTCATTACCCTTGACAGCAAGTATGACAGACCGTTAAAAGCACAACGGTCCGTCGAGGGTCTTCATTTCAAAACACTTAAACTCTTGGAATATAGGTACTGGACTACTTCTCTGAAATTCATGACGAACCTTCAGGACGGACCGTCATGGACTTCGTAACCCCACACTTGGTCAGACTCCCCCATCTTCCTTTAGCAGCTTCACTACGCTGCCACCTATGGACCGTCACAAGCATGACGGACCGTCACAAGCTCCGTAGGTGGTCTCTTTTGCATTTCTTCGCTAAAATCTCTGCATTCATTTTTGGACAGATATCTTTCAAATAAGGAGAAACTTATATAAAAATTATCACAAAAAGGCTTTTGGACACACTAATCTTAAGGAAAAAGTATTAATAATACCATGAAACCACAGTATATCACTGCACCTAAAAATATATAGTTGTATGGGATTAGTACACACTTTTACTAAGTATGGGTATATGCAAGCACACACCAAGGACATGCTTGATTAAGAATAGCTCTGTCCGTAAAAACATTATTTATGGAAAGTCAAGTTAGTAGACTTTACAAATTTGGATTAGGAATGTTAGTTGACCTGCAAAATTTTGATTAGAAAAGTCTGTGGACTTGCCAAATTTTAATTAGGAAAGTCCGTGGACTTGCCAAATTGGATTGCGAAAGTAATTTCATGAGAGTAACATGCATCGTCATATGTATCATATTACACAAAACACATAACGTCTTACACATAGCACATAACATATTGCATATAGAACATAACATCTTTCATATCATTCGTTCATATGCCATGAGACTTTGGAATCATGTACTTGACATCAGACTTCCCATCAATGTGGGCTAAACATATGGGACCTCAACTAGGGAGCCTTCTTGAGAAAACACAGAGTCTGCTTCGTTCATTCATACGTACTTCACTTCATACATTCATAAGCTAGTGTACAACACCAGCTATACCTAGGATATAGTTTAAGACTTTTATTGGATTTTTTGTACAATTATTGAGAATGTTCTAGTGTCATTACTTAAGTCTAGCTCACCTCTTGAATTATCATATCATAACACCTTTGGTATGATTCATTTCATTATGTGCATCATTAGAGGCTATCCTTATTCATTAATTAGGAACATTAATGTTAACCTACATATATCATGTGACTATCATGAAATCTATTGTCTGCCCCACACCGGAAAGAGGTGGAATCACCGGCCAAAGAGACCCAAAACATGCTAGCGTATATAGGGGATTGAACCCTGCTTGATCCCTATATTGGCAGTATATGTTCAAAGACTAGGAAATATAAGGACACCCATACCCTCCATGCAGGAAAGTATCATCTCATAAGAGTTATGTGAACCTCCGCCCTTCCCGAAGGAAGGCATCACCACTCATAGCTAGCCTATCGGTGCTCAGTATAAAGTTCCATTACATTTACATCATACATCATGGAAGTTTGCTTCTAGTATGAGGACATCATAGCTCAATAGATCATTTCTCGTCTTATCATTATTATTAAGTATTCATTAAATTCAATACTTTCATTAGAGTGTTCATAGCGACTAGTCTCTTTATTACTTTTACACTCTCATAGGTGAGTATTTTTTGGTAACATTTACTTAGGCTCTTTTGAGATTGCTCTCATCTTTCACATTAGCTTGTTATCTATTTTCACCTCATTCATTAACTTTAGCACATTTGCTTTTCCTAATAACTCACCCCTTTATGTGAATGTTCATTTCATTGTATGCCAATGCACTTGGCCATTTAGTGTGTTTGACACCCTTACTTAACCCTTCTAGGGTTTCATCTTTTCGTTAAATACATCTTAGGTTCACTTACATTAAACATATGCTAGACTTGTGGACCTATACTTACAATCCATGAGGCTTCATTCATATCTTCATAAGATTATGTGGTAAAGATTTATGCATCTTGTAAGTGTGCCAAGATCTCGATTTCGATCTTTGTAGACAACATTATTTTGAACATTTATTCATGTATGACTTATGTATCAATACGGAATTCGGTCAAGGGAACCCGATTTTGAATCCCTTGGACAACACTTAGATTTTTTATTTATTTTGGTTTGATCCACATAGCTTGGGGACCCAAGTTAGAGCCCAAATGCCTTCATTTTATTTTTCCTTAATTTCTCTCTTCATTTTTGGTTCATTGGAACTGAGAGGATGTGGGATCGAACCCCCACAACCTCATTTCCTTTTATTTTTTTTCTTTATTTTCTCTCCTTCTTGGCAAAGAGGGCATCGGTTCGAACCCCCACAGCCCCACTTTTATATTTCTCCTTAAATTCCCTTCATTCAGTAAAGCGGTCGTGGGTTCGATTCCTACACGGCTCAACCTTTTATTTTCTTTTAATTTTTCCTTAAATCTTATGGAGAGGTGGTTCGTTCGAATCCCAATCCCCTCATTGCATATTTTTTTTGTACTTCATTTTCTGACGAGGTCACTGGTTCGAATCCCCCTTGCGACATTCTTTTTAGCTTACATTATTTCTATGACTTTTGACATGGTGATGTCACGGGTTCGATCCTAAGTGACCTCACTTATATTAATTTATTATTCTTAACATACTAAACCACTTCACTTGACCGAAACACATCAACATGTAGATGGAAATTTTCAGCATCCTTTTAATGAATATTACACGTTAGTTCTTTGGGTAATTCTTGGATCATGTAGTACATCTTTGGGTGCATTTTCATGGATTAATTTTTCTAATTGTTTCCACTCAAATCAGACACATTATACTTCATATGAACATCACGTTTTATACAAGTTTGTGCACGTGAAATACAACCGTAAAACAAGTCATTTTCATGCTTCAATCCGTGTTTAAAGTCACGCTACTCATTGCATGCATATAAACACATATTGTCGGAAAACATAGGTTATGATTCGTATGATTCCAAACACACATTCATGAAAATATTCATAACAAAAACACATTACACGCCAAATATCTACCATCATACATACCAACCTACAACCATCTGTAGGAGCTAGTGACAGCGAGATGCAACGGGGAAACAATCCTAGTTTTCGAATTAGAATCGACTGAATCCTAAGGGTCTCTTGGAAATGGGAACAAGAGTAAGAAAACCCATTCCTTATTTTGACGTTCAAACCTTAAACTTGCTTCCCAAAGAACTCCTCCAACTCAGGTTAAAATTCGAGCTTCCACATTAAACTTTGACGGAAAAACCCTGCTTTTCCTAATCTTTTTTTATATGTTTTTAGTGTATTTTTAACATGAATGTTTTTAAAGTTTGAAGAAATTTTAGTGTCTGGTCAGTTCTAGTATTTTTGCAGAGACACCGTGAAAATAAGGAGAGATTTTGACGTGGGAGAGAGAGAGAGAGAGAGTTGAACGTGAAAGGTTGTTTAGGCTTACGTAAAGACTTGACCAAACTAGGACTCTTTCAAACCTTTAAAAAACCTGATTTTTCCTTTTTCTAAATCATCTAATAATAATTAATTAATTAAATTAATTTTCCAATCTAATTAAAACAAGTTAAATCATTGCTTCCACCTAGGTTCGAACCCGGGTGGAGTAAGACTTCACTCAAAGTCCAATGTTTGGCCCTCTCTCCCCAAAATGTTCCTCCACCTTATTAATTAAATATTTAATTACATATTAAGGGTAATCACGATACTACCATTAGCGTGGAAATTGACAATTTTACCGCTAGACCCTCTAAACATAAGATTTTCCCTTTTTAAGTCCGGTAAAGACTCTTCCGTGTAAATCTTCATATTCGGAAGCCTTACATGACATAGCCCAACCTTTCCTAGCTCAAAAAACTCCCAAATTTATTTTTCTTGGATTTCACAAGGGTTTAAGGCTTTGGTTCTACTCGCAATAATCTGTGTGAACACAGTCTAATCATGGGCACTCTAGTCAAATTAATCATTACTTAGCATATCTATTTTTCAGGTTGTTACAAGCACCCACACTAATCCTCTGGTCGGAGAACCAGTACTACAACCCAACCAAGAAACTTATTGAAAAAATACGCATTTATAGATACAAAGTAGTTTTAAATAATTGAATTATTTAATAAAGAACTAAACAAATGAACTACCAAGAATGCAGAATTAAAACCCCTAGAACCTTAAAGTCATTGTATCAAAACTTTACTAACGACATTTGTAAGAAAAAAGGGTAAAACCCCAAAACTAAACAACACCTTAACAAAGAGTTTGAGTTTGAAAAAGACTGGACTTAGATAAAAGAGAACGCAAGGCATCCTAGAAGAACTAGCTCACCCTTAAATTCAAAAAGATTAGTGATCTTCTAAATGAGGTCTGACAATAGCCACCAAAAGATGCCCTTTACTCAACAAAAATAAGAGAAAGTGCAACATCACTACACAACTAGACTTTACTGGTAGGATCAACGACTATCCCAATAAGTGAAACACATGTAAGTAACCACAACATTATAAAACATGCATATAGAAAACATATACAATATCATCATCATTCATATCAACGAAATATACAATTAAATAATTTTAAAAAAATAATTAGACTTTCAACAACAATCTTCATTATATATGAACATAATCATCGCAAGTAGAAACACAAAACAATTCAATAGACCTGTCACAGAACATAATTCAATGGTCCTCTCATGGGACCCTAACCCAAGTAGTTACCCAGCTGGAACTTCGCAATCTGATCCCATAATTATGCCAGAATGTGGCAAACAAACTAATAATTATGCTGGAACATGGCAATCTGATCAACTATTTATGCAGGAATGTGGAAAATGATCCCATAATTATAACAAAATATGGTAATCCAATCTAAGTTGACTTGGAGGAACGTGACAATCCGATCTCATTCACACACCACAATCACAAACACAAGTACATCATCAAGATCATACAATAAGAGGTTATTCGTGACATATAATTATTTAATTATTCTCATTTACTATTAGGGTGATCAATAATGCAACATTCGTATACATACTTGCATTATAACGAAGTAATTACAAACATATATCACACCAACATGAAATCAGAACCATCACTTACCTCAGTCTAGCTTTAATCCCCTAAGGCACTTGAATATTTTTTTTCAAAATTCTTTCTACTTTTTCGAGATCTACAATAATTAATATTGTCAAGGATAGAAAATTAAAGGTCTAATTAGTTCGGAGTATATAAACCCAAAATCCTTTGACCCAACGTAAGATCCTAATACCCAATTTAGGATTTTCTTCACCATAACTCTCATATCAAAATCTTTCCCCGTCTATAATAACCAAAGAAAATAGATTCTACAGATCAAAAAACCAATTAGGGGTGTTAATATCTTGCCTTAAGCATCAAGAATGGTGAAAAAGGGTCAAGAAGTCCCTTGGGGTCGTCACCTTAGCTCTAATATGAAAAAGTGTCAACTAAGTTCGTATAGGTGTTTATTAATGACTTTAAGTCATATATAGCCTGCCACGACAGACCCATCTCGCTACAATGGCCCACTCGGACACCCAACATCTCGCCCAAACAGCCTTAACGAAGACAAAATGTACCCATTCACGCGAAAATCATTTCCAGAGTTCTACTCACCAAAATTCGATTATGAAATGTCAAATGAGTTTCTTATCATCTTATCTATCCACTTTTGTAATCAAATTCAAAATGAGATATCTAATTAATTTCTAGATTTTCTTACACCTTAATAACTCTGATTTCGTCAAAGTCTGGACTAGGGTAGAAATTCCATGTTACTAGCAAAAAAATTTCTTGCCCCAATTCTTTTTTCAATGACTTTTCCCTAACGACAGAATTAGGCCGTTACAATAGAACTTATAAAATTATATTTAACCTATATGTTATTAAAATTAAAACACTATATTATCTTATATACAAGATTATGTCAAAACGAACATTAATAATGTAATGGAAAATGATAATTATATCATCTTATCATTTATTCTTCAATAAATCATATTTACTTTGATAATATAATTTATCCTATTGATACAAGGAAGTGTTACTATTTTTTTATTTTCGGGGAATCAAATGGACATCAACTTGGGGTATTAATTTTGCTAAAAAATAAATACTCATTTGTGAAGGGATAAATAAATTTTAAAAGGTTGAAAAAACTGAACAAGTTTCTAATTCTAATTTGCATAGAGTTCATCCCTACCTTTTTCTTTACACATCATTTAAATGTCACCCATTTTAATGTATCATAAATAATAATTTGAATGGGATTCAAGGGAGAATACATCGTATTGGACAACAATTGAACTTATTATATATGTGGTTGAATGGAGAAAAATATTACTCAAAACTATTGTATACGATTGGTTTTTTTAAAAAAAAATCAGCATACTAGAGTGATGGAGTTTAATTTGAAACTACATATCTATTACATTTGCAGTATCGAGGAACACATTTATTACTTCAAAAAAGTATTTACAACGTGCAGATAAATTGAGAATCTATACATACTTCATATAGAATACGAACCATTTATTTGTTCAGTAGTTATCTATGTTTTTGTGCAGTAGAAGAAGAAGAATTTATGATTTTTTGATGTTTGAAAATAAGAGAAAATACATCAATTTATAGACAAAAAGGGTAGTGTGAACAAATTTTTGTAGTGTCTTATTGGAAAGGTCACAATCTTATGAAAAGTTACAACTCTATAGAAAGTCAAAACCTTTCCTAAAGGTCGCAATTCCTCTTAAAACTCAGATCATTTCATAAAAGTCACAACTCTTCGTAAAAGTCATCATTTTTAATAGAAGTCGCACCTCATAATAAAAGTAACTACTTTTCATAAAAAGTAACAACTTTTCTTGAAAGCGGAAGCGTAGTTTTGGAATAAATGAATTAAAAGGGAATCTTGGTGATGTACCATGATTTCACGGTACTTTCAATGAATTTTACTTAAGAGTTGTGTGTGTCTAGATCCTATTGGTAGCATTTTTAACGAGTTTTATGTTTTGTTTTGCAACAAAGATGTCCAGGATAAAAACGCATAAGGCAACTGAAAATAATGCAGAATCTGACCTACGAAAGCCATCAACGGCCCGTCGTCTCATCGCGGACCATTGATGGTGATTGTCGATGTGCAGTTAAGGCTAAGGGATAAGATCAGAGAAATCTTACCATGTGTGGAACTAGGAGCATAAATAATGGTCCGTTGATTGATAAACAGATCATAATAGTGAACCATTGATTGATTGTGGGACCGTATTGGTGAACCATCGATTGGTTCAGAGAAGATTCCATTACTCTACTTTTTAAGGCTCTAAAGTCTGAACGATGGAGGAGAACCGATGGATCGATGGACCGTACTTCTTGTCCGTTCTTTGATTCAGAGAAGGTGCTATTCGGTGAAGAAAAAAAGTTCTAAATGTCGACGGAAAGAGAAAGTCAACGTACCGTCGATTGATCGACGGTCTATTAGTAAGGTCGTCGATTTATGTCGCGTTTCTGGACAAAACATTACTTATTTCATTTTATTTTTCTTTAGGACTATGTTTTTTTATAAATAGCGGATTAAAACCTCGATTTTGGGGTTGGCTACTCTTATTATTGTGCTATTTTTGTTTTTGAGGTTGGCTTTTTTCAGACTTAAGCAATTAATCAATTTTTGAATTTGGTTTGAATGGTTTTCATGAAATTTCAAATTGAATTTTTGGATTTCTTCTTCTTATTGAGTAAGTTCCTGATTTCTTTATTCAATATTATGAATTGTGATCTTGCTTGAATGGGTCATAAATAAAAAACTAGGGTTGTGGAAACCATGGATAATTAATAAAATAATTCTAGAAACTAAGTAATTCTAAAATAGTATTTTTGCATGTATTAATAATTCTTTAGTTTACAAGCCTTTTTAACGAGTGCACGCGTTAGAGCTCGCCTTGTTGCTACTTGGTGGATCAAGAAGGTAGGAATAGGAAAAAAATTATCAACACAGGTTTAGTGGATACTACATAATAGGCTAGTGTCGAATGGTGCAAAGTAATAACTACGTTGTACATCGATTATGATGTCTAATATGAGATAAGGTTAAGGGTAAGTAGCTTATACACACGTAGACAGACCAAGGAACAGGGTGAAATTCTCTAGAGGCAAGACCAACAATTTATAGATACATAACTTACCACTTTACATGTAAAAAACTAGGAAAGAATTGCTATTACTAGGAATACGACGTTCTGAACCTGCGGGGAACAGATATACCCTAGTTATTCTCACAACTTGTCAAAATCTTAACATTTACTTTCCTCTACTTGTTCACTTAGATTGTTTAAGAAACTTGTGTCATAAAAACCCTCCCTTTAATTACTTGTTTTCAGAAACACATTGGCTAAATAAAAGCAATTGTGAATTAAATTTAAGTCTAGACAATTTTCCTCGTGGGATCGACCCCAACCTACTAGTTCGGTTCTCTACTTGATAAGGACCACTTATGCTTCTTTAGGGAGGTATAATTTGAGCGTATCAATTTTTGGCGCCGCTTCCAGGGAATATGTATTTTAGATTATCTTTATTTACATTATTGAAATTTAGTCAATGATTTCCTGATTTTACTTTTTTGGTTTGTTTTGTTTCTTTCATGTCTTGCTCTAGTGTATGGCAAGTAAACAGAACCGAGGCGAACCACTAACTCCATACGATCCGGAAATAAATGGAACCTCAAGATGAATGGAGAATAAAGGAGTTCCAGCTAACCTTAACAGAGGGAACTTTGATAGGGAGTAGGTCATCATCCTCAATTACCAGTTGAGGCGCATAATCAGGCATGAACTGAGAACCAACTGGCAGAGGTGAGAATGCAACCTTCACTAGCCCCACCACTTCAGGATTACTGTAGGGGCAATATGATTCTGATGGACCACTTATCCTACCTCTTTACTTGGGAACACATTCACGGTGACGAGTAGCTTCATGCAGATTCTCACCGCGAGGGATTTATTCTCGAGACTACCATTACAGGACACACATTTTCATATATCTAAACTAAGGTAGTGTGCAAAAGTTGAATGGGTAGGCCGAACTTTGATTGTGTTTCCTTTATTACTGAAAGAAGATATCGCTACGTGGTTGAATGGGCTTCCCTACAAATATATTCATTCTATGGATCAGTTTAGATATGTGTTGTTGCCATGGTACTATCCAGTGTCAAAATAGCTTAACCCCAATGATTAGGTGAATAACTTTGTGGCACTACTGGAAGAGTCGCTGAATAGCTCTTCGGACGGATTTATTACCTTCGTGAGAGGGGTCTTAAACCACTATATTTATGTTGAGTCACTAAAGGAGTACTTCTATAGAGGGCAAGATAACAACAAAAAACAAATGCTTGATACTATTGCAGGTGGCTCCTACGGGGAATGTACTTATGTTGATATTGCAAAGAAGTTGTTGAAGATATCCCGCAATAACAAGGATTGGAGCACTACAAAATGTAGTCATTGGGAAAAACACCTTTGCGATAGAAGCTACAAACAACCCAACAACAGATGAGATGCGTGCAGAGTTTTCATAGATGAGAACTGATCTAGGTTGGTCTTGAAACGTGTGAAAGTAGGTGAAGAGATAGTAAATGAGGTGAACTATTTTACGAAACCACCACCTCCGGTAGATGAGCACTATTATGACGACGTTGCCTATGCAGTTAATGATCAGACTGAGGTTTCCGTACCAAACGCTTAAAGCTCCAATCAGGAAAATTAGGGCCATGGTCAAAAACAAAGGTCGTAACTATGGTAAATACAACCGAGAGGGTCAATATGTCCGATATTGGAACTAAAACCACAATAACAACTTCAACAATAATAACTATGGTAACATGAATGATCGGAGTGGGCCCTATGTCCCACTTCAAATTCGAGAAGCTGCTCCTAGGGATGATGGAGGAAGTATGGAGCGAGTTGAAGATATGTTGCAGAAGATGAGGATGAGGTTTGATTCTAGTAAAGATTATGTCAAAGTAGATGAGGTGTGACCTAGCTAACATTTGATAAAAGGTTGATGCACATGCGGTTTCAATTAAATACCTTGAGTTACAGATGACTCAATTGTCTACTACTGTGAACCCACACTAACCTGGCACCTTCCTACCAACGCTATCAAAAATCTAAATATGATGGGCATTGCATGGCAGTCACTACTTGTGGAGTTAACCAGACCATAGATCCACCTATACTGTCTATAAAAGAAGGTAATATGAGAAAAGACGAAGAGGTATTAGAAGCTTGTGGAGAGTTGGAGGACTAAATGGCAAAAGAGGCAGCGGTATCTCAAAAAGTAGTCCCTAATCCTAGACCTCCACCACCATTTCCTCAAAGATTAGTGAAGAAGACTAATGATGGTAAATATCGGCGATTTATCACTATGTGTAAACAACTTTCAATCAATGTCCCATTGATAGAACATTTGGAACAAATTCTCTGTTATGCTAAGTTTATGAAGGACATGGCGACACAAAAAATGTATGAGTTTTTAAGATGATGATAGAATGCAACATTGTAGTGCTATTGCTATAAGGTCTCTTGTAAAGAAGAAAGAATATCAAAGCGCCTTCATTGTTCCATGTATATAGGGTTACTACACTTTTCTAAAGAACTATGTGATATTGGAACGAGCATAAATATCATGTCTCAGTCCATTTATGAAAAGTTAGGCTTGGGTAACCCGAATCCTACTACCATGCGATTACTGATGGATGATGGAACTGTGAAAAGGACCATTGAAAGACTCCATGATGTTCTTCTCAAAGTGGAGTCATTCATATTTTTGGTTGATTTTGTGATACTTGACAGTGAGGTTGACTTTGAGGTATTATTCTACAAAGACCATTCCTTGCTACTGGGCTTGCACTAGTCGACATGGAAAAAGAACAGATGAAATTAAGGTTGAACAATGAAAAGCATTTTTCAATATATGTAGGTCCATGAAGAAGAGTGGTGATCTCCAAACAGTATATATTATATCCTACAGGGTTGAGAGTGTATCTGAGGTGCAAATGAAAGAGCGACTAGGAGTAGAGGCACTAGCGGCAGTTATCATGAATTTCGACAGTAATGGTATTAAAGAGTATGGGTCTTTTGTGGATTCACTTGAACGAAATGAATATCGGTCAAAGCTGAAGAAATTGGAATTTGACATGAAGATATCGCGATACTTCTCCCATGAAATCTTCTATCGAGGAGGCCCCATATTAGAGATTGAGTCTCTACCATCTCATCTGAGATATGTGTTATTTTGTAGAGGTGACACTTTGTCGGTGATAATGCAACAAATTTGAATGGACAATAGGTAGAGTAATTAGTGACGGTATTGAAGAGGTTCAAACGATCAATTTGTTGGACTATTGAGGACATTGTTGGGATCCCTCAAAGTATTTGTACCCACAATATACAACTCCGCGATCAAAACCAAGTATTGAGCACCAAAGAAGGTTGAATCCACCTATGAAAGAGGTAGTGAAAAAGGAGATTATCAAGTGTATGGATATTGGGGTCATCTATCCTATTTCGGACACTAGTTCTGGGTATGTCCTGTTTAGTGTGTGCCTATAAAGGGTAGGATGAGAGTGGTACCTAATGAGAGAAACGAGCTAGTTCCAATGTGGCTAGTTGCATTGACTACCGGAAGTTCAATGCGTGGACAAAATAGAGCAATTTCCCCATGCCCTTTATGGATCAGATGCTAGATACACTCGCATGCAAAGGTTGGTATTCCTTTCTTGATGGATATTTGGGATACAATCATATCTCTATCATTCGAGAAGACCAAAAAGACCACCTTCACTTTCCCCTATGGGACTTTTGCATTCAAAAGGATGTCGTTTGGGTTATGTAAAGCATCGATGACCTTTCATCATTGTATGATATAGATATTCTTATATATGGTGGAGGACACTATAAAGGTGTTCATGGATGGTTTTTCTGTAGTGGGAGACTCCTTTAATCGGTGTTGGAGTAATTTGGCTTAGGTACTCAAAAGATGTGAGGATTGCAATTTGGTGCTAAATTGGGAGAAGTGTCACTTTATGGTAAAAGAAGGCATTGTTTTGGGCCATTGCATCTCTGAAAAGGGGATAGAGGTTGATCCAGCTAAAGTGGAGGTAATAGAGAAGCTTCCTCCAACCATCTTTTTCAAGGGTGTGAGAAGTTTTCTTGGGCATGCAGGTTATTATAGGAGGTTTATTAAAGATTTTTTAAAAATTGCACAGCATTTGTGCAAACTGCTCGAGAAGGAATGTATGTTCTATTTCGATGAATCCTATTTGAAGGCATTTGGAGAGTTGAAAGAGAAGTTGGTGCCTGCACCCATTATTATTTCATCAGATTGGAGTGATTTATTTGAGGTGATGTTTGATGCATGTGGGGTAGAACATGGTGTGGTATTGGGACTGAGAAGGGATAAAACCCTTCACCCATGTACAATGCAGGTAAATCCTTGAATGAAGCCCAAAAGAACTATACAGTAATGGAACAGAACTTTTTACCGTAGCGTTTGCATTAGAGAAATTTAGCTCCTATTTTCTTGGCACGAGCGTCATAGCGCATACCGACCATTCTACTTTGAGGTACTTGAAGACGAAGAAGGATGCTAAACCAGGGTTGATCATATGGGTTTGTTGCTGAAAAAGTTTGATTTTAAGGTAAAAGATAGAAAGGAGACTGAGAATAAAGTCGTCGACCACTTGTCTATATTGGAGGATGAAGCTATGTGTTAATTGGGAGAAAAGGTTGAGATTGATGGTGCATTCCCAGATAAACATGCATTGGCTGCATCTCAGGATTTTATCCCATGGTTTGATGACTTTTTTAATTATCTGGAAAGTGATATAGTTCTGTTAGACTTGATTTTCCACCAGAGGAAAAATATCTGGAATGATGTGAAAAAGTTCTTTTGGTATGGGCCTTACTTATACTAGAGTTGCGCGAATGGGATGATTCGTCATTGTGTACCTGAGGTCCAGATGTTGAGTGTTTTGGAGGTATGTCACTCCTTGCATGTGGGTGGGCACTATAGTGGTATCCGGACTGCACATATGATTTTGCACTGTATGTATTATTTGCCAACTATCCACCATGATGCCCACGATTTCATCAAATCATGTGATCGGTGCCAACGAGATGGAGGAATTTCAAAGAGGCGACAACTCCCTTTGAATCCTAATCTTGAGATTGAGCTATTTTATGTATGAGGTATTGAGTTTATGGTCCCGTTTGTGAGTTACCATGGGATGAAGTTTATTATTGTAGCGGTTGACATTGTATCGAAATGGGTGGAAGAAACTGTGTTTCCAAACAATAAAGTAAAGAGTATCACCGCTTTCTTAAAAAAACATCTTCTCTAGATTTGGCACACCTAAGGCCATTACTAATGATGGTGGCTCTGACTTTTGTAATAAACTGTTCAAAGGGATATTGAAGAAATATGGTGTTCGTCAAAATGTGGCTACTCCCTACCATCGACAGACTAGCGGGCTAGTTGAGGTGTCCAGTCGTGAAATCAAGCAAATTATGGAAAAAACGCTGAAATCTAATAGAACAGATTGGTCAAGGAGGCTTGATGATGCACTTTGAGCCTATCCAACTATATACAAGACTTCCATAGGTATGTCTCCTTACAAACTTTTATATGAGAAGGCTTGTCATCTGTCAGTCGAGCTAGATAACAAAGTGATATGGGCAATGAAGAAACTGAAGTTCGATTGGACTAAAGCGGCAGAACAAAGACTGATTAGATAGAATGAGTTTGATGAGTTCCACCCAAAAGACTATGAATGTTCAGCTATCTACAAAGACGAGATGAAGAAGTATCACGACCAGAGGATTGAAAAGCGAGAATTTGCAGCTGTTGATTCGATGTTTCTATTCAACTCTAGGATACACTTGTTTTAGGGAAAACACATGTCCTAGCGTACAAGGCCTTTCTTAATCAATAATGTGTTCCTTGATGAAGTGGTTGAGTTGGACAATAAGGAACACGCAAAATTCAAAGTTTACACGCAAAGAATAAAGATCTATATGGGGCGTGCGGAGAGTGTGCATTAAGTGGTTGAGGCCTATCTTCTTGATGAATTCGAGTAATCAAGAGGTATACCTCATGCAGCAATGTTAAATCAAGCGCCTTAGGAGGAAACCTGAGGTATATTCTCTAGCCAATGATAGGTTTTTGTAGAAATAGTCGTAGGTTTTGTTTTGTTTTTTTTATTATTTCATTTTTGTTTGTGTGTTAGTGTTGGATAGGTATTAGTATAGGGTCCCTGTCACTAAAGTGTCCAGAAAAACACAAAAATAATGGCTTAATGTGTGTTACATGTGCAAGGAGCAAAAGGAAAAATATGCAGAAAATGGTCTGGTTTAGAGGTCTACGAACACCATCGACAGACCGTGTATGGTATCTGTGGATCCCAGGTATGTTCCCAATTTATTCTAAGTCTCAAAGTGATTGACGGTCTCAATCGATGGACCATTGATGGACCTACGAATCGTCGATGGGCTTTGTAGGTCCAAATATGCCAGTGATCTGACCGACCCAGCCGGAAATATTTAAAGACATAACCGATCAAATTAATTCTCTCTTCCATTTCTTCTAAAATTCCCTTCCATAACCGTTTATTTTCTTTATTTCCTTCCTATTTAGTTCATAATAAACCTCTTGAAGCCTCAAATCACTTTCAAATAAAAATTCTTACTTCCCAAACTTTCCATCTTTTCAAAATTCTCTGTTCTTACATTCTTCTTCGGCCGGTGATCGAGTTTGATCTTGTAGGCTACTGCTTGAAAGTTCATCTTACAACCAAACCACCCCGCACTAAAGGTATTTCGATTTTCCTTAACTTTGAAGTTTTGTTCATACTTGTTTACCAAAATCCGAAAGTGGGTACTGACCTTACGACTAAATTAACTAAAACTGCATGCTTAAAATTGTGTAGTTATGTCCCTCTGAATGAAAAAATGTGGTTGTGTAGCCAATTAGGTTTATCTAAAAAGTGTGTGTCTCTGTGTGTTGAAAATTTACGATTTAGGGTTCCTTATTGTGAATGAATTGGGTTGATAATTATATGAAATCGGAACCCTAGGAATGACAAACTTGTCTTCAGTATGTTAAGAATGCATGCCTAAAACTTGATTATGTAAAAAAGAGTCACTAAAGGAACTAAAAATTAGAACTTTTATATTGGCCTGAATCTATCTCAGGCCCAATAGTACGAGACCCCATCTACAGTTCATAGATTAGTCGACGGATCGTCCATTGAAATACCCATAAAATTCCTAAGTACAAAACTACGGAAGTGTATTATTGTCTATCAACTGATCGACAGACCGTTCTGCACGTCCGTCATTTAATTTAGAGGACCTAACCTCACTAAATTCTAAAATAAATTTAATTGTCATATAAAGGAAGTGGACTACGGTCCATTGATTGATCAACGGACCATTCTGCACATCTGTCATTTCCATAAGAGAACTTTGTTTTCCATCCTCTCTAAAATAATTATAAGTGTAAGACGATGGACATTATCAATGAACCGTCGATAGTGCTAATCAATCTGACTCTGCAACAACAGTCTGTTTTTTTAATTCTCATGTTTTTAGCGCCTCATTATTTTTCTAGTGTGTAATTATGCTCAGTTAAGACCAACAACTACTCTAAAGGTACCGATAGCTCAAGGAAGGACATTGTGTATGGAAACAGGGGTAAATCAAAGTTGATTTCCCCGTCTTATAAGATGATAGTAGATTCCGATAATGACCAAGACGAACTTATGTCCCACCGGTCCCACAATACCTACTGTAGCAACTAGGGTCACTAGGGGTACCCCCTGAGTTCCGGCATAGTCACTGCCTCCCAGTCTGATGCGGAATGCATACGGAAGGGTTCACCGTCCGTGGCTGCCTTTAGTTCTTATGGAGGCTCAGCATCCGTGTCAAAGTCTTTCTCGCTTCAGGGTCACCCCAATCCTCCGGGTCAAAACCAACAAGTGCTTTCAGTTCCTCCTCTCAGGGAGCTAATAAGTCGGGGGTCCAAGTTCACCAAGCCTCGCAAAATTAGTCTACAAGTTTAGAGTCTATAGCCTCACCCCGAGCAGATGAACCCGCATCGAATACTGATGAACCAAATCATGGTGAGTCGAGGGTCAATACCAGGTGTAAAGGGATGAGAAGATGATTAATGATAAGGGGTGATGACCCATTTGGTTACGGTGGAACATCGGGTCCTCACACGAAGTTTACACACTGCCTCAGAAGTGCACAAAATATTCAATCTGCACAAATTTGAGTGGATGGCTCGAGATTTAGGCACCTACAATGAGTAGATCGTCCTGTAGTTCTATGTATCTTATGTAGGGACTCTCTGAGTCTCCATAGATAGGTGGACAAGACCTGTTAAAGAAGACCCTCTCACCTATATATTAGTCTGGGACTGCCGGGTTGACCTATTTGAGGCTACCATCCACCGGCTGTTATAGGCCTCACAATCGGCCCATAGAGAACTTCCAATACTATAGATTTTGACTACAAATGGTAGGTTGTACAGAGTGGTGAGTTTGGTCGGAGTATTGTGTATCGTGAGGCGATAAAGAAATGGTTTGATCAATATCTTGCGACCTGTGGGGAGAGGGCATATTGGTTAATAGATCCCCGAGTGTTGATCAAGAAGGCGACACATACTTTTATAGCCAAGTTCTTCTCGATGCAGGTTTTACATAGGTTATCGCCTACACAAGTTGATAATGTAGTCACATGGGATAGCGCGGTGCTAGTAGCAGCTTTGGTAGCGGGACTTGAGATAGACTTGTCTCGGTTGATCATAACAGTGATTCATGAAAGGTCCTTCAAGATCTTTACTACTTACCTCTTTGTGTGTTTTATCTTCCAACTGTACAGGGACGCCAGAGTACTGATTTGGCATTGTGATACACTTCGTATCCCAGTAGGTAAAGGATATATAGGCCTTATCAGGAATGAGGCCAATGTAAGCACCGCGCAGATGGCCCTAGATTGAGGTTCTGCCACTGATCGAGAACTTGGCGGACATTGTGGAGCGATCCCAAGGGGCTTATCCTCTTGCACCAGAGCATGCTAATCCCACTCTAGCTCCTTATTCTCATGCATCCATCAAGGCCCCTAGTTCACCCCGATCCACGCCCCTATCTGCATCACTTGTCCCTCTTGGTCAGATCCAGAAGTTAGAGGCCCAGATGGCCACCCTGCTCAACCATATTTAGTCTTCGATGCAGAATTCTATTGTTGAGACTGAGGACCGCATCGAGAAGCGCCAAGAAGATCGAGAAGAATATTCAGGCATTTCACAAATGCCTCAATGCCTTTGAGCTATGAGTTCAAGCACAACCATCCCCTACTGTAGACCTCACTACTATCCACACCAAGTTGTCCAGCCTGCAAGCCGACATCGACACTATTTTTCAGATTGGGGGGACAAAGCCAAAGAGTGCTCCTACTAAGCTATCAGAGGACTTGGCTCTCGATTCTTTGTTCGATGTCCATGCTGAGCCACCGATTGATCACCCTGTGCATCCCAAGAGGCACCACTCTAGCCATACCACTGAGGATTGTGATAAAGCTAATACGAAGAAGAGAGAGAGGACAGACCTGGAGCGGGCTATGAAGGCTTCCTTTGTAGATGAGGATCTACATCAGAGGAAAACACTGGAGATGGTTGCTTTGGCATCCAGTTCTGTACCGATGACTTATGATAGGGTCAGTACTGATGGTGCATAGGTTGATGTGGGCACTATTGAGGGTGACCGAAGTGTTGACCTTGTGGGTTCTGAACAACCGGACCCACCTACATATTGATAGTTCTTCGGAGCAATGCGCAAGAGGTTTGCTTCACCTTCCACCTTATTATTCTGATTTTATTTAATTAGGGACAGTTGCAAGTTTTTTTATTGGTGGTGGGGTAAATGGAAAATGAGTGGTAGGGTGAAGTATTATTAAGCCAACTCACAATCTTCTCTTAGGGTTTTGTTGCTTGTGTTATTTTCCCCAAGAGACAATTTAATTTTCTATTGAATCGGCATGTCGTAGTTTGTACAAGTATAAAAGCATGATGGTAGAAAAATGAATCCCCGTCCCTGATAGTGCTTGCATGTATGGGTGAAAATAAGTTGAATGCGTTGGCTCTAAGCATGACATATATAGGCATTGATTACATGACCTTAAACTAACACCTGAACACGAAGAGCTGATAATCTAATAGTGTAATGATTTTATTAGAGAGTGTGAGGAGATTTTAATGTTCAACAACTGGTACCTAACTAGAACTTGCCCAGTTAGTCCTATGAAGGGAATGTGTATTAGAAGTTAGGAAGTGACCATACGTCCTTGTTTGAAATAGCCAATATCTAGCCTAAAAGAAGGTAACCAAATGAAAGAATTATTCAGTTTGATCCAAATATGTTAATCTTGTAATATACCGAAATTTTTTTATGCACCAACTGACCTTCCAAGGGTGTAATGTTTTTGGGTTTTGTCCCTACTTGGAGATGTGAACCTCGACATAAGACAAAAGCCTTAGTTTAGGGTGTCTAATGCAGTAAGTGACCTCGTCTTAGCCTTGACCCTACTTCAGGTATTGTATACCTCGACTCATGGGCCAACCATGAGTTGAGGGCGGCTATTATGAGTGAGGACCAAAAAATGGGTATGAAAAGATTTGGATGTTGAAAAGAAAACTTATGTGAGAAAAAGATGTAATTTTTTGAAACTATCAAATTATTGATAAAGAAAATAAAAAGAAAGAAGAGAGTTTTAAGAGAAACAGATGCAAAATAAGAGAAAGTCACATCCAAAACAAGAGCAACGAAAAGAAGAAAAGAGAAGAAAAATATGGTGTAAACAGGCAATGAGTAGAGGTAGGAAGCTTAGCGGTAATGTAAATTAGGGTAAATGTCACTAATAATGTATCCAAATATACCACACCTGACGCTGAGCCTACGTTACAAGCCAAGAAAGTCCTACCGTGATCCTAGAGTCTAGTATTATGACCTACGTTGTGAAAAGAAGGGAAAGTATATGGCGAAGAATACTAACTGTGTTTGAATTTGTTATTAAGCGTGAGTGTTGAACAAAGATCCTTGTAATCAAATTCGTAATCACTGTGTGAAAAATTATGATTTCTTTTGAAGTGAGGGCACTAGTTGCGGTATCGGAAAGTTGGTACCTTGGTGAGAGGAAAAATGGTACAGGTTCCTGTGCATGGTGAGCTTGTGACATGATTTGATCCGCATGAGTTAGCTTGTCAAACCTAAGAGAGTGAGCCTGCACTAAAACAAAGAAAGAGTTGGGGTTGATATCCATTTGATTGCTAGATCTTAAAAGTGTATACTTTTGTAAAAATGTCGTTTTGAGTCATAGTGTGTCTTTTGAGGACAAACAACGAATTTAAGTTGAGGGTGTTGATGTACCATGATTTCACTTTATTTTCAATGCATTTTACTTAAGAGTTGCGTGTTTCTAGAGACTTTTTGTAGTAGTTTTAATGAGTTTCATGTTTTGTATTGCATGAAAGATGTCCACTTTGAAAATGCATAAGGAAGCTGAAAGTAATGCAGAATATGACCTATGAAGGCCACGACGGCCCGTCATTCGATTGATAGATTATAGGTGGTGACTATCTATGCAAGTCCAGGATAAGGGAGAAAAATAAGAAAATCTAACCAAATATGCAAGTAAAAGCATAAGACACGGTACATCAATTGATCGGCACAGCGTACTGGTGAATGGTCGATTGGTTCAGAGAAGGGTCCAGTACCTCACTTTCAAGATTCTAAGAGTGGAACGGCAGAGGTGCACCGAGCTAACTCAACTCGATCATTTCCAATGACTTGAATTACCTCAAAGATGTTCTTGATCTCGTCGAAACAATTTTGAGGAACCTCATTACTCTGTGCTCCTAATAACTCAGGCATATTCATTCTAACAAAGTCACGGATCCCTGCTGCTACTTATACACAATTTTAATTCAAATGAGCATGAACGCGATTGTTTTGGATAGTCATACTCTTATCCAACATCTATACGGAATTCCTAAACTCAGTATTGGAGACTTCTTGATCTTGAACTGGAGGAGTTGCGTTTGCAATCCTAGAATTTGCATTCCTAGCATTAGCTCTACGAGGAGGAACGATCTGAAATGTAGAACGTCAAGTTAGAATGCAATAAGATCATACCTTACAAATGAAAAGAGTAACAAAGAAAGTGAAGTTTTTTTCCTAGAACACTTCATAGTCTCCATCTAACTAGATGTGGTGAATTTCACACCGATGAAAAGGAATTTCCTTAGTGCGACTTTTCAGACATCCTAAGACACTTAAACCTAGTGCTCAGATACTACGTTTTAACACACCCATTTCTATTCTTGAGACGCAGACGTGGAACCTAGGACCACAAGTAATCCCAAGCTAACCATGTTGGCATGATTATGAGCATACTAAAGATAACAAACTGATGTGGAAGCTAAATCCTAATTTATAATGGAAAGATGGGGAATACCTATATGCTAAAACTTACATAACATGAAGATAATGAGTTAAATACAATGAAGTTACTAACTCAATACTAAGCTAAATCTAACTATGTCTGAAATAAGCCTCTAAACTAGACAAGAAATACAATGACAAGCCCAAAATAAATCTAAAAAAATGAATGAAATGACTAAAAGTCTAAAACGAAACTCAAGACTTTTGTCCTCGGAGAATGAGGACTCCCCACTGAATCTGTTGAACTGGATATTGGGAAATTGATCTATGCGTGATTTGGATGCTGAGTACCTAAACCTACATCACTCGAAGATGTAGCACACGTATGCGTCAGTACTAGAAAGGTACTGAGCTTGTAAGATAGAATAAAGCTGAAATAATACATAACTCAACAAGCACAAAAGTAAGTATAATAATCTTAATAAGATATGCAGATTTCTTAGCTAACTTGATACCAGGACCAATTTATAATATGCTAAAACAGAATAATGGATATACTGATAAATGGTCAATACAGAGAGTCTGAGTGAACTGTGGTAGCTACTAATAACCGATAATAAAACCACATGAGCTTAATGTGGAGGCCGATGTATACGCCTCATCTAGAGGACCCAATGTACCCTACAAAAGGTTAATCATGTTAAGAAAATCAAGAACTGACTGAAAACTTGGGACCGAATGGGTGAAAGGAACCCACTAGTGAAATATAACATACCTGGTGATGAATTTCACGGAGAAACACTTTGATTTTGTGAGTGGATCTATTGGAAACTTGTCGTGTTCTTGTACTAGGGTTCTTGAGCTTTTTCTCCTTTCTTGCCTCTAATTTTCTAACTTTTGATTTATGATTTTCACTTAGCTAAGTTCTTGTCATATTTCTAGGCTTCAAAAGACTAAAATCTAATGATTTAGGGTCAAAACGAAGTATCTTAAGGTTTAAACGAAGTGGTATAACACCAAATGACCCATGGGTAAGTTGTTGTCCGACCAACTAACGACAAGGACTGACGGTCCGTCGTTCCATCAACGGTCCATCATTTTGTCCGTAGGTTGAGCTTTTTCGACAAGCCTTTACTAAAATGGGAATAACGTTTTACTCGGAGGTCTAAGTTTAGCAAGGTCAGTGGCAATGGAAATACTATTCAATTATCAATATGTGGGTGGGTAATGGGATACTTAACTCACTTTGTGCTTAGAGTTATTACCAATTGATGTTGACCCAACTGTATTTCCCCCTTAACTGTCTACTAATTCTCATCTATGGTTCGTAGGTCCACCTACGGACCGTGATTTTCATCTGTTGCTCTTGTTAGAGAGTAGGTGAAGGTGGTCTGGATCGACGGTCACGGATTACGGACCATCGTCTGAACGATGGACAGTAAGTCGGTTCGTCCATCAAGACATAGACAATTTCCCCCTGTTGAGTTTTTTTGGAGTCTCTGGTCCCATGTACTTTTATATAGGATGCACCGTTGGTGAGGCTATGGTCCGGCGATTGTCACTTCAGTTGCACCCGCAGATTTTTCTGAAAACTTATTTTTGGTCTGTTTTGGCTACAGGTTGTTAAAAAATATTTGTTCCAAATAAGATTGTATAGTTATTAATCAGTTTATCAAATCATTTTTAGAACCCTAGCTTTCTATTTCTTAAGTTCTTAATTTTCACATACTAGGATAGACATTTTAGTTACTTCAGATATACATGTCTCAGTTATAAATGCATAATTATCTGATTCAATGTTGCATTCTTAGTTTGCATGCTCAGTTTTTCACTATCCAGTATTTACAAAAATTCAAACACAATCAGTTAACTACATAAATCAATTGGATTAGCGTAATATTTTGTTTGACTAGGGTTCAGCGTACCCAATTTTTCACAAAACTACTAGCCAACTAGGTTGTAAGTCCTCTATGTGGGCGTCAGTTCAGTGATCATGTCCACATGCCTTTATACCTCTGGCAGGGTATATTGGGTCCTCTCAATGGGGCGTATACATCAGACTCCAGATTTAGCTCATGTGGTTTTATTATCAGTTATTAGTATCTCCCACAATTCATTCATATTCTCTACCATTGACCATTTATAAGTATATTCAGCATTAGGTTTCAGCGTGTTATAAATTTGTCATTGCATTCAGTTAGCTCAAAATTCTCTATATCATGTTCAAATTATTATATTTGCTTTTGTGCTTGTTCAGTTATGTTTTAATTCACCTATAGCTATCCTACATACTTAGTACCTTTCATGTATTGACCCATACGTGCACTACATCTTCTCGTGATGAAGGTTTATGTTCTCAGCGTCCAGAACATGCTAGGATTGATTTATTATCTCCTGTTTAGTAGATCAAATTGTAGTCCTCATTCTTTGAGGACAACAATCATGAGTTTCATTTCAGTCTTTTAGTCATTTTGTTTCAGTTTTTGATAGACTAAGTTGGGGCTTGTCCTATATTTCTAGTCGAGTTTAGAGTCTATTTTCATATATAGTTAGTTTCATCTTAGTATTGAGTTAATATTTTCTATGTATTAAACTTATCAGTTTTATAATATGCGTATTCCCTATCTTTTAAGATTAAATTATGATTTAGCTTCCGCATTAGTTTATATTCTTTAGTATGCTCATAATCATGACAGCCGGGTCATCTTGGAATCACTTGTGGTCCTAGTTCTCGTGTTCGCATCTCGAGGGTAGCTCGGGGCATGACAAGTAAGGAAGATTTACCTCTTTTGGAATGGTTGACATTTAACACTGATGGGGCATCAAGAGGTAATCCTGGCACTATAATCACTGAATATTGTATTAGGGATTCTTCTTGTGGTCTGGTGGGAGCAAGGGGTCTTAGAATCCAAGAAACCACAAACGTAGTTGTTGTAGCTAAGGATTTGAATGAAGGACTTAAATATTGTTTGGCAAATGCTTTTCACTGGTTAAAATTGAATTCGATGTTGTATCATTGATTTATAGTTGCAATGGAGATCGGATTGTTCCTTGGAAGTTACTTTGGAAGTAAATTCATGCATGGCAACAAGAGTACTACACACCTTAAGGACGGGAAATATTCTTCTTGGTTAATTCACTAATTTAACTTCTAATTTTGAAGGTACTTTTGAATGTGAACACTTACAAGATATACAGGATGCAAGTAGAAGAATCATCAATACAGATAAATATGGCATTCCTCATCTTAGGATAGGACAATCTATACCATTGAAGGTACAGTGGTTGTTCATTAATGATTCTAGTAGTTTGTTATGTACTCATCACCTTGATTGAATTAGATTCTACTGGTTATATATTATGCTCCTAGTGAGAGCTTTGAAATTTCTTTTATGATTTTAAAAAACCACGACCAGTGAATTTGTATTTTCTTTAATGCTAGATAGTTTATTGACCAGTTCACCTGTGAGTTTAGTTGGACATTTTGACTCCCAATTGTGCTGATCTCATATGAGTATGGTGTTGGTGCAATACAAGTTTAGGGTCAGATTCAATTGCTTTCATTAGTATCTCTTCTCATAGATCCAAATCTATATGGTGGAATTAATCCTTTGTGTGGTTTAATCCACCGGATTGGGATTGAAGGGGGAGGGATTACTAATATTATTTAGGTTGTTTGAGCCCCATTTTTATGTTTGTAGAAAAGGGGGAAGATAATTACAAGATAAGAAATTCGTAAAGAGTTTGTTTAATTTACTTAGGTCTAAAAATGAACTATGTATATACACGAGTCATTGGCTCATCAAGGAGAGGATTAGAAATTAGGATTAGAAAAAGCTCTAGTAGAAGAGGTTTAAGCTTAATCTTACCAGAATGAATCCGCTTACCTAAGCTTATCTTCAACGAATTCTTGAACGATGACACAAAGGCGATGAAGAATCTTAGAGCAACCTGATTTTACAAGCATCAAGCCTCATATTTTTATCAAAACATTATTTCTTCTTAGTTCTTCATTATGTGTAAGTTTTTTTTAATCAAGTAATTTGCAGGACCATATCTCGGTTGGGCCTGTTCATTTTGTTGGCTCCTTTTGTGTTAATAATAAAATGGGATCTTTCCCACCTTAAACCCCCAAAAAAAATAAGTTAACATCTCTCAAAATACATCTCTAATTTATATAATGGTTAAGTTTAAAAATAATTTTAATAAAATAAAGATTTATCAAAAGAAATAAAAGACCCTCCATTTAAAAAAATAATTAATTCGATTTCACTAGAAGTGTGTTTTCCCACCTACACCGTGCCTTTATTTATGCCCCGCTAAAAAGAGATAAAAGTATAAAAAAGTGAGAGAGTTTCAATGGAAACGCAGTACGGAAAAAAGAATTTCAGTTTAGTGAAATAAAGCACAATCAATGAAAGGAAGGAAGAGGACATTCTACTTCAGCTTAATACAGAGATCTCATACAAGTGAAAAAGAATAAGAATGAACGGCGAAAGGATATTAGTTCTTACTACAAACTTTTTTATTTAAAAAGAGAATGTGGTGGTGATGTTAGAAATCTACCATTTTTGCTTAACAACTAGCTCAGTCATTTCCGTCAAGAAAACCGACTCTATTTCGACCCATTAGGTTGTTTTGAGTACATGGATTACACTCGATTGTTTATGTTTCGGCGATGTTATCGTCTATGGTTATGTTGAACATATACATATATAGTATGTATGTTTATTGTTCTAAATATAATTATTGTATCGTGTTCCTAGAATTCATGTTTTGATATTTTATAACTTAAAAGTACTACATATAAGCTTAGATATTATATATATTTAAATAGATATGAAATTATTCACTTATCAATTTAAGAAATTCAAAATGAAAGTTCAAAAGTTATCATTTATTATATGTTCAAGTGTACTTTCTTATTCGAATATGTTAACAAAAATATTTAATTTTTTTCCTAAGACATATAACAATTGTTTAATCTATGAAACTTAATTTTTTTTTTATTATGAAATTCTTTTTGTATACATATTCTTATTTTGTTCATTACTTTTCTTCTAATGTTGATTAAAGAACAAATGAATTGTTATTTCCTGAATAATTCATTCATTCGACATTCTTGAGTTCTATGATAATGACAAATAATCAAATTAATGTTGGAATATTTGAACTTATATAAGAACCTATTTTTCATTAGTTATTATGCACTGGATATTGGTAAATAAATTAATTGCATGTTCGATGCAAATACTATGGAAAAATTACCTAGTTATATAATAAATAGTAGTCCCTATAAACTCCAAAGGTTTAACAAAACACTAATTAAATATTGCGGAAGAAAAACCCCTTTAACGTAAAAGTCATTGTATCAAAACTATATTAACGACATGTTTAAGAACAAGGGGTACAACCCTGAAACTAAACTTTCACCTTCAACAAGTAGCCTGACTCCGAAAAGAATTTACTTATATAGGAGAGATGCACGACATCCTAAAAGAACTTGTTCACCCTTGAATCTGGTCTCTCAAAATATTCTCCTTGTTAGGTCTATCAGTACTTGTCTGAAGAGGCCTTGTACTCAACAAAAATTAGAGTAAGCGCAGTATCAGTACAAAACAATCGTGCACTGGTAGGATCTCGCGGGTTTCCCGTTAAGTGTAACATAAGCAAGTCAATACAACATTCCAAACATACACATAACAAAAATATATATTATTAATTATCACATGTTCAAACAATATTGGTTTATAAGAATTCATTGGTCCATACATAAAAGCAACATAAAAACTATTAGCATACGAAAACGTGCTACCGAATTCAATGTTAATACTATAACATGGTTCTTAAAAATTTGGATTCTCTATGTTAAATTTGAACTACATAAGTCGTGGTAATAAATAAATTACACGAATGCATTTCCTTTTGTATTTTACATTGATCTTCCGCGAAACCAAGACATCTTTTATTGACTTTAAAATATTTTGGTTAAAGTTGTTTTTAACTTTTTTTAAAAAAATTCATGTCATTGTATGTGTTTTTATTGGTTTTTCATACCTTTTTTTTGTCTTTGCCTCAACTGTTAACGAAGACCAAATAAGGAAACTATTAAATTTTCTTTTTCATTATACTAATGTGTTAAATATGGATATACCTAATTGAGCAATGTACAAATTGATGTCCTTTTATGTTGTGTTGAAATCACGAAGCTCATGAAATTTTTATTTTTTATATTTATTTATTGAATTGTTCATTTTTAAAATTAATAGTTGTCTGCTTTTTTTTTCTTCCCTTGTAGTATGAAACAAAAAAAAATGATAAGTTGATTATTTGAAAATAATTTATTTTTCATTGAAGTAATGTGTTGCATATAAACTGTTTACATAGCAAATCAAATATATAATTGTCATTGTGATTAAAAGTTTTTGAAGCACTACAATAATATTAAATCATGGAACATTGAGAATAATAGAAAAATAACTATAATGTAGTGTCGTACTAGAACATCAAACACCTTATATCAAAATGGGGCCATTTATGATTTTGGTCCCGTAAGAACTATGACTTATGCAACAATTCGCTCTAGAATATTCTATATAAGACCAAAATGTCATGTTATCTGTATGGCACATAATATTTTGGATATTTATTATTCCTTTGATGGGAGCGTACTTGTTGTGTTGGCTAATGGAACAAACATATTCTATGTATCCATTGTTCCAAGCAATACTTTTTCCTTTTGGATTTTACAAGGAATGATTCTCGAATTTTTGTTATTATTACCACATATTTTATGGAACTACACCCCATGATTGGCAGAAGTGAATCATGCGTTTGATCGTATGACATTACAACTGAGTCTTACAAATTTCCAATGTAAAATTTTCTTTCGCCTTCTCTTTCTTTGTTTTCAGTTATAGATTTATTGCAATCACCACATAACTAGTTTATGTTTAAGTGTTATGACATATTAAAGGACAAATAATAGTATGTGCATTTCTTCTCACAACTTATGATCTTGAACATAGGGTTTGTTAGCCCTTCAAGACCAAACTGAAAATGTCCATACAAGATTGAGTAGGGAAGTAATTTTTGAACGTATGAATCAAATCATGTATCAGTCAACAGAAACAACTATAACTATGTTCTTGGTGATACCAATAGTTGCTTCAGCTGAAATGACATATTGACTCATCATAACAACTTTTTTTTCATCACTACCAAAACTCACTAACACCCAATTCCTTGGGTGTGTTTAATTTTCATGGAAAATACTTTCTTCAAAAGGAAGTGAATTGATTTCTCAGTTTTCAAGAATGAAGACTCTAATTTGTATCGGTTCCACTTTGAAATTTCAAAGAACAAGATATTAGATATCTTTTTTCGAAGGAAAATAATTAATCTATCAATTCTCATATATTTTTCAATCTTGAATTATAGGGTAAAATTTGTATCTGATCCTGAATGAATGGTCAAAATGAGGTACATGATGTTTGTAATCAAATTAGAAGGAGAGCGTAAGTGGTTTATAGGTGCCCACACTGCCTAAACGAGCGTCAGAGGTTGAAATCTGCACCACATATACACCATTTCTCGTTAAGATGCATGTCCTTAGAGTTTTTTTATAATTTATAATAACAAACACATCGGCAGGTACACTTTGACAACCATGTCTTTTGGTCTGATGAGGTGTGAAATAACAATAATGGGAGTCTGCATAAGTAGTATCAAAATTATCGGCACACAGTACACATACATCAATCATCCATCTCTTAATGAAGATTTCTAGTTTTCAAGGAAAAACAAAAAGAGCACATCGTAGAATTGCATTGTCTTTTTCTGCCAATCAACTTCCCCGTAGACATCTATAGCTACACGATAAGGTGAATTTTTTCTAGTATTTTGTAATATTCGCTATTAAAATCTGATAGGCTTTCAACTAAATTTGACATAAATTATCCTACCATAAGAGTCGCGCTCACCTAAAACAGCTTAATATACTGAACAAGTATAAAAGCAATCTGAACTAAACAATCATGTAATGTTAAACATCATTCTCAGATGGATACTACATGTTATTTTAAATTCTTCTGCTGGAAATTTTTCCTAATTACTCATTTAAGTTATTGTCTCCTAAAATATATCTCAATTTTTTATAATGGTAAAGTTTAAAATGAATTTGAGTTTAATTCCATATCCATCGAAACCCTTGGAATGTATTTTCTCAAATTCGAAATATTCCTTTCCTCACTCCGATTTTGGGTACATTCAATTACTAAATAAGAAAGGTAGGTATTAACTACATAAATGCAAAATCACTCCACTAAAATAAGTAATTCAAGTATAAAAGTTCGTATAAATGGATTATTTATTAATAAAAAAAAGATTGACCAAATTAGAAGACTCGATCATTCGTAAGGTATCATCCAATTTTAAGAACAAGAACTACAAATCAATGTTAATTATAAGCTTAAGAGCTATCCTATGTTAGCTCAAAAATAAAAATTAAATCGAATATGAGATGCTCGACAAAAATAGCACCTCATTATTCTTCTTTATCATTCCCTACCTTCAACATAATGGCCAACTTGTACTCCTCCGTGTATTTATCATGAGATGTTTAGAGTCAGGGTGTATAATTTTATACATTAATATTTGTTTTTCTTATTAAATGTTTGTAATTCTTTACAAAGAGCTTTAGTGCCTCAAAGCCATTTGATTTACCCTAAGAATAATCATGTTTGTGAACCTCTAGTTTAACATTCACAAATTTATTATTTATTTCTACTATATTTGTGGAAACCCTTGTGTTGTCCACAAGTATAGAAGACATAATTGATTAATTTTTCAAAAGAAAACTAGACAATCATCAACGCTACTATGTTGAGGGAAAATTAAATCGCTTTGAGGAATTGGAAGATTTCTATAAACATTTTGAAGTATTGAACAAGAAATAAAAAAACCAATACAAGTTTATAAGTTTTTGCACCCCGGATTAAAAATACTTCTAGGTAAACACATGGAGGAGAAAAACCTGGCAATAAAGTTGTGGTAGGGGAAGTTCTAGAAGAAACAAAAATTGCTACTTTGATCAAGCATTAAAGTTGGATTGAATTGTTGCCCCTGAGCTAGAAAAGGTGGAGAGTCCTTGAACTCATAATTCTTATGGAAATGGTGATTGATGTTCTTGATATTTGAGTTTACCATTGAAATGACTTATCAAATTGTCGAAAGTTTTAAGATGATAAATTCTTTTCATCGTTATTAAATCAGTTCTCGTTTTTCTCCAATCATGCATTTATACAAAGATTTCGATCACAAAATTATTTAAGGTTTTTGGAGTTCTTATGAAATTAATTAAGTTTTTTTTTGTTTCATCTATAATATTTATCATATTTAATGAATTGTCTAAATTAGTAACTCAATCGAAGCCTTTTCTAAACTAGTGAACAATGAAAGTGATTGATCAAAGAGAAAACATAGCAATGTACGTAGGTATTAAGTATTTAAATGCAAAACCATTCCACTAAAAAAACTAATTCACGTATAAAAATTTATCTAAAGGGATGAGTGGATAATAAAAATAAAGATTTATCAAATTAGAAGATTCGATCATTTGTAAGGTATCCTCTTATTTCAAGAACACCAACTACAAAATCAATTTAAATTATAAGCTAAAGAACTCTCCTCTTCTGGCTCAAATACAACAATTAAATCAAATTTTAAATGCTCGACCTAAATAGGAAATCCTTATTTGTTCTCTATTTTTTTCTACCTACAACTTAATAGCCAGCTTTTACTCCTCCATGTATTTCTCATGAGGTGTTTATGTGTCAGGGTGTATAATTTTATACATTATTATTTGTTTTTCTCATTAAATATTTGTAATTTTTTGCAATGATCTTTTTTGCCTTAAAGACATTTATTTTCACTATGCATAAACATTTTGCCGATCTTCTACTTTAACTTCAAAAAAATTATCAATTATATCTATGATACTTGTGGAAAACTGTGTTGTCCACAAGTATAGAAGAAATAATTGATAAATTTTTCAAAACAAATCTAGAGTATAGGCAACGTGTTTATGTTGAGGAACTGTCAAATGTCTTTGAGGAATTTGAAGATCTCTAGAAAGATTTAGATGTGTGCAAAGAGAAAGAAAACAAAATAATACTACTTTATACGGTTATGCACCCTGGATAAGAAATACCTCCAAATAAACACATGGAGGAACAAAAGCTGGGAATAAAGTCGTGGAATGGGGAAGTTGTAGAAGAAATAAAAAGTTCTACAGTGATTGAGCATTTCAAGTTTGATTTAATTGTTTTACCTGAGATTAAATATGAGGAGAGTTGTTGAACTCACCATTATCATGGAGTTGGTAATCGGAGTTCTTGAAATTGGAGTAATGCTTGGAAAGTACATAACAGTTGTCAAAAAGTTTAATGTAATCAATTCTTTTCCTTGGTTTTAAGTCACTTGTCGTTAATCTTCTTTTATCAATTTATACAATTTTTAGATCACAAAATAGAAGGTTTCAGAGTTTTTCATGAAATTAAGTATGTTTTTTAGTTTGTTTGATCTTTAATATTTATGATATTATGAGTTGTTTAAATTAATAAATCAACTAAAGCCATTTCTAAACGAGTAAACAATGAAACTGATGGATCAAAGAGAATAATGATGCACTAATTAAGGTTCTGTCATGGTTCTAACACTAGAGAGGTTGGAGCATATACATGTTACACCTGAGCTAGCTATCTATGAGATGCTGAAATATTTTGTAATGATATTATAACACACCTATTAACAATTATTATTCTTTTATGTTGATTAGAATGTGAGATACGATTTTGTGCATTACTTAAAACCTGAGATGGAATAATCTAGAGGAACACAATACGGAGAATTTTTTCAAGTATTTGGTATTGTTCTCTCTTAAAATCTGATAAGTTGTGAAGTAGATTTTACATCAAATGTCCTACTACAGGTGTCCTGATAACCTAACCATACTTAATTTACCAGACAAGTGTAAATAAAGTGGAACTGAACAATCATGTAATATTCTACATTATTCTCATGTGGATACTACATGCTATTTTCAATTATTCTGGAAGAATGTTTCCCTAATCACTCTTGGTATTAATTATTATTTCGGTGTTAACATCACAATAATTAATGATGCACATAATGGAGTTGATAGTACTGACAAAAATATAGGATTAAAACATAGTTGATGAGAGTAAATTTGAATTGAGCGAATAGTTAAATTTAATGGCAACCAAGAGCACCATAAGAAGAATATTAAAATTTTGGTGTCCCCTCATAAGGTTTTGCATGATATAATCAAACATAATTCTTATCATGAGGTTATTGGTAGAACAAAAGAGGATCATGCAATAGGGCTTCGGAAAATTATTGTTTTCAAGAAAATTAGATAATATGCATATTGAAGCAGATATGTCTCCAAAATTGAATAGATCTACCAAAATTGGGAAGAAGCAAAGTTGTAGATCTACATCATCCAATCAAGAAATAGATGAGATGAAATAAATATGTTAATAATTATGAAATCTCTGATTTGGAACATTCGGTCTGTAAAGTCCCATGAAGCTTTCCGTAAAGTGCAAATACTGAATATTTTTCATAAATTTTCTTTTATTAACTTTGTGGAACCATTTCAACATGTCTGGTATATCATCAAATATAGAAGATGGTTAAAGATGCCCCTAGCTAAAGTAAATTACAATTGAAATATTTGGTGTTTCACTAATTTAGAGTTTGATGTTACCATGGTGGTGGATACAAAGCAACCATTAACACCAGGTTTAACGCAAAAACAACAGTATAATAGATTGTATGTCACATTAAACTATGTGAAATGTAATGTTTAAGATAGACAAATGCTATGGCTGGATATATTAGATGACAACTATTGATAGCTCTTGTTTAACTTGTGGAGACTTTATGTAGTCTTGGTTCAAGATATTGATTATGAAGACTTTAAGACATGTATTTAGAATTTGATTTATCAGAGATCAATTCAAAGGAAGTCCTTTCACCTGGTGGAATGGAATAGTTGGAAGTGATTGTTATTTTTGAAGGATTAGAAAAGTTGGATTCTCTATTATCAGGATATGCGGAATGATTTAATTTTATGGAAATCAAACATCCTGCAAGAACAAGATCAAATCATTCCCTCGGTTATTAACCATGGTAGAGGGTATGAATTCATAAAGGAAACCATTGAGGTTTCTTATGTTCTGGACTGACCGTGATTAATACATAAAACAAGAGTTTGTGTAATTTCTTTTTTAATAAAACATCAAAACGAGAAAATCATCTTTGACAAAATGGAGCAAGGAAGTTTATGGTGATATTTTTCAGTAACTACTAATCAGGGAAGATATCATCAAAATCAAAGAAATACTATTTGAGCAAACTTGTAATGCTAAAAACAAAAAAGTATTGCATAGCAATCAGGCGAAGTATAAAATGTACTTAGACTTTTAGGAGGTTTTTTGGCCTTAGTAAGTTGGGTATGACTGGTTTGATAGTGTTGATAGTATTACTCTTTCTAAGACTATTATTCATACTAAGTTGTCTTGTTGCCCAAAAATTACCAAGTTAACACCTTTGAAGACATGAGATCAATCTGTTTGAATAATATAATCAAAAAAATTCTATCTAGTGTAGTTCATGAATGACTATACGGTATGTTCCCTAAACTCATATCTACAAATCAATCTGACTTTATAGAAAATGTTCTCTCAACACAAAGTTTGTCATAGAAATCACGAAAGAGGATAAGCCTTCTAATATTGTAATTAAGATTCATATGACAAAGGCTCATAATAAAGTATTGTTGTTCTTAATGATGAAAGTGTTAATGAAGATGGGTTTTCATGAATTTGAGGTGGATTTTCATTGGAGCATGCTTGCAAACATTTGGTATTATGTTGTTATCAATGGGAAGTCACATTGGTTCTTTCACTCTACTAAAGTGGTGAAACTAGGTGATCCACTATCATGTGCCATAGTTAATCTATCTGCTAGTATTTTATCTAGATTCTTAAACTCTTTATGTAAGGATGGTCTATTTCGGGGTTATGAGATTCTAAAATTGAGTACCAATATACATCTTGCTTATGCAGATAGTACTATAATTTTTGCATCTACTAATAGATACACATCGGTAAATATCATGTCAATTTTAAAGAAGTATGAAATTTAGTCAGGACAGAAAATTAAAAAGGATAAAAGTGCCGTGTTTATACATCAAAATGAAGCAGCTGCTCACACATTGCTGGTTGAGGAGTGTACAAGCTTTAATACAAGCATATTTCCACTCAAGTATTTGAGGTGTCCTATATCAAATAAAAGGAAGAGGAAGGAGCATTACTTTGATCTTATTACAAGGGTCAAATCCGAACTACAATCCTCAAATGCAAATATGTTATCCTATGGAGGTAATGAAGTTCTAATTAATAGTGTTTTGCAGTGTGTTCCAATTCACGTCTTGTCGGGTAGGATTCTTGGAATGAAACCTGCCACAATTTGACAGAGATTAACGGCGATATGAATTAATATTGTTTGGATTATGAGAAAATGCAAATGTTGTTGCCTCAGTATGTAGTAGATCATCTAAAATCTTCCATGGATCAGATTAGACAGTAAAATTAAATTGATAAACCATGGTGGACATTCCATTTATGGACAATTTAAGTTAAAAGTGATTGGAATAATATAAGAAAGAGAAGGAGAAAGCTGACTTTTATTCGAAGATATGGGTAAAAGGTATCCTTTTTTGATATCTTTCTTTGCATTGAAGGTGTGGAATTGTTTTTTACAGTGGCTACTTAAATGACACAATGATTGCCGCTAGGTTCCAACTGATGAGACTATGGATTACTCACTTAAAAAGGGAGAAGTTGCAGATTCTTTATGGAGATACTTTGATGATGCATTTGGTCTTTTGGGACCATAGGTTCAAATGAAACATGTTTCGATGAAATAATGGGATGTTAAAGGCAACTCTAGGCAAAATATGACATTTAATGCAATTTCGAATGTCATCTTATGGTTTCTTCGGAAAAGGAGAAATACCATTCTACATGGTACTTCTTACTCTACTAATAGAGTTATTTGCGATATTTCCAACACTACAATGAATTTCATTAAGATTTACTTAAATATCTCAATATTCCAAATAATTGACCTCAGAAGGTTGCCCTACTTGATAGTTCCAGTCCTAGTTTTACATCTAGGGTTGTAAGGTTGAGTTACCACCTTTGGGATGGTTGAAATGTAACCTTGATGGGGGCATTTAGAGGTAATCTTAGCTCTAGCACTATTAAATTTTGTGTTAGAGTTTCTTCTAGTGATCTCTTTGGAGAAAGGGGGGCTACGGATCTGGCCCTATTTAAACTTCACTCTATACGTATGAAGGTTCAGTGTTAATTAATTCATCTAGTAGTTGGTCATGAACTCACCTTGTCCTAATTAGATTCTATGGTTATGTATCATGCACTTGTAGAGAGCTTTGAGGTTTCTTTGATGATTAAAAAAACACAAGACGAGCGACTTTGTATTTTCTTTTGTGCTAGATTGTATATTGATCAATTTATGTATGAGTTTGGTGGGACTTTCCTATTACCAATTCTGCTGATCACATATTAGTATGGTTTTGGTTCTATATAATTTTAGGCTCAGATTCAATCTCTTACATTAGTAGTTTTTCTCATAGCTTCAAATATAGATAGTGGTATTATTCCTTTGAGTGGTTCAATCCATAAGATATGGATTGAATGGGAGAGATAACTAATAGTATCTTTGTTGATCAAGCCTCATTTTCCTATTTATAGATAGGAGGAATTGATAAATACTAGATAAGAAGCCCGTAAATAAGTTAGTCTTCTTTACTTACCTCTACGAATCAACTAGGGATATAATTCAACTCATTGCCTCGTCAAGGAGAGGTTGTTGCATAGAAAATCAGAGTCAGACCAAGCTTTGTAGATGTGGATTATGCTTGATCTTACCAGAATAGATTCGTTACCTAATCTCATATCCAACGAACTGTCAAACAATCACTGAAAGACGATGAAGAGTGTTAGATCAGCCTGCTCTAACAAGAATCAAGCCTCGAATTTTTGTCTAGACTTGATTTCTTCTTAGTTTCTTTATTAATTTTAGGGTTATTTGGCTCTTGTAATTTGCTGGGCCAGATATCATTTGGGCCTGTTCATTTTTTTTCTCATTTTAGGTTAGTAAAAAACGGGCTCCTGCCACCATAAACCCAACAAAAATGTTACTGCCTCTTAAAATTTATCTCGAATTTCAGTAAAGGTTAATTTTAATATATTTTTTTTAAAAAAAAATTATTCGAAAGAAAAGAATGTCCCTTGGTTTTTTATTAAAACAATTAATTCCATTTAACTACCATTGTATTTTGCGCCTACATTATGCCTTTATTTGAGTCCCACTCAAATGGGATAGATGTTTGATGAAGAGAGAGAATTTCAATTGAAACGCAGTAGGGAACAATGATTTTAAATTTAGTGAAATAGAGCACATTCATTAAAAGGAAGGAAGAGGAAAGTCTACTCAAGCTTAACAGAGAGATCTCACCATAGCTCAAGAGAAAATAAGAATGAACGGCGCAAGGAAATTACTTTTTACTTTAAACCTTGTCCTTTTTACAGGGAATGCATTGCTGATCTTAGAAAGCTATCGTTTTGGCACGACAAGTATCTCAGTCATTCCCCTCCAAGAGAGTCTACGTAACGACCCGTCAGGCCCTTTTGAGTACTAGAGTTTCTTATTTCATAAATCAAATCAGGTACATTCTAAATATATATTTTGGACTATTTGTAAGTTCAATTATATTATTAATGAGGTAATTTTAAGAATTAACTTAATTGGTGGTTAAAGAAAAAAAAATTTTATTAGTATTGGACAACATCAAGAACATTATAATTAATCATGGATAATAATAATAATAGTAAATAATATGTATAAAAGAAAAGAGAAAAAGGGAAAAACTCATTGATTGGGAGAGAAAAAGATCAAGAATTCAGTAAATAAATACGCCCCTAGATCTTTATTATATTAAATATATGGGTTGGATAATATTAATATATTAGATAGGAGAGATGTAATTGCCGATGTGAATTTGAATTGATGAACTATAATGTGTTACTACTGTGCATGTCTTTTACCAATATGTTTACGACTATCAGTTCAATGATGTTTGTCATTAGAGAATTCAATCATTATGATTGAGTTATGTAGTTTTCATTCATTGTAAATAGTTGAGGTTTGATAGATTGTGTTTCCGTAAGTAGGTGGTTTCAATATTACTATTTTGTTATCATATAATACTATAGTTTTGATATATTGCGATACATAATTATATGTTAACTGCATTGTATTATATGAATTCCATGAGAGTTATGTTACTTGGACGAATAAAGACTTAACCCAAGTCTTGAATATATAGGAACGAAAGAGACATGATGTATTAGTTGGTGTCAAAAATTTAGGATTTTAATTAATTGTATGGATGAGTTTAGATTACAATTATAGTAATATAGATATCTATTGACTCATATCCTTATGAATATTGTACACTTGATAGATCAGAGATGTTCTGAGGCATTAAGGATAGAAAAAAAATAGGGAATTAGCTTCCTTTACTTCGATAAAGGTTGGTTATAATTTATTTTATTTGATTGAGATACTCTTAATACTTATTTATAATCATTGAGTAATTTTGAGAAATTTTCTATATACGTAGTTGTTGTGATTTAGACGATTCATGTGTTGTTTTTCATTGCTGTTTAATCCCAAAAATGCAAAATACATAATCTTGAACTTATTTTGTTGAAGTGATCCCTTGAATAAAGAAGACTTTGTGAAAGTATTAGTGAAGTGTTTTTTTAATCTAATATGTTCAGATTAGAAAACCAAAAATAATAATAAAGTAAAGAAAAAACAAAGAACTAATCCGAGTCCACAGAACATATCGTGTGTCCTTAAAAAATTTAACCCCTCATGTAACCAAGGTTGCACATTAATTCCTCCCAATATAAAATGGATTAACCATTAATTAAGTAGTGGAACGTCAAACTACGGTAATTTCAACAAACTAGAAACGACACCAACAAGTCACACACAGCCACAATCGATCGATTTTGTTTTGTAAGAAATATTTGCATAAGAAGGGAAGAATTCAATGCAGAAATATGAGAGAGCCTCTTTATTTATAGCTAACAAAGGGTAAAGGTCACAACTATTAGGAAAGAATATAATCTTTCAGAAAAGTCACAACACTTTGAAAAGGCACAACCTTGCAAACGGTCACAACCCTTTGGAAAGGACACAACCTTTCATAAAGGTCAAAACCCTTCGGTATAGTCACAATCCTTAATAAGAGTAACAATACATAATTTCTTATTCACATCTTTAGAGCACAGCCATCCCCCACATGAATATATAATGAATACTTTTAAAATATATGCCTACAAAACTGTGTGATTAGTATATAAGGATTGATTTCATCTGGAAAAGTGGGTTTCTCTTTGAACATTTAATAGTGAACATATCACATATATACTCGATCAACAGGCAGATTTGATATATTTGAACCGTCAATCTTTGTAGTATAGCAACACGATATAAGTCAAATAATAAACCCTTTAGCTGATTTTGATTCACATTATTTTGTTCGTTTTAGCAATGGGCACTTCTTGACTTATTAGTGCGTAAAAAACTAGCCTTACTGTATTATTCATGAAGCGGCTTACAATTCATTTTAACAAAGGGATTTGCAAATGTATTATCCAGTGGATACACTATTTGATACACCATGTATCAATCTCATAAGCCATGTAAAAGTCTTAAAGAATTTATAATTGTTATTGAACATTTTATTATCAAGAGAATATACAGAAAAAAAATATTTTGACAATGTTGAATTGTCATTAATGACTTCATTTGTTCTCCTTCAACCTAGATCTTGGGATCTCCAGTCTTCTTTGTAGAGTTACTGCTACAATTTTTTGTCCTCGGCCATAGTCTCATTCCCTTTGATAATCTATCAACTCCCTCTCTAGTCAAGCCTTTTGTAAATGGATCTGACACATAATCCTTTGAGTTTACGTAGTCAATTATGATAATTCAACTAGAGAGTAGTTCTCTAAAGATATTATGTCTACATCATATATGATTATTATTATCTTTATACATCATTTTCCATGCCCTATCTATTAAAAATTAACTCTCATGTGTATGCATACTAGAGCTAAAAGTTTGGGTAAAAAATCTTACAAAAAATTGCGGAGTCATTGAACTTGTTAATCCACCTTATCTTTAGAAACAATCACCGATTTCATAATAGAGGGCATATTTGTATTTGGAAGATATCCAAGAGATTGATCCTCCACAAAGAAAAAATATATAGGCACTTGTGGATTTTACTTTGTTTGACCTGGTGATTGACTTTGCTATTATCCTAGTGCGTTTGAATAATAATATAATGAAAAAAAAATAGTTTTTAAGTATCTTTAAAACACTCCAAAACTCTTTTCATTGTCATTCAATGAGTTTGACTGAGATTACTTGTGAACTGATTTAGCTTCTCATACATGCTATATATTATTGTGAACATTTCGTGACATATATCATACTTCTCAATACTCTATCTTAATCAAATTCTGAGTCACTTTTTTCTTGATTCTTTGAAGTACAAAACTCACATTTATTGAAGTCTTCACCATATTAAAATCAAAACACTTGAACTTTTCATGTACCTTTTCAATAAGATTAATAACTTCAATCACTATTATATCGATGTTAATTTCTAGCATATGCTTAGTACCATTTATGTTAGAAATGTCTCTTTTGATGATCAACATGTCATCAACTTAAAAATAAACATTGACCTTGTGATTTGAAATGTGTTTAATCTAAAAACATTTATCACATTCATTAATCTATAATTCATTTTTTAAAATAGTTTGGTCAAACAATGCATGTCATTTATTTGTTCCCCATTTTTTACTCCATAAAGTTACTTAACAAGTTTACAAACATTCTGTTCTTTACCAAAAGAACAATAAATCACTTGTGTTGTTCTACCAAAATTTCTTCCTCCAACTATCCATTTTTTTTAAAAAAAAAAATTCACGTCCATTTTGATAAATTTGAAGGTCATCTACCACAACTAGAGCAACTAATTGTAAAATTAATGTACTCCTAGTAAGTGCATATTCAGTAATAAGCAATGCCTTCTTATTGTCTAAAGCCAATGAAAAGAAATATTGTTTTGTATTTGTTAATAGTTCCATCAACTTTCTTTTTTCTTTTGTAGATCTACTTTAAACTGGAAAGGTTATTTCCTAGGTAAAGATCAACCAAATTTCAAGTATTGTTGCTCAAGGTTGAATATATCTTGCTATTTATTTCCTATTTCCAAAAAGAATGAGTCCGCATAGGGCATAGATTGTTCAAATATATGAGACTATTTATCAGTAAGAAATGTTAAAATATCAAACTCGAAGAAAGTAACTTTTCCATTGATTTTTATTACGCTTCTCGATCACTTTATTAAGTACTTTCTCTTTAGGTTCATTGCAAGGTCGTCTAGACACTTAACATAACAATCCGACGGTTTGGACATATGAACAATAAATTAATATGATTACTAATTGTAGCATATCAAATGTACATAAAATTCACATTCTTAGGTCCTGTTTTTACCTGTTTGGGAATAGTTTCCTCATTTCCTTTTATCATATAGAATAGATTATATTGGAAATAGATAACTAATTTTCAAGAGTTATTACCTACATATACTTAAAGGAGAGACAAGTAGTTCTCTATTAGGATACAACAAAGCATGACAAACAAAAAAAATTATTTCTCCTTTTCTTAAAAACAAAAGTTCTATTTATTTGTTTGTACCTTTACTATGAAATAAAACTTTTGTTCCTCTCTTTCTAACTAGACAAACTTTTGTTAGGATTCCACAAATTTTGTGGTAAACCTAAATTTATAAGTATGAAATTCAACATTTCCTTCAAAATTTGTTTTTTTTTTCTGTCAACAATTTCATTAAGTTGAGCAGTGTATGTGCAGTAATTTGATGGATGATTCCATTTTTCAAATATACTTCTGCAAAAGATGATTTATATTCTCCATCTACCACTTCTTATTAGGACAATCTTTTAATCCAACTGATTTTCAATTTATGTGTTTTATATTGCCTATATCTTTTAATTGCTTTATCCTTACCGTTCAACAAATAGACAGAATATTATCTAGTGCAATTGTCTATAATATTTATGAAAATCTAGTGCAATTATCCAGTGCAATTGTCAATAAAATTTATGAAAATCTAAGATGATCATTTTTTGCAAGGTTTTGTAACATTTCTTAAGCATTAATGTAAAAAAAAAATTATTCAAGTGAGAAGAAAAAAATAAGAATGGGTTTGAAAAGATTGTCTGTGAAGTAACTTTTTCGTACAAATATACTGTTCTTTACTTTTTATAATTTTATCAAATACAGACATTGTATTAGAGTAAACACCTTGCCAGATTTCCTTTGATGAAGGACCTTTCCATAAAATTCAATTTGTTATAGAATTACCCATGACAATAGTCTCTTGGTTCAAATAAGGATAATATGACCCATATAATTGTTTTACAACACAAACATATCAAATCCCTTTTCAGCAATGTTCATGTCTATACAAATAGATATGTCTTTTCATGAAAATAAACAATATTTCAACTTACACCTTTTCATCAAAGAATACAACTCTTTTAAAAGTGTAATATCATTTTATGGTTTTATACTAATCATAACATACACTAGTAAAATGACACTCAACGACTACAATATCAAATATACTCCAAGAATTTGGTTGGTCTAATGAAATAACTGAATGACATAAAATCTATTTTCTAGTACTTTCAAATTTAAATTAGATAGTAAGACTAAATTTGTCTTTATCACAAGTAAAGAACTCCCCCCCCCCCCTCTCCCCCACATTTTAAATTTGTTCTAAAAAATATTTTTCAACTGATAGAAATTTCAACATATTCTTTTTCCATGCTTTCAAATGGTATACCAGCAAACTAAACATTGGCAATACCAAGTCTTCCATTGGAGATTTAATCCAAGGATTCAACTATTGCAGGCTGAAAAATAATTAATTTTATGTTTCTTGTTTAAACCCTTTCTATCACAACTACAGACACCACTTAATATTAAGATTACTAATAAAAAAGATTCAATCATTAAACACTTGTTTCTAGTTCTTCTAATTGTTTACTGGATAAACCTTTAACTCTGATGATACTTATATATTATTCATATTAGTTTCACATTGCTAGTAAACCAAAGCGGATTCTATATTTTACATGTCCGTTAGCTTTATGATTCACGATGAAGAGTTTGTACTCTTGAAGTCAATATATGCATTCAAACAGAGTATTTAACAAATTGGTGAAATCTCTATATTTTTCAAGCCAATGCACAATCTTATTTGTTCGTAATGTTCTTATATTCTTCAAACCAAAGGAGTAAACAATAAGAGTATTCAAAGTTTCCAAATTTATAATACAATCAAATTTCACATGGAGTAGAAAGTTACAAAAAAAAAACAATTCTCCTCTAAATAGAATACATACTAATAGCAATAAAGATATATTATGAGATCATCACATAATGACCATCTATCCGAATATTTAATAAATAAATCTAATAACATATAAAGGATAGAAATATTAAAAATAATCAAGGGAGATAAACATATAACCTTATTTTTACTTTTCTTGCTAATTTTTTCATTTCCTTCATACTTTCCGTGATATTCGAATTTTCCTTAGAAGACATTTAATTTCAATGAGAAAATAAACACATGCAAAATTTTGTTAGGACAAAAGAGTTGTTCATTAACTTCTTCTCATAGTTATATAAAATCAAGAATATAGGAAAAATAATCAAAGTGCACATCTTATTATTAATGCACAAAATAACTTTTCTTATTGAAAAGAAAACTGAAAGGGTTCAATGCTAGAATACACTTGTGATGAAACTTAAAATAATCTTTCTTATCTATGAAGAACTTACCACAAAAAATATTTTCGAACAAACTGAAGTAGTACTAAGTCATCCAAAATCTCTTCTATCTCTTCAAGAATCAAATTACTTCACTTCCTACTCACACCTTTTGTCACGACCCATACCGTCATGTTGGCACCCACACTAACGTTCAAGTGGGTGAACCATTTCTACAACCCAACTATGAAATTCATCAAAATTTTACACATTTAAAGATACAGAAGACAGTTGAAATGAATAAATTATGTTATATCATATCATATAATGAATTCGTATAAAAGTGAACCTTAAACATGCCTACATTGATAAACCACAAGACAAAATTTCCTTTTAAATTTATTTGTTACAAAAACTACCATTCCCCTTACATGAAAAGATGTAATTTTTATGAAAAGTTGTGAGTTTAATGAAAATTGTTGAATTTTATCAAAAGTTGTCACTTTTATTGAATGTAGTGACTTTAATGAAGAGTTTTGATTTTTATCAAAAGTTTTGAATTTATGATAAGTGTGACTTTAATGAAGACTTGTGATTTCATAAAAAATTGTGACTTGTATGAAATATTGTAAAAAAAAATTGAATGGTTGCAACTTTTCCAAATAGTCGTTACCTTTATAATAAGACACAAACAATATTTGTTTACACTATTCTTTGTGTTCCTGTGATTTAAAAGGACAAAAATCATCACTTCTTCTTCTACTTCTAGAAAATTAAATATTCATGTACTTTACTCCAATTGACTGACTCCTAAGATGATGTAATTCTTTATACCTTTGGTATTGGAAGGGAATAGTGTTCTAAAGGGGACATGGTGCATTTAGTGGACTTATTTTTTTTATTTCATTCTATTTTTACATATCCTGGTATTTTTTTACACTCAATAATTTGTGTTTATGACATTAATTATTATTTTTAGTACATATTTTGAACTCTGTTGTTTATGTTTCTACACAATTAATGTTTTACAATACATAAAAAATATACACATATAATACATATATTCATTGTATAGAAAAATAATTATTGTACTCATTTGCATTAATTCATATTTTGATATTCTATAATTTAAAATTAATATAAATAATCTTAGATATTATCTAGTTTTACATAGATATGAAATTACTCACCTATCAATTGAAGAAATTTATTGTGCAAGTTCATAAGTAATAATTTCTTTGATTTTCAAGCGTACATACTTTTCCGAATATGTTAACAAAATTTTGATTATTCTCCTAAGACATATATCACATTTGTTTAATCTAAGCAACTTAAATGTTTCTTTTTATTATGAAGTTCCTTTATTTATATATATTTATATTTCCTTCTTTATTTCATTTTATTGTTGATTAAAGAACAAATGAATTATTATTTCGAGAATCATTCATTCATTTAACGTTCTTCAGTTCTATGATAATGACAAATAATCAAATTAATGTTGGAATATTTTATAATATTTTTAAGAACCTATTTCCCTTATTTCATTGTATGAATATTTTTTAAAAAAATATTTGCAAGTTCAATGCAATTATTTTTTATCACCGCGCGAAGCGGGGGTAAATAACCTAGTTAGATAATTAATATGGAGTCCCCACAAACTCAAAAGGTTTAAGAAAACACTAATGAACTATTGCGGAAGAATAACCTGTAGAACCTGAAAGTAATTCTATAAAAATGGGAGAGATACACGGCATGCTGAATGAACTTACTCGCCCTTGAATCTGGTCACGCTCAATAGTCGTCTAGCTGAGGTCTATCAATAGCCGACTGAAGATGACTTGTACTCAACAAAATTTAGAGCAAGCGCAGTATCTGCTTATTGGTTTTGCATATTTTTTAGGTCTATACATCAAATGTTAACGAGGGCCGAGAAATAAAAGAATAATTAGCAATCATTTGAAAAAAAAATTTCACTATACCAATGCGTTAAATGTGCATTACACATATACCTAATTGAGCAATATACAAGTTGATATCCTTTTATGTTGTGCTGAAATTATGGAGCATATGAAAGTATTATTTTTCATATTCTTATTGAACTTTTCCTTTTTTAAAAAAATAATTGTCTATAAAAGAAACATAAAAAGATAGTTGATTATTTGAAAAGAGTTTATTTTTAAATAAATTTATGCATTTCATGTATACTATTAAAGACAAGAATCATCATCTTTTTTATGTGGTATCTAATATTTTGGGAATTTATTATTCCTGTGATGGGAGCCTAATTGTTGTTTTGGCTAATGGAAAAAAAATATTCTATGATTCCATTGTTCTGATAAATATTTTTTCCTTTTCGAATCCAAAGGAAATGATTCCTGAGTTTTCATTAATATTACCACGTATTTTATGAATATTCACCCCTTGATTTACGGAAGTGAATTATTCATTTGACTTCTGACATTAACACTGCATCTTACCAATTTTCCAAAGTCAAATTTTCTTTTGACTTCTCTTTTTTTTCTTTTCAATTATATATTTATTGCGATCTTCACATAACTAGTTTAATTATAAGTGTTATGACATAATAACGAAAAAAAATTGTATATGTATCTTTTCTCACAAATTATGATCTTAAATTTATGATTTGTTGGCCCTTCAGGACCAGAGAGAAAATGTCAATGCAGGAGTGAGTAGGGAATTTATTTTTTCATATATGAATCACATTATGTATCAGTCAACAGAAAAATCTATAAGTGACAACATACAAAACTAAAAAGAGTGCACTTATCATTAGCTATTAAAAAATTATTCATTTATGTTCTTGTTGGTATAAAAGTGGCTTCACTATGTCCTTCCTCTTTAACCCCATCAATTTATTGAGCACCGATATAGGGATGTGGGTTCATAATAAATTAAGTCTTCATAAACCATGTAACCATAATGAGTTTTAATGGGTCATACTTTTTAGATTATCACATAAGTTAAGCTAGTGGATCCAATAAGTTAAGTAGTTCTGTGCGACGACAAAGTATATGACATTGCTAGTAGCGTGGGCAAGATGCTATCTCACGACTTTGGCTAATAGTTGTGGTTATTGGTTAGAGAAACTCCTACAGAAACTATGTAATTTCATATATAACTAAAGTAAGGTTGTTATTGCATTTCTTTAACGAACTAAGTGTTTTAACACTTTTAAAATCTTTAATATATTGCATGTGTCTCATTTCTTTATATTTAGTCTAGTTATTAAGTAATTTAGAAGAGACAATGTAAGTTTTCTTCTTACTCCTTTTCAAGCTTAAGTTGTTGTTTGCATTCCAACTAGCATACTTTTACGTTCAATGTACTGATGCCAGCTAACCTACATCTTATCATGATGGAGACGGTGGTAACCCGGATCAAAATCATCCAACTCCTCATTGATCAAACTTAGCACTCGTAGTCAGTGATGAGACTCTTTGCATTCTAGATAATACATTTATTAGCTTTTCAGTCTTTCTTCTTAAAGGATGTTGTGGGGTCTATGTCAACATCCATCTTAGTATTGTAAAGGCTACATAGCCAATTAGGAAGTTAGTGTTGAGTCTCTTATTTTTGTATTGAGGACTTTTTTCTATGTGACTTAAGTGTCATTTTGACCAATTTATTTACTTTAAGTTATTGAATGAGACTAGTGCATTGGTTTAAGGATTCTGCTGAGTTAAATAAGCTAGACCAAGATTCTGCTCGAGGACAACAATAGTCAACGAGTGCCGTCCATGTCTAGGGTGTATACTCGGGGTGTGACAGTCCCTGAACACATTATTATCATGGAGTTAGAAATTAAAGTTCTTGAAATTTCAGTTAAGCTTTGATAGACTTAACCATTTGTTGAACCTTTTAATATGATAAATTATCTTCCTTGTTATTAAGTAAGTTCTCTTTTATATTCAGTAGTCTATGTAAACTATGGGTTAGAACACAAAATAGAAGGTTTTGGAGTTCTTATGAAATTAAGGAAGTTTTTTTGTTTGTTTCATTCTTAATATTTATTATATTACTAGTGGGGCATGTTAGTATAAAATTAATTAGCTTTATTTTTGTTATAAATGGTTTGTGATGAATTTAAGTTTTGATTTTTTAGAGAAATTTTACAGATTGATTTTGTTTAGGGTTATTAGTATGCTGGTGATAATTTAAATTTGGATTGCCCATTACATGTTTTAATGGTGTATTTTGGAATATTGTAAACAAATGACTGCTAGTGGTGAATAGCAACACCGCATAGCCAAAATAGATCAAAAATTAATTTTTCAGAAAAATTTACAGGTGCAGTCAATGGTGGTATTGACGGTCTATAAGAAAGAAAACGGTCCGTCCTGCACAACCGTCGATGGGATTTGAAGCTCCCAAAAGTTTCAGCCCAGAAAAATTGGCAAAGTCTTGATCAACATACTAACCCACGGTCCACCGGTCAAACGACGGTCCGTACTTCGTGACCGTCGATCGAGACCCCCATTAACCCACTCTCTCACAAGAGCTACGGATGACCAACACTTTTCGTAGGTGTACCTACGGTCCGTAGGTTAAAATTTTGAAGATAAGTAAGGGGAAATGCAATTGGATATACTTCGAATAGTAATAACTATTACCACAAAATGAATTAGGTGTCCCATGACTTACCCTCCAATAGAAAATTTAATTATCTTTCCATAGCCACCTACCTTGCTAAAATCAGACCTTCGAGCAAAATGTTATGCTTATATTAGTAAAGGCTTGTTGAACAGCTCCTGACAACAGAGACAATGACGGGGCGTCGGTTCTGACTGTCGCTTTGCCCGACAGCTATTTCGTATGGGTCTTTTAACCTTTCACACTATGTTTAAACCCTAAGTATGTCTTTTTTAACCCATATCATCATTATTTAGTCTGTTTAAGCCTAGAAACATAAATAAAAAATATCCAAGTAAAATCATTAAATCAAAACTTAGAAAATTAAAATCAAGAGAGGAGAAGATGCTCAAGAACCCTAGTTAATGAACTCCACAAGTTTCAGAAGTTTTAGCTTCGAAACCTAAGTATTTTTCCTTGGATTTCATCACCAGGTTTGTGAGATTTCACATGTGGGTTCCTTTCACCCATTGGGTTCCCAAGTTTTCAGTCAGATTTCTGATTTTCTTATTATGATTAAACCTAGGGTTTCTAGAACATTTATAGAACTTCATGATTTAGTGCAATATATGTTCCAAATCTGATTATCATTTTATTAATTAGATTATCACATGAATTTTGAACCCTAGCTATGTATTTCTTTAGTCCTTGAATTACACATGCTAGGTCAGATATTTCAGACACTTCATATATACATTCCTCAGTTATAAATGCATTATTACCAGATTAATTTTTGTATTCTAAGTTTGCATGGTCAGTTTCGAGCTATCAAGTATTTAGAGAAACTCTGACATTATCAGTTAAATTTTCAAAATTCATGGGAGTAGCATAATATCGAGTTGGACTAGGGTTCAGCCTACCCAGATAGTCCCAAACTACTAGCCAAGTAGGTTCTAAGTCCCCTCTGTGGGCCATTAGTATTGTGATCACGCCTGCATGCCTTTATACCTCTGGCAAGGTATATTTTTGTCCTCTGATAGGGCGTATAAATTAGACTCCATATTTAGCTCATGTTGTTTTATTATCGCTTAATAGTAGCTCCCACAGAGCAGTCAGAATTTGTGCATTGACCATTTATCAGTATATTCAGTATTCAGTTTCAGCATGTTATAAATTGGTCATTGCATCAAGTTAGCTCAGAATGCAATTTATCATGTCAGATTATTATACTTATTATTTTGCTTGTTCAGTTATGTTTTATTTAAGCTTTACTCTATCCTACACGCTCAGTACCTTTCAAGTACTGACCCATACGTGCGCTACATCTTCTCGTGATGTAGGTTCAGGTTCTCAGCATCCAGATCACGCATAGATCGATTTCCCTGTCTCTAGTTCCACAGATTCTGTGGTGAGTCCTATTTCTCCGAGCACAACAATCATGAGTTTCATTTCAGTCTTTAGTCATTTAGCTTCAGTTCTTGCTAGGTTTAGCTGGGGCTTGTCATAGTATTTCTAGTCTAGTTTAGAAGCTTAATGCAGATATAGTTAGATTCAGCTTAGTATTGAGTTAATATTTCTTTTGTATTAAACTCATTTTTTTCAAATATCTCAGCTGTCGAATATGGTTATTCCCTATCTTTTCAAATTAAATTATGATTTAGCTTCCGTATCAGTTTATTATTCTTTAGTATGCTCATGATCATCCCAGCAGGGTTAGCTTGGGATCACATGTTGGCCTAGGTTACGTGTCCGCGTCTCGGTGGAAGCTCGGGGCGTGACATGAACTTAGCGATGTTATGGATGCTGGTATATGAGGTGTTGATTATTTATTCAAAGCTCATCTTGAACCTTATGTTCTTTACAGGTAGATATATTGTGGTTGATTTTTTATTTGTGATTTCGAAATGTTTTGTAATCGAGTTTTTGTGTATAGTTGTATCATTGGTAATTGTAATGTATTCGGTAGTTAATTGTCGATAGATACTTCAGTGTGTGTTAGTTATTAAGTATAAAATACAATTTTAGTCGTCAAAAAAATTGATATTTAGTAGTAATTTGTATTAATATAGTATGATAATAATGTAAATCAAATATGTTTGATACACATTTGCCATTAACATATATCATAATTGGTCGCCAATGTGATGTTTTTACTTCTTCCGGAGCTAGTACAAAATTACATCAATGTGTTGCACAATGAATCTAAAAATTGGAATATAATAATTAAAAAATAATAATTATGATAAGTTAATGTTATAACATGTATTAAGGTTAGTAAAAAATACAGAAACAGAAAGAAGATGAAATAGATAGAAAAATCACTTTTAATCTGAGTCCACAAAAATTATTGTTTCATTAAGAAATTTAATACCCTCACTGTACCCAGGTTGCAAATTAATATCTCCCAAGATAAAATGAATAACTTGTTAAAGAAGTAGTGGTACCTCAAACTTCAATAACTTCAACGAACGTAAGAATTGTAACAAGTCAAACACACCCACAGTTGATTGACAATTTATTTTATGATAGAAAATGTATGCAATTGTGAAAGATATGTCTTTTGGGAAAAATAACAACTTATCAGAAAGATCTGTCTTTTTGAAAAAATAATGACTTTTCGAAAATCAGATCGTAATTACTGTTGTACGTGAACTTCAAATAAATTCCGTTCTGCCAAAATTAATTATGTTATTTTACTAACATTCTGAATTTATTTATAAGAGACAAGAAATCGATTAACAAGATTTATTCAATTAACAAAATTGACTAAATAAATTTTGTTTCAAAAATTTATCAGTCAAATCATTTGCCGAAGCCGAGGCCGAGCAACCGACGACGACAGCGCGAGGGGGCATCTTCCTCTTGACCCTATTAGTAGTCTAAGAAGTGTTTCCCAATATAAGGACAAAAATTTCCTTTGTTTTACCGATATGCTAGAAATGACTTTTCGTTTACACTTTGCAAATGAATTTTTATTTTACCTCCAAATTGGTTCCCTCACTTTTTCAATTCTTGTCTTGTCTTTTCTCATTCACATTTTGGTAAACCCAACATTTGACACATGATAGAGTTGTCAACATTGTCACTATTATGTATCATATACCGACTGTTGGAAATGATACATAGAGCTCTAATTATAGAACCCTAGGTAATTTGTCTGTGCATTATGCGGTCATGAATAATAATTGCATTTAAATTGTTAATAATTTTTTACTAACATCCATACATTAAAAAGAATGGGAAAATAGGTACATAAAAATATTAGCAATATTACAACATGAACTTGATTATTTGTCATTATCACATAACCCAAGAACCTCTTATGAATTATTTATTTATGAAATAATATATCATTGGTTCTTTAATTACCATTAAAAGAAAAATAATGAATAAAATAAGAATAGATATACAAAGGCATTTCATGATAAAAAGAATCATCTAAGTGGCTCAGATTCTACAATTGTGATATATGTCATAGGAGTAAATTCAAAAGTTTGTTAACATATTAAAAAAAGAAAATACGCTTGAATATGAAAACAATTATAATTTTTGAACTTGAAAAATGATTTTCTTCAATTGATAAGTGAGAAATAAGATATCTATGTAAAATTAGATAATATATATGTTTATATTTAGTATTATTAAGTAATAGAATTTAATATAGAATATAAAAACATGAATCGTTGGAGCTGAGTACAATAATTATTTTCTGCACAATGAATATACGTACTATAAGTGTGTATGTTCAATATAATTGTAGAAAATAATTTTGCAAAAACATTAACAACGGAGTTTAAAACAGTTACTCAAATACAATAATTAATATCTTATACATAAATTTATGAGTGTAAAACTATACCACGATATACATAAAAAAAATATGCAATATAAAGTACAAAATCGAGCCTATTGAATGCACAATATCCCCCTTAAGAAAACTATTCCCCTCCAATACCAAATGTTTAAAGAATTACATCCTCTCCTGATGGAACAATTTTATTCATCAACTTATTAATAACAAAACAACGGTGTTAGGAAGTTACTCAAATGGAGCAAATAAAACGAAAATTTAATTTTGCAGAAGTAGAAGAATAGGATCGGATTTTTTAAAAAAAAATGAGAGAAAATCCCTCTATATATAGACAACAAAGGTCAATGTGAACAAATGTTTGTTGTACCTTATCAGAAATGTTACAACTATTTGAAAATTTTGCAACCCTTCGGAAAGTTCACAAACTTTCATAAAAGTCGTAACATTATAAAAGTAGAAACTTTTCATCAAAATCGCAACTTTTGAAAGACATCACAACTCTTCCTTAAAGTCACAACTTTGATAAATGTCACAATTCTTCATTAAAGTCGCAACTATTCATAAAAGTCACATCTTATCATGAAAACCGATGGCTAGTTTTTGGATTAACTAAATTTAAAAAGAAATTCTTGCTTGTGGTTGCACCACATAGGCATGCATAGGGTTCTCTTTTATATAAAATATATTATTATTTCTCGACACGTGCTTTTCATGTATGTCTATATATAAATAAGTCTCTCTCTCTCTCTCTCTCTATATATATATATATATATATATATATTATTTCTCTTAACATCACAATTATGTATTTATTTGAATTATTTCTATTTGGACGAAAACACATTTTGCACATATTATTCAAGTATTATCAAACTCATCATGCAATAGAAGTCTTGTCAATTAAATAACACTTAAAAGAATAATAACAAAAAAACAAAGATTCTTTGTCAAAATAATGCAAAATAATATATAATCAAATAAAAATATGGGTTTCATAAAAAAATCCACTGGACAATCACACGTTAACTCCATAATTAAAAAGAATAACTTAAAATCATAATCTAACATAAAAAAATATCTAAAGAAAATATAAGAAATGTCTTCTACGGTTAAGTTTAACAATTGAATTATATTATAAGAAAGATTCTCTTTTAATTTAAGAATGAATCTATTTGTTCTTCTCCCTAGTTAGCTTCTTGACAACATATATTCATATCATAATGAAGGAAAGAATAGAAAACAATAGGAGATGATGGGATGACCTAGAAAGCAATTATCTGGTATTTATAATGATATTTGATTGTCTTTTCACCTACAAAAATATTTTAATGGGGCACATTGAATCATGATAGATAAATTTATTATGATTTCAAAATGAAAAGAATTATAAAATTTGAAGAGTGTCATACATTATTGTTTCATAATATTTATATTTATGTTAATTTAAAAATTCAAAAAATCACAAAATTGGAAGAGTTTTATACATTAATGTTTTTTACTCTAATTTATTTTACTTAATTAATCATAATTATAATGTCATAACTAAAAAATTAAAGTGTAGTTGTTGGACTTCATATTCTAAAATTATGTTATCATAGTATTAGTATTTAAAAAATTAATTAATTTTTATTTAATTGAGCCAAAAAATGATAATCAAACTTTGAAGGTTGAAGCTTCCCGCTTATAATAATATATGATGAGTTCTCTCAATTAGTAATTCAATTGAAACATTTTCTAAGGTGGTGAAAAATAAAAGTGATGGTTCAAAGAGAACACATAGCAATGTAGGTATCAACTACATAAATTCAAAACCACTGAACTAAAATAACTAATTCATGTACTCCCTCTGTTTCTCAATGAATGACCGCCTTTTCTTTTTTGTCTATTTAAAAAAGAATGACCTCTTTGTTTTTGGTGCAAGATTTTAGTTTCAACTCCACGCGGCATGTTTAAGGACACAACACCAAAGAGGAGTTTTGTACATTTCACCTAACCTTAATTTAGGACCACAATATTCAAAAAGTCTTCTTTATACTCTTAAATACCGAGTCAAGTAAAACAAAGTAATTTTTATTGAAAATGAGGGTGTATAATAATTTGTATAAATAGATGTGTTAATAATAAAATCAATGATTTACAAAATTAGAATATTAGATAATTTGTAAGTTATCCTCCAATTTCAAGAACGCCAACTACCAAATCAATGCTAATCATAAGAAAAAGATATCTTCTCTTCTGTCTCAAACACAAAAATTAAATAAAATTTTAGAAGCTCGGCCAAAATAGCAACTCTATATTTCTTCTCTATCATTCTCCACCTACAACTTAATAGACAACTTCTTCTTCTCCATGTATTTATCATGGGGTACATATGAGTCAGAGTGTATAGTGTTGTACATTAGTATTTATTTGATAAATGATTGTTATTCTTTACAAAGATATTCAGTGGCTCAAACACATTTTATTTCTCGAAATATATCATGTTGGCAATCCTCTAATTTCAACTTGAAAGATTTATCAATTATTTCAACAAAACTTGTGGAAAACGTTGTGTTCTCCACAATATAGAAGAAATAATTGATAAATTATAAGAAATATAGAGAATTGTCGACGTAATCATGTTGAGGGAAAATTAAATGATTTTGAGGCCTTGGGAGATCTCCATAAATATTTAGAAGCCTTAAATGAGAAAGAAAAAAAAAGAATACTAATTTATCAGGTTATGGACGAAGAATAAGAAATACCTTCAGATAAACACATGGAGGAGCTAATGCTGGCAATAAAGTTGCGGCTAGGGGATGTTCTACTAGAAACAAAAAGTGCTTTTTGATCAAGCATTTCAAGTTTTATTTAATTGATTCCAATTATATAAAAAAGAAGAGTTGATGAACTCATAATTATCATGGAGTTGGTAATTGGAGTTCTTTAAATTGGAGTTATGCTTGGAAATGACTTAACCAGTGGTTGAAACTTTTAATATGGTCAATTATTTTCTTTTTCATTAAGTTAATTAGTTGTCGTTAATCATTAGTTATCATTTTATAGGACTGTTTGGATCATACAATAGAAGATTTTGGAGTTCTTATGAAATTAAGTAAATTTTGTTGTTTGTTTCATCTTTAATAGTTATGATATTATGAGTTTTCTAAATTAGTAAATCAATCAATGCCTTTTAAAATCTAGTGAACAATTAAAGTGATGAATCAAAGAGAACACTAAGATATGTCGGTATTAACTACTTCAATGCTAAATCATTCCACCAAAATAAATAATTTATGGATAAAAATCCATATAAATTGATGAGTTAATAATAAAAATAAAGATTGTCCAAATTAGAAGATTCCATCATTGGAAAGGTATCCTCTGGCTTCAAGAACACCCACTACCAAATCAATGTTAATTTTATGCTGAAGAGCTCTCCTCTTTTCGCTCAAAAACAAAAATTAGATTCAATTTTAGATGCTCGACAAAAATAGCAGCTCCATGTTTCTTCTTTATAATCCTCCACCATTAACTTAATGGCAAGCTTCTACTCCTCCATGTACTTATCATGAGGTATTTATGAGACAAGTTGTATAATCTTATTCATTTGTATTTGTTTTTGTCATTAAATGTCTGTAATTCTTTAGAATGATCTCTAGTGTCTCAAAAACATTTGATTTTTCCTAAGAATAATCATGTAGGTGATCCTTTACTTTCACTTTGAAAAAATATCTATTATCTCAACCATACTCATGGAAAACCTTGTGTTGTCCAGAAGTATAGAAGAAATAATTGATAAATTTTTCAAAAAGAAATGTAGAGAATCGTGAACGTGATTATGTTGAGGAAAACCCAAATAGCTTTCATCATTAAAGGATTTTTGTAGAGATATAAAAGCATTTAATGAGAAAGAAAACAAAAGAATACTAATTTATCATGTTATGCACCCCGGGTCAGAAATACCTCTTGATAAACACATGGAGGAGGTAAACCTGGCAATAAAGTTGCATGTAGGGGAAGTTCTAGAAAAAATAAAAAGTGCTAATTTGATCGAGCATATAAATTTAAATTTGATTGATGCCCCAAATATTAACACCAAGTAGAGTTTTTTAACTCATTATTATGTTGGAGTTGGTAATTGGAGTAATGCTTGAAAATGACTTAACTAGTAGTCGAACCTTCAAATATGATAAATTATTTTCTTTTTTATTAAGGGATTTACTATTAATCTTCAGTCATCCAATATTATTATGGTTTTGATCAAAAAATAAATGGTTTTGGAGTTCTTATGAAATTTTATAAGTTTTCTTGTTTGTTTCGTCTTTAAGAATTCTGATATTTTGAGTTGTTTTAATTAGTAAATCAATTGAATCCTTTACCAAATGGGTGAACAATGAAAGTAAAGATCAAAGAGAAAACTTAACAATGTAGGTAATAACTACATAAATTCAAAATCACTCCTCTAAAATAAATATTTCATGTATAAAAATCCGTTTAAATAGATAAGTAAACAATAGAGATGAATATTGACCAAATCACAAGATTTGATCATTGTAAAGGTATCCTCCAATTTTAAGAACACCAAATACAATATCAATGTTACTTATAATATAAATCGCTCTCCTCATCTGGCTCAAAGACAACAGTTAAATCAAATTTTAGATGCTCGACAAAAATAGAACCTTCTTATTTCTTATTTATAATTCTACACCTACAACTTCAGGGCAAGCTTCTACTCCTCCATGTATTTATCATGAGGGGTTAAGTAGCCAGGGTGTATAATCTTACACATTAGCATTTGTTTTTGTCATTAAATAATTATAATTCTTTAGAAAGATCTTTGGTGCATCAAAGCAATTTAATTTTCCCCAAGTATAATTATGTCAGTGATCTTGTACTTTAACTTTAAAAAATTTATCAATTATCTCTACTACACTTGTGGAAGACCTTGTGTTGTCCACAAGTATAGAACTAATAATTGATAAAGTTTGAAATGGAATCTATAGAATTGTCAACATGATTATATTGAGGACTAATCAAATGTATTTAGGGTATTGAAAGATCTCCATAGATATTTTGAAGAATTCAATGAAAAAGAAAGCAAAAGAATACTAATTTATCAGGTTATGCACCCCGGATCAAAAATACTTCCAGATAAGCACACGGAGGAGCAAAATCTGGCAATAAAGCTGCGAGTAGGGGATATTTTAGAAGAAACAACAATAACACTTTGATCTAGCATTTCAAGTTTTATTTAATTGTTCCTCCTGATATTAAAAAGAAGAAGAGTTCTTGAACTCATAATTATCATGGAGTTGGTAATTTTAGTTTTTGAAATTGGAGTTATGCTAGGAAATTACTTAAACAGTTGTCAAAACTTTTAATATGTTCAGTTCTTTTCTTTTTATTAAGTTATTTGTCGTTAAGCTTCACTCATCCATTTATACGACTGTTTAGATCACAAAATAGAAGGTTTTGGAGTTTTTATGAAATTATGTATATCGTTTTTTGTTTTATTTTAATCTTTAATAGTGATAATATTATGAGTTGTTTAAATTAGCAAATCAATTGAAACCTTATCTAAACTTGTGAACAACGAATGTGATGGATTAAAGTTAACACTGATGCCTTCATTAAGGTTCGGTAATGGTTCTAGCTCTAATGATATTGGTGCATAAAATGTGAGATATTATGAGATGTTGAAATATTGTGTAATGAGAATATAACACATCCATTAACTGTTAGAATTATATTATGTTGATTAGAATGTGAGATATAAATTTGTGCATTACTTAAATCTGATATGTAGATATCTATAGCTACACGATATGGAGAATTTTTTCAAGTATTAGTTAATATTCTCTCTTAAAATCTGATAAATTCTGAACCAGATTTGACATCAAATATCCAACTACTAGAGTACGAATTACTCAACCAAACTTAACTTACTCGACAAGTATAAAAAAGATAAAACTACATTTTTTTTTCAATTCTTCTAAAAGAATGTTTCCCTAATAACTCTTAGTATTAATGATGATGTTGTTGGTAGCATGGAAATAATTCATAATTAAGAGGTCGAAGTTTATAGTATTGACAAAATGCAGGAGGCAAACATAGTTGATGCAAGTAAATTTGATGTGAGAAAAGTAGTAGTTAACTTTAATGGTAACCAAGAGCGTTATAAGGAGAATATATGTAATGATAATTCTATCATTAGTATCCCTAACCAAGTAGATGCTATTCAAATTTTTGTATCCCCTTAAAGGCGACATAGGCAATAGGGGTTCCAGAAAATTATTGTTCTGAAGAAAATCTAGATAATCTGGCTATTAAGGCAGGTAGGTCTCCAAGATTGATTAAATCTTCCAAAAGAAGGAAGAAGCAAAGAAATCTAGATTTACATAATCTACTCATGAAACAGCCGAGAAGAAATAAATCTTTTAATAATATATGGAAGCTCTAATTTGCAATACTCGGTCTATAAAGTCCCAACAAGATTTCTCTAGAATGAATATGTTGCATAATTTTTAAGAAGTTTCTTTTATTTGTTTGTTGGAACAAATTCAACATGTAAGATATATCAACAAATATGAAGAAGATAAAAGTTTTCACTAGTAAAATTAAATTACAATGGAAATGTTTGGGGTTTCGTTAATTCGGCGTTTGATGTTACCGTGGTGATGGATCTTTGATGTTACCGTGGTGATGGCTACAAATCAACAATTGACAATGTGTTTACAACAACAACGGTCTAATAGATTTCATGTCACTTTAATGAATGTTAACTTTGTTAAGTTGTACAACATCAGCCTCTATTATTTAGTTTGGCGAAGTCTGCAGTATAGCTATATTTTAGCTTTCAGTTAATAATTGTTTTCCTTTAACGTGATAGTTTTCCTATTGTGAAGTATTTGCAGAATTGTGTTCCTAATTTTAAGGTGAGTTGGTTTAGTGGAACTACTGGTTTAGTGGGAATATTATTCCATAATATGTAAACACCTATACAAGGCAAAAGAGACAGTTGAATAAAATCATTCAGAAACAATCTGTGCAATCTTTTATTCTTCCAGTTATTTTCTTTTTAAATTATTGATTGCTCTATCAAAGTTGACTTCATCAATTGGTATCCAACCAAGGTTTTAAAGAGATAAAGAGAAGTCACACATCTATTGCGATGACTGATTTACAATCCATCGGTGGAGTTAAAAAACTCAACCATCATAATTACAAAATATGGATGACATGTATGACTTTCTCCATGGAAGTTCAAGATCTTTGGGAGGTCGTAAATGTATGTGAAGAAGAACCAAATGGGGATTCGAGAAATTGGAAGATTAAAGCAGGAAAAATATTATTTTCCCTCAAGACGACCATTAAAGAAGACGTGTTGGAACATATATGAGATGATGGAACACCAAAGAAAGCTTGGGAAACGCTGGCTGTACTTTTTTCAAAGAAGAACGACACACGACTACAACTTCTAGAAAGTGAGTTGTTGTCGATAGCTCAAAATGATATGAGCATTGCACAATACTTCACAAAGTGAAATCGATAGGACATGCAATTTCAGAATTGGAACCAACAACTCCAATCGGGAAAACCAGAACGAAAAGAATAATTATTCATGGTTTCAGATCTGAGTACATAAACTTTGTCATTACAGTACAGGGATTGCAAATTCAACCCACTTGTTGTGTTTGAGAATATACTTTCTGGCAAAGAATCCATGGCTAAGAAAATGGGCGGAGTTCCACAAAAAGGTGAGGAGGAAGCACTGCATATTACCAAAAGCAGAGAGAACTCCACGATGTACAATGTAGCTGGGACAAAAATAACTGATGATAAGGAAAAAAATCATTAGGGAGAGGAGAATTATCATTCAGGGGGAGCTTCAAAGAACTATTGTTGAAAAAATAAGAGGTTTGAAGGGAAGTGTCATCACTGCGAAAAGAAGGGACATAAAGCCAAGGTTTGTTGGTTCAACAAAAAGGTTGTTGAGAGCAACACTGCAACCACTTCTAGTCCAAAGGACAAGAGTGAAGATTATTGGGATGCTGATGTTTTTTTTGCTATAGAACAAGAGGAGTTAGCTCTTACTGTAACAACCCTGAACAAATTTATTATGAGAATGATTAGATTGTTGACTCATGGTGCAAAAACCATATGACTGGCGACAAGGAGAAGTGGCAAAATCTAATCGATTACAAAGGAAGTCATGAGGTCGTGACAGCCGATGCTACCAAATTATCGATAAATCATATCGATAAGGCTTTAGTGTCACCACATAGTACTGCTGATCTGATGTTGCTTCAAAATGTTTATCATGTCCAAAGTATGAAGAAAATCCTCCTTTCGGTTGCACAACTAAAATCGATGGGTCATTTTATTCTTTTTTGTCTGCAAGATATAACAATATATCATGATCTTGAAAAAATAAAAGAGCCGGTAATAAAGGGACAAAGATTGAATTCCGTCTATGTAATGTTAATAGAAATCCCATACAAAGACAGGACAAGGAAGAATGAAACTGCAGACTTATGGCATATGCGGTTGAGCCACATTAGCTACTCTAAAGTAAGTATCATGATGGAAAATTCTATGCTGAAGGATCTTTCAAACTCTCAGTAAGGACAGATGTTATATGTGTGGGTTGCCAGTATGGTAAAGCACATCAGTTATGGTATGAGGAGTAAAAAAATAAGGCCAAGGAACCATTAGAGTTAATTTATTCTTATGTATTTTGACCTGTCAAGCAACTTTCTGTTGGTGGGCTGAAATATATGCTAACATTTCATTAATGATTTTTCCAGATATGTAAGGATTTATTTTCTAAAGGAAAAGTTTTATAAATTTTTAAAATTCAAAGAATTTAAAAAGGTTGGTGAAGCAGAAGTTAGCAAGAAATTGTTTCTCCCGCGAACTGACAGTGGTGGGGAATACACCTTATATGAATTCTCTTAATTCCATCAAAAGTCTCAAATACGTCGTCGTCTTACATGTCCAAATATGCCACAACAAAATGGTGTAGCAGAACGAAAGAATAGATATCTCGCATAAATTTGTCGGAGCTTGCTTCACGCAAAAAATATTTCAGGAAAATGTTGGGCGGAAGATATGAAAACTGGAGCTTTTGTGATAATTAGAGTTCCCAAACAAAGGTTATGTTTTCTTTCACCTTTTGAGAAGTAATGGAATATGAAACAATCAGTTATCTATTTTTTGTGTTTTCGGATGTGTATGCTATATTTTTGTATCCAACCATTTACGTAGCAAGATAGACAAAAAGGTTATTAGGTGTATCTTTGTAGAGAATAACAGTCAACGAAAAGAGTGGTGTTTTGGCGAAACAAGAAGGGGAAAGTGTTACACTTCTCGTAATGTAAAATTGTAAGAATCTTCTTCATAGTGGCATTCAAATAAGGAAATCCTCCTAGTTTCAAATGTTCTCAAAGATGTGCTGGACTCGCCCCATATCAAGCTGAGTCTAGATGAAGCTAAAGAAGATATTGCCGAAGAAGGTTTGGCTCTAAGACCTTGGCAAACTACTGTGTATCAACAACAAAGTGAAGCAGACGAGATAAGTGGAAGAACCAAACCGCAGACTCTTAGAAGTTCATCAAGGATCAGAAAGCTTAATTGAAAGTATGGCAATGCTTCCATTGTAGAAGAAGAAGATGAAAAAGGACCAGAGAATTTGGAGGAAGCATTCGAAAAACCAAAGTGGATTAAAGCTATGAAGAAGGAAATTGTAGCGCTAGAACTGAATCAAAGTTGGGAGCTCATGTTAAAGCCAAGTGATGTAAAACCTATTTCTTGCAAATGATTTTACAAGATAAAGCGTCACATAAATGGGTCAATTAAAAGGTACAAAGCTCGTTTTGTAGCCCAAGGCTTTTCTTAGCAATATGGACTAGATTATGATGAAACATTTAGCCCAGTGTCTAGACTTACTACAGTCTGTATCACACTTGCAATTGCTTCAACTAAAAAATGGAACCTATGGAATATGGACGTAGAGAATACCTTTTTGCATGGAGAGTTGGATTGAGAGATCTACATGTGTCAACCAATGGGCTTTTAGAGTCAAGCTCATCCTAAGTATGTAAAATAAGCTTCAAAAATTGCTATATGGGTTAAAACAAGCTCCAAGGGCATGATATTGTAAGATTTATGAATTTCTTACGCATAGTTCTTATTCCGTAGCGCCGTCAGATTCCAACTTTTTTGTGAATGTTTTTGGAAAGAAACTATTGTGCTAGTATATGTGAATGATCTAATCCAAACAGGAGACTGTGAAGAAGAAATTCTTCTAACAAAGAAGAATTTGTCAGTTCGCTTCCAGATGAAGGAACATGGACAACTAAACCATTTTCTTGTCTTGGAGGTTGATTTTAATGAAGAAGGATTTTTTTTTGCACCAGAAAATATATTCTAAAGATCCGTTGAAGAAGTTTGGAGTGTTGAATTGCAAACCAGTATCAACACCATTGGAGACAAATAATAAGATGTGTGCACATGAAGAAAAAGACTTAGAAGATGTGACGATGTGTCGATAATTGGTACGTAGTCTGATTTATTTAACTCGGACTAGACCTTATACTTCGTTTGCAGTTTGTGTGATGAGTCGCTACATGCACAATCCCAAGAAGTACCATATGGATGTTGTTTGGCGAATACTAAGATATATGAAAAGTACAATTGATTCTGATATTTTGTACAAGAAAGGTGAAAAATTCAAGATGGGCGAATATTGTGACTCTAACTATGCAGGGGATCATGATACTCATCGTTGAACAACTAATTATGAGTTTAAGCTTGGAGCTGGAAACATTTCTTGGTGCAACAAAAGGCAACCAAATGTGTCGTTGCCACAAGCAGAAGTAGAGTATAGGGCAGCAGAAGTTGCCGCTCAAGAAAGTGTGTGGCTTATCCAATTGATAAAGAATTTACACCAACTAGTTTGCTACTCAGATACCTTGTTCTGTGACAATCAGTCAGCGATATGTTTGGCTGAAAATCCTGTTTTTCATGCTAGGACAAAGCACGTGGAAATACATTACCACTTCCTCAGGGAAAAAGCATTGCAAGGAGAGATTGACTTGGAGCATGTAAAAACTGAGCAACAAATTGCGGAAGTGTTCACGAAAGGCTTAAGTTTCCATAAGCTTTAAAATTTGTGTCTACAAGTAGGCCTTTTTAAGACCGGAGATGATGTCGAGAGGGGGTGCTAAAAGTTGTACAAATATCAGCCCGTATTGTTTAGTTTGACTATGTCTGCAGTATAGCAATATCTTAGCTTTCAGTGGGTAGTTGTTTTCCTTTAATCTGATAGTTTTCCTATTGTGTAGTATTTCCAGAATTGTGTTCCTAATGTTTAGGTGAGTTGGTTAAGTGGAACTAGTAATATAAGGCTACAGAGCCTATTCAAAAAAGTCATTCAGAAACAATCTGTGCAATCCTTTATTCTTCCGGTTACTATTCTTTTTCAAATATTGATTTCTCTATCATAGTTGACTTCATCAAAATGTAATGTTTAGGATAGAGAAGTTCTATGGCAGGATATACATTAGATGATAAAAACTATTGATGGCCCTTTGTTAATTGTGGAGACTTTGTAGTCTTGAATGTCGTGAAAGGATTGGTCGACAGCCTATTCCAGATATTTATTATCAAGACTACAAGAAACGTATTTAGAGTTGGAAATGATTGAATTTTTGAAAGATTAGATAAGATTATCTCTTATCAGCACATGCAACACTGGTTTAATTTTATGGAAATTCAACATCTTATGAGAACATGATAAGATAATGCCCCTATGTTTTTTACCATGAAAGAGTGGATGAATACTATTCAGGTTTCGAAAGTTCAGGACTGACCATGATAAATTCATTAAGTTAGTGAGGTAGAATTTGTCTATAGATATGTCCCAAACTCCATTTTTCTTTTTAAAGAAAACATTAAAAGGGTCAAATCTTATTTGACCAAATGGATCAAGGAATTTTATGGTGATATTTTTTAACAATAACTAATAAGGGAAAATATTGTAAAAATCAAAAACTATTTGAGGAAGCTCTTAATGTTGAAAATAGAAAAGTATTGCATGTAGCTCAGACTGAATATAAAAAATACTTTTACTTTTAGGATGTTTTTTTGCAACCGAAAGTTTTGTATGACTTGTTTGATAGTGGATATAGTAATAGTAGATCTTTAACAAAATTGTTAATATTAGAAGGAAAGTGAAATAGTTGTTGAAGCTGTTAAATTCTTTGATGATCAGTTTCATATGGATGGAGTTTCTACATCTCTTTTGTTGTTGAGACATATTCCTATTGTTGTTACAAATAAGGAAAACATTGGTTTCTGGAAGTAAAGGGAGTTGTTTTCAACTTGAAAGGAGATAGTGCTGCAGATTTTTATGGATCTAATGGTATTTTTTCTTAATGTTGTTGGGATAGTGTAGGACAAGATATTTTCAGTCCTATTTATTCTTTCTATTGGAATTTTATCTATGTCTTTAAATTCTTTATTTGAGAATGATCTATTTCGGTGTTGTGGAATGCAAAAATGAAGTACCCATATAAAAAATCTTTCTTATGAAGATAATACAATTATTTTTGCATCTACTAATAGATACTCACTGGTAAAGATCATGAAAATTTCAAAGAAAAATGAAATTCATTTAGGACAAAAAAGTAACAAGGATAAAAGTGCCTTCTTTATGAATCAAAATGAAGCAGCTGCTGGAATATAGCTAGTTGAGGAGTGTAAAGGTTTATATAACGGCAAATTAGCACTTAAATATTTGGAGTGTCATAAATGACAACCAAGGAAGAGGAGGAGCATTACTATGATCTTATTACAAGGGTAAAATATAAATTACAAGCCATGAAAAGAAATATGTTATCCTATGGAGGTAAAGAAGTTCTAATCAATAGTCTTTTGCAATGTGTTCCCATTCATGTCTTGTCTTGTGCCCCTATATGTGTCCTCAAAAAAATCCATGGGGTATTGGCTAATGCTTTTAGAGTAATGAAGTGTCAGGAAAGAGCAAGAACTAGGCTTCTTGGAATGAAGTTGGCTTCCAAAAATAAGAGGGTTGTCTTTGTTTTATGTCTTTATTTGAAATATCTTAAGCATTATAAGCTAAACTCTATTGGAAGTTCATAACTCAAAGATATTTATGGGCAAATATCATGTGGAATAATTATTTTAAGAAGCCAATCCCTAGTTTTGTACAATGGGTTGGTGAATCACAATTTTGGAAAAAATCATTGATGAACGTGGATATGTTTGAACAACTTATTTGGTGGGAACCTAGAGGTGTCACACTTTATACTTTTTTTGATAACTGGACAGGGTTAGGTTGTCTATATTCACAACCAATAGAAGTGCAAACCTGCAACAATTTAACATATATTAAAACCTATATCAATAAAGATTGTTGGAAGTACGAGAAAATGCAAATGCAGTTGCTAGAATATGTAGTGGATCATGTAAAATCTTCCATGGACCTGATTAGACAGTCATGTTTAAGTTATAAACCATCGTGGATAGATAATTTCTAGACAATTTTCAGTCAAAAGTGCTTGGAATTCTATAAGAAAGAGAGAGGAGTAAACTGATTCTTAGTAGAAAATATGGGTAAAAGGCTTCCCTTTTAAGATATATTTCATGGAATACGTGGGGAAAAAATACCATTTGGTACTTAAGTGACACAATGGAATCCTAATCTCTGTCGTTTATGTGGTTGCTGGGAGGTTCCAGCTGATGAGACTGTTGATCACTCACTACAAAAGAAGAAGTGGAAGATTCTTTATAGAGATATTTTGATGGTGCAGCTGGTCTTTTGGGACCATTGAATTAAGAGAAACATGTTTTGATGAAATGGTGGAATGCGAAAGTTAATTCTAGACAAAGATGACATTAAATGAAATATCTTATTGTTTCTTTGGAAAAAGAGAAATACCATTTTACATGGTGCTTCTTACTATACTAATAGAGTTATTAGGGATGTTTATAACACTACACATACTTTCATTAAGTAGAAATTAATTATCTCAATATACCAAAAATTTGACCTTAGATGGTTGCTCTAGTGGATAGTTTCAGGCCTAGTTTTACATCTAGAGTGGTAAGAAGAATTTACCTCCTTCGGGATGGTTGAAATGTAACACTGATGGAGCATCAAGAGGAAATCCTACCGCCATCACTATTAAATTTTGTGTTAGGGATTCTTCTTGCGATTTTGTTGGAGCAAGGGGGCTTAGGATTTAAGAAACAACAAACATATTAGTTGTAGCTATGGCTTTGAGGAAGGAAGTCAACATTCATTTGTAAATATTTTTCACCACTTAATTTGGAATCAGATTCTTTATCACTTATTTATACATGGAATGGAGATCAGATTGTTCCTTGGAAGTAACTTTGGATGTAAATTTAATGATGACAACAGGAGCACTACACACCTTAAGGGCGGTAAATACTCCTGCTGATTACTTCATTAATTTAACTTCAATTTTTAAGGTACGCTTGAATGTAAACAATTTCAAGATATACATGTTGCGAGTAGAAGAATCATCAGTACAAGTAAATATGGAATTCCTTTTCTTAGCATAGTACAATCTATACCTCTAAAGGTTCAATGGTTGTTAATAAATTATTCTAGTACTTGGTTATGTACTCATCACCTTATTAAATTTGATTATATTGGTTATATATCATTAACCTAGTGAGAGCTTTGAGGTTTCTTTCATAATTTAAAAAAACCGCGATGATTGAATTTGTATTTTCTTTTCTGCTAGATAGTTTATTGACCAGTTCAACTATGAGTTTAGTTGGACATTTTGGCTCTCAATTGTGCTGATCTCATATGAGTATGGTTTTGGTGCTATACAATTTTAGGCTAAAATTCAATCTCTTTCATTAGATTCTCTTCTCATAGATCCAAATCTAGATGGTGGAATTAATCCTATTTGTGGTTCAATCCATCGTATTCAGATTGAAGTGAAGGGATTACTAATATTATCTAGGATGATCGAGCCCCATTTTTCTGTTTGTAGAAAAGGGGGAATTGATAATTACTAGATAAGAAATTCGTAAAGAAATTTGCCTAATTTACTTGCCTGTATGAATCAACTAGGGATATGCATCAACTCATTGGCTAATCAAGGAGAGGTAGTTGCATAGAGATCAGGATTAGACAAAGCTGTAGTAGAAGAGGTTTATGCTTAATCTTACCAGACTTGATCCACTTACCTAAGCTTATCTTCAACGAACTCTTGAACAACGACACAAAGACTATGAACAGGCTTAGATCAATCTGATTTGACAAGTATAAATCCTCATATTTTATCTATACTTGATTTGTTCTTAGTCCTTTATTATGATTAAGTTATTTTTACTTTAGTAATTTGCAGGACCAGATTACGGTTGGTCTTGTTCATTTTGTTAGATATTTTTGTGATCATTAAAAATGGGCTTTTGCCCACCTAAACCAAAAAAATAAAGAGAAGTTAACGCCTGTTAAAATACATCTCTAATTTTTTTAATGGTTAAATTTAATAAGAATTTTAAAAAAACAAATATTTATTTACATGAAAAAAAACACCCTCGATTTTTTTAAACAATTAGTTCTATTTCACTAGACGTGTGTTTTCCCGCATACACCCTGCCTCTATTTATTCCCCACTAAAATTAGATAGAACTTTAATTAAGTGAGAGATTTGTAATGGAAACACAACACAGAAAAAAACTTTATGTTAAGTCAAATAGAACAAAATCATTGAAAGGAAGAAAGAGGAAAGTCTACTTCGGCTTAATAGAGAAATCTCATAATAGTTCAAAAAAGAATTAGAATGAACGGCGAATGGAGATTAGTTCTTACTTTGAACCTTTCTCTATAAAAAGAGAATGCGGTGGTGGTGTTAGAAAGCTTTCCTTATTGCATAGCAAGTAGCTCAGTCATTTCCCTCCAATAGACCGACTCTATTTCGACCCATTAGGTTATTTTTAATATATGGTTCACACTCGATTGTTTATTTCTCTGCGATGTTATCGACTCTTGTTATGTTGAACATATAATTATATGGCATGTATATTCATTGTTCTGAATATAATTATTGTATCATATTCAAAGAATTCAGATTTTGATATTCTATAACTTAAAAGTACTACATATATGCTTAGATATTATATATATTTAAATAGATATGAAAGTACTTACTTATCAATTGAAGAAATTTACTATGCAAGTTTAAAAGTGATAATTTCTTTTATGTTCAAGCATACTTTATTATTCAAATATGTTAACAAAATTTTAATTTTTTTCCTAAGACATATATAACAATTGTTTGATCTATGAAGCTTAAATGTTTCTTTTTATTATGAAATTCTTTATTATCTATATTCATAATTTCTTCATTACTTTCTTTTTCATATTGATTAAAGAACAATTGAATTATTATTTGTTCAGTAATTCATTCATTAGACATTCTTGAGCTCTATGAAAATGATAAATAATCAAATTAGTGTTGGAATATTGAATCCTTTTTAAGAACCTACCCTTCATTAGTTTTTATGTACTGAATATTAGTAAATAAATTACTTGCAAGTTCAAGGCAGTTATTACGTGAATATTACCTAGTCATATAATTAATAGGAGTCCCTATAAAATCCAAAGGTTTAACAAAACACTATTTTACTATTGCGGAAGGAAAACCCTTACAATGTGAAAGTCATTGTACCAAAACTATATTAAGGACATGTCTATGAAGAGGGGGTACAACCTCGAAACTAAACTTAAACCATAAAAAATAGTCTAGGTCTGAAAAGAGTTGATTTTTACGGGAGAGATGCATGACATTCTGAGAGAATTTGTTCAACCTTTGAATCTGGTCTCGTTCAATCACCTTGTTGAGGTCTATCAATAGCTGCCTATAGATGCATTGTACTCATCAAATATAAGAGCAAGCGCAGTATCTGTACACAACTATCGTGTACTGATAGGATAACGAGAGTTCCCCATTAAATGTAACATAAGCAATTCAATACAGCATTCTGAACATGAACATACGAAAAATATACAATATTGATTATCACATGCTCAGACAATATTAATTTATAAGAGTTCATTGGTCTTATGATAAAAGTCAAATAAAAACTATTAGCATACCAAAACGTGGTACCCAATTCAAGGTTTATACCGGAACATGGTTCTTGCAACTTAGGATTGTCTATATTTAATTTGAACTACAAAAGTCGTGGTAGAAATAAATTATATTAATATATTTCCTTTTGTGTTTTTAGTAGATCTTCAGAGAAATCTAGACAACTTTTATAGACTTGAACATATTTTGGTTAAAGTTGTTTTTTAATATTTTTTGAAAAAATCATGTGATTGTATGTCTTCTTATTGGTTTTGCATACTTTATTTTTATGTACTTCAAGTCTTAACAAAGGCCGAATAAGGAAAGAATCATTAGTAATAAATTGAATTTTTTTTATTATACTAATATGTTAAATGTGGATATACCTATTTGAGCAATATACAAATTGATGTCCTTTTATGTTGTGTTTAAATCACAAAGCCCATGAAATTTATATTTTTTATATATTTATTCAACCGTTCCTTTTCAAAAATTATAGTTGTCTGCGTTTTTTTTTAGTCTTCCATTCATCTTAGAATGAAAGAAACAAAAAATGATAGTTGATTATTTGAAAAGAATTTATTTTTCATTTAATTGATGTGTTGCATGTAAACTATTTACATAGAAAATCAAATATATAATTGTCTTTTTGATTAAAAATATATGAAGCACTACAATAATTTTAAATCATGAAGTATTTTGAAGAAAAGAAAATTAACAACAATGTAGTGTCATACTAGAACATCAAACACCTTATACAAAAATGAGGCCACTTATGATTTTTGTCCTTTAAGAACTATGAATTATGCAACAGATCGCTCTAGAATTTTCTTTATAAAACCAAAATCTCATATTATCGGTATGATACCTAATATTTTTGATATTTATAATTCCTTTGACGGGAGCGTAGTTGTTCTTTTGGATAATGGAACAAACATATTCTATGTATCCATTCTTCCAAGCAATACTTCTTCATTTTGGATTTAACGAGGAATGATTCCAGAGATTTTATTATCATTACCGCGTATATTATGGAACTACACCCCATGATTGCGGAAGTGAATCAGGCATTTGTTCATATGACATTACATTGAGTCTTACCAATTTTCCAAATTTTAATATTTTTTTGCCTTCTCTTTCGTTTCTTTTCAATTATAAATTTATTGCAATCTCACATAACTAGTTTAAGTTTTGTTATGACATAATAACGGACAAAAAATAGTATGTTTCTTCCGACAAATTATGATCTTGGATTTAGGGTTTGTTCGCCCTTCAAGAGCAAACTGAAAATGTCAATACAGGATTGAGTTCATTTTTTAAAGTATGAATCACAGCATGTATAAGTCAACAGAAAGATCAATAAATATGTTCCTGGTGATACAAAAGTTGTTTCAACTAAAATGACATATCAACTCATCAGACCAACTTTTTTTTCATCACTATCAAAACTCCCAAACACCCTATTCCTTGGGTGTGTTTGGTTTTCATTGAAAATCATTCTTTCTTCAAAAGGAAGTGAATGACTTTCTCAGTTTTCAAGAATGACGGAGAAAATTTGTATCGGTTCCACTTTGAAATTTCAATGAACAAGATGTTAGATATCTTTTTCTTAAAGGAAAAGAATTAAGCTATCAATCTTGGTATACTTTTCAATCTAGAATTATAGGGTAAACTTCATATGTGATCCTGGATGAATGGTCAAAATGATGTACATGACATTTGTAATCAAATTAGAAGGAGAGCGTAGGTGATTTATAGGCGCCCAAACTGCCTAAAGGAGCGTCAGTGGTTGAAATTTGCACCACATATACACCATTTATCGATAAAAGGCATGTCCTTATTGTTTCTTTATAATTTATAATAACAAACACATTGGGAGGTACACTTTGACAACCTTGTTTTTTGCTCTCATGAGGTGTCAAATAACAATAATCGGAGTCTGTATAAGTAATTTTACAAATTACCGGAACATAGTACACATACGTCAGTCATCCATCTCTTAATAAAGATTTGTAGTTGGCAAGGAAACCAAATGGAGCACAGTGGAGATTCACACTGTCTTTTGCTGCCAAACAACTTCCTCATTGACATCTATAGCTACACGATAAGCAGAATTTTCTCTAGTATTTTATAATATTCGCTCTTAAAATCTGAAAGGCTTTTACATAGATTTAACATAAATATCCTAGTTCTAGAGTCCTGATCACCTAACAAAGCTTAATATACCCAACAAGTATAAAAACTGTTTGAACTTAAAAATCATGTAATATTAAATATCGTTCTCTGGTGGATACTACATGTTATTTTAAATTCTTCTACTAGAAGTTTTCCCTAATCACTCTTTTAAGTAATTGTCTCCCAAAATACATCTCTTGTTTTGATAATGGTAAAGTTTAAAATGACTTTGTGTTTAATTCTATTTCTCTGGTACACTTGGAATGTACTTTCTCAAATTGGACTTATTCCTTCCCTCACTCCTATTTTGTGTACATTCATTTAAAAAATTAGCAAGGTACGTCTTAACAATATATATGAAAGACCACTCTACTAAAATAAGTAATTCAAGTATAAAAATTTGAATAAATGGATGATTTAATAATAAATAGAAAGATTGACCAAATTAGAAGATTCGATCACTAGTAAGGTATACTCCAATTTCAAGAACAAGAACTACAAAAAAGTCAATGTTAATTATAATATTAAGAGCTATCTTATGCTAGATCAAAGACAACAACTAAATCAAATAAGAGATGCTCGACAAAAATGGAACCAAATTATTTCTTCTTTATCATTCCCCACCTGCAACATATTGGCCAACTTCTACTCCTCCATTTCTTTATAATGATATGTTTAGACTCAGAGTGTTTAATTTTATTAATTAATATTTGTTTTTCTAATTTAATTTTTGTTATTCTTTACAAAGAGCTTTAGTACCTCAAAGCCATTTGATTTACCCTAATACAAATCATGTTGGCGAACCTCTACTTAACTTTCACAAAGTTATCAATTATCTCTGCTATATTTGTGGAAACCCTTATGTTGTCCACAAGTATAGAAGAAATAATTGATAAATTTTTCAAAAGGAAACTAGAGAATCGTCAATGTTATTATGTTGAGGGAAAATTAAATAGCCTTCAGGCATTGGGAGATCTCAATAAAGATTTTTAAGTATTGAACGAGAAATAAAACAAAAGAATACTACTTTATATGTTTTTCATCCCGGATAAAAAATTCTTCCAGATAAACACATGGAGGAGCAAAACCTAGCAATAAAGTTGCGGGTAGGGGAAGTTCTAGAGAAAAAAAAGTGCTACTTTGATCAAGCATTTAAAGTTAGATTGAATTGTTTCCCCTGAGCTAGAAAAGGTTGAAAGGTCCTTAAACTCATAATTAGTATGGAATTTGTAATTGGAGTTCTTGATATTTGAGTTAAGCATCGAAATGACTTATCCAATGGTCGAAAGTTTTAAGATGCGAATTTTTATTCATTGTTATTAAGTCAGTTCTCGTTTTATCAAGTCCTCTATTTATACAATGGTTTAGATCACATAATTATTGAATGTTTTTGGAGTTCTTATGAAATTAATGATGTTTTTTTGTTTCATCTTTCACATTTATTATATCATGAATTGTCTAAATTAGTAAATCAATTAAAGACTTCTCTAAACTAGTGAACAATGTAAGTGATGGATAAAAGAGAAAACATAGCAATGTACGTAGCTATTATGTATTTAAATGCAAAACTATTCGACTAAAATAACTAATTCACGCATAATATAAATAATGATTTACTAGATTAGGAGATTCAATCATTGGTGAGGTATCCTTAAACTTCAAGTACAACATCTACCAAATCAATGTAAATTATAAGCTAAATAACTCTCATCTTTTGTTTCAAATACAACAATTAAATCAAATTTTAAATGATCGACCAAAATAGGACCTCCTTATTACTTCTTTATTATTCTCCACCAGCAAATTAGTGGCCAGCTTCTACTACTTCATGTATTTCTCATGAGGTGTTTATGTGTCAGGTGTGTAATCTTATAAATTATTATTACTTTTTTCTCATTAAATATGTGTAATTTTTAACAAAAATCTTTATTGCCTCAAAGCTATTTATTTTCCCTAAGCATAATCATTTTGGCGATCCTCTACTTTCACTTCAAAAAAATTATCAATTATCTCTAGGATACATATAGAAAACTTTGTCTTGTACACAAGTATAGAAGAAATAATTGATAAATTTTTCAAAAAAAATCTAGCGTATCCTCAACATGTTTATGTTTAGGAACTATCAAATGTCTTTGAAGAAATGGAAGATCCCTATAAAGATTTAGAAGCATGCAATGAGAAAGAAAACGAAATAATACTAATTGATATGGTTATGCACCCCAGATAACAAATACCTCCAAATAAACACATGGAGGAGCAAAAGCTGGGAATAAAGTAGTGGGTTGGGAAGTTCTAGAAGAAACAAAAAGTTCTACTTTGATCGAGCATTTAAAATTTGATTTAATTGTTTTAGCTAGATTAAAGTGGAGGAGAGTTGTTGAACTCATAATTATCATAGAGTTGGTAATTGGAGGTCTTGAAATTAAAGTTAAGCTTGGAAATTACTTAACCAGTGGTCGAAACTTTTAATGTGATTAATTCTTTTCCTTGTTATTAAGTCAGTTGTCGTTAATCTTATGTCGTCCATTTATACAATTTCTTAGATCACAGAATAGGTTTTGGAGTTTTTATAAAATAATGTATGTTTTTAAGTTTTTTTTTTATCTTTAATATTGATGATATTATGTGTTGTTTAAAGTAGTAAATCAACTGAAGTCTTTTCTAAACTAATGAACAATGAAAGTGATGGATCAAAAAGAATACTCATTCACTAATTAAGGTTCATTCATGATTCTAACACTCGGGAGATTGGTGCATTTACATGTTACACCTGAGCTAGATGTCTATGAGATGGTGAAATATTTTGTAATGAGATTATAACACAACAATTAACGTTTAGTATTATGTTATGTTGATTAGAATGTGAGATAAGATTTTGTTCATTACTTAAAACCTGATATGGAGATATCTATAGGAACACTATAGAGAATTTTTTCAAGTATTTTGTATTGTTCGCTCTTAAAATATGCTATGTCGTGAACTAGATTTGACATCAAATGTCCTACTTCTTGATTCGTGGTCACCTAACTATGCTTAATTTACCCCAGAAGTGTAAATGAAGTGGAATTGAACAATCATGTAATGTTCAACATTATTCTCATGTGCTTATCTACATGTTATTTTTAAGTCTTCTGGAAGAATGTTTTCCTAATCACTATTGGTATTAAATATTATGTCGGTGTTAGCATGACAATAATAAATGATGTAAAGGTCGAAATAGATATTATTGACAAAATCTAGGATGCACACATAGTTGATGAGAGTAAATTTGAATTGAGCGAAGCAGTAGTTAAATTTAATGGTAATCAAGAGCATCATAAGGAGAATATTAAAATTTTGGTATACCCTTATGAGGTTTTGCATGATATAAAAACTCCTAATTCTGAACACGAGGTTATTGATAGCACAAAACAGGATAAAGCAATAGGGGTTAGGAAAATTATTGTTCTCAAGAAAATGTAGATACTATGCCTATTGAAGTAGATATGTCTCCAAAATTGATTAAATCTGCTTAAATAGGGAAGAATCAAATAAATGTAGATCTACACCATCCAATCAACTAACAGATGCCTAAGAAACATTCCATAGAGTGCAAATACCACATATTTTTCTTTAATTTTCTCTTATTATCTTTGTCGAACCATTTTAACACGTCATATATACCAACAAATATACAAGAATGTTAAAGATGCCCCTAGTGAAAGAAAATTAGAATGGAACCATGTGGTGTTTCATTTAGTTAGAGTCTAATGTTACCGTGAGGTGGATGCAGAGCAACAGTTTACACCGTATTTAACACAACAACAGTCTAATAGATTACATGTCACTACCGTCCATGTCAAATGTAATGTTTAAGATAGACAAATACTATGGCTGGATATATTAGATGACAGCAACTATTGATAACTCTTGGTTAATTGGTGGAGACTTTAATGTAGTCTTGGTCAAGATATTGATTATAAAGACTTTAAGACATGTACTTAGAGTTGTAATTTATGAGAGATTCCATTCAGAGGCAGCCCTTTTACCTGGTGCTTTAGAAAAGTTGGATTCTCTCTTATCAGGATATGCGCACTAATTTAATTTTATGGAAATCGAACATCCTTACAGAACACGATCAAATATTTCCCTATGTTATTGACCATGGAAGAGGGGATGAATTCATAAAGGCAACAATTCAGGTTTCTTATGTTCTGGACTAACCATGATCAATACATAAAGGAAGAGTTTGTGTAGTTTCCTTTTAAAGAAAACATCAAAACAGCAAAATCATCTTTGACCAAATGGAGCAAGGAAGTTTATGGTGATATTTTTCAGTAACTACTTATCAGGGAAGATATCTTCAAAATCAAAGAAAAACTATTTGAAGAAGCTTGCAATGCTAAAAACAAAAAAGTATTGCATAGAGTCACGGCGAAGTATAAAAACTATTTAGATTTTGAGGAGGTTTTTTGGGCTCAGTAAGTTGGGTATGACTGGTTTGATAGTGTAGATAGTATTCCTCTTTCTAAGTATATTATTCATACTAAGTTGTCTTATTGCCGCAAAAATTATAAAGTTAACACATTTGCAGACTTTAGATCAACCTGTTTAAATAATTTTATTAAAAAAATTCTATCTAGATATTATAGAAAATATTTTGTTAACATAAAAGATTGTCAAGAAATCAGGAAAGAGACTGATCCTTCTAATATTGTATTTAAGCTCTATATGGAAAAGTCTCATGATAGGGTATCGTGGTTCTATATGATGAAAGTGCTGATGAAGATGGGTTTTCATGAATTTGAGGTGGATTTAAATTGGATGTTTCTTGCCAACATTTGGTATTCAGTTGTTATTAATGGGAAGTTACATGGTTTCTTTCACTGTAGCAGAGTGGTGAAACTAGGTGATCCACTATCCCGTGCTGTATTTATTCTATCTGCTAGCATTTAAACTAGGTTCTTAAACTCTTTATGTAAGGATGATCTATTTCGGGGTTATGGGATGCTAAACTGGAGTACCAATGTAAACAATCTTGTTTATATAGATAGAAATATAATTTTTGCATGTACTAATTGATACTTATCTTTAAAGATCATTTCAATTTGAAAGAAGTATGAAATTCAGTCAGGAAAGAAAATTAAAATCCATAATATAACAATATATGATGAGTTGTCTAAATTAGTAATTCAATTGAAACCTTTTCTAAATCAGTTCATAATGAAAGTGATGGATCAAAGAGAACACATAGCAATGTAGGTATTAACTACATAAATTCAAAGCGACTCATCTAAAATAACTAATTCATGTACTCTGTCTGCTTAAAAAAGAATGTCCTCCTTTCCTTTTTAGTCTTTTTAAAAAATGACGTCTTTCTTTTTTTGGTAAGATTTTAATTTCAATTTTCAACGCGGCATGTTTAAGTCCACAAGATCAAAGGGAAGTTTTGTACATTGCTCCTAACTTTGATTTAGAACCCCAAGATTCAAAAAGTCTTGTTTATACTCTTAAACACCGTGACAAGTCAAACCAGAGTATTCTTTGGGAAACGGAGGGAGTACAATAATTTGTATAAGTGGACAAGTTAATAATAAAAACAATTATTTACAAAAAAGAATATTATTACAATGGTAAGGTATCCTGCAATTTCAAGATCATCAACTACCAAATCAATGTTAATTATAAGATTAAGAGCTCTATTCTACTGGCTCAAAGACAACAATGTGGTCAAATTTTAGATTCTCAATCAAAATAGCATCTCCATGTATTTATCATGGGTTATATATGAGTAAGAGTGTATAGTCTTATACATTAGTGTTTATTTGTTAAATGATTGTTATTTTTTACAAATATCTTTAGTGGCTCAAAGAAATTTTATTTTCCCTAAACATAATCATGTTGGTGATCCTCTACTTTCACTTTGAAAATTTAATCAATTATCTCCACTATACTTGTGGAAAACGTTGAGTTGTCCACAAGTATAGAAGAAATAATTGATAAAACATAAGAAACATAGAAAATCGTCAAGGTGATTATGTTGAGGGCAAATCAAATGGATCTGAGGCCTTGGGAGATCTCCATAAATATTTACAATCCTGGAATGAGAAAGAAAACAAAAGAATACTAATTTATAAGGTTATGGACCAAGGATAAGAATTACCTCCAGATAAACACATGGAGGAGCTAAAGCTGGCAATAAAGTTGTGATTAGTCGTAGTTCTAGAAGAAACAGAAAGTGCTATATGATCGAGCATTTGAAGTTTGATTTATTTGATGCCCATGATATAAAAATGAATGAGAGTTGATGAACTCATAATTATCAAGGAGTTGGTGATTGTAGTTCTAAATATTGGAGTTATGCTTGGAAATGACTTAACTATTGGTTGAAACTTTTAATATGATCAATTATTTTCTTTTTTTTATTAACATAATTCGTTGTCATTAATCTTAAGATATCCAATTATACAATGGTTTAGATCATAAAATAGAAGGTTTTAGAGTTCTTATAAAAATTAAGTAAATTTTATTGTTAGTTTCATTTTTAATATTTATGATATTACGAGTTATATAAATAAATAAAGCAATTGATGCCTTTTTCAAAACTAGTGAACAATTAAATTTATTGGTCAAAGAAAACACTAAGATATGTAGGTATTAACTACTTCAATGCAAAATCACTCCACCAAAATAAATAATTGATGTATAAAAAATCCATATAAATTGATGAGTTAACAATAAAAATAAAGATTGGGCAAATTAGAGTAATCCATCATTTGAAAGGTATCCTCTAGCTTGAAGAAAATCAACTACCAAATAAATCTTTATTTTAAGCAGAATAGCTCTCTTCTTTTGGCTCAAAGATAAAAATTAGATCAAATTTAAGATGCTGAACGAAAATAGCAGCTTCTTATTTATTGTTTATCATTCTCCACCATTAACTTAATGGCAAGCTTCTACTCCTCCATGTATTTTTCCATGAGGTGTTTATGAACCAGGGATTATAATCGTATACATTAGTATTCGTTTTTTTCATTTAATTTTTGTAATTCTTTTGAAAGATCTCTAGTTTAACAAAGACATTTGATTTTACCTAATCATAGTCATGTAGGTGATCCTCTACTTTCACTTTGAAAAATTTATCTATTATCTCAACTTTACTTGTGGAAAATCTTATGTTGTCCACAAGTATATAAGAAATAAATGATAAATTTTTCAAAAGGAATGTAGAGAATCGTGAATGTGATTATGTTGAGGAAAACTCAAATAGTTTCATTCATTGAAGGATATCTGTTAGACCCGTAAACTACTTTATCTAACTACGTGCAGGAATGACAAGGACTTGGTAATTTGTCGGGGCATGAATAGGAGCAGAACAATGCAACAAAGTTTCAAGGTGCTTGGGTGTTGGCAAAGCAGCTTGAACGTGCAAGGCTTACATGTGGGCAGGAGTCATCGGAAAGGCAGTATGGTGGCTTTACAAGGAAAGGCTGTGAAGTCTTGACGATGGCAAGACAAAGGCATTCACGTGGATTGATTAAATGAAACTAAATGTCGTAGGACAACTTAAATGTTCTAAGTGTTGGAAGCATGTTGAAATATTGTATGTGTTGGAATTTTGGCTAAAGTATTCTAATTTTTAGAATATTGTCATTTCTTTTAGATAAGGATATAATTTGAAATTTATTCTATCTGTTAGAAATACTGTTGTTGGAAAAATTAGTTTAAATCTTGTGATGACAAGTGTCAGACAGGTGTCGCTTGTAACTGTCGTTTGTAACTATCACATGTAACTGCCATGTGGATTAATTTTATAAATGCTTAAAATTCATCTAAGGCAAAAAAGAACGAATGTGGCATTAGAGGAATTTGTGAATCCTTATCCTTTATTGATTTATTATTAATAAAAGATAGGGAAGAGTTCCCGTACGTTGGCTATGTTATTACGATTATTGTTTCCAAAATAAAACTAAGTAAATAATTTCTAGACTTACTCAAATTCATGTGAGTGTAAGGCAGATGTTTTCAAAGAGTTGTAGACTGCCTTGGAGTGGTGTTTGAAAAAAAAGATCGACCCCCTTTAAATTAGTATTAGAGAGCAGTTGAACGATGGTGATGAATGCAGAACTTCGAGAAACAGTGTGCAGGGTTGGAGCCTTTGTTGGGATTACAAATGAAGTAATGGAATATCCAACACTGGTTGATCTTTTGACGCAGATAGTCAATTTGATAATGGACAATGACAAAATTCATAGCGATGCTGGTGTGTTCCAAGGATTTGTTGACAAACACATGGATGAAACATTGAATTTTCGTGAGACTACGAAGGCACAGTTAGATTCATTGCATAAAGGTAATTTAAATCTTCATGCAGAGATTATTGTGTTATGTCGGGTTGTGGAAACCCTAAGTTCAAATCGTTGGGTATTATCTAAGTTTAACATTCAAGAACCTAAAGATTTTTGTGGTGAAAGGAGTGATAAAGAATTGGAAAATTTTATCTGGGATTAAAGCAGTACTTTCCACTGCAATGGTGATTGAAACTGATAAGTTAAACATTACAACAATGTATTTGACGGGTTATGCTTAACTTTTATGGAAAACTCAAAATACATATGAAGTAAGTATTGGACGACCTAGAATTTATACGTGGGATAAATTGATGAAAGAAATGAAAGACCTATTTCTTTCTAACAAGCCTCTTGGCTTACAAGGGACAAGTTGAAGAGATACGATAGGCGGTTCGGTGAGGAACTATATAAAAGAATTTACCTTGTGATGTTAGAAATTAAAAATATGGTTGATGATGATAAATTATATAACTTCATTTCGGGTATTCAAGGATCGGCTCAAAAACGAACTTCGAAGGCAGAATGTCAACGATTTTCCATGGGCAATTGCTGCTGATGATTCGTTGGTAGATTTTAGGACGACTCGAACTACTATTGATGTCCCGTCTACTTCGAAATCTAAGAAAAAGGGTGTCAAAAAAAGGACTGGAAAGGGAGAATCGTAAACACTATGCTAATGATAAAGGAAAGGCACTAATGAAGGAAATAATGAAAAAAAGCGAAAGAACAAGGATGTTAATTCGAAAGGCTGTTGGACTTGCGGTGGTCCTAATTTGTCTTAGTCTTGTCCAAACCGAGAAAGACTGAATGCTTTGCTTGACAGAAAGGTGAATCAGGATGAAGAAGGAGAGGAAGTCGTGTATGCTATGTCCAATCCATTAGGTTTGTCTTTCAATCATATTACATTGGTTAATAATGCTGAATGGACTGCTAAGATTTCAAATCGACATGCTTCATTCATTCATTTGGAAATTACGATAAATGAAAAGTGTGTTATTGCAATGGTTGATATAGGGGATACTCATACATTCATATATGTTAACAATGCTGGCTTTAAGTTGACTAAAACTATCTCCTACATCAAAAGAGTGAATGCAAAGGCACAAGCCATTGCGGGCATAGCTTATGGAGTGTCTATGTCAACTTAAAATTGGGTAGGAAAGCATAACTTGATGGTGATGCCGTTAGGATATATTGAGATTATACTTAGTAGTGATTTTCTGAGAAAATTCTAGTTTGTTCATTTTTCATATTTAGATGGAATAATGATTATCAAGGAGGATAATGTTGGATTTGTGAAGGGTGTTTATTCATTTTAAAAAATCACTAATATTTGAATTAAGAAGGATATGGGAATGATGTTGTCTGCGATGTCAATTGACAAAAGGATGAAGAAAGGTAATGAACCTATACTTGCTGAGGCAAATTGAAACCTGTTGTAAAAGTTGAGGTACCTGATTTTGTGGCCAAGTTGTTGAAAATGTTTGCTGATGTCATTCCGTCTTAATTACCAAAAAATTTTCCTCCAATGAGGGCTATTGATCATATAATTGAGTTGCTGCCAGGTACGGTTGCTCCCGCACAAGATCCATATCGTATGGCTCCTAAGAAATTAGCTAAACTGCGAAAATAGTTAAATGAAATTTGGATACTAGTCTGATTCAAAAATCTAAGGCTCCCTATGGTGCTTCTGTTTTGTTTCAAAAGAAACAAGATGGGACAATGAGAATGTATGTAAATTATAGAGCATTGAACAAGGCAAATGTGAAGAATAAGTATCCAGTTCCGTTGGTGCAATATTTTATGGACAGATTGATCAAAGCATGCTGGTTCACGAAACTTGATCTTAGGGCAGGCTACTGGCAAGTTAGTATAGAAGAAGGTGATGAACCTAAAACAACATGTGTAACTAGATATGATTCTTATGAATTCATTGTAATGTCATTTGGGCTAACCAATGCACTGACTACCTTTTGCAACTTAATGAACAATGTGATGTTCGACATTCCTGATCATTTTATAGTTGTCTATCTTGATGATATTCTTATCTATCGTCGAACATTGGATGAACATGTCAATCACATAAGTATGGTGATGTCTCAGTTGAAAAAATATACACTATATGTGAAAAAAGAAAAGTGTGAATTCGCTCAACAAGAATTGACATTTAATGAGGCATCTTGTTAGTAAAAATCAAGTTCGAATGGATCCTAAAAAAGTATAGGCCATTGATGACTGGAAAGAACCACAAAATGTTAAGTATTTGCGGTCGTTTCATCGATTGGCTAACTATTACAGAAAGTTCATTGTGGGTAATTCAAAAAGGGAAACGACTTCGAATAACTTGCTGACGAAAGATGCCAAATGGATACGGGATGTACGATGTGAAGAAGCTTTTAAAAATTTGAAGGAAGCTATTGCTTCTAAACCCATATTAAAGTTGCCTGATTTTGAGTTACAATTTTAAGTACATACCGATGCGTCTTATAAGGCTATTAGAGGCATGATTGTTCATAAAGGTCATCATGTGACCTTCGAAAGTCAAAAATTGAATGATGCTGAGCAAAGATATTCGACAAGTTAAAAGGAAATGGTTGATGTTGTACACTATCCACAGGTTTGGAGAGTCTATCTCTTAGGGACTTGATTTGTTGTTCGAACTGATAATGTATGTAATACATTTTTCAAAATACAAAAAAAAAAGTAAGTCTAAAACAAGCAATATGGCAGGAGATAATGACATAATATGATTTCATGTGGGAACACAAACCGGGGAAACACTACCAGGTTTCTGATGCATTGAGTCGGAATGAGGTATTTGTTGCAGTATATTCAATTTCAAAATTTGAGACAGATTTCTTTTAATGAATCAGGTTGTGTGGTCCAAATGACTCATTATATGTTAAGTGGATGGTTCAAGTGCAAGATGGAACAGTGAGACGATATTGGACCGAGGACGATCTACTATATTTTTAATGGGGGAGAATCATCGTACCAAATCAGGGTGGACTGCACAAAGACCTTATGTAGGAAGCGCATGATTCTTCTTTGGTAGGGCATCCGGTGTTGAAAGAATGTTGTCTTTACTATCTAGTGTTTATTTTTTGCAAATGATGGAAGATGACTAGAAGCATACGTGAAGACTTGTCATGTCTGTCAAGTAGACAAGACTGAACGTAAAAAAGAGGAAAGTGTATTGCAACCTTTGCCTTTTCCTGAAAGACGATGGAAGATGACATAGAAGCATACGTGAAGTCTTGTCATATCTGTCAGGTAGAGAAGATTGAACGTAAAAAGGGGGCAAGTTTATTGAAGCATTTTCCTTTTCTTGTAAGGCCCTGGTTATCAGTAAGTATAGATTTCATTTCTGGATTTCCTAAGGTTGATGGCAAACAAATAATAATTATGGTAATAGAAATGCTTTCAAATATTCTTTTTCCATTGCGGCACATGAATTGTGTTCATATGAGATTGTTGTTGATTTATTCGATAAATATGTGGTTAAATACTTTGGTGTTCTGGCTAACATTGTTAGTGATAAGAATACTACGTTCACGGGCAGATTTTGGACATCATTGTCCAATATGATGAGAACTAAGTTGAAATTTTCTACTGCAAATGATCCACAAACAGATGGACAGACGTAAAGGGTTAATCATTTATTAGAATAATATATGAGGCTTAATGTAAAAAAGTCAACAGAATTGGGTTGCGTTATTGAACACTGAGCAGATTTTTTATAATCTGCACAAGTCGTCTGCAACATAAATGAGCCCTTTTGAAATCGTTTTAGGCAAAGAACCTATGACATTATTGGATGTTGGTAAGTCTAAAAATCAGGAAAAGTGTTAAGCATCATACATGGTTGCAAGGGACAGACTTGAAATGTTCTTTGAAGAACAAGGTAGATTGCGCTAGGCTCAGCGGCGCATGAAGAAGTATGCTCATCAACAACGTCGCTCACTTGAAATTAACTTGGGTGACAAAGTGTTGTTGAAACTTACTCCACCAATATAGAAACATATTTTAAGTAAGACAAGGCATGAGGGTTTGATTCCTATGTATGATGGTCCATATGAAGTAGTGAAACGAGTGGGCGAAGTTACATATAGGTTGAACCTGCAAGAAAGGTTAAATATTCATCCCACTTTCCATGTGAGGTTCTTGAAACCTTACTTTGCAGATGCAAATGATCTGGAATGGAACATGTCAACGAGGGATCCTCCATCACTACCGACACTGTTTGATGCTGAAATTTAGAAGATCCTTGATCACCGGGTTTTTGACACAAGTAAGAAGAAAACAAAGACAAAATTCTTTGTTTATTGGAAGTGCAAGAGTGAAACTTATGCACTTTTGGAGAAATCAAAGGACTTATGGCAGTTTGATGCTCAAATCAATGATTATTAAAACTGTCTTGATGAGGGCATCGACTTCAAGTGGTGCGGGTGGTCTGTTAGACCCGTAAACTACTTGATCTAACTACGTGCAGGAATGACAAGGACTTGGGCATTGGTCTTGACATGCATGGGCGCAAAACAGTGCAACAAAGGTTCTAGGTGCTTTGATGTTGGCAAAGTAACTTGAAGTTTCAAGGCTTACTTGTGGGCATGAGTAATAATAAAGGTAGTATGTTGGATTGACAAGGCAAGGCTTTGAAGACTTGATGATGGGAAGACAAAGCCATTCACGTGGATTGCTGAAATAAAACTATGTGTTGGAGGACAGCTGAAATATTTTAAGTGATAGAAGCTGGCTGAAATATTCTATATGTTGGAATGTAGGTTGAAATATTCTATGTGTTACAATATTGTTATCTCGTTTGGATAAGGATGTAATTTAAATTGCATTCGATTTGTTAGAATATAGCTGTTGGAAATATTAGTTTAAATACTGTGATGACAAGTGTCGGACATAATTGTCGCATATAACTGCCATGTATAGAAATTTTATAGAGGGTGGAAATTCATCTAAAGCAAAGAAGAACGAATCTGGGCCTTAGATGAATTTTTGAAGCCTTATCCTATATTGATTTATTATTAATAAAAGATTATGAAAAGTTCCGCTACGTTTGCTGTGTTGTAATGATTATTGTTTCCTAAATAAAACAAAGGAAACAATATCTATACTTGGTGAAATTCATAGAGAATTAAAAGCAATTAATTAGAAAGAAAACAAAAGATTACTAGTTTATCAAGTTACGCATCCGGATCAGAAATGCCTCTGGATAAACACTAGAGGAGGTAAACCGAGCAATACATCTGTGAATAGAGGAAGTTCTTTAAAAATAAAAATTCTAATATGATCGATAATATAAATTTTGAGTTAATTGATGCCTCAGATATAAAAAATGAGTAGAGTTCTTCAAATCATTATTATGTTGGAGTTGGTAATTTGACTAATGCTTGTAAATGACTTAACTATTGGTCGAAACTTTTAATATAATCACTTATTTTCTTTTTTTATTAAGTCAGTTGTCGTTAATCTTCAGTCATCCATTTATATGATGATTTTGATCACAAAATAAAAGCTTTTGGAGTTCTTATGAAATTAAGTTTTATTGTTTGTTTCATCTTTAACACTTATGGTATTTTCAGTTGTCTAAATTAGTAAACCAATTGAACCCTTTTCCGAACGAGTGAACAATGAATGTGAAGACCAAAGAGAACACTTACCAATGTAGGTATTAACTACATAAATGCAAACCACTCCTCTAAAATAAATATTTCATGTATAAAAACCTGTGTAAATCGAAGAGTTAATAATAAAGATTAAAATTGACCAAACTAGAAGATTTGTTCATTGTAAAGGTATTCTCCACTTTGGAGAACACCAAATACAAAATTAATTTTAATTATAAGCTAAAGATCTCTCCTCATCTTGATCAAAGACAACAATTAAATAAAATTTTAGATGCTCGATCAAAATAACACCTCATTATTTCTTCATTATAATTCGCCACCTGCAACTTAAGGGAAAGCTTCTACTCCTCCATGTATTTATCATGCGGTGTTTATGAGCCAAGTTGTATAATCTTATACATTAGCATTTGTTTTTGTTATTAAATCTTTATAATTATTTAGGAAGATCTTTAGTGGGTATAAGCCATTTGGTTTTCGCTAAGTATAATCATGTTAGTGATCTTGTACTTTCACTTTGAAAAATTTATCAATTATCTCTGTTATACATACGGAAGACCTTGTGTTGTCCACAATAATAGAAGAAATAATTGATAAGTTTTTCATAAGAAATCTATAGAATGGTCAACCTGATTATGTTTAAGACAAATCAAATAACTTTCAGGCATTGAAATATCTCCATAGATATTTAGAAGAATTCATTGAGAAAGAAAACAAAAGAATACTAATTTATCAGGTTATGCACCGCGGATGAGATATACCTCCAGATAAGCACATGGAAGAGCAAAAATTGGAAATAAAGATGCGGGTAGGGGAAGTTCTAAAGAAACAAAATTAATACTTTGTTCGAGCATTTCAAGTTTTATTTAATTGTTCCGCCTGATATTAAAAAGAAGGAGACTTCTTGAACTTATAATTATCATCAAGTTGGTAATTGGAGTTCTTGAAATTGGATTTATGCTTGGAAATTACTTAAACAATTGTCGAAACTTTTAAAATGATCAATTCTTTTCTTTTTATTAATTTAATTGTCCTTAATCTTCACTCATCCATTGATACGATTTTTTAGATCACAAAATACAAGGTTTTGGAGTTTTTATGAAGTTAAGTATATTGTTTTTAGTTTTATTTTTATCTTTAATATTGATGATATTATGAATTTTTTACAAATAGTAAATCAATTGAAGCCTTTTCTAAACTGGTGAAAAATTAAAGTGATGGATCAAAGAGAACGTTGATGCCCTCATTAAGGTTCAGTCATGGTTCTTGCTCTAAAAGGATTGGTGCATATACATGTTACACTTGAGCTAGCTGTCTATGAGATGTTGAAATCATGTGTAATGAGAATATGAGACATCCACAAATGGTTAGTATTATTTTATGTTGATTAAAATGTGAGATATGAATTTGTGCATTACTTAAAATCTTATATGGATATATCTATAGCTACACGATATGGAGAATTTTGTCAACTATTAGTTAATATTCGCTCTTATAATCTGATAAATTGTAAATAGATTTGACATCAAATATCCAACTACTAGAGTCTGAATCACTCGACCAAGATTTATTTACTCAACAAGTATAAAAAGGTTTAAACTACATGTTATTTTCAATTCTTCTACAAGAATGTTTCCCTAATCACTCTTGGTAATAATGATTATGCCGGTTCTAGCATGGAAATAATTCATAATTAAGTGGTCGGAGTTTAAAGTATTGACAAAATGTAAGATGCAAATATAGCTGATGCAAGTAAATTTGATGTGAGAAAAGTAGTACTTAACTTTAATGGTAACCAATAGCTTCATAAGTAGAATATATGTAATGAGAAAGCTATCATTAGCATCCCTAAACAAGTAGATACTATACAAATTTTTGTATCCCCTCAAAGGAGACTCAAGCAATAGGTGTTCCAGAAAATTATTGTTCTCAAGAAAATCTAGATAATCTTCCTAGTGAGGCAGATGTGTCTCCAAGATTGATTAAATCTTTCAAAACATGGAAGAAGCAAAAAAATCTACATTTACATCATCTACTCAGGAAATAACCAAGAAGAAATAAATCTTTTAATAATTTATGCAAGCTCTAATTTGTAATACTCGATCTATAAAGCCCCAACAGGATTTCCGTAGAGTGCAAATGTTGCATAATTAATAAATCTTTTCTTTTATTGTCTTGGTGGAACTAACTCAACATGTAAGATATATCAAAAAATATAAAGAAGATTAAAGTTGTTACTAGTAAAAGCAAATTACAATGGAAACGTTTGGTGTTTCATTATTTAAGAGTGTGATGTTACCATGGTGATTGATCTTTTATGTTACCATGAATATGGATACAGATCAACAATTGACACTGTGATTACCACAAAAACGTTCTAATAGATTTCATGTCACTTTAATCTATGTTAAATGTAATGTTTATGATAGAGAAATGCTATGGCATGATATACATTAGATGACAGCAACTATCGATAGCCCTTGGTTAATTGGTTGAGACTTTAATGTAGTCTTGAAAGTGGATGAAAAGATTCGTGTACAACACATTCATGAAATTGATTATCAAGACTTTGAGAAATATTTTTAGAGATTGAAATGATTGTATTTTTGAAAAATTAGGTAGGATTCTCTCATATCAGCACATGCAACACTGGTTTAATTTTATAAAAATTAAAGATCTTTCGAGAACATGATCAGATGATGCCCCTATGTCTTAGACCACGAAAGAGGGGATGAATCCATATATAAACCATTCAGGTTTCTAATCTTCTAGACTTACCATGATCAATTTATTGAGGTAGTGAGGTAGAATTTGTGTATAGATGTGTCCCAATATCCATTTTTCTTTTTAAAGAAAACATTAAAAGGGTCAAATCTTATTTGACCAAATGGATCAAGGAATATTATGCTGATATTTTTCAACAAGTACTTATAAGGGAAGATATTATAAAAATTAAAGAAAACTATTTGAGGAACCTCGTATTTTTGAAAACAGAAAAGTATTGCATATAGCCCAGACTGAGTTTAAAAAATACTTCTATTTTTAGGAGGTATTTTTTCAACAGATATTTTGTATAACTTATTTGATAGTGGATATAGTAATAGTAGATCTTTTCACAATATTTTTAATGTTTGAAGGAAAATGAGATAGTTGTTGAAGCTGTAAATTCTAAGAGGATCAGTTTCATAAGGATAGAGTTTCTACATCTTTTTGTTGTTAAGACATATTCCTACTGTTTTTACTAACGACGAAAATATTGCTTTCTGTGAAGTAGGACAAGATATTGTCAGCCCATTTTATTCTATCGTTGGCATGTTATCTAGGTCTTTAAACGCTTTATTTGAAGATAAAATACTATAATTTTTGCATCTACTAATATATACTCACTTGTAAAGATCATGTCAATTTTCAAGAAGTATGAAATTCAGTCAGGACAGAGAATTAGCAAGGATAAAAGTGCCTTCTTTATGCATCAAAATGCAGCAGCTGCTGGAATATTGTTGGTTGCTGAGTGTAAAGATTTAAATAATGACAAATTTCCACTCAAGTATTTGGAGTTTCATAAACCACAACCAAGGAATAGGAAGGAACATTACTATGATCTTATTGCAATGGTCAAATATAAACTACAAGCCTGGAAAAGATATATGTTATACTATGGATGTAAAGAAGTTCTGATCAATAGTCTTATGAAATGTGTTCCCATTCATGTGCTTTCTGCTATTTTTCCCCTATACGTGTCCTCAAAGAACTCAATACATTATTGTCTAATGCTTTTAGAGTAATAAAGAGTCAGGAAAGAGCAAGCACTAGGCTGCTTGGAATAAGTTATCTCAAGATTTATAAGCTAAGCTCTATTGAGGTTCAAAACTCAAATAACTTTCTGGGCCAATATCATTTGGAATAAATTTTTTATGAAGCAAATCCCTTGTTTGGTACAATGGAAGGGTGTATCGCAATTTAGAAAAAATACATTAAAGAACAACGATATATTTGAATAACTTATTTGGTGGGAACCTAGAGGTGTTACATTTTAAACATAGTTTTATAACTGGACAACGTTAGATTCTCTATATTCACAACCTACAGAAGTGCAAACCTGCAACAATTCAACAGATATTAACACCAATATCAATAAAGATTGTTGGAAATATGAGAAAATGCAAATGCAGTTGCCAGAATATGTAGTGGATCATCTCAAATCTTTCATGCATCTGATTAGACAGTCATATTCAAGTGATAAACCATGGTTGATAGATAATTTCTAGACAATTTTCTGTCAAAAGCGCTTGGAATTCAATCAAAAAGAGAGAGGAGTAAACTGATGCTTAGTAGAAGATATGGGTACAAGACTTCCTTTTAAAGATATATTTCTTATCTTTGGTGGAAAAAATACCATTTGGTACTTTAATGACACAATGGAATCCTAATGTTTCTCATTTATGTGGTTGCTGCGAGGTTCCAACGGACGAAATTGTGGATCACTCACTACAAAAAGATGAAGTGGAAGATTCTTTATGGAGATATTTTGCTGTTGCAGTTCGTCTTTTGTGACCATGGGTTCAGGATGTGGAATGCCAAAGGTAATTCTAGACTAAGATGACATTTGATGCAATATTTTATTGGTACTTTGGAAAAGGAGAAACACATCTTTACATGGTGCTTCTTACTATACTAATAGAGTGATATGGGTTGTTTCAAACAGTACAGAGACTTTCATAAGTTGAAATTTATTTATCTCAATACTCCAAATAATTGGCCTCTGATGGTTGCTATAATGAATAGTTTAAGGCCTAATTTATCATTTAAAGTTGTAAGGTGGATTTACTTCCTTTAGAATGGTTGAAATGTTAACACTTATGGGGAGGTAATCCTAGCCCTATCACAATTAAATGTTGTGTTAAGGATTCTTCTTGCGATCTGGTGGGAGCAAGGGGGCTTAGGATCCAAGAAACAATAAGCATAGTGGTTGTAGATATGGCTATGAAGGATGGTCTTAAATATTGATATTAAATTTTTTTCATCGGTAAAACTGTACATATTATTTATCATTTATTTCTATGAGGATTGGAGATCGAATTGTTCCTTGAAAGTGTTTTGCAAAGTAAATTCGTTGATGACAACAAGAGTACTACACACCTTAAGGGAGGGAAATACTCTTGCGAATTACTTCACTAATTTAACTTATAATTCTGAAGCTACTTTTGAATGTAAACACTTTCAAGATATACAAGGTGCAAGTAGAAGAATCATCAATACAAATAAATATGACATTCCTCATCTTAGGAGAGGAGAATCAATGCATCTGAAAGTGTGGTTGTTAGTAAATTATTCTAGTAGTTGGTTATGTACTCATCACCTTGTATGTATTAGATTCTATTGGTTAAATATCATGTACCTTCTGAGAGATTTGAGGTGTCTTTTATGATGAAAAAAACAAGGACGAGTGAATTTGTATTTTCTTTTCTTCTACATAGTTTATTGAACAGTTTACCTATGAGTTTAGTTTGACATTTTGACACCCAATTGTGTTGATCTCATATAAGTATGGTGATGATGGTATATAATTTTAGGCTCAGACTCAATATCTTTCATTAATAATTGTTCTCATAGATCCTGATCTAGATGGTGGAATTAATCCTATGTGTTTATCAATCCATCGGATTGGGGTTGAAGGGGAGGGATTACTAATATTATCTAGGTGTGTTGAGCCCCATTTTTCTGTTTGTAGAAAGGGAATTGATAATTACTACATAAGAAATTGGTAAAAAAGTTTCTCTTATTTACTTACCTCTATGAATAAACTAGGGATATGCATCAGCTCATTGGATCATCAAGGAGAGGAAGTTGCATAGAGATCAGGATTAGACAAAGCTCTATTGGAAGAGGTTTATGCTTAATCGTACAAGAATGGATCCTCTTACCTAAGATTATCATCAATGAACTCTTGAACGACGACATAAAGTTAACGAAGACGCTTAGATCACCCTAATATGACAAACATCAAGTCTCATATTTTTATATAGACTTTATTTCTTGTTAATTGTTTATTATGTTGAAGTATTTTTTTACATGAGTAATTCGCAAGACGAGATCTCTGTTGGACCTGTTCATTTTGTTGTCTATTTTTGCATGGACAAAAATGTGCTCTTGCCCACCGTAAACACAAAAAAGCAGAAGTTAACACCTTTTTAAATACATCTCTAATACTTATAATCCTTATATTTAAAATGAATTTTCTTTAAAAATATTTATTTACAAGAAAAAAAGACTCATTTTTAAAAAGTAATTACTTCTATTTCACTAGCAGTGTATTCTCCCGCATATAACATGCCTTTATTTATGCCCCACTAAAATGAGATAGAAGTTTAATAAAGTGAGAGTTTCAATGGAAACATAGCACGAAAGAAGACTTTCCGTTTAGTGAAATAGAACACAAACATTGAAAGGAAGGAAGAGGAAAGTCTATTCAGCTTAATAGAGAGATCTCATACAAGTTGAACAAATAATTAGAATAAACCGCAAAAGAATTTTAGTTCTTGCTTCGAACTTTTGCATGTAAAAAAAGAATGTGGTGGTGATGTTAGAAAGCTATCATTTTTGGACAACAACTAGCTCAATCATTTCCCTCTAATAGATAGACTCTTATCCGACCCATTAGGTCATTTTGAGAACCATATATTCTTATTTCATAATTGAGTTCAAATACATTCTAAATGAGTATTTTTGACAATTCGTTAGTACAATTATAATCAATGGTGTAATTTAAACAGTTAATTCAATTGGTGGATAAAGAACATGATAATTATTATTTTTAATTATTAGGGTAGTAAATCATATCATATATTTATATAAATGAGAACCTTAGGCCTACCTACGTGGTGCCATCACATGTAAAAAATTCATTTAAAATATATTTGTTATCAAAACCAGCCTTCCTTTAAAATATTTTAATTTAATGAAAAGTTACAACTTTAATGAAAATTTGCGACTTTTATTAAAAGTTGAAATTTTATTAAAAGTAGTGACTTTAATGAAGAGTTGCGGCTTTTATCTAATGTTTTGACTTTTAAAAAAAGTTGTGACTTTAAATAAGAGTTGTGGCTTAATGAAAGATGTAACTTTTATGAGAGGTTATGATCATTCCGAAGCGTTGTAATTTTTTACAAATAGTTGTAACCTTTCTAATAAGTCATAATAAAAAAATTTTCACAATAACTTTGTTTTCTTTAAATAGAGGGACTTCCTCTCATTTGAAAACACAAAAAAATATTATCTTCTTCTTTTAGTTCCACAAAATTAAATATTTGTGTACTTTTTTGCTACTGTTGAGTGACAAACTGACACAAATATTCTTGTATCAATTAGTTGTTGAATAAAACTGTTGCATCCTAAGAGGATATAATTCTTTAAACCTCAGGTTTTCGAGAGGAATAATTTTCTTAAGGGAAACATTGTGCAATCAATGGACATGATTTTTTCATTTTTATTGCATATTATTTTTACATATACTAGTATGTTTTTTACACTCATTCATTTTCACGCCTTAAGCCTTCATCCTGGATTTGGCAGACACCCAATGACCATTGTTGGTCTTGAGCGAACCCTTCACATTGCTTGCTTCACTCAGCCGAAGACTCAAACATACAATATAACCTTAAGAAACAACTTTAATGAAAATAAATAGCAAAAGTGACAACCCAAGTCTTTGTCAATTACAAGTTAAAGGAAAGATTTAAAAAACTAATATCATCTGTTTATTAAAGCCTCTAATATAAGGATGGATGTTGGGAAACGACCCTTAATCATCCTAACAACTGAATACTAAATAAATATCTAAAACTAACGATGTCTTCCAGAATGAAAAAAGGCTCACCAACAGACTCTGTGCTGCTCACTGGATCAACGGTGCGCCGAATGCTGATCATAGTTACCTGCGTCTACATCATAATACGATGCAGGCACACTTGCCTCTTTACATTGAATGTTCGAGTATGCGAGTTGGAAGGCTAAAACAAACTTATGCTGGAAAAGAGTAAGAAGAAACACTTACTTTAGCTCTGTTCAACTCATGGATTACTACTCATTTCTATATAATACATTTTAAAAGTAAACGCAATATAAAGAAAAGTTGTCTGAAAACATGTTGAAAGCATTTAATGTCTACATATCGATACAATAAATCTTTAAGATGTACGTAAAAAAACAAATAATTGATGTATATGAAAATAAAATAACTTCAATGTGAGATTCTCTAACCTAAAACCATCACTTAAGAGTTATAATGATGATATAGTGTTACTCGGCTCACGCTGCCCGGCCATCCTAACCTTGCCAGAGAATAGTACTTGAACTGCCTAGTGGATCCACTAGTATACTGTTAAAAGGATTCATCTAGAAAGTATGACCCTCTTCTATACGTGATAGCGACATAATTTCCATGGAGACTTGAGTTAATATGAAATTGTATTCCTACATTGGTGCTTAATACTACTCAAAAAAATACAATGACTTTAATGGTTTTAAACGTACTGATTCTATGGTTTGAGAATAGTACCCAAAAGTAGCTTTAATAGTGCTCTTTGAAATAGTTGTTTCGTTATATATGAAAACTAGTATAAAGGCTCCTTACTTGTTTACATGTGAAAAAATTTGTAAATCTTACGGGTTACTTAGGTCCATATATGAAAACTAGTATAAAGGCTCCTTACTTGTTTACATGTGAAAAAATTTGTAAATCTTACGGGTTACTTAGGTCCATTATAATTCTTGAGAATGAACTCTTCTCTTTTTACTCTTTCATAACATGTTACTTGCGTCTTAAAATAAAGTAAATAAAGTTTGTTAAAAACTTTTGGAAACATTAAGAACTCACGTTGACATGCTTCTTAAATTTGAGACTGCACTCTTTACCTCTTTGTCTTTCATCTTAACTTTTTTTGAATAGGATTATGGATTCAAGGATCATGAAATCATATTTTTTTATTGATTTCATAATGTTTAGATGTACTTTAGAGAGTTGGAATCAACCATGAAATGTGGGTACATAACTTAGGAACTAGTACAAAATAGTAGGGGAATAAGTGGATTTCCATGTCACCTTCGCCCTCTGAGAGGCGTGGGGAGCCAAAGCATGAAGAACAGATACAGCCTACAGAAAATCTTACTGGAGAAGCGTGACAGAGCATGATGGATAAAGACTTTCCTGAAGGGCTCTGGTTAGCGCGGCACCCTAGGGCCTGTCAGACGGGATTTCTGACTTTTCTTCTCTAAATTTAAACTCTAAGCCTGCTAAACATCCATGAATATTTCCTCAAACACTTAGGATCACTAATAGTCTCAATACCCAATAACTTAGACTCGTAAAATAGACCAAAAGCATGAATCAAAAAAATAAATGGTTTACTACTAACAAATCAACAAGTATTCAACGATTTTTCATCAATAACTTCACTGTTTATCATTCAATCTACACTAACCTTGCTAAATTGAATAAAATTTGTGTGTTAGTGGAAGAACCCAACATAGAAAGATCTCACATACCTGAATAGAGATCAACCGCGATGAATTACACTAGAATATCTTGGCGTCCTTGGTGAAATCTCTCCCTTTCTCTCTTCTCCTTCTCTTCATTTTTCTCCCAAACACTAATCGTAAAAAGTAGTTTTCTTAACTGAACTAAAACTTTGTTTTACCCCAATTAATCCCATTAAAAGAAATTAGGAAATAGTAGGGTGAAAAGACTACTTTACTCTTACAACAATCCGGATGGACTGTCCTCAGTCCAATAACCCAACATCCGAAAAAAATATCTCCCTCATACGATATATAAAATGCACAAACTCAGTGGCATTGGAAAGATCTTTCCGAGATATTTCCAACCATTTAAGAAACTAACTTTAACTCATCGTGATCTAGAAGTTATGGTCGTTTGAAAATGGCATAAAACTCACAGTTGCACTTTTGAAATTTTCTAGATTTCCCATATTTTTCTAAAATAACTATTCCTAGTTTCTTTATTTGAACCTAACTATTTCTATTTACAAGTTGTTACAATATCACGTCCTTGGAAACATTTGTCTTCGAATGAGAACTCTTTCAGTAAGCTAAAGGTAGTAACATTATTTAAGCAATCAACCAACAAAAGCAAGTAATAACATGCTTACACATAGTCATATAAATTGCTAAGAAGAGATGTGAATATCTTTTCTTAATATCCTCCTCCGCTTCCGAAATTTCTTGTTCAACAAATTCATTCCTCCAAAGGTCTTTAACTAATCCAACTTCCTTTGTTTCCAAATTTTGAACTTGTCGATCTAAAATTTTAACCGGAATATCCTCATACGACATGCTATCCTTAATCCCAACATTCTCAGTTTGTACAATGAATGAGGGATCAACCCAAGCATTTCATCATCATAGACAAACGAAATACAGGATGAACCGCTTCTAAGTCTTGGGATAACTCCAACTCATATTCTACATTGTCAACCCTCTTAAAGATTTTATAAGGTCCAATATATTGGGGAAGATGTTTTTGCTGCTTGCGGAATCTCATTACCCTTTTCATGGGTTAAACTATTATGTACACCCAATCGTCCACCTCAAAATCTAACGAACTTCTCTTAACATCTCCTTCGAACTTCTTGCGACTCTGTGTCGTATTCAATCTCTCTTGAATCACTCTCACTTCTTACATGTCTTGGTGTACTAAATATGGTCCTATTAACCTATATTCACTATCTTCGAACCACTTAATATGAGATTGCCATCTTCTCCGATAGTGAGATTCATCAGGGGCCATTTGGATACTCAAATGATAGAAACAATTGTATGTGAACTCAATGAGAGGTATGTGATAATCCCAATTTCCCTTGAAGTTGATCGCACAAACTCTCCACATATCTTCTAAGGTCTTGATGGTATCTTCTGATTGTCCATCCCTCTAATGATGAAAAACAGTTCTTACCATCACATTCAAACCCAAACCTTTCTTGAAAAATTTCATGAATTGTACAATAATTGTAAACATATATATGAAATAATGGAAACCGAAGCACCATGAAGTCTCACCACCTCTTGAAAGTAAAATTTAGCATAATCCTCAGCCGAATAAGTAGTCTTTACCAGCAAGAAATGGGAAGACTTTGTTATTCTACCGAAAATCACCCACATAGGTGCCTGCGAGATCTTGGTGAACTTATGGTAAAGTCTATGTTAATCATCTCCCACTTACATTTCGGAAGATCTATTGTGTGAACCAAACCTCCAGGTATTTTTGTGTTCTACTTTAACTTGTTAGTAATTTGGGAACTTGAGAACAAAGTCAACAATATCTTTCTCGATGCCTTCCCACTGATATAGATCTCTCAAATCGCGGTAAATCTTGGTGGAACCCAAATGAATGGAATGTATGAATTTATGAACCTTCTCCATGATCCTCTCTTGGGTTCAATCCATCCTAGGTACACACAATCTATATTCGTAGTTTTGTAAGACATCCTCCCCTTGTTCAAAAGACAATTTCTCTCTCTTATTCTATATAATATGATTGGTACAAAATCACAAAAGGATATTACTCATTCAAAAGAATAATCTTATTTGATTAAAAGTGTCACTTAAAATATTGTGATTTTTTATGAAAATATATGTCTTTTTGTATAGGCATGAGCATTGGTGAAAAGTGACTTGATGTGTTTGTTTTCTAAAAAAACATTTTGGTTATATTGTCGTTATTGCACCCAAGAGACTGTGGTCATGAGTAATTCTATGACACATTGATTGTTATGAAAAGTTCCATTTAAAAAAGACATCTGGGAACGTTCTGACTCCAAAACAATGTCTATATTAGATAAAGTTATAAAAAGTAAATAACAAAATATTTGTACAAAAAAGTTACCTCACGGAAAGTCTTTTCAAACCTATTATTTTTGTTTGTTCTTGCTTGAATCAAATTGTCTGCGACATGAGTACTTAGGACATGTCAATCATAAAATCTTGAAAAAACTATTCATATTCAAAATTTATCCTGACTTCTAGTGTAATAAATCAAAATGTCAAGTATGTGTTGAATCTATATATGTTAATCATACTAATAATTTTTTTGGAAGAAATTTTAATCATTTAGACATGATTTATATTTAATATTTGTGATATGAAGTCTATAACATCTTTGGGGGGGGGGGTGTTTCATAAATTTAATTGAAAATCACTAGATAATGTTATCTCTATCTTTTGAATAGTAAGGATGAAGCAATACAATCATATCGACAATATAAAAAAGAAGTTGAAAATAGGTTGGATAAAATGATAATAATGAATAGAAGTTGTACATGTGGAGAATATGAATATTCTTATGCAGAATTATACTTAAAATCGAATCATCCATAAAATTTGTAAATACAAGCCTCAATTTATTGACGAAAAAAAACCAATTTTGGAGAAAATGTTAAATGTTGTACTTATAAGTTCTAGTTTACCACAAAATTTGTGGGTTGCTATCTTTATAGCAAAGAGAACAACCAAAAGTTTGTCTAGGTACAAAGAGAGGAACAATAGTTATATTTCTTTGTAAAGGGAGCAACAAAAAGTTTTATTTGTTCAGGCTTTATTGTATCTTGAAAGAGCACTTGTCGCCCCTTTAAGTATATATAAGTAATAACTCTTTAAAGATAGTGATCTAAAGATTTCAAATATAATCTTTCCCATATGACGAATGGAAATAAGGGAACTATTACAAACCGGGTAAAAATAAGTCCTATGATTGTGAATTTTTTGTTCATCGAATATGCTACAAACAATAAAGCATGTCCATTTATTGTTCACATGTCTGAACCGTCCGATTGTTAATTTAAGAGTCCAAAAGAGCTTAGAATTCACCAAACGAGGAAGTATATAATAATGAATCCAAAGGTATAGTAAAAATTAATGGACAAATTACTTCATTCGAGTTTGATTTTGTAACTTTTTTTTGTTAAAATTAGTATGATAAATTTGAAGAATTTATGCCCTATGTGAACTTATTCTTTCCGTACAGAGGAAACAAATAGTTACATACATTTAATCTTGAGCAACCAATCTTGAGAGTTGGTTGATCTTCCCCAAGGAAATAAACTTTTGCTTTAAAGTGGATCTACAAAAGAAAGAGAAAGTTTATGGTACTATTAACATATACAAAGCAAGAATTGTTGTCGTTGGCTTTAGATAATAAGAAGACTTTGATTATTATGACGTATTCACTTACTAGAAATACATCAATTCAGATGTTACTTGCATTAGTTGTTGTATATAACCTTCAAATTTTTTAAAATAGATGCAAAAAAATTTATTTTTATTTTTAAAAAAAGGATATTTCGAAGAAGGAATTTACATGGAACAACACGAGTGCTTTATGATTATGGGTAATTAAAAGAAAATTTGTGAATTTGTTAAGTAATTTTATGGACTAAAAACAAATGACTAATAATGACATGCGAAGTTTGTCAAAACTATCTCTGCAAATGAATTCAACATTAATAAATGTGATTAATGCTTTTACAATAAGGACACTTCAAATAATGTGGTCCTTTTTTCTTTTTGTGTTGATACATGTTGATCATCAAAAGAAATGTTTCTGACATAAATGGCACTAAGCATATGCTAGAAATTAATTTCGATATGAAAGTCATTGAACTTATTAATCTGATTGAAAAGGTACTTACACATTCAAGTATTTAGATATTAATATTGTCAAGATTCCAATAAATGTGATCTTTGTACTTCAGAAGAATGAAGCAAGAAGTGACTCACAGTTTGATCAAGCTAGAGTATTATTGAAAAGTTAGATATATATCATCAAGTGTACACAATAAGATAAAATATGTGTCACTAGTAAGCTGAATCAATTCACAAGTAATCTCAATCAAACTTATTGGATGACACTCATTAGAGTTTTGGAGTGTTTAAAATATTCTTATGAATTATTGTTTTTCATTATAACTAATTTTAAACAGTACTGGAATAATATAGTGATGTGAAGTGATTCACTGGGTCAAATTAAATAAAATCCATGAGTGAGTATATATTTCTCTTTGTGGAGGATCAATTTCTTGGAAATTTTCCAAATAAAAATGTGCACTCTATTATTAAAATCGGAGCTTATCACTTTAAAAAACGTCGATTAAGAAGTTGAATGACTCAAAATTTTTGAATGTTTTTCACCATAATTTTTAGCTCTAGTATGCATACACTGTGAGAATTAATTTGCAATAGCTAGGGCATAGAGAATGATTTATAATGGAAAGTCATGTTATATATGACGTAGACTTAATATTGTTAGGGAACTACTCTCTCGTTGAATTATAATAATTGGCTATGTAACTCAAAGGATAATGTGTCAAATTCACCTAAAAATGGCCTGACTAGTGTTGGAGTTTATAAATGACTAAGAATTCTTGTAGTATCCTCACCAAGAAGACAGAAGATCCAAAGATCAAGGTTCAAGGAGATAAAATAATGTCATTGATGATGGTTCAACATTGTCAAAATATTTTTTATGGTTCATTCTCATTATAAGACAATGTTTAGTAAGAAGGATAAATACATTAAGACTTTTTAATGGTTTCAAAGATAGGTACAAGGTATACAAAATTGTATATCCAGGAGATAACATATTTACAAACCACCTATGTAAGTGTAAGTGTAAGTTTCTTTAAGAAGAATCTTGTACGGACAGTTCTCTACGCACTTATAAGACAATACGTGTTCATGACTCAAACAAAAAAAACAATGATAACAAAATAAAGTCAATTATTTATTGTTTGACTTATTTTGTCTCGGTATATTCCGAAGCTCGACCTATTAGAAAACAAATCTACCGATTGAACGAGTATATCCGATATATGTTCAGTATGGAGTGTTCAAAGGAATGCCCATTTTTCTAGATGAAATCAATCCTTATTTACGAATAACACAGTTCTTTATGCATGTGTTTTGTCAATAATCATTCCATAATTATGAGGGGGATAGTTTTGTTTTAAAGAGATGAATAGGAAATGAAGTATTGTGACTCTCTTCAAGGGTTGTGACCTTTATGAATGGTTGTTTCCTTTCTAAAGGGTTGTAACTGTTTTAAAGGTTGCGCCTTTTAAAAAGTGTTGTGACTAATCTAAAAGGTTGTCATCTTTCCAAAGACTTGTAACCTTTACCCTTGGTTAACTATAAATAGTCTTTTACTCATTTTTCTGCATTAAATTCTTCCTTTCTTATGCACATATTTTTGACAAACAAAATCAATTGATCATTTCTTTGTGTGATTTGTTGCTGTCATTTCGAGTTTATTGTAATTATGGAAGTTTGACGTTCCACTACTTTTTTAATGGTTAATCCCTTTTATCTTGGTAGAATTTAATATGCAACCTCGGGTACTTGAGGGGATTAAATTTCTTAGGGACACACAATTGTTCCTATGGACTCGCATTATTTCTTTATTTTTATCTTTACATCTTTTATTATTTTTGGTTTTCTAATCTGCCATTAACCAAGATTTTTTTTATTCCAGGCGTCTCTTTAGTAAAATAGGTTCAAGATTAAGGATTTTGTATTTTTGGGATTACACACCAATCACAAACAACACATGAATCATCTATATGACAACAATTACACATATAAAAAATTGAAGAGAATTACTCAATTACTATCAATAGACATTACGCGTCTGTCTATCATATAAAATTAATTATAACCGACCTTCATCGAATTAAAGCAAGCTGATTTCCAAAATTTTCCCTATTCTTAATGCCTCAAAACGTCTTTAATTCTATTAAGTATACAATATTCAGAAGCAAATGTGTCTAAAGAAATCCATATTACTATATATCTAGCCGAGACTCATCCATATTTGTTATTAAATTCCTAAATTTTGATACTATCTAATACATCACGTCTCGTTCGTTTCTACATATTCAAGGCTAGGGTTAACTCTAAATTCGTCCTAATAACATGAGTCTAATTGAATTTAGAAAATTCTATACACTTATTATTTAATTATGTATCTCAATATGTTAAAACTTAATTATAATATGATTACAAAATTATAATACTGAAACCAGCTAGTTAAAGAAGCACAATCTGTCAAACCTAAACTATTTACAATGAATGATAACACCATAAATCAATCCTAATGATTGAATTATCTGAATGACGAGCATCATTCAAAAAACATCTATTAACATATTGGTAAAAGACATAGCAGTAACACATTGCAGTCCATCAATTCAAACTTACATCAGCAATTCCATTCCCTCCAATCTAACATATTAATATTATCCAACACCTAATCCAAAGATTCAGGGGAGTATTGATCTTTCGATCACTAAGTTTCTCCATGTCTTTTATACAGATTATTTAACGCCGTACTTATTAGACATTATTAATTATAAAGATCTAAAAGTGGTCCACTAATAATTACATTGATTTTTTTTAACCACCAACCTGTAAGTTGAATTTTATAGTTACCCCATTAATTATATAATTCTACATAAAAATAGTCCAAAATACACATAAGAATGTACCTCAGGCATTTATGAAATAAGAAGCTCTATTACTCAAGAAGACCTATTGGATCGTTACAGAGTCAGTCTATTGGAGGGAAATGACTAAGCTAGTTGCCTTGAAAAAATGATAGTTTTCTAACATCAACACCACATTTTTTGTTAAATGGACAAAGTTCAATGTAATAACTAATCTCCTTGAGACGTTCATTCTAATTCTTCCTTAAGCTACTAAGAGATCTCTCTATTAAGCCCAAGTAGACTTTCTCCTTCCTTCCTTTCAATGATTGTGCTCTATTTAAGTAAATTGAAAGTCTTTTTTCCGTTCAGAGTTTCAATTGAAATTTTCTCACTTTATCAAACTTATATCTAATTTTAGTGGGGCATAAATAAAGGCATGGTCTACGAAGGAAAATACACTCCTAGTGAAATGGAACTAATAGATTTTTTAAGAAAATAGAGGGTCTTTCTTTTCTATTGAATAAATATTTCATTTTTATAAATTCATTTTAAAATCAACCATTATCGAAATTCGAGATGTATTTTAACAGGCATTAACTTATACTTTTGGGTTTAAGGTTGACATGAGCCTAAAATTGTATAACACAGACACTACACTCATATGTGATCAACACAATTAGAAGTCGGAATGTCCAACTAAATTCATAGGTGAACTTGTCTATAAACTATCTAGTAGAAAAGAAAATACAAATTAACTCGTCCAGTTTTTTTTATTATAAAAGACACCTCAAAGCTCTCATTATGTACATATATAACCAACATAATCTAATTCAAATAAGGTGAAGATATATAACAAACTACTAGATGAATTTATTACTAACCACTGAACGTTAAGAAGTATAGAGTGAGATAAAAGAGGCTTAAAAACATTGTCCTATGCTAAGATGAGGAATGACATGTTTATATGTATTGATGATATTTCTACATGCAATGGGTATATCTTGAAAGTGTTGACATTAAAAAGTACCTTCAATATTGAAAGCTAGGTTAATGAAATAATCCTCAAGTGTATTTCTCTCCCTTAAGATGTGTTATACTGTCGTTGTCATCAAATCCCTCATTCTGTTAATAGAAGTAACTTCCAAAGTCACATCCAAGCAACAGTTCAATCTCCATAAAACATATTAATTAATGATAAAGAATATGATTTCATTATAACTTGTGAAAAAATATTCACTAAACATTATTTAAGTCTTTCCTTCAAAGCCATAGCTACAACGACTATGTTTGTTGTTTCTTGCATCCCAAGCCCACTTCCTCCCACTAGATCGCCAGAAGAATCCATAACAAAAAATTCAATAGTGCTAGGGCCAGGGACTTGTTGATGCCCCATTGGTGTCAAATTTCTACCATCACAAATAAATATATTAGTAGAGTAAGAAATACCATGTACAATAATATTTCTCTTTTTCCCAAGAAACCATAAGATGACATTAGGAATTGCTTTAAATGTCCTCTTTTGACTAGTGTTACCTTTAACATCCCACCATTTAATCAAAACCTATTTCACCTGAACCCATCGTCCCTAAAGACTAGTTGCACCAGAAAAATATCTCCATAGAGAATCATCCACATAAATGAGAAACATAAGGAATCAAGTGTGTCATTAAAGTAAAAACTGGAATTTTTTGCCATACCTTCCAAACTATGAAATATATCTTAAAAGGGTTACCTTTTACCCCTATCTTATAATAAGAATCAGTTTCCTCCTTTCCCTTTCTGATAGTATTACCAGCACTTTTGACTGAAAATTGTCCAGAACTTGTCTAACCACTCAAATATGACTGTCTCATCTATTCAATGGCCGATTTGACTTGATCAACTACACAGTCAGGCAAGTGCATCTGCATTTTAATCCGAACAATCTTTATTCATATAGGTGTTAATATCGATCAAATTGTGGCAGGTTTGCACTTCTATTGGTTGTGAATAAAGAGGACCTAACCCTGTCCGGTAATCGTACCATGTTGAATACGTGAGAAACTAGGTTCCATCCAAATAAGTTGAAGATGTGAGAAAAAAGTGAGATCTACCCCTTCATTGTGATAAACAAGGGCTTTGCTTCTTACAATATTTACTCCACATGATATCAGCCCATAGAGAGTTTTGAGTTCATAACCTCCAATATATTTTAGCGTATAAAGCTTGAGATAACAATAATAAAGACCAAAACAAAGAAAAGCATCTTGTTTTGGCAGGCAATTTCATTCAAAGAAGCCAGTGCTTTCTTTTTCCTGACACTTTATTACTCTAAAAATATTTAGCAAATACTCTATGGAGTTATTTGATGACACATATGGGGGCACAATAGCAGAGAAGACATGTATTATAACACATTGCAGAAGACTATTGATTAGAACTTCAGTACCTCAACAGGTAACATATTTCCTTTCTAATCTTTGTAGTTTAGATTTCACATTTGTAATAAGATCAGAGTAATTATCCTTCCTCTTCCTTGTATGTGATTTATGACATTCCAAATACTTGAGCGGAATTTTCCCCTATTTTAACATGTATGCTCTTGAACAAGCAATATGTCTGCTGGTGCTGCATTGTTATGCATAAAGAAGACACTTTTATCCTTGTTAATTTTATTTTTGACTGAATTTCTTACTTCTTTAAAATTTACACGATTTTTACGAGTAATTATATATTAGTAGATTAAAAAATAATAGTATTATCTTCATAAGCAAGATGAATTATATTGGTACTCCATTATGGCATCCCATAACCCGGAAATAGATCATGCTTAAAATAAGATTTAAATACCTAGATAAAATTCCAACATATAGAATAAATTGGGCATAATATACTGGATCACCTATTTTCACCCCTCTAGTAGAGTGAAAGAACCAATGTGACTTCCCATTAATAACATTTGAATAACAATTGTTTGCTAGCAATTGAGAAAAATCAATCTTCCTAACACTTTTATGATAAAGGAACAATAAACTCTACCATGATCCTTTTCCATATAGATCTTAATTACAATATTAGAAGTCTTACCCACTTTCTTGATGTCTATGAAAATCTTTTGTTTTAATAGAACATTTTCTATAAATGATTCTACCTTTTACAAAGTGAAATTGATTTCAGAAATGAGTTTAAGAAGCATACCTTGCAATCAGGGATGAACAACTCTAGATAGAATTTTGTCAATAAAATTACTCAAACCTATTGATCTTTAGTCTGCAAAAGTGTTAACACGGTCATTTTTTGTGCAATAAGACGACTTTGTATGAGTAATCGACATAGAAAGAGACCAACATCAAATTCTTGAACTATTATGACAATATCTTTTCCTACACTCACCCAACAACATAATTATAATTACCATTTAATACATCAAGACCATTAGCACTTTCTCATTTCAAATTGAAAACAACTCTCTATACTTCCTCCTTATCATGAACTTTAAAGAAATCAATATTTTCCTCATTTGTAACAACAATAGGAATATGTCTCAACCACAAAAAGGATGAAGCATATTGAGTAATGTTTTATGTAACGACCAAGAGTAATAAAGAAAGTGAAACTTCTATCGTCCTAGTGCATATCGCTTATAGATGTGTCCCGACTCAAACAGATGTACAAGACTTTACTAGACGTACCATTATGAGATTTTTTTATCCTAATAGAATTTTTATAACCTCATGCTCTAATACTAAGTTTTTCACGACCAAGGAGCACCCCGAGAACTTACCGGCATCGTAGACTTCTTAGAGTTCTTGGACAAGTCTCTAAGCATTGATTCATTGTGATGTCCTTAAAATAGAGGAAAATTTAACACATTTCAAAGAATATCATAACGCTAAAGCATCACTTAATTTATAATATCGTAAGTACATAGTTAAGACATTGATTCTTGTCTTGCGATTAATGAATTATCTATACTATTACATGAAGGTCGTTGAATCATAAGGCCACACTTGAACATGGCAATAGCTATCAAAGCTACTTCGTTCTAGGTAAGATCCTCTAGCCATCAACATCTACACGTTGTGTAAAAAGAAGAAGAAGAATTGTATTAGTATAAGAATGCACTAAGTATGATAACTATGCAAAAATGTGATTTAAAGAGGACATTTAGTTAAAAACCATGCATATTGTCTTTTAGTAAAACTTCATGAATATTTGATAAAATAAGAACAATATAGTTCACATACACTATTTAGACAAGGATACTATTTACAAAAACACATGAAGCCATTTATCACATTTAAGGAACATTTAATATGTTCATACCATTACTTTTTATTTTTTACCTTAACTTATCCACTAAAAGCAACCCTCAAGTAATACTTAGTGTAATTCATGAGTAGTGTCCCATTACACCATTCATACCAAAGTATCACCTTAAGGTCACCAAGGTGAACATTCACACAACCTTCATCAATTCATAACTATACCTTCTTAAAGAAAAAACATATCATGAAATACATCATTCACATAATAATCACCACCTAAGACAAAACCCAAGTCATACTAGTGCAATGTACAAGTAGCACCCCATAATACTACTGATACCAAGTTTTCCTATGAGGTTACACTTGACTTAGGCACATCACATTCAATAAGTCACATGCATTTAAACATAGAAATACTTCATAGACCATCATCTAAGAAATCATTCATTTATTTTATCATAGTCATAATCTATTTCGTCTTCATGCACATCTCAAGAGAATATGCCAGTCAATACTACAAATATAAACATAATGAAGTAATAGACAACATTGCATATTGAGAGTTCATTTCATCAATAAATTATAAGACCTTAATAAAAACTCCAATCTAAATCTACTACTGCAATGTATATGTAAAGCCCCATCACCTCGCACATACTAAGCAAACCAATCAACGAAAACACAAACATTGCCACTTACTTCGTACATCAACATGACAAATATAGCCAACCACATGCACACTAAGTAAGACCTTCATCATGTAGACAATAAGACCAATACTATGCATATAATTGTATTAAGTATATTAACATTAAAATGTCATGCATAATGTACTTATACATATTGAATGTACAAGTAAAGTTCCATTCCCTTACCCATACTATGCAACATTTCATAGAAGGACCTAGTAAGTGTTCATCATATTACTTCCATTGTTCATTTATCATTAGGAAAACTTTACCCTAACCGTCATTAGACCATGTGAGCTAAACATGGCATCTTTTGTATCCCCTGACACCTAAAAGAGGGCATCTCTAACATATCGTAACTTGTAATATCCAATATAAGCTAAGAAACTAAAATTTATCATTTTTGGAAAGTATAGGGAAAATGTAGAAATTCCCAAGTATAAAACCAAGTTTTCTTTTTAATATTTTCATACCTTCATAACTTCTATCTAAGGATGATTTAGAGTCACTTGTTAATACGATTGCAAATCACTTGGAGAGATCTTTCCAGTAGCGCAAAGATTGCACAATTTTGATATCGTTTGGGGAGATACACCTTTAAGAAATTGGGATATTGAATTAATGGAAGTCCAATTCTGGATTTTTTAAGGGTAAAGTAATATTTTTACGCATTTATTTTCTAAATCATTTTAAGGGTTTAATTGGGGTAAAAACAAGTATTAGTTAGATTACGAAAACTATTCTCACACTTAGGGCTTGGAGAAAAGAGAAGAGAAGAAGAAGAAGGGAGAAAATCAATATTTCGCAAAGAACGCTAGTAGATTCTAATGGAATTCGTCGGACATGATTATTGAGGTATGTGAGCTCTTTTGTGTTTGATTAACTCAGCCACATATCAAGGTTTCTTTGTTTTTGTAGTTGTTCATATGATTTGTAGAGAGTTCTTGATATATCTTGTTGAATCTCGTTTAGTTGAGTTTATTGATTAACAATTGATGTTGATTAGTAGTTTTCAATGTCGTTTTGGGTTAGATATGTTGTGTATTCATAGTATTTATGATATTAATTGTTTGAAGATAAAAATATGCAGGTTTAGGCATTTTGAGATTTCAAAACGAGTTGAATAATCTACCAGGCGCATTTGGGAAAGCCAAGTGCGTCGCTAGTGTGCCACGACCAAGCCTTAGTCAACAAAGGCTGGCGCTGCGCGCCACCTGTACGCCCAACCTTGCGATTTTCATCCAATTCTCATAGTTTAGTCATTTTAAGTCCTTCCAAGTCGTATTAACATCTTCCCTTGATTCTAATTACTTCAAATGTTTTCTTAACACCTAGAAATCATCAAAGAACTCAAATCATAACCTTGAATCCATAATTTAATTAAAGGAAAGTTAAGGTCCAAGTCATGGATTTAAGAACTCAAGTCTTAAGCTAAGAAGTAAGTTAACGTAATGTCCATAAAGGTTTTCTAGAGTCCGTAAAGGTTTTCTATAGTCTTATTTAAATATTTTGACTTTGTTTTAAGACTTAAGTTCAAGTTAAGTAAAGAGTAAGTTGAAGTTCTTTTCTTCAAAGGTGTATGGGGACTAAGTAATCTGAAAGAGAATTAAAATCTGTTAACATTCAACTAGTAAGGAAGCCTTTATTTCGAAGGAGCCTTTGGACATGTTTAAATAAAGAACACGCAAGCAAGAAAAGTGTTATTTCAAAGATAACATTGAGCTTACTATTTTGAGCACTAGTTTCAAAATCACATAATCAATATGCCTTAAAATATAAGAGCCGGCATATTTTGGGAGTAGTATTAAGCAGTGATATTGGAGAGAGTTGAAACAAACCACAGCCCCATAAACCATGAAGCCACCATGCGTAGAAAAGGTTCATACTTTTTAGATGAACCCTTCCCACAGTAGACTAGCGGAACCATTAGGAAATTAAGGTCTTATGCCTTCCGCAGGGTATATGATGTGCTAGCAACGTGAGCTAGATTATTGTATCGTCACTATAGATCTTAATAGATGGTTGATGGGTAGAGAAATTCACACTAGACTATTCGTTTACTTAAATATTTATATACATGTCAGAGTTAATTTGTATCCTCCATACATTCGGAGATATAAGCATGTTGCAGATATTTTAATTTATATTGCACTTATTTTTAAGTTGTATTATATTAGATGAGTTAAGTTGTTCATAAGTTCAAAAAAGCCAAGGTTAGTGTTCCTTCTTACTCTTTTCAAGCTTAAGTGTTGTTAGCATTCCAACTCGTATACTTGTATATTTAATACGTTGAGTCCAGTTGGCCTGCATCGTATTATGATGCAGAAGCATGTAACTAGGATCAGCATTAGTCACACCGTTGATCTAGTAAGCAGCTCAGATTCAGTTGGTGAGCCTCCCTTCATTCTAGAGGACGTCCGTGTCATTTATCTATTTTATATAGATTTGAGACATTAAGTTTATTGGGGGTCCTCTTCCAATATCCATTATTATTTTAAAGGCTTCATGAATAGACATTGTTAGTTTTCTTTGGCCTTTCATTTCATTTGTAGAGACTTGAAGTTGCTATTTTGGTTGAGTACTATTTTATTGTTATTCTTAAGTTACATTCTATGTTAAGTCAACACTTAGTTAGATAAGCAAGGCCAAGGGTTCATTCAAGGTCAACAATGGTCATTGGGTGCTGGTCACGTCTAGGTCTAGACTTGGGGTGTGAAAAACATTGTATCAGAGCCCAAAGTTTAACAATCCTAGGGATTCTATGAAGCCGTGTATGTAGAGGCGTAGTCATCTGTATGAAGAGCAACACATCTATATTTTGGAGGCTATAACATTTACGAATTTCTCACTTCCTTCATTTTCCTTTTCGTGTGTTAGAGTTTATCTCTAAATATCTTCCCTCTAATTCGTGCTTGCGTGTGTTTCAGATCATCATAAATCCACGAAGAGTATTCACAGGTCGTTAAACCAGAAGAAATGTTGAGGAACTAGAGGTACCTCATACTCCCGAAGTGTAAACTCAAGGGGAAGTTGACAATAGTGAGTTCTGCGAGGCTACTCGGATGCTGAGCCTTGCGATGACTAACCAAGTTGGGAAACAAAGAGGAGCTCGATAAGAAAGGGTAGACACTTCAAAGATTCGAGGAATTCTTGAGGATGAAGCCCCAAGATTTTCTGGTTCAATCACTACTGAGGATATGGAAAACTTTGTGGAAGAGTTGAGGAACGTCTTTGATGTGATGCATAAGGTTGATACTGAATGGTTTGAGCTCGATACATATCAATTTAAAAATTTTGCTAGTACATGGTTTGACCTGTGGAAGTTGGGCGGAGACTAGGATTCACCATATCCTAGTTGGGCTTGTTTGGAAGAGGCTTTCTTGGGATGTTTCATTCCATGAGAACTGAAGAAGGCAAAGGAAATAGAGTTCTTTACTCTTAAAAAGGACACCTTGAGTTTTCCTGAGTATGGGATTAAATTTACCTAACTGTCTCGGTATGCTCCAGAGATGGATAATGATATGAGAAGCAAAATGAGTTTGTTTGTCGCTGGTTTGTGTTACTCTTCAAGCAAAGTGGTCCGGGCTGCAATGCTCATTGGAGACATGGAAATTTAGAGGTTTATGATCTACAACAAGTAGAGGAGAAAAATCTGAGAGACCGAGATGAGTACTGAAAAAAGAAAATCAAGAGCGCGAATGAGTTTTGGCAGTAGAAACGCTATCCGAATCAAACACAGTTTCAGAAACATAAGGGGCCTGCACCATCGTCTTCTAGTGCATCTGTGCCCAAAGACAAAGTGGAATACTATGGTGAGAACCCTCGAGCTAAGCTTGCATTTTCACACGGTAGTTAGGCACATGAATGTAGTAAGTGTCCTTCATGCACTAAGTTTTGTAGAAAGCACACTGGTGTTTGTTATGAGGACTTCATGGGTTGCTTCAAGTTATGTCATATCGATCATTTCATGAGGGAGTGCCCAAAGAACAAGCAACACGGTAGCAATGGGGGAAACATAATAGAATCCCCTCATCAGTTTCTCCATCAGACAGGGTTGCACCTAAGGGAACTACTTCATGGTGGAGGAACAAACCGTTTGTATACTATCAACAATCACCAAGAACACGATAATTTGACTTACATTATCACTAGTGTGATTCTAGTCTTTAATTTTTTTTGTTTATGCATTTTTAGACCTAGGAGGGAGCTTATCTTTTGTAACTCTATATGTTCCTACGAACTTTAATATTATTGATGATCAACATAGTGAACCATTCAGTGTTTCCACATCTGTTGGTGAATCAGTTTAAGCAGAAAATGTTTATCGTGATTGTCCCATATCTGCCAGTCACAAGAGTACCATGGTTGACTTAGTTAAGTTATACATGGTAGACTTTTATATCATTCTTGATATGGACTGGATTCATGCCTATTATGCCTTTAATTATTGTAGGATGATACGCTAAAATTACACCTCCCTAAAGAAGTATAAGCAATTGTTATCAACTTAAGAACCCAACTATTGGGTTGGGGTCGATCCCACAAAGAAATTGTTTGGACTTAACTTTAACACACAATTATATTTAGGTAGAATAGTCTGGTGGACCCTCGTACTTATATCGTATTGTATTATGTACTCTTCTACTTAGGTTTTTGTCATCTGGTCCCCTGTACTCAACATAAAACAATATATTAAACCCCTATGACCATTGATCATCCTTATGTGGCATTAATATAGATTAGTTGGGAAGAGAGTGTAGTCACACGCCAACAAAGGCAAGTGAACATGATATTTGAAATTTCAACTTTTACTTTTATGTTATTAAAATTATTTTTTAAAAAAATAAAATTTAAAAAAGGAAAAAAACTCCATCTTCTTCCCCACAATAATTTTTTTCCAGCCATTCCGACCCCAACAACTTTTTCTATCTTATCCACACCCTATTGGTAGTTATATCCATTTTTTATCACTTATTTCTTATTTTCCCAACCCATCCATATTTTTTTCCTCTTCAATCATCACTTTCTCTCTTTTTTGCCTCCAATACCTGAATTTCTATCTTTCTTCCTTTCCTTGCTCCTTTTCAACTTCTTTCTTGTTTTTCTTTTATTTTTGTTACCCTAACAAAAAAAACAAAATTGTGCAATTTTTTTTGAACATAATAAGCAAAGAAAAATAAGAAATTAGTGGTGTTGTTGATATCTCTAATGAGTAACTTTATCTCTTTTGGTGTCAAAATTATTCTTTTATTTGTAAGCAATTTAGGATGTGAAATAGTAGTTAGCATTGGATTATGAAAATTTTGGTTAGATCTGGTTGTAAGGTGGCTTGGTTGTTGTTATTGTGGTCGTTAGATGACTTAGGTTGTTGTTACTTTGATCTCGCCTGTAAAAATGGTGATGACGCCGCCAAAAATGGACGCCTCCGTAAAAAACAGAGACGACGCAATGGCTCCATCACTTCTCCGGTATTGACGAGATCCTCTTCCTTGTTTTTATAAGTTTTTATTGCTATCCATGCCGGAAAATCAGAAATACTATATTGGGTTTTACAATTGGATTGTAATGATTTTTACGACGCCGACTTGGTGGTAAAATAGTTAAAATAGGGAGGATTAGAAATGTCAATAATAAATTAAAATTTTACTAGCGGGGAGTGAAATAGTTTCATTACTTCATCTGATTGCTGGATTGTGAAAAATCAAAGAAGAAAAAAATGTGGATATGGAGATGGTGGAGTTTTGACAATGATGGTGGGTTAGAGAAGGTGGAGGAAAGGTGTACAAAAAATATTATTTTATTTTATTTGATAAAATATAGTTTTTTAAACTTGTCTTTTAATTATAATTTTTAATAATAATTAAAAAATTATTACGAAGAAAATTATGAGTTGGCATTAATATATATGACATGTATATAAGATGTCATCTATGTAAGTGAGAGTGAGATACACACATTAACAAAGGGATTTAATAATCTCATTTTTGTCAAGTTCAGGAGTCCTGATGACAAAAAGCTTAGTAGAAGAGTCCATATTACAATCCGATACAAGTAGTACGAGGGTCCACCAGACTATTCTGCCTTATATTTATTTAGTCAATGCCTTTATGAAAAAAATAAGTAATGGGAGTGGGTTTTGTGAAACAAAATCTTCAATAGTGTAGTTAACAAGTGAACAAAAGTGGTCTTTGGTTGTCATCAAGATTAGACAATAACTAGGGTATATGTTTCCCGCACAGGTTGATAAAGCAATATTCTTAGTAATATCAATACTTTCCTAGTGTATTACATTCAAAGTGATAAATTAGGTATCTCTAAATCCTTGGTCTGACATCTACAAAATTTAAGCCCGCACCTTGGTCCGGCTATGTGTGTATAATTTACTGACCCTTACCACTACCTCATATTATAAATCATAATCGTTGTATGAATTAGTTATTATTTCACACCAATCGACACTAGCCATTAGATTGTATCACATTAAACCTATGTTGATAATTATTTTCTTATTAACTACCTCCTTAGTCTGGCAAGTAACAAAAAGGCGAGTCCTAACGTTGGCCAAGGTTAAAAAGACTTATAGAAGAAAGGATTATCAATACCTGCAAAACACTATACAAGAATATCTTAATTACTAGGATTACTTTGTTAATTTCCCATGTTTCCCACAACCCTTGTTATGAATTTAGTTACTCATGCTAGTAAGCTAAAAATTCGAAGTTATTGATGCAGAAATCATGAACTTACTAAACAAAAAGAATAAACCCATAAATCCAACTTTAAATTGCAAGAATAATTCTTCAAACACAATCCGAAAATCAATTAATTTCCAATGTTGCGAAAATAAATCTCCAGTACACAAAATATTACAAAAGTAATATTAACTAACCCCAAAAATGAGGTTTAAATACCCCATATATGGAAAAAAAGTCTTAATGAAAAAGTAATTCAAATAAAGAAAGTTTTGTTTAGGTACGTAGCTTCAATTGACGAACCAACTCACGGACCGTCGAACTATCGACGGTGTATAGACTGTCTCCTTCAGTCAGGACATAGAAATATTTGTTTTATATGGATCCCACCATCACTAAATAAAACAACGAACCAACAGTATGGACCGTCGATCCATGTACTGGGCGATGCTCCTCCGTAGCTCCATACTTAGAATCTTCAAATATCAGGTACTGAAACCTTCTCTTAAGTAAACGACGGTTCAGAAGACTCGTGGTTCAACACTTAGTCAAATATCTCTCGTTCCCTTCGATGCACTAAGCTTATCATATACGATCACACCTACGGTCCTTCAATTCCTTCGTTTGTCTGGTACTGCACTATTTTCATTTGTTTTATTTTCTTGGAACCAGAACATCTTTTTTGTAAAAGAAGACAAAAAAACATGTTAAAATCACTACAAAAAGGCTTTAGACACAAAAAAATCTTATGTGAAATGCATTAGAAATTCCATGAAATCACGGCATATCAACAATCTCAAGTTAAATTCTTTGTTTGTCCTCAAGCGATTCACTACGAGTCTAATCAACATTTGTACAGAAGTATACATTTTTGATCTCTAGCAATGATATGTATTTAAGTGTTGAATCTTTGTTGATTGAGTGCAGGCCTACTCAGTCAAGCTCGACAAACTTACTCATGTGGATCAGACATGACACAAATTCACCATACGACAGACAATTTCCATTGATGTCTGGATACTAAAAGACATATAACTCTCGAACAATTTCCTCACTATATCTGTGAATGTCCCAAACCATCTAGTCATATTTGTGGATATCTTAGAGCTTTTGCATCTCCATGACTGCATGCAATCTCTCTTTGAGGACCTGACGCCCCTCAATGATAAGCTGGGTCATTACCCCCCTTCTAATTAAGAATTTTAGTGTCCTTGTATACCTGTCATTGCCCCTCTATGCACCACTAGTTTTCTTCATCGGCAAGTAGTGTGGGGTGATCTGGTCGAGGTGCGTGTGAAACCTCCAAAATAGTGGTCTCATTAGATGAAGATTCTTTTTTTCGATCCCCTCAGCAAGTGTTTCTTCAAAAATAATAACCGGAGTTAGTGGTTGGTTAGGATCCTTAGGCTTTGGCCGACCCTTAATCGGACGTTATAGAAGTCTCACACCCGGATCTCTGAGCACTTTCTCTAAATAGGAAGCAGCCCTAGTTTTTGACCCGATCAGTGTGTGCTCCTCCTCAGAATGGGAGTTAGTTACTACATAAGGAAAACCTTCTAGGGGTAACCTCTAGTTGCTCGGGATGTAGAAGGTTGAGTGTGTATACCTGGAGGAACATAGGAAGAATCCTGCTCATTATCGGTGTCGTCATTGATCAGTAGTAGAGATAGGTCGAATGATTGGGATTTGCCTCTCTTTGCGTAGACATTGTCTTTCTTTAGAGACATCGGTACTCGTGAAGTTGTTGTTAGTACTAGAATAACAACCACTCAAAAACAACAACAAAAAAGAAAACATGCAACTCAAAATATAGAATCTATACATGAGAGTCTGATCGTCGAGATCCATCAAAGGACCGTAGTTCATGTCCATTGTCTCACACTAATAATTTCGTTTTTGATGGGTTGTAAATATTCTCTCTAATTGGATATGAATGACGTGTTTAATGACTCATTGATAAATCTACGATCCCTAGTACACTTTTTATTATCTGACACATAGAATCAATCGACGTACCGCAGTAGAATTTTGTTTTCTGAAACTTAAGTTTTTTCTGGGCGTTTAAATCGACGGACCCCATCGGCGGGTCATTGAATGATCGGCGATCCGTCGACGGGGTCTAGTACTTTGCCCTGTGAATGAATTCAAGCCTCTATCACGTTCCATGTTTTATTTTGCTTGGTGAACCATTTAAACTCCATCATGTTTAGAAAATGCTTTTTAAAACCCTAAATATTAGTTCGCCTTTACTAGAGGTCCTATTTCGTAGTTTATCAAAACCTATTGAATTAAAGAATGTAACCATAAGTCAAAACATTCACGAATAGTTGTGTGCCCTTAGTGATACAAAATCTGATGAAGTAGCCTACTCCTAACCCGATCACTGACCTTTTGCTAATGTGAGAAGAGTGATTTTTTGGGGAGAGGATGGTTGGGATTTTGTTGGAACTGATGCGAAAAATGATTTTTGGGGATGGAGAGGTTAATTTGGAGTGAATAGGGAGAAATTGGGGAGATGAAACGGTTAAAGAAGGATGTTTTAAAAAAAATGGAAAGAGGGAAGGAAGTTGAATGAGTTGGCTTTTAATATAACTGAGCAGGTAAGGTCGGATCACTGCAAACCTGGATCTACGAAACCCCATCGATGGGTCATATATTGATCGACGGTATGTCGATTGGGATCGTCAATTTCTATTACACTGAGAATATTTGTAGACTTGCATGCGATCTATGGACACTATCGACGATCCATCAAATGAATGATTGCCCGTCGATGGGGTCTGTAAACCTCTCCACTAGACTATTTTCTATGTATTTTTTATTTAGCCTCCTGCACATGTAACACCAATTAGACCATTGTTTTTGTATTTTTGGAAATTTTTTAGACACAGACCATAAACTTGTCTCTAGCCAACAATAATACCTAAAAGAATAAAAATATTCTACCTAAAAAAAACAATGACTATTTCTACATCGAAAATAAGATCTATCATTGGCTAGAGGGTACACTTTGGGTTTCCTCCCAAGTAGTGCTTCATTTAACGCCGCGGCATGACTCTTGCCCCTTGATTACTCATACTTCATCAAAATGGCATGCCTCAACCCTTCGTGAACAATCTCTACATGCCCTACGTAGATTTTATCCATTTTCCATTACTTTAAACTTTACGTCTTCCTTGTATTTCAAGCTCAACCGATCCATGTAGGAACACCTTTGTGATGAGGAATGGCCCTGTCCACTTAGACTTGAGTTTACAAAAAATTATGCGCAACCCTGAGATTAATAGAAGCACCAAATCAAGAACACCAAATTCTCGCTTTTCGATTCTTTGGTCATGATACTTCTTCATCTCTTTTTGTAGATGGATGAACATTCATATGATTTTAGGCAAAACTCATCAATTACATTAAACTCATTTAGTCTCTATTCTGAAGTCCGGTCCAATCAAAATTCAAACTCTTCATAACCCATATCGTGTTTTACTCTAACTCAATCGGTAAGTGAAAAGCCTTCCTATATATAAATTTGTGCGGAGACATACCAATGAGGGTCTTTGATGCAGTGCGGTGGGACCAAAGATCATCATCTAGCCTCTTTGACCAATCCGTTCTATTGGTATTTAATGTCTTCACCAAAATCTATTTTATCTTCCGATTTGAAACATCAAGTTGTCCGCTAGTCTGTGGGTGGTAAGGAGTAGCCACATTGTCATGAACACCATATTTCTCCAGCAGCCCTTTGAACAATTTATTATAAAAGTGCAATCCGCCATCACTAATAATGGCGATTGGTGTACAAAATTTTGACAAAATGTTCTTCTTTAGGAATGCGGCGATACGCCCTCTTTCATTATTGTGGAGCACAACTGCTTCCACCCATTTTGACACATAATCCTTCACCACAAGAATGGACTTTATCCCATAAGAACTCACACACGGGACCATAAATTCAAGGTCCCATACATCAAATAGCACAATCACAAGAATAGGATTCAAGGGAAATTATAGACTTGTTGAAATTCCTCCATCTCGTTGTTATAGATCACTTTATTTGGAAAAGTCATGAGAATTATGGTGAATAGTTGGCCAATAATACCAACACAACAAGATCTTATGTGCAGATCAGATACCACTATGGTTGCCACCCACAGGTGAGGAATGACACGCTTCCAAAACACAACACATATGAACCTCAATTACATAACGATGATTGATCCCATGGGGAAAACTCCGTTATAAGTATGGCTGATCCCAAAAGAACTTTTTCACAGCATGTACGAACTTTTTCCTTTGGTGGAAGGTCAAGTTCCCAAAGTAACTTGCTAGTTAGTTCGTAAAGTCTTCGAAGCATGGGATTAGTTCTTGATAAGCAGCCAATACATTTTCATGTGGAATGTAACGTCAATTTGAGACTTTTCTTCCAATTCCTACATAGCTTCATCCTCCGGTCAAGACAAGCGGTAGGCTACTTGATGCACAATCCCCTTTCTATCTTTCTCCCCAAAATATACATCTTGCACCAAGAATACCTATCTGATCATCTTTGGATTCACATCCTTCTTCTCCATCAAACACATCAAAGAAGAATGGTCAGTATGATCTCAAAGAAAATAGGAGTGAAATTTCTTGAATGCAAACACCACTGCCAAAAGATCCTGTTTAGTTACGTTGTGGTTGTTTAGAGCTTCTGTTAGGGATTTACTTGCGTAGTAGATGACGTGAAGGATTTTCTCTCTTCTTTATCCCTATACAAAACAAAGTGCAACCCAATTCCTATCACATATCAACTCAGCTCAGTCCAATCCGGTTAAACAATGATGGGCTCGGACACCAACTACTCTTTTAACTCTCTAAATGCTTTCAAACAGGATTCATCAAAATCGAACTTACATTACTTCTCGAGCAGTTTACACAAAGGATGTGTAATTTTCAAAATATTGTTAATAAACCTCCAATATAATGAAGCATGCCCGAGAACATTTCTCACACCCTTGAAAGAGATAGGTGGATGAATCTTCTCCATAACCTCAAATTTGGACCAGTAAACATCTATTCTTTTCCATGAGTTTCGATGTCCTACTATGTCATCGTTAATCATGAAGTGACACTTTTCCTGATGTAGCACCGAATACAATCCTTACACCTCTTGAGAACCTCAACCAAATTATTCAAGCATCGGTTTGAAAGACTCCCAAACTAAAGGAAAATCATCCATGAACACATCAATAATGTCCTCCACCATATCAGAGAATATCTACATTATACATAGAAAAAAGGTTGCCAGTGCATTATATGAAAAAAACGACATCCTTTTAAAGGAAAAAGTCCCATAACGAAAAGTGATAATGGTCTTTTCTTGATATTCAGGCGTGATAGAGATGTGTTTGTATCCCAAATATCCTTTGAGAAAACAATATCGTTCCATCCCTGCAAGTCTGTCTAACATATGTTCCATGACGGGCATGGGAAATGGTTCTTTTCAGCCAAGCATTCAACTTTCGGTAGTCCATAGTAAATCTTCAACCGATCACTGGCCGCATCGGGGAAATCTCCTTCCATTAATAAGGTACCACAATCGTCCCACCCTTTTTGGGCACACAATGAACATGACACACCCAACTGTTTTGTATAATAAGATAAATGACTCCCGCATCTGATCACTTGTTAATCTCCTTTTTCACTACTTCTTTCATAGGTGGATTCAACCTTCTTTGGTGCTCAATACTAGGTTTGCGATCTAGCATGATTTGAATTTTGTGGGAATAAATACGGGTAAGGATCTGAATAATATTCGCAATAGTCCAACCTAAGGATCTCTCGTACCTCTTAAAAGCTACCACTAAGCACTCTACTTGTTGAACATTCAACTCTACTGCAATTATCACATGCAAAGTGTCATCTATACCCAAGAGTACATACCTCAGATGGGGTGGTAGAGACTTAAGCTCTAAATTTTTGGGTCCTCCAAAATTGATTGTCTCGCAGTTGGAGAATCGTAATGCTTCATATCATCTCTAATATCTTCGACTTTGAGAGATATTCATTTCGTTCAAGTGTATCCACAAAAGAATCATACTATTAAATACAATCGTTTAAAAAATTCATAATGACCGATGCTAGTGCCTCAATACCTAGAATGTCTTAAATTCACTTTTCGGAAACACTTTCAACTTTGCAGGATGTAGCATATATTGTTTGGAGCTCACTAGTCTTCTTCATGGAGCTAAATATATTGAAAGTTGCTTCCTCATTTTTCAACATAAAATTTATCTGCTGTTTTTCCATATTGACTAGTGCACGCCCAATGGCAAGGAATGGTCTCCAAGAATAACGGGAACCGCATAATTAACTTCAAAGTCAAGTATCAAAAAATCGGTTGGAAAGATGAATGACTCCACTTTTACAAGCACATCATGGACAATAATTATAAGCCTCTTCAGATATAAATCGACAATCGATAATCACATCGTACTAGGCTTTGGGTCTCCCAAACCCAAGTTCTTATAAATGGATAATTGCATGAGATTTATGCTCTCTCCAAGAATAGAAGACGACTAAGAATAGTGTAGCAAACTTATCGTACATGGTATAGTAAAGGTGTCGGATCATCCTTCTTCTGCCCAAGAAACCTTGTAGCAATAGCACTTGAATTGTGCATTCTGTCATAATCTTCAAAACTCACCAACCTCTTCTTACTCACGGTGATCTTGATAAAAATAGCATAAGCAGGCATTTTCTCCAAAGCCTCTATTAACTGGACGTTGGTGGAAAGTTGTTTCAACATAGTGATAAATCAGCGATATTTCTCATCTTCCATTTTCTTCACTAATCTTTATGGAATAGTGGTGGAGTTGTAGGGATGGGCACCACTTTTTGAGTTAAATTTTATTTTTTTTTGCATCCCCAAACTGTCCACTAGCTTCTACCTCATCATTGTATTTTCTAACATCACCTTCTACTACATAGGACATAGTTGATCGACGATCTACTTACCTTTTCGAGTAGTAAGTAATATGCAATGCTTATCATTTATTGGATTCTAGATAGTGTTGATTGGAAGAGTGCTAGGTTGGTAGGGGTTCACCTTAGTAGACAACCGATTCATCTTTAGCTCAAGATGCTTTATTGTAACCACATGTAGATCCACCTTTTGTCCAATGATTGATATTTCACCTCTCATCTCATTGTCATTCTCATCAATTGAATTCAATATCCTCATCACTTTTTGCAGTATATCCTTAACCTACGCCATACAACCTCCACCATCCCTAAGGTTAGATTCCCGATTTTGTGGAGGAACATATGGATCACCATGTTCCTTGTTGTGACCATAGTTGTTCCGGTTTAAGTTGTTCTAACAATTGTAGTTCCCATTTCGTACATATTGAAACTTTAGGTTGTAATAAACATAGTTTCGACTTTAGTTTCCTTGACCTTGCTGCCAATTATACTGTTTGGAACCTTGGGCGTTTGGTCATAAACCCTCCGTCTGATCATTAACTTCATATGTATCGTCTACATAGTATTACTTATCTGTCCGTGGTGCTGGCTTAACAAAATAATTCATCACATTCACATTTGTTGCGCTCCCACTCACATGCTTCAAGACCAACAATAATTAAGTATTTATTTGCTCTATCTCTTAATGAATATCATCCTCAGTTGGGTTTTTTGTAGCTGGTACTGCTAAGGTTTTCCGCCCTGTGTACGACTTACTAGTGCTCCAAACCTTATTATTGCGAGATATCTTATCCACTTTCTATGTAATCTTAGCATATGTTTGTTCCCCATAGGATCCACCCGCAATAGTATCAAACGCTTCTTTGTTGTTGTCATCTTGACCTCTATAAAATTACTTCTTTAGTGACTCATCATCAATAGAATGATTTGTGACACCCCCTTATGAATGTAGTAAATCTTTCCCAAGAGCTACTCACTGACTCTCTAGGCAATGTAAAAAAAATGTTCACCTTATCCTTATAGTTGAGCGTCTTTAACAATGGATAGTACCTCTCTAAAAACACATCTCTCAACAGATCCCAAGTATAGATGGAGTTGTAGGGCAGTTTAGTTAACCATATAGAAACATCTCCTGTAAGTGATAAAGGATACAGTCGCATCCTTGTAAAATTCATATCCAAGTTGTGTCTACCAATAAAACTTTTGCACATAGACATCAACTTGGCTATATGAGCATTAGGGTCATCCAATGATAGTCCCGAAAAAAATCCCCTCGCAGTGGGCATCTACATCAAGCTACTCATCACTGGATTGTATTCTAAAGGGGAAGAGCGAGTAGGACATGAGGTACTTCAGAGTGTAAAATGTTCATGTTGCCGCTATTGAAGTCCTGAGGTCGCGGAGCTGCTAGGGGTTGCACCTCAAGCCATCACCAAACTGATTCTCAATGTGTACCTGGTTTTGTGCCACAAAAGTTAAAGGATGCTTGTTGCCTGCTCCATCACCTATATTCCCTCTATTTCAGTTAGCTGGGACCCCGTGATTCTCAATCGTTCATAATGTTAATCTCAGTTCCAGATCATATAGAGTGAGTGGTTCCCTATGGCTCCGTGTACATGGCATACACTATATCTAGACCTGAGAGAAACAAACACAAAAAGTAAAATTAGGAAATAGTTCACTAAATCTCAATAGTGTAATTAATATTAATCTAAAAATCATATTACCCATTAGTGGAGCCCAAATTTTATACACTCAAATTACACCTCCTTAAAGAAGTAGAAGTGATTGTTATCAAGTAAAGAACCCAACTAGTAGGTTGGGTTCGATCCTACGAGAAAAATTGTTTAGACTTAACTTTAACCCACAATTATATCTATTTAGTCAATGTATTTTACGAAAGAAATAAGTAAAAGGTGGTTTTGTGAAACAAAATTCTTCAATAGTGTAGGTAACAAGTTAATAAAAGTGGACTTTGATTGTTATTAAGATGGTGGAGTAAATAGGGTGTATGTGTTCCCTACAGGTTTATAACACAACATTCTTAGCAATGGCAATACTTTCCTACTTTATTATATGCAAAGTCATAAGTTAGCTATCAGTAAATCCTTGGTCCATCATCTATAGAATTTTACCCCACTCCTTTGTCCGTCTACGACTGTATAATTTAATAACCCTTACAATTACCTCATATTAGACATCATAATTTATGTATGGCTTAGTTATTTTTTTGACACCAATCGACACTAGCCTATTAGATAGTATCTCACTAAATCAATATTGATAATTCTTTTCTTATTAACTATCTAATTGGTCTGGCAAGTAGAAATAAGATGCATTGTAACGTTGGCCACTGTTATAAAGACTGCTAAACGAAAGAATTATCAATTCATGCAAAACACTATTCATGAATTTCTTAATTACAAGGATTATTGTTTTAATTACCCATGATTCACACAGTCCTAGTTGTGGATTTAGTTACCAATGCTAGCAATATAACAATTCATAGTTTTTGATGAAGACATCATGACCCAGAAATTCAACTTGAAATTGCAAGAAAAATCCTTCAAACTAATTGAGAGAATCAAGTAATTTCCAAAGTTGCAAGAGTCAATATCTAATACACAATGTTCAACAAAAAAATTTATCTAACCCAAAAAATGAGGTTTTAATACCCTCTATAGAGAAAAGAAAGTATTACTGACAATGAAATTCAAATAAGGAATGTTTTATTCAGGTACACAAATTTAATCGATGAACTACCTGAATCAATTGTCTATAGACTGTCTCTATCAATCACGACGTAGAAATATTTTTTCTCTACAAATTGCACCCACTCTGAATATAAAAACGGATCAACTGTACGGTCTGATGATCCATTTAAGGGTTTTCGATACTCTACGTAGATTTATACATAGAATCTTCCTAAATCTTGTACAAGAACCTTCTATCAACAAAATAACGGTTCACCAGTACTTTGTGTCTATAAATTGACGGACCGTCATTGCCTCTCGTGATTCCATGATTAGTCAAACTTCCCTGGTTTTCCTCTAATATGCTGAGCTACTCATCTATGATCACACCTACGGTCAATCGATCAATCTACGAACCATCGATAGCATTTTTAGGTCTAATTCTGCACTATTTTCACTTGTTTTCTTCTCTTGCCACATGAACATCTTTCTTGCAAAACAAGACATAAAACGTGTTAAAATTATTACAAAAAGGGTTTAGGCACATACAATTCTTAAGTGAAATGCATTAGAAATGTAATGAAATTACAGTATATCATAGGGCTCGAGTAGTAAAGTTCCAGTTAAAAAATGGGCCAGTTTAAAGTAGAAGAGCACTTCAGCAGTGCCTAAGGGCCGATTCATTTCGTACCTTAAGACAAGAAAGTCAGTTTCTAAGGGGTGCGTCTAACACTTAGTCCGATTTAACCACTCTAGTCTTGAGATTCCTTATACTCAATCATTTCTAGTAGTGAAAGAGTTTCCAAAAGCAATCCAATGTGATCTCCTCGGAGTCTCTACTGAAAGAGAGAAAGACTTTCACATGGATCTTCTTCCATATACTCATCCTATCTCTATTCTTCCATATAGAATGGCACCAGAAGTGTTACAAGAATTGAAAGAACAACTGAAAGCTGTGTTAGGATAAGGTTTTATACAACCAAATGTCTCTCCTTGGGGCACTACCGTTTTTATGAGAAAGAAGGATAATTTCCTTAGGACGTGTATAGACTACAACCAATTGAATAAGGTGACCAGAAAGAATAAGTATCCTTTTCCAAGGATAGATGATTTGTTCGACCATCTTCATGGTGCTTATGTTTCTCAAAAATTTATCTGAGATTAGGCTACCATCACTTGAAAGTTAGTGAATGTGAAATTCCAAAGACAACATATAGAACAAGATATGGGTTTTAATAGTTTTGGGTCAGGTCATATGGTTTGACCATTGCACCTATAGTCTATTCAAGGAATGAAGAAGATCATGCTAGTCACGTTAGAACAGTTAATCAAACTTTAAAAGATAAGGAGTTATATGACATGTTCTCTAAGTGTGGGTTTTGGCTTAAGTATGTGGCATTCTTGGGAAACATTTTTTCAGGAGATGGGACCAGAGTTGATATCATAAATATAGAAGCAGTTCAGATTTGCCTAGACCCAAATTTCCAGCAGATATAAGGAGTTTCTTAGGTTTGGCTAGCTACTATAGAAGATTTATTGAGGGTTTTACTCTATATCATCCCCTTTGACCAAGTTAATATAGAAAATATATCAGCTTTTATGGTTTTAATTTTGTGAGAAAAAATTTTACGAGTTGAAAAAGAAGTTGATCACCACTGTGGTTTTTGACTTTACAAAAGGTTACTTAATGTTTTGTGGTGAAATGTGATGCATCAAAAGCTTGTTTGGGCTGTTTATTTATGCAGAATGGCAAGGTTATAACTTATGCCTCGATACAGTTGAATGTTCATGAGAACATCTACCCAACCCATGACTTAGAGTTGTTTGCAGCGGTTTTTGCCTTGAAAATATGGTGTCATTATTTGTACAACGTACATGTCGATATATTCAGTGACCACAAGAGCTTGAATTATGTGTTCACCATGAAAGAGCTCAATGTCAGATAAAGAAGGTGGTTACAACAACTCAAGGATTATGACATTCGTATTTTTTACCACCCAGGTAAGGCTAGTGTGCTTGCTATTGCCTTAAGCAGGTTATCCATGGGAAGTATCGCCCATGTTGAGGAAGAAATGAGGGAGGTAGCCAAAGATTTGCATAAAGTTGCATGCTTGGGAGTTAGACTCATGGATTTCACGGAAGGTGGGATAGTGGTGATAAATGGGGCTGAGACATCACTAGTGTTAGATGTGTTACATAAATAAAAATGAGATCCCATTTTGCTTTACTTGAAGGCAAATTTCCATAAGCGAAGAGTTATAGCTTTTGAATAAGGGGGAGATGGTGTGTTGAAGTGTCAAGGTAGGTCATGTGTACCTAGGGTTGATGGACTGTAAGAGAGGATTATGGAAGAAGATCATGGTTGAAGCTATTCCATTCATTGAGGTTCCACAAAGATGTACCACAATTTTAGAGAGGTTTATTGGTGGGAATGCATAAAGAAGGGCATTCCTAAGTTTGTTGCCAAATGCCCAAATTGTCAGTAAGTGTAAATAGAACACGTAAGGCTTGGAGGTTTGGCTTAGTATATAGTATTTTCTTTCTGCAAGTGGGAGATGGTTAACATGGACTTTATCAGAGGGTTTCAAAGGTTTCCCAAACAACATTATTCGAGTTGAGTGATTGTCGATAAAATAACAAGATCAACCAATTTTTTGCCTGTGAAAACCATTCAATCAATGGAGGGTTATGCGAGCATATACATTCAAGAGGTGGTGAGACTTAATGGAATCCCTGTTTTAATCATTTCTAATAGACGTGCACAATTCATTGCATAGTTCTAGAAGTATTTCCAAAATGTTTTTGGTCAAGAGGTGAATTTAAGCACCGCTTTTCATCCTCAAATGGATGGACAAGCGAAACGTTCTATCAAGACCTTAGAAGATATATTGAGAGATTATGTTATTAATTTCAAAGGAACTAAATATGATTGCCTACCTCTTATTGATTTCGTCTACATTAGAATTACAATTCAAGCATTCAAACGGCTCCATATGAAGCACTTTACGGGAGAAGATGTAGATCTCTGATTGGATGGTTTGAAGTTGGTGAATAAAGGTGTATCGGACTAGATGTAGTTCCCCAAGCCATGGAGAAGGTGATGGTGATTGAAGAGAGATTAAAAATGGCAGAAAGTCGCCTAAAATCCTACACAGATCATTGGAGAACGTCATGGGAGTTTGAGGTGGATTATTGGGTATTTTTGAAAGCGTCACCCGTAAACTGTGTTATAAAATTTTTTATGAAGGGAAAACATAGTCCCCTGCATATTGGACCTTTTAGGATATCTAAGAGAGATTTCCATTAAGCTTATCAGTTTGATCTACCACAAGAGTTAGCATCGGTCCATCCGGTATTTCATATGTCCATGTTAAAGAAATGCATGAGTGATCCTTTATTGACAATACCAACTGAAAATGTTGGATTAAGTATAGTTTATCCGATGAATACATTCAGATTCAAATTTTTAATCGACAATTTCACAAGTTAAGAACAAAGGAAGTTTTATCAGTAAAAGTTCGTTGGAGGAATCAAATTGGTGAAGAAGCAACTTTGAAATACGAGGGAGATATGAAGAATAGATACCCACATCTGTATGAATCCAGAGATAATTTAGATCAAGGGACTAAATCTGTTATATGTACTTTCTAAACTATGAGAAAACAACATTGTTAACTGCTTTTGGATTGTTAAGTATTGGAATTGTTGTTACTATCCTTATCATAGTCAAAGAAAACCCATTCGACGACAAATGTTCCAAGTGGTAGATATTGTAACAACTTGTATCAAAGCATAAGCCAAGGAACTAAAAATTATCATTTTTGGAAAGAATAGAAAAAATCTGCAAAAATTCCTAAGCGTAAAATGTTAGTTTTGGCCAGTTTCAAACGGCCATAACGTCTAGATAGGTATTAGTTAGAGTCAAATATTTATATGTTTGGAAATCTATTGGAGAGATATTTCCAATGGCGCCATGTTTGCACAATTTCAATATTGTATGAGGGATATACATCTTTCGAAGTAGGGTTGTTTATGTAAGGGATGTCCAAATTCTGGATTTTTGGAAGGTTAATGTAGCCTTTTTGCCCATTTATTTCCTAAGTGGTTTTAATGGTTTAATTGTGGTAAAAAAAGTTTTGGTCAGATTAGAAAAAGTATTTTCACACTTTGGGCTTGGGATAAAAGAGGAGAAAAAGAAGAAGGGGAAAGATCAAGATTTCTCCAAGAACTCCAATAGATTTTAGTAGAATTCATTGGGGTGATATCAATTTAGCTATATGAAATCTGTCGTGTTATATTAATTCATTCACACAACAATCATGCTTTTGTTTTGTAGTTCTGGAGTTGTTCATATGATTTTAAGTGAGTTCTTTATAAATCTTATCTAATCTCTTTTGGTTAAGATAATTGATTACCCATAGATGTTAATTAATAGTTTTCAATATCATTTTGAGTTAGATTTGTTGGGTATTGATATCATTTATGATCATAAGGGTTTAGGGATAGAACTATGGAGGTTTATGCGTTTAGGGATTCGAAAAGGAGTTGAAAAATCCGTGAGACACACCTAGACAAGCAACACGCGTCGTGCATGCAGTGTGTCAAAAATTGGCCTTAATAAACTGGAGCATGGCGCAGCGCGCTCAGTCAATCGAGGTTAGCGCGGCACACAACCATTACGCCTAACTCGGTGCTTTTCTTCCAATTTTCATAGTTTATTCCGTTTAAGTCCTTCAAAGGTATATTAACATTTTACCATGATTCTAATTAATTCAAATGATTTTTAATCAACTAGAAACCATCAAAGAAATCAAATCATAACTTTGAATTCATAATTCAATTCAAGGAAAGCTAAGGTCCAAGTCTAGGTAATTAAGAAGTCTAGTCCAAAGCTAAAAATTAAGTTAAAGTAAATTCCTTAATTGTTTTCAAGCGTCTTATTGAAACATTTTAACTTTGTTTTGAGACTCAAGTTCAAGATAAGTAAATAGTAAGTTGATGTTCTTTTCTTCAGATGTATATGGGTACTTAATATTTCCAAACTGTCTTAAAATTATTTTACATTTAACTAGTAAGGAAACTTTTATTTCCTAGGAGACTTAGGACAAGCTTTTAAAAAAGAACTAAAGCTTTATAAAAGAAGAAGGTAGTGAAACTATGATTACAAATATAGCCTTGAGATAAGTATTTAGAGGACGAATCTCAAAAGCACATATTTAGTAAGTTTTAGAACTGAAGAGCCAACATATTTATGGAGTAGTATTGAGTAGTGACATGGGGGAGAGTTCAGACAACACACAACCCCCCCATAAACCATGTAGCCACCATGGGTAGAAATTGTTCATACTTTCTAGATGAACCCCTTTCACAGTAGACTAGTGGATCCATTAGGCACTTCAAGTCGTACACTTTTTGTGGGGTATATGATGTGTTGGCAGTGTGATGTAGATCGATGAATCAACACTCTATCTCTTAAGTGATGGTTGTCGGTTAGAAAAACACACACTGAAGTTATTGAATTCTTATATACATCATTTACTTTAATTATTATATACATGTCAGAGTTAAATTGTATCTTGCAGACATTCAGATATTTCAGCATGTGTAGAAAGTATTCTTTATGTTGAACTTACATTGAAATTGTATTATATTGAATAAGTTAAGTTGTTCATGAGTTGATCATAGAAAACGTAATTGTTCCTTCTTATTGTGTTGCAAGCTTAAGTGTTGTTAGCATTCCAACTCGCATACTCATACATTCAATGTATTGATATGATACAGACACAGGTAATTAGGATTAGTATTCATTGCACAGTTGATCAACCTAGAAGTTCAGAGTCAATCAGTGAGCCTCTTTTAAATCCGGAGGACATCCTTATCATTTAGCTATTTGATTTAGTTTTTATTAATTAGGAATATTGGTGGTCATTTCCCAACATCGATCTTTATTTTAGAGGCTTCATAGATAGAAAATAATAGTTTTCTTTGGCCTTCATTTTCATTTGTAATGACATGAAGTTTCAATTTTGGCTAAGTATTATTATAAAGTTATTCTTAAGTTACATGCTATGTTAAGTCTTCTGCTGAGTTAGGTAAGCTAGGCAAGGGGTTCACTCAATGCAAGCAATGGTAATTGGGTGTAGGCCAATTCTAGGATAGGGCATCACATCATGATAGCATCTAGGTGGATCAGCTTGCTAGTTTCCTATGGGGGTACATGTTTAAGGAACTTAGAGTTTGTCACTAGAAACCCTCATAATGCTAATTCATATTGTAGTTTCGACCTCAATAAAACATCTGGGCAAGCTTCCTCGTGAAGAGACCCCTATAATCTTCAAGTTCAATAATTGCTAAGACAAATTCCCTTATTGAATAGACTTGATGTTTTTATTAAACATGTGATCATAAAATAGGACTTAGGAGATTAACCCTTTATATAACATATACATAGCACATAGGTTAATGATTAGTATGTCCTTTCATCAAAACACACTTTACATGAGAATGTACATTGACATAATCATAACTTTCATAACATAGTCTAGTTTAGAGTACAATTGAGGAAATCTTTCAATAGACTCTCATTCACTAGATTAATATTAACATGCTTTGTTCATACATTCATTTGTGTATGTGTACATATATGAGAAAACTTTCATATAAACACATTTAGACAACAGAAGGTCATATTTCATTACTCATATAATTAAATGAATAATAATAGATAAAGGTGCATGAGAGAATCATCCTTTCTGTTGACACCATGAACATATTATACTTATAAGTATGCATGATATCTGTGTGTGTACGTATTGGTAATTTTGATCACATAAGATCACCCACTTAGTCATTGATGGATCCACCCTCTAAAGGATAACAAAGATTATAAAATATGCCTTAAGTCATGAACAACTCACATATAGAATTTTAGGGACTATAGACCACACACCCACATTACATCATAGGAGACAAGTGCATGTTAACATTTGAACAGAAGACTCCTAACATGTGTAAGATCACACACTGACAAGGTCAAAGATGTAGGGGTTATTCTATAATAGTATTCATCATAATCAAACATGTAGTCTATACCTTACCCTAACTTCATCATTCACATTTTCAATATATCTAGATCTCTATACTAGAATTGAATACTACACACAAGACCTCCATACTTGTGATCATCATAGCCATAATTCACATAACATCTGTTGCCCTCAATAATATGGTCACAACATATATAGATAGACAAGAATGCAAACACCGCCACCATAAGTGGACCAAACCATACAATCTTAATCCCAATATTATATGCTAGAAAATAGGTAAACCTTACCAATTCTCCAAGCCATGATCATCATATACAAAATCCTCCACAAGTCATAATAAATAGATATATATATAAAAATATGTTTAAACACTACATTACTACTTTATCACAATTTGATCACCGTCTAATCAAGATCACATAACCCACTTTATAGGCTAAATTGAGAGATTAGGGAGAACATGGATTTTTCAAGGATTTGCATTTGGATTCATCTTAAAACATTTATTAACCATAAATCCATCACTATAATGACATTGAAAACAATTTGACCATAAACTCATGTTTAAATTAAAAGTTGGGGATTTTTGTCATTAATTCACTTTTGAAATTATTTGATTGAACTCCTTAAATGAAATTTTATCAAAGGAACAATGGTTACTATACCTTATTGACTGAAGACCCGTAAATTGGAGAATAAATAGGTTTGAAATTCATTTTCTAGCTTGAGATTGAGATTGGAATCTAATGGATTTTGAGAGGATTTTGAATTTTTATTTCTCATAGGGTATTTGTGTATTGACTTAAGTATGCGGGTAAATACGACTTCAGAAGGTTTATAACAAAACCCCAACGCACCCAAAATACCCCTTATTAATTAGACCTTAATAACTAACTTAAACATAACATTAAATTTCGGTATTAACGTCGGGGAGTAAGTCCGCATCACGCAGCTGTTCCCACAAAATTTGTGGAATTAAATTTTGAGATAGTAGAGTCCGCGACACATCCACAACCCAGAAAAAATACTTTTCCTATGGATAACCTTCTCCGCAACGCCAACATTGTTAACCTATGAACATTTTTTTGCTGTCTTAGGCAGCTTGTGGTTAATGGTTGGGCCCTCTTCAAGGACCTGCAGGTTTTTCCTTGGAGAGTCGTAACCAAACATTTTGAACCTTAACATTTTTTTAATTCACAAGAGTAACCTCCACTTTATGTAGACACTAACTAACAATAAGAACAATGCAAACATACAAGGAAACACTAGCACAAAAAAGACTAGTTTTAAAATTTCTTGGTCGTCCTTTACGTATGACCTCAAACCCATTCAAACCATATTATATAAGCTTTTTCTCACCATATAAAGAAGATACTAAGTCATACAATACATTTTAGGATTTATATTATCATAGTTAATTTTGAGTGTCCTAATAGTGATGTTTGAATGATAATGGAATGGTCAACATTAATATTGCCGAGTGTGATCGACCTCTTGTCATACCACCTCTACCTCTAGGGGAAACATTTGTGATGATCACTAGCTTGATGAATATTCTTACACCGAGAGTCATATTTGAGGGGTTTCTAGTGGATGATCATCATTCTAACATAGCTAAGCTAAACTATATATGCAAAAAAGTTGCATAGGTCGAAATATATGGATATGAATGTCATAGGGCTGAGGGTGTTTCCTAAATCTTTGACCAGAGATGTTGTTATATGGTTGAATGAGATCTCCTACAACTCTATATATACATGAGCCTTGTAAAGAAATACATTTCTATTTATATTCTTCCAAGTGTCTAAAAATCTTCAACAAGGACAAATCATCAACTTTATAAATTATCCTTAACTGTGAATAGTTCTTAAGATTGATTCATTTCCTTCCCAAAAAGTGTCCCAAATAATCGTATTGATGATGATTCATTGAAGGAGTAATTCTATTGGGTGCACGATGATAATGGAGAGGTCGTGGATAATATTATTGTTAGAGGTTCATGTGGAGAATGCTTGTGGCAACAGATCATCAAGAAATTGGAGAAGATATCATTCATCAAAACAACAATGAGCACTAGAATGCCAGACACTCGAACAAACACAATTGTTGTTCAAGCATCAAATAAACAGTCCACTTATGGAACAGATGAGAACTGAGCTATGGTTGGTTCTAAACATGTGAATAGAGGGGTAGAGAAGGTAAATACGGTAAACTATTTGACTAGAAGTCCACAACCAGTAGAGGAGTATTATTATGAAGAGGACGTGTATGTTGTGAATTATCAGACGGGGGTTTTCCACCACATTACCAAGGATCCAACATAGATGATTGGTTCCAAAGTTAAGGAAACCAAGGTCAGTACAATGGAAATTACAACCAAGAGGGCCAATATGTGTGAAATGGTAATTACAAGCACAACAATAATTACAATTGGTACAATTATGGACACATAAATGATCAAGGTGAACCTTATGTTCCCCCTCAATGCACAGAATCTGCCCCTAGGGACGCTGGAGGTAATTTGGCGCAAATTGAGGATATGATGCAGAATATGATGACAAGGTTCGATGTATCTGACGACAATGTGAAAGAGATGAGGAACGACTTATCCTATTTTGGCAAAGAGGTTGATGCACATGCAGTGACAATTACGTATCTTGAAGTAAGGATGAATCAGTTGTCTATCATAGTGAACAAAAGGCAACCAGGAACTCTACCAAGCAACACCATCAAGAATCCAATGAATGATGAGCATTGTAGGGTCGTCACTACTTGAGTGGTTAAGCAAACCATATATCAGCCTTCTTCATTTTTGATGGAGATTGATGCCAGAAAAAATAATGAGGTGATAGTGGGTAGTAGAGAGCACGAGAATGCAACTTAGAAAGAGGAAGTGGTCATAGACAAAGTGGTTCCCTTGCCTAGCTCTCTGCCTCCCATTCCTCAAATATTAGAAAAGGAGATCAAATAAATTACATATTGCAGGTTCATCACTATGCTAAAATAGATTTCCATTAATGTTTTAATGATAGAAGCTTAGAGCAAATACTAGGCTATACAAAGCTTATGATGGATATTATTACAAAGAAGATATCTGTGAGTCTTGAGTATGATTATGCATTGAGATATTGTAGAGATATTGATACAGGTCTCTAATGTAGAAAAAAGAATATCATGTTCCTTTCACTATTCATTGTACCATTTGGTTATTGCACTTCACCAAGGTACTATCTGATCTTAGCGCTAGCATTAATATTATGCAATTTTTAATTTACAAGAAGTTGGGATTAGGTTATCCGTAACCATCTACGTTGCAGTTCCTCATGGTGGATAGAATGGTAAAGAGGCCTATTAGAGTGCTCCATGAATTGCTAGTGAAAGTGAAATTCATTTTTCCGGCCTATTTTGTTATTCTTGAGTTTCCCATTATCCTTGGGATACAATTCCTTACCATAGGGAGTGCTTTCGTTGACCTGGAGAAAAGGAAGATGAAGTTTAGACTTAACATTAAAGAAGAGACTTCCAATATTTGTAGGTCCATCAGGAAAAGTGGTAAGCTTAAATCGGTATCTACTATAACTTTTAGTGATAGTTGTTCAAAGGTGCAAATCGAGGAGAGACTACGTGTTGAGGGCTAAGAAGAAGTGGTAATGAACTTTGAGAGTTATTTCATCAAAATACATGAAGAGTTGGTTGCTACATTTTATAGGCAAATATCAACCTAATTCTAAGAAGTTGGACTTCCATATGAATAATCGTGAGACATCACTAGTGAGACCATTTGTGAAAGAGGAACCTAAATTGAAGATCAAAGTTGTACCCTCACATTTGTAGCATGCATTCTTTGGTATACATCAGACACTCCTAGTTATTATTGCAGCAGATCTTAATGGGCAACATGTCGAGTGTTTGATAGCAGTCCTAAACAGCTTCTAGTAAGAAATTTGGTGGACTATTGCAAATTATTTAAATTCCCCCCCCCCCCGTTATTTGTTTCCACTAAATCAAACCTCATGACGGATCATAACCTCGTATGAAGCATCATAGAAGATTAAATTTGTCTATGCAAGACATAGTGAAGAAGAGATGATTAAATGGTTTGATGATGTAGTCATCTACACTAATGTAGTCCTAAGGTGGGTATGCCTTGTTTAGTGTGTACCTAAGAAGGTTTGTATTAATATGGTCCCAAATTAATTAAATGAGTGTGTACTCATGCGATAAATGACCGGATAGAGAGCTTGCATGTATTAGCAAAAGTTGAATGCTTGGACAGAAAAAGGACCATTTCTTTATTCCCTTCATGGATCAGATGATGGACAGACTTGCAGGAAAGGGATGGTACTGCTTCTTTGATGGGTATACGGGCTAGAATGAAATCTCTATCGCACATAATACAAAGAGAACACAACCTTCACTTTCTTGTATGGAACCTTCACATGGAAACCATGCCATTTTGGTTGTGCAATGCTCTATAAACCTTCTACCGTTGCATTATGTCAATTTTATTTGACATTTTTGAGTACACGATTGGGGTGTTCATCGACAATTTCTTGGTGGTTGGTGAATTTTTTGATAGATGCATGAAAAATCTAGTCGAGGTACTAAAAATGTGAAGATTACAATTTATTTCCCAATTTGGAGAAGTGTCACTTTAGTGTTAAAAAAGGCATAGTGTTGGGGCACCGGATTTCTAAGAAAGGTGTTGAGGTAGACAAGGTCAAAGTGGAGGTAATAAAAATTCTTCCTCCACTCGATTAAATATGATAGATGATTTGAGAGAAATGCAGGTTTTTCTAAGAAGTTCATAAAAGATTTTTCTAAAATTGCTCTTTGTTTATTCAAGTTGAATGAAAACGAAAGTAAATTTTACTTTGATAATGCTTGTCTTATAGCAAGTGAATAGTTGAAGAAAAAGTTGGTCTCTTCCCCCATCATTATTTCTTAGAGATGGGGGGGGGGTAACTATTCGAAGTGATGAACGATGCTAGTGGGACGTAGCTTGGCGTACTATTGGGGAAAAGGGGTTAGATGATATGGCACCCTATTTATTATGCAAGCAAATCATTAAATATCACCGTGATTACACGATTACATAGCAAGAGCTTCTCATCATGTCTTTGCATTCGAGAAAATTCGCTCTTATTTACTTAGGATAGCGGTCATAATGCACAAGGACCATTCAGCGTTGACGTATTTGATGGCCAAAAGGGATGACAAACCAAGACTAATTATATGAGTGTTGTTGTTGCAAGAAATTCATTTTGTGGTGAAATACCACAAGGGTATGGGGAACCAAGTTGCCAATCACTTGTCTTGATTGGATAATGAATCATAACTCGGACTTGGTTAAAAGGGTGAGATCAATGATATGTTCACATACGAAAAGTATTGGTTGCCTTCCATGACTTCATTCCTAGCCTTTCCAACATTGCTAATTATTTTGAAAGCGATGTGGTAACTCCGGATCTGAAATCTACCAAATCAAGATGTTCATGCATGATGTAAGAAATTTCTTTTGGGATAAGACATACTTGTATCGTAGTTGTGTTCATGGTATTACTCGTCGTTGTGTGCCCGAAGTTGAGATGTAAATTGTTCATGAGGCATGTTTTTCATTGCCTGTTTGTGAGCATCATAGTGGTGTTTGGACTGAGCACAAAATTTTGCATTGTGGATACTATTGGCCAATAATTAACCAAGAATCTCTTGATTTTGCCATGTCTGGTGACCGTTGCCAAAGAGAGGGTGGGATTTAAAAGAGGCAAGAGCTTTGTATGAGCCCAATCATGGTAATAAACTAATTTGATTGATAAAGCATTTATTTTAGGGGTCCATTTATGAGATCATATGGGATGAAATATATTCTGGTTGCGGGTTATTATGTATAGAATTAGGTAGTAGAATTTCGCTCCAAAATATTGAAGGCAAGAGCGTCACCGCATTCTTGATGAAACAAAATTTTCTCAAAATTTGATAACCCAAGGGAAATTATTTGTGCTGGAGGACCCATTTTGAAATAAGTTTTTTAAACTATTGCTTGATAAGTATGGTGTCTGCCACAATGTAGCTACATCTTATCACCCAGTTATGGTGGCAGTGTTTATGTGTTATACATGATAATGAGCATGGACTTGTCGGCATTCTTATGTGAATGGTGTTATCATTTTCTAGCTTGTATAGATGAACAATGCAAAGAATGATATGGTATATGTGTATTATGTCTTGATTGGTATACTTCGATCCCCTTATTTATACATGAAAGTTATGTGAATGTGATCTCTTGGCTTGGTAGGCTTAGGAACACTTCTCATGTAGTTGTATAAATGTATAAGCGAATAAAGTCTAGGATCGGTAGACCTTAAAGAGGTTCCCTTCTATGAATGACTTATATGGAACTTTGAATATGAAAAAAAGGTTAAGAATGAGCTACCCATGAAAAAAGTATTGTGTTTGTAGAACTTAGTAATGGTACCTTCTCCAATACACGAAGGGAATGAATTACTCTATATGAATAAAGGAAAAGCACCTAGAGGATGTAGCTCTACTTGTGAATGAAACTAGATTACAAAGAAGCCCTTTGATATCCCATAACCATGTGCCAACATGGGATGAGTGTTAGTTCTACCTTTGGAAAGTAGAACACCTTTCACTGTGTAGGGTCCCTATGACACATGATTCCACACAAATCTAGTATGCTCTATGTTGATTCATGCCTAATATCATAATATGGGTTGTACACTCAAGTTAAGTGATAGGTTCTAAAATTTATAGGTAGTGAAATTGGATGTTAGTTACACATTGCACGAGTAGGCTTTGAATATTCTTAGTGAGTTCCCTAGGGACTCTAAGACCATTATGTAAAGTCCTCTATTTTTTCTATTGTATCTTAAAATGGATAAGTTAATATTGTTGATTTTGTTAATGTATGATGAATAGAAAGGTTCTATTCTAGGGTAGCTTCGGTAGGATTGAACATGGTGTATGGGCGATCTCTTCATGTGTCACTTTAGGTGAGTCCTTGAGTAACCTTAGGTGGGGAGTCTAAATGATAAAAAGGGAATAATCTAACTTTGGGAAGTCATGATAATAATTTATGTGTGTGTGAAGGAGTTGTATGGTCAGCTTTTTCATAACTTACTAAGTTGCGCCTTAGGATTAGCTTTGGTGGAAGGTCTAAATGCTTATGTGTATCCTAAATGATTATGGTTGTCTCTTACGAATTAATTGAATATATCTTATATCTGAGTATTAACTTGAAATCGGTTTTTGTTTTATGATTTTTCAATTAAAAGACCATGAAAAGTATGTTTTAGTAAATGTCCGTTCTACATTGGTTTTCATTCATGTTCACCATACTTAGTGAATTCAATGTGCTAATTCCATATGTTGTTCTATTTTTACAAGCGTAGGTGGAAAGTGGAATTTTATTAGAAGTGAAGCTTGAGAACAACATTCTCTCAAGATTGGTGTGCCCTAATATGTTCGAGTACATGACTTGTGTTTTAGTTTCCTTTACTAAAAGACATTGTAACAGACTATAGCTTTCGTTCCAATTGATTTAAGGGTTGTGACCCTTATATTTATATGTTTCTAATATGGCTATGACGAGACATAGTCCTTCATATATTTTTGAAAGAGTTTGACTATTTTTGTGAAAACTTTTAAATAAGCACTACTTTTTATATATATGGAATGAATGATGTCTTAGGGATTTTATAACACCTACAAGAGATCGAATACACCGGTAACGACTTTGGGATGCTCTCGTAGTCATTACACTTAGACCCGAATATAGAAAAGGATGGTAAGAAGATAGGGTAGCATATCGAGGCACTCCACAAACTCAAGGACGCATTGAAGTTGAGAGTAGTGGCACGACCAGCCCCTTACCACGGACGTTTCCTCCATTTATGCGGAGTTGTTTACTATACGAGCTGAAGTAGATTCCATTTCAGATATGTGTGTGGTTGAGTGAGATCATGCACTAATAGAGTTCTCTCAGAACGCCTCCATTGTGGCCATAATAAAGGCACATGCAGAGACACCGTCCAATCCCACACGTGTTCGTGAAAAGAGGCACTTTTGTACCCGCCCCGCTAAGGCCATTGATGAGTCTTAAGCTAGAAAAAGGAGCATACGCACGGGGAGCAGGCTTAGCGGAAGGAGTGCACCAGAGGAGGGTGCATGAGGTTGTTGCTGGGGAATCATGTTCTTTGCCCGTAAATGGATATGTGAGAATTAGAGATGGTGCAAACAGAGTAAAATATGGCACGACTGATGGTGTCATCCTTGTTGGTGAGACAACTACTGATGGTAACCCAATTGTTCATTAAATGGGCTCTAGGAAACCAGACTCAATTGCTTGTTGATAAATCTTTGCCGCTTTGCGCCTCAAGTTTGCTTCACCAAATGCATTACTCTTATTGAATTTTGTTTGAATTAGGGACAATTGCACTCTTTTTTATTGGGGATGTGGTAACTTAATTATTAGTTATAGGGTGAAGTATGAGCTACCTTACTCACGATTCTCTATAGGGTTTTCTTGCCTGTGTTCGTTTTTCCCAAGAGACTGTTTAAACTTCTATTAAACCAACATGCATTAGGATTATATGAGTAGATGAAAGAGAGATTGAAACATCATCTCTTTTTAAAAATGAGACCAATTCAAAAGTTGTGCTTTGTGCTTAAATTTGTGGGCTAGGATAATTTGAATGTGTTGACTCTAAATATGACATGAAAATTTTACAACTGCATCACCCGATACATAAACTTGAACTACTGATATGATAATGGAACGATATGTCTAGTGAGTATGAAAATAATTTATTATTCCAAAGTTGGTGCCAAACTAGAGCTTGCCTGGTTAGTCCTACTAAGATAATCTACTCTAGATTCAACGAAGTAATCATATCCCATTGATTGGAATATTCCACAACTAGCATAAAACAATCTTACAAATTGAAGTTAATATTCCCTTTCATCCAAATCCTTTGAGCCTTAAATATACCATTTCTTTCTAACTCCCTATTTCACCTTCTCAAAATCTATTGTTAAGGGTGGCTAATGTAAACTTAGTTACCTGTTTCTTTTCCTTGACCCGATATTTAATATTGTGAATCTCAACTCATGAAAAAACCATAAGTCGAGGATTTCTATAAAAGAGAAAATCTAAAGAAAATTGGTATAAAAGGACTTTGGTGTTTAAAATATAAGGAAAGAAAAGTGAAAACAAAAGAGGATGTGACTTTGTGAAAGTAAAAATATTGAAAAGCATGAAAAAGAAAAAAAGTTAAAAAAGGAGCTGAAAAGTTGAAAGTCGTATCTATGGTTGTAAGGAATAAAAACGAAAGAAAGAAGAAAGGTAGGATGTCGAAGATAGGGCAAAAAGAGGTAACAAGTCTAATTTAATTTTAAGGAGGGCAGAAAGTCACTAAACATACCCAATTGTACCACACCTGACCGTGAGTCTACGCTACAAGTCAAGAGAGTTCTATAGTGATGCTAGAGTCTTGTTTGAATAATCTAAGCAGTCAAAATAAGGGCAAGCCTATTACATTGAGAACTAATTGTCCTTGAACTTACTTTTGAGAGCGAGTGTTGAAATAAATCCTTGTATTTAAAAGATATTCATTGTCGAAAAAAAAGATTTCATTAGAATTGAGACACTAGTTTCATTGTTGGAGAATTGGTACCTTGGGTATAGGAAAAAAGTTAAGGTGGTTATTTAGTGGTCAATCAATGTTATGTTATGATCCATATGAGTTAGCTTGTCGAGCATGCCACATTATATTTGTAGTAAAGCAAGGGAGAGTTGTGATACATAGCCATGTCGTTGTTTGAGCTTGAATTTCTTGCCTATATACATGTGTCGTTGAGAATTGTATTGTGTTTCTTGAGGACAAACAAAAAAATTTAAGTTTAGTGTGTTGATATACTATGAGTTTACGGTATGTCTAAGGCATTTAACTTCACTGTCCTGTGTAGAGCCTTTTTGTTTTTATTTTGACGGTTTAGTTTCATGTTATGTAGGAAAGATATTTAGCCGCGAAAATAAAAAGACAACTGAAAAAGTACAGTAAAGGGCATCCACTGAGGAAACTGACGGATGGTAGATCCATTGACGCCCCGTAGATGGGTATTGTATATGGGAATCCTAGGAATTGGATGAAACACGGCAAGCCTTACCAAGTATTGGACCCTTATGAGCATTGATGATTTGTCGAACAATTGACAGACCGTATTAGTAAACTGTAAAATAAGAGTGTGAGGGTTCCAATAGCTGATTTTTAACTTTACATGTAGTGAGTCTTAGAGGGTCATTGTCAAACCGTCGACTGATTGAAAGACCGTACTTGAGGTCCTTGAAATATTTTGTAATTCATGGTAGACGACTTACAGACAGTAGATCCAATGATAGTCTGTAAATTAGTCTCCTAGACTGAAGACGTGTTCCTGAACAAATTTCCTTATTTTGTTTCCTTTTTATTTAGGATTTTTTTTCTATATATAGAGTATGTAAACTGTATCATTTGGGTAAGCTACTTTTATTATTGTTCTAGTCTTACACTTCAGAAATAATTTTTTTCAAACCTTAGCAACTATTGATATCTTAAGTTGATTTTGAAGATATTTGTGTTGATATTCGAGATGAAATTTTTAGTTTATTATTCTCATTACATAAGTTCATAATTCATTCATCTAAAATAATGAATTGTGTTCTTATGATCATGGGTAGCTAAAATCTACAACTAGGGTTGTGGGAACCATGAGCAACTAACAAAGTATGAATAGTAATTAAGCAATCTTCTAGTAGTGTTTTGCATGCATTGATAATTTTTCATGTAGAAGTATTTATTGCGGTTGCAAACGTTAAAACTCGCCTTGTTACTACTTTTTGGACCAAGGAAGTAGATAAGAAAGAAATATTATCAACATACATTTAGTATGATGAGATGTAATAGCCTAGTGTCGATTGGTTGGAGAATTAAAACTAAGCCCTACATTGATGCAATTTCTAATATGAGGTACAGGTAAGAGTTAGTAAATTATACATGTTATCCGGATCAAGGATTTAAAGATACATAACTTACCACTTTGCATGTAATAAACTAGGAAGGGATTGCTATTACTAGGATTATAATGTTATGTGCTTGTGGGGACCATGTACACCTTATTTACTCTATCACCTAGGTAACAACAAAAATTAACTATTGCTTACTTGATAATTACACAATCTTGATAAAATTGTGGGTTAAAGTTAAGTATACACCATATTCCTCGAGGGATCGACCCGAACATACCAGTTCGATTCTTTACTTAAAAAATATATCTTATGCTTCTTTAGGGAGTTATATTTAGAGCTTATAAATATCACGTAAATTTATACTACAACCTAATGGCTAAAGGACAAATAATTTTTTTTTGAGATATCCTTACAATATTTGCACTTTGGGCCCATTCTAGAATTCTTTACATATTCTATGAAATTCTATAGCATTCTTGAAGATATCTAGACGGTTCTAGAGTTCTCCATAAGCCTCTCTTAAACATTATATTCCCTTTCCAAATACGGTGCCGAATATGGACAATCAAGTGCAAGGACATTACATTCTCCCCCACCTGTTGATGCTATGACCGCCGCACATTGCAGTAAAGATTTTGTTCTTACAATGTCACAAGTCTTCATATCTCTCTCATGTGTCCTTCTCTAGAGTGTTTCTTGTACAGTGAAAAAAGATCATGGGCTTTCTTGTTGACCTATCATTGGCGCTTACATGCTGACCTCTCTTCTAATTTGCTTGATAGTCTATCATAGACTTAATCAATAGGCGATGCGATGCAGTGACAATTTTTTGTGCCCTCGTGATTTGCTCCGGCTGGGATAATCCTTGTCATCATGGTATCTCATGAGGAAAATTGCGTAAAAGACCGGGTGAATTTTTAAATGAGGAGGCAACTCCACCTTATAAGAGATCTTGCCCACCTTTGAAAGGATGTGAAAGTGGCATTCATATTTTCGCACAAAATTCTTATGAACGTCGCTTAGTGCATTATACTATCTTTGATTAGAAGTCTCGAGCTAAAACAGAATGAATCATATCTGGGATAAAACTCCATACACGGGGAAAACCAAGCTGGTATTGGGGAATCAGAAAGAAGTCACAGTCCGGGTAGGAAACCCTTCGAGCTTATCAAGCTCTTCTTTTCTTCCTATATTACGAGATTCGGAAGTAGAAAGAATTTGTATCGGAAAGGTGGGTTAGTCGCCTAGTGACATCCTAAATCCAATTACTTCACTCCCCTTGAAAGCTGGGAACAGAACTTTATTTCAAAAAATAATTAAATGTGTAAGAACGTACCAGAATCTAAAATAATCTTTTAGTTTGGAAGAAGATCAAGTCCACTGAACTCACACTGTCCCCTTAATGAAATTATTCCCCTCTAGTATCCGAGGTTTGATTTGGAATATAATATACCAGGACAAAATGATCTTATTCAGCAGAGTGTAGGTACCAAAAACTATACAGTAAGCGAATCAATCCACGACAGGAAAGTACACGGAAAAAAATGTGTTTAGAAGGAGAAGGATTATCAAAAAATTCGTTGAAAAATATTCTGAAGACCGAGTGGTATTTATAGGCAAGAAGAATATGTTCTGAAAGGTTGCAACCCTTAAAGAGTTGAAACAACCATTAATGAAAGTTTTCAACCTTTCAAATTATATTGATTGTTCCTGAAAGTTGCAACCTTTCAGAAAAGTTAAGGCGGGAAATTTAAATAAAACGGAAAATAAAACAGGTCAAGCGCGTATCCTAGTTTGGTCGGGTCAACTAAAAAGTTGAAAACATTTAGGTCAACTAAAAACCTCTACTATTAACTAAATAATTGAAACTTTTTTTTGGCCATATAATTTATTAAATATATAATTAGAACAAACTTTGTCCAAAAAATAATCTCTCCATCGATCATTTGCCAAATCAAAAGACAAAGATGATGAGAGACAAATGCCTTTTCATTAAAACATAAGAGGACTTATCAAGTTCCCAACTCTTCAAGTTCTTAACTTTTAAAATTCCTCTCTTTCCCTCTATTTCCCATCAATTCTTCCTACATACCCAACAATCCCCCACATTGATGGGAAATGGTTATAACATAGAAATGCACGGACATATGTTGTATATACTCGGTCACACCTATACAAACATATTTCACACAATTAACCGTTTTTTGTTTATGATTCTTACGGTTGTGTTCGTTTCATCCATGAACACCTCCTCGTTTCATGAGTGTATAGAGAATAGTATTTTTTACATAAAACTCTCTTTGAAGCGGCTTCGACTTCACACTCACATGGGTGATTTCTAACCGTGTCATCTCGTAGATACACTATTTGATCAATTCTACCAAACTTAGCAAATCATTAAAAACTTTAAGCTTTGTTACCTCATTAACAAGCGTCAAAGTCTTAACCTTGTTCTTAAAAATTGTCTTAATCATGAGAATTGATTGAGTTAATTGACAACGTCGAACCGTCACCCACAACTTTATTTTTCTCCTTGAATCTAGCTTGTGAAATCTCCAGTCTGCTAGATAGAGTTACTCTCATGCTAACTTGACCTAAGCCGTAAACCCATTCTCTTAGATAATATTTCAACTACCTCTCTCACTAGGCCTTTTGTTAGTGAATCTGACACATTATCACTTGACTTTACATAGTCCATAGTGATAATTCCACTAGAGAGCAGTTGTCTAACGGTGTTTTTTCTATCGTATATGATGAGACTTCGCGTTGTACATAAACTCTGCCTGCCCTACCTATTGTTGTTTGACTATAGCAATATTGGCAAATTGGTCCAACAGGCTTGGCCCAGAATGGAATATTCTCTAGCAAATTATGGCGCCATTTCGCTTCTTCACCACCCTTATCCAAAGCAATGAATTTAAATTCCATTGTGGAGCGAGCAATACATGCCTATTTGGATGATTTCCAAGTGACTGCTCCTCCACCAAGAATGAACACATAGTCACTCATTAATTTTACATCATTTGACCCGGTGATCCAATTTGCATCACAATATCCTTCAATCTGAGAAGGATATTTATTATAATGCAAAGCATAATGTTGTGTATATTTTGGATAACCCAACACACGTTACATTGTCATTCAGTGAGTTTTATTCGGATTACTACTGTATCGACTCAGTTTACTAATAGCACATGATATATCTGATCGCTTGCAATTCATAACATATATCAAACTTCCCAACACTCGCATATTCCTATTGAGAGTCACTTTGTCCTTCATTCTTTTTAAATGTACATCTTAAATCAATTGGAGTTTTGACAACATTGAAATTCAAATGTTTGATCTTCTCCAATACTTTTTCAATATAATGAGATTGAGATAATGCTAGTCCCTGTGGAGTTTTGATAATCCTGCCCCCCAAGATCAAATCAGCAACTTCTAAGTCTTTCATATCGAACTTGCTGGACAACAGGCGCTTAGTAGCATTTATATTGTCAATTTTTGTACTCATTATAAACATGTCATCAACATACAAACAAACAATGACTTCATGATTCATAACATTTTTAATGTAAACACATTTGTCACATTCGTTAATATTGAATACATTTGCCAACATTGTTTGGTCAAATTTAGCATGTCATTGTTTGGGTGCTTGCTTGAGTCCATAAAGTGACTTCACAAGTCAGCACACTTTCTTTTCTTTACCATGCACTTAAAACCCTTCAGGTTGTTCCGTGTAAATTTCTTCCCCCAACATTCCATTTAAGAAGGCTGTCTTTATATCCATTTGGTGGATTTTAAGATCATGTACTGTTGTTTGTTCTATTAACATCCTAATTGATGTTATCCTTGTTACTTGATAGTATGTGTCAGAGTAGTCCAGAACTTTCTCTTGTACGTACGTTTTCCTACCGGTCTGCGTTATATTATTTAATCGTTTTATCACGTTTAATTTTCCTTTTAAAGATCCACTTTCATCCTAAAGGTTTATTTCCTGCAGGAAGTTCAGCCAATTCCCAAGCGTGATTGCTTAAAATTTATTCAATCACACTTTTGACTGCTTCTTTCCAATAAGTTGACTATGACAATGACATAGTTGCTTTCAATGTTTAAGGCTCATTTTCAAGCAATAGTGCTACAAAATCTCGTCCGAAAGAACTAGATTTTCGTCATAGAGTACTACGCCTAGGTTTCTCACTAGTTAGAATATTTTACAATGATTCTTCTCGTGGTCGCTAGGTCTTTCACTTGTTGACTAACTTTCAATTATATACGGACAATTATTTTTCAAAAAACTCTGCATTATCTGATTCAATTATCGCATTAACATGAATCTCAAGATAATAAGATTTTTGAACAAAAATCGACAGACTTTACTATTCACATCATACCTAATATTGACACAATCTATTATTTTGGGTCATATTTTAACCCTCTTCGGTAAAGTAACCTCTACCTTGGCTAAACACCCCCACACTTTGAAATATTTCAAGTTCGGTTTCCTTCCTTTCAACAACTCATATGGAATTGATTGTATTTTAGATGGGGTACTCTATTGAGTATTTTTTTATCTGTAAGGACGGCTTCCCCCCAAAGGTTTCGCGGTGAACCTGAATTGATCATTAAGGCATTAATCATTTCCTTTAATGTTGTGTTCATCCGTTTTGTCAAACAATTTGACTGTGGTGTATAAGGTGCAGTAGTTTCATGAATAATACCATATCCAAAACATATCTCTCAATAAGAGATTCATATTCTCTACCGCTATCACACCGAATCATTTTTATGTTTAGATTCAATTGGTTCTCCACTTCATTTTTGTATTGCTTAAATGCATAATTGTTTTATCCTTACTATTAAGCATATATACAGAACAAAATCGAGTGGAAACATCAATAAAAGTTATAAAATACTTCTTCCCACAATGAGATGGTGTTGACTTCATATCACATATATCTGTGTGAATTAAGTCTTAAGTTTTAGAATTTCTTTCAACAGACTTATAAGGATGTTTAACAGACTTATATTCGACACAAATTTTACATTTTGACTTATCGCATTTAAAATCAGGCAATACTTCTAGATTAACAAATTTTCGCAAGTCTTTGTAATTTACATGTCCCAAACGGGCATGCCATAAATCACTTAACTTCAATAAGTTAACAGAATCATAATTTTTATTAATACTGTCAACAACCATTATATTTAATTTTAATAGACCTCATTGAGGTAGCCCTTTCCTATGAACATTTTATTCTTACTTATTACAACTTTATCACTAACTAGGACACACTCAAACCCGCTCTTAATGAGTAGTGCAACAGAAACTAAATTCTTCCTAATAGTAGGGACATGCAGAACATTGTTCCAAGTCAACACCTTGCTGGAGGTCATTTTTAACATTAATTTCCCTGTTCGTGCAATCCTTGTTGTTTCTTTGTTTCCCATGAATAAATCTTCATTGTACTCAGCAGGAGTGTACGTTGCAAAGGCTTCTTTCGCAGTGCAACTATGTCTATTAGAACCTGAGTCAAGAAACCACTCCTTGGGCAGATCAAGCCTACTGAACTCACAGTGTCCCCTTAAGGAAATTATTCCCCTCTAGTATCTGAGGTTTGATTTGAAATATAACCTCTCATGGTAAAATGATCTTAATCAGTAGAGTGTAAATACCAAAAACTCTACTATCAGCGATTCAATCCACGGCAGCAAAGTACACGAAGAAAAATGTGTTTAGAAGAAGAAGGAAAATAAGAAATTTCATTCAAAAATATTTTGAAGACTGAGTGATATTTATAGGCAAAAAGAATATGTTCTTAAATTTTGCAACCCCTTTAAGAATTGACACGACCATTAATGAAAATTTGCAATCATTCAAATGGTATTGACTATTCCTGCAAGTTGCAACCTTTCAGAACAGTCAAGGCGGGAAATTTAAATAAAACAGAAAATAGAACAGGTCACGCGCGGAATTGAGTCTTGTCGGGTCAACTAAAAAGTTGAAAACATTTCGGTTAACTAAAATTTTTTGTTATCATCTAATTAATAGAAAATATTTTTGGCCATTTAATTAATTAAATAAGTATTTTAAAAAAACTTTGTCAAGAAAATAATCTGTCGATCATTTGCCAAAGCCAAAGCTGAAGCGAGCGACGACGACGACAACACGAGGGGGGTCCCTCTTTTCAACCCTTTTAACAATTAATAGTAGGGTTTATGTATTTAAAATATCCTATTTTTCTCCATTACCGATGAAGGAGAAATTCCTTTTCATTAAAAGCATAAGAGGACTTCTAAAGTTCCCAACTCTTCATGTTCTCAAGTTTTCAAATTCCTTTCCTTCCCCCTATTTCCCATCAATTATTGCTACACACTCAAAAGGATCGGACTTGTAGTGTAAGCACAATGCGAGAATTATAAACATGAAGTTTTCTCAAACAAAAATCAAGAAACTAGTAGGAAATATATCAGACTACATACAAGAAACAATCCTGATATATGCACCAGTAGAGCAGTTCTAAACTGTAGCCAGCAAATGGAGGGTTATATACGTTAAGTTAAAAAATTAAAAAAAAGAAGTAGCAGATTTCAATTTGTCTTTTATGCGCATTCCATTATCTGCAAGAAAAACAAAACAAAATAAAATAAAAATGTAGCAAACACACGCTTGATAAGGTATTTGGATTGAAGTTACACTGCAGAATCACACATTACAGACCTTGTATACATCGATGTTTGGATAACTGAATATGATAATAACAAATAAAAGAGTAGCAGAAACGAGCTTGATAACTAAACTTTGTTTTTATCTATGCCAGACGTAATGTCAGGAACTCTATTTCTGCCATAACAGACTATAATATATTTTAACACAAAAAAACTGTCTGCCGCCCCAACTCCCCATTTTCAAAACATCAGTCTCAGGACACATAAATATTATATCGCAAGCACAAAAGATAAAGATTCCAGCACAAAGATCAATCAGCTGTTTGAACAATCTATATAACTTCTGTTGGAAAGAGAAAGAACCTGTTGAGAAGAGTAAGGTTTGAAAAGCCCTGTAAATGATAATTTCATTACTCTTAAAACAGTAAGGTTCGAAAAAATGATTCCTACTTTTTGTATAAAAGTTGTCAGAAAAAGCTTAGGTAATAAACTCTATATTTATTAAGCATATTTATTCATGGAAAAGAGATAATTTCTTGTAGACAAACAGTTGGCAAACAACCAGAGGAGAATGGGAGGCTTCAGTATTGATAGAATGTGTGTATCCACTACTAGTCAACGGACAAGGTCTCTTTACTAAACTCGACGAATGTTGTAAAGTAAATAACGATAATAACTCAACATAAGCAGTTTACGTGAAAACCTCCTTGATCAAGAGAGTAAACTACGACCTATTGCACATGATTTTAAATTGCTTCACTAATTTCTAAAGCAAAAGTGAACCCAGTTACAATGAATGTGAGAAAAAGTTATTAATCTCACAACAAGTAATGTACCTATTACTTGAAGATCCTAAGTGGATACAACATCGCCCACTAAGCCATCAACCCTAGACGACTTAGACATTTTCAAAGTAAATACAACACCGCTGAATAAAACACCTAACTCTAGATGACTTAATTTTTCCTAGGCAAATACAACGCTATCCACTAAATCAGTTAAGGCTGACTTAATGAGATTGTACCAAACAACTATCAAAGTCTTTTATTGATTGAGTACCAGATTTACAAGATATGTTAAGAAAAAAAATTCTATGACCACTAAGCTGGCAGATCTTTCTAATTTGAGTTTCATCTTAAGGATGTAACGTTAATTTTTATTCAGCCTTTGCGAGAGTTCTTGAAAGCTTTTTCAAGTTTCAAAAGCTGAGGTTGTGAATATTGGACATTAGGTTAATGAAAAATAGTAACAACCTTCAACACCACGCTATTGGTCGAAGTCTCTGCACTTTCTGCCAAATTTGGAGACTGTGTACCAACCACATAATCTTTTTCCAGCCTAGTAGTGAGAAGTATGTCCATCCAAGGACTGGGTCCCTTCACAAGGTCCATGGGTTTGTCTTGTCATTAAATAGAGACTGTGTACCAACAACTTGTACCTTTTTCCATCCTGGATGTAGAGAGTAAGATCCCTGGGTTACACTAGTACCTGGATGTTTCCTACCTCGTGTCATTCTCATCAACCTAAACATCTATGGTACCTTCATGTTTCCTCCCCCCTGTCATTCTCATCAACATAAGCATAATCTAAATACCCCCAATTGATTCTCCCTTTTTGCATCATTAAAAAGTAGTGTACTAAAACAACAAAATAAGTAAGATTGATAAGTGAGATCATGGTCAAGGACAACATCAACATATTTAATAAGCGAAAAAGTAACAGAATTTAGCGACAACAAAAAAGGATTCAATTTCATGAGCATAACAAAATCAGCTGTCAATACATTTAAGTTAAATTGAAAATTGAGAACCCTGGGTACAATCCACCCAAAGAAAAGACACAGGAAGGACTGAGATTAGGGAGGTAGATGACAGAGGTAGTTGATAACAACAGTGAGCCTCGAATTTTTAGAATCATTATCCTTAATCACCTTATCTTAAGGAGCAACAACATTTGCCAAGAGCTCATCATTCTGCTTTTGTAGCTTCTGTACAACCTTTATACCAGGTCCCTGTGTTTGAACTTTTAGCAGGTCTGCATTCAACAGAGCAATTTCAGCCTCCATAGTGCTCACTAGCACATTCATCGCATCCAATTCATGTTTTAATTAGTCATGCTCTTTAATCAACTGATATACCTTACTCAGTTTCTTTACCTTATCTTCAATACACTAACATTCCACCAGAGTGTTTATAGTGAACGATTGATTGGCAGTACCAATCTTACCTGCTCCCACAGGGATGTTAAAATGGTGAAACACCGTTGTAAGAATGTAACTATAGCCAATGCCATGTTTTCCCTTGTATTTTATGATTGTTTTGTAGAGGTGTTCCATCATAAGAGCTAGAAGATCCATAGGTTCAAACTTCCAGAGTTACTACATGATGAACAAATCAGTTGCAGAGGCCACAATCCTTTTCTCATAAAGCTGATAAAGATTTTTGTTGACAAATTCAATGACTATCTGATATTCCCCTTTCAAGAGTTTCTGCAGAACTCCAGCACGATGAGAATTAGAGATTTTTCAACATTCCTACAAATTCTACACTGCATGTTTTTCCAACAACAGACTTTATCATGCCTCTTGGTTCTCCAAGATTTCCAAGTAGGTCCTTGTAAAACTTCATGCTTTGGTTGCCCACCCTAGTGATAATACTTCTATCATCAACAACTTCAATGTTGTGATAGAACTACCGCACCTATTCCTCACGAAGAACATGAGATTAGGCCTAAAAAAGGTGCTTGTAATATTGAATCTCCACCATATCATGTAGTTGGTCCATCCCTAACTTGTGAATTATATCAATATGAAGCACTATTCCACCCAAAACCTTCCTCAAATGCAAATTATCAATAATAGTTGGCTTGATTGATGAATGGTCCCCAAGATTAGAGTTAAGACTAGATCCCTTTTCAGATATTTGTTGATCATCCGAAAAGGGTTCTCTCTTCCTCTTTGATGTCTCCATTTTCTTCTGTGATTCTTTGACCTTTCCTATATTCGAAAAAATCTTTTTTCCCACAGACGTCATGGATTTCCTTTTGATCTTTCCCTTAGTAGCCTTCTTAGATGGTTCATGTTTTTCACCAATAGAATCTTCTTGCCCCCCCCCCCTCTTTTTCAAACCCTTCTCCAAACACATCAACCATATTATAAACATATACATCAAAATTTGCCTCACTAGATTGCCTTTTCCTTCGATTATCAGCAATAGTAAACTCATTGGTTTTCATGGCATCACCCATGAGTTCTTGAGTTACTGCTTTGGTGGAGGGTCTCTTACGAGGCATATGGTCAATCATTTTTCTGCTTTTCGATTTGTGGATGTTGAAACCATTCTTTCTTTAATCATCCATCTCAAGGGACGGTTGTCTTCATTAGTGTCAGTGGAATCAGATGTGGGATGTCCACCGATCTTAAGTGTTTGCTCAAACATATGTTGAGAGTTATCTATAAAATCTTTCATATCCTAGCCATATTCTTCATTTAGCACTTCTTTCCTCAAACGAGTTAAACTTTCCACAACCAAGTTCTCACTTGCATCAAGCATGTTTGACTTCGATGACTTGGTATTGGGAAGGTGTCCCTACAAATGATAATTAGGAAGCACCTCGGAGCAGGTAACAAGTTGAAATGAGGGTGCTGGTTTATTGAGGTCGAAGGGGGACACGGGATTTGGAGAACTTTTATACGCTCAAATTATACTTCCCTAAATAAGTATAAGCGGTCGTATCAAGTAGAGAACCCAATTATTAGGTTGGGGTCGATCCAACGAGGAAAATTATATCGACTTAACTTTAATATATGTTTACCTTAATTTAGTAAAGTCCTTTTCAAAAACTAGTTATTAAAAAGGGGTTTTTGTGAAACAAGAGTTTTGCAATATTGTGAAATCTAACAAGTAGCAAGATTAAATTGTTGTTGTTTTATCAAGTAGTGAGAAAAACAAGGGTGTAATTGTTCCGCATAGGTTCATACCGCCATAATCCTAGCCTATAACAATTCTTTCCTAAGGTTTTGCATGCAAAGTGATAAGTTATGTATCTTTAAATCCCAGGTCCTGTTTTTAGAGAATTTCAGCATGTACGTTGGTCCGGCTACATGTGTTTAAATTACTAACCCTTAACTTTTACTACATATTAAGCTTCATATCTGATTTTTGGCATATTTATCACCTCGTACAAACTGAAACTAGCTTATTAGATAGGATCCACTAGATATATGTCGATAATTCTTTTCTTCTCTTATTAACTATCCCCTTGGTTCAGCAAATAGCAATAACCCAAGTTCTAATGTGCGCACTCATTTTAAATAATTCTATATGAAAGAATTATTAATGCATGGAATAACCTAGATGAGAATTTTTAATCAGATAGGCTTATTTTGATAATCACCCTTGGTTTCCACAACTCTAGCTCTGAATTTTATTACCCATGCCTAGAAGAACACAATTCATATTTGTTGAATAATTAATCATGAACTTAGTTTTACAAGTTTGAAGAAAATCCAGAAATTTTACTTGAAATAACAAAATTCACTTGAAAATCGAAACCAAAAACTTGAATTAATTGCCAAGTTGCAAAGACAAATCTCCAAAAACTAAAGTATGAAAAATAACAAAGAATCCAACCCAAGAAGGAGGTTATTTACCCTATTTAGAAACACATAGTTCTAAAAAAAAGGAAAACAATTAAGCAAAGTTTGCTCAGAAAACGTGGCTTCAATCGACGACCCCACAGATGGTCCGTCGATGGAACGATGTACCTTCGACTGCCTCCGTCGGTCTTCACTTAGCTTTTTCTTCAGACTTCATTTTTGCATCTTCTCTGATCCAATCGACAAACAAACAACACGGTCCGTCGATTCACTTACGGGACGTCGCTGCTTCTCGCCGCTCAATACTTAGCATTTCTTCAACATCACATACTACGACGTACCTATGATCTGATTGACTATTTTCTAGGACGATCAGTCGATCACTCGATGGACCGTTGATTCAATCGTATTACTTGCCTTCATGGTTTGTCGATCAGTCGAAGGACCATTAATCCTTCTGTAGACCCTCAATTGGTCATAATTCCCCGAGTTGCTTCCAGATGCTTGGACCTCCACTTTATTATAACCACCTATGGTCTGTCAATGGGAAAATGGGCCGTCGATGACTTCGTGGGTCTTTTTTGCACTAATTTCTGCATATCCTTTTGCATTTACGTTTTGGACAATTTTCATGTAAAACAAAAATAAAGCACATTAAAATTACTACAAAAAGATAGATTTCTACATTAGACACCCTCAACTATGCTTTTGGTCTAAGTTGAGGTACACATGTACAAGGAGGGACCAGGGCCAATACATTATACCAAGGGAAGATCAGATGGGGTAGAAAAGAAATGTCCATTGTAAGCTCAAAATATTTGGATAAAAAAGGGATTAATATCATTTGGATTTCTTTTATTTAGGCTAAAGATTGGCTAATTTGAACAAGGTCATATGATTCCTCCTAAATTTCTATCACAAATTTCTTTTTGCAGGACTAATGGGGCAAGTTTTAGCTAGGTACCAACAGTGGAACTATCAACTTTCCTCGCACTCTCATAACACCTCATTACCCTATAACATCATCGGACACGTAGTTGGAGTGATTGATTAAGGGTCATGGATAGGTGCATCTCTATGTCATGCTTAGAGCCAACACATTCAACATTCACTATGCCTAATCATGCAAGCATTCTCTTAAGACTGAGATATCATTCTTATTTAGCCATCATGCTTCAGATTTCACATTCATACTTTGTACAAGATACTAAACATGTCGATTCAACAGTAAAATAACAGTCTCTTAGGGCAAAAGAACACAGTCATGAAAACCACCAAGATAGGATCGTGAGTTGGGCTACTCAGACTTCACCCTAGCACTGACTTTCCATTTACCCCATTCCCAACAAAAACATATGCAATTGTCCCCAGTCCTGCGCAAGTCCTGCATAGCTGAAAGATCATGCACTAAAAAGGGTTAGTGTTAGAGAACTTAAAATCCCTCTCAAGAATGAAAGAAGTAAACAATTTTAAAAAGTTTATCTTGAACATGGCAACCATAGCTGCTACCATGACCGCTCTATCCCTGGTAAGTGATGTACCATGGTTTCATGGTACTTTCAATGCTTTTTCCTTAAGTTTAATGTGTTCTAGGAACTTTTTATAGTAATTTTATTCTATTTTCAAGAAATTTCTCCAAAACAAAAATACAGAAGTTTATGCAGAAATCAGTGTAGAAGTGAAACATGAAGCCATCGACGGCTCGTCGTCTCACTGACGGACCGTAGATGGTGACCGTAGGTTGAATATTCGAGCATCTGGAAGTAACTAGGGGAATTTTCACCAAGTGTAGGGATGCGGAAGGATCCACAGTCTGTCGACTAATGGATGGACGGTGCAGGCAAATCGTCGATGTGATCTGAGACTTACCCAGTACCTAGTGTTAGAGAAAATCTATGTTTAGAACGACGATAGGCATCGATGGATCGTAAGTGTCACGACCGAAATCTAGACCCCAGACGAGACCGGCATCGTTGACCTCTCTGAGGTCGCAAACAAGCCTACTTACGTCATTCTTACTTTACATAGGTTAATTTTAGCGGAAAATTTGAAATTTTTGATTTCCTTAATCATACTTGTTAAACATTCTTTATATTTCATAATCGTTCATCATCAACCATCTAACATTTAAGAGATAAGCAACAGAAAGAAACAATTCATTAAGTATTAATTGTATATCGGTCAAAATAACACCAATACAACGTTTGAACCAAAATAGGAAAGAAGCACCAATGGAACATGCTCCACTAGCTCAATTCTAAAACTACGCTAGAATGTAAAACAGTAGCATCCTCGAAAGCATGAGGACTTACCAAACTCCGGATGAATGCTGACGTCCGGATAGCTGCAACAACGAACATGTAGCTCTACTGTCCACCTGTGCCTGCACCTAAAAGTAGATGTTTGTATGGAATTAGTACACACTTGTACTAAGTATGGGTATATGCAAGCACACACCAGGGACATGAATGAGAAAGAATAGATCTTTCCTAATAACATGATTTTTGGAAGTCAAGTCATTGGACTTGCTAAATTGAGATTGGGAAAGTTATGCCATGAGAGTGACATGCATCATTATAGTTATCGTATGGCACACAACACATAATATCTTCATATAACACATAACATATTGCACATAGTTTCTTTCATATTATTCATTCATATACCATGAGACCTTATTATCATAGACTTAACCTTAAGACATTCCAAAATGAGGGCTCAACATATGGGACCTCAACTAGGGAGCCTTCTTTAGCAAACACAGAGTCTGCTTCATTCATTCATACGTATTTCATTTCAATTCATTCATAGGCCAGTGCGAACACCAGTTATACCTAGGATGTAGTTTAAGACTTTCATCGGGTTTGTTGTGCAATGACAAAGAATAACCTAATGTCATTACCTGAATCTAGCTCACCTCTTGATTATCCTATCCTAACACCTTCGGTATCATTCATTTCTTTATATGATTCATTTGAGGCTGGCCTCATTCATTCATTGGGAACTTTAACATTAACCGACATAGATCATGTGAGCATCATGAAATCCAGTGTCTTCCCCACACAGAAAAGAGGTGGAATTACCGGCCAAAGTGATTCAATAACATGCTAGCGTATATGGGAATTTAACCCCACCAGATCCCTATAGTGGCAATATAGGTTCAAAGACTAGGAGATGTATGGAGACCCATACCCAGCAAGCCGGACAGTCTCATCTCATGAGAGTTACGTGAACCTCCGCCCTTCCCGAAAGAAGGAATCACCGCTCATAGCTAGCCTATCGGTGCTCAGTATAAAGTTCCATTACATTCAACTCATACATCATCGAAGCTGGCTTCTAGTACGAGGAAATCATCGTTCAATAGATGATTTCTCATCTCATCATTTGTATTAAGTGTTTTAAACACAATATTTTTCATTAGAGTGTTCATAGAGACTGGTCTCTTCATTATCTTACACTCTCATTGGTGAGTACGTATTGGTAATATTTACTTAGGCTCATTTGTGATTGCTCTTATCATATAAATTCGCCTCACGTCATATTGTCACTACATTCTTCATTATTAGCACCTTTATTATTTTCATAGTTACTCACCTCTTATTACGTGAATGTTCATTGCTTCATTTCATTACGTATATCTTAGGTTCACTTATTTTTGAACGTATGTTAAACTTATGTGTCTATACATACAAACCATGGGGCTTCATTCGTAGTTCGTTAAGTGATTCTTATTTTCCTAAGATTATGTATTACAAGACTTATGTATCTTGTATATATGCCAAAATCTTGATTTTGATCAAAGTAGATGACATTATTCTTGAATATTTTACTCACGTATGACTTATGTATCAATACGGAGGTTTAGGCACGGGAACCCAATTCTTGAATCACTTGGATATCATTTGTAATATTTTTTCATTGACTTTATTTCTAATATTCATAACATTAGAACTTTAAATTAAATCTCAACATTTTCATAAAATAATTAATTTTCTCTTTTAATTAGAATTCTAAATTAAATCTCCATATTTACATGAATAATTAATTTTCTATTTTAATTAGAATTCTACATTAAATCTCAATGTTTACATAAAAGAATTAATTTTCTATTTTGACTAGAATTCTAAATTAAAATCTCCATATTTACATGAAAGAATTAATTTTCTATTTTAATTAGAATTCTAATTCAAATCCTTTTTTTTAATTCATTCATTAAATTCGCCTCATTGGGGAGGTTGTGGGTTCGAACCCCCACAGCCCCCTTATTTTCCTCCTTTTTTCGCTGAAGAGGAGGCTTTGAGGTGGTGGGTTCGAACCCCACAGCCCCTCTATCATTAATTTATTTAAATGGGGTGAGCAACAGTGAGGTTGTGGGATCGAATCCCCACAGCCTCACTTCTTTTCTTAATTAAATTCGCCCCTCCTTCAGCCTTGAGGTCGTGGGATCGATTCCCACGCCTCGCGTCTCCTTTTTCCCCATTTTTTCCTTCCTTCACGCGTAGCTGGAGGTCGTGGGTTCGAATCCCACGCCTCCCACTTATTTTTTTAATTCATTTTCTCCTCCTCCTTCCCCCAGGTCGCGTGTTCGATCCCCCCAGCCCCCACTCCTTTTCCTTCTTTTTTTTTTCGCGCAATACAGGGGCGGGGATTCGATTCCCCGCAACCCCATTTTTTTTTTCCTGAGAATTCGCAGGCCCCCAGCCCCAGGTTCGAGCCTCGCCTGCCACCCACCTTTTTTTTGTTACTTAAGGCTTATTTTGGTGAGGTCTCAGGTTCGATCCCTGCAGACCTCACCTATTTTTTTTTTTGTTCAAAATTTCCGGAATTCATCTACAACTTATTTCCAGGTTCTGGAACATTACTCCACAATTTTATACATCATTTTTGCGGGTTAATTTAACATTGTTTCTTATACATTCGTTAAGGTTCTTAAAACAACTTTAGAGGAATGATTTTATAATTTGTTTTAACTAGAATTTAAAGCCTTTCAACCATGTGAATATACGATTTTAAGAGCCTTTAATTGTACACAAAACACGAATAACCTCCATGCTATTAGCATGCTAAAGAAAACTCAAAATCATCATCACAATCTTGCACAAATACATACGTATTTACATATATATTCCCAAAAGAAACACAATTTAAACACATCATCATAAACACATATTCGAAACGAGATCATCACCACAAACAAGTATCCCTAAATTGTACCAACAAGAATACCCAACCTAAGATCATAGGGAGCTAGTGACAGGGGCATGCAACGGGGAACAACCTTAGTTTCGAGATGAATAGTTTGAATCGTAAGGGGCCTCTGGGGAAAGTAGTCAAGAGAGAAGAAAACCCATACCTTTATTGATGTTCAAACGAAGAATTCACTACCCAAAACTCTCTCCAAAATCAGTCCAAGTTACTTAGACGTCCACACCACTCAACGAACAACTTCTCTTTGCCTTAATATTTTTTTATCATTGCTTTGTTTTTCTTAAAATTTTATGTGAGTTCTTCAAGAATGAACAATTGTTGATATTTGGCAGAAATAATGTGAGGAAGATGGAGAACGTGAGAGAGAGTTCAGAAGCGTGAAAAAGAGAGAACTATTAGGATTAGGAGACTAATTAAAGAATTAGTCAAATAACATTTAAAATAAATAAATACAAATCTGTTTTTGATTTATTTATTTATTTATTCATTTAAAACGTGAAAGGACCATTATGCCCTTAAATACCTATTTATTCTTATTTATTAAATTTTTTTTTGAATCGTTACAGTAAGTGGATCGATGGACCGTGTTGTTGGTCTGTCAATTAGGCTTGAAGAATATGCTAAGTATGGAATGACGGAGGCATTCGACAGGCCTTCGTACCATCGACGGACCGCTTGTGGAGTCTTCGGATTGAAGAAGAATTTTGGGACAAACTTTCCTAATTTTGAACTCCTTCTAATTGAGTACATTGTTACTATATACATAGGGAAAAATTCCTTGATTTTGAGGTTAGACTTTTTATTATTCTACATAGTTTTGTTATTGGAGTATTGACATTGGAAGTTGGGAATTAATTCAAGCTTCCAGAATCAATTATCAAGTGAATTTTGTTTATTTAATGTATAATTTCTGAATTTTCTTCAAACTTGTTCAAGTAAGTTCATGATTTATTATTCAACAAATATGAATTGTGTTCCTCTAAGCTTGGATAACTAAATTCACAACTAGGGTTGTGAGAACCATGGGTGATTAACAAAATTAACCTAATTAACAATTCTAAAATAGGTTATTGCATGCAGCAATAATATTTTCGTTTAGATGTCGTTTTAACGAGTAGACACGTTAGAACTTGCCTTATTGCTATTTGCCGGACCTAGGGGATAGATAATACGAAAAGAATTATTGTCATAGATTTAGTGAAGTCTATATAATAAGCTAGTTATAATTGGTGCGAAGTTATAACTAAGCTAAACATCGAATATGATGCTTAATATGAATTAATAGGTAAGAGTTACTAATTCAAACAAACGTACACGGACCAAGGTACCGGGTGAAATTCTCTAAATGGTGGACCAAGTATTTATAGATACATAACTTATAACTTTGCACGAAAAATCTTAGGAAAGAATTTTTATAGTCTAGGATTACTGCAATATGAACCTTTGGGTAACACTTACCCCCTAGTTTTTCTCACCACTTGATAAACACAAAATTTTAAGTTTGCTACTTGTTTTACATAGAAATAATTAAACATTTTTGTTTCACAACCCCCACCCCCCCTTTTATTAATTGTGTTATGAAAGGACATGAGACTTAAGATAAATCTAAACCATTTTCCTCGTGGGATCGACCTCAACCTAATAATTGAGTTTCTTTAGTTTACACGATCGCTTATACTTTTTTACGGAAGTATAATTTGAGCGTATCAAATTTTGGCGCCGCTGCTGGGGAAATTGACTTTAGATTAATTTTAAGAGTAATTACAGAATTTTTGTCAACAATTTTCTAATTTTTCATTTTTTCTTTGTTTTTGCGTCTTTGAGGTCTAGCTCTAGTGTATGCCAAGTAGATGTAGTTGAGGAGAAGCAGTACTTCCATTTGATCCAGAACTGAAGTGTACACTCCACAAAATGAATGATCCACACAATCCTTAAAATCTTTGTGATTGGAGAAACCGTAAACTTTCTCCACGGGTTAATGCTTACAACCAAGTGATAGTGGAGAAACCTTGTGATGGCGCTCGAAAGAGAAAGAGTATTATAGGAGCAATATTAACATCACTTATTTGGATGGCCTCATGTCCTACATCAACTACCGCAAGGTCATTCGTGTCGTGGTTAATAGTAGATTAATGCAGATGCTCATCGATAGTGGTTTGTTTTTGGGGCTACCATCTGAGGATCCACAGTCTCAAATCGCCAAATTGAGGTTGTTGTGTAAGAACTGTTTAGGGAGGCCGGACATTGACATGGATGTCATCGGATAAATGGTGTTCCATCTCCTACTAACAGGAGAGGCCAAAAATTGGTTTACTGAGTTGTCCTATAATTCGATCAATATTTTGGAGCAGTTGAGGGATGCGTTCCTAGCACAGTACTATCCGATGTCTAAAAGGCGCAACTACAAAAATAGAGTGAATGACTTTGTGGCATTGCCTGGGGAGTCAGTAAGTAGCTCTTAGGATAGGTTCACCTCATTTGTGAGAAATGTCGCAAACCACTGCATTGATGATGAATCATTGAAAGCGTACTTCAATCAGGGACAAGATGATAACAATAAGGCAGTTCTTTATACTGTTGCAGGTGGTTCTTTTGGTGAGTGCACATATGCAGAGATCACAGAAAAGTTGGAGAAAATTTCCCGAAACAATAAGGCTTGGATCACTGGGAAGTCGAACAGTGGGAGAAACTCCTTTGTAGTGCAAGCTACACACAACCCGGTCGCAAATGAGATTCATGAAAGAGATGACTCCAACGAAGACTGACCTTGGGTTGGTATTGAAACTTTTCACTGGGATGCAGAGAAGGTGAATGCGGAATATTATTTGACTAAGCCACCACCACCAGTAGATGAAGTTTACTATGACAGAGACTCTTATACATGAAATGAGCAGACGTGGGATTTCCGACCGAACATCTAAGTCTCCAATAAGGAGAATTGGCACAAATGTCAAGTAAATCAAGGTTGGAACTATGGTAATTGCCACTTAGAGAGTCATTATGTTACAGTTGGAAAGTACAATTGCTACAACAACTTAAATCAGGGTAACTATGGTAACAAAAATGATTGGAGTGGGCCGTATGTTCAACCTAAAAATTGGGAAGTTGCTCCTAGGGATTGTAGAGCTAGTATTGCAAGAGTTGAGGACATGTTGCAAAAGATGATGCAAAGCTTTGACGTTAATGATGATCACGCAAAAGAGTTGAGGGGTGATTAAGCTAATATTGGGGAAAAATGGATGCATATGCAATCTCAATCAAGCATCTTGAGTTGCAAATGGATCAATTGTCTTCTACTGTGAACCCACGTCAATAGAGTACTTTTACTAGTAACACTATCCAAAATCCAAAAAAAGATGGACATTACATGGAAGTCACTACTCGATGGGGTAAGCAAACAATTGAGCCACCTATGCCGTCAAGCGTAGAAGATGAGATGAAAAAAGATGATGAGGTAGTGGAAGTTAGTGGTGAGTTGGTAGAAAAATCAGGGAAAGAAGAAGAGATAGCCCAAAAGGAGACTCCCCTTTCTAGACCACCACCATAATTCATTCAAAGATTGGTTAAAAAGACCAAGGAGGGTAAATACCGGCGTTTTATAACTATGTTCAAAAAAAATCCCATCAATGTAACTTTGATAGAAGCTGTTCAAAAAATTCCTGGTTATGCCAAATTTATGACAGATATGGTCACTAAGTATATCGGTTAGTTTTGATGATGATGATAGATTACACATTGTAGTGCTATTTCTACAAGGTCTCTTGTGAAGAAAAATATCCGGGCTCTTTCACTATTCCATGTACAATCGGGTTGATACAGTTTGCTAAAGCATTATGTGATCTTGGGAAAGCATAAATCTCATGCCTCTCTCTATTTACAAGAAGTTGGGTTTGGGAGACCCAAAGCCCACTGTGATGCGGTTACTGATGGCTGATCTAATGGTGAAGAGGCCTATTGGGATACTCCACCATGTGTTAGTGAATATGGAGTCATTATATATTCGGCCAATTTTGTGATTCTTGACTTTGAGGTGGACTTTAATGTGCCAATTCCTTGCTACCAGTCGTGCCTTGGTTTACATGAAGAAATGGGAGATGAAGTTTCGGTTAACCAATTAAGGAACGACTTTCTACATTTGTAGGTCCATGAGGTAGAGTGTTGATCTCCGAACATTATCTGCAATATCCTACACGACTAAGTTTTTGTCTGAGGTACAAAAAGAAGAGTGCCTTGGTGGTGAGGCACTAGCGGCAGTGATCATGAATTTTGAGATATATGGTATTGAGAGTATGGGTCATTAGTTCCGGAACTTGATCGAGGTGACTTTCGGTTCAAACCAAAGAAATTGGAGCCTTGGGCGTTGAAGCATCTTAAGTATCCACTCATGAAACCATATAATAGGACCCAATATTAGAACATAAGGTTCTACCACTTCATTTGTGGTATTTATTCTTGGGAAAAGATGACACTTTGCCGGTAATCATTGCATCGAACTTGAATTTCGAGCAACTTGAGTGTCTAGTGGAAGTGTTTAAGAGGTTCAAACGAGGCATTGGTTGGACTATTGCGGACATTATTAAGATTCTTCTAGCTATTTTATCACACAAAATCCAACTCATGACCGATCATAAACAGACTATTGAGCATCAATGACAGTTAAATCTACCTATGAAAGAGGTTGTGATGAAGGAGATTATTAAGTTGTTAGATGCCAGAGTCATATATTGGATTGCTGATAGTAGTTAGGTTTTCCCTATTAAGTGTGTGCCCAAAAGGTTGTGAAGTTTGTAGTCCCTAATGAGAAGAATGGCCTTGTTCCAATGAGGCCAATGGAGAGTTTGTATAGATTACCGAATGTTAAATGCATGGACTGAGAATGACCATTTTTCAATGCCCTTCATGTACTAGATGTTAGATAGGCTTGCAGGAAAGGGGTTGTATTGTTTTCTTGATTGTTCGTGTTACAATAAAATCTCTATTGCACTGTAGGATCAACAGAAAACCATTTTTTCTGACCTGTATGGAACTTTCACCTACAAGAGGATGACTTTTCGGTTGTGTGATGCACTGACTACTTTTGAGATATGTATGATGTCATTATTCTCTTATATGGTGAAAGATACTATCGAGGTGTTATGGATGATTTTTCAGTTGTTGGCAACTCCTTTGAGCGTTGTTTGAGACACTTGGCCGAATGTTCTCAAAATGTGTGAAGATTGCAACCGTGTATTAAATTGGCAGAAATGTCACTTCATGTTGAATGATGGTATTGTATTGGGTCATCGCATTATATAGAAGGGGATACACGTTGATCGAGCCAAAGTTGAGGTGATAGATAGACTTTCTCCACCCATTTATATATAAAAGGTGTGAGGAGTTCTCTTGGGAATGCGGGATTCTATAGGAGGTTTATTAAGGATTTTTAAAAAAATTGCACATTCTCTGTGCAAGTTACTTCAGAAATAATGTAAATTTAATTTTTATGAATCATGTATAAAGGCATTTGAAGAGTTTAAGGAGAAGTTGGTATCTGCGCTCATTATGATTTCTCTATATTGGAGTAAACCATTTGAGGTGATGTGTGATGCTAGTGGGATTGCTTTTTGAATAGTCTTGGGTCAAAGAAGGTACAAATCCTTCACCCCATTCATTACGCCAGTAAGGCCGTTAGTGAAGCTCAAAAGCACTATATTTGACTGAATAAGAGCACCTTGCAGTGGTATTTGCTTTTGAAAAATTTCACTCCAATTTGCTTGGCACGAGAGTCTATGTGCATAATGATCATTCTACTATGAGATATTTGATTGTAAAGAAGGATGCGAAACCAAGATTGATTAGATGGGTATAACTGTTGCAAGAGTTTTACTTCGAGGTGAAAGACAGAAAGGGGACCCAAAACCAAGTTGCTGATCATTTGTCAAGATTAGAGGATGAAGCTATGCGATTGTTGTCTGAAAAGGCTGAAATTGTTGATACTTTCCCGGATGAGCATGTATTTTTCATTTCTTGATGACTTGATTCCATGGTTTACCAATTTTGTGAATTATCAGTATAGTGATATCATTCCAAAAGACTTGTCTTTTCATAAGAGGAAAAAGTTCATGCATAGTGTGAAAAAGTTCTTTTGGGATGAGCATTACTTACCTGAGTTGTGACTAGTGGCTCATTTGTCTTTGTGTAGCGGATGATGAGATGCTTAGGGTTTTGGAGGCATTCCATTCCCCACTTATGGGTGGGCATCATAGAGGTGTTTGGACTTCCCATAAAATTCTGAAATGTGCCTACTATTGGCTAACCATCCATCAAGATTCTCATGAGTTTGCCAGGGCATGTGATAGGTTCCAAAGAGATGGAGATCTTTCGAGAAGGCAAGAAATCCCTTTGAATCCCATTCTTGTAACTGAGTTGTTTGATGTATGTGGCATTGACTTTATTGGCCCTTTTGCGAGTTCTCATTGGATGAAACATATTCTTCTTGCAGTTGATTATGTGTCAAAATTTGTGGAAGCCATAGCACTTTTAAATAATTAAGGGAAGAGTGTCACTGTATCCTTGAAAAAGAACATATTTTCCAGATTCGGCACCCCTAGGGCCATTATAAGTAATGGGGATCCCACTTCTGAAACAAGTTGTTCAAAGGGTTATTGGAGAAATATGGGGTTCGCCACAATGTAGCCACTCCTTACCATCCACAGACTAGTGGGTAAGTTGTGGTGTCAAATAGAAAAATCAAGCAAAATTCTTGCAAAAATGATGAATGATAGTAGAACAGATTGGTCACGAAGGCTTGATGATTATCTTTGGTACTGCAGGATAGCATTTAAGAGTCCCATAGGTGTGTATCCATACAAACTTTTATATGGGGGTCACTTGCCGGTTGAGTTAGAGCACAAGGCCATGTGGGCGATAAAGAAACTGAAGATGGATTGGAATGAAGCAGCGGAACTGAGATTAAATGGTCTAAATGAGCTTGTAGAGTTTAATCTAAAAGGATATGAAATTTCAGCCCACTAGAAGGAGAAGATTATGAAATATCATGACCAGAATATTGAGAAATGAAATTTGCGGTAGGGGACTTGGTGATTTTGATCAACTCTAGGTTGCACTTGTTTCCGAGAAAACTCAATTCCAAATAGACTGGTCAATTCTTGATCACTAAAGTGTTTCATCATGGTGAGGTTTAGTTGGATAACACTAGGGTGCAAGGTTCACGGTAAATGGGCAAAGAATGAAGATCTACCTCGGGCATGCAGAAAATGCAAATGAAGTATTTGATGCATACCATCTTGATGAATTCTAAGTAATCAAGCGTTTTGCGTCGTGCTGCGACATTAAATAAAGCATTGAGTGGTAGTCAACCTAATGTGTATCCTCTACCTAACAATAGGTTTTTCTTGTCTTTGTAGGAATAATTGCATTCTTTTGGTTTTTACTTAATGTCATGTTTTAATTTTCGTTAATTTATTTTTGATTATGGGCTATAGAGTAGTTTAGGGTTCGTTTCTTAAAAGTCTCCATAAGTCATAAAAATAATGGCTTACTTAATGCTTAATGTGCAGGACCAAACAACAAGAAATTTGCAGAAATTGCTCTGGTGCTCAGATCTACGGACTAACCAACAGGTTGTCGTCACATCAATGGACCGTCGATGGAGTCTGTAGATCCCAGGTAGGTTTTCCAATGTTGTGTAATTTAGGGAACAATCAACAGATTAGTCGATGGAACGTCGACTAACTTGCAATCTATCGATGTGGAATTCTTAGTTCCACCAAAAACCGTGACCCCACCCGACCCAACTATCTATATATTAAAGTACACTTTCAGTTACCCCCAAAGATTTTCAAATTTTCCACCCAACCGTTTCCTTCCCCCTTATTCCCTTATATCCCCATTCACTCCCACATTTATTCAATCTAAATTCCCTTCTGATTTCTCATCCTCTCCACATTCCGAAAAATCCCAAAGCTCTAATCTCCCAAATTCCTGATCCATCTCTTGCATTTTCTGGTCGGTGTTTTAAGGCGGGCACATCGGTTTTCGTTACAAAGTTCAAACTCGCATTCACCCCACTACAACGTATAGGTATGTTTTTATCATCCGCTCGATGAATTTTCGTTCATTTGCTGGACAAAATTAATAGATTGTATGTGGGTCATCACTTAGGGAAAAATTTACACGATTAACTTGTTAAAATTGGGTTTCATATCCCTTAGAATGATCAAAATCAAATGGGTTGGGGGTGCAACTTATCTACATGAACTCTTAATGTTACTTGATTTTTTTGTTTTTTGACTTAGAGATTGATATTCTCTTACAATCTAGGATATAAATGTGCAAAATGAAAGCCCTAGAATGACGAATTTGTTTGCTAATTGTTCTTGAAATTTTTGTGTCGTAGTATATGCTTGAAATTGTACATCATTGGGGTGCAACGACTGTCTGAAAAAACCTATCTCATACCTACAGTACGAGACCTCATCTACAAACCATCGATCAATGGACGGATCGTAGATGGGGTCCATCGATAGCTGCACCAGGTATAAGATTAATTTTTGAACAATGGAAGTGGACTACGGTCCGTTGATTGATCGACGGGGCATTTTTCAAGTCAGTCATTCCTCACTGAAACCTTATTCTCTAACGCTTTCTAAAATTTTCTAAGTGTCAAATGACGGAAGTGGAGTACGGTCCGTCGATAAATCTACGAGCTGTTCTGCACGACCGTCGTTACTAACAACATGTTATGTGGACTTGTAACTTCTAAACATTCTATTTGTCAACGGACGAACCCTATCAATGTACCGTCTAGGTCGTCGGGTTCTGAAAGGGTGTATGGCTCCGAGGAGGCTTCCATTATTGAGTCGGCCCACACTACAAGGTCGAATGAGGGCACTACCTCACATTCCGGTTGATCGAGATCTACTGTTCCGGATTTACCTGCTCACCATGCCTTGTCTGATGAGGCCCTAAGTTCGGAGTTAGCTCCAGCACTCCGCCATGAGGACCCTGCACCGGTTGCTGATCATCCTAACCATTGGTACGTAGAGGTGAAGTACCAGATATACAGGGACGCATAGTTTCTCAATGATAAGGGGTTAATGACTCGAACTCCGGCAGTTGAGCAGCAGGTTCTTACAGGATCTCTACACACTATCCCTACGATCAATGACCTAATTACCCATAACCAGCTCGAGTGGATGGCTAGGAGTTTGGGATGCTACAATGAGTAGTTGGTACGAGAGTTCTACGCCTCCTACGTAGAGAATCTTCGAGGTTCTTTTGATAGAACATCAACAACTTACATTTGTTCGACACTGTGGCTGGTGGGTGGGTATCTCTTTTCCTGCCATTTGCCATTTCTTATATTGTAGGAATAACGATGCCACCAAGGTCCCCCTCTCCTCCGAGTTTTACTATAGGTGCGACATGGTTAAACATGGCAATTTCCAGTGACACCAGAATCTGTGAGAGACTACCAAGAGGCGAATTGACCAGCACATATCCATAGACTGTAAGGGCGAAGGCTGGGTGTTGAATTCCAGAGGTACTATCAAGAAGGACAACCTCACTTTTGCAACCATGTTCATATGCCTTTTAGTCTGTCATCGCCTATCCCTAACAGATACAGACAACATACATACGTGGGATAGACCGGTCATGGTTGCTGCTCTGGTCGCTGGGTTCGAGATTGATTTTCTGAGGTCTTTGCTATTTGTCATCCATGAGAGTTTTTTTAAGGCCTCAACCACTTACCCTTTTGCATATATGATTTTTGAGTTGTGTATAGATACTAGAGTGCCCATTTGGCATAGATATGTTCTTTGTACTTCTATCGAGATAGTGGACATAGGTCTCATCAGGGATGAGGCCAATGAGGAAGCACCAAATAGAGGGCTTCGATGGATGTGCAACCATTGGGTGAGAACCTCGTACATAGTGTAGAGCACGACCAAGGGGCTGATAATTCTGCTTCAGATCCTACCGACACCATCCCGATTCTATCTCCCCAGTCACTAGTGGGGTACCAAGTTCCTCCCGATGTACACATTCAGCAGCACTTGTCTCGATTGCTAGGGTCTAAAAGCTATAGGCCCAGATGGCCACATTGCTTCACCATATCAAGTTATGGATTCAGAAGTCCATTTCCAAGGCTAAGGACCGGATTGAGAAGAAGGATGCTTAGCAGATGGAGAGGAGGATTCAGACGGTCCACTAGCCGCTTAATGTTGTTGAGTTGAGAGTCCTCGCATGCCCAACCCCCACCATTGATTAGACGACTCTATGGGAGGATGTGGCGAGTCTGAGGGTAGATGTTGATGCTATCTTAGACATGAGGGTACCCGAGCCTGAATCCTCACCTGCGAAGCTTGTTGAGGATACGATGCTTACTACACTATTCCAAACCACCACTGCACCACCGCCTCCTTCACGTGATCAGTCCAAGAGTCACTGTTCCAGTCACACCAGTGAGGGTGAGGGTGGTCGGTGTAGGAAGAGGTAGCGAATACAGATGGAGGCTGCGAGGAGAGCCTCACTGCTTAATAAGGATGCCCTGCAGATGAGGGCTCATGAGTTAGCTGCTACGGCATTTAGCTCCTGATTGGAGGATACTGAGTGGAGCAGATCTCAGGGTGCTGACATTGTTGTGGACACTATAGATGGAGAGGGTTCCGGGAAACCAAACTTGCCTGCTTATTTATCTTCGTCTTTGTGTACCTCCTGTTTGCTTCACCAACCACCTTGTTTTTTTTATATTTCTTATGCATTGAAGACAATTGCATTCTTTCTTGTTGGGGAGGGGTAAATGGAAAGTGATTGCTATGGTGAAGTCTAAGCAGCCCAACTCACGATCCTCTCTTTGTTGTTTTTTTGCCCGTGTTCTTTTGCCCCAATAGACTTGTTATTTTACTGTTGAACTGGCATGTTTAGTATCTTGTACAAAGTATGAATGTGAAATTTGAAGCATGATGGCTAAATATGAATGATATCTCGTTCTGAAGTGAATTATAGTGAATGTTTAATATGTAGTCACTAAGCATGACATAGAGATGCACCATTGCATGACCCTCAATCTAACACTCGAACTAGGTGTCTGATAATCTGGTAAGATAATGAGACGTTAGGAGAGTGTGAGGAAAGTTGATTGTTCTACTGTTGGTACCTAGCAAGAATTTTCCCGGTCAATCCTTTAAAAATTTGTGTTAGACAATTAGAAAAGGATCATAGGCCCTTGTTATAATTAGCAAACATTTAGCCTAAATAAAAGAAAACCGAATGACATTGATCCCTTTTTGATCAAAATATTTTGAGCGTAAAATGGACCTTTCTATTCAACTCTAACTTATCTTCCTTGGGTATACTGTGTTTGCCCTGGTCTCTCCTTGGACACATGCACCTCAACTTACTCCAAAAGCATAATTTTAGGGTGACTAATGCAGGAGGCAATCTTGTCTTGGCCCTGACCTAACCTGGGGTATTTTGTTCTTCGACTCATGGCAAAACCATGAGTTGAGGATTCCTATTATGAGTAATGTCCAGAAAAGTAAGGTTCAAAGAACAAAGAGAGAGAAAGAACAAAGAAAAGTGACTCAAGAAAATTTCAAAGTAGTAAAAAAAATAATATAATTTGAAAATGTAAAAATACAACCAAGAAAAGAAAAGAGTCACTTACACAATAGAAGAAAGAAGGGAGAATAGCAAGGTGAAAGAATTCAAGAAAATTAAGAAATAGGATGGAATAAAATAATGAAAAGGTAGGACGCTTAGCCGTTATGTCAAGGAGGGAAATAAGTCACTAAAACACATCCAAATGTTCCAATCTGACCATGATCCTATGTTACAAGATAAGAAATTCGTGATTCTAAGAGTCTATTATGGTGAACTTAAATTAGTGAAAATAAGGGCAAACATATGGCAATAAGTATAAATGATGTGTAAATTTGCTCAGAGAATGTGTGTTGAAAAAACTTACTTTTAGCAGGACTAACCAGGAAATTATCTCACTACCAATAGTGGAATATTCAATTTTTCCTCACCCTCACTTGACATGTCATTACTCTACCAAATTATCAGAAACCTAATTTGAGTTTAAGATTTAGGGTTATGCAGTGGTGTATCTCTATGTCATGCTTAGAGTCATACATTTATCAGTTACTATGCCTAGTCATATAGCATTTTCTTTAAATCAGGATATCATTTTTGCTTAACCATCATTTTTCAGAGTCCATTTCTATACTATGTACAAAAAATACCAACATGGCAGTTCAACAATAAAAATAACCAGTCTCTTGGGGAAAAAGAACACTTGCAAGAAAACCCCAAGAAAGGATTGTGAGTTGGGCCACTCTGACTTCACCCTAGCACTCAATTTCCATTTAGACCACCCCAAACAAAAAGACATGCAATTGTCCCCAATGAACAAAAGTATATAAAATAGTATCTAAGTCTTCTCTAAGACTCTGCATAGTAGCCTGGAGATCCGTCACATCAACAATAGGGGCTGATCAGGCAATAACCCTAAGCTTAAAAGCGTCCAAGCATTGGTTGACCTTCATGACCTTCAGCTAAGTGTACTGGGCCATCTTCTTCTCTAAGTGCTCCTCTACCTCAGCAATAGACCTCTACATCCAAGGTTGGATGTGGTGCAGAAGTGTGACCATTTAGGCCTGAAGTTTCTAGACCCTAGCAAGCAGGAACAGAGTAGCAGATGCAGTCGTGTAGAAGGATCTCAGAGCGGTGCTACCACCCGGGTTAGCCGCTTGGACTCATATGTAGCCGGGTTAGCCGTTTGGGCTTTCTCTACAGTTGCCACTAAGTTCTCATCAAGCTGATGCACCTTCGGACGGGGCCGTCTGTGGGGAGACAAGTCATTGGTCTCATCACGAATGAGGCCAATATCTACTGTGTCAGGCGTGGTCTTGAGAACATCAATATGCCACAAGGGCACTCCTGCTAACCTGCACAAAGCAAAAACCATGCACTGGAAGGGGTAAGTAGTACTGGCCTTGAAGGACCTCTCGTGCATCACCACCTGTAGTAGCCATCAGAAGTAAACCTTGAACCCTGCAATCATCGCCACCATCAGTACTGCACGATCCCAAGTGACAATGTTGTAAGCTACAGTAGGGGAAATGTAGTGTCGGACTAGTAAAATAAACATGGTTGTGAAGGTGACGTTAGCTTTCTTGATACTTCCCTTGGGGTCCAGCACCCAATCGAATGCCTCACCATCGACGAAAAGGTACTGTGCAATCCACCACATTCGAGTCTATCTTAACACATGCTCACATGGAAACCGACCATTTTTAATCAACTTCCATCGATAGTCGAACTCGGTGATGAGAGGTGTCCGGGTGACATCAATATTCACACCATAGAGATACCAGGAGATAGACGGCAAGGAAATGTGAGCCCGCTTGCCGGAGACTCGGACGTGATCTAAAAGAACCTTTTTTGGCAAGGGTTGCACACCTGTCTAGCTAAGATTAGAAAATCTCCACAAATGAGGCGTACAACTCTCAAACCATCTCTTCACTATAGTGGCCTACATCCTGAGTCGTCCGCTCCAGCCTATCCCTGGTGTGTATTTCATGAATAGCTGGCATGGTGCGGAGACTCCCTATAAGTACTCGCCGCTATATTGTAATCGTTCGGGTCATGACCCACTTATCATTCGGCATATTGCGTCATTGTATACGGACGCCAGTCTGGGGTGCTGGGGTATAGTCAACACTATCAGCCTCATTAGATGAGGTAGACTAGGATGTTGTGGCGGTAGTAGAGGCTTTCTCAGAATAGGACACTCCCTCGTAACAGGAAGCATTCTCGGAGCTAGATTCTCTCTTAGATTGTGTAGCAGACCCAGAAGGTGTGCCGGTCAGTATGCCCTCATTTTCATACTTGGAGGTCGTTACTCCGCCGGTCTCAACCTTCGTGGGGGTGGCTCAAGTGGTCGTGCAGCATGGGTGAAAATGAGAGTGCCAGGTGAAACTTACTCAAGGTCACTCTCATCGACTGAGCCTATGACAATTTGGACGGACGGGCGACGGACTTGGAACGCCATCGTTAGTATACCCAATGTTCTTTTGGTTCCATTAGTACGTGTAGAGAAAAGCAATTAGCACTAGTACATGCAACAAAAGAAAGCAACAAAGTAGAAAAGATATATGGAATGGCAGTGCAACAGTAGCAGCACTGCATGAAAGACCTATTGACGGTCCGTCAGAGGCATGATGGTCCATCGATGAATACTTAGTGAAATTTTTGTATATCATCAGAAGCAAACGTTCTGATAGTGGCAACAATTGTGCAGGACGGACCGTCGAAGGCACGACAGTCCTTCATAGGGGTCCTCGTTGGGGACTTAGATTAAAATTTGAAAACATCAGAAACAAAAGTTCTGACAGTGTCAACAGTTGTGCAGAACGGACCGTCGAAGTCACCATGGTCCATCACAACAGTCCGTCGAGGGACACTTAGACTAAAATTTTAAAACATCAGAAACAAAGGTTCTAACATTATTGACGGTTGTGTAGGATGGATCGTCAAAGGTACGACGGTCTATCATAGGGTTTCATCGAGGGACACTTGGCCTAAGAATGAGAAGTGTGGAGTTACGGTCCCCCACGACAGTCTATTGAGGGGATGACAGTCCGTCAATGGGGTTTCGTACTTTCATTTTGGTATATAATTTTTCAATTTTATTTTAGCCAAATTAGTTCCCCTAACTTACTAATGCGGAGTATCCGTAATAACCCAAGATTCCCAAGAAACTACCCAACATCCCTACGGCAAGAACTTTTTTTTGAGTTTTAGCATTTAATTTTCGATAGGCTATCAACCCTAGGTCATAAATAGAATCATGAAACACACTCCATTTTTTTTTATTAAAACACCCCCATTCCTTTTCAATATTACTGTTCTACGGGAACTTATAATTAGGGGGGCGAGTTCTAACATGCAATAAGGGTCCAAAATTGGAGACCCACACAATAAGACAACAAGTTTAATATAAAAAAAAATTAATGATAGTTAATTCAGAGATCAGAATAACATACCTGATAATTGGACTAGAGGAAGAAAAAGTAAGACACTGGTAGTTAAACAACAGCACAAACACCTCGAACACCGACCGTAAATGAACTGAAAAAACTGGAGTACAGAAATAGACTGTGGGAATTTGGGCAAAATTTGGGAAATCAGAAGATGGAGAGGTAATGTGATTTAATGGTAATGAAGTGGGGAAAAATGGTAGTAAATAAAGAGAGAAACGGTTATGATGGGTTATGAGAGTGGGTGGGAACTTTAAAAGCTTAAAATATTAATATTAAGCTGGGCGGGTCAGGTCAGGTTGGTGGGTAAAGACGTGATGATACCCCGTCGATAGACCATAATAGGGTTGATAGTCTATCATGAGTGTCCGTCGAGGGTGCCCTTACTTGAAAAATTTGAAAGACATATCTGGGAATGACGGATCCCACCGACGGAGTGTCGATTGTTCCGTCCATGGATGCAAAAGACCAATTTTTTGCATATGTATGGTGATTTGATAACTATACATTTAACACCCACTAAGCTAATTTTTTTTTCTGGACACTTTTTGGACACAAACACTAATCTATGCTCTAGCCAACGCTATTAATGAAAAAGAAACGAGCATTCAGACGAATAATTAAATAAATAAAAGCAAAAATAATGCAACTATACCTATAAAATCATGAAATAACATATAGTGTGATAGAGGATACATATTGGGTTGCCTCCCAATCAGCGCTTGATTTAACGTCGCGGCACGATGGAGGACTCTTGATTACTCGGAAATCACCAAGATGTTATGCATTAACACTTCCTTCGCCGTTTCAGCATGCCCTAGATATATTTTATTTGTTGCCCGTTCACCTTGAAACTCACACCCTCCTTGTTTTCAAACTCAACCACACCATGAGGGAATAATTGGGTGATCAAATAGGGACAATTCCATTTGTACTGGAGTTTGCCCAGAAACAAACGCAGCCTAGAATTGAAGAGATTCACCAAATCCCCTACCAAAAAATTGCGCTTCTCAATCTTTTTGTCATGGTACTTCTTCATATTTTCTTTGTAGAGGTATTAACTTTAATATGCCTTCAAGAGAAATTCATCAATCTCATTCAACCCGTTTAACCTCAATTCTGCGGCCTCATTCCAATGAATTTTCAAATTCTTCATTTCCCACATGTACTTATGCTCTAATTCAACCAGTAAGTTACAGGCATTCCCATATACAGGTTGGTATAGGGACATACCTATGGTGTCTTGTATGCTGTCCGGTAGGCCCAAGGAGCATCATCAAGCCTCCTTGACTAATTCGTTCTACTAGCATTCTTTGTTTTTGCCAAAATATGCTTAATATCTTTGTTTGACACCTCAACATGCCCAATAGTTTGAGGATGGTAAAGAGTGGCCACCTTATCGCTAAACCCATATTTTTTCGATAATCCCTTAAACAACTTGTTGCAAAAGTGAGACGGCCACATAATCGACTTCCACAAGAATTTACTTCATCCAATGAGAACTGACAAAAGGGCCCATGAAGTCAATTCCCCACAAATGAAACAACTCAAACACAATAATGGGATTTAAAGAGAGCTATTGCTTTTGAGAAATGGCACTATTTCCTTGGCGTCTATCACATGCCTTGGCGAACTCATGAGCATCTTGGTGGACGGTTGTCCAATAGTACCTACATTACAAGATTTTGTGAGCAGTCCAATTACCACTATGAGGCCCACCTACAGGAGAAGAATGGCATGCCTACAAAACACTCAACATCTTAACTTTCGGCACACAACGGCGAAATAATCCCATCAGAACAACTCCTATATTATTATGGCTCTTCACTAAAGAACTTTTACACGTCATGCATGAACTTTTTCCTTTGATGAAAGGACATGTCCGGTGGGACGATATCATTATCCAGATAATTCTCAAAATCTGCAAACCATGGAATCAAATCATTGGAGGGATCCAATAGATGCTCATCAAGAAAGGTATCATCAATCTCAGCCTTTTTACCCAACTCTCTCATTGCTTCATCTTCAAATCGGTACAAGTGATCAACAATTTTATTTTCAGTCTGTTTTCAATCTTTTACCTAAAAGTATAATTCTTGCAATCGTAATACTCAACGAATAAACCTCAGTTTTTCATCCTTCTTTGTGATCAAATATCTCCAAGTAGAATGATCACTATGAACTCCAACCCTCGTGCCAAGAAAATAGGAGCGAAATTTCTCGAAAGCAAAGACTACTGCAAGGAGCTCTTGTTCATTCATGGTGTAGTTCTTTGGTCTTCATTAAGCGCATTACTAGCATAGTAAATTGGATGAAGGATCTTGTCTCTTCTTTGACCCAATACCACACCAAGAGCAACCCTACTCCCATCACACATCACCTCAAAAGGCTTGCTCCTATCCGGAGAAATGATGATGGGTGCAGACACCAACTTTTCCTTCAACTCACCAAATGCCTTAAGAAAAGTTTCATCAAAATGAAAAGTACACTCTTTCTCAAGAAGTGGAATTTTTCCCAATTTCGCATAAGGTTGCAATCTTCACACCTCTTAAGAACCTCAAAAAAATGACTCGAACACCGCTCAAAGGAGTCACCAACCACTGAAAAATCATCCATAAACACCTCAATTGTGTCTCCACCATATGTGAGAATATTGACATGATACATCTCTGAAATGTGGTTGGTGCATTACCTAACCCAAACGACATTCTCTTGAACACGAAGGTTCCGTAAGGACAAGTAATGGTGGTTTTCTCTTTATCTTCTGGTGCAATAGAAATTTGAATATATCCCGAATAACCATCATGAAAATAGTACCACCCCTTTCCTGCAAGTCTATCTAACATCTGATCTATGAAGGTCATAAGAAAATGATCTTTCTCAGTCCATCTATTTAATTTCCGGCAATCTGTACATACCCTCCATCGAATCACCGGCCTCATCGGAACAAGCTCATTTTTCTCATTGGGGACCACGCTCATTCCCCTATTCGTAGGTACACACTGAACAAGGCTTACCAAATTCAATAAAAGATTGGATATATAACTCCAGCATCCAACCACTTAATGAATTCCTTCTTAACTATCTCTTAAATAGGTGGATTTAAATGTCTCTGGTGTTCAATACATGTCTTATGATCGGGAATGAGTTAAATTTTATATGCACAAATCCAAAAGGGATTTAACTAATATCCGCTATATTCCACCTAATAGCTTTTTTGAACCTTTTTAACACCTCCACAAAACTCTCAACTTGATTCACATGCAAATCTGATGCAATAATTACCGGCAAAGTAATACCTTTTCCCAAGATTACATACATCAAATTAGGTCGTATAGCCTTAAATTCTACTTTTGGATCCTCTTCTATAGATTGTTTCGCACATAGAAATCGCGATGTTTCATATATAACTCCAACTTCTTTGATCAAAACCGAATATTACCTCGATCAAGTGCCGCGACCAATGACTCGTACTCTTCAATGCAATCACTATAAAAATTCATGATCACTTCCGCTAGTGCTTCTACACCCAAACGCTCTTTTATGTACCTCAAATGACTTTTCAACCCTGTCAGATATGGAAGATACCGATTGGATCTCACCACTCTACCTCATGGAAAAACAAATGTTGAAACTAACTTCTTCATTGTTCAACCGAAATTTTATATGCCCTTTCTCGATATAAACCAAGGCTCTACGCATAGAAAAGAATGTCCTCCCAAGAATAATATGCACCTCAAAATTAACCTCACAATCCAGAATCACAAAATCTGTCGGAAATATGAATGATTCCACATTTACTAACACATCATGGAGTATACCAATTGGCTTTTTCACTTTTCAATCGGCTATCAGTAGCCGCATCGCAGTGTGATTTGGGTCATCCAAACCCAATTTCTTGTAAATAGAGAGAGGCATGAGATTTATGCTTGACCCAAGATCACATAATGCTTTTGCAAAGTGTAATAACCCAATTGTACATGGAATGGTGAAGGAACCCGGATCTTCTTTATTTTTCACTAGAGACCTTATATCAATAGCATGACAATGTTGCATTCTATCATCATCCTCAAAACATACTGATCTTTTCTTAGTGAACATATCTTCATAAACTTCGTATACCAAGACATTTGTTCAAGAGCTTCTATTAAAGAATACCCAAATTTTGATTCATTCAACACAGTGTACGCTCCAATTCAGGGTCGGATGAGAGTATGGTTCTTCTCTACTATGCGTACTTGACTAGGAACATGTTGACTAAAATTTAGTAATAAGCTTAAAGATAATCTGAAACCCATTTTCCCTGGCAGCGGTGCCAAAATTTTATATAGTAAAATTTGGTTGTCGAAAAGAAGTATAAAAAGTCGTATAAAGTAACGAACCCAACCATGAGGTTGGGATCGATCCAACAAGGAAAATTATTTAGACTTAACTTTAACCTATAGATACTTCTATTCAGTCAAGTCCTTTCCTAGGACAAGTATCAAACAGCGGGTTTTAAACAATAAATGTAATTATTTATTTCTATATAACCAAGTGACAGGTTTAAAGTAATTAGTTGTTTCTAAATAAACAGGTGAAGGATTCAACATTTGATTTTTATCAAGTAATGAGAGTAACTAGGGCTTAAGTGTTCTCCACAGGTTCATAACGCGATAACTCTAGCTAAAACAATACTTTCCTAGTATCTTGCATGCAAAGTGGTAAGTTATGTATCCCTAATTCATTGGTCCGACAACTAGGAAATTTCACTCCGTACCTTAGTCCGGCTACATGTGTATGCTTTACTAAACCTTAACTTTACCTCATATTACGCATCATAATCGATGTATGGCTTAGTTATTACTTCACACCAATCTACACTAGCCTATTAGATAGTATATACTAAATCTACGTAGATAATTCTTTTCTTATTATCTACGTCCTTGGTCCGGCAAGTACCAAAAAGGCGAGTTCTAACGCGTGCACTCATTAAAAAGACTTCTAAACGAATGAATTATCAATTCATTCAAGACACTATTCTAGATTTTTCATTTTAGCTAGTTTTTACCTTGTTAATTATCGATGATTCCCACAACCCTAGCTATGGATTTAGTTACCCATGTTGTTAATCACACAATTCAAATTAGTTTGATAAGAGTTCATGTACCTACTTTGATAGGATTGAAGAAAATCCGTTAAATTACTTGAATAAATTAATAAGCTTGCAATAAATGATTTCCGACAAATAAAATAAATTCCCAAAATCACAATTTCACAACTCGAACAATAAAATCTGAAAAATAACAAAGATCCCAACCCCCAAAAATGAGATTTTTCCATGTATTTATAATAGAAAAGTCCAAATATAAAAGCTAAATCTATTTAAGGAAAATCTGCCCAAAAACGCGTCTGAATCGATGACTGGGGCAACGGACCGTAAAGGCCCTCCGTCGTTTCATACATAACTTCTTTTCGGCTGCTTTGCTTACTAACTTTATGTTACCATCAACGGACATGGATGATCGTCCGTTGCGTGCACAACTGTCCGTCGATGGCTTCCGTTTATCTATACTTAGAATCTTTTTAATATGGGTACTAGGGATACTTTCTTTTAGCATTAACGGATGTGCAGGACGGTCCGTTGTGGCTATGACGGTCCATCGATAGACAGCGTAGACCCACACTTGGTAAGAATTCCCCGACTTCTTTTAGCAGCCTTTTTCTTCGTATGAAGGTGGTCACCTATGGACCGTCGAGGTCATGATAGACCATTGATGGCTCTGTAGGTCGTCACTTCTACAATTTTAGCACAATTCTCCCACGTTCTCTTTTTGGACATATTTCATGCAAACAAAGAGAATACTGCATTAAAACCAATACAAGAAGGACATAGAAACACACTATACTCAAAGAAAAATTATTGAAAGTACCGTGAAACCACGATACATCAGCCATCCACTCGAGTTCATGGCCGCTAAATAGTTCATGTATCATAAGGACTATGTGTAGGCTCCATGTCTGAAACCGCCGCTCAACTGTAAAAGTCCGAGTCATCAACCGCTTGTCGTTAATCAACTTGGCGTCCTTGTAGATTTGGTACTGGACATCTACGCACCACCAATTGGGCTGATCAGAAACCGGTGTAGGGACATCAAACTAGGGTGATGGAGTAGACTCAGCTCTCTGGGCCTCACAAGACGAGGCATCTTAGGCAGACCCAGTTGGGAGTGTGGCTCCCGATGATTTGGAACCGAAGGCGGTGGCCTCATTCCACCCTGTAGAGAGGGATAACCTAGAACTGGAGGCTTTTTCAAAGCCAAAGGCTCCCTCAGAACCAAAGTCAGACCTAGACGATGTGTTGGTCAGCGTGCGCTCCTTATCAGACTTGGAGGTAGTGACTATGTCGGGTGCCACCTTATTGGACGTGCCCCAAGTGGCTCGAGCAGTAGTTGTCGGGGTGTGCGTGCATAGCGGCACATACTCAGGGTCTCGCTTATCATCAGATGAGTTAACAAAGCGTCGAGATGGTGCAACATAGTTGGACTTATCCCTTGAATAGAAAATATCTTTTTTGGGGGCCATAAGTACTTGACAAGAGATTTGTTAGTCTCATTATAATAATACTAAACACCTAAAATAAGTAAAACAAAATTTGGAAACAAAAGACACAGTAAAGTGCAGAAATACGTAACTGGGCGACGGGCACTATAGACGGTGTGTCGATGGGGTCTGTTGGTGGACACTTAGCAATTTTATGAAATCACAGGTCCACAGAACATGCAGTTAGAAATGAAGCATGTGCAGAATGGCCCGTCGATGTATCGACAGACCATAGTCCACTTTTGTTATCGGACACTTTGAAAAATTAAAAATGCTTAGAGATTAGGGTTTCAATTAGGAACAACAAACGTGCAGAATAACCCGTCATTGAATCGACGGACCGTAGTCCACTTCTTTCTGCCTATGGTTCAGTAAATATAGGGTTCAACTATAGACAAACCCAATCGATTGTCCGCTGATCGACCAACGTTTCGTAAACAGGGTCTTGTACAGTTTGTCAGAGACAGATTTTTTTCAGACATTCTTTGCACCCCTCAAATGGACAATTTTAAGCCTATACAAAGATATACAACATTGAATAACAATTATAAAACTAGTTCGTCATTCCTAGGGCTTTTTTTTTGTAACTTTTGGTCCTAGATTCGAAGAGAATAGCAATCCCTCAGTCGGAAAAACAGAAAACAATCAACATGCAGAGTTTAGTGAAACGGTTTGCACCCTTAACCAAAGCATTTTCTGTCATTCGAAGGGACATAGAACTCAATTTTAACAAGTTGCTCATGTAAAGTTGTCCCTAAGTCAAGACCCACTTGCAATTTATTCATTTTCTCAAACAAATGAACGAGAGAATTCATTGAGCCGATGAAATTGACATACATGTACGCTATAGTGGAGTGAAATTGTTGGTGAACTTGCAACTAACAACCGATTTGGCCGCCTTCAAACATTGATTGGAAAATGCTAGAAATAGATGGGAATTTTTGGGCCCAGGTTTTTGGGAGTTGTGGGTAGTGGACAGAATGAGAAATCAGAAGTGAATTTAGATGGATTGAATCTGGGAATTAGTGGGGGAATGTGGGAATATGGGGAAGGACAGGGTTTGGGGAGAATTTGAAAAGGTATGGGGGTAACCGTAAGGGTAATTTACTATTTAGCCGGTCGGATGGGTTGGGTCACGGGATTTGGGAACTAACGGTTCCCCGTCGACAGACCGTTAGTTAGTCGATGGTTCGTGGACTAATCTGTCAATTGTGCCCTAACTTAGATGACATTTAAAATCATACTTGGGCTCAACGGACACAATCGATAGGACATTGTCCTGTCGGTTGGTCTGTAGATCTATGCACCAGACCAATTTCTATAGATTTCTTTTGGTTTGGTCCATGCACATTAAGCTCCCAATAAGTCATACTTTTTGTGTTTTCTTGACACTTTTTAGAAACAGACACTAAACTACTCTCAACAGACTAAAACCTATAAAAGAAAATTACACATCACTTTTGAGTAAACGAAACCAAAACAAAATAATGCAACTATACCAGCAAAGAAAAGAAAAAGCTTTTATTGTCTAGATGAATACAACTAGGGTTACCTCCAAAGAAGAACTTGATTTAACGTCGCGGCACGACGCAAGACCCTTTATTACACAGACTTCATCAAGAAAATATGCCTCAACCACTTCATGGGCACTCTCCACACGCCAGAGGTAGATCTTGATTCTCTGCCCATTGACCGTGAACCTTGCACCCTCCTTGTTTTCCATATCAACCGCTCCATGTGGGAACACTTTAGTGATCAAGAATGGACCAGTACATTTTGACTTGAGTTTGTCCAGAAACAAGCGCATCCTAGAGTTAAACCAAAACTACAAAATCCCTGGTAGCGGCACCAAAATTTGATAAACTCCAACTACACTTCTTTAAACAAGTATAAGCGGTCGTATCATTTTCAGAGCCCATTTATTAGGTTGGAATCGATCCCACTAAAAAAATGGTTTAGACTTAACTTTAATATACGATTATCTCAATTTAGTCAAGTCCTTTACAAAAACTAGCAATTAAACGTGGGTGGGGGGGCTGTGAAACAAAAGTATTGCAATATTATGAAATCTAACAAGTACCAAGAGTAAATTGATTATGTATATCAAGTAGTGAGAAAATTAGGGTATAAGTGTTCCCTATAGGTTCATAACGTCATAATCCTAGCCTATAACAATTCCTTCCTAAGGTTTTGCATGCAAAGTGATGTGTTATATATCTCAAATTCCTTTGTCCGGAAGTTAGATATTTTCACCCCGTAGCTTGGTCCAGCTACATGTGTTTAAATTACTAACCCTTACCTTTTACGTCATATTAAGCATCATATCCGATGTTTGGCTTAGTTATAACCTCACACCAAAAGAAACTAGCTTATTAGATAGTATCTACTAGATATATGTCGATAATTCTTTTCCTATTAACTATACCCTTGGTCCGGCAAATAGCAATAAGGAGATTTCTAACGCGGGTACTCATGAAAAAAGAACTCTAGACAAAAAAATTATCAATGCATGCAACAACCTAGGTGAGATCTGTTAATTAACTAGGCTTATTTGGCTTATCACTAATGGTTCCCACAATTCTAGTTGTAGATTTAGTTACTCATTTCTAGAAGAACACAATTCATATAAATAATGAACTTACTTTCACAAGTTTGAAGAAAATCCTGAAATTTTACTTCAAAACAAAAAAATTCACTTGAAAATTTAAACAGGAAACTTGAATTAATTACAAAGTTGCAAAGTCAAATCTCCAAAAACTAAAGTATAATAAAATAACAAAGAATCTAACAACAAATTCGCGCTTCTCAATCTTTTTTTCATGGTACTTCTTCATCTTCTCTTTGTAGAGGGCAGCACTTTCATATGCTTTTAGGCGAAACTCATCAAGATCATTTAACCCATTAAGTCTCAGATCCACCACTTCATTCCAATCCATCTTCAATTTCTTCATCGCCCACATAGCGTTGAGCACTAACTCAACTGGCAAGTGACAAGCCTTCCCATATACAAGTGGTATGGAGACATATCGATGGATGTGTTATATGCTGTCCAGTAAGCCCACAGAGCATCATCAAGCCTTCTTGAACAATCCGTTCTATTAGCATTCACCGTTTTCGATAGGATCTGCTTCATTACTATGTTGGACACCTCAACTTGCCCATTATTTTGCGGATGGTATGTAGTGGCTACATTGTGGAGAACCCCATATTTTTAAAATAAATCTTTGAACAACATTTTGCAAAAGTGGGACCCCCCATCAGTCATAATAGCCCTAGGTGTGCCAAATCTGGAAAATATGTTCTTTTTTAAGAATGGAGTGACACTCTTCACTTCATTGTTGGAAAGTGCTATGTCTTTGGCCCATTTTGCACATAATCAACCACCACAATAATATATTTCATCCCATGAGAACTCACAAACGGTCCCATAAAACAAAGCAATTACTAGAATGGGATTGAAAGGGAGCTCTTGACTTCTCAAAATACCCAAATATCTTTGGAACCTATCACAAGCCTTGGCAAACTCATGAGCATCTTGGTGGATGGTTGGAAAATAGTACCCACATTTCAATATTTTATGGGCAGTCCGAAAACCACAATGATGCCCATCCATAGGCGAGGAATGGCATGCCTCCAGAACACTGAGCATCTCAACTTGTGGCAAACAATGACGAATAATCCCATCATTTAAACTCCGATATAAATACAACTCATCCCAAAAGAATTTTTTCACATAATGCATGAACTTTTTCCATTTATAAAAGGACAAGTCCGATGGAACTATATCACTAGCCAAATAATTTGCAAAATTGTCGAACCATGGAATCAAGTCATAAGAAGCGGCTAATACATGCTCATACGGGAATGAATCATCAATTTTAGCCTTCTCACCCAACTCTCGCGTAGCTTTATCCTCTAATCTGGAAAAGTGATCGACAACTTGATTTTCGGTCCCTTTTCTATCTTTCACCTCAAATCAAACTCTTGGTATATTAGTACTCATCTAATCAACCTTGGTTTCACATCCTTCTTTGTCATCAAATATCTCAAAGTGGAGTTGTCGGTATGATCTATGACACTCGTGCCAAGAAAATAGGAGCGGAATTTTTCAAAAGCAAATACCACCACAATGAGCTCTTGTTTAGTCACAATGTAGTGCTTTTGTACTCATTTAGGGCCTTAATAACATAATAATTAGGATGAAGGATTTTATCCCTTTTTTGTCCAAGACTAAACAAAGAGTAACCCCACTAGCATCACACATCACCTCAAATGGCTTACTCCAATCAAGGGAAACAACAATGGGCACAGACAACAACTTCTCCTTTAACTCTCCAAATGCCTTCAATCAGGATCAATCAAAATAAAATTTACATTCTTTCTCAAGTAACTTGCACTAAGGCAATTTCTGAAAAATACTCGATAAATCTGAGGTAGAATCCCACACACCTTTTACAGATATGGGTGGAGGAAGTCTCTCGATCACCTAAACTTTGGCTTGATCAACCTCTGTCAGCTAGATGTGATGACCCAACACAATACCCTCTTTCACCATAAAGTTACATTTTCCCAATTAAGCACAACGTTGCATTCTTTACACCTTTTGGGAACCTCAACCATGTGACTCAAGCAACACTCAAAGGAGTTGTCAACAGCTGAAAATCATTCATAAACACCTCAATGGTTTCCTCCATCATATTAGAGAATATCGACAATATACATCTCTGAAAAGTAGTTGGTGCATTACATAACCCAAAAGGCATACTCTTGAACGCGTAAGATCCATAAGGGTACGTAAAATTGGTTTTCTCTTGATCCTCCAGTGAAATGGAGATTTCGTTTTAACTCTAATAACCATCAAGAAAACAATATCACCTTTTTCATGCAAACCTATCTAACATCTACACATGAAGGGCAAAGGAAAATGGTCCTTCTTAGTCCATGCATTTAACTTCCCATAATCGATACAAACTCTCCATCCAGTCACCGTTCGCATTCGAACAAGCTCATTCTTCTCATTAGGACCACCGTCATTCCCCTTTTTTGGGGCACACACTAAACAGGGAATACCCAACTACTATCTCCAATAGAATATATGACTTCGGCTTCCAACTACTTAATAATATCCTTTTTCACTACCTCTTGAATAGGGGTATTGAATCGTTTTTTATGCTCAATAGTTGGATTATGTTCGGGCATGAGTTGGATTTTGTGTGAATAAATGTCGGGTTGAATCCCCATGATGTTTGCAATAGTTCAACCAATGGCTTGTTTGAACCTCTTTAATACCGCTACCAGACACTCCACTTGCTCTACATTCAAATCCGATGCAATGATTACCGGAAATGTGTCATCTTTACTCAAGAATATATACCTCAAATGAGGTTGTAGAGCCTTAAGCCCTAATTTTGGGGCATCCTCAATTGATGATTTCATGGCTGGAGACTCGTGATGAGTCATACCAAACTCCAATTTCTTTCGTTTAAACTAAACTTTACCTCAACAAAGTGCTGCAACTAATGGCCCATACTGCATCAAATTTCATGATCACTGCCACTAGTTCCTCAACACCAAGGCGCTCTTGGATTTGTACCTCATACGTACTCTAAACCCTGTAAGATATAGAAGATACAGTTTGGAGCTCATCACTCTGCTTCATGGACATAAAAATGTTTAAATATGCTTCTTCATCGTTCAACTAAAAAAATTTCTACCCTTTTTCCATGTCAACCAAGGCGCGACCGGTAGCAAGGAATTGCCTCCCAAGAATAATAGGCACCTCATAATCCACCTCACGGTCAAGAATCACAAAATCTAGAGGGAATATAAATGACTCCATCTTCACCAAGACATCATGGAGTATCCCAATAGGCCTCTTCACTATTTGATCAGCCATCACTAACCTCATCGCAGTGGGCTTTGGGTCACACAAACCCAACTTCTTGAAAATTGAGAGTGACATGAGATTTATGATTGCCCAAGATCACATAATTCTTTAGCAAAGTGTAACAACACGATAGTACATGAAATAGCGAAAGCGCTCCAATCTTCTTCTTTTTTGCACAAGGGACCTTGTAGCAATAGCACTACAATGTCGCATGCAATAATCATCCTCAATACTTACCGATTTCCTCTTAGTAATGATATCTTTCCAAAATTTTGTATAAAAGGGCATTTATTCGAGAGCTTCTATCAAAGGACATTAATGGAATGCTATTTCAAATTTGTAATAAAATGTCGGTATTTACCATCCTCAGTCTTTTCCACCAATATTTGTGGTAATGGTGGTGGTGGTCTAGGAACGGGGGTGACCTTTTGGTGTATCTCAGCTTCTTTCCCCGATTCATTTCCTAAGTAACCACTATCTTCCCCCATTTAATCATCTCTTCTCACCTCATATTATACAACAGACGACATATGTGGATCAATGGTTTTCTTACCCCTCGAGTAGTTACGGACATGCAATGTCCATCATTTTTTGGATTTTGAATAGTATTGCTAAAAAGAGTACCCGATTGTCGTGGGTTCACAGTAGAAGAGAATTGAACAATTTGCAATTCAAGATGTTCTATCGAGATTACATGTGCATCCACCTTTTTCATAATATTAGCCAAATCACCCCTCAACTCTTTGGTGTGCTCATCACTAGCATCAAACCTCCTTCTCATCTTTTCCAACATGTCCTCAACTCGCGCCATACTACCTTCACCATACCTAGGAGAAACTTCCTGATTTTGAGGTGGAACATAGGGACAACTCTGATAGTTTCTGTTACTATAATTACCCCGGTTAAAGATGTTGTTGCGGTTGTAGTTTCAATCACAAACATAATGACCCTCTCAGTTTTAATTCTCACAGTTCCGACATTTATTTCCTTTACCTTGGTGCCAATTCTCCGGATCGATGCCTTGGGTGGTCAGTTTGAAACCTCACGTTTGCTCATTCACTGCATAAGAGTGTTCCTCATAGTAAAATTCATCGACTGGAGGTGGTGGTTTATTCAAATAATTCCCCTCATTCACTTTCTTGGCACCCCCATTTACATGTTTCAATACCAACTCAAGCTTAGTCCTCATTTGAGGCATTTCTTCACGAATCTCATTTGTGGTCGGGCTGTGTGTAGCTTTTACTGCAAATGTGTTTCTCGCTGTGTCGGACTTCCTAGTGCTCAAAACCTTATTGTTGCGGCAAATTTCTCCAACTTTTCCGTGATCACTGCATTTGTTCGCTCACCGTAAAAACCATCCGCAATAGTATCAAGTACTTCATTTTTGTTATCATTTTTTTCTAGATAGAAGTACTCTTTCAAAGGTTCATCGTCAATGCGGTTTTTGGGACACTTCTCACAAATGATGTGAACCTATCCCAAGAGCTACTTACCAACTCCCTAGGTAATGCCACAAAGTTTTTCACTCATCATTGTGGTTGAGGTTTTTAGACACCAGGTAATACCGTGCTAAGAACACATCCCTAAACTTATCCCAAGTGTACAACGAATTGTAGGGAAACTCAGTAAATAAAATTGAATAATCTCCCGTTAGTGAGAGAGGGAACACCCTTAATCCGATGACATCCATATAGTAGTATGGCCTCCCTACACAACTCTTACACACCCACCTTAGTCTGGCATGTGAGCATGTGGATCCACATATCGTAGCTCTGAAAACAAACCTCTAGTGGTGAGCATCTTCATTAAGGTACTAGTTACCACGAATGAATGACCATGTGATCGAAGAACTAGGAAAAAATTCCTATCCTAATCGGTGATGTTAACATTGCCCCTATAATACTCTTAAGGGAGTAGAGCGGGAGGTTGCCTCCTCAAAGCACCATCACCAGGGTTCTCCACAATCACTTGGTAGTTAGCATCACTTGGTGGAGAAAGTTGACGGTTGATCTCATCACCAAGATTAGCAAGATTGTGTGGATCGGTCATTCTGCGGAGTGTACGGTTCAGTTCTGGATCAAATGGAATTATTGGTTCTCCTCGACTCCATGTACTAAGCCTACACTAGACCTAGACCTGAAAGATACAATAAAATAGAAAAAAAAGTAAAATTAGGATATTGTTTGCTAATCTTCAGTAATTGCTCTTAAAGTTAATCTAAAAGTAACTTTCCCCTGTAGCGGCGCAAAAATTTGATACTCTCACATTATACTATCCTAAAGAAGTATCAGAGATCGTATCAAGTAGAGAACACAATTATTAGGTTGGGGTCGATCCCACGAGGAAAATGATTTAGACTCAATTTAGTCAAGTCCTTTCCGAAAACTAGTAATTAAAAGGGGGTTTTAGTTAAACAAAAGTATTGCCATATTGTGAAATCTAACAAGTAGAAAGAGTAAATTGTTAAAGTGTATCAAGTAGTGACAAAAACTAAGGTGTATGTGTTCCCCATAGGTTCATAACGACATAATTCAAGCCGATAATCATTCTTCCTAAGGTTTTGCATGCACTGTGATAAGTTATGTATCTCTAAATCCTTGGTCGAACATTTAGAGAATTTCACCCTGTACCTTGATCTGGCTATGTATGTTTAAATTACCAAACCTTACATATTAGTTCATATTAAGCATCATATCCATTGTTTGTCTTATTTATCACCTCGCATCAACCGATACTAGATTATTAGATAGTATCCACTAGATCTATTTCGATTATTCTTTTCCTATTAACTATACCTTTGGTCCAAAAAAAGAAATAAGGCGAGTTCTAACATGTGCATTCGTTAAAAATAATTGTATATGAAAGAATTATTGATGCATGCAATAACCTAGTTGAGAATTGTTAATTAGCGGGCTTATTTTGCTAATAGCCGATGGTTCCCACAACCGTATTTGTGGATTTAGTTACCTATGCTTAGAAGAACACAATTCATATGTGTTGAAAAAGGAATCACAAACATACTTTCACGAGATTGAAGAAAATCCAGAAATTCTTCTTGAAATAACTAAAATTCACTAGAAAATCGAAACCTGAAACTGGAATTAATTGCCAAGTTGCAAAGTGAACTCTCCAAAAACTAAAGTATGAAAAAAAAACAAAGAATCCAACAACAAAAACGAGGTTATTTGCCCTATTTATTGAGAAATATTCCTAAAATAAAAGTAAAACAATTGCGGAAAGTTTATCCAGAAAAAGCGGCTTCAATCGACAATCTCTTATATGGTCCATAGATGGAACGACGGACCGTCGACTCCCTCCGTCTGTCCACACTTAAATTTTTCTTCAGCCTTCATTTTTGCATCTTCTCTGATCTATTCGACGGACAAACAACACGGTCCGTCGATTCACTTACGGGGCGTCAATGCTTCTCGTCTCTCCACGCTTAGCTTTTCTTCAACACTAGGTTTTGGGACATATCTCTGATGTGATCGATGATTTACTAAGACAGTCCGTCGATCACTCGATGGATTGTCGATTGTTTTGTAGCCCCACACTTTGTCTAAATTCCCCGAGTTGCTTACAAATGCTAGGACCTCTAGCCGATGATCACCACATGCGGTGTGTCGATGGTACGACGGGCCATCGATGGCTTCATGGGTCACTTTTGCACTGATTTCTGCACAGCCTTATGCATTTCCATTTTTGACAACTTTCCTGCCAAATTGAGATAAAAAATATTAAAATTAGTACAAAAACGCCCTTGACACATACTAAACTTAAGGAAAAAGTATTCAATGTACCGTGAAATCAAGGTACATCAAACATAAAGGATCGATGTTGACCGGGCAAATAGTCTAAAATTTAAATGAAGATACAGCTTCAGAAGAGTTGTAAAAAGAAACTGGATCTATCTCATTTAGAGAGTCTAGAATTTTCTTTGATGAAGACTAAGATTGAGACATGATTTTTTGAGAAAAGAGACTGAAATGATAGAGAAAGAGAGAGAGAGGGATATAAATGGCTTTTGTACTAGATTTATAGAGAGATTTTTAAATGTAAGGAGATAGAGTGAAGACAGGGCACTACAAACTTTTTTTGAAAAGATGTGTTAGGTCCTTGACTATACGCGTAGCTTCGATTAATGGCGATGGGACAATGGTAAGAATAACTGATAATTCATATGTGGCGATATGGACGGTTCTTATTAGACAATGTAAAACAAATATAAAGAGTGCCAACTTTGGGAGGGACCAGGTCCTTAATTGCAGATGAAATACAATTCCTGAATATTTCTAGTCGTGCTCTGCTCCTGTGCTTTCCATGGGTGTACCTGCACATAGATATAGAGGCGATCTTACTTAAATAATGCATATAAATTTTTTTGGATACATGCATTTTAGATCGTACACAAAACAGGAATTAGAGGCTTCTTGCTGAGATTGGGTTAGTGCATATTTTTCATCCCTAACTTCAGCCTGCTGCTCTCAGATTTATCCTTGCTGAGATCTTTGGTAAATATCTGTGCAATCTGATCTTCGGTCCTACAGTATTTCATGATGATTCTCCCCTTCTAAACATTATCTCTCAAATTTGATTGCTGACATCAATGTTCTTGGTTTTTTTGTGATGGAGTGGATTCTTTCCCATGTTGATTACAATAGTATTATCACACATGAGAGGAATGGTGTTGATGTGGACTACAATGTCCTCAAGCTATTGCTCTATCTGGAGTATTTTGTCACAACAAGAAGCAAAAACTACATACTCAGCGTCAGCTATTGAGAGAGACACTGAGTTTTGCTTTTTGTTCCCTAAGAGATGATTGAGGATTCAAGGAAATTTGTAATTCTATAAGTGCTCTATCTGTCCACTAGATATCCTTCAAAATTACCATATGCATATCCCACTAGTTCAAAAGAATTACATGCATGATAAAACAGGACCAGGTCCCTTGTATTCTTCAGATACCTCAACATCCTTTTACGTACCTTTAGATGAGATTCCCTGGGGCATTCTTTGAACCGTGCACACATTCTCACGCTAAATAAAATGTTCAGCCTACTTGTTGTTAAATACAATTGATATCCAATAATGCCTTTGTACAAGGTTTTATTCACTAAAGGATCAGCATTCTCTGCTCCCATTTTTGAGTTTGTACCCATGTTGGTATCAATAGACATAGAGTTAACCATCTCAAATTATTTAGTAACTACTTTGTATAATTCCCTTGATAAATTGAGGTGCCTCTAGAGGTTTTCTTAATATGCATGCCCAAAAATAAGCTCAACTCTCCCATCATGGTCATCTAAAATTCATTCCCATAAGGGTGGAAAATTCTTCTCACAAATGCTCAAACGTAGATCCAATAATTATATCATCCACACACACTTGAATGATGAGAAATTATTGATCTCTTTTCATAAGAAACAATGTGTTGTAGATTCTGTCACGACTCGAATTCTGGAATCCAAATTGCAACCGTCGTTGTTGACCTCTCATAGGTTGCAGACAATACTCTTCTTGCATTCATCACATTTATCTAATTAAATTTGTGGGAAACTTAAAACTTTTTAAACGTATGAAGTAAAAAGAGACTTCATATAATTATTAATTAATTACATCATACACTAAGCTCAAAGTAAAGAAAAAACTATCTATTATAAAGAGACAATTCAAAGGGAGAATCAATATATTATAAATAAGTTTGCCAAACACAGTCATATTACAAAAGCTTCCAAAAAATTATCTTTAAGAAACTCTAGGGATAACATCCATTATCTATGTCTACTAATAGTCTAGACTAAAATTGCAGCATCCTAAAAATCAAGATGACCTAACAAATGGTCTGGAGAACACTGATGTCTAAACCGCTGCAACAAGTCTTCAATCTGCTGTCAGATCTGCACCTATAAGTATTGGTGTACGGACATAAGGCTATGCATGATCAAGGAATACTCTTCCTAAACAAACATTCTATTTTTGTAAAGTGTAGTCACTAGACTTTCCTAAATCGTTAGTTTTGAATTGTGGTATGAATAAAATGTATTTTAATGCATTAAAAGCACACAACTAATTTTCTATGTGAATACAAGACATTTAAATCATCAACATAATTTTAAAACCATTCGGACGAAAAATTGAAATTTTGCTATGCTTGAACCCAAGAGCTCTTTCTTTGGGACTTTGTTTATTTTTCAGTCTTTTTGTTATTCTTATTGTGTAGTTTAATTATTCTTTGGTCCTATGTTTAGTTTATTTTTCAGTCTTTTTCTTATTCTTATTGTGTAGTTCAATAATTCCATTATTTGCTGAAACTTCATTGATAATCATATTTGTAATTGACATTCTTAAGCTCTTAATTTCATAGCTCACTTTGAACATACGTTCCATCATCTTTCTTTCTTGCTTTCTTGGAAACATCATTAAAAGTAAGATCATGAGAGCTAACAAGAAATCTAGTTTCTTCCCCAAACTGAAAAGAGGTGATTCACCGATTAAAATGAATCTAGATTTTATGAGCTACTCATGAAATCCATTGTCTTCCTACACCAAAAAGAGGTGATTCCTGGCTAAGGTGAATATGTATCAAGTGTTTACTCCACACCAGAAAGGAGTGGGTCACATCTATAGTGAAGTAAGAACATCTTTTTTAGCATTAGCTGACATAGATCATGTGAGGTAAACATGAAATCCAGTGTCTACCCCACACCGAAAAGAGGTTATCTCATTGGCAATTGTGAGATCAAAACACACCTAGCTCTCTTAGGTAGACAGCACATGCTAGTTCCTATGTTGGCTAGTCATAGTTCGAAGACTAGAGACATAAAGAGACTACTTATCCACCTAGATGGTAGCCTTATCTCATGAGATTTACACATGCAATTATATGCTCATAACTAGTCTATCGTTGTTTTGCTCACTTTCATTATCTTCTTATGTTTTAGAGTTGACTTAAGCATTATGAAAGTTTGCTTCTAGATTGAGATTTACTTAATCTAGTGATGACTTGTCATCCTTTTCTTTACATTGATGAAATGTGAATTTTCCTTACATCAAATCTTTGGTGTTAATGAGACTTGTCTCACACGTTCTAACACCTTCATTTGTGAGTATTTTTAACATAGTAGCTTAGGTGTAAATTTGGCTTGACTCACTAATTTTAACACCTCATTCTGGTTTCTTTCTTAACTTAGACATCATTAGTTCTGTTATTACTCATTTTACTTGCTTACTTTTGTTTAGTAGCTTCATATCATCGTTTATGGATGATGAGCATTTCATTCAATGAATTAGATAAGATCAGAGTTAATTCTTTTACACCATGTTGGGATTTGTCCCAATGAATGGCTGTTCTTAGATATGGATTAAACATTAGGAATTCATGATTTTTAATTTGATTATTTAGGCTACATACGATTGGCATATGATTACTTGCATAAAAATTAGATAAAGATTACATAATTATCTTTGCTGGAATAAACCAATTTTCATATTATTTTATGCCTAATTTGGTATGTAATAACCATTGGCCAATCTTTTACTTATTAAGGAGAATATTATACCCAATTCCATTCATCACTCTTACACAATGTATTGTTAGCTATTTTTTTGGCATAAGGCAAGAAATTCATTCAAGTATAATTTCATGGAGATATTTTAAGCCAAACTTAGATTATAGCCTTAGCATAACATTATTACTTAATTTGGACAGCATCATGTAAAAACATTAATGAACATAAAATCTTCCTAAATCACATTAACAGTGACCATTAGGACGTAACACATCAAGATTTAACATTTTTGGGCGTAGTGTAACATAGCATTATTCTTTTAATTTAGGAACACTTAACATCATATGATTATAATTTCATAAGTTCATTCGCCATTCATAATTCAAGAACTCTACACATTAAATTCAACCATCACCAGATACCAACAACATTATCAAGAATAATCTATACAACATAGAAAACGTAATAAGTATTCTAGGGAAAGGGAAGTTCGACGAGAACCTTGGGAAACAACCCTAGTTTTGAGATTTCATGAATTCAAAATGATGGAAAGTACTCTTGGATAAAGAATTTAAGGAGATAACCTCATAACTTATGTAGAACTTAATCTACGAAGACCATCTTGAACGAAAGCTTGAAGAACACCTTCAATTCACCTATGAACGTCCATGAACTTTCTGCCTTTTTCGTTACTATTTTAGGGTCGACTTTACTAAGTGTTTGATGATGAGTTTTTAGGTTTAGGAACTTATATTGACTAATTCAAATAATTCTTAATATGTGAATTAATTTTATCAATTAATTAATTATTAAAAAGCGCCTTTTTGTTTGACTAGAACAAGGAAAACACAACACTTACTAAAATCATAAGTTTTCATAAGAATTTTGTTTTTACACTTTAAATTAATAAATTAAATAGCTAATTTAATTAATTAAATGACCTAGGGTAATTACTAATGTACCCCTAAGTCATTATAACCATAACTAACCCTCTTGGACCATCCTAGGGTTAAGTACTTGCATGTTTCTTGAGTTATACTAGGTTAGTCTAAAAATTTCGGTTTGACCCTTTTAAATTAATTAATTAAGATGCTTAATTCATTAATTAAGTAAACTAGATTAATTACTAAAGTATCCCTGAGTTTTTAAGACCATAAACAACCCTTTGGATAATCCTTGTTTAGGTAGAACGTTGTCTCTTTAACTAGTTACTAGGTTAGTGTAACCCAATTAAGTCTTAGTTTGTCTGGTGTACTAGGTAATTTATTTTTGTTTGTCCTAGTTTAATTAGTTAGTTAGGTCAGTATATTAGAGTCTATAATTAGTTTGAGAGATAGGACTCACATGGGTGAAACCATGTGCACGCTTGCCCACAAACTATCCTAACCAAATTCGGTTAGGGTGGTCCCCTCTTGGAATTTTCTCCCACATGCTTTGACCATTTTCTTGAACATGGGGTGGTTGTACTTTCCTAACTAACTATTCTTCATGTCATATTTGGAATATTTACTTAATGTCCCAAGGAACCTCAATATGTCCTTAACTACTGCTTAATTTATATGATCACTTTAAATGGTCATGTGGTATGGTACTAGGCTTGACACTTGGATGCCTAGTACCTAATATAATTTGTTGAGGACTTGTTTTTAGCTTAGTGTCTTAATTGAAGGTATATTTCTTAAACAACAATCTTGGTTTATATTATGCCTACTTGGACATTTATAGAAATTAGCTAACTCCCTTAGCCAATTTTATAAACTATGCCCAATATTCTTTAACATTGGGCATTGGGACGTCTATGTACCCCCAATATGCATTCATAAAGACATACCGGGCTCTTCATTTGACATGTGATTTTCCGAAATGTTAACGATGTTCCCCCACTAGAATCCATTCTTTAGTAGAAATTTTTAAAGCCTTTCATACTAAGATTTGGGTGCCTTCTTTAGTCCATACAAAGCCTAGTTTTTTTAGAGATATGATTTGACAAATTTGCATCTTCAAAACCAGGTGGTTTTTTTGACATATGCTTCTTCTTTATGATCTCCATTCAGAAAGAAACTTTTTACATCCATCTAAAAAAACTTGAATCCCATGAAAGCTACAAATTCTCTGAGGATTGTGATAGGCCCCATTCTTGCAACTGGAGAAAAAGTCTCATCATAGTCGATGCCTTCTTTCATATTGTACCCGTCAACCACTAGTGTGGACTAGTTTCTTATTCTAGTCCAACTTTCATCCAGTTTGTTTCTGAACACCCACCTGGTCCCTATAATGGTTCTGGTAGTAGGTCTTGGGAGCAGGTACCACACATTGCTTCGCTCAAATTAATGAAAGTCATCTTGCATAGATATTACCTAGTCAAAATCCATTAGGGCTTCTTTTACATTTTTAGACTCAATAGTAAAGATGAACGCATAAAATTCAACCAAATCCCTTGTTTATGACGTGCTTTGTATCCAATAATTTAGTGGAGATATGACATTATCAAGGGGGTGAGATGAACTATGCTTCTATCACAATCTATAGCCTAGATACTGTGGTTGATCCATCAATTCTTCTTCATCTTCAGAATCATCATTTGTAGCAGGAGGATGAGTTTCCTTTTGTCATGCATGATTAGAAGGACCAAGTCCCATAGTAGGCTAGTCATCCTCTTTCAACTTCTTAGACTGACTAGGATCAGCTACATTAGAGTATAGATTTACCTCACCTTCATTATACTCGCTTCATGGTTCAGTAATTTTAATAGCTCCAGCAAATCATCATCATCCTTCATATAAATTTTGTTTAGATCACCACTCACATCAAACACAACATGAAAGCTTTCCTCGATGAAGTGTTTTTTTTGTTGAAAACTCTATAAGGCCTTGCTTGACGATGAGTATCCCACAAAAACACCCTCATCACTTTCGGGACCAAATTATCCCAAATCATCTTTGTTATTTCTTAGCACAAAGCACTTGCATCCATCTGAGGATCGGGTTTTCTTCCCTTTGACACATGCATCAAACACTTTAATGTCATAAAAATTTAAGCTTTGGTAGACTACTGGTCAGGTCCCTAAAAAGCATTTGTTTAGTAGAGAAGATCTCACGGGACTTAGTCTCCTATGCCAAATGTAAGCACTTTCACTTTGAGTACTTAGGCATGTCAGATGGTCTCCATGAGTTGTTTCTAGTTCTGCCACATACATGTTTTCCCTCCTTCTGGCCGTCAAAGTCACCTTTTTTATGGACAAATAGGTAACAATGCATTTGTGTGACAAAAAGTTGACTTCATTTCAATTATCATATCTGGGAAAAACTAAGAAGATTTTACTTTAACCCACTTACATAGTACATATTTTCAGTTGAATCTTCATTAGATTTTCCAACTTTTACTTCTCCGAGAATACACCCCTTTTTGCCATCGCCAAAAGAGACACCTCCCTCTTTAAGTGCCTTATGTGAAAGGATGTCTTTGGTTTTTCAATACATATGCTTTGAGCAGACGCTTTCCATATACCAAAACTTGATACTACTTCCTTCACTCACATGCAACAAACATTATTTGTTAGACATAGGAACTCACTTCAATCTGAGTTCCCAATAAGCTGACAAAGGTGTAATAAGATTTTTTTGCCAAGTTTGGAAAATTTGTCTTATTCAAGTTTGAGGCCTTACGAACTGGAGCTGCTCCTCTGTTTCAAGTAGTTTCTCATCTAGGATTTTGCAGTAGGACCTGGTCCCCCTAGTTGAGCCCTTTTATGCTTAGAATTGAAAAATAATTGTCTTTAAAGCTTTCTAGGCAGGATAATCTCCTTTAAGATGACCATTTCAACTACAATGAAGACAGAGTAAATTGTCTCAGACACACACATATTTATTGTGAGGGTTGTAAGGAGGAGTAATGCTTAGAGTGCCTAATCCTTCTTTATTATAGTTTCTTTGACTAGTAATGTTAGAGTGCAATTTCGTTGAGCTGGTCCATTATAAGAAACTTGAAGTTCTTCCTTAAAACGGATCAGGTCCCTCTCCATCTTATCATATCTTTCCAGGAATAAGACATGTCTAGTCTCAGCCGTGTTTAGATTGCCTTCTAACTCTTCCTACAGATTAGTGGCTTCCCCCTTTCTTTTTCTAGATTTCGCAATCATTAAATCCAGTTTCTCCTTAAGTTCCAATTTATCAGATTCTATAACCATCACTTGTTCGTCAATAATAGAAATCTGAACAACTAACACTCTCTTTCTTCATTAGGACCATCAGTACTACTGTTCATATATTCTTTTTCAGTGGTTAACTGTATAACTGAGTCAATCAGGACATTTGTTAGTTTCCTCCACCTTCGAATAGAAAAAGTATTTAAGTTTTGCTTAATGTCAAAGAGGGTTACCTTTTCATTGTATTCATCTTTAGATTTCTCCATGACAACAAAAAACCCATAAAACACATTTGTATCGTCTTAATCAACCACCATGGAGGCATCATCAGGGCATTCTAACTCCTTTGATTCACTTGATAAGTCTCCACACATTGCAAGAGCTTTCTTGATGATATGTTCAGTTGCAGCTTTCCTTGCATTTTTATCGAGGACCAGATCCCTCCTTTTGTATTTTTATCCCCCAGGTCTGTAGTGCTCTTTGTTTCATCTTTCACCTATGGACAATCTCTCATGAAGTGCCCACCCTTTACACACTTGTGAAAGATGTCACTAACAGTTGCAGTTCCAGGAAGATTTCACCTTTTCCTGTACCCTCAGTGTTTTCTCACAATTTTTTGAAATCTCTTTGTAAGATACGCCATGTAATCCTCTTAACTTAATGCTTCACCAGATGAAACTTCGAGGACTAGTAACTTGTCCTTTTTAGCCTCCTTCTTTGAGATGTCTTGATTTCTATTCATCTCATGGTATTTCAGATTCCCAATCAGAGTATCCATTGTCAAGACTTTGAGATTCTTAATTAGCCTCCGTAATAGCATCCATTTTACTTTCTCAATAATTAGGGATAAGTCGAAGCACTTTTCTGACCTACTTACTTGTGCTGATAGGTTTTTTCCCAAACTTTGTAGTTCATTGCTTATGGATGAGAATTTTTGGTAAATAGCGTGAATGGTTTCTCCCTCCTTTATTGTTATATTTTCATATTCGGTGGTCAACATGTCCACCATTTATTCCTTTACTTGCTCTTTACCCTCATGAGCAGTCCTCAAGCAATCCAATATTTCGTTCGCTGATTCAAATGAAGAAATTCGATTGTATTCCTCAGCACCGATTTCACACACTAACTTTTTGGCTTTGTAGATTTTCTCAATCTTCTTACTATCAGATTCATTGTTATTTTCAAGTGTTCGACATAACTTTTCTTATATTAGCTTCCATCACTTAAATCATTGGAATGAAGGGTCCATCCAACACTATGTCCCATAATTTGACGTCTTCATCCATGAGATAATCATGCATCCTTGTTTTCCACGAGCTATATAATTGTCCATTGAAATGTGGCAGTCATGTTGAAGATTGTCCTTCTTCCAGGTTCAATGGAGCAACCATTCTTGGACAAGAGTCTCTCTCTGTGTCAACCATCTAGAGAGTACTTGCTTTTATATCAATTGATAGAATGTGTGCATCCACTACCGTTCAACGGACTAGGTCAAGGACTGAACTCGACAACTGGTGTAAAGTAAATAACGGTAATAAAACATCACAAGCAATTTACGTGGAAACCTTCTAGCTCAAGGGTGTAAAACCATGACCTATTGCACGGTAATTTCAACAGCTTCATTCTCAAGCAAAAGTGAACCCAGTTACAACTGACATGAGAAAAATTTATTAGTCTAATGAACAAGTAATCTACGTGCTACTTTAAGAGCCTAAGCGTATACAACACCGCCCATTAAGCCATCAACCCTAGAAAACATAGACTTTTTCAAAGGGGATACAACAGCACCCACTAAAACACCTAACTCTTCATGTTTTAGACTTTCCCTTCTCAGATACAAAACTGCCCACTAAATCAGTTAACTATAACAAATTTAGAATGTACACCAAAATAACTATCTTATTCCCTTATAGATTGAGGATTAGATTTACAAGATATGTTAAGAAGAATAAATCCTAAGACTACTAACCTGGTAGCTCTTTCAGGTTTGAGTTTGACCTTGAGGATGAATATTCACTTTTTGATCAGCCTTATCAAGACTCCTTGAAACCTTTTTAAAGTTGCAAATCTAAGGCTTTGACTACTGGACATAGCGTGACTGAAGATTAGTCACAACCTGCGAGACCATGCCATTGGTCGAGGTCTCTGGACTTTCTTCCACGGTTGGAGACTTTACATGAACCAATTGTTTTTTTCTAAGGTGGCAGTCACAAGTATGTCGATCCATGGTCAAGGTCCCTTCACAAGGTCCCTGGGTTTGTCGTGTCATCAGTTGGAGACTATGCACCGATAACTTGTACCTTTTTCCATCCTGGCAGTAGAGAGTTTATAATACAATAAAACAGGTCCCTTTATAAGGTCCCTAGGTTTGTCAAATCATTCAAAATACAGATAACAAGTATTTATAAGAGAAGGGTGTATAAGCTCCGAAAAATCAGTACCCTATAGTGTCAAACAACTTTGGACCATTCTACGAATAAAAAGGACATGAAACAGACCAACATGACTGGTGATCTTCACCCTCAAAAGCATCATCACAATGCCAAAAATAAGGTGATACCAAAAACAAAGGTGAGCAGGCACAAGATGATCAGAAAAATATAGCAGCATGAGAACAACATAAACATCCCAAAACAAAAAATGATTTTCTGTTTTTTAACTCTTTTTTAATATGCATCTGTTTTAACTATTGAATTTCAAGAAATGTAACATCATAGAAGGGAAGATAGATAATTCAACAACACATACCATGCAAATAAAATCGTAAAACAATACAGAATAAAAAAAGTATTACCTGATTCATCAGTAGATTGAACCACAATACCACTAAAAACACTATTCACCATATTGGAGCAAAAAAAACTTGTCTGCTGCCCCTACTCCTAATTATCATAACAACAATCTCTTAGACTATGTGAGTCTTATATAATGTGTATTTATGTTGCAATAAAGACATGCAAACTGAAAGAAGTACTCCATCTAGAAAGAGCACCATATGCTGGAAAATCATTTTTAGTCCACGTGAGAGTTGCTCGCATCTGAAACAACCCCTTAGTAGAGGTATCATATGTTTCTATCTCAATATCACATAATTCATTTAAATCTTCAATTAAATGCTACAAAAAGATATATACATTAACTCGGGAGCTTTTAGTCCAATATTAGCAAAGCTAGAATGAAGAACTATTACCTCATGTACATCAATAGTGGAATATTATATGATATTAAAATCACTTTCAATATACTATGAAACGTTCGCATTGTGACAAATTGATTAAACCCATCAAAAGCTAATCCTAGACGTACATTGCGATGATTTTTGGGAAATTCTGGATACTTACTATCAAAACATTTCCAAGCTTCATAATTTGCAGGATGTTGTAGTACTTTATCTTTGTTACACTCTTCATGATGTCATCTCATTGCTTTAGAAACATCTGAAGACAAATAATATTTGATACATTGGTTATAAAGTATTATATATTAGGACCTTGGATGGAATTTTTTTAGCATTATTTTTCCATCTAAAAGCCCCAAAAATTTTGTATTGATTAACATACTTCTGAGAAAATTCTCTCCTAAAAAGGATATAATCATTAGGACAAACAAGAATCTTTCAATACTTTAAGCTAGAACCTTCAATTATCTAATTAGTCTATTAGAAAGAACAATGGAATTCATATCCTTCAAGTGGTGCGTTTTTCAGGTCCCCAAGAAATGAACTAAGGATTCATTTAACTATTTGAACATTCATTTTGTACAATAGATATGCAACAAAAGCGATAATTTTCTGAACTTCTTGAATGAAGGATGTAATTCTTAATTTGCATCCTTAATGAGTCATTCAAACTTATCCTTCTCTGGATGAGGCTTCTTTTGACATGCTAAATTTAAAATATTTTAAAAAAAGTTTATAGTCTCTTTGTATAATTTTTAAGTAACTAAAAAAAAATATCAAATTAATGTAATTTAATTTATTTTTAAAATAATCAAATTATCATTTAAAAAATGTAATATAACAACAAAAAGTGAATAGAGAGCAAATAATATCAAAACATAAAGTATATACGGTATAAAGAGGGGTAGTGGGAGGTGATTTAATTTCTTGTGTTAGATATGAAATCAAAACCACTCTCTTGCTTTAACAATAATCAGAATATGTATCGAAGAAATTCAATATATATATATATATATATATATATATATATATATATATATATATATATATAAGATTCATATATTTTATACACATATTATAAATTTTTTTATTTGTATAGTATAATTTTGTAAAGAAAACGAATTTGGAGACTAATATAAAATTGGCATTTTGGATCTATTTAAAAAGTGAATGATCATCAAATTATTCTCTTAGCATAGTGTACTCGGTTTAGCAAAAAAGAAAAGATCTACAAAGTTCAAACCTTTGACTTTAGCATCCATCTCACCTCATTCATTGATGTCACTATATATGAAATTTGTATATCCTCATGTATTATTGCTATCATGTCATCACCTCTAACAGTTGCCTTCTTTTTCTGATTATTTACTTCAGTATTGTCTAATCCCTCCGGAGACTCTCCATGCCAAAATCTGTTATCATATAATGGCATAATACCATTAACAACAAGATGTTCATAAACTGTTGTTCTATTTACCTGATGGATAAGTACACATTTGATACAAGGACATCAAATTTTTTCTCCTACTTATTTTTTAGATAATGCATGATTTATAGATCTTCTACTCCATCCAAGTATTGTTTACTAAGTCTAACAAAAGATATCAATCTTTTATTTCTAGAATTGTTCATGACGTTCTAGATCTGCAATTATAAGAGGAGCTAGCTTAAATACATTAGTAAAAAAAGATATAATGAATCAAAAATTTATTTCAGATAAAATATTCATCCTGTTATTAGATAGGGTGCAATACAGTAGATGGTCGTCAAAATGTGTGGTGTCTTTCAATGAAGTCCTAAAGAATAATCAATGTCGTTATTTGTCAACGAAAAACAAGATTTTTAGGCGCCCTTTTAAGAGCAGATAATTTGTCTGGAAGCATGATATCAAATTTCAAGTATTTGTGATTTTGTTTAGGTTACCTTATAAATAGAAAAGCTAATACATTTACGATACATTAACCTATTGGCATTACAAAACTTAACACATAAACAAGAAAGGATCATCATCTAACAAAGCTAGCTAACTATAATTATTGGTACTTTTAACAAGTCGGAAAGAATGGGTGCAGCTAACTAGTTGCTGCTCGGAAGTTTATATAATTTAATTTTAAAAATAGAACAGAGAATACTTGAATAGAAGAAATTAAATTCTTTCATTTCCAAGCTTGGGATTTAACAATGAGAGTACCAGATGATCAATTAGAGTTTGTTGAATGCCTTGAATTGGGCCCTTAATTATCTGTCAATTATGTATTTTGGGCCCAAGCCTGTTAGGGCATAGCTTAGCACTATATATAGACGCTATGGCAAACCCTATTCTGTAATTCTGTTCTTGCCTCTCCATAATAAAACTGCTCCCCCTCTTCCCGTGGACGTAGACAATTTATTGGTGAACCACGTAAATCAGTTGTCTTATTTTTCGCGTTTATATTTTCTCGTATTATATCAAATTCCGCACAACAAATTGGTATCAGAGCCTCTCGGTTAATCGGTGTTCTTGGAGAATTCGAGATGTCTGCTTTGAACGTGAAAATCGACAAATTCACAGAGAGGAACAGTTTCAGTTTATGGCAGATCAAGATGCGGGCTTTGTTGAAACAGCAAGGCTTCTGGGCGCCGTTGTCGAAAGACAAGAACGTCGTCGTTACTCCTGAGATGGCGATTCTCGAGGAAAAGGCGCACTCGACGATCATGCTGTGTCTCGCGGATGACGTCATCGCGGAGGTCTCGGATGAAGAGACTGTTGTTGGTCTGTGGTTGAAGCTGGAGAGTTTGTACATGACAAAATCTCTAACCAACAAGCTGCTTCTGAAACAACGTCTATTCGGTTTACGAATGGCTGAAGGTACACAACTCAGGGAACATTTAGAGCAATTGAATACTTTGTTATTAGAATTGGGTAATATCGATGTGAAGATCGAGGATGAAGATGCTGCCCTGATTCTGTTAGTATCTCTCCCAATGTCGTTTGAGAATTTTGTTCAATCGTTCATTGTTGGGAAAGATACTGTGTCGCTGGAAGAAGTCAGATCGGCCCTTCATAGCAGGGAATTACGGAATAAGGCTAACGGCACAAGTACGGACATACAGCCTTCTGGTCTGTTCACCAGTAGCGGAAAGGGAAGGAAAAATGGCGGAAAGAAAAATAAGCCGATGTCAAAGGGTGCAAAGCCGGATGATGTTTTTAATTACTGCAAGGAGAAGGGACATTGGAAATTTGATTGTCCAAAGAAGAAGAAGCAATCGGAAAAAACAATCAGTTTCTGCTGTTACTGAAGAAGACACCAATTCTGAAGAAGACATTGCCCTAGTTTCGGATGAGCACACTCATCACTAAGATGTGTGGTTCTTGATTCTGGGGCATCCTATCACATCTGTCCTAGGAGAGAGTGGTTCACGACTTATGAGCAGGTAGACGGAGGCAACATCTCGATGGCCAATAGTTCTGTCTGTAAGGTGGTTGGGACAGGCTCGATCAAGATAAGGACACATGACGGTAGCTTCTGCACATTGGACGAGGTCAGGCACGTTCCATTGATGACGAAAAATTTGATATCTCTCAGTCTTTTGGACAGCAAGGGATTCAGCTGGTCAGGAAAAGATGGAGTCTTGGGGGTCTGGAAGGGTTCAAATCTGATTCTGAAAGGTGTCATGCGTGGTACTTTGTATTTTATACAAGGTGCCACGGTTACAGGTTCTGCCCATGTTGCATCGTAAGAAGTTCACCAGAAGGATATGACTAAGTTATGGCACATGAGACTTGGTCATATGGGTGAAAGAGGGATGCAAATTCTGTCAAAGGAGGATCTTCTTGCTGGTCATAAGGTTAAGAGCGTAGAGTTTTGTGAACATTGTGTCTTTGGAAAACTACATCGCAACAAGTTTCCAAAGGCCATTCACAGAACAAAAGGCACACTTGATTACATCCATTCTGATTGCTGGGGTCCATGCCGTGTTGAGTCTTTGGGAGGCTGCAGATTTTTTGTGTCCATTATTGATGACTACTCAAGGATGACTTGGGTGTACATGATGAAGCATAAAAGTGAAGCTTTCCAGAAGTTCAAGGAGTGGAAAATTTTGATGGAAAATCAAACAGGGAAGAAGATAAAGAGGTTGCGAACTGATAATGGCCTGGAATTCTGCTGGTCTGAATTTGATCAATTCTGTAAGAATGAAGGGATTGCTCGACATCGTTCAGTCAGAAATACACCACAGCAGAACAGTGTAGCTGAGCAGATGAATAAAACACTTCTGGAGAGAGCAAGGTGCATGCTCTCTAAAGCTGGGCTAGATAGAAGATTCTAGGCAGAAGCGGTTAGTACAGCTTGCTACTTGATTAACCGCAGACCACATACAGGCATACAGTGCAAGACACCAATGGAGATGTGGTCAGGAAAATCTGCTGATTATTCAAATCTGAAAGTTTTTGGTTTTACGGCTTACTACCACGTCAGTGAAGGTAAGTTAGAAGCAAGAGCTAAAAAGGGAGTATTTGTGGGCTACGGAGATGGAGTGAAAGGTTTCAGAATCTGGTCTCCAGCAGAAAATAGGGTTATTATGAGCAGGAACGTTGTCTTTGATGAAATTTCTCTGTTTAGAACCATTATGAAGCCTAAAACTACGTCAGAAACTGGGAGTCTTGATAAACAGGTGGAGTTTCAAGTCATTCAAAACGAGAGCAATTTGAAAGAACCTGAAGAGGAGGATCAAGAGCCACAGACAGAATCTGATATTCCAGAATCTATGCCATCAGATATCCATTAGAGTATAGCTCAAGATCGGCCAAGGAGGGTTGGAGTTCGGCCACCTACGAGGTATGGTTTTGAGGACATGGTGGGTTATGCACTGCAGGTTGCTGAAGAGGTACATACATCTGAGCTGTCTACTTACAAAGAAGCCATTTTAAGTCCTGATTCTGAAAAATGGTTTGCTTCTATGGGAGATGAGATGGAGTCCCTACACAAGAATCAGACATGGGATCTGGTCATACAGCCTTCGGGGAGAAAGATTATTACTTGCAAATAGGTTTTCAAGAAGAAGGAAGGGATATCACCTGCAGAAGGAGTCAAGTATAAAGCCAGGGTTGTTGCCAGAGGTTTCAACCAAAGAGAGGGAGTGGACGACAATGAGATCTTCTCACCAGTGGTCAGACATACTTCCATCCGAGTGTTACTAGCGATAGTTACACATCAGAATCTGGAGCTTGAACAACTTGATGTGAAGACAGCGTTTCTACATGGAGAGTGGGAGGAAGAGATATACATGACTCAGCCGAATGGTTTCCAAGTTCCAGGGAAAAAAAATCATGTCTGCAAGTTGAAGAAGTCCTTATATGGACTTAAGCAGTCTCCAAGGCAGTGGTACAAAAGGTTTGACAGCTATATGGTGATGTTGGGCTATACTCGGAGCTCATATGATTGTTGTGTCTACTACAATAGGCTCAAGGATGATTCATTCATCTATCTGGTGCTTTATGTAGATGATATGTTGATAGCTGCAAAGAAGAAGTATGACATTCAGAAGCTGAAGGGTTTACTTAGTGCTGAGTTTGACATGAAGGATCTGGGAGCCGCTCGGAAGATTCTAGGGATGGAGATCATTAGAGACAGAGAGAGAAGGAAACTTTTCTTGTCACAGAAAAGCTACATTCAGAAGGTCTTGGCGAGGTTTGGCATGTCTTCATCTAAGCCTATTGATACCCCCAGTGCTGCCAATATCCATCTCACTGCCATGTTCGCTCCACAGTCAGAAGAAGAGAAAGAGTATATGTCACGAGTCCCTTATGCCTGTGCCGTAGGAAGTTTGATGTATGCTATGGTCTGTACAAGGCCAGATTTATCACATGCAGTCAGTGTAGTGAGCAGATTCATGGGACAACCAGGGAAAGAACATTTGGCAGGCTGTGAAGAGAATTTTCCGGTACCTTAGAGGTACATCTGACGTTGGTCTCATTTATGGAGGTGATACTCATTGCTTTGTTACTGGCTATTGTGATTCTGACTATGATGGAGATGTTGACACAAGAAGATCGATGACTGGATATGTGTTTACCCTTGGAGGATCTGTCATCAGTTGGAAGGCAACTTTGCAACCTACAGTGACTTTGTCTACTACGGAAGCGAAGTACATGGCCTTGACAGAGGCTGCAAACGAAGGGATTTGGATGAAAGGGCTGGTTAGTGATCTTGGTCTGCATCATGATCAGGCTACGGTGTATTGTGACAGTTTGAGCGCAATTTTTCTAGCCAAGGATCAAGTCCATCATGAGAGAACCAAGCATATTGACGTGAGGTATCATTTTCTGAGAAGTGAGAAGAGAATCAAGGTGAAGAAAGTAGGAACTGCTGATAATCCTGCTGATATGTTCACAAAGCCGGTTCCACAGAGCAAGTTTCAACACTGTTTGGACTTGGTCAACATCAGAAGCTGTTAATTGCCCTGCGGGGCAATTCTGAGGTAGAGGGGGAGGCCTGGCACTATCATAGTGCATCTGAAAAATCTGTTTGGAGAATTCAAGTCAAGGTGGAGATTTGTTGAATGCCTTGAATTGGGCCCTTAATTATCTGTCAATTATGTATTTTGGGCCCAAGCCTGTTAGGGCGTAGCTTAGCACTATATATAGACGCTATGCCAAACCCTATTCTGTAATTCTGTTCTTGCCTCTCCACAATAAAACTGCTCCCCCTCTTCCCGTGGACGTAGCCAATTTATTGGTGAACCACGTAAATCTGTTTTCTTGTTTTTCGCGTTTATATTTTCTCGTGTTATATCAAATTCCGCACAACAGAGTTATAAGTGAAATTCCTACCATTTGAAACATAAAGCATAAGCTTCACTGAAAAAATATTGGCATCTACTCAACAACAAAAATAATTGGAGAATACATAGTTCATTACACTCATCTAACATTTATTATATAATCTTATCAATTTACCTATATTGTTAGCTAAGCCAATTTTCGTTAAGGAAGAAGAATTTAAACTATACAATCATGACACTGGAGACTGTCTCTTTGTTCAGTACGGTCGAAACTGCTTCAATGGCACTCTATTATGGAGAGGTATGGATGTTCAGAAGATCAAACACTGGAAAGAGAACGGGTGATTTTCAAGTATCACATGTTCTAAGAGAAAGGAACCACCTTGCTAATTTATTAACTAACAGAGTTTTTGATTGTGCAGGTAGTATAAAATACATTAGCTTCCACGAACCCCCATAAAAAGATTCCAAAACAAAAAGTTCTAAGAATTCGAGTTTAGGCGATAAGAGAAAAGGGAAGAAGACTCAAAGTGAAGAAAAATACATGGATCGACAAATCCCAGCAGCTGAAAAAGAGCAGCACACACCTCTACTGTTAATAGATAGTTTTCTCTTGTTGGGGAGTCTAAGTAGACTAGAGAAAATCGTTGATCCTTATACTGCAATAGGAAGAGGCAAGGAAAATGCAGTGGACTCAGCAACAAATGAAACAGCAGCTCTAGGTTTTGATGACAATGTGGAGAACCCAGGGATGGATAATAAGATGGGAAAGCAGTGGGCAACCTTATTCCTTAAGGAAGGTGATATGATAGTTCAGCTGCAAAAGGATGATATTCCTAAAGCTACAGAAAAATGAAATAAAGTTATGATATTGTATGTGGTTGATACTTAACGAACAATTGCTTCCTTAGAAAGGTTTATATCTTCCTTACTTGAATGAAGTCTTATACTCTGGCCCTTATACTATGAACCTAAAATTGTTAAACAATAGGCTGCTCACTTCGATTACATGATGATGTTTTAAAAACCATCCTTTTATGGATTCAATTTCCCAATTTACCCCTGAATTACATTACGACCACTAATGGATTTACTATCATAAACATGGGAGGACAAACTCATATGGAAGTGGACCAATGAAGTTGCCAGTATGGGGAATATGGAGGACAAAATGCTCACTCACCTCAATGTTTATGTTAGTGTCATGGAATGTTAGAGGTATCAATAATGTAGGGAAACTTAGAGAAATAAAAGCTTTTAGTAGTAAATAAGAGGAACTGCCTTTCAGTTATTTAGGAGTACCTCTTAGTACTAAGAGATTGTCTATGGTACAATGCCAACCTTTGCTTGATAACATACTAGGAAGGATCACTACTTGGGCTGTTAAGCTACAAACGTATGCCGGGAATGTTCAGCTTACCAAAAATGTCTTATTCTCCATTCAAACTTTCTTTTTCCAAATCATTGTTTTTTCCAATGAATGTGCTCAATACGGTAACTACTACCTGTACAAAATACGTATGGATTAGAAAAGCAGAGAATATAAATAAATCACTTATTGAATGGGAACGGCTCTGGAAGCCAAGGGTGGCTGTTGGATTGAATATGATAGATGTTGATCAATGGATAAGGCTGTTATAGCTAAATAGCTGTGAAATCTAACTCACAAGAGAAATAAATTATGGGTGAGATGGGTTCATTGCTACTATATAAATTGTGGCTCAATCTGGAACACGGACCGACCACAAGCTTCCTGGATCCTAAGAATGATATAGAAGCAAAATGTCTTTTGAGGCAGCTAGCCATTCTCTAATAAATGTCTAAAAAAGAAAATCAAATAAACAACAATAGTATTAAAATGACAATTCAAGGATAAATGCTCAAGCTACCATAAAACAAATCAAAAGGTTTAAATTAAGCTTCTTATTAGAAAATCTCAATAACAAAGCTCATAAAGTCAAAACAAAAAAAATTGTACTGTCATGAATATAAATAACAGTGAATCTACGTAATCACTAAACTTGAAATGGTCTGTGACCATTCTGCGATGCGAAGACAACTTTTTCAATTCTAAGGAACAACTTCGCGTACAGGTACCTAGATTTGCCCGACTTGTTCCTTTTTTTCGTGGTTTGAAACCAATTCGTCTAAAGTTGGTTCTTTTTCTCAATTTTCCTTTAGATTCAGATACCTACCATATGTGCCCATGAACTAACTCTGAATAACTCTAAAATTCAACGTGAAGATCTTATTAACTTCTCGATCAGCCGAATTCAAGAAAAAAAGACATATTCTAGAGCACCATTAAAGATTCGTCAATTTTTCAACATTCTAAAACGAACTTCGCTGAAATAAACATGTTTGGCGTGTGGTTTAACGAATACAACGTTATGAAAGACTCACATGACTTGTAGGGATCACCCCCAATGAAATCCACAAGCTAAACTCAATGATCTTGACAAAACGTGATTTCTCTTCTCTTTTCTCCTCCTTTCTCTTTTCTCAAAGCACTAGCGTAAAAATTACATTTATAAGTTGACTAAAGTCTGACTTTACCCCAATTACACTCCTAAAGACGAATGAATTAACGATGGTAAGGAAATGACCACACTACCCTTAAAAATTTTGGATTAGACATTTCTTATTCGAACAACCCAACTTCCAATGGGCATAACTCACTCATACTTACTCGAAATTACGCAAACTTGATCTAGGAGTTATGTCCGTTTGAAGTTGATCAAAGCTCAACTATTTTAACATAAGAAAAATCCCAAATTTTAACAATTTCCAAAAATGACTATTTCCAATTAGTAACTCCATTATTATTCATTTAAATTTGTGAGATGTCACAATATCTCCGCATTGGGAACATTCGTCCTCGTTGAGATTAATCTTACTAGGATAAGGGTTATTTAACGTTGAGTTAAATCACCCATACTTTAATGCAATACAACATGTAAATTTATAAATAAATACCAGTAAGGCTTTGGAGCTTAGTTCAGGGCTTCTACAGTGTCGAAGAGATGTTTATATCTCCTCTTCATACCCTTCGGATCTCCCTAAATAGATTTTTAAATAAATTGGTTCCTCCAGAGTACTTTGACTAATGCTACCTCTTTTGTTCTCAATTTGTAAACTTGGTGATCTAGAATCTGAGCAGGAATGTCTTCATAAGATTACATATACTTAATCCAGATATTTTCAATTGGTATGATCAAGGCATGATCGCCCATGCACTTTTTAAACAAATAGATGTCAAACACCAGATGAACTGCGACTAACTATTGTGGTAGCTCCAACTCTCAAGCTACATTATCGATCGTCTTGGATATTTTGTAAGTTCCAATATACCAAGGAATAAGTATCCCCTTCTTACCAAACCTCATAAAACCCTTCATGGGTGAATCTTTTAGATATACCCGATCATCTACTTCAAGCGCTAAATCCCTTCTCCAAACATCAGTGTAGGATTTTTGACGCCTTTTTGCCATATTAAACCTCTCTTGAATCACTTTCACCTTCTTTATAGCTTGATGTATAAAATCTTTTCCTATCAACCCTACTTCAGTAACTTCAAACCATAAAATAGAAGATGTAAATCTTCTCTCATAAAGATCTTCTAAATATCCATTTGGATGCAAAAGTGGTAACTATTGTTGTAAGAAAACTTAATTAGAGGTAGGTGATCATCTCAATTACCTTTGAAATAAATAACAAATTCCCTCAACATATTCTCTAAGGTATGAACAGTGCGCGATGCTTGCCCATATGTCTGAGGATGAAATGCAGAACTTAAGTTCAACTTTGAACCCAAGACCTTTTGGAATGACTTCCAAAATTGTGCAGTAACTTGTAAACCTCTATCAGTAATAATGGAGACCAGAACACCATTAAGACAGTTGGAATCTATGAGCATCAGATAAAATGGGGAAAATGACTTAGATTTTATCTTCTTGGTGTAGACAATATCCTTCTTGGGGACCATTAATACATGAAGAGTAGTTGTTAGTTTCAACTAAGCATAATTGAACACTTGAAAAATAATGGGGCACAGAAAACATTGAGATTTAAAGATACATAATGTTGTTGCAGAATCAGCTCAATGGCATCAACGACACTCTTTCAATCATGTCCGTCGTTTGAAACTTACAAATATAGAGAGGATGGAAATGCAGACTTATTTGATGGAAATGACGGAGGTAAAGAACGTCCTGTCGATTAATCGACGGACCGTACACTTTCGTGGTGTAAATCTTAGATTTATTTTAGAATTTGGTATAAACATGTTAGAACGTACAGAATGGTTTGTCGATCAATCGACTTGGGCATTTTCAGGGTGATTCACTCGACGGACTCCGTCAATGGACCATGGATCAATCGACGATCCATAGACGAGGTCTCGTACTGTTGTCCTAAAACAGCATTCAGGCCTTTAAGAAGATGGCCCTAGATGAGATATTAAACCGCTACAAGAATATACATCATCACATGAGAACTCACAAACGGGCTCATAAATTCAACGCCCCATACATCAAATGGCTCAATCACCAGAATAGGATTCAAGGGGATTTCTTACCTCTTCAAAATTCCTCAATCTCGTTGGCACCGATCACATAATTTTGTGAAATCATGGGCATCTTGGTGTTTTGTTAGCCAATAATACCCAAAGTGCAAGATCTTATGCACAGTCTAAATACCACTATGGTGCCCAGCCATAGGCAAGGAATGACATGCATTCAAAACACTCAACATCTCGATCTCTGGTTCACAACCGCGGATTATCCCATCCGCACAACTCCGGTGTAATTAAGGCTCATCCCAGAATAAATTTTTCACATTTTGCATGAGCTTTTTCTCTGGTGGGAGTTCAAGGCTAACAGACTATACCACTTGCAATAAAATCTGCAAAGTCTGCGAACTATGGGATAAAATCTTGTGAAGCGGCCAATACATGTTCATGTGGGAATGCATCATCAACTTCCACCTTTTCTCCCAATTCTCGCATAGCTTAATCCTACAATCTAAACAAGTGATCGGCAACTTGATTCTCATTCCTCTATCTATCTTTTACCTCAAAATGAAAACTTTTGCAACAATTGCGCCAATCTGATCAACCTTGGCTTCACATCTTTTTTCGCCATCAAGTACCTCAAGGAAGAATGGTGAGTATGCACTATGACCCTCGTGACAAGCAAATATGAGAAACATTTTTTGAATGCAAACACTACTGCAAGAAGTTCTTGTTAAGTTACCATGTATTTCTTGTGAGCTTCATTTAGGGCTTTACTGGCATAGTAGATGGGGTGAATGATTTTATCCCTTATCTTTCCGAATAACACACCAAGTGCAACCCCATTTTCTTCGCACATCAACTCAAAGGAATCACTCTAATATGGTGAAATATTAATGGGTGCAGACACTAACTTTTCTTTCAACTCTCCAAACGCCTTCAGACAGGATTCGTCGAAATAAAACTTACATTCTTTCTCGAGTAGTTTGCACAAAGGATGTGCAATTTTCCAAAATCCTTAATGAACCTCCTATAAAAACCAATATGCCCAACAAAACTTCTCAAACCCTTGACATACATGGGTGGATGAAGCTTCTCTATTACTTCCACTTTTATCTCAATTAACCTCTATCCCCTTTTGAAAGATGTGATGGCCCAACACAGTTCCTTTTTTCACTATCTCCCAATATAGCACCAAACTACATTCTTCACACCTCTTGAGCACCTCAAACAAAATACTCAAACACCCGTCAAAAGAGTCTCACACTACAGAAAATATCATCCATGAACACCTCAATAGTGTCCTCCACCATATCAGAGAATTTAGACACTGTACAACAATGAAAGGTCGCCAGTGCATTACATTACCCAAACGACATCCATTTGAATGCAAAAGTCCAATAGGGGAAAGAAAAGGTGGTCTTTTCTTGGTCTTCTGGAGCGGTAGAGATCTGTTTGTAGCCTGAATAACCATCAACAAAACAATACCAACCTTTTCCTGTGAGTCTGTCTAGCATCTGATCGATACATGGCATGGGGAAATAGTCCTTTTCTGTCCAAGCATTCATGTTTCGGCAATCCATGCAAACTCTCCCTCCAGTCACTGGTTGCATTGGAACAATTACTTTCCTCTAATTAGGTACCACTTTCATTCCATATTTTTTAGGCACGCACTAAACATAACAAACCCAACTACTGTCCGCAATAGGGTAAATGACTCCGACATCCAACCACTTGATGACCTCCATTTTTACTACCTCTTGGGTAGGTGGATTCAACCTTCTTTGGTGCTCAAATACCTTGTTTGTAATCGTGCATTAGTTAGATTTCGGGGGAACAAATACCAGGAGGAATTCCGATAATGTCCCCTATAGTCACACCATTGGCATTTTTGAACCTCTCCAATACCACCACTAAGCACTCTACTCTTGTTCCATTAAAATCTGTTGTACTTATCACCGGAAAAGTGTCATATCTTTCTAAGAAAAAATACCTCAGATTAGGTGGTAGGGCCTTAAGATCTAATTTTGGGGACTCTTAATAGATGGTTTTGCGGATGGGGACTCGCGATGCTTCATCTCAAACTCCAATTTCTTTGGTTTTGACCAATATTCTTTTCGTTCAAGTGCAGCCAGCAAAGACTCATACACTTCAATACCATCACTAGCAAAATTCATGATGACTGCCGCTAGTGCCTCGACACCTAGTCGCTCTTCATATTTAACCTTTAATACACTCTCAACAATATAGAATATAGAAGGTACCATTTGGAGCTCACCACTCTGCTTCATGGACCTATATATATTTAAAGTTGCTTCTGCATTGATCAACAAAAATTTCATCTATCCTTTTTCCATGTCGACTAATGCACGATCAATGGCAAAGAATGGTCTTCCTAGAATAATGGGGACCTTAAAGTAAAGTCAAGAATCAAAAAATCGGCTGAAAATATGAATGACTCCACTTTCACAAGCACATCATAAAGGACACTAATGAGCCTCTTCACATTTCAATCGTCCATCAGTAACCGCATCATAGTAGGTTTTGGTCACCCAAGCCTAACTTTTTATAAATGGACAGAGGTATGAGATTTATGCTAGCCCCAAGATGACATAGTGTCTTAGCAAAGTGTAGCAGACATATAGTACATGGAATGGTAAAGGCTCCTGGATCTTTCTTCTTCTGTACAAGAGACGTTCTAGAAATAGCACTACAATGTTGCATTTTGTCATCATCTTCAAAATTCAAAGATCTCTTCTTTGTCACCATTTCTTTAATAAACATAGCATAATCGGGAATTAGTTCCAAAGGGTCTATGAATAGGATATTGATGCAAAGTTATTTCAAAAATAGTGATAAATCGCCAAATTTTAAACTCTTTTGTCTTCTTCACTAATCTTTGAGGGAAAGGTGGTGCCAGTCTTAGAATAGGGACCACTTTCAGAGATACCTTTGCTTTTTGTGCTATTTTGTCCACAACTCTCCACTAGATTCTACTACATCTTTGTCTTTTCTCATATCACCTTATTCTAGTGATGGTATAGGTGGATCGACGGTCTACTTATCTCCTCGAGTAGTGATTACCATGTAATGTCCATCATTTTTGGGATTTTTTGATTTTGTTGCTCAGAAGGGTGCCAGGTTGGCGTGGGTTCACTGTAGTAGACAATTGAGCCATTTGTAACTCAAGGTTCTTAATTGAAACTACATATGCATCCACCTTTTTATCCAATGTTTACTAGGTCACCCCTCATTTCCTTGACATTCTCATCACTAGCATCAAATCTCCTCATTATCTTCTGCAGCATATTTTCAACTCGCGCCATACTACCTCTACCATCCCTAGGAGCAACTTCACAATTTTGGCAAGGAACATAGGGCCCACTCCGATTATTCATGTTACTATAGTTATTCCCATTGAAGTTGTTTTCAGGGTTGTAGTCCCCATCTCGGACATATTGACCCTCTCGGTTGTAGTTACTATAATTATGACCTTGGTTTCCTTAATCATGGTGCCAATTTTCCTTACTTGAGCCTTGGGATATTTTAAAGAAAACCCCCGTCTGATCGTTCATTGCATAAGCATCCTTATCACAATTGTACTCATCCAGCGGCGATGGTGTGTTAGTCAATAGTTCACCGCATTTTCCTTCTGTGCACCTCCACACACATGTTTCAAAACCAACCCTAGCTCAATTCTCATCTATGCCAACACTTTACGCATCTCATCTTCTAATGGGTTATTTGTAGCTTGTACCGCAAAGGTGTTTCTCTAGTGTCTTACTTTCTACTGCTCTAAGCATTTTTTGTTGTGAGATATCTTCTCCAACTTCTATGCAATCTCAGCATAAGTACATTCCCTATAGGAGCCACCCGCAATAGTATCAAGCACTACTTTATTGTTGTCATCTTTCCCTCTAAAGAAGTACTCCTTCAGTTACTCATCATCAATGGAGAGTTTTGGGATGCCTCTTTGATGGTAGTAAATCTATCCCAAGAGCTACTCACTGACTCTCCCTGTTGTGCCACAAAGTTATTCACCTTGTCTTTGTGGTTAAGATTATTGGACAATGCATAGTGTCAGGCCAATAACACATATCTCAACTAATCAAATGTATACATAGAGTTGTAGGGAAGCTCAGTACACCATATTGCGGCATCTCCTGTCAGTGATATAGGAAACACTTGCAACAGAATAACATTCATATCCAAGTCCGGTATACCCACACAACTCTTGCACAAAGACCTCATTTTCGCTATATAAGCAAGTAAGTCCTCAGATGGCAGTCCCAAGAATAAACCCCTCGCGGTCAGAATTTGCATCAAGCTACTCGTCACCATATATGGCAGAAGGGGTAGGACAAGAAGTCCATTAGAATCTACAATCCTCACGTTGCCCCTATTGTAAACCTGAATTCACAGGGCTGCTGGAGGTTGCATTCTTACCTCTACCTGCTGGTTCACAGCTCGTTCCTTATTATGCGCCTCAACTGGTAATGGAGGTTTCTCACCTACTCCCACATCGAACTTCCCTCTATTAGGATTAGCGGGAACGCCTTGATTGTCCATCGTCTTAAGGTTTGATTTAGTTCTGGATCGTATGGAGTGACTGGTTCTCCTCGGATCCGTGTACTTAACATACACTAGAGCTAGACTTGAAAGAAAAAAAAAGAAAAAAAACGTAAAATCAGCAAATTGTTGACTAAACTTCAATAATGTAACTAAAGTTAATCTAAAAGCAAGATTGCCCTACCGCGGCGCCAAAATTAAAATACGCTCAAATTACACCTACTTAATGAAGTATAAGTAGTCGTAATCAAGTAGAAAGCCCAGCTAGTAGGTTAGGGTGGATCCATAAGGAAAATGGTCTAGACTTAACTTCAATTAGAATTACGACTATTTAGCAAAGGTGTTTCCAAACACAAGTAATTAGATGGGGGTTTTATGAATCAAGTTCCTTAAAAAATATAAGTTAACAACTAGATGAAAGAAGATTTTAAGATTTTATCAAGTTGTGAGAATAAATAAGGTATCTGTATGCCACACAACTTCATAATGTCGTATTCCTAGCAATACCAACTCTTTCCTAGTGTTTTGCATGTAAAGTTTCAAGTTATGTGTCTCTATATCGTTGGTCCGACATATAGAGTATTTCACCTCGTACCTTGGTCCGGCTACGTGTGTATAAAGATACTAACTCTTACCTTTACCTTATATCAGACATCTTAATCGACATATGACATAGTTGTTACTTCGCACCAATCAAGACTATTCTACTATATAGTATCACACTATAGCTATGTTTATAATTCTAATCTTATTCCTATCATTTTTGTCGGGCAATAAGCAATAAGGGGAGTTGTAACGCGTGCACTCGCTAAAATGAATTCTATAGCGAAAGAACTATTAATACATGTAAAAACACTATTTGAAAATTGCTTAGTTGCTAGGATTACTTTGTTAATTACTCATGGTTACCACAACCCTAGTTGTGGATTTAGCTACCCATTTTAGAAAGATCATAATTCATAATATTGAATAATTCAATCATGAACTTACTTAACAATATAAAGAAACCCTGAAATTCAAATTGAAATTGCAACAAAATAGCTTCAAACTAAATACGGAGATTGATTATATTCCCAAAGCTTGCAACTAACAATCTCCAACACAAAGTAGAACAATATTAATGGCAGTTAACCATAAAAAATGAGGTATAATCCGCTATTTATTAAAGACATAGTTCTAAAGAAAAAGGAATTTAAATAAAGAAAGTTGTAAACACGAGTTCAATCGATGACCTCATTGACAGACCATCAATGGAACAAAAGTCCATTTACTGCCTTCATCAGTTCATACTTAAAAATATTTTTCTTGACCGTATATCATCATCTATTAATCAAACGACGACTAGAAGTACGGACCGTTGATCCATCTACGCCCCATCGATGCCCCTCCATCGTTCCATACATAAAATTTTGAAAAAGTAAGGTAACAGAACCATAAATGAACAAATCAACGATTCACCAGTATGATCCGTTGAATGGTCGTGGTTCCACAACAAGTCATATTTCCTTGATATTCTCCATCAACCTGAACTGCCCATCGAGGGTCACCACCTACGGTCCGTCGATAGGACGACGAACCATCGATGGCTTTCGTAGGTATCAACTTGCAATTTTTCCAAGTTCATGATGTGTTTTTAACCTGGACATCTTTCCTGCAAAATAAAAAACAAAAATTGTTAAAACTACAACAAAAAGGATCTAGAGACACACCACTCTTTAGCAGAATGCATTGAAAACACAGTGTGACCACTGTATGTCAGGAGCTACTTTGGAAGTAGAAGTAACCGTGAAAGCCAAGTATCCTCACCTCATTCCTTCTGATTCAACTCCAGCTTGAGATAATAGTTTCTCTTCAGCTTTTCAGTCATTCATGCATGAATTCAGTCTTAGAGTCATGTTCCTTCAGTTTGTACTTGCATTGTCAATGTAATTGCATGTTATTGAGTCAGAAAATTAGTTCTTAGTGTTTAGTGGTTTGGATTGCAGCTCTCTCCCTCAGTTTTAGCTATTTTCGTCATCATTCGAGGACTAATGGTCCCAAGGGGAAGATAATGTAACCCCTCATATCGAAAATAGTACAAAAATGCAGATTTTCAAGAGTTGCAGGTTCTAGCAACGAACCAACTGCGGATCATCAGTCAACTTATGGTCCGTCACTCGACTTACGTCTATAAGTCGGCTCTGTCGATGGTCCAACTAACTTAAATTTGTTATTCACAAACAATGATAAACCACTACGTACCGTCAGTCGACTCCGTCGATTTATAAGCTTACTTCAAGTTCTTAGTTGCAAATGACAATCGACCAATATGGACAGTCAGTCAACTCCATCGATTAATCAAATTACTTTCAATTCTATGTCGCGAACTATGGTTTACCAGTACGGACCGCCAGTTGACTCTGCCAATTTGCTATCTTACTTAAAACTCTTAGTCACAAACTACGATCGACCAGTATGGACCGTCAGTCAACTCTGTCAATGACTTTGATAGATTTTATGTCACGGGTCTTTTGGTCTTTTTTTATTCGTTTTGCCCCTAAGCTATATCGCTTAGACCCTAAATCATGAGGTTTTAGTCAGTTTAATCCTAGAAACGTAACTCGAACTTACCCAAGTAAAAATCATAGAAATTAGAAGCAAGAGAGGAGAAAAAGGTCAAGAACACTAGTTAAAGAATGCAGAAAGTCTCCATCAATTCCAGCTCCGAAATTGAATGATTTCTCGTGGATTTCCTCACCATGTATGTGGGATTTCACTAGTGGGTTCCTTTACCCATTGGGTCCCTAGTTTTCAATTAGATTCTTGATTCCCATATCATGATTAGACCTAGGGTTCTAGAACATCAATAAATATCATGAAGCAGTTAGTTCTACGTTCTTAATCAAATTACCATGTTATAACTCAGGTTATTGCATGAAATTCAGAACCCTAACTATATATTTCTTTACTTCTTCAATTAAAAATGCTAGTTCAGATATTTAAGTTATGTAGTTATACATGTCTCAGTTATTAACACATCATTATAAGAAGTATTGTTGCATTCTTAGTATGCCCGTTAAGTTTTGAGCTATCTAGTATTTACAGAAATTCAGTCATAATGTGTTAATCATTTAATTAACTGGGAGTTACATAATATCGAGTTGGACTAGGGATCAACATACCCTAATAGTTCCAAAACTACTAGACAAGTAGGCTGTAAGTACCATCTTTGGGCATCCTTTTAGTGATCACACCAGCACACATTTATATCTATGGCGTGGTATATCGGGTCTTCTCGATAGGGAGTATACACTGAATACCACATTTAGATCAGTTGGTTTTATTATTGGTTATTAAAAGCTTCCACAATTCAGTGAAGCTCTATTGCATTGACCATATTTAGAGTTCAATTAGTATTCGGTCTTAGCATGTTATAAATTTTGTCATTGCATGATGTTAGCTCAGAATTCAGTTTATTATGTTCAAAATATTATACTTCTTTTGTGCTTGTTAAGTTATGTTTTATTTCAGCATTACTCTATCCTACATGCTCAATACCTTTCAAGTACTAATGCATACGTGTGCTATATCTTCTCGTGATGTAGGTTAATGTTCTCATCATCCAGATCACGCTTAGATCGACTCCTGATCTCCAGTTCAGCAAAATCAGTGGTGAGTCCTCATTCTTTGAGGACAATAGTGATGAGTTTCATTACACTATTTTAGATCTTTAGTTTTGGTTTTGATAGACTTAGGTGGGGTCTTCCCCAGCACGTCCAGTCAGTTAAAGGCTATTTTCAGACATAGTTAGCTTCAACTTCATATTGATTTAGTATTTTCTTTGAATTAAACTCATCATTTTCAAATATTTTAGTTATATTATATGGGTATTCCCCATCTTTTCATTTTAATTATTATTTAGCTTCCGCATCAATTTATTATCATTAGTATGCTCATGATCATGCAAACATGGTTGACTTAGGATCACATGTGGCCATAGGTCCCGTGTACGCATCTCAGGGGTAGCTCGGGGTGTGACACTCTAGGACTGTAGTGCTCTACATTAAATTGTAGGCAGTTTGGGCACTTCGCAACAAATTCAACAATGCCCTTCTTCAAACCATTCCACCAATATACTTCTCTTAAATTGTGGTACATCTTTGAGGAACCCGGATTAATGGAATATCTGGACCTAACCTCCATGATCCTCTCTTGAATCCCATCCACCATAGGTACACACAATCTACCTTGATATCTCAATACACCATCTCCCCCATGTTCAAAAGCTATTACTCTTTACTTATGAAAATTTGCCTTCAGTTCAAGTTAAATGGGATCTTGGTCTTGCTTCTCATTGTCTTCTGACACTAAAGATGATTAGGCCCCATTTGTCACCACTATTTCTTGTTATGCGGAATCCATGAGTCAAACTCCTAAGTGTGCATGTCTATGCACATCTTTTGCTAGTTCTTTCTTCTCTTTTTTAAGTTGGGTGGTACTACCCATAAAAAAACCTTCTTAAGGCATCAACAACCACATACCCTTACGTGAGTGGTAAAGAATTATCATTTCATTATCCTTGAGCAATTATAACCACCTTCTTTGTCTGAGATTAAGCTCTTTCTAAGTGAACACATATTGTAGAATCTTGTGATCAATGAAGACATCAATAGAAATGCCATATGAATAGTGACATCATACATTAAAATTAATATTGCAGCATCCAACTCTAAGTCATGGATTTGATAGCTCTTCTCATGAACTTTCAACTGTCTAGAGGCACATGTTATAACGTTGCAATTCTGCATTAGGACACAACGCAAACAATCTCCTGATGCATCAGAATACACCACAAAACCTTGAATACCTAGATTTTCTCACAAGCTTCATGTCATTTAAACTTCAATGTTTTCTAAGTTAACTTTCTCAAAGGAGATGAAATAGACGAGAAACCCTCCACAAACCTTCTAGAATAGCTAGATAAACCCAAAAGACTCCTCATATCAATTGGAGATGTGGGTCTAAGACTATTTAGCACTGCCTCAATTTTCTGGGTATCAACTCTAATACCATTAGCGGAATATATGTGACCCAAGAATGCCATAGATTCAAGCCAAAAATCACACTAAGATAAGTTAGCATATAACTCCTTATCTTTTAATGTCTGATGGACTATATTGAGATTACTAGCATAATCTTCCTATTTCCCTTAATGGATTAGTATCTCATCAATAAAGATAACAACACATGTATCTAAATAGGGTTTTATCGATGAATGTCGCGAGCACATAGGTGAACCCAAAGGACATGACCAAGAACTTATAATGCCCATATTTGGTTCTGAAAGGTATCTTTGGAATGTAACTTTCTCGTACTCTCAACTAGTGGTAGCCTAATCAGAGGTCAATATTTGAAAAACAAGAAGCACCCTGAAGTTGATCGAAAAGATCATCAATTCTAGGAAGAGGATACTTATTCTTGATGGTAACCTTGTTCTATTAACGGTAATCTATACACATCCTAAGAAAACCATCTTTCTTTTTCAAAAACAAGACATGCGCACTCAAAGGTGAGACACTTAGTCAAATGAAGTCCTTATCTAGTATATCTTTCAACTATTCTTTCAAATATTTCAACTTTTCTAGTTCCATTTTATATGGTTAAATAGAAATAGGACCAGTATCTGGAAGAAGAAATATATAAAAATTTATTTCTCTCAGGAGGGACTCTGGGATCTTTTAAAAAGATTTTTGGAAACTCTTTTACTACTGGAATTGACTGAATAGGAGTTATCTCTGCACTTGAGTCATTGACTCGGACTAAGTGATAGACACACCCCTTAGAAACTAACTTTCTTTCCTTAAGGTATGTTATGAAACAACCCTTAGCACTACTGAACCCCTTTTCCATTCTAAGACTGGATCATTTGGAACTACAATAAAATAAGGCGTAACAGGCATGAAGAAATTCCATACCAAGAATGAACTCAAAGTCTACCATGTCAAACTTAATTAAATCAACAATGGTGCTCTTGTGATTGACGGAAATGAGACAATCACAAGAGATTCTCTCTGCTAGAATGGATTCACCAATAGGTGTGGAAAGATTGAATGGTTCCCTAAGTTGTTCAGGAATAATATCAAAGATCATAGAAATATATGGAGTTACAAAAGATAAACTTGCTCCTGGTCTAGCAAAGTATAAATAGGTAAGTCAAACACTTAAATCATACTACTGACAACATCTTGCGAATCCCCTTGCTCTTGGTAATTGTTGAGAGCATAAAAGGGGTTTGTTCACGAAAGAAGTTCCTATAGGTGCAGCCCTGTCTAGTGGAGCAACTCAAGAAGAATGGGATTTATTGCCCCATGTACCATTTCCCTTATAATTCACTGGACACTCTCTCATAAATGCTCGGTGTGACCTAACTTTAAACAACCATTGGAGCTCTAACAACAAACAGCAGAGTGGTTTCTACCGCACTTGGCGTAGGCAGGAGTCTTGCTACGTCCTTGTGCCACACTACCCTGGTAATAGGTAGGTTTTAACTCTTGAACTCTTACCATAGTACTCACCCTTGTTCTTAGGTGTAGGTGCACTAGCAAACAATGAAGCAGGATACTTCTGTTTTTGTTGATCAGAGGACTAGTTGGCATTACTTTTTTTCTACCCCGACTCATTATCTATCTTACCGATGTCTTAACTATCATTGGTGTAAATTTTGAGAAAAAATGATCTCGGAATTCTGGATGACCAAAATAAATGGTGGATTATAGCACACGACAATCAGCAAAATGGAGGGTTTACCTGCTCTGTGCTTGCTTAACCTTCAAAATGGGCCGTTTTGGTCGTGGTGATCAACCGGCTCTATTGATAAGGTCTTAAAAAACGTTCGAATAAATTTTGGGCAAAAACAATTTTGAAATTATATATGACCAAAAAAGATTGTGGACTATAGGACATGAAAATTTGCAAAAGCAACGTTTATCTAGGAGAAAATGATCTCAGAATTCCTGATGACCGAAAAAGATGATGGACTATAGCACACTAAAATCGGCAAACTAGGGGTTTACTTGGGCTTATTTAACCTTGAAGATGGGCTATTTTGGTCATGGTGACATACAGGCTACATAAATAAGGTCCTACAGACGTCCTTGTAAATTTTAGGCAAAAATAATCTCGGAATTTCAGATGATAAAAAAAGATGGTGGACTATAAAATACGAAAATTGGCAAGATGAGGGGCTTAACTTCTCTGGGGATCGTTTGACCTTTAAAGTGGACTGTTTTTGCCTCTATGACCAACTACTCCATAGATAAGGTCTTAAAGGATGTCCATGTAAATTTTCTACAATTGTTTGATCTGGTAGTATCTACATTGTGGTGTATTTAGGATGATTAAAAATAAATATTCACATTTCAAATGATATTATACTTAGGTATATTAAAAATATCTAATCCGTCGTTGCATGAGTGCAAGTTATTATACTAGTTAAAGTTAAATAAAAAAATTAATATTTTAAAATTTTAAAATGTATTAAATATTGAATAATAATTTTACAAGTAAGGCTATAATTTCGAACCATAAACTGGAGATGCTCAAATTTATAGGATAATATAAAATACACATCATCTATGTATTTTTGTGTAAATGGCTATTCTTATCAAAAAAAATGTTTTAATTATAAATTTGCAAAAAACTACTATATTTGAGAGTATTAACTAGTGTAAATAAATACGTTTTGTATTCTTTTATTTCCGCGACCACACGTTTTGGTTATCTATAAAAGAGAGACCAAAAACTCAATTGAAATTTTGTTACACTACCATGTAAAGTACGCCATCGGAATGATCTCGGATCAAAACCTTAAACCCCCGTTTCAGTTATGCCGTCAATCTAGTTGTTTCTTCTATACATTGATAAGAGAAACTCATAGAACTTGATGTTGTCAGATATCTTAAATTTCTCGCATGGTTTCTTTTCTAGAATAATGAACAACTCTTCAAGTGTCATTCATATAAACCTTAAAGAAACTGTAGTTTTCTAGAAAATATTGGCATTGCTAATATGAAGGAATTTTAAGATTTTAGATTGTTATTCTCATTGTGTATGTTAAGGATGTTCAAGAATTGAATGGACTGTTGTGGAGTTGTTTTTGGACTTAAAATAAAAAATTACATAGTTTAATTATACGAGTTTGTGATTTGTACTAATTTGAATTAATACACCTAATTGGGCAGACTTTCCTAAACGTTTTTGTAATATAAGAGAATAGAGAAAATATGGTTTATCTTTTCTGATGTTGACAATATTTTGTTGGCTTGCTCAAAAGGTAGGGACCGGTGAGCTCTTTAATGAATTCTTTATGTTCTTTTGTTAGATTCTTTTGATGATGAGGGCATATGCTTTATATGAAAATTGATACTATTGTTTCTCTTCTTTTGATGATGCTCCATTCTACAATCATAATTTATTTCCCAAATGAATATTCTTATAGGTGTATCAAAACTCTTATTCCCTTTTCCCATGAGATTTGCTTGACTGTTCTTCTTATGTTTGTTTCTCTATAAGCTCTGCACTCGTACATTAAATTCAACCAACTTTCTACCAGATATCCGCTACTATCGCATAGAGATCTGCTATGTGACAGTTTCTACATCTTTTGTTTATTCTTCCTTTTTGTCTGGTCATTTTATCATGTTTTCGTATACCTGCTTTACACCAGCTACATAAAAATACATCAATTAAGATGAATTGCATACTTACCCAACAAGTTTTGGATTTAAAGGAGAGGCTCTGAGCTCTATTTTCGGCGTTTCATTGTTAGAAATATTCACTAAAATTCACTGGAAGCAAAATGGATATCGTAGGTTTTTCAGGTAATATTTTTATGTGTTTTACTTCATAGCATTCACTAAAATAGGTGTAAAACTACTAACTTGGTCTTTAATCTTGTAGTTGTATACCGGGGAGAAAGTGTTTGTATCTTGGAATTAAAGATTTTAGAATAAAATGTTGGTGCAACAGGTAATTCCGGAGAATCCGTTTGAAGGAAGAAAATGCACTCCAAGTACTTGATGTTTTCTCACAATTGAAACAAATAAAATATATTGATTTTTATACTTTATACTTTTAAAAGTTGTACTCTGTCCTTCCTGATCTTTTGGTTTTCATGTATAGTCTTGGATGTCCAAAAAGGATCTTGTGTTCTCTCCAAGAGTCATTCCTAAGAACCACCCTTGTTTATCCATGTCTCTCCCCCAAAATTGTTGATATGGAAAGGTTCGTATTTGTTTATCAACTAACTTCAGGATATTTCATGTCTGGTTTCTTAGATTTTATATGTTCGTTTGCAGTAAGGATGTTCTAGTTCGCACGCGTGCTTCACCTTTTCCATTGTCGCTATTGAACCATGGGTTTGACATTATTCATAATTCCTTTGACAATTTGAATGCAAGCGATGGTTCATTCAAGCTCTTAAGATACATCTTAGGTCTTGGTGTTTACACAATGTAGGTATACAGTCCCAAATTGATGGATAAAGAGATGGAATAGGTCATCTTTTCTACACCCTACTAAATTTTATGTAGCCTTTTGACATTTGACACAGTCATCTATTAAAAAGGGTCGGATGTTGTATTATTCCCGGAGGATTTGGTGAGAGAGGTGTGAAGGGTAAAATTCTTGCTGCCAAATAAATCAATGAAAATAAGATTCCTTACTTGGTATATGTCTAGGCACGCGAAATTCAGTTATCGAGTAAGCTAGATCCATTCTTGAGATGCAAGATGCGAACAATATAGTGTTTTATCATAACACTCACAATATTTTGGTAATTTTATGCTGGAAGTTAAGTTATGATATTTCCCCTTCTTCATGATCTTCATATGTTTGAGGTCTTATTTTTGTAGTAGATATATTGATAGGTCGGCCAACTTCAAAGTAGTCAAAAGTTCATATAGGTGTACCATGTGTCTAGGATCAAGAAAAACGTATTTTCAAGTCAAAGATTCTAAATCTGCAAAACTATAAGTACTTCCTTTCCTCCAACCTCACTGCATTGGTCGTATCTTGATTTTGTAGACTTTTTGTAGGACTTCTCCTAGTTTTTTTACATAGTGGCTAAACTATATCGTTTCTCATATGTGGAAACTGGAGCATTGTAGATGAGAGGCACTGTCATAGATATGAGGCTCAGCATTTTTTTTCTTTAAATTTATAATTTTGGTGTAAATATTGCACATCTAGGTGGAGTCGTTTAATAATTATATGTGGACCATAAGATGTATTGTCTTTTTTAAGGGATGCATGCTATGAACTTATCATGTGCTCTGTAGGTGAATCTTGATATGGTTCAACAATTTGAAGATGTTGTCTTTCCCTGGCAAAGATGAATGTGATTGGTGCATGGAGGTGAGACTTTTATATAATTGAATTATGAAGTCATTATTGATATTCGTAGTGTTGTTGTTGGTTTTATTATAATTATGATGCCATTTGAATGGGAATAGGTGGAGCATTTCTTGTTGAAGGTCCATCTCACACAACTCTAATAAAAACAAGTAGTTTAATTATAACAAATTGAGATTTGTAGTATTTTGAACGAAGATACTCGATGGGACAGACTTTCATATACACCCTCAGTGGTCATTTTCTTTTACATGGTCTAGACTTTTTTATTTTGATTGTTCCTCAAAACTTAAAAATTGGATCAAATAAGAGAACGGAGAATCATATGTTTATGATTATTTCAAGTCCTTCTTTAATGAAATTTAAATCGCTTAAAGTAGTTATACAAAAGGTAGTGATCACTGATCAGTGAGGCTTTTCAATGAATTCTTATGTTCCTTTGTTTGCTACTTCTAATTAAGATTACATATGCTTGTTATTCTTTTAAGTAGAGTGCTCCTAGTTTGAGGTATGTTGCAATAGGAATTTGGACCTGCTATATTAAGGTGGATGACAATGGTGTGCGTTAATTTCTTTAACATAAATCTAATGCATTTGATGTGCAAAAACTTTTGCTCACTTTATTATATTACTTCATAATATAAAGATGTACTTTCTTTTGTAGTATCATATGTTGTTGTACTTTCTTTTAAATAATCCGTGTTTCACGAGATGGACCGGTGCTGAAAGGAAAACAATTTGGTGATCTTTTTGAAAAATTATGAGCTGACATCATCTTTTTTGTAGTGATACTTTTGTACATAATTTATTTTTCTTGACAACTATGATGTTCAGAATTGAATTATTGTCTCAGTATATAGGATTGCATACTTTACTGAACTAATAGGGTGTTTGATTGTTTGTGTTCATTAGTATTCATCTATATTATTTTATTTGTTGTTCAAGGTTTTATTTGTGATTGGGCAAACTTGTATGTCTGTTCACCACAAAATGTTCATGCTTACACTTTGATTTTACTTTATTATATGACATTCATAAACATTTCTATCATGGTTCTTAATTTGCAATAATATACCTTTGTACATGTACAGCCTCCCAAAAAGAAAAATGGGGGATGATCGATTAAAGTTTATTTTTGTTGACCACTTCTATATGTAGATTGATGTTTTGATTAATTATTCTAACTGAAATTGAGCTGGGACATACATATTCGCGTAAGTATTATTTGTCCAGCTTATGGAAACAACATATAGGACCATTTGTTGCATATTCTATCATTGTTCCTTTTATCCTGACCATTTTAATTAACTATTGATTCTAGTGTTTCATTTACACCAGCAAAATCAAATACTGCCATTTAGATGTAATGCATATTAGCATTTTAGTTAATGTTGATATGGTCCGTATTAGATGGGTCCATTATCCCACTTCATTGACTCATTATCCTATAATGGTAAGGTAGTTAACTATCCATTGTCTCATTAATGGGAAGGTAGTTAACTATCCATTATCCTATTAATAGGATAGTGGTTAATTACTCATTATTCCACTAATGGGAAAGCGGTTAATTACCTATTATCCCACTAATGAGATAATGGTTAACTACCCATTATCCCACTACATGGATTCACTATCCTACTACTCTAGTGGTTGGTAACTTTCCATAACCTCCTAATTGTTCTTGATGGAAGCACGGTTATAAATATGTCATTTGGCTCAAAGGTCCCTAAGACTATTACTTCTAAAAACTCCATACCATTTAAGAGAGGTTTTGAGTTCTTAGAAGATCTTTGAAGAAAAGATTAATTGTTGACCCCGACTATATTGAAACAGTGGATAGAGGTATATCGACCACTCTATATTTTTGTTGCGTCATTGCTCTGTAATGTCTCAAATTTTGCATCTGAGACGTTGAATTTCCTTTCCTTTGTTAATTGTTGGAATTCTCTAAAATCATTCAAAATGGGTCTTAAAAATTTAGGTCTTGTTTTGAAATGTTTGAAAACATTTTCTAGTAATAAAAAGCAAAGAGATTGTTGTTTTGTTGCCTAATGTTCAACGATAATCTCGTTTATTATTTTGAGTTATTATTTAGTAATTCATATAATTTTATTTGATTGAGATTAAGCCACAAAAATCTTAATGAAATGATATTATATATTATATGTTGGATCACTCAAAGAAATAAATGCCTAAGTGATCTACAATTTATTTTATTAAAGTTTAGCCACAACATCTTTAATTGAATAAAATTTTAAAAGTTAAGGATCACATAAAGAAATTTTTAGACATTAGAATTGTAATTAATTATGCATGATTGATAACTTAATTTCTTTATTATTATGTTGCATAATTAATTAAAATAAAATATGAAATACTTTTCATAATTACCCAGATGGTATATGAATGAGAGTTTAATTGTTTTGTCATAAAGATATAATAGCATGCTTGTTAAATTTATAATTTCATCATAAATATGAATATAATTGAATAAAAAATTTAGCCCACAGGCAATTTTTATGTCAGTACATTCAACACTATATTACTTGCTAAAATTTATGTTAAGTATGTATGTATATTTTTTACAGTTATGCAACGTGCAAACTTCTCTGATATTTGTGATAATCCCGAATTGAATGGTAAGAACTATAAGATTTGAAAGGAGAGAATTCTCCTTCACTTAGGGTGTATGGATATTGATTATGCTATCAGGAAAGATGAGCCACTTATTAATGAAATTAACACTCAGGATAAGATTTTTCTTCACGAACAATGGAAAGCTCTAACCATTTGAGTGTTATGTTCATCAAGACCAAAAACTCTGGTGGTATTCGTGGTTCTTTGAGCAACATAATGATGTCAAGTCATTACTGAAGGCTATTGTCGAATAGTTTGAGACTTTAGATAAGGCACTTGCTAGGACCTTAATTATGAAATTATCATCAATGAGGCTCACTAATGTGAGAAATGTGCATCATCACATTATAAAAATGTGATACTTAGCGGCTCAACAAAAGATTCTTGAAGTCAAAATGTCAAAAACTTTTCTTGTGCACTATATCCTTAATACTCTACCTACACAGTATGGTCCCTTTAAGATCTCTTATAAATCACATAAATATAAATGGTCTATTAATGAACTCATGGCCATGTGTGTTCAAGCGGAAGGTCGACTACTAATGGAAACATGAGAAAGTGCATTCATGACTACTCAAGGAAAGAAAACCAATCAAGTCAAAAAGAGGTCTAAAGGAAAGGCACCACTTGAAATTGACATAAAAGGAAGCCAAGTGTCTTTTCTATAGAAAGAAGGAAACATAAGGCAGGATCATGTCAAGTTTTGACAATGTCTTTTTAAAAAGGGTACTTCTATCTTTCTTGTTTTTATGAAACTAATATGATTTATCTTACTCATAACACGTGGTGGATTGATTATGCTTCTACAATCAATATTACGAATTCTTTGCAGGATTTAAGAAACCTGCGGAAGCCAGTGGGAGTTGAGCGAAGCATCTATTCTGGAAACAAGATGCAGTTGCATGTGGAAGCTATTGGGACATGCAAATGGTTTTATTTTAGACTTGTAAAAGACTTTTTATGTTCCTAATTTTTCTAGAAATTTAATTTCAGTATCAAGACATGTACCTTTAGGATATTCCTTCTTTCTAGAAGGGAATTGCAATCTATTTTATAAATCTATACTTATTGGATATGGTATATTGTCTGATTGTCTTTTCTCTCTTAATTTAATAAATGATTCCACTCATATTGTTATACATGTACAAACTAGCTCTAAAAGATGTGTTATAAATGAAGATTCCTCTATCTTATGGCATCGGAGATTGGGACATACCTCCATTGATAGAATTAAGAGATTAGTGAATGATGGAATACTTAGTAGTTTAAATATACTGATTTTGATACTTGTACGGACTGCATAAAAGGCAAGCATACCAACATGTCAAAGAAAGGTGCTGAGAGGAGTTCAACCGTATTAGAAATCATACATTCAGATATATATTGTCCAGACATAGACGCATATGGTAATAAATACTTTATCATTTTTATAGATGATTATTCATGATATATGTATCTCTACATGCTTCATTATAAGAGCGAAGCATTAGAAGCCTATAAAGATTTCAAGGCTGAAGTAGAGAAACAACGCGTAAAACAAATTATGATTGTGAGAACTTATAGAGCTGGTGAATATTATGGTAGATATACAGAAGATGGACAAGCACAAGGTTCGTTTGTGATGTTTTTTCAACAAAATGGGATTGTTTCCAAATATAATATGTCTGGTTCTTCGGATAAGAACAGTGTAGCAGAAAGAAGAAACTGAACATTATTGGACATGGTGTGTAGTATGTTAAGTAACACTAAGCAACCTATGTCCTTGTGGATTGAATCTCTTAAGAAAGCAGCGTACATATTAGCCAAGTTCAAACTAAGGTTGTTCCAAAAACACATTTTTAGTTATTCAAAGGTTGGAAACCTAGTTTGACATATATATATGTGTATGGGGATGCCCTTCTGAATTTAGAATTTACAACCCACAAGAAAAGAAATTAGATCCTAGGGTCATTAGTTGATATTTCATAGGATATGCCAAAAGGTCTAAAAGATACTGATTATACTGTCCATCCAACAGTATTAGGATGTGGAATTAAGAGATGCAAAATTTCTTGAAAATGACTTAATAAGTGGGAGTGATCAATTTCAGAATACAATTTCTATAAGAAATCAACATTCCACTTCAATTCAAAAATTTATTGTTGTACATAATACCCCTCAAGTTCAATTGGGTGTTGAGCAACAAATCAATGAGATTTTCACAAGCTGGAGAAAACATGTATATAGATAAAGTTGTTCAATTAATTCCTGAAATTATTAAACAACCAGTTGAACAACATAATCCACAAGGATAATGTTTGTGCAACATTGAGAAGATCTACTACAGAATGAAATCAAAAATTCCTACTGAATTAGTTGTATATTTGCACGAATTTGACATTGGAGTTGAAAATTATCTTGAGTCTTTTTCACAAGACATGAATTGTAAAGAGTCTGAATTGTGGTACAATGCCATAAAAGAAGAGATGAATTCTATGAAAAGTAACGAGGTCTTGATCTTCTCGTTTTGCCTAGTTGTGTTAAAACCATTACATGTGAATGGGATTTAAAAACTAAAAAGGACTCATTAAGAAATATAGGAATCTATAAATCAAAACTCATTGCTAGGGATTCACTCAAAAGGAAGGAATTGATTACACAGAGACCTTTTCTCCTGTGTATAAAAAGGATTCCTTGCTCATAATATTGGCATTAGTAGAACACTTTGACTTAGAATTGCAAAAAATGGATGTCAAGACCGCATTTATCAATGGTGATCTACAGGAAGAGGTTTATATGAAACAACATGAAGAATTCTCCTCCAGTAATTGTGAGCACTTGGTATGCATGTTAAAGAAATCCATATATGGACTAAAACAAACTTCTCATCAATGGTATTTGAAATTTCATAATGTTATCTCTTTATTCGACTTTGTTAAGAACATTATGGATCAATGTATATATCATAACATCAATGAGAGTAAAATATGTTTCTTAGTTCTATATGTGGATGATATCTTACTTGCAGCCAATGATAAGGGAATGATACATGAGGTGAAACAATTTCTCTCTATAAGTTTTGATATGAAATACATGGGCGATGCATCTTATGTTATTGGTATTAAGATTCATCGAGATAGACATCAAGGTACCTTTTGATTATATCAAGAATCCTATATCAATAATATTTTAGGTAGGTTCCGAATGAAACATTGTTCACCAAGTGTAGATCCTATCATGAAGGGTGACAAATTCAACTTGATTCAGTGCCCGAAGAAAGATTTTGAGAGGGAAGAAATAAAGGACACTACTTACACCTCTGCTGTCGGAAGCTTTATGTATGATCAGGTTTGTACACGACCTGACATATCATTTGTTGTTGGAATGTTAGGAAGATATCAGAGTAATCCAGACCTTTACCACTGGAGAGCTACAAAGAAAGTCTTATGATATCTTTAAGGAAAAAAAGACTACATGCTTATGTACAAACGATCAGATTAATAGTAATTCATTGGCTACTCTAATTCAGACTATGATGGTTGTGTTGATTCATGGAAAACAACATCAGGATATATATTTATATTATCCAGTCGAGCTATATCTTGGAGAAGTGCCAAACATACTTTAGTTACTACTTTCACTATAGAGGCTGAGTTCATTTCTTGTTTCGAGGCCACCTCACATGGTGTATGGTTATGAATTTTATTTCTAGACTTAGAATTGTCGACTCTTTGACTGAGTGATTAAGTTATATTGTGACAATTCAACTGTCGTCTTTATGGCTAAGAACAATAAAAGTTGTAGTTGAAGCAAGCATATCAATATCAAATATCTAGCCATAAGAGAACGTGCTAAAGACAAGAAAGTGGTCATTGAACACGTTAGCACTGAAGATGTTAGCTGATCCTTTAACTAAAGGCATGCCACCACAAAAATTTAAGGATCATGTAGTCACAACGATACTTAGTCCCAGTATGTAAAACAATGAATGTTTATGAAACTCTATTTTAAATGATATTTCTCATTAACTCTGTGCACATTCACTTTTATTTTTAGAAATATCACTAAAGTATGGACGTTGAGTAAACATTGAGTTTATTCATTAATTATATTGGTTAAAGTTTAGAGATATAGAGCGTTGTAATACATGGAAGATACTACTCACTGCAAGAGAAACTATCGCCACAACTCGTGTATTAGATTTTATTAATGGGATAAGAATATATGGACCAAGCAGGATAATGTAAGCATTTAGTTAATGTTGATATTATCCGTTTTAGATGGGACCATTATCCCACTTCATGGACCTATTATCCCACTAATGGCAAGGTAGTTAACTACCCATTATCCCATTAATGGGAAGGTAGTTTACTATCCATTATCCCACTAATGAAAAAGTGGTTAATTATCCATTATCCTACAAATAAGGAAGTGGTTTATTACTCATTATCCCACTAATAGGATAATGGTTAACTACCCATTATCGCACTACATAGGTGCACTATCCTACTACTATAGTGGTTGGTAACTTCCCATAACCTCTTAACCGTTCTTGATGGATGCATGGTTATAAATATGTCATTTGGTTCAAGGTCCCTAACAAAATTACTTCTAAAAACTCCATGTCATCTAAGAGTGAGGTTTTGAGTGCATAGAATATCTTTGAAGAAAAGAATAACTATAGACTCTGATTATATCGCTAACAATGGCTGGAGGTATGTCTATTACTCTATATTTCCGTTGCGTCATTGCTTTGTAATGTCTCACAGTGCATGCTTTCCTAGTAAGCTTTTGCTTTAAAGGAGAGGCTCTGATCTTTTTTTATTACCTTTTCTTTTTTTGGAAATTGATACTAAACCCCATGGAATTCCAAATGTATATCAAAAGGTTTTGAAGGTAATGTTCTTCTGAAATATAGTTTGTAGTATACATTAGTATGGGTACAAAACAACTAATCTGGTCTTTGGTTTTTCCATTGTATATCGGATGACTAGTGTTTGTTCCTTGGACCTAATGATTGTATATAAGAAGCTCTCAAGAATTATTTGATGACATGAGCTATGCACTCCTCTATGTTGGATGGGGACTTGCATATATAAATGGATTGATGCTTGAAATCGAGGTAAAACATATATGTCTTACAAAGAAGAAGAAGTCATACAACTCTTGCATTTTACCATACCAAAAAGTTCTTTGCCACGAGTGAGGCTTCAAGAAAGGCAGCAGGAACTAATAATATTAAGACAGTTCATGATGTGTTACTCATGCCACGTAAGTTGTATAATATTCTTGTTTTTGTTAATAATCAATGATGACAGGAAGTGTTCAGAAATTTGAGTTGTAAGGAGACTGCATCATTCTACAGAAGATACCTGGCCAGAGCTTCCACAACATTTATTAGTCATCCCATCAATATGATCAATCTTCAAACTGTGATGGTGTATTTTCTTATGAAATGTAATGTTATCAAATTTCTTAGGAGGGTTACGCCTCTTTCTGATATTACTTACTCACACAACCTGATAATTCTCCCTTCAGGACAAGTGTTAAAATTGAACTTGCCAACATCTAAAATAGGAATGTACAAGCTCATGGGGAGTTCTCAGGGACGCAATGGGGAATCGAAAGAAGGTAAATCATTCCTGCCTTTTGTTCTTGACCTGAAGAGGTACTGAATTTTTTTATTGCATGTTTTAGTCATACAACTCTTCCATTTTATCAAAGATAGAAGAAATATCTTAGATTCTCAGACAAAATTTTGGGACTTCTGTCAAGAGATTACAATTGCGTTTAGTACTTCAACTATATCTCAGATAATTTTGCGACTTCAGTTATATTTTGTGAAGATGTTGGATTTTTACGTTTTATATGAGATGTAGACCGATACTGGAACAGAAGATCTTATGAATCAGGATACTATACTCAATGTCACTTCTGAAAGATGACAAAGTTCTCCAACACGTAAATAAACAGTTATTCGTTCCGATAATGGTGAAAATAATCCTTGCTATAATTGACAAGGTCTATTCTATTGCATAATCCTTTATGTCCATTCTTGGTTTTCTCTTAAATTCCTTATAATTACTTCAAATGATTGTTTCTCTTAGGGATCATTTGGTTTGACTTTAATAACAAACATAAATCTTGACATAACTTCCACAAAAATAGTATTCAATTTGTTAGTTGTGTATGAAGAAGTAATATCCACATAAACATGTAGGTCAGTTAGAAATAAGGTCGACATAAGTATTGAAACATTTGGTTTGCGGTATTTAATTGTCATTATTAACATTCTCATGACTAAGGCAAGATTCTATGCTTTATTAAATGTGGGATTGAATATGGAATAATAAATTATTTGTCAATAATGTATTCAATTATGTTGCTAGGACACTTCAAAAATGTCGACGCATGCGTGTCGAATCCTCCAATTAGTGTATTTTTAAGGGTCCGACATAGGTGCGACAATATTTGTGGTGAGTCCAAAAAACATAGTCATGGAATGAGTATTTACCGCTAAAAAAATCCCTTTGATGTAGATAGTCCCTGCATGGCATTGCTCATTTGTTATTCACCCTATAATAATCCCTACATTATTCTTTACCACATAACAGTTTTACATAATTATAAATGCATAACTAATACTTTAACCAAATAATGTCTTTTTCTCTTGTGTTTCAATTTTATGATATTACTAAAGAAAAGAGGAGTGATATACAGGGTGCTTTGTGTTTTGCTATGTCCGAAAAGATGACTGGTTTCTAATTCTAATAATGTACTAGAAAATTCCTACAAATATGGCCAAAAAGAAAACTTCATTCGTTCAAATTGAAAAGATCTTTACAAAAATGTATATAAAAAGATAAAACGGCAAAACAAGGTGATTTTTTATGTTGAAAGTTGATATGCATGTTTGTTTTGTTTTAATTCAAGAGTTTATGGAAGTTTTCAAGCGTAGATGCGATTTGCTTTTTAAAAGATAGCAGTTATAATGCTTTTTATGAGGAGATTAAAAGGATTAAGTTTCTTTCTAGAAAAATAAACATCAATGGTCTTACCTTTCTATGTTTTTATTGATAAATATTAGTGTTTTGTAGTGACGAATACTAATACGGAGGTTCAAGAAATAATGTTGTTCCTTCTGTGTTTATCTTGTATTTAAGTCACTATATTGCTTTTATGATCATTATAAATTAAATCTATCTTCCCTCACTAAATTTATTTAATATGTTATCGTTTAAGTTGGTTGAGATAACATATCCTGTCTGGGTTGAATGTAATATGGATGATTTGTACATGTATGTAGAAATCCTGTTGAGACTCAAAAGCCCCTCTGTTTAGTATGTAATTTTCTTAATTTTCTTTGATAGAATTTCTGATTTATAAGTCTATTTGATTATCTACAGTAGGTTTGTTCTGTAGTTTATGATATTGGTAAATAGAATGATTAACCACTTTTTCATTAATTTTTCAAAACTGAAAAGTAATAGATACAATTATATCATTATTGAAGTTTGAAAATTTACACTTGAAAAATGACACTTTGTAAATAATCACCACAAAATATTTAACAGAATCTCAAAATCAAAGCTTCAAACAGAAAAGTATTCGACATGAACTCAACAAGATAACAAAATCCTCGAATTTCAAAGTCATTTAGAAACACTGAATTAAAAGAGAAAAAGGGTTTATATACATGATCACATACATACATAGACATATATAACGTGTATGCATAAATTATTTTCTCACAAGAACAACTGTAAAAAATAGTTGCAACAATTTGAATGAAACAATGGAGAAGCAATCGATTAAAAATAGTTTACCTTTAAAAGGAAGGAAAGAATGAGTAGTTCTTAAATTTCCACACAAAATAATAATAATCAAGAACTAATAATTAAGATTTTTTTATGTTTACAAGCTCGGAATTAGAGAGAAATGAAGAGGAATACATGTATATGATTGTGTGTTCTCTCTTTATATGTATAGAGAGAGAAATAAATCTAATTAAATGAACGGATCTAGAAGTTTCTAAATATACATTCAAGACTATCAGCCAACATATGTTTGTTACAATTTATTACGCAACAATAAATTTGTAAGATATATAATCATCTTATTAAATACTAGTTAATAAGTAAGGTATTTATAATAAATGAAACTAGACATTTATAAAAAAAAATTGAGTTATCCTAATCATGTTCTTTACAATCCATCGTATGGCAAAAAGAACAACAATAAATAGAAAAAAAAGTTTTAGTTTGTTTTAACAAATGAATACAAAAATAAAAACATATGAATATAGTGCTTTAGTGTCATGTAGACTTTACATAGGACTTCTCTAAAATAAAATTAATTTTATAAAATAATTGATGAAGTAAAGAATTTCTACGAATCAAGAATTATTTTATGGATTCAAACTTTTATTCTATCACATTGTATTTACAAAATTATTATCGTAGCGGTCGTAGAGGGGAGTTACTAAATTTTGACCTCTACTAAACCCCCTCCCACCAACTATAAAAGGTTAATATAAAGGGCTAGGCCAAGCATGAAAAAAGAATTATACTCAGTATATTGCGAGTTTTTTTTTTCTTAAAGTAACTATTGGACGATAAATTTAATTCACCATCTTATGTTTATAATCGCTATGCTTATTCTGCTTTTTTGATGATGAAGCCAGTTAATATATGTACAATTTTAACCAGTTATAAAACGATCTCTCACATTTTGACTACCATTTGACCCGAACATTTTGTTAGGTCTGAATTCCTCAAGTTCTCGACACCAAATCTCATCTAACAAATAACTTCAATGTTATTATGAACATGATAGCAAAATTACAAAAGGAATTTAACTAGTAGATGATGTTCTCTGAATATTAGTTTTTGCGCATTTTCCCAAAAAAAACAAGAAGAAAAATGGTCAACATTACAAAATAAATCCTTATTCACTCGTGTTCTTTTAGTAAGAAAATCACATGTATCTAAATTGAAAATAGATTTATTTTTTTTATAAAAATCAGAAATAGTTTAATACTACATTGAAGTCAATATGAATTTCTATCTGTTCAAGGAATCATAACTATTGTTTGAAATTCAAAACTTTTTGCATGATAAGATTTTAAAAGATAGACCAAAATATAAGGAAGAAAATCGCAGTTCATATATGTAGTCCAACTCCTTGTTTAGTGGTAACAAAACATAGTTAAAATCATATGTCAATCATTAAAACATTAGACCAAACAATTAATCATCAACTTAGTGCTAACTTCACTATGTATGTGTTAGTTGAAAGAAAACTTGAAAAAAAACAACTAAAAACGTCATTCTGAAAATGAGAAAATGAAAAACCTCATTAATAATAGCTACCTAGACAATATTTTCAATTTCAAATTGAAAAACAGAAATAAAGTCAACATATTGGGGGGGGGGGGGGGGGGTTGTGATTTTCCTTTATTTTTTTTTAATAATCTAGAGGTAATATTTTCTATTAGTAAGATTTTCATTTAATTAAAATAAGTATATGACCTCTCATTCCCTCATTTGCTTACCGCAGTTGCATTGTACTTCAACAATCAACACTTATACCTTCATTAAGTTTCGAATTTTTTAATTAGTTTTCCTCTATATATATGTTTAGTATAATGATATACCGCAAATTAAGACGGTGTTTAATATTTAATTAATTTTTTATATTTTATAGGCAATGTATTTGATGATTGGATCTATATGTTTGTGAAGTGTTGTTTCTATGAAAATCATAATAATCTTTTTAAGGCACTCATGAATATCATTGTACAGGTATAGCCTGAGAGTGCAAAAATCACGACAAAGATAATAATTTTGTAAATATAATGTGATAGAATAAAACTTTGAGTCAATAATACAACTCTTGATTCATAGAAATTCTAAAATTCATCAATTATTTTATCAGTTTAATTTTATTTTATCAAAGTCCAATGTAGAGTCTACAAGATATTAAAGCACTGTATTCATATGTTTTTTTTTTTTCTGAATTCATACGTGAAAATCCAACTAAAACTTTTTTTCCTATTCATTATTGTTATTATTGCGATATGGTGAATTTTAAAAAACATGATTAGGTTTACTCAAAAAAATATATTTTTATAATTGTCTAGTTTCATTTATTATAAATACCTTACTTATTAACTAGTACTTAAGAAGATGATTATATATTTTACAATTTTTTTGGTTGTGTAACAAATGTAACAAACTTCTGTTGACCAATAGTCTTGAATGTAGATTTAGAAACTTCTAGATCCGTTAATTTAATTAGATATTTTTTTTATATAGATATAAAGGGAGAACACACAATAATTTACATGTACGAGTCTTCATTTCTCTCTATGTCAGAGCTTGTAAACATAGAAAAATCTTAACTACTAGTTATTGATTATTATTTTTTGGGGTGGAAATTCAAGAACTACTCACCCTTTCCTTTTTTTTACAGGTAAACTATTTTCAATCAATTACTTCTCCATTGTTTGATTCAAATTGTTGTAACTATTTTTTACACTTGTTCTTGTGAGGAAAATAATTCAATTGTTAGCCAAAATGGAGTGGGGTAGTAAAACTTAACCAGTGTTTCGTAAACCAGCTCAAGGGTTAGAGGAGATTCGTTAATTTACAAAATTCTTCATGTTCTGAACTCTGATTTCTTCAGTTTTATTGTCAATACAACAATGTTTGTTCATTTAATTTTCTTTTTGGAATCAGTGAAACAAACATTAATTTCTTGCTACATCAGTTAAGGATCTTACAAGTTTGTTCACCCATGCCACTTTGTCGAGTTATAGCATGACTACATGACTTAATTTGCGTTAGCAAAATATTATCACAAAATAGAACAATTCGTGAAAGGATATTTGGGTGAAAAAGAAGGGATGAAATAAGTACATACACCTGAACTCGAAATAATCCAAAGGAAACAATAGTTTCAACATAATATAAATTGAATATATTTCTACTTGGAGACTTTAATACCAATGATACGATCCTATAGGCTGAAGTTACCCAAATTGAATAAAAAGGACATGCAAGCACTTATGATGTCTTCAAGTTTGAACAAAATTATCAAAAGGGAATAGACTTTCAACATAACTATAAATGTCTATACAAAAAACTATAACTTTTATTTGCAAAGACCTTCAATTTTTCTAACAACTCGTCATTTTGATATACTTCACTAGGGCCGAAGAAAATTTTACAAGAAGCAAATCTTACTCATCAAAATTAAAGGTATCACAATACACAGAGTCAAAGTTTGATCATCACAATATAAAAAATTAAACAACGAATATCAGGAATATCTTTTTTTTAAAATTGTCTATCAAAATTCTGAAATTACAAAATAAAAATTACCTTTGTTCCTACATGTCTCACGTCACTTGCTAATTGATCTTTGGACATTGAATTCATAATAAAACATTGTGAAGTCTATTAAAAAACTTTGTGAATTCCGAAGAAATCTTTAAATTAGTAATAGTTTGGCCTCTATTTCCTCTTCTCTCGTATTTGTCCATCTTTTTGGGGGTGACAATAATAATGAAAGAAATTTTATTTCAGGTAGGCTGAGTGAGTTTAGTTACATTGTAATAAACATTGTAACTTGGAACTAAATACTTTTTCTTTTTGTATAATTCTAATTTAGTGTTCCCACATTTTATGTTTTGGTCAGAACACACGTTACAAATTACTGTTCTCTCAGTATATCTTTACTTGTAGATGTTTTATTTAATACTCCCTTTAAAAATAATAAACAAAAAAACAATTTTACTGCATTTATTTTATCAATTATAAGCTATTTAATTATTTGGGAATGAATAATAATGATAAAAACAAAATATAAAATGATAAATTATCTCTTAATATTTCAATTTGAATAAGTAAATTTTGATAAATATTTTTAATATAATAGACAATTAAAGATGGACGGAGAAAATATTCCCTACACTGAAAATAAATGTTCCTTTTTACTTATTTATTTTCACTAATCAAGATGGTGTTTTTATGATACCCATAAAATTAAATAACCACATAAAATAGTAGAGTATTAATCAAATTTTGATTTTCAGAGCATTAATAATAAGGTTAGTGTAAAAATTTCTTCTTCAATTTTATTTGTATATTCTAAAATATATTTTCATTCAATACATTCATATTTTCTGCGGTATACGGTGGTTCCTAGTCCTGTTATGAGCGTGGTGAGTTGGGACAAATCAATAGAGAATGCTCTAGATTTAGAGTAGGAGAGCGACATTAATAGTGTTTTGTAAGTGATTATTACTTCATTTCTGTTTTTATAAAAGTCAAAATTGACTAGTGTTTAAAAAATGAAAAGAAATGAATAAACTTTCCAAATTCGGCTTGAAAAAATGAACAATATCATAACAAAACATTAATATGGTAAAAACAAAAAAATACGTCATTTTAAGAAAAGTGAATACAACTTTTTTTCTTTTTGCCGTTTTTGTATTAGCTGGTCTTGATTCATTTAATTAATACTTGAATGAAATAACATTTTTACCGAATACAACCACTGCTAATTAATGCAAGGGATGTCCATTTTTGGAAGAAAAAATTAGACTATGAATTTACCATGTGAGTTAGTTCCTTTGAAAAACTCCAGACCTTCTTTAAACAATGAAGAAAGTTGAAGAAGATATGGTGTTCATCCTGTTCAGTGCGTCCCATAGATTAGAAAATTGGGAAATCGTGGCTGCTAAATTCTCAAATTTCATTTCCTAACGATGACTATGTATTTTTCAATTTATGTATGTAGAATGTCTGGTTAAGTATGAAAGTTTATAATGGCGTTTTAAGAGTCTATATCAGACAAATTTTACTGAAGAAGAAGATGAAAGTGGTTTCATAAATTTGATGGCAGATAAACTTACAAAGACTTATAGAGATTATTGGACAGAGCAAGTCATATTAGGAGATACTCCAATTCAGTATGATTCATCTTTTTTATAATTCCGTCATTTTTTCCTTTTTTTTCTAATCATATTTGAAGAATTGTGCATTTTAAGAAATTGAATGTTTGATCCAAATTTATATTTATATGATTATTAAAATTATCTAAGAGAAAAAAAGTATATTAAAAGTATCACTATTTTGTACGATCTACACCAAAATGTTTCAATCTTTTTTGTCAAATAAAGTGTCCTTGATTCCGATTATATCATTGCAGAAAAGAAAGAGAAAAAAACAACCACTATCACTAAACATCAAAACTACACTCTAAATATATTTAGGAAAAAATGTCAAACAATATTATTAGCTTTATACTTTTTAATAATGAATTTCATAACTAATTTATATTTTTCTTTATAAAAATCACTAATTGATTGTTAGCTTTGACGATTGGCCCCATATAATTATTCATTAGTTTTGCACTTTTAATTAAAAAATTAATATCTGTAAAATTTACTTTTTTGGTACACTGAAAAATGACAAAGATATAAAACTAAATTTTGATATATAAAATTGCTTAAATCTTCTAGGAGAAAAAATTCATATTATCGATGGAGTCTTTTATTAGCACAAATTCTTATTTATTTTTAAATATAAAACAATATTGATGTTAGGAAAATTAAAATGGAGGAGGAGATTTACAAGGTAGGAGTTGAACCCTCAACTATAAATTAGACTTTTAGCTAGTAAAAAAAACAGAGCTACTAAGATTCTCTAACTATGAATTCATTTTATGATAGAATCTTTATTTCTCGAAGTTTGTATGATTATTTGTCATCTCCCATCAAATACGTATTCTGTTCTTCCCGATGATTTCTATTAAGTGTTTATAATTTTCACCAATAGTCATATGAGGCTGAAATGATCTATCTACATTTTTTATTGTAAGTGTTCCAACAAAATTGTATTCTAATTACTGATCTCTTTATTTATGCTATGTTTATGTAGGAAAAAATCTCAGAATATTATCAAACGGGAAGCTGAAGAAAGAATAAAATTAAATTAGAAAAAAAGTGATGATAAATCTAATAAAAAGATGGAGAATATTAATCAAGATTTCGTAAATATCCTTAATGTGGTGAGATCTCACAAGCATTCTTGTCTTTTTGAATCTCCATTTTTCAAGTTAATACATTGTAATCTATATATTGTGGTTTGTTATCCTTATATTTTAAATCTCGACTTCCCATACACTTTGCTCTTTTATATATTACAAAAAGGAAATAGTATTTTCTTAATTGAAACATGATTATCTTTAAAGTTCACATCTTTTTATCTTTAAATACATATTTAATTTGGCTCAACACAAAATATAGAATTCTGAAATTTGTAGTCTTAAATACATTGGAATATTTGTGTTACTATAAAATTCTTACTAATGATAAAATAGAAATTTTATAGCTTGATTGTTTTGAAATATAGACATATGTCATTTATTTTTAATAGATTCATAATAAAATAATGCTACAATTGGAAAGAAGAGAGTATCTGACATGTTTATTACCAAAGGTCATTTTTTTCTTTTTAAACTCATTGTGAGGTCAAATTTATAGTATAATCATAAATAAACAATGCTAATATATAATCCTTATTATTGCAAATGTTTATATTTTTAAAAAAAATATCTATATTATTTAAACAAATTAAGAAGCATATGGATTTACAATATGCTTTACAGATTAGTCAAAACATGTTAGGGCAGGATGTTTAATCGAACGTGAAAATCAGCAGCCAAATTAAAATCTTCAATATTTTGTCGCGCTTAAACTCAAAGACAATATTATGATAGTAATGGGTAAGAAACTCTTATTTTGTCGTGAAATTGTGTGTGAATTACCTGCAGCAGATAATCTAATGTTTCCCAACCAAAAATTGGAGAAAAGGGCATATAAGGCACGTAACAAAGCTCAATAAGTTGAGTCATAAGTTAGGGTGCGTGAGAGAGTGAGAAATAAGCTGGCTTGATAATTCAAGAACGATCAAGTTTATGATTACAAAGGGTAACATAGAAGAACGACAAAGAAAAAATAAGAATATTTTTAAAATAATTAGTGAAGCTTATTAAAAGGTTGTTGACTTATATATAATTTTTAGGTGTATTAAATTTCTTTTGTTTCGTTATTCTGGTAATAATTTCACAATTTATTATCAATGTAGATTGAAGAGAATAATTAATAATCAAAACCTAGTCATGTGCTTTTTTTATCTCTAGGTTTTAATATTTGCATCAACATCTTGTGTTAGTAGAACTTTGGGAGTAATTGTCGTTTTTTAGTGATTGAATGTGGTCAGTAATGACCATAACTTCTTCTTGTAACTCTATTATTTCACTCATTATTCTACCTTTTAATGCCTTGTAACTCATGCAACCTGATTTTAGATCATTTATTTACCTCATAATCTTCCTATTAATTACAAGGGAGAATTCTCCCCTCTTATAAATACTGATGATCTTACTTTGTTTTTATGTATAAGTACATATAGAGTTCATAAAATTGAGTTAAAATGTAATGTTCTTATTAGTTAAAGGGGGTGTTTTTTTTATGGAGCTTTTGACTAGACTCTTACCTGGTGTATGTTGACTTGTACTCTAGTGGTCGGGATTTGTTGTACCCTAGAGGGAACAAGTAAATACGATTACTACTGAACTGATGAAAAGATTTATTATTGTGGGTTTCAATCTTCTTAAAAATGAGCGAGATATCCATGTATCATCCAGAAGATATTTTTCTTTTTCAGTTTATTTCAAGTAGGGAATTTGGTTGTGCTTCGCGCGGTCTTTGAAATAAAGGTTAAAGAATTACTTTTTAAATCAATTATATATATGTTCTTTGTATACCCAAACATAATATTATCATTTCTTCATTATATATTAATTATGAAGATCATTTTGAGATGACGATTTAAATGAAACTTAACAAATTTAACATTTATAATCTATTACAACTGGGTACCTTTTTTTTTATTTAGAGTATTTAAAAATTATGTTGCAAAGTAACTGAAAGTACTAATGAAAATATCTACAGGTCTTATTAGTCTTGTCATATTGATATGATAAAAATCCTTTACATATTTCATTTTTCAATCGTTCTTGTTCATTTTTCTAATATACTATTTAGATTTGTATTGTTTTTGCATAAATCACGTATATTGCTATTTTAAATTTTTAGTTTCAATTATATCAAAAGATAAATGTTATGTTGCATTCGTGAAATATGATTTTTTATAAAGTAATTAAAACGTTACACAACTGATTATTAAGTATCGATATATTCATGTTCGAATGAGAACATGATTTTTGTATTAACTTGCTTACTATATTTTTTATCTATATCTTTATGTGTGTATGTGTGTGTGTGTGTGCATATATATATATATATATATATATATATATATATATATATATATAAAGAGAGAGATAAATAGATTCATTTTAACAATACAAAAAATATTTTATAGATAATAAAGTTCTTCTCATATTATATAGTGATTAATATAATTGAAGGTTAATTGAATCAAATACTTTGATAATACATTTTAATTTCAAATATACTCCTTGCATTTTCAAATTAATGATTGAACCTTTTTCTCCATAAATTAATGTATGGATACCCACGTGAGATAAATATTCATAACTAAGTATATTAAAATATAATTTTTAAATTTAACATAAAATTTTTTATGCTAAATTTAGTGATTTATTTTTAAAATACATCAAAAATCTAATCAATTTATTTGAACATTTGTATTCAATTTTTTTAAAACAAAATTTAAAAATATTTATATTTAACAAAAACAAATTTATTTATCAAATGCATAAATAAATATTTCTCCTATTTTTGAATTTTATAAAATAAATATATTAAATATTTATATACACAATTCTATTTATTTTAATAATTATATTTTAATAAACTTCTAAGGAGTTATAAAATTATGATTTTGATAGTATAATGAATATAAGTATTTAATATTAATATATATGTGTGGAGTGCAATTTATATATAAGTAAATCAAGGTAAAAAAAAGAACAGTTTTGACTAAAAAACTTGCAACTTCATCAATTATGGGATCAATATTTTTCACTCATTAGATATTACTTTTTATTACTTATTTCAATTTATATAAAATGTAACGTGAAACAAAAAATAAAAAAACTAGAAGTGGGATAAAAAAATAATAAATAAAATAATAAAAACCCAAGTCATAGTATTGGTTCATTAAATTACACTTTTTTTAAAAAAATGTTATTTTTTATTTTGGCAAAAAATACTTTCTATCATACTGCTTTTTTTTTTTTAAGGAATAAGTTGCGACACAAGTTTAGAACTTTTTACATTATATTTTTTGGTCTTAGTCAAGTTCTTTCAATGTTTAGTTTTAATCTTTTTTCAAATTTTCTATTTTTAATATCCATTCTAGTTCAAGCTCCTCTAAGTGATTTATATATATAAATACAATAAACCATCATAAGTTTAAACATTTTGATTTGGGGTTATGAGGAGTTATAGAGATTATTAAATATAAGTTATGAAGATAAACAGATGCATATTTCTTAGTTTAAGAAGACATAATTAATGAGATTAATTTCAGTGTGAATGATAAAGTTAAAGTTCTAATTATTTTTGTAGGATTAGTTTCTCCCATTATTTATTAATTGGATAAAATGAAGAGGTAAAGGTTTTACCAAATGAAGAAACATAAAATGTGATAAACAACAAGTTACAATAATGAAAGTGTTCTACTCAAAATTAGTTTTATCATTCACAATTTTATATATATTCTCCTACGAGTTTACTACTAAACTATTTAACATTGACATGTGTTATTCATTCACATTAAAAATATATCAACTTTATATGTTTAATTAAAATAATTGAAAAAGTGATATCGGGAGTGATATTTTAGAAAATATTTTTATAAAACATTTAATACTAAAATAAAATTTATTTGTTTATTTTGTGATTGATTACTAATATGATAGATCATATCATATATTTTAAGGGGAAACAATATCCAATAGATATAAAAAAATGTATCATAGGTAATTGTCACGATCCAAAACGTGTCGTGAGTGGCACCCACATTTATCCTCCTATGTGAGCGAACCAACCAATCTAAACCCCAACATTTCAAACATAATAAATAGAAAACAATGTGGAAGACTTAAAACTCATTAACAAAATCAATAATCAACTTTTAAAACTCAAAACTTATCATTATCCCCAAAATCTGGAAGTCATCATCTCAAGAACATTTATCCTCAAATTACTAGAGCTAAGAGTATCTAAGAAACTAAACATAAATAATAGCTAGTCTATGCCAGAACTTCAAGGCATCAAGACATGAAGAAGAAGATCCAGTCCAAGCTAGAAGCTTTAGCTCACCCTGAAATCTGGTGTGATGAAGACTGGCTAGAATTGCGGTTGGGTTGAAGACGACGGTACGTTTGCTGCACTCCACAATGAACAAGAAGAAAACATACAAGTAGGGGCCAGTACAAAGCACAAGTACTGAGTAGATATCATCGGCCAACTCAAAATAGAATATATCAGAGAATATCATAAAATCAACTACAATACTCAACAGGTAGCAACAACAAGTACTATAATCATTAATAAGTACGCCAAGTACACCCATGAGGACGCAAACCTCCATACCATACTCATTTGGGAACTAAGTTCATTAAATCTAAGTATATTACCATAATTCAAGATTCTCTCTCTTTATTCCTCTTGTGTCGGAACATGACACTCCGATCCCCTAATACTACGTGTCAGTTCGTGGCACCCGATCCCCCTATTACTACATGTCGGTTCGTGACACCCGATCCCCCTATTACTACGTGTCGGTTCGTGACACCCGATCCCCCTATTACTACTTGTCGGTTCGTGACACCCGATCCCCCTATTACTACTTGTCGATTCGTGACACCCGATCCCCTAACCTCATTCTTTTAGTTCATCAAGTCTTCTTTTATACCAAGGCATCATCATTAACAAGAGGTTTTCAAGATTTAGGATTCAATAGGTTCATCATGCTTATTTCATCACAATTATATCATCACATCCATGCAAGCATACAATTAAGCATATAGAAGGGTTTATAACACTACCCAATACATATCATTCGCTATTAAGAGTTTACTACGAATAGCATAAAAACCATAACCTACCTCCACCGAAGAATTGTGATGAAGCAAGAAAATCCTCAAAATCTTTGCTTTCTTCTTCGTTCCTTTCTCTCTCGATCGTTTCTCCCTCTTAACTCTATTCTTTCTATATTTTTTTTCTTATTCAAACCCTTTTTCTTTTACCCTAATTAGCCTATAATTAAGTATAAAAGGTGACAAAAGTAACCCACTAATTAATTTAAGGTTATCTCCTTTAACCCTTAAGAAATTGGATTATTAATATTCAACAACTAACTTTATAATTATAATCAGGAATAGTCCAAAACGCCCCTTAAAATATTAAACATAAATCCGACCCTGTTAGAGTTACGCAGACTGTGACGGCCCGTCGTGTCTGCGACGGTCCGTCCTGCTGCTTCCGTCACAAGGTTCAGAGACTCGATTTATTAAAGAGTCTATGACGGCCCGTCATGCCTGTGACGGTCCGTCCTGCCACTTCGTCACGAAATTCAGAGAGTCGATTTCAGTACCCAAATTTCAGAATTCTAAGTGTTTTGGAACGAGACCCCCTCGACGGTCCGTCGTGCCCATGACGGTCCGTCGTGGGATCCGTCGTCTCATCCAATTTTTCCAGAAATAAAATCTGCTGTTCAAAACGACTAAACAGGTCGTTACAATAGATACCAATTTACCCATCGTTCGTCCTCGAACGATCACAAGAAAAGAAACAAGGGCGAAAAGGAGTACCTGAATCTGTAAACAGGTGTGGGTATCTTTCTTGCATATCAGCCTCCTTCTCCCAAGTGGATTCTTCAACTGGTCGATTCTTCCATTGAACCTTGATGGATGCAATCTCTCTTGACCTCAACTTGCAGACTTCTCTATCTAGAATAGCAACAGGCTCCTCCTCATAAGACAAATTCTCATCAAGAAGAACTGAATCCCTACGAATGATGTAGTTTCCATCCCCATGGTATCTTTTCAACATAGACACATGAAATACTGGGTGCACTCCGGACAGTTCTGGGGGCAAGGCTAATTCATAAGCTACCTCCCCCACGCGCTTCAGAACTTCAAATGGACCAATATACCTTGGGCTTAGCTTACCTTGCTTACCAAAACGCATCACCCCTTTCATGGGCGAAACCTTCAGCAAGACTTGCTCACCCTCCATAAACTCCAAGTCCCTAACCTTTCGATCTGCATAATCTTTTTGTCTACTTTGAGCCGCTAAAAGCTTTTCTTGAATGCATTTCACTTTATCTAACGATTCTCTCACAAGATTAGTACCCCACGGTCTAACTTCAAATGCATCAAACCACCCAATGGGAGACCTACATATTCTCCCATACAGTGCCTCAAATGGGGCCATATCAATACTTGAGTGATAGCTATTGTTGTATGATAACTCTGCTAAGGGTAAGAAGTTATCCCAATGACCTCCAAATTCTATCACACATGCATGAAGCATATCCTCCAACACTTGGATCGTTTGCTCAGACTGACCATCGGTCTGAGGGTGAAATGCAGTACTAAGGTCCAACCTAGTACCCAATTCCGCATGCAATGTTTTCTAAAACTTAGAAGTAAACTGCGTACCTCTATCCGATATGATGGAGAGTGGAACCCCATTCAATCGAACAATTTCTAAGATGTAAAGTTTGGCTAACTTCTCTGCATTGTAAGTCACCTTAACCGGAATGAAGTGAGCAGACTTTGTTAACCTATCAACGATTACCCAAATGGAGTCATACTTACCCATTGTCTTTGGAAGACCAACCACGAAGTCCATTGCAATTCTCTCCCACTTCCATTCCGGAATGGGCATTCTCTGAAGTGTTCCTCCAGGCCTCTGGTGTTCATATTTTACTTGCTGACAATTTGAACATTTGGCAATAAAATCAACAATGTCACGCTTCATTCTACTCCACCAAAAGTGTTGCTTTAGGTCGCGGTACATCTTGGTTGCACCAGGATGTATAGAATACCTTGAGCTATGAGCCTCTGTAAGGATAGTGTGAATCAAATCATCGACGCGGGGTACACATATCCTTCCCTTAATTCTCAAAACACCTTCCTCGTTGATTTTTGCTTCTTTAGCCTCTCCTCGCAACACCTTATCTCGAATCCGAATCAGCTTCTCATCATTAAACTACTTTCCCTTAATCTTGTCAAGAAAGGAAGATCTCGCCTCCACACAGGCCAAAAATCCTCCCTTCTCCTTTATTTCTAGCCTCATTAAGTCATTAGCCAGAATCTGTACCTCTCTAGCCAATGGGCGTCTTGAAACTTGCAAGTGGGCTAGACTTCCCATGCTCCCTGCCTTTCTACTTAAAACATCTGCCACAATATTAGCTTTTCCCGGATGATACATGATAGTGATGTCATAATCCTTCAGTAGTTCCATCCACCTTCTCTGTCTTAAATTCAAATTTTTCTGAGTAAAGACATACTGTAGGCTACGATGATCCGTGTAGACTTCACACTTAACTCCATATAGATAGTGCCTCCATTGCTTTAATGCAAACACTACCGCAGCCAACTCCAAATCATGGGTCGGATAATTACGTTCGTGCACCTTTAATTGCCTCGAATCATAAGCAATTACATTCTTCTCTTGCATTAGTACTGCACCCAAACCCGAATAGGATGCATCACAATAGACAATGAAATTCCTACCTTCCACTGGCAGGGTAAGGATTGGTGCGGGAGTCAACAAAGTCTTGAGCTTCTAAAAGCTTTCTTCACACTCGTCCGACCATACAAATGGAACATTTTGTTTAGTCAAGCTTGTCAATTGGGAAGCAATAGAAGAGTACCCCTTGACAAATCGACGGTAGTAGCTAGCTAAACCAACAAAGCTCCTTACTTCTGACACATTAGTAGGTCTTACCCAATTCCTCACTGTTTCAATCTTAGATGGATCCACCATCACTCCATCCTTAGAAACTACGTGCCCTAAGAAGGACACTGAATCTATCCAAAACTCACACTTAGAGAATTTGGCATAAAGCTTTCTCTCCCTCAATATTTTCAACACAATTCTCAAGTGCTCCTCATGTTCTTTCTTGCTCTTTGAGTATACCAGTATATCATCAATGAATACAATGACAAAGAGATCCATATATGGCTTAAAAATCCCATTCATCAAGCTCATGAAAGCAGCAGGGGCATTCGTAAGCCCAAAAGACATTACTAAGAACTCATAATGCCCATACCTAGTCCGAAAAACAGTCTTGGGCACATCTGCTGCCCGTATTTTCAATTGATGATAACCAGATCTCAAGTCGATTTTTGAGAAGGTACAAGCACCTTGTAACTGATCGAACAAATCATCAATGCGATGAAGAGGATACTTGTTCTTAACCGTTACCTTATTCAGTTGTCTGTAGTCTATGCACATCCAAAAGCTTCCATCCTTCTTCTTTACAAACAAAATAGGAGCACCCCAAGGGGATGAACTTGGTCTAATGAAGCCCTTGCTCAACAACTCTTGAAGTTGGGCCTTTAACTCCCTTAACTCAGCGGGAGCCATTCAATAAGGGGGTATAGAAATGGGGCGCGTACCCGGTTCAAGATCGATGCAGAAGTCAATATCTCTATCCGGTGTCATACCAGGAAGGTCTGCAGGAAACACATCTAAAAACTCGCGGACTACCAAAACTGACTCAATTGAAGGTACTTGGGTAGTATCATCCCTGAGGTGTGCAAAGAAAGATAAACAACCCTTACTAACCATTCTCTTAGCACGAAGAAAGGAGACGATACGAACCGGATTGGAAGTGTAGTCACCTTCCCACACTAACGGATCTGTCCCAGGCTTGGCTAACGTCACAGTTTTAGCATTACAATCCAAGATTGCAAAATTTGGAGAAAGCCAAGTCATACCCAGAATTACATCGAAGTCAACCATTTCTAAGATAACCAAGTCTACATGAGTATTGCTCCCCACAAAAGTCACAAGACAAGACCTATACACCTTTTCAACTATCACATACTCACCCACCGGAGTAGAAACAGGAATAGACATGTCAAGCAATTCACAATGTAAATTAAGACCATTAGCAAATGAGGAAGATACATAAGAAAATGTGGATCCAGGATCAAACAATACAGAAGCCATGCAAACACAAACCAAAAGATTACCGTTGATGACTGCATCAGATGTCTCCGCTTCGGATCTCCCAGAGAAAGCATAACAATGGGCCCTATCACCTGTCTGCCCGTTGCCCCTACCATGTTGCGCTGCAGTAGTTCCAGTTTGCCCGTTACCCCGGCCGTTTTGGTTACCACCATCACCTCGGCCACCACGTCCTCCCGAATAACGACCTCTTCCATGACCACCTCTACCTCTGATTATTGGGGGTCTGTAACTCGGTTTTGGACAATTCCTCCTAATATGTCCAGTCTCTCCACATCCATAACATTCTCTGGATTCAATCATAGGTCCCTGTGAGAATGACGAAGTCTGGGGATAAACACCAAACTCAGAGAAATGTTGGCCGGTCTGCGGTGGACCCCCAACTACAGTATGTAGTGAAGACTGCATAGGTCGGACTGGGTAACATCCTGAACCCTGTCCTCTGGGGTAAGAACCATTAAACTCACCTCCCTTACAAAACCTTTTAGATGTCGATGCCATGGTGAAGTCATCTGGCTTCACTCCCTCCACCTCTATCACGAAGTCTACCACTTCCTGAAAGGATTTCACTGTAGCCGCTACCTGTAAGGCTGAAATCTGCTAATCTGACCTCAACCCCTTCACAAAACGGCGAATCCGCTTTTGTGGACTGAAACAGAGCTTGGTGGCATACCTGGATAATGCGCGAAACTTAGCCTCATACGGAGTAACCGACATCCTACCTTGCTCTAGGCTCAAGAACTCATCTCTTCTCCTATCCCTCAAGGTCTGGGGGATATACTTCTCCATGAATAAGTTAGAGAACCACACCCAAGTCATAGGTGGTTCTTGTGCGGGTTGACATTCAACATGTGACCGCCACCACATTTTGGCATTTCCTTGAAATTGATAGGTCACAAACTCGACGCCAAATCGTTCTACTATACCCATCTTATGTAGTAACTCATGACAGTCAACCAGAAAATCATAGGCATCCTCAGATTCAGCACCCTTGAAAACTGGAGGTTTCAATTTCAAGAACTTACTGAAAAGTTCATGCTGATCATTTGTCATTATAGGCCCTGTAGTCAACCGTGGAAACGTGCCTATTTCCAATGAGGCATCCATGCGGGGAGCCACAGTAGCTGCATGTTGAAACTGCGGAACCTGAGGTGCTGGTGATGAAAACACTGGAGGTATCTGGCCTTGATCAGATAACCCACTAAGATAAGCAAGAACCTGATTAATCATTTCTGGGGTAGGTTGAGGTGGCAATTCCTCATTCTGCGCTTGCTCATTTTCCCCTTCCTCACCCTCTCTTACTACTTCCTCAGTTGGTGGAGGAGTCACCGCCCTAGTACCAGATGGGCCAGGTGTTTGTCCTCTTCCTCTGGAGGACGTCCTCCCGCGACCTCTACCACGGCTTCTTGCCACTGCTCCTCTTCGAGCTACAGTCTCAGTGGCTGGCTCAGACGCCTCTTGTCTTGTCGGTGCTGGTGTTGGCGCGGTTGTTGCTCTAGTTCTAACCATCTGGGAAATAGAGTGAAGATGGTCAGATACCAATTTGTATCACCTATATACCAATTGGATCCAGGCAATAGCACGAAAGAAAGAAAGAATGGGATTTTCCTAAAGTCTTATAGCCTCTCAAAGAAAAGTAAAGGCGTCCCCCTACCGTTCCTCAAGACTCTACTAGACTCGTTCTTGTGTGATGAGACCAATGAACCTAATGCGCTGATACCAAGTTTGTCACGACCCAAAATGTGTCGTGAGTGGCACCCACATTTATCCTCCTATGTGAGCAAACCAACCAATCTAAACCCCAACATTTCAAACATAATAAATAGAAAACAATGTGTAAGACTTAAAACTCATTAACAAAATCAATAATCAACTTCTAAAACTCAAAACTTATCATTATCCCCAAAATCTGAAAGTCATCATCACAAGAAAATCTATCCTCAAATTACTAGAGCTAAGAGTATCTAAGAAACTAAACATAAATAATAGCTAGTCTATGCCAGAACTTCAAGGCATCAAGACATGAAGTAGAAGATCCAGACCAAATAGAAGCTTTAGCTCACCCTGAAATCTGGTGTGATGAAGACTGGCTAGAGTTACGGTTGGGTTGAAGACGACGGTACGTTTGCTGCACTCCACAATGAACAAGAAGAAAACATACAAGTAGGGGTCAGTACAAAGCACGAGTACTGACTAGATATCATCGGCCAACTCAAAATAGAAAATAATATATATCAGATAATATCATAAAATCAACTACAATACTCAACAGGTAGCAACAACAAGTACTATAATCATTAATAAGTACGCCAAGTACACCCATGAGGACGCAAGCCTCCATACCATACTCATTTGGGAACTAAGTTCATTAAATCTGTGTATATTACCATAATTCAAGATTCTCTCTCTTTATTCCTCTTGTGTCGAAACGTGACACTCCGATCCCCTAATACTACATGTCGGTTCGTGACACCCGATTCCCTTATTACTACGTGTCGGTTCGTGACACCCGATCCCCCTATTACTACGTGTTGGTTCGTGACACCCGATCCCCCTATTACTACGTGTCGGTTCGTGACACCCGATCCCCCTATTACTACGTGTCGGTTCGTGACACCCGATCCCCCCATTACTACGTGTCGGTTCGTGACACCCGATCCCCTAACCTCATTCTTTTAGTTCATCAAGCCTTCTTTTATACCAAGGCATTATCATTAACAAGAGGTTTTCAAGATTTATGATTCAATATCTTTATCATGCTTATTTCATCACAATTATATCATCAAATCCATGCAAGCATACAATTAAGCATAAAGTAGGGTTTACAACACTACCCAATACATATCAATCGCTATTAGGAGTTTACTACGAATAGCATAAAAACCATAACCTACCTCCACCGAAGAATTGTGATCAAGCAAGCTAATCCTCAAAATCTCTGCTTTCTTCTTCGTTCCTTTCTCTCTCGATTGTTTCTCCCTCTTCTCTCTATTCTTTCTATTTTTTTTCTTATTCAAACCCTTTTTCTTTTACCCTAATTAGCCTATAATTAAATATAAAAGGTGACAAAAGCAATCCACTAATTAATTTAAGGTTATCTCCTTTAACCCTCAAGAAATTGGATTATTTATATTCAACCACTAACTTTATAATTATAATCAGGAATAGTCCAAAACACCCCTTAAAATATTAAATGGAAATCTGACCCAGTCAGGGATACGCAGACTGTGACAGCCCGTCGTGCCTGCGACGGTCCGTCCTGCTGCTTCCGTCACAAGGTTCGGAGACTCGATTTATTAAAGAGTTCTGTGACGACCCGTCATGCCTGTGACGGTCCGTCCTGCCACTTCGTCACGAAGTTCAGAGAGTTGATTTCAGTACCCAAATTTCATAATTCTAAGTGTTTTGGAATGAGACCCCCTCGACGGTCCTTCGTGCCCATGACGGTCCGTCGTGGGATCCGTCGTCTCAGCCAGTTTTTCCAGAAATAAAATCTGCTGTTCAAAACGACTAAACAGGTAGTTACAGTAATATATGTTTAATGCAATCATGACAATATATATATATATATAATGTTTGAAAATCATTCGAACTTTTATATACTATGACTCTATCTCCGGAATATCCAAGATAATCAAGCTTCCTTCTTTATTTTGTTGAACTTGTACCGAATAATGTGATGAATCTTTGAAGAATATATATATAATCTTCATCAAAGTGAAGGTCATATTGTGACATCATCATTTCTATGTCTTCTTATTTGTTATTATGTACATGATTGATGAATAAAAAGACGAAGAAAAGAAAATTAAAAAACCTATTCTACTAAAAAGAATGAAAGAAAAATTGGAAATTAACATTCAACATCTCTACATATGATTGGTATTTATAGATCGGATAAACCATAAAAATAGTTAAAAGACAATTGAAAAGACATATTATTTCAGTTGCGAATATCAATAGATGGAGGATTTCTTGTAACTCATTTGATATAATCACAATAATGAATATGCTTGAATTTTTTTTGTCAATAAACAAATTATTTAATGAAAAGAAAGAAGAGAAAATGTCAAAAAAGATAAAAAGGAATGGAGGCCATACAGAGGTGTCACATAACCTCCTCTATGATCCCCTCTCTCTCACTCTCTCTCTCTCTCTGTATATATATATATATATATATATATATATATATACATACATATACATAGACAGATAGATAGATATATATAATTCTAATTTTACCAAAAACTACTTGATTTTCCATATTAATATATATCATCCTGCAATTTTTTATTTTATTTTTAAAAAGTTTGTAATATTTGATCAATCAAAGTACATGTACGAGTAAATATATATTTGTTTTATCTATTGCTATTTTGTTGTCATATTTTTTCTTTACAACCAAGTTCAGAACTTTTCTTTTGAATCGTCTGTATATTACAAACAACATATTTTATCACACAAGGATATGTGTAAAATTTTTGTACACCTTAGTCTCCTCAAACTCACATATAAGATTAAGCTGAATATATGGTTCACTACCAAAAACACGTGACTTCAAAAGAGTTCTGAACAAAATCATGCTCTGAATTGAGTATCAATAAGAAACAACGTCTTTATCTCGAAAAGATAAGGGAATCTGTGTATATTCTACCACCTTATATTGAATATGTTGTTCGCTACTAAAAAAGTCCTCAATCTGATATAAAAAAGTTTACTTCAAAAGTAGTTTGGAAAAATTGACCTCGCGAAATCAAATATTTAAAGAATCATAATCAAAATCCAAAAAGCCAAAGAAAACTTTTTGTTCAATTTTTAGTCATAAACCATAGTGATTTTTGCACACACACCCTCCCCCCAACTTCAGTTTAAATTGTGTAACTAATTGACCCACAAAAACGTTCTATGAGGATGGGAGGGGAGAAGGGGGTAATGAGTTTCCCTCCCAGTAACTGGAACTTCTAAAAAACAATGGGGCTAAATTTTGCAAAAAGAGGTAGTTTTTTAGATTCGTTTGAGAATTTTGATAGTAAAAAAGCTAAGATTTTTATATAATGATTGTTTAATGATTTAATGTTGATGGATTTGTGTCAAAAGCATGTATAGAAAATTTTCAAAAAGAGAATAACTTTATTGATATGGTGAGATTTCAAATTTGGGTACCCATTGTTTAGTATTGACCAAATTCATCTCAACAAAAATATCATTTGGGTGGCCAATCCCCACTCGAATTGCCACATCTATTCCATTGAGAAGGATGTGGGTATCTCACCTCGGTACAAACACGAGGAGTACTCCATCCTAATGTGCCTTGGATGATCCACACATTCTTGATTATCCTATTGCTAAGATATAAATTGAAAATTGAACAAGGCATTCTCTAGATCGTTTATTTCACCTCAATGTGGTGAGTTTTCTAGCTTGATGCATCATGATTTGTCGCATTCATATTCATCAAGTCTAATCCCTTCACTTCATGACTTCGACATGAGTGATTGTAATCTCTCGGTGCCTTTTCTTTAACCTCTATGGAATCTCACAAATATAGAGGCTTCAGACCTTGGTAATAACCATCTTGAATGACCATTTTTCGATTTCCTTACATTTAGAAAGCTCAAAGAGTTATCAGTTGGCCAACTTGATTTCGCTAGATTTTTCATCCAATTACCTGACTGGTCCATTTCCATCCAATTATTAGAGATGTATTTGGACTTCGTGGGTTGAACTTATCTCATAATGTCTTGGAAGCTCATAGACCAGTGACATTGCAAATTTATCTGTTCTAGAATCATGGGATCCTTATCTTAAAAAATGAGCTGAGAAATTCCGCATCATCTTGAATCCCTCAGACTTCTTGATTATTAGATCTCTCTCACAGTCATCTTGTTTGATTCATCCCCAAGAGATTTTTTTTATAATACATTTGATAAAAGTTCATATCAAAGAAATTATGGGCTACGAGGGTTGCCACTCTCAAAATATTGTGGCACTGATGATAGGATATAATAAGTGATAAATCCAACTGAGAAGAAGAAGAAAAAGAAGAATGTCACGACTGGAATCTAGACCCCAGATGAGACCGACATCGTTGACCTCTCAGAGGTCGCAAGCAAGCCTAATTACATCACTCTTACTTTACATAGGTTAATTTTAGCAAATTATTTGAAAATTTTTATTCTTTAAATATACTTGCTAAACATTTTTTTATATTTCGTAATCATTCATCATCAACCATCTAACATTTAAGATATAAGCAACTGAAAGAAATAATTTATTAAGTATTAATTGTATATCGGCCAAAATAGCACTAATACAAAGTCTGAACCAAAACCGGAAAGAAACACTAGTGGAACATGCTCCACTAGCTCAACTATAAAACTACGCTAGAATGTAACACAGTAGCATCCTCGAAAGCGTGAGGACCTACAAAACTCTAGATGAATGTGGATGTTCGGATAGCTGCAAAAACGAATTTGTAGCACTACCATCCACCTGTGCCTGCACCTAAAAATAGATGTTTGTATGGAATTAGTACACAGTTGTACTAAGTATGGGTATATGCAAGCACACACTAGGTACATGCATGAGTAAGAGTAACTCTTTCCTAACGACATGATTTTTGGAAGTCAAGTCAGTGGACTTGCCAATTTGAGATCGGGAAAATTATGCCATGAGAGTGACATGCATCATTATAATTATCGCTCAACACACAACACATAACATCTTCATATAGCACATAACATATAACACATAGTTTCTTTCACATTATTTATTCATTTGCCATGAGACCATATTATCACGGACTTGACCTTAAGACTTTGCAAAATGAGGGCTCAACATATGGGACCTCAACTAGGGAGCCTTCTTTAGAAAACACAGAGTCTGCTATATTCATTCATACGTACCTCATTTCAGTTCATTCATAGGCCAGTGTTAACACCAGATATACCTAGAATATAGTTCAAGACTTTCATTGGGCTTGCTGTGCAATTATAAGGAATAACCTAATGTCATTACCTGAATCTATCTCACCTCTTGATTATCCTATCCTAACACCTTCGGTATCATTCATTTGTTTATACGATTCATTTAAGGCTGACCTTATTCATTTATTGGGAACTTAAACTTTAATCGATATAGATCATGTGAGCATCATGAAGTCTTGTGTCTCCCCCACACCGAAAAGAGGTGGAATCACCGGCCAAAGTGACTCAATAACATGCAAGAGTATATGGAAATTTAACCCCGCCATATCCCTATATTGGCAGTATAGGTTAAAAGACTAGGAGATGTATGGAGACCCATACCCGGCAATCCGGACAGTCTCATCGCATGAGAGTTACGTGAACCTTCGCCCTTCCCGAAAGAAGGCATCACCGCTCATAGCTAGCCTATCGGTGCTTAGTATAAGTTCCATTACATTCAACTCATACATCATGGAAGTTGGCTTCTGGTATGAGGACATCATAGCTCAATAAATGATTTCTCATCTCATCATTAGAATTAAGTGTTTTAAACTCAATATTTTTATTAGGGTGTTCATAGAGACTGGTCTCTTCATTATCTTACACTCTCATTGGTGAGTACGTATTGGTAACATTTACGTAGGCTCATTTGAGATTGCTCTCATCATATACATTAACCTCACATCATGATTTTCATTACATTCTTCATTATTAGCACCTTTGGTTTTTCATAGTTACTCACCTCTTATTACGTGAATGTTTATTTCTTCATTTCATAGTTTATCTCATCATATGCCAATGATTTTGGCCATTTAATGTATCTTACACTTGTATTTAACCCTCCTAAGGTTAATCATTTCATCACATACATTTTGGGTTCACTTATTTTTGAACATATGTTAGATTTATGTGTCTATACGTACAAACCATGGGGCTTCATTAATAGTTCATTTAAGTGGCTCATATCTTCCTAAGATTATTGAGTACAAGACTTATGCATCTTGTAGATTTGTCAAGATATTTATTTGATATTTAGAGGCAGCATTTATTAAAGATCTATTTACGTATGACTTATGTGTCAATATGGAATTGGGCAAGGGAACCCAATTTCGAATCCCTTGAACAACACTAAATCTTATTTTAAAATTTGATAAGTGCATTTTTCAGATTTGGGAGACCCTAGTTCGATTCCCATCAACCCCATAATATTACTTTCTTGTACTCCTCCCCTTTATTCGTTTTAAGGCAAGGAGGTTGTGGGTTCAATTCCCCACAAGCTCATTATTTTTTTCTTTTAATTATTTCTTAACTTTCTCACTTATCCAAGAGGTTGTTGGTTCAATCCCCACTCTCCACATTTATTTTTCTCCTTTATTTTTCTCCTCACTCTCTCATCCATTCAAGAAGTTGTGGGTTCAATCCCCACTCTCCTCATTTTATTTACTCCTTTATTTTTGTCCTAACTCTCTCATTCATTCAAGAGGTTGTGGGTTCAATCCCCACTCTCCACATTTTATTTTCTCCTTTATTTTCCTTCTAACTCTCTTATCCATTCAAGAGGTTGTGGGTTCAATACCCACTCTCCACATTTTATTTTTACTTCATTATTTTCATGGTTTTTAACATGGTGAGGTCACGGGTTCAATCCTCCATGACCTCACTTGTTTTTGTTTATTTTTTTCAACATTTGGAACCCTCTTTGCAGACTGAAATTCATCGATAGAAGCTGCAAATTTTATTTTAATTTTTTTCATTATCCTTTCATCAAGTTACACCTTAGTTCTTAGGGGAATTTCGTAGTGCCTTTAGATAGTTTTAGGTGCGTCTTCTTGTATTCGTTTAGACAAGACATTATCCCTCAAATAAGCCACATTTCAACTCATATGAACATCACATTTACATCGACATGTGTAAATGAAATATAAAGAACTATCATGCTAATTCAAGTCATAAACCATGAACAATAGCGATGGCAACAGATACATACACATGTAGTTACATTTTCGGGAATATCAACATAAGTCACATAATTCCAAACATATATATAAAAACATAATAATCATGAAAACACGTTTCATCCCTAGTTTTCTATCAGCAAACATAACAAACCTATGATTCAATGGGAGCTAGTGACAGGGACATGCAATAGGGTACAATCCAAGTTTTAGGAATGAATATTTTGAACCTTAAGGGTCTCTTGGAAAAGGGACCAAGAGAGAAGAGAACTCATACCTTAATCGATGTCCAAACACTGATGTTACTGCCCGAAAATTCCTCCAAACAACTCCCAATTTACTTCAACGTACACCTCACTCGACGAACCTCTCTTAGCCTTGAAGTTTTGATTACTCTTTCTTTTACTTAAAAGTTCATGTGAGTTCTTCAAGTGTGAATAAATCTTGATGTATTTTCAGTTCTTGAAATTGATTTTGGCAGAAACTAACAGAGAGATATATATGGAGAACGTGAGACAGATATAGAGTGTTATTAAGATTAGGAGACTAAATTCAAGACTTAGTCAAATAGGATTTAAATTAGATTAATACAAATCTGATTTATTTTAATTAATACGTGAAAGGACCAGTATGCCTTTAAAATTTCAAATTTTTAATTAATAATTAAATCACCTTAAGTACCTATTTATTAAAAAAAAAAAGTTCTGTATCGTTACAAAAAGAAGAAGAAGAAGAAGAAGAAGAAGAAAATTCACCATGATTAGTTAGAAGACGGTTCTCATGGGTTACAATTGTGGTGTAGTTATTCGATTGTCTCAGTTAGAAGACGGTTCTCATGGTTACAATTGTGGTCTAGTTATTGGATTGTCTTAGTTAGAAGATGGTTCTCATGGGCTACAATTGTGGTCTAGTTATAGGATTTTCTGTAATATACATAATGTTGTCAACTCAATGTCTAGTGTGGTTTTTAATTATACTTGTAAAATTCGAACATAAAGTTATTAAGATAATGAAAATGCACATGAAAATATATTAATCTGTCACCTCCAGGAATCAAACTGATCTTTATCTGTTAGAAGACTACTTTTTATGTATGATGTATTTTAGAAATCCATCATCCTTAGGGCGAAGTTTAATTCTTTATCTTTTATAGTTTGTGATATTTACATAAAGCGTTTGTTATTCTATAAATAATAATACATGACTTTTATTTCTTTGAGACTTGACCATATGTAGAAATCATTCGTATGATAAACATAAATCGGACAGAAACTTGAATCTTTAGATTATTCAATCGAACAATATGTGCCATCACTAAAAACATTGTATTTCACTCAATTCGTTCCCAACTAGTAACTAGTCTCGATAACATTGTATTTCATTAAGTTAAAAAATATATAATTTGATTCAACCTTGTTACCTTTTAACCCTTTTCAAGTATATCACCTTGGTGCGACCATGGAGAATGTGATGGCCTAATGTTGAAAGTGGTGTCTCAAAACCAGGAGATCAGCTCCACTTTTTGATGTATCAATATACAAAATAAAAGTAAAATTAATTTCTGATATATTAGGTTGTAGTAAATGACTAAAATTGATTAATTAGTTGCTATATTTTAGGCTTTAGTTATTGGAGATAATTTAAGCTCATTTTAATCCTTTTCTGTAGTTTTTAAAGTTATGAATTCATGCATTATTTAAATAAACAATGAAACAAAACCTTGTTTCTTATCTTTTCTTTCTTAGTAATCATGATAGATTGGTATCAGAGTATTGCAATCTTGAGTGACCTGTAAGAAGACAGTGAACCATATGAACCCTTCTTTGAACTACAATCTTAAATATCTTGTGAAAAAGTGAATTCTGAAACAAGCTTCTTAACTCCACCAGTCTTCAATGGTGTGAATTATCAAGCTTCGACAATTAAAATGACGGTTCATCTTGAAGTGTTGGATCTCTGGGAAGCAGTAGAAGAGGATTACGAAGTAACTCCTTTCGGTGATAATCCAACAGTGAATCAGATGAAACATCACAATGATAATAAGACAAGAAAAGCCAAATCTAAAGCTTGCCTTTTCTCTGCAGTATCCCTTTCGATTCATACCAAAATTACGCAAATGAAATCTGCTGCAGAAATTTAGGAGTATCTCAATAAAGAATACCAAGGAAATGAAAGAGTGCAGAATTAAAGTGATGAATTTGATTCGTGAATTTGAAATGAAGATAATGAAAGAATCAGAGACTATAAAAGACTATGCAGAGCAACTACTCGACTTGGCCGACAAGGTGAGATTGTTCGTTAAAAGGTCTTGCACTTGTTGTTATTTTAGCCTTTTAGTCTTACCTCATCCGGAAGGGGATCCTATGGAGGGGTTTCATCCCCGCTTCAGTATACATGTTCATGCAGTTATTCAAGTGTCTGAGTGAGGTTATATAGGACAAAGTTTCTACAACTTGGGTCAGGACTTATCAGCATTGCTATTAGAGATTTCCAGGTTACGGTGACCATTAAATATATTCAGATTTTTGTTAGTATATGGTGGTTCCTAGTCCTACTATGAGTGTGGTGAGTCAGGAAAAATCAATAGATATTCCTCCAGACTTAGAGCAGGAGGCCGACAACAATAATGTTTTGTAACGTTGTTGCTTCATTTCTGTTTTTATAAAATAAAGTTTGGAAAGTTATTTGAAAGTGAGTAAAATTTTCAAATTAAACTTGGAAAAAAATTAATAATGTCATGAAAAAACACTAATATTGTATAAAAAAATGTTATTTTAAGAGAGTGAATGCAATTTGTATACCATGATTTTTATGAGAAAATGACATTGAACAAGAAAACACTTATTTCTTTTTACCTCGTTCGCATTAAATTGTCTTGATTTATTCAATTCATATTTGATCAAAATATTTTTTTATGAATCTATCAACTACTCATTAGTGCAAGGTATGTCTATTTGAAGAACATTTGATAATAATTTACCAAGTGATTTAAATCCTCTAAAACAACACTCAAAACTTTTCTTTAAAAATTGAGAAAGTTGAAGAAGATATGGTGTTGGAATGTTCAACCCGATGTCATGGATTAGAAAATCGGAAAAAGATGGCTACAAAATTTTCACATTCCATTACCAATTGACGTTAATGTATTCTCAAATTTTCGTAAGTAGAATATTAGGTTTAAGTATGAAAATTTAAAAGGGTGTTGTAAGTGTCTATATCAAACATATATTAATGATGAAGAAGATGATGAGAGTGCATTCATAAAGCTATGACATATAAAGTTACAAAGACTTATAGAGATTATTGGACAAACTAAGGGATACTCCATCTTTTTCATAAATCTCTATTTATTTCATTTTGAATATATTTTACTTATGGTATTTGAAGAATTACGAGTTTTGACTAATTTGTTGTTTGATCCACATCTATGATGGTTTTTACAAAATCAAAATTATAAACGAGATACAAAATATATTCAAAGATCTATTATCTTTTCTAAACCTTTAGTGTTTGAGAACAAATAAAGTATCTTAAACTGGTACAATCAAAACACCAGTGTAAAAATATCTAGGGAAAAATTCTCAAAAAATACTATTAGCTATATACTTTTTAATAAATAATTTCCTAGCTAATTCATGTTTTTCTTATAAAAATCACTAATTTATTGTTATATTTGATAATCGGCTCAAAATAATTAATTTCATTGTCCAAATCTGTGTTGCATATTTATTTTTTGGTACACTTTAATAAATCTAAAAAGGAAAAAGTAAATTCTGACAATTCAAAATTGCTTAAATATTCCAAGAGAAAAAACATCATATTATTGTTGGTGTCTTTCCAAATTAGAAATTCTCCTTTATTTTGAAAAAATAAAAATAAATAAATTAGGGTTAGAGAAAGAGAAAATGTAGGAGGGGATTACAGAGTAAGAGTCGAACCCTCACCAATAAATTGAAAGTTCTGCTAGTCAATCAACAAACCTACTAAGATTTTCCAACTAGCAATTCTTTGTATGTTATCATAATTATTTCTCGAAGAGTCTGTAGGATTATTTACAATATCTATTCAAATGAATATTTTATTCTCCATTTCTATTGATTGTTTATTATTTTCACTAATAGCAATATGAAAGTAAAAATATATATATATGCATTTTTTGTTTTAAAGTTGACAGCAAAAAGGTAATATGGTTGACAACTCTGTTTATGTAGGAAAAGATTTCTGAATTTTTTCATAAAATAACTTGAACAAAGAATAAAGTTAAATGAAGAAAAAGTGATTATAAATATAATGACAAAATGGAGAATATTTATTAAGATTTGATAAAAATCTTTGATATGATGAAATCTCACAAGCATTGTTGCCTTTTAGAATCTCGACTTCCCAAGACTGGTAAATACATAATCTAAATGATATAGTTTCTTAAACCTATATTTGTACTTTAATTATAAACAAAACATTGACAATTAAAAAGAATACTTCATTTCTTCAATTTCATGTAACACTCTTTCCTCTTTGACCTATTATGAAAAAAATAGTATTTCTTAATTGAAAGAAGATGAACTTTGAACTCCATATTTTTTTATCTTTAAAGACATGCTTACTTTGACTTTACATGAAACAAATATATTCTAAAACTTATGGTCTTAAATGCATGGTAATATATTGTGTGACTTCAAAACTTCTCAATAATAATATAATTTAAAATTTATAGCTGGATTATTTTCAAATACAGAAATATGTTATATTTTTTTAACAGATTGATGATAAAATGGTGTTACATAAAATCGAAAAGGAGCATATGACATGTTTTATACCAAAAGTCAGTTTTCTTTTTTTGAAACTTATTTTGACGTCAAGTTTACAATGTAAGGATCATAAAAAATTGATTATATGTTCGTTAATAATTCTAATTTTTATATATTTTTAGAAAGATATATATTATATTAAATTAAGCAACATATGAATTTACAGATTATTCATAACAAGTTAACACAAGATATTTTTTCGAATTTGGAAATTGTCAATTTCTTTAAAGATCTCTTATTGATGTTCATCAACGTCCTTGTTTATTACCATATGAAACTGTTCAAAATGCTATTGCTTTTGAACTTAGAGCCACTATTGTAAGGGGAATCGGTAAGAAGCCCTTATCTTATCAGAAAATTGTGTGTGGATTAGATGAAACATGACATCCAATGTTGTCCAGACAAAAACTGGAGAAATGGGGCATAAAATGCATGTAGCAAAGCTCAAGAAGGTGAGTCATCAGGGAGGAGGAGTACGAGAGTGAGAAATAAGGCTTGTGAATTCAAAAATGAATTGTGAGTTTTCAGTAATGTTTTGTTTGAACCACATTTGTAATAGTTTTTACAAAATCAAAATTATATACGAGATAAAAAGTATATTTAAAGATATATTATCTTTTCTAAAGCTTAAGTGTTGGAGCACAAATAAAGTATCACAAATTCCTACAATTTTCAATAAATTATATTTTATTTTCAAATAAAATGTTCTTGATTCAATTTTATCATTACGAAAAAGACCCACCATGATTACAAAACATCAAAACTGCATTGTTAAAATATTTAGCTAATAATTTTCAAAAATACTATAAGCTATATACGTTTTAATAACAAATTTCCTAGCTAATTTTTTTTTATTATAAGAATTACTAATTGATTATTAGATCTAATAATTGGATCCAAATAATTCTTCATTATTTTTGTCTACATTCAATGACCAAATCTATGTCGTATATCTATTTTTTTGGTACAGTAAACTAAATCTAAAAATGAAAAAACAAATTGACTAGTCAAATTGCTTAAATCATTCAAGAGAAAAAACATCATATTATTATTAGTGTCTTTCCAAATTAGAAATTCTTCTATATTATTAAAAAAAAATAGAATTATGGTTAGAGACAAAGAAAATGTAGGAGGGGATCACTATGTAGGAGTCAAATCCTCACCAAAAAATTGAATGTTAAGCTAGTCAATTAACATGGTTACTAAGATTCTCCAACCAGAAATTCTCTGTATGTTACAATCATTACTTCTCAAAGAGTCTGTAAGATTATTTATAACATCTCTTCAAAATGTATATTTTATTCTTCATTTCTATCGAGCGTTTATAATTTTCACTAATAGCAATATGGGGGTGAAATTATATATATGTATTTTTAATTATAATTATACAACGAAAAGATAATATGATTATTGATATCTTTCTTTATGCTATGTTTATGTAGGAAAAGATTTTCAAAAAATTTCAAAAAATAAGTTGAATAAAGAATGAAGTTAATTAAAGAAAAAAGTAATGATACATTTTAATGACAAAATGGAGAATATTAATCAAGATTTCATAAAAAATTTTGATGTGATGAGATCTCACAAGCATTGTTGTCTTTTAGAATCTCGACTTTTCAAGACAGGTAAATACATTGCTAATCTATATGTTATGGTTTCTTATACTTATTTTTTCACTTCAATTATAAACTAAAAATTTAACAATTAAAAATAATACTTCATTTCTTCTATTTCGTGTGACACTTTTTTTCTTCTTTAATCTATTATAAAAAAAATAGTATTTTCTTAATTGAAACATGATGAACTTTGAACTTAATATCTTTTTATCTTTGAAGGCATGCTTACTTTGACTCTACATGAAACAAAAAAACTAAAACTTATGGTCTTAAATACATTATAATATATATGTGACTATAGAACTTCTCAATTATAGTAAAACAAAAAAATTATGGTTTGATTATTTTCAAATGCAGACATAGGTCATATATTTTTTAATAGATTGATGATAAAATGGTGTCAGAGTAAATAAAAGAGAAGTATATGACATGTTAAATACCACAATTCATTATTTTTTTCTTTTTAAACTCATTGTGAGGTCTAATTTACAGTGTAAGGATTATAAAATATGGGTTAAATATTTGATATTATTGCTAATATATATATATATATTACAGATTATTCAAAAAAAGTTAGCGCAAGATGTTTTTTCGAACTTGAAAATTGCCAATTTCATTAAAGATCTCTTATTGATTTTCAACAATGTCATTTTATCACTCATATGAAGCTCTTCAAAATTCTATTGCGCTTGAACTCAGAGCCGATGTTTTGAGGGGAATGTCTAAGAAGCCCTAATTTATCGCAAAATTGTGTGTGGATTAGATGCAGCAGGCAATCGAATATTGGCCAAACAAAAATAGAGAAAAAGGGAATATAACGCACATAACAAAGCTCAAGAAGTTGAGTTATCGATGAAGAGGAGTACGAGAGTGAGAAATAAGGCTTGTAGATTCAAGAATGATAAAAATAATGATTGCAAAGGGAAAAATCAAAGAATGACAAAAAAAAAATTGGAAATAATGAGTGAACCTTACTAGAAGGTGGTCAAATTTATAGAAGATTTTTTGGTGCATTAAATTTCTTTTGTTTTGTAGTTCTGGTAATATTTCATAATTTATTATAAATGTACATCAGAGACTATAATTAACCTCCTAACCCGTGTCATGTGATTTTTTTATATCAAGATTTTATGTTTTATTTTGAAAAAAAAAGGTCACATAATTCAGTTGATAATGTGAACAATTGTTTTATACATAATCTACATCAACCTTCTTTTTTTAGGAAATAATAATATTCAATTGTTTAGTACATTTGATCATTTTAATAATAGTTATTATTTAATTGTATCCTATCCTATCCTAGTCTGTAACCCACTCTTTCAAGTAGAACGTTGGAAGTAGTTATCTTTAGTTTAGTGACTGAACACGATGAGTTATGGACATAGCTTCTCACTAAAACTTCATTATATCACTCATTGTTTTATAATTTTATGTTTGTAATTTATGTAATATCTAGGACATTTATGTACACAACTTACTGCCCCTGTAATTTTCCTTTTCATCATTTGAAGGAAGAATTCTCCCTTATAAATAGTGATGGCATTATTTATCAGCAAAATATTGAGAATAATTATATTTTGTTTAGAAAATGAATGTGGTCAACCATGACCATAACATTGAAACTTCATTATTTTATACTTTATGTTTTGTAATTCATGTAACACTTAGGCAATTTATCTACCAAATTTACGATCTTAAATTCTTCCTATTCATTGCAAGGAAAAATTTCTTCCATGTAAATATGTACGGTCTAACTGTGTTAGGAGAATGTTGGGAGTAATTGTCGTTTCTTTAGGACTGAACGTGGTCAACCATATTGGGGATAACATCCGATTGAAACTCCATTATTTCAATCATTATTCTATTTTTATATATTTTCAAACTCATGTAATTAACCTTTAGGTCATTTATACGCCCAATTTACTATCCCATAATCTTCTCATTCATTCCAAGAAAAAAATTCTCCACTATAAATAGTGATGGTCTTACTTTTTTAGTACAACGTTAAGGGTAATTGCATTTTATTTAGTTATTAAATATGGACAGTCATATTGGCCATAACTTCTCATTGACACTCTATTATTTAACTTATTATTCTATCTTTTCATGCGTTGTCACTCATGTAACATCCACAACATTTTCTACCCAATTTACTACCCCATAATCTTATTCATTACAAGGAAGAATTTTTCTATTACAAATAGTGATGATCTTACTTTTTTTGTTGTATTAAAAAATATAGAGTGCATAAAAGTAAGTTAAAAAGAAACTTCTTATTAGTTGAAGGGAGATGTTCTTTTTATCGAATTCTGGATTCAACTCTTGTTCAATCTTTATTTAGCTGTACTTTGAAATTCAGGTATGTTGTTTGTAGGGGACAAATTAAAAAGATTATTGCTAGTTTGTAAAAAGAGTTTTTGTCATGACCTTAAATCTCCTTAAAGAGAAAAAAATATATATTTATGCCTCAACGTGAAGATAATTTATTTTCAATGGTGATTTTAAATTTTCACCATCAAAAATTACTTGACTTTCCCATATAAATATATATATCATCTTGCAATTTTCTAGTTTATTTTTTTTAACAAAGACTTTATCATCTAATCACTTGAAGAATATCTATGTGTAAACCTAAATTTGTTTGCTATATTGCTATTTTGTTGTCATATTTTTTTCTTACAACCATGTTTCGAAATTTTCTTTTGAACCGTGGGTCTATTAGAAAAATATTATTATAACACAAATATAGGAAAAAAATTTGTATATATCTTAGTTCTTACCCTCCTCAAATTCACTTGTGAGATTATACTAAATGTTCACTACTAGAAAAACTGACTTCAAAAGAGGTCTGCATAAATTAATTTTTTGAATTGTGGATCAATTAGAAAAAAATCTTTTTATGATGGAAAGGGGTAAGATTTATGTACATCCTACGTCCTAGACACAACTGTACATTAGTATGTTTTTGCTATTAAAATATGATATTGTCAAGACTCCATTAGAATAAGTGATGGTGATGTTTAAAAAATTAATAATAAATCTTGACAAATTTTCTTACAAAGAGTGATCGTCAAAATTTTGTCCACAAATATATGGATGTATCGCTAGTTCACCACAATATTTTTAGCATTAATGAAAATATCATATTTATTGATTTGTATCTCGATAAATTTGGAATATTTCTGAAGGAAGTGGAATTGATACACTCGCTACTAGTATTGATCAGCTTTGTCCAATTATACTTTGTAGTTTTAGAAAAATCAAATCATTCTTTTTGCTATTAAACTAAAACTATGCTCTTGACAACACAATGATGTATTAACGTGTGTAGAACTTTTCCGGCCCATTTAAAAGAAATACTTTTATTTATTAATCATAAATTACTTGGTTCTTGTTAGGAACAAATATAAGCAGGAGTAATACGGAAGCTAGCAAAGCAAGCCTCGAAAGACCATGAGTAAGAGGACAACGAGAAATATATCAAAATACAAAGATTTAACGTGATTCGGTCAATCGACCTACGTCCACAAAGGAGATAAGCAATCCATTATAAATATGAGAGTACAATGAAAGTGCTAATCTAGGAATTCTTCCTTTCTGCTTCCATTATTTGTCCTCAATCAATTGAAAGTTTTTATTTCTCGAGTTATCCCAATATGTTGTCCGTATATTTATGAGCAAGCATCTCACCTATATTTCTATGCACTTTTTAATATTTATTGTTAAAACGATATTGTGAAATCACTTTGACCATACAAAATAGTAAATTCCTTCAAATTTACTTCATCTTAGATAAAGACTCACTCGTCTTCACTTGCAATACAATTTTCTTACTTAAATAGTATTTCCCATAGAAAGTAAGATACATCAATATTGAAGATAAAAGTATAGGTAAGGTAAGAGTTCTCCATATTCCCTTTAGCTAATGATGAAAGAGAATACGAGGACCATTTTACTTGAGATGATAATCTTGTTCCCTCCTGATTTGATGCGCATATTTTTTTCGTACTTAAAAAATAGGTCAAAAGTATAATTGATACGTAGGATACATGACATCGATCTATCATCATCATGTACTTTTAGTTGTTCGCCCATTCTTCATGCAAGTCGATTCAAATTAAAGGTAGGAATTTCAACCTTTTAGTCTGTGACGTAAGTACTTGAACATCAGTCAAGTTTCAATATTTACCAAATTCCTCTATGTAGTAAATAATCCTTGGTCATTGTGCATGAAGTTCAATGCAAGAATAAACAAATTCAATTCATATTATTCTCAAATTTTTTGAGGATCTAGAAAACTCTTTAGGATTACATTATCTTAGGTGATCAATACATCTCCCATCCTATCATCATCTACAGAAGATTGAAATTTGATTGATTGTATTCCCACACAATCCTAATGTAAATAGTTGTGAAAGGGGGATGAAGGTATTTACAATATGAGGAACTCACGAAAAATCTTGACAATTTCATATTTTAAATGTTTTGAAAATTTACATGATTGACATTTCTTTACCATATTCTAGTACTTGCTACATAACCCTGAAAAAACCTTTTTTTTAAAAGATTTTCTTTGGTTGTATTGACCATTTTATTAATTGACCAAAAAAGAAAATAAATTTTTGGCCCAAGCCCAAAATAAGACTATCAAAACAATTTTTTCCTCATATGATTAGGGTAAATCCCACTTTCATTAACCCTAACCTATAAATACTAACTTCAGCTTCCTATGGAGCTCATTTTCTTTTTCTTCTCACTATGTTGCCCCCTTGTACCACTGAATGTTACTCTAACCCTTCTCTTGTGGGTTGTACCAACTCTCTAATCAAAGGTTCTCATCTCTCTTAGTCTCACACAAGATATATCACTCGACCAAGGTAATGTAACTCCTATATTTTCCTTCTTTTTTCATCTCCGTTCTAACTCTTTGTTGTTCCTCCCGGTGAAAGAGTTTTTTTTCTGAAAAAATTATCTTGAATTTTGAAATTTTCCTTTGAGTTTAAAAGTATGCTATAAGAGAATCAAAGGAAACTCTTCAATTTCTTACCTAGAAGATGTTACTTACTCTATTCCAAATCACACATGTAGTCATTACACATTACTAATATATATTTAGTGATTTCAGATTATAACATAAAACATGTAACATTATATTCATGTTGTGGTGTCCTATACATATCATGATGCGATATGGATTTGTCATCATGGATATGAAGACCATCAATTCGATTCGAAGCAATTTAGATACCTTAGAAAATTAATAAAAGAAACATGGACGGTCTACAATATACTGAAATGGGAATTTTACTAAAAGATTACTACATTTTAAATAAGAAATTGATTAAACTTTCCTTGGTTTTATCTCAAGGGTATTATTGTAAATATCTTAGGTTAGTCTATCTACTATTATAAATAGTAGGAACTAGGGTTTATTTAGTGGTTGATTTTTGAATGAACATTTGATGTTTAGACTTCTTTGTAAGTTTGGGGAAACCCTCATATCTATTTGATTGAACCCTCTTGATAACTCTCGACTTGTATGAGTTCAATTTCTTTTCACCCTTAAAGTTTATCCTAGTAATCAAATGTCTTTTAGTTGCTAGGTCATTCTTTTTTTTTCTTCTAAATCTCTCTGTCTTTCTTTCTATTTCTTGATAGTAATATTTCGTTCGGTTGATTGTAGTTCACTTTATTTTTATATATGTTTTGGTTTCCTTCCACTTATTTATATTGGTATAGTAAATTTTGCCTACTTTTTTTTAGTTTCTACCCTCAGACCCATTACATGATGTTCTGGGTTATGGGTCCGCTTACCTACTGCTGGGTTATAGTAGGTACCATCATGACTCAAGAAATCGATCATGACAAGTTGGTATCATCAATTCATTTTATTTTTAAAACCTCATTTCGATATACTTCATTGATTAAAAACAAAACATTGCAAGAAAGGAAAATCTATAAGCAATAACATCCACCAACTGCCATAAGAGCATATTAGTGAAAAATCATAATCAGTGCCATTGAATTTGTGGAACTCTATGTATGTAGATATGTAAAATTTAACTCTAAAATTTCATCATGTGTTAGATAAGAAAACTTACGGACTAATAGAGATACAGATTTCACTGAATCAAAGCTTGTTCATCAAAACTAAAATATGAAACAATGAACATCCATCTCATATATTTCACTGAAATTAAAAAGTAAAAATTACTTCATTTTGCAACATGTCTCATGTCTTCAATTGTCGTCCGGTAAATCTTTGGACATTTTATCTACCAAAATGTTAACCATTAGGTCTTTATTTTGTGTAATATTTTTCTTTGAGGAATCTCTATTATCAAGTAGTAGAAACGTTATGTCTTCAGTAGTGGTGTGGATAAAGACAGGATGGAGGGTTGGAGAAACTTGAGTAAATAAAAACAAAAATGAGATACTAATTTTTTTGCTGAAACTCAAAATTTGTAGGTTCGATAAAGAAATATTGAAAATAACTTGCTATTTACACACTGATGATTGGTATTGCGTAACATCCATAAAGAGTATGTAAGAACGGCAATACACTTGTAAGATATTCATTATCACAAAGTAAAATTTAGCTAACCTCTATAGCTCGCATATCTAAGTTGAACTTCTAAATGATTCAACTAACTGTTGTTACAAAACATTATTCCAAGTCTACATGTATTAAATGAGTGAATTGTATTGAATTAAAAAGTCTATACAAAAAACTATAACTTTTATTTGCAAAGACCTTCAATTTTTCTAACACCTCGTCATTTTGATATACTTCACTAGGGCCGAAGAAAATTTTACAAGAAGCAAATCTTACTCATCCAAATTAAAGATATCACAATTCACAGAGTCAAAGTTTGATCATCACAATATAAAAAATTAAATAACGAATATCAGGAATATCTTTTTCTTAAAATTGTCTATCAAAATTCTGAAATTACGAAGTAAAAATTACCTTTGTTCCTACATGTCTCACGTCACTTGCTAATTGATCTTTGGACATTGAATTCTTAATAAAACATTGTGAAGCCTATTAAAAAACTTTGTGAATTCCGAAGAAAGCTTTAAATTAGTAATAGTTTGGCCTCTATTTCCTCTTCTCTCGTATCTGTCCATCTTTTTGGGGGTGACAATAATAATGTAAGAAATTTTATTTCAGATAGTCTGAGTGCGTTTAGTTACATTGTTAATAAACATTGTAACTTGGAACTAAATACTTTTTCTTTTTATATGATTCTAATTTAGTGTGCAAACGTTTTATGTTTTGGTCAAAACACATGTTACAAATTACTGTTCTCTCAGTATTTACTGGTAGATGTTTTATTTAATAGTCCCTTTAAAAATAATAAACAAAAAAACAAGTTAACTGCATTCATTTTATCAATTATAAGCTATTTAAATATTTGGGAATGAATAATAATGATAAAACAAAATATAAAATGATAAATTATCTCTTAATTTTTCAAATTGATTAAGTAAATTTTGACAACTATTTTTAATATAATAGACAAGTAAAGATGGACGGAGAAAATATTCCCTATACTGAAAATAAATGTTCCTTTTTACTTATTTATTTTCACTAATCAAGATGGTGTTTTTATGATACCCATAAAATTAAATAACTACATAAAATAGTAGAGTATTAATCAAATTTAGATTTTCAGAGCATTAATAATAAGGTTAGTTTAAAACTTTCTTCTTCAGTTTTATTTGTATATTTTAAAATTTATTTTCATTCAATACATTCATATTTTCTACGGTATATGGTGGTTCCTAGTCCTGTTATGAGTGTGGTGAGTTGGGACAAATCAATAGAGAATGCTCTAGATTTAGAGTAGGAGAGCGACATTAACAGTGTTTTATAAGTGGTTATTACTTCATTTCTGTTTTTATAAAAGTCAAAATTGACAAGTGTTTAAAAAATGAAAAGAAATGACTAAACTTTCCAAATTCAGCTTGAAAAAATGAACAATTTCATAGCAAAACACTAATATGGTAAAAACATAAAATATGTTATTTTAAGAAAAGTGAATACAACTTTTTTTCTTTTTTCCATTTTCGTATTAGCTAGTCTTATTCATTTAATTCATACTTGAATGAAATAACATTTTTACCAAATACAACCACTACTAATTAATGCAAGGAATGTCCATTTTTGGATGAAAAAATTAGATTATAAATTTACCATGTGAGTTAGTTCCTTTGAAAAAATCCAAACGTTCTTTAAAGAATGAAGAAAGTTGAAGAAGATATGGTGTTCGTCCTGTTCAGTGCGTCCCATAGATTAGAAAATTGGGAAATCGTGGCTGCTAAATTCTCAAATTTCATTTCCAAACGATGACTATGTATTTTTCAATTTATGTATGTAGAATGTCTGGTTAAGTATGAAAGTTTATAAGCGCGTTTTAAGAGTCTATATCAGACAAATTTTACTGAAGAAGAAGATGAAAGTGGTTTCAAAAATTTGATGGCAGATAAACTTACAAAGACTTATAGAAATTATGGGACACATCAAGTCATATTAGGAGATACTCCAATTCAGTATGATTCATCTTTTTTATAATTCCGTCATTTTTTCCTTTTTTTCTGATAATATTTGAAGAATTGTGCATTTTCAAAAATTGAATGTTTGATCCAAATTTATATGCTGATTATTACAAAAAAAGAAAATTATCAAAGAGACAAAAAATATATTAAAAGATATATATCTTTTCTAAGATTATGAGTTGAGGCGTAAATAAAGTATCACTAATTTGTACGATCTACACCAAAATGTTTCAATGTTTTTTGTCAAATAAAGTGTCCTTGATTCCAATTATATCATTACAGAAAAGGAAGAGAAAAAAACAACTACTATCACTAAACATCAAAACTACACTATAAATATATTTAGGAAAAAATGTCAAACAATATTATTAGCTTTATACTTTTTAATAATGAATTTCATAACTAATTCATATTTTTCTTTATAAAAATCACTAATTGATTGTTAGCTTTGACGATTGGCCCCTTATAATTATTCATTAGTTTTACACTTTTAATTAACAAATTAATATTTGTAAAATTTATTTTTTTGGTACACTGAAAAATAACAAAGATATAAAACTAAATTTTGATAAGAAAAATTGTTTAAATCTTCTAGGAGAAAAAATTCATATTATCGATGGAGTCTTTTATTAGCACAAATTCTTATTTATTTTTTAAAAATAAAACAATATTGATGTTAGGAAAATTAAAATGGAGGAGGAGATTTACAAGGTAGGAGTTGAACCCTCAACTATAAATTAGACTTTTAGCTAGTAAAAAAAACAGAGCTACTAAGATTCTCTAACTATGAATTTTTTGTATGATAGAATCTTTATTTCTCAAAGAGTTTGTATGATTATTTGTCATCTCTCTTCAAATACATATTCTGTTCTTCCCGATGATTTCTATTAAGTGTTTATAATTTTCACCAATAGCCATATACGGCTGAAATGATCTATCTACATTTTTTATTGTTAGTCTTACAACAAAATTGTATTCTAATTACTGATATCTTTATTTATGCTATGTTTATGTAGGAAAAAATATCAAAATATTATCAAATGTGAAGCGGAAGAAAGAATAAAATTAAATTAGAAAAAAGTGATGATGAATCTAATAAAAAGATGGAGAATATTAATCAAGATTACGTAAAAATCCTTAATATGGTGAGATTTCACAAGCATTCTTGTCTTTTTGAATCTCCATTTTTTAAGTTAATACATTGTAATCTATATATTGTGGTTTGTTATCCTTATATTTTATATCTCGACTTCCCACACACTTTGCTCTTTTATATATTACAAAAAGGAAATAGTATTTTCTTAATTGAAACATGATTATCTTTAAACTTCACATCTTTTTATCTTTAAATACATATTTAATTTGGCTCAACACAAAATATAAAATTCTGAAATTTGTAGTCTTAAATACATTGGAATATTTGTGTTACTATAAAACTTCTTACTAATGATAAAATAGAAATTTTATAGCTTGATTGTTTTGAAATATAGACATATGTCATATATTTTTAATAGATTGATAATAAAATAATGCTACAATCGGAAAGAAGAGAGTATCTGACATGTTTATTACCAAAGGTCATTTTTTTTCTTTTTAAACTCATTGTGAGGTCAAATTTATAGTATAATCATAATTAAACAATGCTAATATATAATCCTTATTATTGCAAATGTTTATGTTTTTTTAAAAAATAACTATATTATTTAAACAAATTAAGAAGCATATGGATTTACAATATGCTTTACAGATTATTCAAAACAAGTTAGGACAAGATGTTTAATCGAACGTGAAAATCAGCAGCCAAATTAAAATCATTAATATTTTGTCGCGCTTAAACTCAAAGACAATATTATGATACTAATGGATAAGAAACTCTTATTTTTGTCGTGAAATTGTGTGTGAATTACCTGCAGCAGGTAATCCAATGTTTCCCAACCAAAAATTGGAGAAAAGGGCATATAAGGAACGTAACAAAGCTCAATAAGTTGAGTCATCAGTTAGGGTGCGTGACAGAGTGAGAAATAAGTTGTCTTGATAATTCAAGAACGATCAAGTTTATGATTACAAAGGGCAACATAGAAGAACGACAAAGAAAAAATAAGAATATTTTTAAAATAATTAGTGAAGCTTATGAAAAGGTTGTTGACTTATATATAATTTTTAGGTGTATTAAATTTCTTTTGTTTCGTTATTCTGGTAATAATTTCACAAATTATTATCAATGTAGATTGAAGAGAATAATTAATAATCAAAACCTCGTCATGTGCTTTTTTTTATTTCTAGGTTTTATTATTTGCACCAACATCTTGTGTTAGTAGAACTTTGGGAGTAATTGTCATTTTTTAGTGATTGAATGTGTTCAGCCATGACCATAACTTCTTCTTGTAACTCTATTATTTCACTCATTATTCTACCTTTTAATGCCTTGTAACTCATGCAACCTGATTTTAGATCATTTATTTACCTCATAATCTTCCTATTCATTACAAGGGAGAATTCTCCCCTCTTATAAATACTGATGATCTTACTTTGTTTTTGTGTATCAGTACATATAGAGTTCATAAAATTGAGTTAAAAGGTAATGTTCTTATTAGTTGAAGGGGGTGTTTTTTTTATGGAGATTTTGACTAGACTCTTACCTGGTGTATGTTGAGTTTTACTCTAGTGGTCGGTATTTGTTGTACCCTAGAGGGAACAAGTAAATACGATGAATACTAGACTGATGAAAAGATTTACTATTGTGGGTTTCAATCTTCTTAAAAATGAGCGAGATATCCATGTCTCATCCAGAAGATATTTTTCTTTTTCATTTTATTTCAACTAGGGAATTTGGTCGTGCCTCGCGCGGTCTTTGAAATAAATGTTAAAGAATTACTTTTTAAATCAATTATATATATGTTCCTTGTATACCCAAACATAATATTATCATTTCTTAATTATATATTAATTATGAAGATCATTTTGAGATGACGATTGAAATGAAACTTAACAAATTTAACATCTATAATCTATTACAACTGGGTACCTTTTTTTTATTTTGAGTATTTAAAAATTATGTTGCAAAGTAACTGAAAGTACTAATGAAAATATCTACAGGTCTTATTATTCTTGTCATATTAATATGATAAAAATCCTTTACATATTTCATTTTTCAATCGTTCTTGTTCTTTTTTCTGATATACAATTTAGATTTGTATTGTTTTTGCATAAATCACGTAAATTGATATTTTAAATTTTTAGTTGCAATTATATCAAAAGATAAATGTCATGTTGCATTCATGAAATATGATTTTTTATAAAGTAATTAAAACGTTACACAACTTATTATTAAGTATCGATATATTCATGTTCGAATGTGAACATGATTTTAGTATTAACTAGCTTAGTATATATTTTATCTATATCTTTATGTGTGTATGTGTGTATGTGCGCGCATATATATATATATATATATATATATATATATATATATATATATATATATATAAAGAGAGAGAGATAAATAGATTCATTATAACAATACAAAAAATATTTTATCGATAATAAAGTTCTTCTCATATTATATAGTGATTAATATAATTGAAGGTTAATTGAATCAAATAATTTGATAATACATTTTAATTTCAAATATACTCCTTGCATTTTCAAATTAATGATTGAAACTTTTTCTCCAAAAATTAATGTATGGATACCCACGTGAGATAAATATTCATAACTAAGTATATTAAAATATAATTTTTAAATTTAGCATAAATTTTTTTATGCTAAATTGAGTGATTTAATTTTAAAATACATCAAAAATCTAATCAATTTATTTGAACAATTGTATTCAATTTTTTAAAACAAAATTTAAAAATATACATATTTAACAAAAACAAATTTATTTATCAAATGCATAAATAAATATTTCTCCTATTTTTAAAATTCATAAAATAAATATATTAAATATTTATATTCACATTTCTATATATTTTAATAATTATATTTTAATAAACTTCTAAGGAGTTATAAAATATGATTTTGATAGTATTAAGAATATAAGTATTTAATATTAATATATATGTGTGGAGTGAAATTTATATATAAGTAAATCAAGGTAAAAAAAAAAAACAGTTTTGACTAAAAAATTTGCAACTTCATCAATTATGGGATCAATATTTTTCACTCATTAGATATTAATTTTTATCACTTATTTCAATTTATATAAAATGTAACGTGAAACAAAAAATAAAAAAACTAGAAGTGGGATAAAAAACAATAAATAAAATAATAAAAACCCAAGTTATAGTATTGGTTCATTAAATTACACTTTTTTTTAAAAAAATGTTATTTTTTATTTTGGCAAAAAATATTTTCTATCATACTGCTTTTTTTTTTTAAGGAATAAGTTGCGACACAAGTTTAAAACTTTTGACATTATATTTTTTGGTCTTAATCAAGTTCTTTCAAAGTTTAGTTTTAATGTTTTTCAAATTTTCTATTCTTTAATCTCCATTCTATTTCAAGCTCCTCTAAGTGATTTATATATATAAACACAATAAACCATCATAAGTTTAAATATTTTGATTTGGGGTTATGAGAAGTTATAGAGATTATTAAATATAAGTTGTGAAGATAAACAAATGCATATTTCTTAGTTTAAGAAAACATAATTAATGAGATTAATTTCAGTGTGAATGATAAAGTTAAAGTTCTAATTATTTTCGTAGGATTAGTTTCTCCCATTATTTATTAATTGGATAAACTGAAGAAGTAAAGGCTTTACCAAATGAAGAAACATAAAATGTGATAAACAAGAAGTTACAATAATGAAAGTGTTCTACTCAAAATTAGTTTTATCATTCACAATTTTATATATATTCTCCTACGAGTTTACTACTCAATTATTTAACATTGTCATGTCTTATTCATTCACATTAAAAATATATCAACTTTATATGTTTAATTAAAATAATTGACAAAGTGATATCCGGTGTGATAATTTCGAAAATATTTTTGTAAAACATTTAATACTAAAATAAAATTTATTCATTTATTTTGTGATTGATTACTAATATGATAGATCATATCATATATTTTAAGGGGAAACAATATCCAATAGATATAAAAAAATGTATCATAGGTAATATATCTTTAATTCAATCATGTCAATATATATATATATATATATATATATATATATATATATATATATATATATATATAAGTACTTCTTTTCATCTTTAACGACAACAACAATGAATATAATATTCTTTTTTTCAAAACGAAGAAATAAAATAAAATATAATAGAATAATATTAATTGAAATCAAAACAATACAACAATGAATCTTCAAAATGTTTGAAAATCATTCAAACTTTTATATACTATGACTCTATCTTCCGGAATATCCAAGATAATCAAGCTTCCTTCTTTATTTTGTTGAACTTGTACCAAATAATGTGATGAATCTTTGAAGAATATATATATAATCTTCATCAAAGTGAAGGTCATATTGTGTCATCATCTTTTTTATGTCTTCTAATTTGTTATTATGCACATGATTGATGAATAAAAAGACGAAGAAAAGAAAATTAAAAAACCTATTCTACTAATAAGAATGAAAGAAAAAATGGAAATTAACATTCAACATCTCTACATATGATTGGTATTTATAGATCGGATAAACCATAAAAATAGTTAAAAGGCAATTGAAAAGACATGTTATTTCAGTTGAGAATATCAATAGATGGAGGATTTCTTGTAACTCATTAGATATAATCACAATAATAAATATGCTTGAATTTTTTTAGTCAATAAACAAATTATTTAATGAAAAGAAAGAAGAGAAAATGTCAAAAAATATACAAAGGAATGGAGGCCATAAAGAGGTGTCACATAACTTCCTCTATGATCCTCTCTCTCTCTCTCTCTCTATATATATATATATATATATATATATATATGTATATATATATATATATATATATATATATATATATATATATATAGACAGATAGATAGATAGATAGATATAGATAGATATATATAATTCTAATTTTACCAACAAAAAACTACATGATTTTCCATATTAATATATATCATCCTGCAATTTTTTATTTTATTTTTAAAAAGTTTGTAATATTTGATTAATCAAAGTACATGTACGAGTAAATATAAATTTGTTTTTTCTATTGCTATTTTGTTGTCATATTTTTTCTTTACAACCAAGTTCAAATTTTTTCTTTTGAATCGTGTGTTTATTACAAACAACATTTTTTATCACACAAGGATATGTGTAAAATTTGTGTACACCTTAGTCTCCTCAAACTCACATATAAGATTAAGCTGAATATATGGTTCACTACCAAAAACACGTTACTTCAAAAGAGTTCTGAACAAACTCATGCTCTGAATTGAGTATCAATTAGAAACAACGTCTTTATCTCGAAAAGATAAGGGAATCTGTGTACATTCTACTTCCTTATATTGAATATGTTGTTTGCTACTAAAAAAAGTCCTCAATCTGATATAAAAAAGCTGACTTCAAAAGTAGTTTGAAAAAATTGACCTCGCGAAATCAATTATTTAAAGAATCATAATCAAAATCCAAAAAGCCAAAGAAAACATTTTTTTCAATTTTTAGTCACAAACCATAGTGATTTTTGCACACACATCCTCCCCCCAACTTCAGTTTAAATTGTGTAACTAATTGACCCACAAAAACGTTCTATGAGGATGGGAGGGGAGAAGGGGGTAATGAGTTTCCCTCCCAGTAACTGGAACTTCTAAAAAAAACAATGGGGCTAAATTTTGCAAAAAGAGGTAGTTTTTTAGATTCGTTTGAGAATTTTGATAGTAAAAAAGCTAAGATTTTTATATATTGATTGTTTCATGTTTTAATGTTGATGGATTTGTGTCAAAAGCATGTATAGAAAATTTTCAAAAAGAGAATAACTTTATTGATATGGTGAAATTTCAAATTTTGGTACCCATTGTTTAGTATTGACCAAATCCATCTCAACAAAAATATCATTTGGGTGGCCGATCCGCACTCGAATTGCCACATCTATTCTATTGAGAAGGATGTGGGTATCTCACCTCGGTACAAACACGAGGAGTACTCCATCCTAATTTGCCTTGGATGATCCACACATTCTTGATTATCCTATCTCTAAGATATAAATTTATAAATGAACCAGGCATTCTCTAGATTGTTTATTTCACCTCAATGTGGTGAGTTTTCTAGCTTGATGCATCATTATTTGTCGCATTCATATTCATCAAGTCTAATCCTTTCACTTCATGACTTCGACATGAGTGATTGTAATCTCTCGGTGCCTATTCTTAAACCTCTATGGAATCTCACAAATATAGAGGCTTCAGACCTTTGTAATAACCATCTTGAATATCCAGTTATTGATTTCCTTACATTTAGAAAGCTCAAGGAGTTATCAGTTGGCCAACTTGATTTCGCTAGATTTTTCATCCAATTACCTGACTGGTCCATTTCCATCAAATTATTAGAGATGTATTTGGACTTCGTGGGTTGAACTTATCTCATAATGTCTTGGAAGCTCATAGACCAGTGACATTGCAAATTAATCTGTTCTTGAAACATGGGATCCTTATCTTAAAAAATGAGTTGAGAAATTCCGCATCATCTTGAATCCCTCAGACTTCTTGATTCTTAGATCTCTCTCACAGTCATCTTGTTTGATGCATCCCCACGAGATTTTTTTTTATAATATATTTGATAAAAGTTCATATCAAAGAAATTATGGGCTACAAGGGTTGCCACTCTCAAAACATTGTGGCAGTGATGATAGGATATAATAGGTGATAACTCCAACTGAGAAGAAGAAGAAGAATGTCACGACTGGAATCTAGACCCCAGATGAGACCGGCATCGTTGACCTCTCAGAGGTCGCAAGCAAGCCTAATTACGTCACTCTTACTATACATAGGTTAATTTTAGCAGAAAATTTGAAATTTTTTATTCTTTAAATATACTTGCTAAACATTTTTTTATATTTCGTAATCGTTCATCATCAACCATCTAACATTTAAGATATAAGCAACTGAAAGAAATAATTCATTAAGTATGAATTGTATATCGTCCAAAATAGCACTAATACAAAGTCTGAACCAAAACAGGAAAGAAACACTAGTGGAACATGCTCCACTAGCTCAACTCTAAAACTACGCTAGAATGTAACACAGTAGCATCCTCGAAAGTGTGAGGACCTACCAAACTCCAGATGAATGCTGAAGTTCGAATAGCTGCAAAAACGAATTTGTAGCACTACCATCCCCCTGTGCCTGCACCTAAAAATAGATGTTTGTATGGAATTAGTACACAGTTGTACTAAGAATGGGTATATGAAAGCACACACTAGGTACATGCATGAGTAAGAGTAGCTCTTTCCTAACGACATGATTTTTGGAAGTCAAGTCAGTGGACTCGCCAATTTGAGATTGGGAAAGTTATGCGATGAGAGTGACATGCATCATTATAATTATCGTTCAACACACAACACATAACATCTTCATATAGCACATAACATAGAACACATAGTTTCTTTCACATTATTTATTCATATGCCTTGAGACCTTATTATCACGGAATTGACCTTAAGACTATGCAAAATGAGGGCTCAACATATGGGACCTCAACTAGGGAGCCTTCTTTAGAAAACACAGAGTCTGCTTAATTCATTCATACGTACCTCATTTCAGTTCATTCATAGGCCAGTGTTAACACCATATATGCCTAGGATGTAGTTTAAGACTTTCATTGGGTTTGCTGTGCAATGATAAGGAATAACGTAATGTCATTACCTGAATCTAGCTCACCTTTTGATTATCCCATCCTAACACCTTCAGTATCATTCATTTCTTTATATGATTCATTTAAGGCTGGATTTATTCATTTATTGGGAACATTAACTTTAATCGATATAGATCATGTGAGCATCATGAAATCCAGTGTCTCCCCCACACCGAAAAGAGGTGGAATCACCGGCCAAAGTGTCTCAATAACATGCAAGAGTATATGGAAATTTAACCCCGCCATATCCCTATATTGGCAGTATAGGTTAAAAGACTAGGAGATGTATGGAGACCCATACCCGGCAATCCGGACAGTCTCATCTCATGAGAGTTACGTGAACCTTCGCCCTTCCTGAAAGAAGGCATCACCGCTCATAGCTAGCGTATCGGTGCTTAGTATAAAGTTCCATTACATTCAACTCATACATCATGGAAGTTGGCTTCTAGTATGAGGACATCATAGCTCAATAAATGATTTCTCATCTCATCATTAGTATTAAGTGTTTTAAACTCAATATTTTTATTAGAGTGTTCATAGAGACTGGTCTCTTCATTAACTTACACTCTCATTGGTGAGTACGTATTGGTAACATTTACGTAGGTTCATTTGAGATTGCTCTAATCATATACATTAACGTCACATCATGATTTTCATTACATTCTTCATTATTAGAACCTTTGGTTTTTCATAGTTACTCACCTCTTATTACGTGAATGGTCATTTCTTCATTTCATAGTTTATCTCATCATATGCCAATGCCTTTGGCCATTTAATGTATCTTACACTCGTATTTAACCCTCCTAAGTTTAATCATTTCATCACATACATTTTGGGTTCACTTATTTTTGAACGTATGTTAGACTTATGTGTCTATACGTACAAACCATGGGGCTTCATTCATAGTTCGTTTAAGTGGCTCATATCTTCCTAAGATTATTGAGTACAAGACTTATGCATCTTTTAGATTTGCCAAGATAATTATTTGATATTTAGAGGCAGCATTTATTAAAGATCTATTTACGTATGACTTATGTGTCAATACGAAATTGGGCAAGGGAACCCAATTTCGAATCCCTTGAACAACACTAAATCTTATTTTAAAATTTGATAAGTGCATTTTTCAGATTTGGGATACCCTAGTCCGATTCCCATCAACCCCATAATATTTCTGATTCCCATCAACCCCATAATATTTCTTTCTTGTTCTCCTCCCCTTTTTCGTTTTAAGGCAAGGAGGTTGTGGGTTCAATTCCCCACAAGCTCATTATTTTTTTCTTTTAATTTATTTCTTAACTTTCTCACCTATCCAAGAGGTTGTTGGTTCAATCCCCACTCTCCACATTTATTTTCTCCTTTATTTTTCTCCTCACTCTCTCATCCATTCAAGAAGTTGTGAGTTCAATCCCCACTCTCCTCATTTTATTTACTCCTTTATTTTTTTCCTAAATCTCTCATTCATTCAAGAGGTTGTGGGTTCAATCCCCACTCTCCACATTTCATTTTCTCCTTTATTTTCCTCCTAACTCTCTTATCCATTCAAGAGGTTGTGGGTTCAATACCCACTCTCCACATTTTATTTTTACTTCATTATTTTCATGATTTTTAACATGGTGAGGTCACGGGTTCAATCCTCCATGACCTCACTTGTTTTATTTTTGTTTTTTTCAACATTTTGAACCCTCTTTGCTGACCAAAATTCATCAATGAAAGCTGCAAATTTTATTTTAATTTTTTTTCAGCATCCTTTCATAAAGTTACACCTTAGTTCTTAGGGGAATTTCGTAGTGCCTTTATAACGTTTTAGGTGCGTCTTCATGTATTCGTTTAGACAAGACATTATCCCTCAAATCAGCCACATTTCAACTCATATGAACATCACATTTACATCGACATGTGTACATGAAATATAAAGAACTATCATGAAATATAAGGGGTCTCTTGGAAAAGGGACCAAGAGAGAAGAGAACCCATACCTTAATCGATGTCCAAACACTGATGTTAGTGCCCGAAAACTCCTCGAAACAACTCCCAATTTACATCAACGTACACCTCACTCAACGAACCTCTCTTAGCCTTAAAGTTTTGATTACTTTGTCTTTTACATAAAAGTTCATGTGAAAGGACCATTATGCCTTTAAAATTTCAGATTTTTAATGAATAATTAAATCACCTTAAGTACCTATTTATTCAAAAAAAAGTTCCGTATCGTTACAAAAAGAAGAAGAAGAAGAAGAAAATTCACCATGATCCGTTAGAAGACGGTTCTCATGGGTTACAATTGTGGTGTAGTTATTCGATTGTCTCAGTTAGAAGACGGTTTTCATAGGTTACAATTGTGGTCTAGTTATTGGATTGTCTTAGTTAGAAGATGGTTCTCATGGGCTACAATTCTGGTCTAGTTATTTGATTTTTTGTAATATACATAATGTTGTCAACTTAATGTATAGTGTGGTTTTTAATTATACTTGTAAAATTGGATCATAAAGTTATTAAGCTAATGAAAATGCACAAGAAAATATATTAATGTGTCACCTCCAAGAATCCAACTGATCTTTATGTTTTAGAAGACTACTTTTTATGTATGATGTATTTTAGAAATCCAGAATCCTTAAGACTCTTAAGTTTAATTCTTTATCGTTCATAGTTAGTGATCTTTGCATAAAGCGTTTGTTATTCTATAAATAATAATACATGACTTTTATTTCTTAGAGACTTCGCCATATGTAGAAATACATTCGTATGATAAACATAAATCGGACACAAACTTGAATCTTTAGATTATTCAATCGAACAATATGTGCCATCACTAAAAACATTGTATTTCACTCAATTCGTTCCCAACTAGTAACTAGTCTCGATAACATTGTATTTCATTAAGTTAAAAACTATATAATTTGATGCAACCTTGTTACCTTTTAACCTTTTTAAAGTATATCACCTTGGTGCGACCATGGAGAATGTGATGGCCTAATGTTGAAAGTGGTGTCTCAAAACCAGGATATCAGCTCCACTTTTTGATGTATCAATATACAACATAAAAGTAAAATTAGTTTATGATAGATTAGGTTGTAGTAAATGACTAAATTTGATTAATTAGTTGCTATATTTTAGGCTTTTATTATTGGAGATAATTTAAGCTCATTTTACTCCTTTCCTTTAGTTTTTTAAGTTGTGAATTCATGCATTATTTCAATAAACAATGAAAAAAAACCTTGTTTCTTATCTTTTCTTTCTTAGTAATCATGATAGATTGGTATCAGAGTATTGCCATCTTGAGTGACCTGTAAGAAGACAGTAAGCCATATAAACCCTTCTTTGAACTACAATCTTAAGTATCTTATGAAAAAGTGAATTCTGAAACAAGCTTCATAACTCCACCAGTCTTCAATGGTGAGAATTATCAAGCTTCGACAATTAAAATGACGGTTCATCTTGAAGTGTTGGATCTCTGGGAAGCAGTAGAAGAGGATTACGAAGTAACTCCTTTCGGTGATAATCCAACATTGAATCAGATGAAACATCACAAGGATAATAAGACAAGAAAAGTCAAATCTAAAGCTTGCCTTTTCTCTGCAGTGTCCCTTTCGATTCATACCAAAATTACGCAAATGAAATCTACTGCAGAAATTTAGGAGTATCTCAATAAAGAATACCAAGGAAATAAAAGAGTGCAGAATTAAAGTGATGAATTCGATTCGTGAATTTGAAATGAAGAGAATGAAAGAATCAGAGACTATTAAAGACTATGTAGAGCAACTACCCGAATTGGCCGACAAGGTGAGATTGTTTGTTAAAAGGTCTTGCACTTGTTGTTATTTTAGTGTTACCTCATCCGGAAGGGGATCCTTATGGAGGGGTTTCATCCCCGCTTCAGTATACATGTTCATGCAGTCATTCAAGTGTCTGAGGGAGGTTATATTGGACAAAGTTTCGACAACTTGGGTCAGGACTTATCAGGGTTGCTATTAGAGGTTTTCAGGTTACGGTGACCATTAAATATATTTAGATTTTTGTTAGTATATGGTGGTTCCTGGTCCTACTATGAGTATGGTGAGTCAGGAAAAATCAATAGATATTCCTCCAGACTTGGAGCAGGAGGCCGACAACAATAATGTTTTGTAACGTTGTTGCTTCATTTATGTTTTTATAAAATTAAGTTTGGAAAGTTCTTTGAAAGTGAGTAAAATTTTCAAATTCAACTTGGAAAAAAATTAATAATGTCATGAAAAAACACTAATATTGTATAAAAAAATGTTATTTTAAGAAAGTGAATGCAATTTATATATCATGATTTTTATGAGAAAATGACATTGAACAAGAAAACACTTATTTCTTTTTACCTCGTTCGCATTAAATTGTCTTGATTTATTCAATTCATATTTGATCAATATAATTTTTTATGAATCTATCAACTACTCATTAGTGCAAGGTATGTCTATTTGAAGAAGAAAACATTTGATAATAATTTACCAAGTGATTTAAATCCTCTAAAATAACACTCAAAACTTTTCTTTAAAAATGGAGAAAGTTGAAGAAGATATGGTGTTAGGAATGTTCAACGCGATGTCATGGATTAGAAAATCGGAAAAAGATGGCTGCAAAATTTTCACATTCCATTACCAATTGACGTTAATGTATTCTCAAATTTTCGTAAGTAGAATGTTAGGTTTAAGTATGAAAATTTAAAAGGGTGTTGTAAGTGTCTATATCAAACATATATTAATGATGAAGAAGATGATGAGAGTGCATTCATAAAGCTATGACATATAAAGTTACAAAGAGTTATAGAGATTATTGGACAAACAAAGGGATACTCCATCTTTTTCATAAATCTCTATTTATTTCATTTTGAATATATTTTACTTATGATATTTGAAGAATTACGAGTTTTGACTAATTTGTTGTTTGATCCACATCTATGATGGTTTTTACAAAATCAAAATTATAAACGAGATACAAAATATATTCAAAGATCTATTATCTTTTCTAAACCTTAAGTGTTGGAGAACAAAAAAAGTATCTGAAACTGGTACAATCAAAACTCCAATGTAAAAATATCTAGGGAAAAATTCTCAAAAACTACTATTAGTTATATACTTTTTAATAACGAATTTCCTAGCTAATTCATGTGTTTCTTATAAAAATCACTAATTTATTGTTAGATTTGATAATCGGCTCAAAATAGCTCTTCATTAGTTTTACTTTCATTATCCAAATCTATGTTGCATAGTTATTTTTTGGTACACTTAAATAATCTAAAAAGGAAAAAGTAAATTCTGACAATTCAAATTGCTTAAATATTCCAAGAGAAAAAACATCATATTATTGTTGGTGTCTTTCCAAATTAGAAATTCTCCTTTATTTTGAAAAAATAAAAATAAATAAATTAGGGTTAGAGAAAGAGAAAATGTAGGAGGGGATTAAAGAGTAAGAGTCGAACCCTCACCAATAAATTGAAAGTTCTGCTAGTCAATCAACATACCTACTATGATTTTCCAACTAGCAATTCTTTGTATGTTATCATCATTATTTCTCGAAGAGTCTGTAATATTATTTACAATATCTATTCAAATGAATATTTTATTCTTCATTTCTATTGATTGTTTATTATTTTCACTAATAGTAATATGAAAGTAAAAATATATATATGCATTTTTTGTTTTAAAGTTGACAGCAAAAAGGTAATATGGTTGACAACTATGTTTATGTAGGAAAAGATTTCTGAATTTTTCCAAACAATAACTTGAACAAAGAATAAAGTTAAATGAAGAAAAAGTGATTATAAATATAATGACAAAATGGAGAATATTTATTAAGATTTGATAAAAATCTTTGATAAGATTAAATCTCACAAGCATTGTTGCCTTTTAGAATCTCGACTTCCCAAGATAGGTAAATACATTGTTAATCTAAATGTTATAGTTTCCTAAACTTATATTTGTACTTTAATTATAAACTAAAACATTGACAATTAAAAAGAATACTTCATTTCTTCAATTTCGTGTAACACTCTTTCCTCTTTGACCTATTATGAAATAAATAGTATTTCTTAATTGAAACAAGATGAACTTTGAACTCCATATTTTTTATGTTTAAAGACATGGTTACTTTGACTTTACATGAAACAAATATATTCTAAAAAATATGGTCTTAAATACATGGTAATATATTGTGTGACTTCAAAACATCTCAATAATAATATAATTTAAAATTTATAACTGGATTATTTTCAAATACAGAAATATGTTATATATTTTTTAACAGATTGATGATAAAATGGTGTTACATAAAATCGAAAAGGAGCATATGACATGTTTTATACCAAAAGTCAGGTTTCTTCTTTTAAAACTTATTTTGACGTCAAGTTTACAGTGTAAGGATCATAAAAAATTGATTATATATCTGTTAATAATTCTAATTTTTATATATTTTTAGATATATATATTATACTAAATAAATTAAGCAACATATGAATTTACAGATTATTCAAACAAGTTAACACAAGATGTTTTTTCGAATTTGGAAATTGTCAATTTCTTTAAAGATCTCTTATTGATGTTTATCAACGTCATTGTTTATTACCCATATGAAACTGTTCAAAATGCTATTGCTCTTGAACTTAGAGCCACTATTGTAAGGGGAATCGGTAAGAAGCCCTTATCTTATTAGAAAATTGTGTGTGGATTAGATGAAACATGACATCCAATGTTGGCCAGACAAAAAATGGAGAAATGGGGCATAAAATGCATATAGCAAAGCTCAAGAAGGTGAGTCATCAGGGAGGAGAGTACGAGAGTGAGAAATAAGGCTTGTGAATTCAAAAATGAATTGTGAGTTTTCAGTAATGTTTTGTTTGAACCATATTTGTAATAGTTTTTACAAAATCAAAATTATATACGACATAAAAAGTATATTTAAAGATATATTATCTTTTCTAAAGCTTAAGTGTTGGAGGACAAATAAAGTATCACAAATTCCTACAATTTGCAATAAATTATATTTTATTTTCAAATAAAATGTTCTTGATTCAGTTTTATCATTACGAAAAAACCCCACCATGATAAAAAAACATCAAAACTACATTGTTAAAATATTTAGCGAATAATTTTCAAAAATACTATTAGCTATATACGTTTTAATAACAAATTTCCTAGCTAATTTATTTTTTTATTATAAGAATTACTAATTGATTACTAGATCTAATAATTGGATCCAAATAATTCTTCATTATTTTTGTCTACTTTCAATGACCAAATCTATGTTGTATATCTATTTTTTTGGTACAGTAAACTAAATCTAAAAATGAAAAAACAAATTGACCAGTCAAATTGCTTAAATCATACAAGAGAAAAAACTTCATATTATTATTAGTGTCTTTCAAAATTAGAAATTTTCTCTATGTTAAAAAAATAAAATAAAATAAAATTATGGTTAGAGACAGAGAAAATGTAGGAGGGGATTACTATGTAGGAGTCAAATCCTCACCAAAAAATTGAATGTTAAGCTAGTCAATTAACATTGTTACTAAGATTCTCCAACTAGCAATTCTCTGTATGTTACAATCATTACTTCTCAAAGAGTCTGTAAGATTATTTATAATATCTCTTCAAAATGTATATTTTATTCTTCATTTCTATCGAGCGTTTATAATTTTCACTAATAGCAATATGGGGGTGAAATTATATATATGTATTTTTAATTATAATTATATAACGAAAAGATAATATGATTATTGATATCTTTCTTTATGCTATGTTTATGTAGGAAAAGATTTTCAAAAAATTTCAAAAAATAAGTTGAATAAAGAATGAAGTTAAATAAAGAAAAAAGTGATGATAAATTTTAATGACAAAATGGAGAATATTAATCAAGATTTGATAAAAATCATTGATGTGATGAAATCTCACAAGCATTGTTGTCTTTTAGAATCTCGACATTCCAAGACAGGTAAATACATTGCTAATCTATATGTTATGGTTTCTTCTACTTATTTTTTCACTTCAATTATAAACTAAAAAGTTAACAATTAAAAATAATACTTCATTTCTTCTATTTCGTGTGACGCTTTTCTTCTTCTTTAATCTATTATAAAAAAAATAGTATTTTCTTAACTGAAACATGATGAACTTTGAACTTCATATCTTTTTATCTTTGAAGGCATGCTTACTTTGAGTCTACATGAAACAAAAAAACTAAAACTTATGGTCTTAAATACATTATAATATATATGTGACTATAGAACTTCTCAATTATAGTAAAACAAAAAAATTATGGTTTGATTATTTTCAAATGCAGACATAGGTCATATATTTTTTAATAGATTGATGATAAAATGGTGTCTGAGTAAATAAAAATGAAGTATATGACATGTTAAATACCACAATTCATTTATTTTTTCTTTTTAAACTCATTGTGAGGTCTAATTTACAGTGTAAGGATTATAAAATATGGGTTAAATATTTGATATTAGTGCTAATATATATATATATATATACATATATATATATATATATATATATATATATGTATATATATATATATATATATGTATTACAGATTATTCAAAAAAAGTTAGCGTAAGATGTTTTTTCGAACTTGAAAATTGCCAATTTCATTAAAGATCTCTTATTGATTTTCAACAATGTCATTTTATTACTCATATGATGCTCTTCAAAATTCTATTGCGCTTGAACTCAGAGCCATTGTTTTGAGGAGAATGTGTAAGAAGCCCTAATTTATCGCAAAATTGTGTGTGGATTAGATGCAGCAGGCAATAGAATATTGGCCAAACAAAGATAGAGAAAAAGGGAATATAACGCACATAACAAAGCTCAAGAAATTGAGTCATCGATGAAGAGGAGTACGAGAGTGAGAAATAAGGCTTGTAGATTCAAGAATGATAAAAATAATGATTGCAAAGGGAAAAATCGAAGAATGACAAAAAAATATTTTTGAAATAATGAGTGAACCTTACTAGAAGGTGGTCGAATTTATAGAAGATTTTTTGGTGCATTAAATTTCTTTTGTTTTATAGTTCTGGTAATATTTCATAATTTATTATCAATGTACATGAGAGACTTTAATTAATCTCCTAACCCGTGTCATGTGATTTTTTTATATCAAGATTTTATGTTTAATTTTGAACAAAAAAAGGTCACATATTTCAGTTGATAATGTGAACAATTGTTTTATATGTAATCTACATCAACCTTCTTTTTTTAGGAAATAATAATATTCAATTTTTTAGTACATTTGATCATTTTAATAATAGTTATTATTTAATTGTATCCTATCCTATCCTAGTCTGTCGCCCACTCTTTCAAGTAGAACGTTGGAAGTATTTATCTTTAGTTTAGTGACTGAACACGATGAGTTATGGACAGAGCTTCTCACTAAAACTTCATTATATCACTCATTGTTTTATCATTTTATGTTTGTAATTTATGTAACATCTAGGACATTTATGTACCCAACTTACTGCCCCTGTAATTTTCCTTTTCATCATTTGAAGGAAGAATTTTCCTTATAAATAGTGATGGTATTATTTATTAGCAAAATATTTAGAATAATTATATTTTGTTTAGAAAATGAATGTGGTCAACCATGACCATAACATTGAAACTTCATTATTTTATACTACATGTTTTGTAATTCATGTAACACTTAAGCCATTTATCTACCGAATTTACGACCTCAAATTCTTCCTATTCGTTGCAAGGAAAAATTTCTTCCATGTAAATATGGACAGTCTAACTGTGTTAGGAGAATGTTGGGAGTAATTGTCGTTTCTTTAGGACTGAACGTGGTCAACCATATTGGGGATAATATCTGATTAAAACTCCATTATTTCAATCATTATTCTATTTTTATATGTTTTCAAACTCATGTAATTAACCTTTAGGTAATTTATACGCCCAATTTACTATCCCATAATCTTCTCATTCATTGCAAGAAAAAATTTCTCCACTATAAATAGTAATGGTCTTACTTTTTTAGCACAACGTTAAGAGTAATTGCATTTTATTTAGTTATTAAATATGGACAGTCATATTGGCCATAACTTCTCATTGACACTCTATCATTTCACTTATTATTCTATCTTTTCATGGGTTGTCACTCATGTAACATCCACAACATTTTTCTACCCAATTTACTACCCCATAATCTTATTCATTACAAGGAAGAATTTCTGTATTACAAATAGTGATGATCTTACTTTTTTTTTGTTGTATTAAAAAATATAGAGTGCATAAAAGTGAGTTAAAAAGAAACTTCTTATTAGTTGAAGGGAGATGTTCTTTTTATGGAATTCTGGATTCAACTCTTGTCCAATCTTTATTTAGCTGTACTTTGAAATTCAGGTATGTTGTTTGTAGGGGACAAATTAAGAAGATTATTGTCGTGACCTGAAATCTCCTTAAAGAGAAAAAATATATATTTATACCTCAATGTGAAGATAATTTATTTTCAATTGTAATTTTAAAATTTCACCATGAAAAACTACTTGACTTTCCCATATAAATATATATCATCTTGCAATTTTCTAGTTTATTTTTTTTAACAAAGACTTTATCATCTAATCACTTGAAGAATATCTATGTGTAAACCTAAATTTGTTTTCTATATTGCTATTTTGTGGTCATATTTTTTTCTTACAACCATGTTTCGAAGTATTCTTTTGAACCGTGGGTCTATTAGAAAAACATTATTATAACACAAATATAGGAAAAAAATTTGTACATATCTTAGTTCTTACCTTCCTCAAATTCACTTTTGAGATTATCTAAATGTTCACTATTAGAAAAACTGACTTCAAAAGAGGTCTGGATAAATCCATCTTTTGAATTGTGGATCAATTAGAAAAAAATCTTTGTATTATGCAAAGGGGTAAGATTTATGTACATCCTATGCCCTAGACACAACTGTACATTAGTATGTTTTTGCTATTAAAATATGATATTGTCAAGACTTCATTAGAATAAGTGATGGTGATGTTTAAAAAATTTATAATAAATCTTGACAAAGTTTCTTACAAAGAGTGATCGTCAAAATTTTTTTCCACAAATATATGGATGTATCACCAGTTCACCACAATATTTTCAGCCTTAACGAAAATATCATATTGATTGATTTGTATCTCGATAAATTTGGCATATTTCTGAAGGAAGTGGAATTGATACACTCGCTACTAGTATTGTTCAGCTTTGTCCAGTTATACTTTGTAGTTTTAGAAAAATCAAATCATTCTCTTGCTTTAAACTAAAACGATGCTCTTGACAACTCAATGATGTATTAACGTGTGTAGAACTTTTCTGGCCCATTTCAATGAAATTCTTTTATTTAGTAATCATAAATTACTTGGTTCTTGTTAGGAACGAATATAAGCAGGAGTAATGCGGAAGCTATCAAAGCAAGCCTCGAAAGACCATGAGTAAAACGACAACGAGAATTATATCAAAATACAAAGATTTAACGTGATTCGGTCAATCGACCTACGTCCACAAAGGTGATAAGTAATCCATTATAAATATGAGAGTACAAACTACAGAATACATGGGAGGTTAACACAAGTGATAGCATATCAAGATGGTGACCCATAAATTCTCCCCCTAATCAAAACTTTTAAAGCCCTTAAGACTACATTATGAATGCTTATTAAGTTAGAAGGCACATGTCTCTATTTATAGAGTCCTAAACCTTTTCCTACTAGAAAATGTATTAGTCAACCAAAACCTTTTCCTATAAGAAAAACCAATTTATAGTAAGAAATCAGGGTAAATAAAACCCAACAAATCTCCCCTTTGACCTGAATTTCTAACAAAATAAATTTGTCCACCTTCTTGACTTAATCTTTAACAACTTGTTTCTCCTCTCCATAATCTCCTTTGCAAAATTTATGCTTCAACACAGAGAATCTCTCTGAAATAATTTCTCTAATAAAATTATTCATTACTGTCAAAAAAAGTTGCGGCTAGAACTACACCCGTTAAGATGAACACCTCTTTCTAACCTTGTTCAATAATCGACTATCAAAACACTAAACCTGACTCTGTCATTGAATTTTGGATCTGATAGCACTTGTTAGGATCGAAAAAAAGCTGGAGTAATGTGGAAGCAAAGCAAACCTCGAAAGACCACGAGTAAGAAAACAACGAGAAATATATCAAAATACAAAGTTTTAACGTGGTTCGGTCAATCGACCTACGTCAATAAAGGAGATGAGAAATTCACTATAAATATGAGAGTACAAAATAGAGAGACAAATAACCTCTTCCAATTCACTCGGAATACAGGGGAGGTTCACACAAGTGATAGCGTATCAAGCTTGTGACCCATAAATTCTCCCCTTCACAAAAACTCTCAAAGCCTTTAAAACTACATTCTGAATGTTGATTAAGTTATCAGGAACATGTCTCTATTTACAGAGTCCTAAACCTTTTCCTACTAAAAAAAGGATTAGTCAATCCAAAACCTTTTCCTTAAAGGAAAACCTATTTATAGTATGAAATCAGGGCAAATAAAATCCAATAGTTCGCAGAGTTGAAATGTCTCTTCTCCAAAGGGTTGAACATGTTGAAGTTTGACATTTTATCTAAGAAACTTTTGATGAATTAATCAATTATGGGATAATGAGTGATGAACTTGCAGAAATTATAGCTATGGGAAAGGAAAGTTGTGAGGAACGCTGTGATAATAATCTGGAATGTTGTTTATCCATTTATATTTTTTAATTTTATTTTTAAGGTTAATAAATATTTCTCTTTATTGACCTTTTGAGTAAGATTATAACTTAAAATAACTCTTAATTATCATTCCTATATTCTATTGTGCTAATCTAGGAATTCTTCCTTTCTGCTTCCATTCTTTGTCCTCAATCAATTGAAAGTTTTTATTTCTCGATTTATCCCAATATGTTGTCTGTATATTTATGAGCAAGAATCTCACCTATATTTCTATGCACTTTTTAATATTTATTGTTAAAACGATATTGTGAAATCACTTTGACCATACAAAATAGTAAATTCCTTCAAATTTACTTCATCTTACATAAAGACTCACTCCTCTTCACTTGCAATACAATTTTCTTACATAAATAGTATTTCCCATAGAAAGTAAGATACGTCAATATTGAAGCTGAAAGTATAGGTAAGGTAAGAGTTCTCCATATTCCCTTTAGCTAATGATGAAAGAGAATACGAGGACCATTTTACTTGAGATGATAATATTGTTCCCTCCTGATTTGATGCGCATATTTTTTTCGTACTTAAAAAATAGGTCAAAAGTATAATTGATACGTAGGATACATGACATCGATCTATCATCATCATGCACTTTTAGTTGTTCGCCCATTCTTCATGCAAGTCGATTCAAATTAAAGGTAGGAATTTCAACCTTTTAGTCTGTGACGTAAGTACTTGAACATGAGACAAGTTTCAATATTTACCAAATTCCTCTATGGAGTAAATAATCCTTGGTCATTGTGCATAAAGTTCAATGAGAGAATAAACAAATTCAATTCATATTATTCTCAAATTTTTTGAGGAGCTACAAAACTCTTTAGGATTACATTATCTTAGGTGATCAATACATCTCCCATCCTATCATCATCTACAAAAGATTGAAATTTGATTGATTGTATTCCCACACAATCCGAATGTAAGTAGTTGTGAAAGGGGTATGAAGGTATTTACAATATGAGACACTCACGAAAATCTTGACAATTTCATATTTTAAATGTTTTGAAAATTTACATGATTGACATTTCTTTACCATATTCTAGTACTTGCTACATTACCCTGAAAAACCTTTTTTTAAAAAGATTTTCTTTGGTTGTATTGACCATTTTATTAATTGACCAAAAACAAAAATAAATTTTTGGCCCAAGCCCAAAATAAGACTATCAAAACAATTTTTTTCTCATATTATTAGGGTAAATCCCACTTTCAGTAACCCTACCTATAAATACTAACTTCAGCTTCCTATGGAGCTCATTTTCTTTTTCTTCTCACTATGTTGCCCCCTTGTACCACTGAATGTTACTCTAACCCTTCTCTTGTGGGTTGTACCAACTCTCTAATCAAAGGTTCTCATCTCTCTTCTTCTCACACAAGATATATCACTCGACCAAGGTAATGTAACTCCTATATTTTCCTTCTCTTTTTCATCTCCGTTCTAACTCTTTGTTGTTCCTCCAGGTGAAAGAGTTTTTTTTCTGAAAGAATTATCTAGAATTTTGAAATTTTCTTTTGAGTTTAAAAGTCTGCTATAAGAGAATCAAAGGAAACTCTTCAATTTCTTACCTAGAAGATGTTACTTACTCTATTACAAATCACACATGTAGTCATTACAAATTACTAATATATATTTAGTGATTTCAGATTATAACATAAAACATGTAACATTATATTCATGTTGTGGTGTCCTATACATATCATGATGCGATATGGATTAGTCATCATTGATATGAAGACCATCAATTCGATTCGAAGCAATTTAGATACCTTAGAAAATTAATAAAAGAAACATGGACGGTCTACAATATACTGAAATGAGAATTTTTCTAAAAGATGACTACATTTTAAATAAGAAATAGATTAAACTTTCCTTGGTTTTATCTCAAGGGTATTATTGTAAATATCTTAGGTTAGTCTATCTACTATTATAAATAGTAGAAACTAGGGTATATTTAGTGGTTGATTTTTGAATGAACATTTGATGTTTAGACTTCTTTGTAAGTTTGGGGAAACCCTCATATCTATTTGATTGAACCCTCTTGATAAGTATCCACTTGTATGAGTTCAATTTCTTTTAACCCTTAAAGTTAATCCTAGTAATCAAATGTCTTTTAGTTGCTAGGTCATTTTTTTTCTTCTAAATCTCTCTATCTTTCTTTCTATTTCTTGGTAGTAATATTTCGTTCGGTTGATTGTAGTTCGCTTTATTGTTATTGTATCTAGGATTACATCAATTGGTATCTCTCCCTCTCCCTTTTTATTTCTAAACCTAATATCTTGCTTGATTGATTGCGTTACTAGGTAAGTTTATCCGTACAGGCATAAACAAAAAAATCATCAAGGTTTTTTTGCCACCGCTGGGTATTGTACTTTATATCTCATGGTTGTCAACTCACTTCCTTGACGACTAGGTAATTTTTTATTGAATGCTAAAAAATTATATTTCTGATGCAATTTTTTTTTCCTCTAATGAAGAATGTATTGAATTGCCTTTTTATTATGTTCTGTGAACCCTACTTTTCTAGGTAGGTATTAATTAAATGAATTTTGGTACACCACCCATATGTGAAGTTCTTTATGTCTTCATAATTTTATTATTAGATTAAGATTCTGTTGGGATTAGAAGTATAACTTACGCATTTCACCTTTCATCCATTTCTCCTCGCTCGGTCCAAAATATCAAGAGAATTGACCCCAACTAGCTTAGAATTGACATGCAATTATTGTTTATATCAATATTTTTTTGACAAATGCCTTTGTCATAACTTCCACATAATTCCTAATAATGTAAATTTTTTATATTAATATGATCAATATATTGCTAGCTTTGATGTTCACTTAAATTTAGCTTTATTTGGTATTTAATTACTCAGCATTGGGTAATGCAGTGAGTGTGCATGAGTTTTTATTGTCCATATACCTAATGCTAAGTTTCACTTGGCTTGGACCAACCAAAACTTAAGTAAAAAATAGATCATAGAAGAAATCTTGTTAGTATTGCATCAGGAATAGGGTGCACATGAGTTATTATTGTCCAGATACCTAATAAAAAGTTTCACTTGGCTTGGACTGCAATGATCCATAGCCTATGTGAAAATATAGGACATAAAAGAAAACTAATACTGTAATCTTTTTTCTATATTAAAGTATTTTGGAGACCTATTAAATTTTGAGACATCTAATGCTAAAATTTTGGTAATTTGAATGAGTATGATTTGCGAAAAATTGACAACAATGATAATGAAACCCAATTTAAACTTGTCCTAAGCTACAAAGTGTGTTGAGCTCGTTCGGGAGGATGTTCCCGCTAATAGGGACTTTCCAATTTGTCATACTTTTCTTGAGGAAGAGTCTCATCTCATAGAGTTCCACAGAATTTTGGGTTTCTATAAATGTCCTCTACATCAGACTTGTCGGAGTGTAAACTTTGTAAACTCAAAGACAAGATTTGAAGTACACTCACATAAATGGATTTTCAATCTTTCTGGTTTGTGGCTTTAGAATTTCATTTGATTTGTGAGAGAGGAGATGAAGGCTAATTTTTCTCACAATGGGAGTGCCAATATATTTGCAATATATTTTCTAACATATAAAAAAATATATTGCAAACAAATAATAAATGAAAAGAAAAATTTTATTCATAAAGATTGTGAGTGGAAATATGTTTATCCCTTGATTCCTCTCCTAAGATTTCTTCGTGACTCAAGGGTTGTTAGTGTCAGTCAAACTAAGGATGATGTGGACCTCCTTAGGATTTATTTTATCTTTGTGAAAGGATTTTAAGGATCTTATTATAATATTTGGCTGTCAAGAAGAGTGCACCCACATCTCCATCACTTTATGAATATTTCAGGAATATATGAAACATAGAGATGCCTATTTAAGAAAATATACTACACTTAATATAAGTTTGAGCTTTAGTTTAGGGTAAGTAGTCTCCAAGAACCTTACATGAAATAGGACTCATCTTGTGGACACCCACATAATTTTGATATCTCAAATGTCGAATTCTTAAAGGAAATTCGACTCATCTTGTGCTGTGAATTTTTTTTGGGTTAAATAGTTCGGTTAACTGTCTTGTTGGATAGAGTTATATTGTGTGATCGACTAATCTATAAGAGGTCCTATGCTTAGAAATGTAGTATCTTATAAAAGCCAATATCAACAAAGACCACACTCTAGCAAAGTACTCAATAACATCTCCAAGCATATTTGGGAATGTACTTTCACTCTCCCATCTAAATACGAACACGAGATCCAATTTCTCAAAAGGCTGCACAGTACAACATATCTTCCTTTGAAGATCTAGCGAGGCATGAACAATATGCTAATGCATACTAGCCTTAATTTCAGATTGAGCATAACATTCATTATTTACAAGAAAAGACCACAGTTAAGTAATTAGTCTTGGAATAAGTCTCGAATATTTGAAATAGAGATGTGTTGTAAGAACATAATCTAGCACTACATATCCAAGAAATTCCAAGTGATAATAACATCGTGGAATATCAGGTAGCATGTAAGATCCGCGAGTTAGCGTTTTAACAAGCAGCGAAGGGTCGTGAAACTTGTAATGTAGCACTGATTTTCATGTACCGTACATTGACTAGCTTCTAAGCACTCACGATGAAGTAACTTAGCAATGGTGCATCAATAAGATTAATGTCCATCTCAATCATTTCATAAATGATATAGCTGCTACTTCGCTTGTGCGACCTGAGGTAGGCACCTATTAGTGCCTCAACCACATCAGCTACTCTCGTGTTTCTACTCTCCTTCTTTACCCTACAACACATTTCTACTGAAGGCATGAAGAACTCTTTGCCAAAGTTGTAAACTTGAGAATTATCATTAGGAATGGTCCTCAGTTTAAGATCGAATGGTTCATTACGGATAAATATCAGAATTTTAGGAGCATATCCAAGCTTGAACAATGCAACATTGGAAATGATTTTATTTACTTTTTAATGTTGAGAACACCCTCATGATAATTTTCATAAGTCTTAAACGATTTTATACTAATAGCATATCAAAGAAAAGAGTTGTCAAGTTTTTCAAGTGATTCCAAATGAAAATTCTGGAGACATTTCTTAGTTATCATTACTTCCAAAATGTTAGCGATTGGGATACAAATTTTTATTTTGTGGTGATTCAAAAGCATTCATTTAAAGTTTATATGGTATGGATGCTTTCTCTATAAGGTCTAAAGGTTCTAGCTCGGTAGACAGTTATTGGAGAAAGATAGTTGACCTCAAGAATCTTATAAATTCTAGGTATATACATATGGTAGTGAATCCCCATACTCCGCTGAACAAATTCACTGCTATATATGTATACCTTAGAATTCATAAGATTCTCGAGGTCAAGAATCTTTTGTCAATTACTATCTTTCGTGCTAGAATATTTAGAGTTATTAGGGTAAGCAGTAATACAGAATAAACATGAAAAGAATGCTTTCGAATCATTGCAAACTAAAACTTTTTTATCCTAACTGGTAAGATTTTGGAAGGAATGACAACAAAGAAATGCCTCTAGAAGTTTCATTTGCAATCACTTGGAATTCATTGAGACCCTTTTCTCAACTGTGATGTCAGTTTACAACTATTTAAGACTTATGAAAGTCAGCACGAGGTTTTACTCATAACTAAGAAAAATAAATCATTTCCAATGTTACACTTTGCAGTTCTGGATGGGCTCATAAATAATGAAATTTATCCGTAATGAACTATTCAATCTTCTAATGATAATTCTAAAGTTCATTGATAAAGAGTTACCTTTGCCTTCAATAAAAATGTATAGTAGGCTAAGGCAAACGATTAGAAATAGTAAGAAGTACTTAATATGGTTGAGGAACTAATATGTGCCTACCTCAACTCATGTGGGGAATTACCATTTATGAATTGGATTGGGTTGCACATTGATTTTTTTAATTCTAAGAAACTACATAATATATTGTACTTTAAACCTTGCTACTTACAATTTCCATGATCCTTCATAGCTTGTTGAAACTCTAAATCACGAATCATATTCCACAATGATACCAACGCTGGGAATTCTTGGAGGTCAGTGCTAAATAATATTGTTACAACACATATCTATTTAAAATATTTGAACTGGCTCAAAGAAAAATTGTTGATTTGATGTATACTTCTGTAAGCAATAAATGATATGCTAAATCTGCACTTAAGGCTAGCATGCACAAGCACCTTCTTCTTCAAAGACAGATATGTTGTACTATTGAGGAGTTTTGAGAAACTGGATCTTGTGTCGACGTGCGGATGGGAGGCTGAAACGTGCTTGGAGATATTGTTGGGTCTTTCGTGGGTGCAATCTCTTATGAACTCTTCTGGAACCTTTGATTACACCTCAATCAATAAAACTCCAACCAATAAGAGAGTTAAGTGAACTATGTTCCCAAAAGGTTATCTAAAAAAGAAATCAATTTTTTTTCATTAGACAGAGATTCGACATTTGTAGACATAAATATTTTGTGGGACTCTACCAGACTAGTCAAGCTTTAGTTAGTATTCTTTAAGACTAATCCTAACTCACTATATAAAGGTTACTATATCCCATAGAGAGGGATCACGAAAATTCAATAAATTCATAGAACATTTACAAAGAGATCAAGATGTGGGAGGAATCTTCATGACAAAAAATACTTCATGAAAATAAAAAAAATTATCTTTACATGGAGATTAAATAAAATTCACTTTAGGTGGAAATCATCCTATAGAAGAATCAAGAAAGGGACAAAATTGTACTCAAACTGATAATTAATAAAATATTCTTCTTTCTTCATATTTATTTTGTGGTTGGAGTTTATTTTCCATATAGAAAATTTGTTGCAAATAAATTTTATCTCCTAGAACCCTAACTAAAAATTTATAATTAATTTTGGGGTTTTGATCCGAGTTGCAGAATTGGTCTTCGTGATTCAAGGGTTTTAACTGTCGGTCAAACTAAGGGTGATGTGGACCTCCATTGAAAATTATTTGATCTATGTGAAAGGATTTTATGGATCTTGTAAAAATATTTTGTTGTCAAGAAGTGTGCACCCACATCTCCATCACGTTATGAATATTTCATGAATATATGAAATTTTAAAAATGCCTATTCAATAAAATATACTAAACTTAATATAAGTGTGAGCTTGAGTTTAGGGTAAGTAGTCTCCAAGAACCTTAAATGAAATAAGACTTATCTTGTAGAGTCCCACATAATTTTGATATCTCAAATATCGAATTCTTAAATTAAATTGGAGTCATCTTATCCCATGAATTTTTTTGAGTCAGATAGTTCACTTTAATATCTTGTTGGATAGAGTTATATTGTTTGATTGACTATTCTATAAGAGGTCTTATGCGTAGAAATGTAGTATCTTTATAGAAGCCAATATAAACAAAGATCACACTCTACCAAAGTACAAAATAACATCTCCAAGCACATTTGTGAAAGTAGTTTCAGTCTCCCATCCAAACGTGGATCCGAGATCCAATTTCTCAAAATCCTCAACAGTACAAAATAACTGCCTTTGGAGATCTAGCAAGGCATGAACAATGTGCTCATGCATACTAGCCTTTACTTCAGATTGAGCATAACATTCATTATTTACAAAAGTAAACTACAAGTAAGTTAGTAGTCTTTGAATCAGTCTCGATTATTGCAATAGAGATGTGTTCTAACAACATAATCTAGCGCTACACCTCCAAGAAATTCCAAGCGCTAATAGCATTGTGGAATCTTAGGTAGAATGTAAGATCCGTGAGTTAGCGCTTTAGCAAGCATCATAGAGTCTTGAAACTTGTGTTGTAGCACTGATTTCCTAGTACTGTACATTGACTAGCTTCTCAGTACTCATGATGATGTGCCTTGGCATAGGTGCATTAATAAAATCAATGTCCATCCCAATTATTTCATAAATGATATAGCTGCTACTTTGTCAGCCCGAACTGAGATAAGAACATATTAATGCCTCAACCACAACAGCTACTCTCTTGATTCTTATCTCCTTCCTTACCCTACAACACACCTCTACTTAGGGAATCAAGAACTCTTTGCCAAAGATGTAAACTTGATAATTATTACTAGAATGTTCCCTACTTTAAGATCGAATGGTTCGATACTGATAAATCTCAAAATTTTGCGAGCACATCCAAGCTTGAACAATGCATCATTCGAAATAATTTTTTTTTCTTAATCTTGATAAGACCCTAATGATTATTTTCATATGTCTTAAACGGTTGTATACTAATAGTGTATCTGAGAAAAGAGTCCCCAAACTTCTCAAGTGATTCCAAATGAAAATTCTGGAGACATTTCTTTGTTTTTGTTAATTCAAAAATATTAGCGGTTTAAATACAAAATTATATTTTCTGGTGATTCAAAAACATTCTTATAAGTTTATTCGGCATGGATGCTTACCCTATAAGGTATAAGGTTCTAGAACGGTAGAAAGTTATTGGCGAAAGATTGTTGACCTCAAGAATCTCATGAATTCTAGGTATGCACGTATGTTAGTGAATCCCCATACTCCGCAGAACAGATTCACTACTATATATGTATAGCTTAGAATTCATAAGATTCTCGAGGTAAAGAATCCTTTGCCAATATCTAATTGTCTTGCTAGAACCTTTACACTTTATAGGGGAAGCATTCATACTTAACAAACTTGGAAAGAATGCTTTTGAATAATTCCAAACAAAAACTTTGTATTCCAACTAGTATGATTTTGGGATGAATGACAACAAGGATATGCCTCGAGAAGTTTCATTATGAATCACTAGGAAAACTGGAGACTCTTTTCTCAAACGTGATGTTAATTTACAAATATTTAAGACTTATGAAAGTCACAACGATGGTTTGTTGAGAATTAAGAAAAATAAAATCATTTCCAATGTTTCACTTCGCAACTTTGGATGCGCTCGTAAAATATGACATTTATCAGTAATGAACCATTCGATCTTCTAACATGAATCATTCCTGATGATAATTCTCAAGTTCTTCGATTAAGATATCCCTTTGTCTTCAATAAAAATGTATATTACATTATAGCAAACAATTAATAATAGTAAGAAGAAGTTAATGTGGTTGAGGAACTAATAGGTGCCTACCTCATATCGTGTGGGGAAGTAGCGGCTTTACCATTTATGCATGCATAGGGGTACATTGATATTGTTAATTCTGAGAAGCTAGTTATTGTCTGGTACTTTGAAACCTTGCTACTTACAAGTTCCTTGATCCTTCATGGCTTGTTGAAACTCTAACTCAGGAATCATTTTCCATGATGAGATGAATGCTAGGAATTCTCGGAGATGTAGTGCTAGATAATGTTGTTACAACACATATCTATTTAAAATATCTGAAATGACTCCATGACTAATTATTGATTTGAGGTATGCTTCTGTAAACAATGAATGATATGCTCAATATGCACTTAAGGTTGGCATGCATAAGCACCTACTTCATGTCTCGACAAATCTGCAAAGCCCGATATGTTGTACTACTGAGGATTTTTGAGAAATTGGATCATGTGTCAACGTTTGGATGGGAGGCTGAAACGTGCTTGGAGATTTTGTTGGGTCCTTCGTTTGTGCAATCCCTTATGATCTCTTCTGGAACAGTTGATTACACCTCAAATAATATAACTCCAACCAATAAGAGAGTTAAGTGAACTATATGCCCACAAAGTTTATTTAAATTTTTTTTTTTTAATGAGACAGCGAATCTACATTAGTAGACATCAAAAGTGTGTGGGGCTCTAGCAGATGAGTCTAGCTTCAGTTAGAATTCTTCAAGACTAATTCTAACTCACACAATATAAAGGGTACTATATCCCTTAGAGAGGGATCTCGAAAATTCCATAAATTCGTGGAACATTTACAAAGAGATCAAGATGTGGGCGGACTCTTCATGACCATAATTCCTCATGAAAATCGACAAAATCCTCTTTACATGGAGATCAAATAAAATTCATTTTAGGTGGAAATTATTCACAAATGAATCAAGAAAGTGACAAAATTTTATTCAAACTATTAATTAGAAAAAAAATTCTTCTTTCTTCGTATTTATTTTGTGGTTGGAGTTTATTTTCCATACATAAAAATTGTTGCAAAGAAATTATTTCCTACAACCCTAACTAAAATTTATAATTTATTTTGGGGTTTCATTAGTTTGATACGAGTTGAAGATTTGGTCAGAGTCCATTCAATATTGTAGAAAGAATTGAATATTCATTAATTAAATCCTTCAGTCAATAGACGAATAGATCATTTCATGAAATTAGTCAACCAAATGAGAGTAAAAATAGATCAAGTGTCTCTGGGTCATCTCATACCTTCTAAGTAGTATTTATCTCCAAAAAGTATGATGCAAACACAAGATTTTTTGAAGTTTAACTTAAAATTATGAGTTTCTTGCAAATTGTCAAGAGATGTTACAAAATGTGGAGTTGGTGAAGTTCGACAGAGTGGATTACACTATTTTCACATGTGTGGCCTATCTAGGAATTGGTGGGAGTCTGATTTCGATACTAGACCAACATGTTCATTCCATGTAAGTTGCAAGAAGAGAAGTGGGGTCAGTTTGAGAACTTGACTTAAGATGGTACTTCATATCTATTTTTGGACATAATATCATGCCTTGTCTTACCATGCTTTGGTAATTTTACCTAATGAGACTAAGAATTTTTCAATTCATGAGAAGTTAGACTTATTATATAGGTGTAGCTTTTATCAAACAACCTTTGTATGGATCTTTCAAAGAGCAGATAAGGTGGTCATGGAGCTTATGCGCTGCATGAAATTTAGGGATTTGGCGGACAAGAGGTCTTGCACTTGTTGTTATTTTAGTGGTACTTCATCTAGAGGGGGATACTTAAGGAGGGATTTTCATCCTCGGTTCGGTATACATGTTCATGCAGTTATTCAAGTGTTTGAGGGAGGTTATATCGGACAAAGTTTCTATAACTTGGGTCAAAACTTATTAGGGTTGCTATTAGAGGTTTTCAGGTTAATGTGAAAAATTCAATATATTTGGATTCTTGTTAGTTTATTTGATTTGGAGTTAATTTTTAAAGTTAAAACATTGTATTTGAGTAATTTTAAGCTTTTGCATACTTAAGTTAGTCTTCCACTTGTAGTCAGTCAGGATGAGAGTTCGCTTGGGGACCAACAATGGTTGTTGAGTGTCAGCCACGCCCATGGTGTAGACTAGGGTCGTTACAATATTATCTTGGTGTGATAATGGAGGATCTGATGGACACCACATAGATCCCAATACTCTCAATGCTACTACTAGCAGGTTTGTTGCCATGGAATTCACCAAATGTACGATCATCTCTTATCTGAAAGTTGAATTCTTTTAAGTAGATCTTAACTTTCCATGTATATTTTCTTCTGTTATACATGACTAAAATGCGTATAAAATGGTCCAAAATTTCAGTCTTGTTTGTCTTTTTTTAATGGCATCCCTTAGGCAAGGTTCTTAGGGCTAGTTTTATCAATTAATAATAGAAGTGGACCTCAAAGAGAATATTACAAGTAACGAGATCTAGACTTATTTACTAATCCTAATGAGGTAACACGCCTCTACTAATTAATTAACAAGCATGACGAATATAAGAATTAGAAAAAACTAGGTACTCTGTGGATATTATAGTGTTTATAATAAACTCTATGATAATGTTATAAATGAGGGTAATTAAGTAATCCAAAATAGAATACTTAAGAATAAGGTTTGAGTTATGAACCACACACTTCATTTTATACATGTATGAACTTTATAAGATGTCTTGCCCATCTAACTTAACACTTCTTTTATCTCGTCTTCTTAATCAAATCTGTCCAACAACTCTTTATCGTTCATCACTTCTTCTTGAATTTATTGGATTTTCTTGACACTGTTGTATGATTCTTTCTTCTAGTCACATTGGTAAGTGATCTTTGAACAAATTCCTCCATCACCTTACAATCCCACTATGTCACATTCCATGTGTCCTCCTTTTGGTTTTGAAGCTTCCTCTCCTTTATTGCCTAGGTGAAAGATCCCCATTCTTGGCCACCTTATCAAAGCAAATGTCCAGCGTAGCAGTGTCTTCATCACCACAGAACATTTAATTACCCAATTTAATATCACAAATTGTACTTCGACTTATAATAAGTAAAACTACAAAACCTAGCTCACGACTCTTTGTCAATTATTCAATCCACAGCAAGTTCCGCAATTTGACAAAGTCCGTCACATTTTTGAAATCACCACCGACATTGTTGAGGCCTTGATAGAAAATATGTGCGCACTATTAGTCAATGGGCCAGGTCCTTGATAGAGTATTCGTGCGTAAGTAAATAACTCAAAGTAAAAGACAACACATGAGATTACGTGGAAACCCTCTTGCACAAGGCAGGATAAAACCAGGACATGTCACAGAGGACTTAAACACAACTCCATTAGTATCAAAATGAGCAATGATTCAAATTATAGACTCTAGTAATGAGATACATGGATGACTGCCACTTGGAATTTGCAATGGTTCACTTACGTAATTTAAGTGTTCTGTTAAGAATATAAACCTTCGAGAAAGGACAGGGTCCCCGTATATGGTTTGGATGTAACTGTCCAGATCTGCCCTGACCTCCCTTTTACATCAGCATAATCACCTTCAAGTTTCTTCAATTGATTTCTTCAGACATTGATCTACTCAGTCAAGTTTCAACATCTCCAACTTTAATCTATTTTTTTAACAGGTTCCTACTCAGCGCTTTCATGAGAATATCCATAATTTGATCTCCAGTCTTTGCAAAATTGCGTACTAATGTTTCCCTTTTAAAAGTAATCCCTTAGTAAATGATGCCTCACTTAAATATGCTTAGTCCTTTTATGAAGACTGAATTCATAGTCATATTAAGACGACTTGTATTTTCCCACAGAAAAGGAATAGTGTAAGTAACCACTCCAAAGTCTCCAAGTTTCTGCCATAAGAGTTGTAAACAACAAGCTTCTATTGTTACATTCTTTGCCTCAGCTATTGAAAGGATAACAATAGTTAGCTATTGAAAGGATAACAATAGTTTGCTTTTTTGGTTAACTAAGTAAATTGTCCGAGCTTCACGCGGTGGTGAACTTCATCAATAATCTATTTACGAATATGTGACAATATAAGTATTTTCTAGAGGATACAATCCTACGATAAACTGTAAAGAATATTTTATCCAAAGAAGAAATGAAATAATTTTTAATCTTAAAACCAAAAATATTTGATCCTAAGTGTTCATGAATTATCTTTAGAATTCTTCTGTTTAATATAGTTGTTCATCACCAAAGTCTTTAGAAAAGATATGTAATTGTTTCATTATCTATATTTGTATTTTAAGAAGGTGATACAAACATTTTATTCATCAACTGCGAGAGTTTTTCTCCTATTCAAAGTCTCAATATACATAACCAAAATATAATATAATTAGTTGTGTACTTTATAAGTAATTAAAATTAAAAAAACCCAGCTCTTGGAGTTCAATGAAATAATGTATGTCGCTCAAAATATAATTAGTTGTGTACTTGATATGTTAATTAAAAATTAAAAAACCCATATCTTGGAGTTCAATGAAATAATGTATGTCGCTCAAATAATTTGGATAAAATAATGTATTGGCAAGTTCTTTATTCATAATCGTTCGCATTTAATGACACTATTTTGATAGTCAAAAGATATATTTTATTGTTTATAATAGATTAATATGGATAAAACTTTATTTTTTGGGAACTTTTAATCATATGTTTATACAGAAATAATTATTTCTTTAATATTTGATTAATAACAATGCATCATACTTTCAAGGGTTATTGAATGACTCCAACCAAATATTTGAACCTCAAATGTTGATTAAGGTTGATTACAATACTTGCCATACCACTAATTCCTTTATTTTTTTGAATGTCATTAATCGATTGAATGCCTCGATAATATAGAAAGTTGAATAAATAAAAGTCCAAGATAGTGTTGGACCACCATAATATTTGAACAGTCAAAGTCTATTCTTTGACATCCCATAAATCTTTTAGCCACTGAAATCTCTAAAAAGACCACAACCATTTATTTAACAAGTTAAAGAATCTACATGACACCAATAGTTTAATGATTACATAAAACTCTTGATTAACATATATTAAGTTCAACATAATGATCAAAAACATAAAAATAAACAACAAAATTTAAAACATCTACTCAAAAACAAAAATGAGCAACATAGACATAAATCAATACTATAATAAAACATACTATGATATGTAATAATAAATGAAACATAGAGGAAAAAATTGATCCCACTGAATGCACATTGTTCCCTTATGGAAATTATTCCATTCTAGTACCCGAGGTTTAACGGAATAGATCTTCTCATAACAGAATGATTCTATTTACAAGTGTGTTGATTCAAAAACAACGGTTGAGTGAGCCAGTAAACAAGAGCAAACTACACGAATATTTGATTGGGCAGATGAAGAGGAAGTTCAGAATTTCCGTTGTTTTAAAATGAGAGGAAATCCTTCTATTTATAGACAACAAAGCATTGTGGGCATAAATTCTTATTGTGTCTTCTATGAAAGGTCACAATTCTTTGGAAAAGTCAGAATTATTTATAAAAGTCGCAATTCTTTATAAAAGTTGCGATTCTTTATTAAAGTTGCAACTTTTCATAAAAGTCACAACTATTCATTAAAGTCACAACTTTTCATAAATGTGACAATTTTTTTTATAAAAGTTACAAATTTCCATGAAAGGGAGGCTAATTTTGAATTAAATGAGTTAAAAGGAAATCATGGTTTGTGGTGACGCCATGTAGGCGGACCTAGGATTCTCTTTAATATAAATATATGATCTGATATGGTTAGGAGATACGAGATGAGCACAGAAAATGACTAATTCTTGAGGTGCTTTTTCTATCAACTTGATACCCATCATAGTCTTCATCAACATATCCTACCAAATCAAATGAGTCTTCTAATGGATAGAATACAACCGGGTCCTATCTTCTTCAAATATCTCAAAATCTTCTTCTCATTTATCTTACAAGATTCTTTCGGATAAGCTTGGAATATTGTACTCATTCCGGCATTAAACACAATATCACGTTGCAGTTAGTAACTCTATTTGACCGCTTTTTATCCTAGAGTGAACACTCTTATGCTACAAACATAATGTTGAAGGTGAGCTTGGTTGGATATTCAAAACTAAAGTATGAAACAATGAATATCCATCTCATTTTTGTTAGTATCAATATTATGAAACAACAAAGTAAAACCTACCCCTTTTTCACACATGTCGTATGGTGTGTGTAATGAAAACATTTGGATTTTTGCTGAAAGATGTTCATGGAAACTGAAGATTTTTTGGGGCGTTTAAGGTTTGTTTTAGATGATCACCTCAGAAGGGATCCACCACTTTTTAAAGTTGAGAAAATGTTTGAACAAGTCGAATCTAAGCTTCTTGGGAAACCAAAATTTCAGTTTGTTTTGCTTGGTGAATGAAAAAATTGGGGTATATACGTTTAATTTAATGTACTTGTTCTCTTGATTAGTAGCTAAACTTGTTCAATCCGCCTTACTTCAATATCGATTTAGCTACTAATCAATAAATCAAGTACATTATACTAACCATATATGCCACAAATTTTCCGCTCATGAAGCAGAACAAGAAGAAATTTTGGTGCTTTAGGAAACATAGATTGGACATGGTCAAACAATTTCCCAACTCAAAGAAGTTGTGGATCCCTTATGAGGTAATCATTATAAGAAAACCCAACGCCTCAAAAAAATTTCTTCAAATTTCATGAACATCTTCTTCCAGAAACCCTGAAGCTTTTATTCGACACAACATAAGAAATTTTCAAAATAAAAGTAGTTTTAACTTTGTTGTTTCAAAATTATGATAGTAATAGAACTGAGATGGATGTTCATTGTTTTATGTTTTATTTTTTTAAGAGTAAACTTTTCTTTCGTGAAATCCGTCCCTATGTTTGTCTATAAGTTGCCTTACCTAGCAGATGATCGAATAGTTATTACGAAATTTCTAAGGACCGTCATGATTTTGAGGTATATATATATATATATATATATATATATATATATAATATTAACACTTAAGAGGAGACATACTAATTCAACTAAGAAAAATAACGATGTGTTTCTTTATTTTATTTAACTTATTATTGAATGAATTCCCTTATACTAATTCAACTAAGAGAATAACAGTGTGTTTCTTTGTTTTATTAAACTTATTATTGAATTAGTTCTCTTACAATAAATGACTTAAATTATGTGACGGTGACTTTGATTCCATCCAAATCCCATTTTGAAATTCAATGATTATTTTCTTCTTTGTCCTTGTGTTCATTTGTATATAGATGGTTCAATTATCATATCGTCACTATTTTATTAAAGTTGTTAACTGAGATCTGCAATTCATTTTAGGTTTCTTTTTTATTTTCACTTTCTAATTCTAATAAATTTTGGACGACTAGTAACAAGATAGAAAAAGCTTTGTTTTTTTTCCAATTCTTCATTTTCTTTTATTTCTTTTGTTATCTCTCAGTTGTATTAGTCTAAATACAATATATTATTGCAAGTTTTCACATCTAACATAAACATATATTTGGTTCCTCTTGGCAGAAAATGTTTGTTCACACTTTTTTGTCTTCTTCATTTTGTGGTAAAATTATGTTTTTTTCATATGTTCGATCCTAACTTTTGATTTGTTGGCCATATATATTAGAATTATGGTCTAGGTTTTCATAGTTTTGTGTGAATATATACTCGATCTAGTTAAATTTGATTTAAGCAAAGCATAACATTTATTGAATAAAAGATTTCCTTTTTTTGATTCATAATTCATCTACGAATAAATACAAATAAAAAAAGGGGAAACATTATCTGCAATCCTGATTTGTTTTGTTTAAATCAAATTTAATTACTTTGAATATATATCCATACACAACAATGAAACACAGATACTAAAGCACTGCTACAAGCACCCAACAAATCAATATCAATGATAGAACAAATGAAAAAAAATTAAATTTACCACAATGTCAAGGAGGCAAAAAGTTAGAACAAACATTTTCTATGCCAAGAGAAATCAATTATTCGTTTGTGTATTCTTTTATGTTAGTTTCTGTGAGATGTGAACATTTTCAACAACTTACCATTGTTAGATGAATATAATTGGGAGATAAAGAATAAATACAATAAAATAGAGAACAGAAAAAACAATCTTCTGTCAATTTAGTTAGTATACTTCCAAAATTTATTAGAACTAGAAAAACAAATAAAGGGAAAAGAAATCAAAAAAGAATTGAATAATAAAGAGATGGCAACATGTATATCAAACCACCAGAATATTGATGAACTTAAGAGCAAACAAGATTTTTTTATTCAATGTCAAAATGAGATTCACATAGAATCAAACTCACTATTGCATAATCTAAGTCCTTTATTGTTAGACTATTAAAAAAACAATAATCGACTGGATAAAATAAAAAAAGCAAATCGATATTATTTAAGTTTGTTTTATTTGTCTCCTCTTGGTTAGTGTGCTATTCTCTCAATGCTTACATGGAATGAATTCAACAACATTATTAATCTAGTGCACATGTGTATTTTTGACTGTATCAAAATAACTCTTATAGATCTAAAAGAGTTAATCAATTATGTATTTAAACAATCCAATCAACTACTTAAGTCAATAAATGTTGGTTATTCTTAGATTTTAATCAAATTTATTTTTAAATTATTTTCTCAATGTTAATCAAATTTCAGGGAGTATATCATTGAACAATCAGATTCACTACAAATTTTGAGTACAATATAAATTAATAATGTATTATTTTTTCTTTAATAAAAGACATTTGTAGTTATTTTGCTCTAAAATTGAAGTTTTTTATTTTTCCTTTTTGGACTCTTGGTCACATCTCTATAAACTTTCTAAATATATTCATTAATAAATGTTTGACACACTATAAACAATATATATATATATATATATTGGTCATTTAAAAAAATCAGTCTAAAGCCTTAGCCACATATGAAGAACAATGGTAACACAAGTAACCTTATGCTCAGAAGTTTGATAAGGTACAATATAGTTCATTCATTAAAATAAAACCGAGTTTGGATATACAAAGTTATTATACATCATTATGAAGAACTCCCTGAAGACGTAAATGCTATTAAGTATAAAAATGTTCATATATTTTGATTTTCAAAGAGAATATCATTTACATTTACAGCAGCTAGATTTCTAAGATTTGTAACAATGTAGGTCAGATGTAGTAATAATGAGCTACAAATTAAAAAAATAGGTAAGTTTTGTTATCTCCGATATTTAAATTTGCAAACCAAAAATAATTAAATAAGATTAAAATTAACAAAATTTAAGACCGAAATAGAACGAGCAAATAAAACATTGTTAGATGTCAAGTTTAATATGGACATTACAGGAAGACAAGAAAATATCAGAATGTAAGAGTTAAGTGACATGAAAATAATTGAGCCACAAGTGTAGTGTTGAGTTAAAAATAAGAGGGATAAGAAGGTTTTGAAGTACTTCTGATTAGAATCTTGTCAAGCATCCACTCTTCATTGATAGTCTGATTTAGATATTCAATAGCTCCTTTTAGACTTAGGGGATTCAAGAAGGCCATGGCTAAAAGAGAAATTTTATAACAATTTGATAGAATAATAACCATTAGAAATCTATAAGTGATAGAAAAATAGTACTTTATAGAGAACATAAATTACCTTGAGGAATGTTAAGAAACTATCCTTAAAAGATAAAATTAAGCATGTCCCCAAGATGCAACAAGTTTGTCAAATGCTTAACTATAAGAAAAAATGATTAACTTTTTTAAGGACTACCTTTTTTCTATAAGAAGGAACAAGCTTACTAACAAGGAAGGTCCCTAAGAATATGATACATTTCGCTCTAGCTAAATAAATATTATAACAACAAAATAAATTCCACTTCTCAAGAAATAAATTTCACGTACCAAGGTTTGACATCCATGTGGCTAAATTCAGTCATAGCCCAGGCACAACAAAACTTTCCATTCTCGTTGAGACACCGTGAAGGAAAAATGTGATAAATATCTAAGCGAGCACCATAAAGAAAAAAAAAAGCTACAGATTTAACACATCTGTATTTTAGGAAGAAAATCTCTCTATTAAAAAAAGTTTCTAATAGAACATTGTGGATGCTGTCATATTTACGTGAGAAGAGTAGTCTTCAATTTATAGAGTCCCAAACTTGTCCTCCAATAAATGAATATTCCAAATATAAAACAAATTACATATTCCTTTAAAAAAAATTAAAGCATTTAAGGTAATACTTTGATTTCACTTCAACAGAAAAATAAACTTCAAATAAGGTAATAAAACAAGGGGAAACTCTAATAGGATCTTGGACTATAATATCTCCTCCACACCCTAAACCCTGATGCTAGGCACACGATGCTAAGTAAAACAATACCAAGTTAATTTACTATTGATGTTATTTGTATATTGATCATACTAGTATAAAAGTTTTATACAATTTGGCATAACGTGTATGTTCTAATAATGGTATATATGTAAAAATAAAGATCAATATAAAAAACACTTACACCTAAATACCGTGCAAATTAGGGTAAATTTTTTACCGGCATTTAAATATCTTATTGGACAAAAGATTCCTAAAACATAATCATAACTAATATAGATATTGTGATAGTGTCACAATATCGTGTTAGCAATAGAATATTAAAAAATGACAAAATATACATGAGATGTTTTCTTGTAAATAATGGACAAAAGATTAGGAAATCTCATCAAACCAAGAATTTCAATTTATCGAGGACAAATAATGAGTAAATAAGGAAGAAATTTGTTTATTCAAATTATAATTCCATTAAAAAAGCTCATAGTGAGAGACACTAACTATCATTAGTGGAGTCTTGAGAGAGACTCTAATTAACATTAATAGAAAGCCGAAAAAACAATATTGATGGCTGAACTAACTTTCCAAAATGTTAATATATCGTTCTTCATGACTCCTCTTTCCAACAGACACAACTTCTGCAGGATCGTCACTCGTTCTCTCACCATTAATTAATTCATCACAAAATTGTGTAGTTAAGGTTGAATTCATTGTGTTTGATCCTTCTTTCTAAGAGATAGATTTGCAGCCCCGACAACAATCTATTCATGATTAGTAAAGCAACCATAATACTTTAAAACAAGGTAGGAAAGTTCAACACATATTAACCATTGAGTTGGTGAGCATAGTTTTAGCTCATTAGCAAGAAAACCCATTAGAATTTTCTGAAACTAAAAAGTTTAATAGTACACTAATCTCAACTATGCATCTCCACTGCCTTAAGAACTATTCAAGAAAAACTAAGAGAAAAATCAATGCATTCTGAGTTTGTCATTCCAAGTATATTATGTCTTCAATACTACAATACATATGAAAATAGATAGAGATAGTCAGTTTAAGTACAATACTACAAAAACATAAACTGTTGCATCTTAGTTTACATGAATCCTCTCAAACCATGGTTCTCAATTAAAATTTATCTTATGCAACATATTTTGAGTATAATAAATTAAACATATATGAGGAAAGAGCAGACCTTATAACACAATTTTAGACACCTCAATCTATAGTAACATTGAATTTGAAGCTTTTTCCTCGCGTAGACTTCATTAGCAGGCACGATAAAAGTTCTTGTTTTTACCTTTTAAGGAACCACTTCTACCTCTTTACATTAACTGTTTGTAAAAGAAACACATCCCAAAAGAGTAACATTTTTCCACACTTAAAAGAAACTAAGTATGAAAAAGTACAACTAGAGCTTCAACTCATTTTCTATTCAAAACCTCATTTTTATTTACTTCATACATTGATGCAGAAGAAAACTTTGTAATAAAGGAAAATCTCTAAGAAATAGCACCCACCAGCCACTATAAGCACCCACCAGTCCCTATAAGATCCTATTATTGAAAATTTTTAACTAGGGTCCTCAAATTTGTTGAGTGTAGATATCTAAAATTTAACTCAAGAATGTCATCATGTGTTATATAAGGAAACTTAGACATTAATAGAGGCACGAATACCAATGAAGCAAATCTTTTTCATGAAAATTAAAACACGAAACAATGAATATTTCCATCTCTTTTTTTTCAATGTTGAATTTCTAAAACAACAAAGTAAAAATTACCTCATTTTGCAACATGTCTCATGTCTTCACAGGTGGGCCAATTAATCTTTAAACAGTGAATTCTAAAGAAATTATAACCATTATGTCCTTATTTTGTGTTCAAGACTTCTTTGAGAAACCTCCACTGTGAAGGAGTAGTAGTCTTGTGTCTACGGTAGTGTGGATGGAGTAGAGAAAGGATGGAGGCTTTGAGATGATAGTTTAGTTAAAAATAAAAATTGAGATATAATTTTTTTTGTGAAAATTAAAATTCATTGGTTTGAGAAATAAACATTGACACAACCCAAACAAAATCGTATCAACATCAAGGGTTTCTAAAATATTTTGCTTTCTCTTCAAATAATCACATGTGGATTGACACTTATTTTTAATGTATAACATCCAAAAAGAGTATAAGAACGGTAGTATAATTTTAAGATATTAATCATGAAAAATTAATATTTAGCTAACTTCTATAGTGTCATGCTCCGACCCTACACCATGGAAGTGACCGGGAACCAATGACCATTGGTGACGTTGAGCAGACCCTTGGCCTAACTTAACTCAGCGGAAGACATAACTTGATAGTCAAACAAGTAATCTTTATCATAAATAACATAGATTAATGTCTTGTAAAAAATGACACTTAAGTCTTCAAATAGAATATCTGAATGTAAGATAACGAGAGACTCAAATATTTCTGACTATTTGTCTATGAAGCCTCTATAATACTAAGATGAATGTTGATACAGGCCCACAACATTCTAATAAGGAAAAAAACTGAAAACATTTAAAATATTCCTCCAAAATGCATAGAGGTTTAACATAGACTCTGGATGATCAAATTGGATCAACAAAGTGCTGGATGCTGATCCTAGTTATCTGCGTCTGCATCATAAGATGATGCTGGCAAACAGATATCAGTACATTGATTGTACGAGTATGCAAGTTGGAATGTTAACAATAACTTAAAGCTTGAGAGGATTTCGAAAAGAACTTACCTTTGCTCTGTTCAACTCATGAAATAGTAAGTCAATATAAAGTAGTAAATATAATACACTAACAAACTCAATTTTTCTTATATTGAAAGTAATAAAGTTTCTATATAAGATTCTCTAACCGACAGCCATCAATATGAGCCTAAGTGGTGATACATCATCTTGACCACGCTGCCAGAGCTGTCTATGATTTGGCATCGCATAGAACTCCTTAACATAGTGGATACCCTAGCTTAAATTACGTGATCATCTAAAAAGTATGACCCGTTAATACCCATGATGGATACATGATTTACATTGAGACTTGAGTTAATGTGAACTCTCATCCCCACATCCGTGCTCAATACTACTCCCAAAATATACTTTAGTTCATTCTTTTAAAAGAAATTTCTTTCTTTGGGTTGAGATAATTGTTGGGTATGTATGAAGAATTGATGGGTAATAGATGGAAGGATGAGAATTTGAAAATAGGAGAGTTTAAATACATATACATTCCTATTAATTGTTAAAAGGGTTGGAAAGAGAGACCCCTCTCGCGCCGTCATCGCCGTCGTCGTCACTCGCTCGCTGCGGCTTTAGCTTCGGCTTGGCAAATGATAGATCGAGATTTTAATTATTTATTTAATTAATTAAATGGCCAAATAATATTTTAAATTCATTAGTTTATAACAGAAGTTAACCAAAATGTTTTTCAACATTTAAGTTAACCCGACCCGACCGGATCAGTGCGCGTGACCGTTTTATTTTTCCGTTTTATTTAAAATTCCCGCCAGGACTATTTTGAAAGGTTGCAACTTCCAGGAACAGTCAATACCATTTTAAAGTTTGCAACCTTTCATCAATGGTCGTGTCAATTCTGAAAGGGGTTGCAACCTTTCAGAATATATTCTTCTTGCCTATAAATACCAGTTTGTCTTCAAAATATTTTCCAACGAATTTTCTTATCTTCCTTCTTCTTCTAAATTCATTTTTCTTTCTGTATTTTCCTGCTGTGGATTGATTCGCTGACAGTAGAGTTTTTTGGTATCTACACTCTACTGATTAAGATCATTTTACCCTGGGAGGTTATATTCCAAATCAAACCTCGGATACTAGAGGGGAATAATTTCCTTAAGGGGACACTGTGATATCAGTGGACTGGATATTCTTCCAAACTAAAACATTGTTTCAGTTTCTGGTACATTTGTTTTTAGTATTTTTTGAAATAAAATATTTGTTCATCTTGCTTATTGATTCGATAAATTTCAGTAACTTCGTGTTTCTGAATAATTTATTACAATCAGTACTTTCTGATTTTAATAACACAAAGTGACAAACAATAATTGCTCAACACTTTACCTTTAAAAATCTCTTGGAATCAATGTTCCCTTTTCATGATCGAAGATCTTTTCGAAAATGTAGTTTCCTCTTAACTTAAATGTAGAAACATTTATAAACAGTTTAGAGAATACTTAGTTCTCTTATAACTTTTGAGAAATCAACTCAACTCTTAGTGAATACTTAGTTTCTTTATATTCCTTACTTCAACTCTTTATATTTTACTTAAATCAAAACTTGAGCATTAAAACGAAGTTAAATCGTTTAAATAAGACTCTTGGAGACATCAAGAAACTACACTTTTTAAATATGACTCTTGGAGACTTCAAGAAACTTAACTTTGACATACTTCTTAACCTTTTAAACATTACTATTCATTTTTTAGACCTCGATCTGAAATTTCCTTGAATTGGATTATGGATTCAAGGTTATGAGTTGAGTTCTTTGACAATTTATAGGTATTTAGAAATTATTTGGGGTAATTAGAATCATTGAAAGGTGATAATATACCATAGAAGGATATAAAATACCTAAACTTGGAACAAGGCATAAAATGAAGATCCGAGCACGCCGCACCTGCCTCAATTTACTGAGGCCATTTCCTGGCATATAGGTGGTGATCTGCACCAGGCCTCACTGTCAGGGGCCAGTTTTTGGCGCACTACAAGGCAACGTGTGTGGCCTCCCCAGGTGCGGCTGACGGACTTTTCAACTCATTTTTCAATCTCTAAACCGTCCAATCCTCCGTAATTCTTTCACCAAACACTTGGGACTATTAATACCCTAAATACATACTGAAATCATCTCACAAAAAATCCAGAGAAACAAGAATAAACCCTCTATAGGCAGCCAATAATTCAATCAACAAGATTCGATATTTTTGTTCAAGAACTTCAACCGTTAATATGATATCAACTCATAGATTTTCCAAATTGAAACAAATTGGTGTGTGAGTGCTCTAACTCAACACAAAATATCTCACATACCTTATTTAGGATCACCCGTGATGAATTTCACTTCGAAGATCTTGGCGTTCTTGACGAATACTTGATCCTTTTCTCCCTTTTTCCTTATTTTCTTTTCTCTGCTCCAAGACCTAAGAATAAACAACCATTCTACTCTAAATTCCATCTTATTTTAGCCTTAAAGAAACCCTTAAATTGAATTAGAAAATAGATGGGTGAAAAGACAAGTTTTCCCTTACAAAAGTTCGTAATTGGACTTTTCTTACTTCAATAACCAACCTTCTGAAGTTCATATCTCCCTCATAAGATATTAAAATTTTGAGAAATTGGGTGTCGTTGTAAATATCTTTCCAACCATATAAAGAACTGACTCTAACTTCTTGTGAGCTAGAAGTTATGACCGTTTGAAAATTACCGAAATTCACCTTTTCTCAACTTGGTTAAGTTGTCCTAATTTTCCCCTTTGTTTCAAAAATGATTATTTATAGTGTCACAACCCCAGTCTATACTCTGTACGTAGCCGGCACTCGAAGACCATTATTAGTCCCCAAGCGAACCCTCATCCTGACTCATTACAAGCGGAGACTAACTTAAGCATACAAAAGCTTATAATTGAAATGAACAACTTTCAATGAATATAATATATTCAAATAGACGTAAAATAGGAAACCTTAGACTTTAAAACAATTAATAAAACAAATTATTAATACAGACTCCTCAATTATATTGCCATTCTATCAAAATAGAAGCCGGGACAAGAACAATGACATTCTGACAAAATTCAAAAAAGTAAATGAAATCCTTCGGAAGCAAAGAGACTCACCATGGCTAACTCAAATCTCGAATGTATGAACGAAGCTCTTGTTTATAATCCTAAATACCTGTGTCTACATCATGAGAAGATGCAGGCCAATTGGCTGAGTACGTGGAATGTATGAGTATGTAAGGGGAAATGTAAATCATAATACATACGCTTGAACTTAATAAAAAGAAAATATACTTAACTCTTTTCGACTAAAGTAAATCAAGAATAATATACTCAACTAGAGCTCGGAAACTCAACTCAATGATAGGAAATTCAACTTTGGATACTCAACTCAATATAAAGAAAGAATAATTTTCACTCTTTTAACTATTCTATCCTGCCTATAACTAGATTGTTACTTCGTACCACCTATAGGTATAGGCATGCAATATATAGAAGGCTTTATAAAATAATAAAAACAACTTAGTTCATCAAAAAAATGCATTAACAAACTCAACTTCACTTATATAAGAATGTAATATAGTTTATGTGGGTGATTCACTAACCGACAACCATCACTCTAAGCCTAAGTGAGGATACAACGTTTTACCTCACGCTGCCAAGGACCATCATATACCTTTCTATCGCTATAGGACCTTACTTAACTCAGTGGATCCACTAGTTTAACTTACGTGATCATCTAAAAAGTATGACCCGTTAATACCCATGATGGCTACATGGTTTTCATGGAGACTTGAGTTAATTTGTGAACTCTCATCCCACATCGGTGCTCAATATTACTCCCAAAATGTACTTTAGCTCGTTCTCTTTAAATAACTTCATTTCTTTGGGTTAAGATAATTGCTCAACATTTATCTTTTAAAAAGCTGTCTTGGAATCAATGTCCCCTCTTCTTGATCAAAAGTCCTTCGGAAATCTTATTTTCCGTTTAATTTAAATGTGAAAACATTTATAATCTCTTAGGGAATACTTAGTTCCCTTGTAACATTTGAGAAATGAACTCAACTCTTTGTTCTTTGCTTAACTGGAAACTTGAATCGTAAATCAACTCTCATAGAATACTTAGTTCCCTCATAATTCTTTGAAGGAAGGATTTCAACTCTTTACTCTTTACTTTACTTGAAACTTGATTCTTAAAACGAAGTTTAAAACGTTTTTAAAGACTCTTGATAACTTTACTTTGACTTCCTTCTTAACTTCTAGAGTCAACTCTTAACTCCTTTGACTTTGGTCTTAACGTTTTTTGAATTGGATTATGGATTCAAGGTTTATGATATCATATTTATCGATGATTTCATGATGTTCAACTTGGAGGGTTCCTGAGGAATTATGAGCATAAATAATTCAACTCAAAGAATTCATGGATATCATGTAATAGTCCAATGATTAGAAATATAAACTCAAATGGTTTAGAAATTTGTTACTCAAGACTTAGCACTTGAATATGTTACTCATCTCAAAGGTACAAAACTAATTGGAGTTCATGCGGATGTTATGGGCATGAATGACTCGACTAAAGGGTCAAAATATCAATAAGGAACTCATGGATACGAATCTTATCATCCTCATACTAACTTCCTCAAAACATAGTTCAAATCAATGGTTTACCTCAAATGATTCACTATTGAACTCAAAACCTTTCTTCAACACTAGACTATTCAACTTATAAGGTTCATGCAGAATTATGGTCATGAACAATTAGACTTGAAGGTCTAAGAAACTAGATGGAACTCATGTATAGGAATCTCTAATTCTCTTATTTACTTCCTCAAAATATAGTTCAAATCAATGATGGATCTCATAGAATTCACAATTTAACTTAAAGTTTCTTGAACTCTACTCTTAACTCTTTGTCTTGAATGTGAATTATGAATTCATGGTTCATGATATGGAGGATATAGGTGATATTGTAGACTTGTGAATAAATTCTCCTCACTTTCATGCTAACTTACTTGAGTCTTGAAACAAGATAATAGAAGTAGCTTAAAGTGTTAAGAATAAAAAAGGAATGAAGATACACTTTCAATAAGCTCAAACGGAGTGACCGGGGGCAAACTGGATGGAGAAGATGACCATGGGTCTATGGGTGGCATGTGGATCCAACCCCTAATGTACAGAGAAGGGTTTAGGGCGCTCTATCAGGCGCGATGTGCCCGGTCACAACCCAGAAATTCTGCCATACGTCCTTGCTCGTTTTCTCACCCTAACTCGTCTAAAATCAAACGGTTCTTCCCAATCACTTGGATTCGATAACTTAACTTAATTACACTCTAATATACTGAAACAAACACTGAAATTACCCATTTTAATCTCAAGAATTCATCAAAAACCCAACCTAATAAGATTTAGAATGAACCTCGAGGACACATATCAAGAACTCAAATATTTAAACTTTGAGCATGAAATTTCGGCGAAAAATAACATGATTGGCGTGTGGGTGAACTAACCCAAAACTTATGGAATATTACATAACTCTTAGGGATTATACCAATGGCGAAATTCCACAATTAAACTCAATAACATCCATGAACGCTTTCATCCATTCATCTTTTTTCTTCTTTTCTCTTCTTGCCTCTTCTTGAACTATAAACTAAATTCCTAGGTGTATATTAGGATTTTAAAACTGAACCTAAAAAGATTAGAACCTAAAATATTTCTAAAAATGAATTAAATCTGATTGGGTATGAAAAGGACAAAAATACACCTCATATTTTAGGCTAACTTTCCTTAACTGGACAAACATACTTCAAAGGTCATATCTCGCTCATCCGAACTCGAAACTTAGCAATCTTGGAAGATTTGAAAGATAATTCAAAGGTATTTCCTATGGTATATTGTATCACACCTAACTCATTTTGTGCTAGGTGTTATGATCGTTTGAAGTTTATCCAATACTAATACTTAACTCTCCAAATTTCAGATTTTTGCTAATTCCTATTTATTATGGTTGGAAATCTTGGTACTAATTCTAGTGTAATGACGTTAATACTTATGAAATTTTAAATTCCTTTGTAAAATCTCACTCATTACGATGATCAATTCGAGTGTTAGTTTGAAATATTTTCTGGGGTGTTACATTTAGTTTCTTAGCTTATTCTTGACTATTACGAGTTGTGAGTTGTTACATATAGCTTGCACATCTAAGCTTCAAAATGATTCATGTGCAATTAGAAAACATTATTCGAAGTCGACCAGTATTAAATGGTTGAATTAGATTGAATTTAAAGTCCTGTGCAAAAATGAAACATAATCTTTATTTTCAATGACCTTGAATATTTTTTAAAACCTCATCATTTTGAAGTACTTCGCTTGGGCTGAAGAAATTTTTTGAAGAAGCAAAACTTATTCATCAACATTATGAATGTCACAATTCATAGAAGCAAACTCATCAAATTAAAAAATGAAACAACAAACATCTGAAATTTCATTACACACAAATGACAACGAGAATTATTTATTTTATATTATCATTGTTGTTTGAATGGGTGTGTAAATTCCAAATATAACAAGTAAAAGTTAATGGATGTAGTAAAACACACATATGAATAAAAGCCTAGATTGGCCGGGGCTGATCGAGTTTTGGCCTTTACGCTCGTGTGGGGATTTTAGCATTCGTGATGATAGTTTGGGATGGTTGGTTTCGATCATGAGGACTCGGATGCAATTATGAAGATCATTTGTAGCTACTAGTATGAGTTTTGTATAGATGTTTTAATTTTTTAGTTTGAGAAGGTTAGGGAAGTTTAGGATTGATCCTCACCACAATATTGGATAAGGTTTAGTCTACAATGTTTTTGAGCACACATAGATTCATACTCACACTTATTTTTTTCTATACCTTTTTATGCAGATTCAGATCCAAGTACTTTGACCTGTGATAGATAGTGGTGTTAAGTTAATTCCTCTCAAGATTCTGATATTGTTTCTTTGTTGATCGGCATACTTCTTGGATGTCTTCTCTCCTCTTACTTTAGGTGGATTTCCCTCCATTGGATGATTTTGAGACTTATTGAGTTGTACTCAAATTTGAATAGGCATTTACTATTTTTGGATAGTTTTGTATGGACTTTCCACATTTTTAAATGTTTTTAAAAGGAGTTGCTTATTGCCTCAAATTTTTTTTCTTTCATATATATAGGTTTCGTATTTGGGCTGTCTTACCTTTTTGCGTGGTTGAGCGAGGCTTCATCAGTTTCCTTATTTTGGGTCATGAAATATGGCGTCAAAACACAAAGTTCATTACTTTCACATGTACAAGAACTGACTTGTAAAGTCCTACAAATTGTTGCCGAGAAATCTTTTATCTATCTTTAATAGTTTATTGGACTTTAGGAGAATTCCATTCTGTCTTTCTTATTGTGCGTACTTGATTCCATTGGTTACTAAGATTCCTTTTTCTGCTCTCTCTTATATGTTGAGGATATGTGCTACCATGGCTAGAGGTCACTAGATGTAATGACTTTGAATGCCATTTTGGGAAATTGTTAGAGAATTACAATTTTACCCCTTTTCATAATTCCCAAGAGTCATGTTTGATCGGTTTATGAAGTCGTTTTTAAAATTTTATTGAAAACCCGTGATTCTTTTGGATGTTTCAAAGCTTTGGAGAGTTAAAGTTGTCAAAAGTGGGTTATGTGTTAATTGAATATATGAGTATCAAAATGAAATTTCATCATTACTATAAGCTCTACAATATGAAATTTGGTCTAACTGTGTTGTCATTATCAGTTTTGGAGTTATTACATGGATTTGAGCTTATAAGTGAGCATGAATTTAGCGACAAGGGACTTACAGAAGCAAGTCCCACCTCTTGTTGACCTGTCTCTTTTAGCAACTTTGCTAGTCGCTTAAGCAACACCTGTATAGTCTTAAAAATGACTGGGATCAATTTTGTTCCTTAACTTGTTCCTATGATTTCTCCTTCGATATAGCTCCAAATTTGGTGGTTTAAAGTGGTTGTTCAGTAAGCTTGGGACTACACATTTTAGTTACTGGGAAGCATGGTGAACTCTTATTTTGAGGTAAAAATTGTGTTTCGTGGGCTTCAATTTTTTTCTATATTTAGTGACGTATTTGAATTTTCTAATTTAAGTTGATTTGAGCCCTGAATTGTGTTCTATTTGAGTACATTAGTTAGGGGTACTAAATTAGACCCTTTAACGAAGCCATTTTTGGAAATTCCAGTGTGGGTCTAACGCTTCCCATCTGAATTCTAAAATTGGTTCGTTTTTGTTTTATCTGTTTTTAGTGTCTTCACAACTGTTTTAACAATGTTATTTGGAACAAGAAAGGTCACCCTAAATGTAGGCTACAACATTCATTATCCTAGATTGATCTTGAATGTGTAAATTCATGTTGATTTTAGTGAATTAGGGGCATGTACCTCGTTATTCGGTATTTCTCACGATTAGGAGCATTCTAGTTAGGGTGATGTGATAATCCTTATCTTGTTGTTTGTCTAGTTTGTGTCGTTGTTGTTGTTGTTTTTTTATATTTAGAATGCTTTGTAATTGTTCTAGGATTAGAAAAGGGCTTGCCATAGACTTGTGAAATGTGTAGCTTTTCTGGCCTTTTTTCATCTCTGAGTTGATTCAGATGCCGTAGCTACTTTTCGATTGGTGAGGAAGACATTAGTATCATCTCATGAGTCTTAGTTTAGGCGTCTGTCCATATTTGATGACCTTTTATCCTTCTTCTCTAATTCTATAGACTAGTTGCAATATTTCAGGTTTCATTCTTTATTGGATGATTTTTTATTTGAGTTTGTTTGATCTTGGAGCATTTTTTAGATTACATGGGAGTGGACATCATTCAAAATTGGCATTGCTCATGTTTGTTATGAGGTTCTTCAATGATCTTGTTGATGCCCGTTGTCTTACTTTTGCTAGCTAGATGGGTGCCTCTAGGAGTTAACTGTTTGGTTGGGCGGCCCTTGGGTTTACTCTTGCTAGCTGGGAAGGTGCCCCTTAGATTCTAGTGGCTTGATGGAGCAGAATTATCTTTATTTTATAACGTTTCGAGGACCATATTATGCTTCTTGGATCTGGACTGAGCGTACTTCTTTCTTAGTATTAGCTGTTTTGTGTACATGTCGGACTTATGAGGTATGTTCGGGATATTTTGTGTACCTTCTCGGCTTATGGGTCAATAGGTTTCGTTTAGATGTACTCAGTTCTTTATATTTTATTATGCTTGTGTACTTTGCTTTAAATTCCTCTTTCATCTCTATTTGCTTGTATATTCCATATTTTCATATTGTCGTTACCTTTCTTGCTCAGTCGACCTATAATTCTGATTGAGTACCTATTTATTTGGTACTCATGCTACACTCTCCATCTATTGGAGGAGATTATTTTACCTTTTGCAACCTTTTATTAGAGGTGAGGGTGAGCACTTAGCGTCCTAGACTTTCTTGTATACTTCTATATTTTGTATAGCTAATCCTTTGTTTTTAAGACAAGCTTGTAGGTTGGTCCACTTTTGAGAGTTGTAATATTTTGTTAAAACAACTATGTACTTGTGATTTTCAGGTTCTTGAAGAATCTTATGTATATATTTTTGGCTTGCTTCCGCTTATTGTCTTGTCCTTTTGCTAAATTGTTGCTTCTTCTATTTTATTTTACGCGTATCTCATTCCTTGTTCTTCTGGGTTATCGGTTGGATTACATACTATTGGGTTATCATAGGTGTCATCATGGCTCGAGAGTTTTGGTAGAAAGATATGCCCCACAAGTTTTTAAGGGATTTGATGGACAAGAGGTAGCTTGCACTTCTTGTTGAAGGTAGAGGATCTTCAAGGAGGGGTTTTCATCCTTGGTCTAGTAGAATGTTTATGCAGCTATTCAAGCGTCCCGGAGAAGTTATTTTGTTAAAGGAGTCCCGAGCTTGGTCCAGACTTTTAAAGGTTGTTGTTAGAGGTTTTAAGGTCATGGTAACCATTTAGTATATTCAAATTCTTCTTAGTAGTTCCTAGATTGAGTCTGGACAAATCAATAGTGTTTTGTAAAGAGGTCACTTCATCTCTATTTTTAGAAGAAAAAGGAATAAAATTTTCAAATTCAACTCGGGAAATAAATCATAACAAACATTAAAATTGTAAAAATATAGATTTGTTATTTTTTGAAAAATGAATACAACTTATTTCTTTTTTCCACATTTGCATTAGCAGGTCTTGATTCATTCAATTCATAATTGACCACAATAAGACTACTACCAAATCTAGGAAATCTTCTTGTTTTCTCCCATTTATTGTCCTCAATTAAATTAAATTTCTTCTTTCACGAGTTATGCCGGTATATTGTCCATATATGAATCATCTCACATATAATTCTTTGAAAATTTAAATATTCTATCGGTAAATCGATATTGTGAAATCAGTTTGACCATACAAATTAATAAATTCTTCATACATTACTTCATCTCCATTAGAAACTCACTCCTCTTCACTTGGATTACAATTATCTTATTTAAATAGACTTGCCTATAGAAGAAAGTACACCAATATTGAAGATGGAACTGTAGTTAAGGTAAGAATTATCCATATTCCCTTTAATTAATCATGAAAGAGAATGCGGATCATTTTTCTGGAGAAGATAATAGAGTTCTCCTGATTTGATACGTGTAATTTCTTTTCGCAGCTGCAACAAAAAATGGTCGAAGTTATAATCGATATGTAGGATATCTCACATTTATCTACTATCTTCATGTACTTCTACTTGTTTGCTCATTATTCATGCAAGGCGATTCAAACCACAGGAAAGATTGTCTACTCTTAAGTTTGTGACACAAGTAGTTGAACATGAGAAGGATTCAATATTTAGTAGATTCCACTACTATAAAAGTCTAATGGTTCGGGGATGTCTAATGAGAGTTTGATATCTAAAGAGCAAATCATCCTTACTCATTGTGTATAAGAGTTCATTTGCAGCATCAACAAATTCAATTCCATATTATTCTCAAATTGAGAATGTGATACACTCTTCTAGAACAAAATCATCGTATCATATCATAACATAATATACCACTATACTAAATGTTGGAACAAAACTCAAAAAGTACAATCACTAAATTAGCCTTGATGTATTTCTTTTTTATTCTTCATAAACCAAACTAAGAGCTAGAAAAAAATAAAAAATAAAAAAGAAAACAGTTTTAACGAAGAGGAACTACCAAAACATGCATTTTCCTTCATATATATATATAAACCAATCCTTCAACAGGATCATACAAGATATAAACATTTGTTATCCATCAAAGAAATAATTATATTGAATGGGCGTTCATACATTTTAGCTTGTAATTTTAAACAAAATTTTCTACGAATTTACAACATAAATATAATTTATATCGTATATACTAAACAAAGTTGTATAAAGATTACTGAAAAGTCATGGTGTCCTACACAAATCTGTATGCTAATTCTCGACCACTGCTAATATAAATTTTCAAAAGGAATTTATGTTCTTCACTTTTCAACAATCTGCATTACCTTCTTTAATGGCTTTAGCGAATAGCCCACCATGAAATCTGATGTACTGGAGACTGGCTAGAGCAGAGGGCGAGTTGAACTTGATGATATATTAGATTTCAGGGCGAGCTTTTCATTCCAGCTCGTGTTGGATTCACACGATCATGGAATGATGTCCTTATTTGGGGCATAGACTATTCTACTTATTTATTTTGATTTCTTTATTACTTTAGACTTGGAGTATAGAGAATAGATGTCCTTGATATGATGAATTTTAGATTTTTGGATAATATGTAATAGACTCTAGAGTTTTTTCTTATTTTTACTTTAATAAGTTTTGATCTTCCACATTATGGTTGTTTTCCGTAATTTGGGTTGAAATCGTTGGTTCGCCCACCTAGGAGATTAAGTATGGACGTCACTCATGAATTATTTTTTGGATTTTGACAAACTTGGTATTAGAGTATTAGGTTCAGTGATCTCATCATACAAGGACAAGTCTCATAGAGTCCCTTGAACTGTACGAGAACACTTTTACTTTTGTTCGAGAAGGTATAAGACTTTTGGAAAAGTCATTTTTTTCTTTGTCTCATACAATTACTTGAATACAATTGGTAACTAGATGATATAAGTTGGGATCTAATCTTCTACACTCTATTTCATAGATGGCTAGAAGTAGAGCGACAATTGTGGCAACACCAACACAAACAAGGTGTGAACCAACTATTGGGGATATACCCCAAGAGGGAGCAATGGTGAGAGGTCGTGGTAGAGGTCGCGGGAGAAGGTCCACTTGAGGAAGAGGATAAGAAACTGGTCCAATTAGAGATATAGAAGTGATCCCTCCACCGGCTGACGAGGTAGAGAGAGAGGATAATGAGAGGGAGGATGAGCAAATTCAAAAGAAAGAAGCACCACCCCAACGTACTCCAGAGATGATCAACCAGGTCCTCACTTATCTAAGCGTTTTATCCACTCTAGGCCATCCATCCAAGAATTTTTCTGCACCAGTAACTCAAGTTCAAGGAGTACAATATACAACTATTGTGTCTCCCAGCAAGGATGCGTCACTAGAAACATGCATGTTTCCTCGATTGACTACAGAGCCTATATGACTATTAACAACCATGATGTCTTTATTAATTTCTTAAAGCTAAAACCTCTTGTCTTTAAGGATACTTAATTTGAAGATTCTTATGACTTCCTTGTGGATTGTTACAAGCTGATTCATAAAATGGACATAGTGGAGCAATTAGATGTTGAATTTGTGAGCTACGAATTTCAAGGGGATGCCAAAATGTGGTGGCGGTTTCATGTTGTGTGTTGACCATAAAAGGCACCACCTATGTCTTAGACACCATTTTCTAGATTGTTCAAGATGAATTATATACTCGGACTTTGAGGGACATGAGATGAGATAAGTTCTTGAACATGGAGTAAGGAAAGATGTCGGAAGCAGCCTATGAGGAAAAATTTTGTGCATTATTTAGATATGACACTCAGCTTTTCTTTAGTCCTCGAGAATAGATTCGCCGCTTTCTGAAGGAACTGAGGTAAGAATTGCAGATTCCAGGTTTATAGGTAGTTGCTTCTGCAAAATCTTTTTATTAAGCGGTTGATTTTGTGATAGAGGTTGAGAATGTGAAGCCAGATGACTTCACCAAGGTGTCAATATTAATGAAGTTCCATAAAAGAGGTGACATTAGTAGTTATTACTTTATAGGCAGAGTTCTGGGGATATCCACCTCGTCTTTTTCAGTCTTAATTGCAGGTTCTAGCTAAGGGTCCGTCACTAACTAGTTTTCCTTTTCTGTATTTGGTGGTTATCTTTAGTCTTCTTCATCTTCAGAGAGACCTACTCTCCAATCAAGGAATTTCTATGGATGTGCTGAGGCTGGGAATATTAGGAAATACCACAGAGTCAAGCTTGGTATGATCAAAGTTACAGTTCTCCATTACTTAGAGGTAAGGATGGCCATGGTAGAGGTCGTCATTCTTGAGTAAGTGGTAGCGAAGGTAATGGTAGACACCAGTTCAGCCGGGGTGGCGTGCAAGTTTGAACTAATTGATGTAGCATGATCTACACAATTGACAGACAGTCCATAAAGCCCATTGTAATGTTTTCCCGGGAGGGTTGAGGTAGCGGCATCTGATGTTGTTATCATACATACTCTTCTAGTCGGTAATCCCATGACTTCTATATTGTTTGATACAGGATCCACATTTTCTGATGTATCTTCCTTATTACCTAATGAACTTGATTTGCATTGTGACTTACTTGATATGCCTATTCGTGTCTATTGTTATGCAAGTCAATTTGTGTTAGTTGAGAAGGTTGATAGATCTTTCCTATTCACTTCTGTGGGGAGCAAAACTTCTGTAGATTTCATTACGTTGGAGATGGTTGATTTTGGTCTAATTGTTGGTATGACTTGGCTTTCTCTAAATTTTGCTATCCTAAATTATAATGCTAAGATGGTAGCTTTAGCCAAGCGTGGGATAGATTCGCTAGTATGAAAGGGTGACTACATTATTGCCCCAGTTTGTATTATCATTTTACTTTGTTCTAAGAGGTTGGTGAGTAAGGGTTGTACAAATTTCTGGGCACATCTCAAGGATGATACTTCCAAAGTTCCTTTGATTGTATCTGTTTTGATAGTTCGTGAGTTTGTGGATGTTTTTCTTACAGACCTTCCTGGAATGGAAATTTTTAGGGATATGGATCTTGTATTCACCTAAAGTCAGGGACACCCCCCATTTCAATTATCCTTATAGAATGGCCTCACCTAAGTTGAGAGAGTTTAAGGCCCAACTTTAGGATTTGTTAGGTGAAGGTTTTATTAGAGCGAGTGCCTCACGTTGGGTGCTCCTCTTTTATTTGTGGAGAAGAAGTATGGTAGTTTTAAAATGTGCATAGACTAAGGCTAGTTGAACAAGGTGACTATTAAGAACAACTACTACATTCCTCACATTAATCACTTGTTTAATTAGTTATAGGGTTCTTGTTTTTTCTCAAAAATTGATTTGAGGAAAGATTATCGTAAACATAAAGTATGAGAAACGAATGTGCCAACACTGTTTTTCAAACAAAGTATGAACATTATGAGTTCTTAGTAATGTCTTTAAGGCTTACGAATGCCCCTACTGCTTGAATGAGCCTGATGACTTGAATTTTTAAGCCATATCTAGATCTCTTGGTTATTGTATTTATTGATGATATATTGATCTACTAAAAGACCATGAAAAAACATGAAGAACATTTGATAATTGTATTAGGGTTATTAAGGAGGAAAAACCTTTATTCCAAATGCTCCAAGTATGAGTGTTGGCTCAATTCAGTGTCCTTCTCGGTGCACGTGGTTTGTAAGGATGCAGTTACAGTGACTCCCACTAAAATCGAACCAACGACGATTTAGGATAAGGCCTACTAATGTTTCAGTGTTAAGGAACATTGTTAGTTTAGCTAGCTACTACAGTGGGTTCGTTAAGGGATTTTCTTCCATTGCTTCCCAATTGATCAAATTGACCAAAGAATGTTCCCTTTGTATGGTAAGATAAGTATGAAAAGAGCTTCCCAAAACTCAAGATCTTATTTACTACTGCACCAATTCTTGCCTTGCATGTTGATGGTATGAACTTCATTGTTTATTGCGATGCATCTTATTTGGTTTAGGTGCACTGCTGATGTAGGATAGAAATATAATTCACTATACTTCAAGAAAACTAAAAGTGCACAAACGTAACTATCTGATCCATGATTCAGAGTTCCCTATAGTTGTATTTGCATTGAAGCAGTGGAGGCATTATCTACCTAGGGTCAAGTGTGAAGTGTATACAGATCATCTTATTTTACAATACATGTTCACTCAGAAAGAATTGAATTTGAGGAAAAAGAGGTGACTGAGTTACTCAAAAAATGTGATATTACTATTCTGTATAACCCAAGAAAAGCTAATATTCTGGTTGATGCATTGTAGAAAAGCAGGGACCATGAGAAATTTAGCCCACTTACAGGCTTCTAGATGCCCATAAGCTTCAGAGGTTCAAACTTTGCTTGATAACTTTATGAGAGAGGAAGTAATTAAGAAATGAGGATTCTTGGTTTGTGTGGAGGCAAGACATTTTCTTGACAAGTTTAAAAGAAAGAAGTTTGATGATGAGAAGCAAAGTTGAATTCGAGACATGGTATTTGAAGGAGAGTCTAAGGAGGCTGTGGTTCATATGAAAGACATCTTGAAATTTAAGGAGCGGGTATGTGTGCCTCGTGTTGATGATTAGACTCATACAAGGCTCATAGTTCTAGTTATTCTATACATATTGATCTAACAAAGATGTATTGTGATACGGAAAACCATTATTGATAGACTAGAATGAATTTTACATTGTTGATTTTGTTGCCGAATGCTTAATTTGTCACCATGTAAAGTACGATCATCGGACGCCTAGAGGTACACTTCAGAGAATGTCCATTCCTGAATCTTAGTGGGACAGAATTGCAATGTATTTACTGGTTGGTATGCCAAAGACAATTGGTAAGTTTGATTCTTTTTGGGTACTTGTTGACGGATTAACTAAATCGAATACTTTATTCCTGTCAAACTGACTTATATCCAGAGAAGTTAGCCAAACTCTATAGTTATGAGTTAGTTTGATTTAATGAAGTTCCGATCTCCATCATATCAGATAGTGCTTCATGATTTAATTCTATCTTTTAGAGAACCTTGCAGACTGAATTAGGTACCAGATTGATCTTAGTACTGCATTACACCCTCAAGTTCTATAGGATATGTTTCGCGAGTACATGATAGATTTTAACGTTCATTGTGATCAGTTCTTACTCTTGGCAGATTTTTTATACGACAATAACTATCACTCAAGTATTGGTATGTACCCTTTGATTATAGGGGAGGATATGTATGGCTCTCATTGGTTGGTTTTATGCATTTTAGGTGAGACCTTGGGGTACTGATCTTTCGAGGGAATCTAAAAGAAAGTGAAATTCATTGAGGAGAAGCTTCTAACATCTCAGAGCATGCAAATCAGTAGGTAGGGATTTGGATATTATGGAGTGTGAGCAATTCCTTCTAAAGGTTTCACCCATGAAGGGTGTGCTGTGGTTGGGTAAGAGAGGTAATTTTAGTTCAATATATATATTGGGCGATGAAGTTCTTAAGTGTGATGGGGAGGTGGCCAAGTAAGTAGCCTTGCCTCCAGGGTTATCGGGAGTGTACCCGATATTTCATGTGTCTATGGTGAAAAAATAGCATGGTGATGGAAACTACATTACTCATTGGGATTGAGTCCTACTTAATGAGAATTTGCCTTATGAGGAGGAGCATGTAGCAATTCTAGGTAGGGACATCCGCAAGTTGAGGTCAAAGGAGATTGTATCTATCAAGATTTAGTGGAAGAATCACATGTTGAAGAGTCCACTTGGGAGAGTGAGGCCAATATGCAAGAATGATATCCACATCTTTTTGTCGATTTGGGTACCCTTTATTACCATCACCTTCTTTTGATCGTTCGAGGACGAGCGATGGGTAGATTGGTATTGAATGTATCAACCCATTAGGTCATTTTGGGTACTATAACTTCTTATTGAATATGGCTCTTCTAATAAATTCTAAATGGGTATTTTAGGATATTTTTAATTATACTTATCTAACTAATGAGGTAATTTGAACAATTAATTTAGCCGGGGGTTAAACAAAATAATATTTAAATTAGTAGTGAACCATTTTTACCACTTTTATTATTTGTTATGTATAATAATTAAAGAAAAGAAATAATGTATAAAAGAAATACGAATAAAAAGTAGGCGGGAATAAAAATGAATTAGTTGATGTATTAATGATTAGTCAATCATTGGCTAATAATGTGATAAATTTTGCTTCGAGTAGAGTATAAATTTGGGTTATAGTTGTCGCTAGTTTTCAAAGACTAAGACTTTAATCTTGCATTTCATTGTGTTTTCATCATATTATAAATTGAGTTTTTATATATTTATATATGTAACTAAATGTTATGTGCATTATATAATTCGAATATCAGTAAAGTAATGATACTTAGAGTAATTGAAACTTATCCTTATGCTTGAACTTTAGGGAAGCGAGTATAGATTTGGGTGAGTTTTTGTGGCTATACATATAGTAAAGGTTTCTATAGACTCATTTACTTATGAATTATGCATTTTTAATAGATTGGAAAAGTTTTGAGGCATTGAGGAAAGGAAAATCTTTGGAAAATTAGTTTGCTCGACTTTGATTCATCGGTGGAGGTAGGTTAAGATTTATTCTATGCGATAGATATAGACTTTTAATAGTGAGTGATATTGTGAATTTCTCCATGTACTTGGTTATGTGGTTTGGATAATTTATGTGTTGTTCGTGATTGGTATGAAATCCTTAGACCGTGAAATTTATAATCATGAACTTTCTCTATCGAAGTGATATCTTGGATAAATTAGGCTCGATGAAATATTGTTAATGAAGTTAAATGTGGTGATAATAAATGATAAATTAACGTTTAATTTGGAGGAGTGCCACGAGCCAACATGATGTTATTGAATGGGGTGTCACGTTCCGGCAACATTAAAGGAAAACATATATAACATTCGGGTGTCACGTACTTATGAGAGTAAACGTGATGTCTAACATAGAATAGCACGTTACTTGCAAAAAGGAATTGAAAGGATTATGTATACCCATTGAAGAGAAAAGAAGATCATTTTAAAAGAACAAACAAAATAACTCTGTAACAAGCAAGACATGACACGATGATCTTATACAGGAGTATTCCAACAGAACTCTGCATTTTCAATTAGAAATACTTTCTCACCTACAACAAGGCCTATCCAAGGAAAAAAATAGTCAAATTATAGTTTTCGAATCAGGTAAAAGTCTAGCTGTGAGTCTGGTGCAGCTATGGCTCATTAGTTATCACTGCTAAAAAAACAGTAAAAAGTGAGCTAAACAGTAAAATCAATAATAGGTCACTTTCAAAATTCAAAGTTCACTCAACTTCAAACTTCATGAAACTAATGTAACATACTTGTAAATACTTGGTGATTCCATTATCTTAGTAATCAAATTGTTAACTTGTTCTACTTTAATCATGAAGCATATTGAAAGAATATTCTCTTCAAGTTAGAGTTATTTTTTCATGGCTTCAAGCAAAAATTATTATATAAAGTAGTCGTCACAAGCATTATGAAAGGCACTCAGCTTACTTACGGTTGCATGTGCTAAAAAGGACATTTTAAGTTTTTATCCTCCAGCTTGTGTGACTTGTATGTTGAGTCTGTGGTTGTTGCCTTGTGGGTAGCATTAAGATACTTGGAGATTATGAATAATGAAAATAATTGGATGAGGGACAGCCAGTAGGATGTATGGTTTGGGAGAAACTATCCTTGCAGCTAAGTGAAACATTTACCTTAAAAAAGATTAGAGACCATTTGGATTGACTTTTTGATTTTTTTTTTAAAGCTAAAACACCTTAAGTACTTTTGGAGTATTTGGATAAGTTAAAAAAGTGTTTATAAGCACTTAGGTGTAAACTAAAATGCGATTAGGTTATATAGTTTTTAGCTTAAGAGTAGAAAATGAAAAGTCAACCAAACAAGCTCTAAAGCGAATATCAAAGTACTTTAACAATCATGCAACCTTAGCCTAATATTTAAATAAAACCTGCAATTTCTCGATAATAAACTCAGTAGTTTATAAAAGATCGTCATATTAATATCGTGGAAAAAGAAATAGAAATTTGATCAACAAGCAATTTACGCTGGCAAGATAAATTCATAACAATTCCTAAAAATAACTAAATATCAAGTTTTAATTATAAATCACCAATACTTAAAATTTATATACTTTTTCCCCTACAAAGAGAACCAATAAACATGAACTACACTCTATAATGCCTGAATCTAAAATCGTACATGTTACACTGTTTCATTTCAACAATTTTTGTAGAAGAAACCTTCATCACACGAACAGTGCAATTGGAGAAGGAAGAAGGAGAAGAAATGTTTGGTCTTTTGAAATTATAATATATATATATCCTCTTACATGGATCCGAATTGACCCACATGGGTTTCCCAATATAATTTTTTCAAGTCACTATTCTTATTTGGTGGATTTTTTTTTTATGTTTAACCAAGCTCCTGAGGTCTCTTTCTTTAAAAAAAATAACCAAAAAAATATTTAGTGGAATAGCGACCTCATAAGATCTTTTGTTATCGATCTATTTTTAGGTCATTTTTATATATTTTTTAATAGTTATACTCTAGTCCAAGTATTTGAATTTGTTAAGGGTATCACTTAGACTTGTAGTTTACCAGGTAATTTGGACTATTTTTAGACTAGGAAAGGAAGAAAACTTGTGATAAGCATCCAAACCTAGGTTTTTAGGATCCAGCAGGCTATCCAACAGCAACAACTTTTAGACTTGATGCTATGCCTTTGTCTGGTGTTGGTGTACAATTTATTCCCATATCTGTTATGCATAATGAGGAGCATAAGAGGTTTGAGAGATTCTAGGAGATAGATCCACTTCAGTTTCATAGTGGAGAAGGAAAGAGTAAGTTACCATGTGATGTTACAATATATGGAGTTGGTGGAGTCTGGCATAGTGGTTTACACTACTTTTCACATGTGTGGCCAATCCGTGAATTGGTGGAAGTCTGATGTCGATACTAGACCAACAAGTTCATTCCCTGTAATTTGCAAGAAGAGAAGTGGAGCCATTTTTAGTACTTGACTTGAGATTATAATGTAGATCAATTTTGGAAAAACCTTTCATGCCTTGTATCACCATGCTTTGGTGATTTTGCCAGATGAAACTTAGAAAAATTGAATTCATTAGAAGTTTGACTTATTATATTTGTGTAGTAACATATCAGACAACCTCCTCTAGAGATTCTTTTTCAAATAGCAGTTATGTGGTCATGGAGCTTGAGCTTATGCACCAAAGGGAATTTATGGACTTGAAGAGCAAGAGGTCATGCACTTCTTGTTATATTAGTGGTACCTCATCTGAAAGTATCATCCCCGTTTCAGTATACATGTTCATACAATTATTCAAACATCATAGGGAGGATATTTTAGACAAGGTTTATACAACTTTGATCAAGACTTAATTGGGTTTGTATTAGAGGTTTTTTTGTTATGGTGACCATTCACTATATTAATATTCTTATGTTCATATTCTTGTTAGTAAATGGTGGTTTCTACTCCTACTTTTGTGTGGTGCATAAGGAAAACTCAATAGAGATTTCTCCAGACTTTGAGTGGGAGGCCGACATCAATAGTGTTTTGTAAATTTTTTTTATTCATTTCGGTTTTTATAAAATAAAATTTGGAAAGTTATTTTTTAAAATGTGAATAATATTGACAATTCAACTTGGAACAATTTCATAACAAAACACTAATATTGTAAAAATGTTATTTTAAGTTAGTGAATATGATTTATATACCATGACTTTTATGAGAAAATGCAAAAGTAAATAAGAAATCACTTATTTCTTTTTATCATATTCACATTAGTTGATCTTGAGTCTTTCAAACCATATTTGATCAAAATAAGACTTTCATTAATCTAACAAGTACTCATTAACGCAAGATATGCCTATTTTATGACGATGAAAATTGAATGATAATTCACCATGTAATTGAGTTCCTCAACAAAAACACTCAAAACTTCTCTTTAAAAAAGGGATAATGTTGAAGAAGATATGGTGTTCTCATGTTCAGCGTGACGTCATGGGTTAGAAAATCGGGAAATGATGGCGTACAAATTCTCAAATTCCATTTTCTATTGACGTGGATGTTTTCCTAAATTTTCATATGTAGAATGTTAGGTTAGGTATGAAAGTTCAAAAAGATGTTTTAAGTGTCTATATAAGACAAATTTTACTGATGAAGAAAATTATGAGAGTGCATTCATAAAGTTGATGACATATAAACTTACAAAGACCTTCATATAGATTTTTGGACAGAGCAAGACAAACTAAGGATACTCCATGTTTTTCTTTAATCCCTCTTTTTTTTTTCTTTTTAATTAATTTTTTTCTTATGATGTTTAAAGTATTATGTGTTTTGGCTAATATTTTATTTGATCCACATTTGTGATGATTTTTACAAAAATAAAATTATCTAAGAGATACAAAATATTTTCAATGATATATTATCTTTTCTATGGTCTAGGTGTATCTAGGATATACATTATATAGTCAAAGATATATTGTCTTTTCTAAAGCTTAGGTGTTGGAGCACAAATAAAGTAATCACAAATTGGTACAATCTGCAATAATTTTTATTTTATTTGAAATAAAATGTTCTTTATTCAATTTTATCATTACAAAAAAATTTATCACTAAACATCAAAACTCCACTGTTAAAATATTTAGGGAAAATATTCAAACAATAATACCATATCATATATTTATATATAAAAAAGAACATTAGGCGTGCCTACGTGGCGCCACCACAAACAAGAATTCTCTTTTAATTTATTTATTTTCAAAACTAACCTTCGCCTTTCATAAAAGCTGTAACATTAGTTAAAAGTTGTGAACTTAATAAAGAGTTGCAACTTTTTTGAAAAGTTGTGACTTCAGTGAAAAGTTGCAACTTTAATAAAAAGTTGCGACTTTTCTGAAGAGTTGCGACTTTTATGACAAGTTGTGACATTACCGAAGGGTTGCAACTTTTTCAATTAGTTGTAAAATTTCTGATAAGGCACAATAAATATTCGCCCTCACTATCCTTTGTTCATACAATAAATAGAGAGTTTTTCACTCATTTTAGAAAACAAAAATTCTGAGTCTCCTCTTCTTCTTCTTCATAATTAAATATTCATGTACCTTGCTCTTGTTGAGTGGCTAACAGGCATCACTGCTTATGTTACAAATCTTGGATTTATTTTTACAGTCATTAATTTGTGTGTATATATTATTAAAGATAAAAGATAATAATTTATATGTTCCTTTACATTGTTAGTTGTTCTTATTACATATTCTTATGTGTAAGATAATATAAAGTTTTAGGCTTAGTGACCGATAGATTTTAAGGATTATTTTACAAATTCTTCAATTTAAATTTCTCACGCGAAGCACATGCATTTTTATTAGTTAGCTACATAATTTTAATGACGAAATTCCTAGCTAATACATGTTTTTCTTGTAATAATTACTAATTGATTGTTATCTTTGATAATTGGCTCCAAATAATTCTTCATTAGTTTTGTCTTCTTTCATTGCCAAATCTATGTTGTAAATCTATCTTTTTGGTACACTAAAAAATTGTTAAAAGGATAAAATAATTTCAAATTGTTTAAATCATATTATTGTTGGTATCTTTCCACACTAGAAATTGTTCTTTATTTTAAAAATAAAATTGTAAGGACCCTTAAACATGAATTAAGGTGTCTAGAGCCTCACATGTTCCTAGAAATGTTAATAATAATGTTAATAAGGTGTTTTAGAATGTGTATTAGTGATTTGAACAAATATGGACGTCACACGTCTAAGAACGTTCAAGACGTTCAAAAGTTAGTCTTTGGCTGTACGAGTGTGTACTAATGTGCCTTTGCATGTTTTACGTTATTTTTTGTGCTCAAATTGATAGGGAAGGACCTTAACATGGGTATGATCGTATTTAGGTTCGAAACATCCGGGAAAAGCTCCACAAGGATCACCCAAAGGGTCTTGCAGGAGAACCCAAACGTTGCCTTGACAGTGCCTTGGCATTGTCCAAACGACAATCATGCAATCAGCAGATTGTGTCTTCATCGAGGACCCGTTGATTGGGGATATTCCTCAAAACATAGAAGTGTGAGCCATCCACCCCTGGAAGGAGTCTCAGTCTCAAACTACTGAGCATCAGGACGGCTCGTCGATCAGACGATGCTCCGTCGACTGCCCTCCGTATGCAACTGCATGCCATACACGTGTCAGCATTTTTGTTAATGCTGATATTGTCCGTATTAGATAGGTCCATTATCCCACTTCATGAAACCAATATCCCACTAAAAGGAATGTAGTTTACTACCTAAAGGTAGTTAACTATCCATTATCCAACTAATGGGAAAGTGGTTAATTACCCGTTATCCCACTAATTGGATAATGGTTAACTACCCATTATCCCACTACATGAATCCACTATCCTACTACTCTAGTGGTTGGTAACTTCCAATAACCTGTCAACCGTTCTTGATGGAAGCACAGTTATAAATTTGTCATTTGGTTCAATGGTCCCTAAGAACATTACTTCTAAAAAAACTCCATACCATCTAAGAGTGAGGTTTTAAGTGCTTAAAAGATTTTTGAAGATATGAAGAACTGTAGACTCCGAATATATCGGTAATTATGGCTGGAGGTATATCGATCACTCTATATTTTGTTGCATCATTGCTCTGTAATGTCTAACATTTTGCATCAGAGCCATTGAATTTACTCTGCTTTGTTAATTGTCGGAATTCTCTAAAATCTCTCAAAATAGTTCTTAAAAATTCAGGTCTTGTTCTGAAATTTTTGAAAACATTTTCTAATAATAAAAAGCAAAGAGATTGTTGTTTTGTTGCATAATGCTCAACAATAAATCTTGTATATGATTTTGAGTTAATATTTAGTGATTCGTATAATTTTATTTTTTTGGGATTTAGCAACAACAATCTTAATGAAATGATATTATATATTTTATGATGGATCACTTAAAGAAACAAATGTCTAAGTGATCTAGAATTTATTTGAATAAAGTTTAGTCACGACATCTTTAATTGAATAAATTTTTTGAAGTTAATGATTACATAAATAAAAATTAGACATTAGAATTGTAATTAGTTATGCATGATATGATAACTTAAATTCTTTTTTATTAAGTTGCATAATTAATTAAGATGAAATATTAAATACTTTTCAGAATTACTCACAGGAAGTATGAATGAGAGTTTAATAGTTTTGCCATAAAGATACAATATTATGATACTACTTGATAATTTTATCATAAATATGAATCTAATTGAATTAAAAATTTAGCTCACATGCAATTGCTATGTCAGTAGATTCAACTTTATATTACTTGGCTCAAATTAATTTAAGTGTAAATATCTATATATATATATTGCATTTATGCAACATGCAAATTTCTTTGATGTTTGTGATAAATCCGAACTGAAAGATTGTGAGAACTGATAGAGGTGGTGAATATTATGGTAAATATATAGAAGATGGACAAGCAGAGGGTCTGTTTGCGATGTTTGTTCAACAAAACGGGATTGTTGCACAATATACTATTCCTTGTTCTCTATATCAGAATGGTTTAGCAGAAAGAAAAAGCTGAACATTATTGGACATGGTGCATAGTATGTTAAGTAGCTCTAAGCTACCTAAATCCTTTTGGATTGAATTTATTAAGACAACATCATATATATTAAACCTAGTTCCAACCAAGGTTGTTCCAAAGATGCCTTTTGAGTTATTCAAAGGTTTGAAACCTAGTTTGACACATATACCTGTATGAGTATGCCCGTATGAAGTTAGAATTTACAACCTACAAGAAAAGAAACAGGATAGAAATCCTAGGACTATTAGTGGATATTTCATTGGATATGCCAAAAGGTCTAAAGGATAAAGATTCTTCTGTCCATCTAACTTTATTAGGATTGTGGAATCAAGAAATTCAAAATTTCTTGAAAATGAATTAATTAGTGGGAGTGATCAATTTCAGAATACAATTTCTATAAGAGATCAACCTTCCATTTCAAGTCAAAAATTGATTGTTCTACATAATACCCCTCAAGTTTTATTGGGTGTTGAGCAACAAATCAATGATTCCATAAGCTGCTAAAAACATTGATATAGATCAAGTTGTTCAAGTAATTCCTGAAATTATTTAACAACCAGTTAACAAAATAATCCACAGGAAAATGTTGGTGCAACATTGAGAAGATCTACTAGAGAAAGAAAATCAGCAATTCCTAGTAACATTGTTGTATATTTGCAAGAAAATCACATTGGAGTTGAAAATGGTCCTCAATCTTTTTCACAAGCCATGAATTCTAAATAGTCTTAATTGTGGTACAATGACATGAAATAAGACATGAATTCTATGAAAACAAATGAGGTTTTGGATCTTGTCGATTTGCCTAGTGGTGTTAAAACCATTGGATGTAAATGAGTTTTCAAGACTAAAGAGGACTCATCAGGAGACATAAAACGATATAAACCAAGATTCGTTACTAAAGGGTTCACTCAAAAGTAAGGAATTGATTACATAGAGACAGTTTCTCCTTAGTCTAAAAAGATTTCCTTGCGTATAATATTGGCATTAGTAGAACACTTTGACTTAGAATTGCAATAGATGGATGTGAAAACCACATTTATAAATGGTGATCTAGAAGAAGAGGTTTATAAGAAACAACCTGTATGCAAGTTAAATAAATCCATATATGAACTAAAACAAGCTTCCCGTCAATGGTATTTGAAATTTCATAATTTTTTTCTCTTCATTCGACTTTGTTGAGAACATTATGGATCAATGTATATACCATAAGATCAGTGGGAGTAAAATATATTTCTTAGTTCTATATGTGGATGATATCTTACTTGCATTCAATGATAAGGGAATGATACATGAGGTGAAACAATTTCTCTGTAAAAGTTTTGATATAAAAGACATAGTTGATGCATCTTATGTTATTGGTATTAAGATTCATTGAGATAGACATCACGGTACCTTTGGTTTATCTCAAGAATACTATATCAATAAAATTTTAGAGAGGTTTCGAATGAAAGATTGTTCACCAAGTGTAGCTCCTATCACGAAGGGTTACAAGTTCAACTTCAATCAGTGCCCGAAGAACAATCTTGAGAAGGAACAAATGAAGGACATTCCTTACGCTTCTGCTGTCGGAAGCTTGATGTATGCTCAGGTTTGTACATGACCTGACATATCATTTGTTGTTGGTATACTAGGAAGATATTAGAGTATCCAGGTCTTGACCAATGGAGAGCTTCAAAGAAAGTGTTAAGATATCCTCAAGGAACAAAACACTACATGCTTATGTACAATCAATTTGATTATTTGGAAGTCATTGGCTACTCTGATTTAGACTTTGTTGGCTGTATTGATTCACGGAAATCATTTTCAGGATACATATTTATGTTACCCGGTGGAGCTATATCTTGGAGAAGTGACAAACATACTCTAGTTACTACTTCTAATATGGAGGCTGAGTTCGTTTCTTATTTTGAGGCTGCCTCACATGGTTTATGAATAAAGAGTTTTATTTCTTGACATAGAACAGTCGACTCTTTATCTAAGCCATCAAGGTTATATTGTGACAATTCACTTGCTGTATTTATCAATAAGAATAATAAAAGGGGTAGTCGAAGAAAGCATATAAACATCAAATATCTAGCCATAAGAGAACGTGTTAAATAAGAAAGTTGTGATACATGGAAGATACTACACTGCAAGAGAAACTATCACCATGATTTGTGTATTATATTTCATTAAAATGGGATTAGAATATACGGACCAAGTGGTAGAATGTTAGCATTTTTGTTAATACTGATATTTTCCAAATTAGATGGGTCCATTATCCCACTTCATAGACCCATTATCCCACTAATGGGAAGGTAGTTAACTATGCATTAACCCATTAATGGGAAGGTAGTTAACTATCCATTATCCCACTAATGGGAAAGTGGTTAATTACCCAGTATCCCACTACATGAATCCCCTATCCTACTACTCTAGTGGTTGGTAACTTCCCATAACCTCTTAACCGTTCCTTATGGAAGCACGGTTGTGAATATTTCATTTGGTTCAAAGGTCCCTAAGGCTATTACTTCTAAAAACTCCATACCATCTAAGAGTGAGGTTTTGAGTGCTTAGAAGATCTTTGAAGAAAAGAAGAATTGTAGCCTCCGACTATATCGCTAACAATGGCTAGAGTTATGTCAATCACTCTATATTTCCTCTGCATCATTGCTCTGTAATGTTTAATAGTACGCTGTCCATTAAAGAGCTAAATAAGACATTCAACCCATGTACAAAATATACCCTATGCAGTTATTTTATCTATTTTTGGGTATATTAATTTAGTTAATAACATCAAAACCCCATTCTAAAATTTATTCATCAAATTTCACCCTTCCTTGTCAAAACAAACTCTCTCTAGAAACCTCCATTGGAGATGAAACTGAAGAACATCTTAGAGGTTGGATTTTCATAGTTTCTTCATCAAGTTATCATGGTCCTTCTATGTAATGAGGTAAATTAATCCTTCATCCTTAGTTAGACACTCACCTAAGGAGTTCCTTCAAAGGTTTTCAAAGAAGATTCTATGATCCAAATCCTTATGTTACAATATAGCAATAGGTTCATTGTCAAATTGATTTCAAAAGTATCCTAATGATGAATTTATGATTGACTAATTATTTAATGATAAATTTCAATCCAATTTCATGAAGAACCCATAATCCTTATATTTTCTCAATTTAGCCTATAATGTGGGCATTATGATCTTAACGTTAGGCTGATTGAATTGTGGTTCGATTACCTTATTATGTATATTGCTACTGTTTTCTGTATGAATACATGGTGAATTATTGGTAATTGATCAATGATAATCAAAGCTTTGAGAATTTGTAAGATTACCTTATTTCCTCTACTTTGCATAAAATTGGTAGTTGATTTGGCCTTGAATGACATTGTGTGGTATGGTCCACTTATGGTGGAGGTGTTACTTCATTTTCATTATATATATGTTATAATCATGTCCTTTAAAGCAGATTTATGTATTGTGAATGTGTGGTTATGCTGATCACACAATGTGAAGTTATATGTCTAGTTTCCAATGCTAGTATCATATTTTTGGTGTTGATAATGTCTACTACGTTTGAATGAAGGTGTTAGGGTTCGGTATGGTCTATGTGTCTATCATTGATGAAATTATATTGATGGATGACCCCCTACCTGTGTACACCTACATGAATGTGTTGTCTAAAGCAGGGTTAGGAGTCTTATATTCAAATGTCGAATAAGTCTTGTCTCATATGCTATAATGTGGTGTGTGATCTATGAATGAAGGTGTATTTTGATTTTTAGATGGTGGATGCCTCAATATTATGTTGATAGTCATTATTTAATCATGTTTACTAGTGTACATACACTCACACTTCATGCATGTGTATGAGTAGGATAGATTCATAGTGTCTAATGAAAGGATAATTCTCATATGCACTATTGTCTATTAATATGCATGTAAAGTATATGTTCATGAAAGTATGAAAATGTATCTTAACTAGGATGACTTGATAGGTGTAATAGTATGGATGAGTATGAGACTTTTCCTAAACATTGCACATGTGTACCTTGATAAAATAGTTCCTAAGGTGATTACTCTATCTTCATGAATATGAATGCATGATTAAGCTTTGAACATGAAATTAAAGTATATGCTATGACTTCAAGTATATGATCTGATGAAGTATGTATATCTCTAGTGTATAAATGTTGTATGTGAAAGGTTTCCTCATATATGAACATATACACTCAAAAATGAATGCATTCATGAAGCATGTATGATAATCTAGTAAAGTAGGGTCCTTGGAAAGGTGTTCTAAATTGTACTCTAAACTGGATTGTTCTTGAATATGCTATGTCCATGCGAACGGTTTTCTCAAATGAGTTAGGTCGATAAAAGGACAGTTCTCATCTATAACCTTTGACCTATGCATATGAGGGGTTAATCTCCTAAAGCCTAATATTTTATGAAAGTAATATTGATAAAGGCTTTTCAAAGAGTGAACTTAGCTTATCACTAAGTGAACTTGACAACGATAGGTGTTTACTCCCCTTGGAGGAATATTCACCTAATAATTTCTCATGGGATGAGGACTCCAACGCTAATGGGCATGTAGAGGGTCAAGCATATATCATAGTTCTTTAATAAAGTTGCCCACATAGGAACTAGCAAGTGGATCCATCTAATATGCTAGCATGATGTTTATTGTCTGTGAAGGCTAGGGTTTCCCTAAAGTAAAATAGACAATGGATGTAAAGTGATGAACCTTAAGTAAGATAATCTAAGGGAAGTTTCTTGGTGTAGGTGAAGTTATGAGACTTTACCTATGCACTGCACAAGTAGCTCTTAATAGGAGTTCTAGGAAGGTGTGCCATATCTATATGTATATGTATATGCCTTTTAAGCATGACTTTATGGTAATGCCCTACTTATATGATAATATGTATAGTATGATTCCTATTGTGTCTATATGATGAGGTCTTATTTTAGATGCATAATGTTGGTCTTATAGACTATATGATGAGGTCTTACATTATATGTATGATGTTGGTCTTACTTGCCATATGATGAAGGTCCTACTTATGTATGTAGTTGACTGTAGTTGACATGTTGATGTATGAAGTAAATGATAAGGCTTGTGGTCTCTTTGTGAGTTTACTTGGTATGTATGAGATTATGAGGCTTCACATGTACATTGCACTAGTAGGAGTAATACTTTTTACCTCTCTATTTTAATTTTTGATTATTATAATATTATTTCTAATATATTACTAATTTAATCATTATCATTTGTAATTATTTTCTAATGCAATATAACATTAAACAAGTTACTACTTCCGCCAAATTATTACTACATCCGCCGAATTAATAATTTTTATTGTATTTTTTAAAAGAAAAAATCACTTTAAATATGTGAGTTATAGTTATTTTATTATTAATAATATTATAGATGATTACTAATTAAACCTCTAATATTTGTCATTATTTTCTAAGTAAGATAACATCTAAAACATATTATTGTCTTTTTAATTTTTTGTTCATTATAAATTATTAATTTAGATAATAATTATATTTCATTATAAAATATGCACAAAAGTAACATGATAATTCAAAAAATCTACTTTGTATGTTAAAGTGATAAATTATAAAATTATGCTTTTTTAAATAGTATGAAAATATTTGATTCAATAATTCAAAATGGAATATGGGAAGTAAATTAGTACACGAAATAATTGAATACAAGATGAAATTTTTAATTTGTATAATTTTGAGCTATACACAAAAAATTTTCATTTTAAACTCTGTAATATATTAATAGAACACTCATAAGAGTACCATAATAATCTTAAAAGTTGAGTATTTATGTTAGATTTAAAATAAATTTTATAGTAATACAAAAGTTATGATGCAATTATATTTCATTAGAGATTTCACTTTTATTTGAATCATTCATTAATATGTATTATAAATAATATTTATCGCAATTCATGTTATTTACAGTAAAATATCATTCTGTATTATAAGAATAAATTGAAAAAAATAAAAAAATAATTAAATAAAGATTATAGAGTGATTATTTTTTAAAAAAAAATTGTTAATATTATGAAATTAAAAATAAGAATGAAATAAAAATAATAATATAACATTAATGAAAAAGAGAAAAACTTCTTTTTAGAGAGTAAAATAGAGAATTGAGTATGAGTTGATTGTCTGAAAAAGAACTCAGTAAAATAGAGGGTAGGGTTGGAGATGCCCTAAGGTGGTTTTTGAGTGTGGACAGTGGATTTGTACATTATTCATGCATTGAATCACGTGTTACTAGAGGGTTACTTTGGGAGTTAATGAATTATGGTAAAAGAAGATAATGTTAGCAGTATGATTGATATGCTTGAATGCAATATATGTGGATTTGGTGTGTTTACATGGATGGTTTCTATACCTATATGAAGTGTATGAACTATATTGTGTAATTGTGCCAATGTTTATGAAGATTCTTTAAAAAAAAGCATGTTGCATGATTTCTATTAAAATGTCCTCTTTACATGACATGTTTTTGCATTATTGTCATACTCAGTGCATTCTTGTACTATTATCATTCTTCTTCATTTTTTTACACTTACTGTAGGTGATTGGATACTAGAGGATGTCTCTTAAAGTGAAGGGCTTGATACATGTTTCCATGCTCAAGAATGGGACTTATGATTCAAGTATTTTCTATGTCAAGTTATTATTCAAAGTTTATGTAATAGCTTATTTAATTTTTATGTTGTTAAGGGTCGTGTCCCTATTCTACTCTATGGATGTTGAATCTAAGGTGACAAAAGAGAATAAGAGTCAAACTATGTATTATGTATATTTTATGTTTATATGAAGTGATTATTCTTGCATATGATGCGTTATGAAAGTTTTAAATTTTCTGCTAGATTTGCTATGACAATGCGATGAATGATGTCTATGGGTTGGTACAAGACCTCTGTGAGGTCAAGTACTCCATGTTACTTCTAGGGGGTGCTCCCCGGTCGTGAAAAAATAAAATTCGGTTTAGAGAAAGAGAAAATGGAAGAGGGAATTACAAGGTAGGAGTCAAATCCTCACCAATAAATTGAATGTTCAGCTAGTCAACCAAATACTACTAAGATTCAACAACTAGCAATTTTTTGTATGACATGATCATTATTTCTTAAAGAATCTCTAAGATTATTTATAATCTCTCTTCAAAATGCATATTTTATTATTCATTTCTATCAAGTATTTATAATTTTCGTTAATAGCAATGTGAGGATTAAATTATATATTCACATTTTTAATTACAAGTTGACAGTAAAAAAGTAATATAATTATTGAAATCTTTATTTATATTGTGGTTAATGAAGGAAAATGTTTCCGAATTTTTTCAAACAAGAAGCTAAAGAAAGAATAAAGTTTCATGAAGAGAAAAGTGATGATAAATTCTACTGACAAAATGGAGAATATTAATCAAGATTTCATAAAAATCCTTGATGTGATGAGATCTCGCAGGCATTGTTATCTTTTAGACTCTCGACCTCCCAAGACAGGTAAATACATTACTAATCTATATCATATGATTTCTTATATTTATATTTGTAATTTAATAGGAAAATTCATAAGTACGCCCTCAACCGATGCCTAAAATCTCAGAGACACACTTTTACTATACTAAGGTCCTATTACCCCCCCTGAATTTATTTTATAAATTAATTTTTACCCTTTTTTCAGCCTACGTGGAACTTGTTTGCACAAAATTTCAATACACACTGAGATAGTGTCACGTAGGAAAAATAGGGGTAGAAAATTATTTGATAAATAAATTCAAAGGATAATAGAAATTTAGTATAGTATAAGTGTGTCTCTGAGATTTTGGACATACGTTGAGGGGGTACTTGTGTATTATCCCTATTTTAACTATAAACTAAAAAATTTGACATTCAAAAGGAATACTTCATTTCTTCTGTTTCATGTGACGGTCTTTCCTCTTTAATCTATGATAAAAAAAAAGTATTTTCTTAATTGAAATGTGATGAAATTTGAACTTCGTATCTTTTTATATTTAAATACATGATTACTTTGACTACACAGGAAACAAATAAATTCTAAAACTTGTGGTCTTAAATACTTTGTAATATTTGTGTGGCTATAAAAGTTCTCACTAACAGTTAAATAAATTATGTGTAGCTTGATTATTTTAAAATATAGAAATATTTAACAGATTAATAATAAAATAGTGCTACATAAAATCGGAAAGAAGGAAGAACCTAACATGTTTGATACAAAAAGTCATTTTTTGTCCTTTTAGACTCATTGTGAGGTCAAAATACAGGGTAAGGATCATAAAAAATGGATTATATATTCATTAATAGTGCTAAAATTAATATTTTTTTCAAAAAGGTCTATGTTATACATTAATAGTGCTAAAATTTATATTTTTTTCAAAAAGGTCTAGGTTATACTACACAAATTATGTAGCGTATGAATTTATAAATTATTCAAAACAAGTTAGCACAAGATGTTTTTTTGGGTTACGAAGGTAATTAGGTGTCATGCAGTGTCATGACCCAAAACAAGCCGCGGGTGGCAACAACACTTACCCTCCTATGTGAGCGAACCAACCAATCAAATCCCCAACATTTCAACCATAATAAACAGAATATAATGTGGAAGACTTAAAACTCATTGATATAACCAATAAATAACTTCTAAAATTTAATACTTATTATTCCCAAAATCTGGAATTCATAACCACAAGAACATTCTATCCTCAAATTACTAAATATAAGAGTGTCTAGGAAGCTAAAATAAGTAAACAGATGGTCCATGTCCGAACTTCAAGGACATCAAGACATGAATGAGAGAGAATCCAGTCCGAGCTAGGAACAATAGCTCATCCTAAAATCTGACGTGATGAAGATTCGCTAGAATTGAGGACGAGTTGAAGTCGATTGCACGTTTGCGGCACTCCACAAATAACAAAGAAGAAAATTACAAGTAGGGGTCAGTACAAGGCACAAGTACTGAGTAGGTATCATCGGCCAACTCAAAATAGAAAGCAATATATATCTAATAATTACATAAAACCAACCAAATACTTAACAGGTGACGACAACAAGTACCATAACCATTGGCCACAACACCAAGCATATCTATGAGGACTCAAGCCTCCACACCATACTCACTTGGGAAATAGGTTCTTTAAATCTGAGTATATTAGCATAATTCAAGATTCATTCTATTTACTATCCAGGTGTCGGAACGTGACACTCAGATCCCCTCAATATTCATTCATCTTACTATCCCGGTGTCGGAATGTTACACTCCAATCCCCTACTATCCTGGTGTCGGAACGTGACACTCTGATCCCCTACTTTCCTAGTGTCAGAACGTGACACTCCCATCCCCTACTATCCTGGTGTCAGAACGTGACACTCCGATCCCCTAATACTACGTGTCGGTTCGTGACACCCGATCCCCTAATCTCATTCATTTCGTTCATCAAGCCTTCTTTTATACCAAGGCATCATTATTAACGAAGTGAATTTAAAGTTTTAAGATTCACGGTCTCATCTTTCCAATCCATTACAATTACATTATCACATCATGCAAGCACACAATTAAGCATATAGAAGACTTTACAATACCACCCAATACATATCATTCGCTATTAAGAGTTTACTATGAAGTAGAATAAACCATAACCTACCTCCACCGAAGAATCGTAATCAAGCAATCTACTTCTCCAATGCTTTTTGATTTCTCTTTGTTCTTCTCTCCCTCTCGCTCGTTCTCTCTTCTTTTTCTTTTTAATTTTCTCCTCTTTCAAATTCCCTTTGTTTTACCCTAATTACCATAGAATTAAGAATGAAAGATGCTAGAAGTAACCCATTATTTATTTTAAGGTTATCTCCTTTAACCCCCACGTAATTGAATTATTAACATTAAACCACTAACTTTATAATCATAAGCAGGAATAGTACAAAACACCACTTAAAAACATTTAAAAAAATACGACACAGTCAGGGTTACGCAGCCCGTGACGGCCCGTCGTGCCTGTGACGGTCTGTCCTGCTGCTTCCATCACAAAGTTCAGAGAGTTGAATTCATTAAAGAGTCAGTGACGGTCCGTCGCGCCTACGACAGTCCGTCCTGCTCTTCCGTCACGAAGTTCAGAGAGTTGTTCTCAGTACCCAATTTTCCAGAGTCTAAGTGTTTTGGAACAAGACCCCCCTCGACGGTCCGTCGTGCCCATGACGGTTCGTCGTGGGATCCGCCGACCCAGACAACTATTACCAGAAATAAACTCTACTGCTCAAAACGACTAAACAGGTCGTTACAATAGATACCAATTTACCCATCGTTCGTCTTCGAACGATCACAAGAAGAAAAACAAGGGCGAGAAAGAGTACATGAATCTGTGAAAAGGTGTGGATATCTTTCTTGCATATCAGACTCCTTCTCCCAATTGGACTCTTCGACTAGCCGATTCATCCATTGAACCTTGATGGATGCAATCTCCGTTGATCTTAACTTGCGGACTTCTCTATCTAAAATGGAAACAGGCTCCTCCTCATAAGACAAATTTTCATCAAGAAGAACTGAATCCCAACGAATGATGTAGTTTCCATCCCCATGGTATCTTTTCAGCATAGACACATGAAATACCGGGTGCACTCCTGAGAGTCCTGGGGGCAAGGCTAATTCATAAGCTACCTCCCCCATGCGCTTCATAACTTCAAATGGACCAATATACCTCAGACGAAGCTTACCTCGCTTACCAAACCGCATCACCCGTTTCGTAGGTGAAATCTTAAGCATGACTTGTTCACCCTCCATGAACTCCAAGTCTCTAACCTTTCTATCTACATATTCCTTTTGCCTACTTTGCGCCGCTAAAAGCTTTTCTTGAATGAATTTCACTTTCTCTAATGATTCCCTCAGAAGATCAGTACCCCAGGGTCTCACCTCGAATGCATCAGACTGACCATCGGTCTGAGGGTGAAATGCAGTACTAAGATCCAACTTAGTACCTAACTCGGCATGCAATGTTCTCCAAAACATAGAAGTAAATTGTGTACCTCTATCTGATATGATGGAAAGTGGAACTCCATACAACCGAACAACTTCTGAAATATAGAGCCTGGCTAACTTCTCTGCATTATAAGTCACCTTAACCGGAATGAAGTGAGCAGACTTAGTTAATCTGTCAACAATCACCCAAATAGAGTCATACTTACCCATTGTCTTTGGAAGACCAACCACGAAGTCTATTGCAATTCTCTCCCACTTCCATTCAAGAATGGGCATTCTCTAAAGTGTCCCTCCAGGCCTTTGGTTTTCATACTTTACCTGCTAACAATTCGGGCATTGAGCAACAAAATCAACAATGTCACGCTTCATCCTACGCCAACAAAAATGATGCTTTAGGTCAAGATACATCTTGTTTGCACCAGGATGTATTGAATACCTTGAACTATGAGCCTCTGTAAGAATAGTGTGAATCAAATCATTGACGCGGGGTGCACATACCCTTCCCTTAATCCTCAAAACACCTTCCTCATCGATTTTTGCTTCTTTAGCCTCTCCTCGCAATACTTTATCTCGAATCCGGATCAGTTTCTCATCAGTAAACTGCATTCCCTTAATCTTGTCAAGAAAGGAAGATCTTGCCTCCACACAGGCCAAAAATCCTCCCTTCTCTAGTACTTCCAGCCTCATAAAGTTATTAGCCAGAGTCTGAACCTCTCTAGCCAATGGGTGTCTAGAAACCTGCAAGTGAGCTAGACTTCCCACGCTTCCTGCCTTTATACTTAAAGCATCTGCCACAACATTAGCTTTTCCCGGATGATACAAGATAGTGATATCATAGTCCTTCAGTAGTTCCATCCACCTCCTCTGTCTCAAATTCAAATCTTTCTGAGTAAACACATACTGTAAACTGCGATGATCTGTATAGACTTCACACTTAACCCCATATAGATAATGTCTCCATTGCTTTAATGCAAACACTACTGCAACCAACTCCAAATTATGGATCGGGTAATTACGTTCATGCACCTTTTATTGCCTTGAAGCATAAGCAATTATATTCTTCTCTTGCATCAGCACTGCACCCAAACCATAATTGGATGCATCACAATAAACAATGAAATTCTTACCTTCCACTAGCAAGGTAAGAATTGGTGCAGTAGTCAACAAGGTCTTGAGTTTCTGAAATCTTTCTTCACACTCATCTGACCATAGAAATGGAACACTCTGCTTAGTCAAATTTGTCAATTGGGAAGCAACGGAGGAAAATCCCTTGACAAATTGACGGTAGTAGCTACCTAAACCAACGAAGCTCCTTACCTCTGTAACATTAGTAGGTCTTACCCAACTCTTCACTACTTCAATCTTAGAAGGATCCACCATCACTCCATCCTTAGGAACCACATGCCCCAAGAAGGACACTGAATCTGCCAAAACTCACACTTGGAGAATTTGGCATAAAGCTTTTTCTCCCTCAACATTTCCAATACAATTCTCAAGTGTTCCTCATGTTCTTTCTTGCTCTTTAAGTATATCAGTATATAATAAATGAATACGATGACAAAGAGATCCAGATATGGCTTAAAAATCCCGTTCATCAAACTCATGAAAGCAACAGGGGCATTCGTAAGCCCAAAAGACATTACTAAGAACTCATAATGTCCATACCTATTCCGAAAAACAGTCTTTGGCACATCTGTTGCCTGTATTTTTAATTGATGATAACCAGATCTCAAATCGATTTTTGAGAAGGTACAAGCACCTTGTAACTGATAGAACAAATCATTGATGCGACGAAGAGGATACTTGTTCTTAATAGTTACCTTATTCAGTTGCCTGTAGTCTATGCACATCCGAAAACTTCCATCCTTCTTCTTCACAAATAAAACAGGAGCACCCCAAGGGGATGCACTTGGCCTAATGAAGCCCTTATCTAACAACTCTTGAAGTTGGGCCTTTAACTCCCTTAACTCTGCGGGAGACATTCTATAAGGGGGTATGGAAATGGGGCGAGTAAACGGCTACAGATTAATGAAAAAGTCAATATCTCTATCTGGTGGCATACCAGGAAGGTCTACAGGAAACACATCCAGAAACTCACGGACTATCGAAACCGACTCAATTGAAGGTACTTTGGTAGTATCATCCCTGAGGTGTGCCATGAAAGCTAAACACCCTTTACTAACCATTATCTTAGCACGAAGAAAGGAGATGATACGAACTGGAGTGGAAGTGTAGTCACCCTCCCACACTAACGGATCTTTCCATGGCTTGGCCAACGTTACAGTTTTTGCATTACAATCTAAGATTGCAAAATTTGGAGAAAGCAAAGTCATATCCAGAAAATTACATCGAAATCAACCATTTCTAAGATAACCAAGTCTACATGAGTATTGCTCCCCACAAAAGTCACAAGAAAAGACCTATACACCTTTTAAACTATCACAGACTCACCCACCAGAGTAGAAACACGAATAGGCATGTCAAGCAAATCACAATGTAAATCAAAACAAGTAGCAAATTAGGAAGATACATATAAAAATGTGGAGCTAGGATTAAATAATACAGAAGCCATGCAATCACAAACCAATAGATTACATGTGATAACAACATCAGATGTCTACACTTCAGACCTTCCAGGGAAAGCATAACAATGGGCCCTATCACCTGTTTGTCCGTTGCCCCTACCATGTTGCGCCGCATTCGTTCCTGTTTGCCCGCCACCCCGATTGATTTGGTGACCTCCATTACCTTGGCCACCCCGTCCTCCAGAATAGCGGCCTCTTCCATGACCACCTCTAACTCTGACTATTGGGGGTCTGTAACTCTGTTTTGGACAATACATCCTGATATGTCCATTCTCCCCACACCCATAACACTGTCTGGGTTCAATCATAGGTCTTTGTGAGAACGACGAAGTCTGGGAATAACCCCCAAACTCAAGGAAGTGTTGACCGATCTGCAGTGGACCCCCAGCTACAACGTGCAGCGAAGACTGAATAGGTCGGGCTGGGTAACCTCCTGAACTCTACCCTCTAAAGTAAGACCTACAAAACTCACCTCCCTTACGAAACTTCTTAGGTGTCTATGCCATGGTGAAGTCGTCTGGCTTCACTCCCTCCACTTCTATCACAAAATCTACCACCTCCTGAAAGGATTTTGCTGCAGTAGCTACCTGTAAGGCTGGAATCTGCAAATCTGACCTCAATCCCTTCACAAAACGGCAAATCCGCTCTTGTGGACTGAAGCAAAGCTGGGTGGCATACTTGGATAATGCACGAAACTTAGCCTCATAAGCAGTAACTGACATCCTGCCTTGCTCTAGGCTCAGGAACTCATCTCTCTTCCTGTCCCTCAAAGTCCGGGGTATATACTTCTCCATAAACAAGATAGAGAATGATGCCCAAGTCATGGGTGGTGCCTGTGCTGGTTGACACTCAACATATGATCGCCACCAAATTTTGGCATTTCCCTGAAACTGATAGGTTACAAACTCAACACCGAATCGTTCCACTATGCCCATCTTATGTAGCAGCTCATGACAATCAACCAGAAAATCATAGGCATCCTAAGATTCAGCACCCTTGAAAACTGGAGGTTTCAACTTTCAGAAATTAGTGAAATGTTCATGCTGATCACTTGTCATTATAGGCCCTGTAGTCAACCGAGGAAACGTGCCTATTTCCAATGAGGCATCCATGCGGGGAGCCACAGCAGCTGCATGTTGTACTCCCAGAACCTGAGGTGCTGATGCAGAAAACATTGGAGGTGTCTGGCCTTGATCAGAAAACCCGCTAAGATAAGCAAGAACCTGATTAATCATCTCTGGGGTAGGTTGGGGTGGTAATTCCTTATTCTGCACTTGTTCATTCTCCCCTTCCTAACCCTCTCTTAATACTTCCTCAGTCGGTGGAGGAGTAACCGCCCTAGTACTAGCTGGGCCAGGTGCTTGTCCTCTTCCTCTAGAGGACGTCCTCCCGCGACCTCTACCACGGCCTCTTGCCACTGCTCCTCTTCGAGCTACAGCCTCATTGGATGCTTCAGACGCATCTTGTCTTGCCGGTGTTGGTGTTGGCGCAGTTGTTGCTCTAGTTCTAACCATCTGCAAAATAGAGTGAAGATGGTCAGATACCAATTTGTATCACCCAGATACCAATTGGATCAAAGTAATAGCACGAAAGAAAGAAAGAATGGAATTTTCCTAAAGTCTTGTAGCCTCTCAAAGAAGAGTAAAGGCGTCCCCCTACCATTCCTCAAGACCATACTAGACTCGTTCTTGTGTGATGAGACCAACGAACCTAATGCTCTGATACCAAGTTTGTCACGACCCAAAACGAGCCGCGAGTTGCACCCACACTTACCCTCCTATGTGAACGAACCAACCAATCTAAACCCCATCACTTCAACCATAATAAACAGAATATAATGCGGAAGACTTAAAACTCATTGATATAACCAATAAATAACTTCTAAAATTTAATACTTATTATTCCCAAAATCTGGAAGTTATCACCACAAGAACATTCTATCCTCAAATTACTAAATCTAAGAGTGTCTAGAAAGCTAAAATAAGCAAACAGATGGTCCATGTCCGAACTTCAAGGACATCAAGATATGAATGAGAGAGAATCCAGTCCGAGCTAGGAACAATAGCTCACCCTGAAATCTGACGTGATGAAGACTGGCTAGAGTTGAGGACGAATTGAAGTCGATGGCACGTTTGCTGCACTCCACAAATAACGAAGAAGAAAATTACAAGTAGGGGTTAGTACAAGGCACAAGTACTGAGTAGGTATCATTGGCCAACTCAAAATAGAAAGCAATATATATCGAATAATAACATAAAACCAACCAAATACTTAAAAGGTGACAACAACAAGTACCATAACCATTGGCCACAACACCAAGAACATCTATGAGGACTCAAGCCTCCACACCATACTCACTTGGGAAATAGGTTCTTTAAATCTGAGTATATTAGAATAATTCAAGATTCATTCTATTTACTATCCTGGTGTCGGAACGTGACACTACGATCCCCTCAATATTCATTCATATTACTATTATGGTGTCGGAACGTGACACTCTGATCCCCTACTATCCTGGTGTCGGAACGTGAAACTCTGATCCCCTACTATCCTGGTGTCGGAACTTGACACTCCGATCCCCTACTGTCCTGGTGTCAGAACGTGACACTCCGATCCCCTAATACTACGTGTCGGTTTGTGACACCTGATCCCCTAATCTCATTAATTTTGTTCATCAAGCCTTTTTTTATACCAAGGCATCACCATTAACAAAGTGAATTTAAAGGCTTATAATTCACAATCTCATCTTTCCAATCCATTACAATTAAATAATCACATCATGCAAGCACACAATTAAGCTTATAGAAGACTTTACAATACCACCCAATACATATCATTCGCTATTAAGAGTTTACTATGAAGTAGCATAAACCATAACCTACCTCCACCGAAGAATCGTGATCAAGCAATCTACTTGTCCAATGCTTTTTGCTTTCTCTTCGTTCTTCTCTCCCTCTCGCTCGTTCTCTCTTCTTTTTCTGTTTAATTTTATCCTCTTTCAAATTCCCTTTGTTTTACCCTAATTACCATATAATTAAGTATCAAAGATGCTAAAAGTAACCCATTATTTATTTTAAGGTTATCTCCTTTAGCCCCGAAGTAATTGAATTGTTAACATTAAACCACTAACTTTATAATCATAAGCAGGAATAGTCCAAAACACCCCTTAAAAACTTTTAATAGAAATCCGACCCAGTCAGGGTTACGCAGCCCGAGTCGGCCCGTCGTGCCTGCGATGGTCCGTCCTGTTGCTTCCGTTACAAAGTTCAGAGAGTGGAATTCATTAAAGAGTCTGTGACGGTCCATCGTGCCTACGACTGTCCGTCCTGCTCTTCCGTCGCGAAGTTCAGAGAGTTGTTCTCAGTACCTAATTTTCCAGAGTCTAAGTGTTTTGGAACGAGACCCCCCTCGACGGTCCGTCGTGCCCATGACGATCCGTCGTGGGATCCGTCGACCTAGACAGCTATTACAAGAAATAAACTCTACTGCTCAAACCGACTAAACAGGTCGTTACATGCAGAATCTTACAATTGTAAATTATATGTTGATAAAGTACCTGACACATAAAACTATTCTAGAAGACAGTATATTATTATATGATATGTCCAATTAACCTACATAATTAAAACAAATAAAAGGTATAATGCACAAGTACCCCTCAACCTATGCCCGAAATCTCAGAGCCACAGTTATACTATACTAAGGTCCTATTACCCTCTTGAGCTTAATTTATATATAATTCTCTACCCCTTTTTTGCTTACGTGGTACTATCTAGAGGGCCCAACATGTTCTGACATTTTTTTTTCAAACTAGTGCCACGTAGGATGAAAAGGAGTAGAAAATTATTTATAAAATAAGTTCAGGGGGGTAATAGGACCTTAGTATAGTATAATTGTGTCTCTAAGATTTCAATAATAGGTTTAGGGGGTACTTATGCATTTTCCACTATTAAAAAGACGTTAACTATAGAGAGTAAAATCTCCCCATAAACAAGATTCTCCAAACAACTACATTGTGGATCTTATTGTGTTATGCTATAAGAAAGGGATCTTCAATTTATAGCTCTTTAAACTTTTCCTCGAAGAAAGAATAAACCAAATATGGAAGAAATTAATTTTTCTTTAAAAAAAACATTTTTGGTAATATTTTGAATTTTATGTAAGGGAAAAAAATAAACTTCAAATAAGGAAAGAAAATCACGACAAAACCCTAATATTTTTTTCCAACTTGAAAATTGTCAATTTTTTAATGATATCTTATTGGTTTACCAAAAAATTATTATTTATTACCCGAATGAAACTCTTAAAAATTCTATTGCGCTTGAACATGGAGTCATTATTGTGAGAGAAACGACTAAGAGTTCCTAATTTATCGCAAAATTATGTGTAAATGCAACAGATGTCCAGACTAAAATTGGTGAAAAGGCGCATAATGCATATAACAGAGGTCAAAAATTCGAAGTTTACTTCATCTCCATTAAAGATTTACTCCACTTCACTTGCTATACAATTTTTTATTTAAGTAGTGTTTGCCTATACAAAGTAAGATATGTAAATATTGAAGATGGAAGTGTAGGTAAGGTAAGAGTTCTCTATATTCCCTTTAGTTAATGATGAAAAGAGAATGTGGACGATTTTTCTCGACATGATAATATTATGTCCTCCAAATTTGATGCGCGTAATTTTTTTTGGAGCAACAAAAAAATGTCAAAGGTATAAATAATAAGTAGGACAATTGACATCGATCGATAATCTTCATTTATTTTTACTTGTTCACGCGTTCTTCATGCATGGAGATTCAAACCAAAGGAAGGGATTTCTACCTCTAAGTCTATGAATAAGTACTTGAAGATTACAGGGGTTTCAATATTTACCAGGTTCCTCTACTATAAAAGTTTAATGGTTATGGGGACATCAATTGTTATAAGATTTTGATATCTATAGAGTAAATCATCTTTGGTCGTCACTGTGCATGAAAATTCATTGAGAAAATCGAAAAAATTGATTCGTAGTGTTCTCAAATTTTTGGAGGAGCAAGAGAACTCTTTAGGATTACTTCATCTATGGTGATAAATACATCTCCCGTGCTATCATTATCAACAATAGATAGAAATTTTATTGACTACGCAAGTCTCATGTAAGTAGTTGTGAAAGGGGGATGAAGGTATTTACAATATGAGGAACTCATGAAAATCTTGACAACTTCATATTTTAATTGTTTTGAAAACATTACATGATTAACATTCCATTACCATATTCTAATACTTGCTACACTAACCTTTTTCTTAAAAGAAACTTTTTGGTTGTATAGTCCATTTTATTAATTAACCTAAAATAAAAATAAATTTTGGCCCAACCTAAAATAAAAAAAATCTATTTCTAATATCATTAGGGGAAAACCCACTTTCATTAAACGTATCTATAAATGCTAACTTCAGCTTCCTCTTGATTTCATCTCACTGTGTTGCCTCCTTGCTCACGACAGACTGTTACTCTACTCCTTCTCTTGTGGGTTGTACCAGATCTCTTATATAATTTTCTCATCTATGTTCTTCTCACACAAGATGTATCACTCATTCAAGGTAATGTGACTCATATCTTTTTTTCCCTCTCTTTTTAATCACCGATCTAACTCTTCGTTATTCTCCAGGTGAAAGTGTTTTTTCTTGGAAAAGATTACTCTTTAAAATTTTATTTTGAGTTTAAAAATGGGGTATTAGAGAATCGAAGAAAACTCTTCCATTTCTTACCTAGAAGATGTTAATTACTCTATTCCAAATCACACATGTAGTCATAACACATTTTTTATATATATTTAGTGATTGATTAAAATATGTGGCACTATATTCATGTTGTGGTGTCCTATACATATCATGACGGGAAAAGGATTAGTCATCATGGATATTAAGACCATCAATTCGATTCAAAGTAATTTCGAATCTTAGAAGATTAATGAATGAATCATGGACGGTCAATAATATACTAAAACGGAAATTTAAGCAAGAGATGACTACATTTTAAATAATTAATTACTAGACATTCCTTGGTTTTAGCTCAAGGGTATTATTGCAACTAGATTAGCTAAGTGTATCTACTATTATAAATTGTAGAAACTAGGGTTTATTTTAGTGGTTTGTTTTTGAATAAACATTTGATGTTTAGGCTTCTTTGTGAGTTTGGAGAAACCTCATATCTGTAAATTAAATCCTCTTGATATGTCCTCATTTGTATGGGTTCCATTTCTTTTCACCCCCAGAGTTTATTGTACTAATCAAATGTGTTTTAGTTGCTAGTCGTCCTTTTTTCTTCCAAATCTCTTTGTATTTCTTTCTATTTTTTGATAATATATTTAATTTGTTTGATTGTAGTACACTTTATTCTTATTGCATCTAGAATTATATTCATTGATATCTTTCCCTCTTCCTTTATTTTTCTAAATCATATATCTTGCTTGCTTGATTGTGGTATATAGTAAGTAAGTCTATCCATCAAGGCATAAACAAAAGAAATCACTATGTTTTTTTGCCACTGTTTGAAATTGTACTCACTTCTGACAAGGTAATGTTTTGATTTTATGGTAAAAAAATTATATTTTTTATGCAAAAAGAATTGTTCTCTAGTGAAATATACATTGTATTGCCTTTTTATTATGTTCCATGAACCCTGCTACTCTAGGTAGGTATTAAGTGAATTTTGGTGCACCTCTAATATTTTAAGATCTTTATGTCTTCACAATCCAATTATTAGGTCATGGTAGTATGGCATAGGAAGTATAATGTATACATGTCACCTATACATCCATTCATGCGGGTCCTCATCCAAAAAACAAAAGTTAATCTATTCCAACTAACTTTGAATTGACACGTAATTGTTGTTTATGTAAATATTTTCTTGACAAATTCCTTTCTCATAATTTTCACATAATGTCTAATAATGTAAACCTTTTTTACTGGTATAATTAATATAGTGCTAGCTTTGATCACTTAAAATTGTTAGTTTGGCGTTGAAGTACTTTGCATTGGGTGTTGCAGTGGTGTGCAGGAGTTATTATTGTCCAGATATCCAATTCAAAATGTCTCTTAGCTTGGACCACAGTGATCCATAGCTTCGGTAAAAATATATATAGGATATAAAAGAAAACATATTAGCAATGTATGTTCCAATGGGTGTGCAGGAGTTATTATTGTCCAAATACCTAATGCAAAATTTGCTTGGGAAGTAGTGATCCATAGCCTATGTAAAAATATAGGACATAATCATTTATCTGTATTAAATTATTTCGGTAAACTATTAAAATGTTGAGACATTTTATACTAGAATTTTGGTAATTAGAATGAGTATGATTTGCGCACATTGACTGTGATGATATTGAAACTAAATTTAAGCTTGTCTTAAGGTACAAATTATGTTGAGCTCATTCCGGAGGATGTTCCTAAATTTTTAATAATTAATCGGCTAAAGTTTTCTTAGTTTTAACTCAAGAGTATTATTGTAACTATCTTAAGTTTGTTTATCTACTATTATAAATAGTATAAACTACGGTTTATTTTAGGAGTTGGTTTTTGGATAATAATTTGATGTTTAGGCTTCTTTGTGAGTTTGAAGAAACCCTCATATGTGTCCAAATGAACCCTCTTGATTGCTTATGTAAGTCTTCACTTGTATGAGTTCAATTTCTTTTAGCTGCTAGACCGTCCTTTTTTACTTCTAAATATCTGTCATTATTTCTGTTTCTCAATAGTATATAGTATTTTATTTGCTTGATTGTGATTAAATTCTCTGTCTTTCTTTCTATTTCTAGACCATATATATTGCTTTGTTGATTGTTTTATTAGGTAATTCTATCTTTCAAGGCATATATAAAAGAGATCACTTAGATTTTTGCAACCGCTGGAAATTGTGCTTGATTCCTCAATTTCAACTTACATCCTTGATGACCAGGTAATGTTTTTATTAAATGCTAAAAAAATATATTTCTGATGCAAAAAGAATTTTTCACTAGTGAAGAATATATTGAATTGTCTTTTTATTTTGTTCCCTTAACGCTACTGTTCTAGGTATATATCAATTGAGTTTTGTTGCAACTCCCATCCGTAAAGTTTTTAAGTCTTCATGATTTTATTATTAGATTAAGGTAGTTTGGGTATTGGAAGTATAACTTACACATGTCACCTTACATCCATTCGCCCTGATCCAAAAAATCAATAGAATTGATCTCAACTAGCTTAGAATTGACATGTAGTTATTGATTTTATCATTATCTTTTTGCCAACTTTCTTTATCATAATTTTCACATAATTCCTAATAGTGTAAACCTTTTATATTAGTATGATCAATATATTGCAAGCTTTGGTATTCACTTAAATTTTGCTTAATTTTATACATTATTACTTAGCATTGGGTAATGGAGTGGGTGTGTATGTTTTATTATTGTCCATATACCTAACGCAAAGTATCACTTTGATAGGACCACCTATAGCTTATGTAAAAATATATGACATAAAACAAAACTTTTAGCATTGTGTGTGGTAGTGGTTTTGCATGACTTGTTATTGTTCATATAACTAATGCAAAATGTCACTTGTCTTTGACCGCAGTTTAATATAATCTATGTACAGATATAGGAAAAAAAAGAAAACTCACCCATCCAAATGTATACACCAGAGTGATTTGTGTACATTGACATCAATGATACTGAAACCGAAGTTATTCTTGTCCTAAGTAACAAACGTGTTGAGCTCGTTATAGAGGATGTTCCCACTAGTTGTGACTATCAAAACTGTCATACTTTTTCTTGAGGAAATGTATCATCTTATAGAGCTCTACAAAATTTTTGTGTCTATAATGCCCTCTACTTCAAGGCTTATTAGAGTGTAAACTTGATAAACTCAAATATTGACTTCAAGTACACATCAGAATGGAGTTTAAATCTTTGTCATTTGTGGCTTTATATTTGCAAATGATTTGTGAGAGAGGAGATGACTGGTAAACTCAGTCCCACTGGACGAGCCAGTTTATTTGAAATATATTTTCTCAAATATTAAAAATATATTGCAATCACATAGTAAATAAAAAGAATGATTTTATTCGTTAAGATTGTAAAGTACAAATATGTTTCTCCCTTGATACCTCTCTCTTAAGATTTCTCCGTGATTCAAGGATTGTTAATCTCTTCAAACTATGTGGACTTAGGATTTATTTGATATATGTGAAAGGATTTTATTAATTTTGTTAAAGTATTTGGCTATCAAGAAGAGTGCACCCACATCATCACCACTTCATGAATATTTAATGAACATATGAAATTTCAGAGATGTCTATTGAAGGATATATGTTGAAGTTTATATAAGTGTGACCTCGAGTTTAGGGTAAGTAGTCTCCAAGAACCTTAAATGAAATTTGACACATCTTGTAGAGTCTCACATTATTTTGATATCTCAAATTTAAAATTCTTGTCCCGTGAAATTTTTTTTTGGTCACATTGTTCACTTAAATGTCTTGTTGGAGAGAGTTTTATTGTTTGATAGACTATTCCAGAAGAGGTCTTATGCTTAGAAATGTAGTATCTTTATAGAAGCTAATATCAACAAAGATCACACTCAACCACATAAGCTACTCTCTTGCTTCTAATATCCTACTATACCCTACTACAAATTTTTACTTAAGGCATCAAGTACTCATTGCAAAAGTTGTAAACTTGACAATTATCATTGGGAATGAGCCCTACTTTAAGATCGAATAGTTCATTATGGATAAATCTCATAATTTTACGAGCACATATAAGTTTAACAATGTAGCTTTGGAGATGATTTTATTTTTCTTAATGTTGAGAAGACCCTCATGATGATTTTCACAAGTATTAAGCGATAGTATACTAAAAGAATATCTGAGAAAAGAGTTTCCAAGCTGCTCAAGTGATTCTAAATGAAAATTCTGGAGGCATTTATTTGTTGACATTAGTTAGAAAATCCTAGCGGTTGGGGTACAAAGATTTAGTTTTCAATGATTCAAAAGCATGCTTTTACAGTTTATTCAGCATGAATGCTTCCCCTCTAAAGTCTAATGGTTTTAACACAGTTTACAGTTATTGGCGAAAGATTGTTGACCTCAAGAATCTCATTAATTCTAAGATATACACATATGGCAGTGAATCCCCATACTACGCCATAATAGATTCACTGCTATACGTGTATACCTTAGAATTCATAATTCATCAGATTCTCGAGGTCAAGAATCTTTATAACTTATAGGGGAAGTATTCATGTTGAATAAACTTGAAAAGAATACCTATTGAATAATTTCAAACTAAAGCTTTGTATCCCAACTTGTAAGATTTTTGAATTAATGACAACAAAGAAATGCCTCTAGAAGTTTTGTTTGGAATCACTTGGGAAACTTGGATCTTGTATCCACGTTTGGATGGGAGGCTGAAACTACTTTTTCAAAGGTACTATGGAGATGTGGTTGGGTCCTTTGTTGGTGTGATCATTGTTGATTCTAGGTTCGACAAAAAATAATTGATACATTTATAAATTTAAGACCTCTCCTGCAACTGTTGATTATAGCTCAAACAATAAACCTTCAAACAAATACGAGAGTTAAGTTAACTATGTTCCCAGAAAAATTATTTAAAAAAGAAATTAGTTTTTTCATAAGACTGACACTCGACATTTGTAGACACAAAATTGTGTGGGACACTACCTGATGAGTCCAACTTCAGTTAGAATTCTTGAAGACTAATCCTAGTTGAAACTAAATAAAGGGTAGTATATTGCTTAGAGCGTGATCCCGAAAATTCCATAAATTCATGAAAATTTTACAAAGAGAACAAGATGTTGGCGGACTCTTCAACAAAATACATCATGAAAAACCACAAAATCCTCTTTACATGGAGATAAAATTAAATCCATTTTAGGTGCAAAAAATCCTACAGAAGAATCAAGAAAGGAACAAAATTGTACTCAAATTGTTAATTAATAAAATATTCTTGTTTCTTCATATTTATTTTGTTGTTGGAGTTTACTTTCCGTACATAAATTTGGTGCAACAATTTTTTTTTATTTTAGAACCCTAAGTAAAATTTATAATTTATTTTGGGGTTTGATTTGTTTTATTCGAGTAGACGAATTTGTTAAAATACATTCAACATTGTAGAAAGAATTGAATATTTATTGATCAAATCCCTCACTCAATAGCTAAATAGATCGTTTGACAAAATAATTAACCATATGAGAGTCAAGATAGAACAAGTGTCTTCCGGATCATCTCATACTTTCTAAGTAGTATTTATCTCCAAATCGTTTTGGAGATACACACACAAGATTTGTTGAAGTTTAGCTTAAAATTATAAGTTTCTCGTGAGTTGTCAGGAGATGTTACAAAATGTGGAGTTGGAGAAGTCCGACATAGGGGATTACACTACTTTTCTCATTAGTGGCTTATGTAGGAAGTGGTGGCCGTTTGATGTCGATAGTGTGCAAACAGGTTCATTCCCAGTAACTTGCAAGAAGAGAAGTGGGGTCAGTTTGAGCACTTGACTTAAGATTGTATTTCAAATCGATTTTCAGACATGATTTCAGGCCTTGTCTCACTATGCTATTGTGATTTTACCAGATGATACTAAGAATTTGTAAATTTATGAGAAGTTTGACTTACTATATCCACGTAGCAGCTTATAAGATAATATTGTCTGGATCTTATTTTCAAAGAGAAACCGATGTGGTCATGGATCTTGAGCTTATGCGCAAAAATAACATAGGGATTTGGGGACAAGAGGACTTACACTTCTTGTTATTTTAGTGGTACCTCATCTTGAGGGGATATCTAAGGAGGGGTTTTCATCTTTGTTTCAGTATACATATTTATGTAGTTATTCAAGTGTCTGAGGGAGGTCATTTTGGACAAGGTTTCTACAACTTGGTCAAGACTTTTCTGGGTTGCTATTAAAAGTTTTCAGGTTTGTTGACAATTCATTATATTCGGATTCGTGTAATTATATGGTGGTTCCTACTCCTACTATAAGTATGGTGTTTTTGGACAAATAAATAGAGTCAAACATAGAGCGGGAGGCCGAATCAATAATGTTTTGTAAAGTTGTTGCTTCATTTCTCTTTTGGAAAGTTATTTTTTTAAAAGTGTGAGTAAAACTGTCAAATTCAACATGAAAAAATGAATAAATTCATAACAAGACACTAATATTGTATCAAAAAAAGTTATTTTAAAAAAGTGAGTACAAATTATATACCATGAGTTTTATGAGAAAATGCAATGAACGAAAAAATATTTTTTTACCATATTCGCATTAGCTGGTGTTGATTCATTCAATTCATATTTGATTAAAATATATTTTTTACGAATCTAACAACTACTTCATTAATGAAAGGTATGTCTATTTTAAGAAGAAAAAATCGATCACAATTCACTAAGTAATTTAGTTACTTTAAAATAACATTAAAAACTTTTCTTTAAAAATGGAGAAAGTTGAAGAAGATATAGTTTGGCATGTCCATCACAATGTCATGGATTAGAAAATCGGTAAATGATGGCTGCAAAATATTCGAATTTTCATTTCCAATTGACGTCGTGTATTCTCAAATTTTGTGTGTAAAATGTTATGTTTAAGTATGAAAATTTTAAAGGACCATATAAGTGTCTATATCAAACAAATTTTACTGATGAAGAAGATGATGAGAGTGCATTCATAAAATTGATGACATATAAACTTGCAAAGACTTATAGAGATCATTGAACAAACTGAGGGATACTCCATCTGTTTCATCAATCTCTCTTTATTTCTTTTAATTAATTTATACTTCTGATATTTGAAGAATTATTTGTAATGACCTGTTTAGTCATTTTGAGCAGTAGAGTTTATTTCTGGTAATAACTGTCTGAGTCGACGGATCCCACGACAGACCGTCATGGGCACGACGGACCGTCGAGGGTGTCTCGTTCCAAAACACATAGACTCTGGAAAAAATGGGTACAGAGAACAACTCTCTAAACATCGCGACGAAAGAGCAGGACGGACCGTCACAGACTCTTTAATGAATTAAGTCTCTGAACTTTGTGACGGAAGCTGCAGGACGGACCGTCGCAGGCATGACGGGCCGTCACAGACCTCTTAAATAAAATTGAGTCTCTGAACTCTGTGATGACTCAGCAGGACGGACCGTCGCAGGCACGACGGGCCGTCACAGGCTGTGTAACCCTGACTGGGTCGGATTTCTGTTAAAAATTTTAAGGGGTGTTTTGGACTATTCCCTCTTATGATTATAAAGTTAGTGGTATAATGTTAATAATTCAATTACTTGGGGGTTAAAGGAGATAACCTTGAATTATATAGTGGGTTACTTTTGTCATCTTTTATACTAAATTATATAGTAATTAGGGTAAAAGAAAAAGAGTTTGAATAAGGAAAAATAGAAAGAATAGTAGAGAGGGACGAACGAGTGAGAGAGAAAGAAGAACGAAGAGAAAGCAAGGGCATTGGGGAAGTAGATTGCTTGATCACAATTCTTCGGTGGAGGTAGGTTATGGTTTATGCTATTTCATAGTAAACTCTTAATAATGAATTATATGTGTTGGGTAGTATTGTAAAGTCTTCTATATGCTTAATTGTGTGCTTGCATGATGTGATTATATAATTGTGATAAAATAAGCATGATGAGGCTGTTGAATCTTAAACCTTAAAACCTCTTTGTTAATGATGATGCCTTATAAAAGAAGGGTTGATGAACTGAAAGAATGAGATTAGGGGATCGGGTGTCACGAACTGACAAGTAGAATTAGGGGATCAGAGTGTCACGTTCCGACACTAGGATAGTATGGATCGGGTGTCACGTTCCGACACCAGGATAGTATGGATCGGGTGTCACGTTCTGACACCAGGATAGTATGGATCGGGTGTCACGTTCCGACACCAGGATAGTAATGGATCGGGTATCACGTTCTGACACCAGGATAGTATGGATCGGGTGTCATGTTTCGACACCAGGATAGTATGGATCAGGTGTCACGTTCCGACCCCAGGATAGTAAAGAGAATGAATCTTGAATTATGCTAATATACTCAGATTTAATGAACCTGTTTCCCAAATGAGTATGGTGTGGAGGCTTGAGTCCTCATAGATGTGCTTGGGTTGTGCCCAATGGTTATGGTACTTGTTGTTGTCTCCTGCTTAGTGTTATGGTTGATTTTATGTTATTATTTGATATATATTGCTCTCTATTCTGAGTTGGCCGATGATACCTACTCAGTACTTGTGTTTTCTACTGACCCCTACTTGTATGTTTTCTCTTGTTATTTGTGGAGTGGAGCAAACGTACCGTCGTCTTTAACTCAACCGCACCTCTAGCCAGTCTTCATCACATCAGATTTCAGGGTGAGCTATTGTTCCTAGCTCGGACTGGATTCTCGCTCATTCATGTCTTGATGTCCTTGATGTTCGGACATGGACCATTTGTTTACTTATTTTAGCTTTCTAGATACTCTTAGATTTAGTAATTTGAGGATAGATGTTCTTGTGATGATAACTTCCAGATTTTGGGGATAGTAATTGATAAATTTTAGAAGTTATTTATTGGTTATATTAATGAGTTTTAAGTCTTCCGCATTATATTCTTTTTATTATGTTTGAAATGTTGGGGTTTAGATTGGTTGGTTCGCTCACATAGTAGGATAAGTGTGGGTGCCACTCGCGGCTCATTTTTAGTCGTGACAAACTTGGTATCAGAGCATTAGGTTCGTTGGTCTCATCACACAAGAACAAGTCTAGTAGAGTCTAGAGGAACGGTTGGGCGACGCCTTTACTTTTCTTTGAGAGGCTATAAGACTTTATGAAAATTCCAATCCTTCTTTCTTTCGTGCAATTACTTGGATCCAATTGGTATCTAGGTGATACAAATTGATATTTGACCATCTTCACTCTATTTCGCAGACGGTTAGAACTAGAGAAACAACCGCGCCAATACCAACACCGACAAGACAGGATGCGTCTGAGCCAGCCACTGGGGCTGTAGCTCGAGGAGGAGCAGTGGCAAGAGGCCGTGGTAGAGGTCGCGGGAGGACTTCCTCTAGAGGAAGAGGACAAGCACCTGGCCCATCTAGTACTAGGGCGGTGACTCCTCCACTGACTGAGGAAGTACTAAGAGAGGGTGAGGAAGGGGGAAAAGAACAAGTGCATAGTGAGGAATTACCACCCCAACCTAACCCAGAGATGATTAATCACGTTCTTGCTTATCTTAGCGGGTTGTCTGATCAAGGCCAGACACCTCCAGTGTTTTCTGCACCAGCACTTCAGGTTCCGGGAGTACAACATATAGCTGTTGTGGCTCCCCCGCATGGATGCCTCATTGTGGCTCCACTTTTCACTAAGTTCTTGAAGTTGAAACCTCCAGATTTCAAGGGTGCTGAATCTGAGGATGCCTATGATTTTCTGGTTGATTGTCATTAGCTGCTACATAAGATGGGCATAGTGGAACGATTTGGCGTCGAGTTTGTGACCTATCAGTTTCAGGGGAATGCCAAAATGAGGTGGCGGTCATATGTTTATTGTAAACCAGCACAGTCACCACCTATGACTTGGGCATCATTCTCTAGCTTGTTTATGGAGAAGTATATACCCCGGACTTTGAGGTATAGGAGGATAGATGAGTTCCTGAGCCTAGAGCAAGGCAGGATGTCGGTTACTGCTTATGAGGCTAAGTTTCGTGCACTATCCAGGTATGCCACCCAGCTTTGCTTCAGTCCACAAGAGCGGATTCGTCGTTTCGTGAAAGGGTTGAGGTCAGATTTGCGGATTTCAGCCTTACAGGTAGCTGCTGCAGCAAAATCCTTTCAGGAGGTGGTAGATTTTGTGATAGAAGTGGAGGGAGTGAAGCCAGACGACTTCACCATGGCATCGACATCTAAGAAGTTTCGTAATGGAGGTGAGTTTAATGGTTCTTACTCTAGAGGGCAGGGTTCAGGAGGTTACCCAGCCCGACCTATTCAGTCTTTACTACAGGCTGTAGCTGGCGGTCCACCGCAGACCGGTCAACATTTCTCTGAGTTTAGAGGTTATCCCTAGACTTTGTCGTTCTCACAGAGGCCTATGCTTGACTCTAGAGAGTGTTATGGATGTGGGGAGACTGGACATATTAGGATGTTTTGTCCAAAACAGAGTTACAGACCCCCAATAGTCCGAGGTACAGGTGGTCATGGAAGAGGCCGCTATTCTGGAGGACGGGGTGGCCAAGGTAATGGAGGCCACAAAATTAACCGGGGTGGCGGGAAAACTGGAACTGCAGCAGCACAACATGGTAGGGGTAACAGGAAGACAGGTGATAGGGCCCATTGTTATGCTTTCCCTGGGAGATCTGAAGCGGAGACATCTGATGCTATTATCACATGTAATCTTTTGGTTTGTGATTGCATGGCTTCTTTATTATTTGATCCTGGCTCCACATTTTCATATGTATCTTCCTCATTTGCTACTGGTTTTAATTTACATTGTGATTTGCTTGACATGCCTATTCGTGTTTCTACTCCTGTGGGTGAGTCTGTGATAGTTGAAAAGGTGTATAGGTCTTGTCTTGTGACTTTTGTGGGGAGCAATACTCATGTAGACTTGGTTATTTTAGAAATGGTTGATTTTGATATAATTCTGGGTATGACTTGGCTTTCCCCAAATTTTGCAATCTTAGATTGTAATGCTAAAACTGTAACGTTGGCCAAGCCTGGGACAGATCCGTTAGTGTGGGGGGGTGACTACACTTCCACTCCAGTTCGTATTATCTCCTTTCTTCGTGCTAAGAGAATGGTTAGTAAGGGGTGTTTAGCTTTCTTGGCACACCTCAGGGATGATACTACCCAAGTACCTTCAATTAAGTCGGTTTCAATAGTCCACGAGTTTCTGGATGTGTTTCCTGCAGACCTTCCTGGTATGCCACCGGATAGAGATATTGATTTCTTTATTGATCTGGAGCCGGGTACTTGCCCTTTTTCCATACCCCCTTATAGGATGGCTCCCGCTGAGTTAAGTGAGTTAAAGGCCCAACTTCAAGAGTTGTTAGGGAAAGGCTTTATTAGGCCAAGTGCATCCCCTTGGGGTACTCCTGTTTTCTTTGTGAAGAAGAAGGATGGAAGTTTTCGGATGTGTATTGACTACAGACAACTGAATAAGGTAACTGTTAAGAACAAGTACCTTCTTCCTCGCATCGATGATTTGTTCGATCAGTTACAAGGTGCTTGTACCTTCTCAAAAATAGATTTGAGATCTGGTTATCAACAATTGAAAATACGGGCAATAGATGTGACCAAGGCTGCTTTTCGGACCAGGTATGAGCATTATGAGTTCTTAGTAATGTCTTTTGGGCTTACGAATGCCCCTGCTGCTTTCATGAGTTTAATTAACGGGATTGTTAAGCCATATCTAGATCTCTTTGTCATTGTATTCATCGATGATATACTGGTATACTCAAAGAGCAGGAAAGAACATGAGGAGCACTTGAGAATTGTGTTGGAAATGTTGAGGGAGAAAAAGCTTTATGCAAAATTCTCCAAGTGCGAGTTTTGGCTAGATTCAGTGTCCTTCTTGGGGCATGTAGTTTCTAAGGATGGAGTAATGGTGGATCCTTCTATGATCGAAGCAGTGAAGAGTCGGGAAATACCTACTAATGTTACAGAGGTAAGGAGCTTTGTTGGTTTAGCTAGCTACTACCGTCGATTTGTCAAGGGATTTTCTTCTGTTGCTTCCCAATTGATAAACTTGACTAAGAAGAGTGTTCCATTTGTATGGTCGGACGAGTGTGAAGAAAGATTTTAGAAGCTCAAGACCTTGTTGACTACTGCACCAATTCTTACCCTGCCAGTGGAAGGTAAGAATTTCATTGTTTATTGTGATGCATCCTATTTTGGTTTGGGTACAGTGCTAATGCAAGAGAAGAATATAATTGCTTATGCTTCGAGGCAATTAAAGGTGCATGAACGTAATTATCCGACCCACGATTTGTAGTTGGTTGCGGTAGTGTTTGCATTAAAGCAATGGAGGCACTATCTATACAGGGTTAAGTGTGAAGTCTATACGGATCATCGTAGCCTACATTATGTCTTTACTCAGAAAGATTTGAATTTGATACAGAGGATATGGATGGAACTACTGAAGGACTACGATATCACTATTTTGTATCACCCAGGAAAAGTTAAAATTGTGGCAGATGCGTTAAGTAGAAAAGCAGGGAGCATGGGAAGTCTAGCTCACTTGCATGTTTCTGGACGCCCATTGGCTAGAGAGGTTCAGACTCTGGCTAATGACTTTATAAGGCTAGAAGTAAATAAGATGGGAGGATTTTTGGCTTGTGTTGAGGCAAGATCTTCCTTTCTTGACAAGATTAAGGGAAAGCAGTTTACTGATGAGAAACTGATCCGGATTCAAGATAATGTATTGCGAGGAGAGGCTAAAGAAGCAAAAATCGATGAGGAAGGTGTTTTGAGAATTAAGGGAAGAGTATGTGTACCCCGCGTCGATGATTTTATTCAAACTATTCTTACAGAGGCTCATAGTTCAAGGTATTCTATACATCCTGGTGCAACCAATATGTATCGTGACTTAAAGAAACATTTTTGGTGGAGTAGGATGAAGCGTGACATTGTTGATTTTGTTGCACAATGCCCGAATTGTCAGCAGGTAAGGTATGAACACCAGAGGCCTGGAGGGACACTTCAGAGAATGCCCATTCCTGAATGGAAGTGGGAGAGAATTGCAATGGACTTCGTGGTTGGTCTTCCAAATACAATGGGTAAGTATGACTCCATTTGGGTAATTGTTGATAGATTAACTAAGTCTGCTCACTTCATTCCGGTTAAGGTGACTTACAATCCAGAGAAGTTAGCCAAACTTTACATATCAGAAATTGTTTGATTACATGGAGTTCCACTCTCCATCATATCAGATAGAGGTACGCAGTTTACTTCTAAGTTTTGGAAAATATTGCATGCTGAATTGGGTAGTAGGTTGGATCTTAGTACTGCATTTCACCCTCAGATCGATGGTCAGTCTGAGCGAACGATTCAGGTTTTGGTGGATATGCTTCGTGCATGTGTGATAGAGTTTGGTGGTCGTTGAGATAACTTCTTGCCCTTAGCAGAGTTCTCATACAACAATAGCTATCACTCAAGTATTGATATGGCCCCATTTGAGGAACTTTATGGGAGAAGATGTAGGTCTCCCATTGGGTGGTTTGATGCATTTGAGGTTAGACCTTGGGGTACTGACCTTCTAATGGAATCGTTAGATAAAGTGAAATGCATTCAGGAAAAAAGCTTCTAGCGGCTCAAAGTAAGCAGAAAGAATATGCAGATCAAAAGGTTAGAGACTTGGAGTTTCTGGAGGGCGAGCAAGTTTTGCTGAAGGTTTCACCCATGAAAGGGGTGATGCAGTTTGGTAAGCGAGGTAAGCTTAGTCCGAGGTATATTGGTCCATTTGAAGTTCTGAAGCGCGTGGGGGAGGTAGCTTATGAATTACCCATACTCCCAGGACTGTCAAGAGTGCATCTGGTATTTCATGTGTCTATATTGAAAAGATACCACGTGGATTGAAACTACATCATTCGTTGGGATTCAGTTCTTTTTTATGAGAATTTGTCTTTTAAGGAGGAGTCTGTTGCCATTTTAAATAGAGAAGTCCGCAAGTTGAGATCAAGGGAGATTGCATCCATCAAAGTTCAATGGAAGAATCGACCAGTTGAAGAGTCCATTTGGGAGAAGGAGGCCGATATGCAAGAAAGATACCCACACCTGTTTACAGATTCAGGTACTCCTTTTCGTCCTCTTTTTTCTTCTTGTGATCATTCAGAGACGAACAATGGGTAAATTGGTATCTATTGTAACGACCTATTTAGTTGTTTTGAGCCGTAGAGTTTATTTTTTGTAATAACTGTCTGAGTCGACGGATCCCACGACGGACCGTCATGGGCACGACGGACCGTCGAGGGTGTCTCGTTCCAAAACACTTAGACTCTGGAAAAATTGGGTACTGAAGAACAACTCTCTGAACTTCGCGACGGAAGAGCAGGACGGACCGTCGTAGGCACGACGGACCGTCACAGACTCTTTAATGAATTGAGTCTCTAAAATTTGTGACGGAAGCAGCAGGACGGACCGTCACAAGCATGACGGGCCGTCACAGACCTCTTAAATAAAATTGAGTCTCTGAACTCTATGACGACTCAACAGGACTGACCGTCGCAGGCACGATAGACCGTCGCAGGCTGCGTAACCCTGACTTGGTCGGATTTCTGTTAATAATTTTAAGGGGTGTTTTGGACTATTCCCGCTTCTGATTATAAAGTTAGTGGTTTAATAATAATTATTCAATTACTTGGTGGTTAAAAGAGATAACCTTGAATTAAATAGTGGGTTACTTTTGTCATCTTTTATAATTAATTATATGGTAATTAGTGTAAAAGAAAATAAGTTTGAATAAGGAAAAATAGAAAGAACAGAAGAGAGGGACGAACAAGCGAGAGAGAAAGAAGAACAAAGAGAAAGCAAGGGCATTGGGGAAGTAAATTGCTTGATCACGATTCATCGGTGGAGGTAAGTTATGGTTTATGCTATTTTATATTAAACTCTTAATAGCGAATGATATGTGTTGGGTAGTATACTAAAGTCTTCTATATGCTTAATTGTGTGCTTGCATGATGTGATTATATAATTGTGATAAAATAAGCTTGATGAGGCTGTTGAATCTTATACCTTAAAACCTCTTTGTTAATGATGATGCCTTGGTATAAAAGAAGGCTTGATGAAATGAAAGAATGAGATTAGGGGATCGGGTGTCACGAACTGACACGTAGAATTAGGGGATTGGAGTGTCACGTTCCGACACCAGGATAGTATGGATTGGGTGTCATGTTCCAACACCAGGATAGTATGGATCGTGTGTCACGTTCCGACACCAGGATAGTATGGATCGGGTGTCACGTTCCGACACCAGGATAGTAATGGATCGGGTGTCACGTTCCGACACCAGGATAGTATGGATCGGGTGTCATGTTCCGACACCAGGATAGTATGGATCGGGTGTCAGGTTCCGACACCAGGATAGTAAAGGATCGGAGTGTCACGTTCCGACACCAGGATAGTAAAGAGAATGAATCTTGAATTATGCTAATATACTCAGATTTAATGAACCTGTTTCCCAAATGAGTATGGTGTGGAGGCTTGAGTCCTCATAGATGTGCTTGGGTTGTGCCAAATGGTTATGGTACTTGTTCTTGTCACCTGTTAAGTGTTATGGTTGATTTTATGTTATTATTTGATATATATTGCTCTCTATTCTGAGTTGGCCGATGATACCTACTCAGTACTTGTGTTTTGTACTGACCCCTACTTGTATGTTTTCTCTTGTTATTTGTGGAGTGCAGCAAACGTACCGTCGTCTTCAACTCAACCGTAACTCTAGCCAGTCTTCATCACATCAGATTTCAGGGTTAGCTATTGTTCCTAGCTCGGACTGGATTGTCTCTCATTCTTGTCTTGATGTCCTTGAAGTTTTGACATGGACCATTTTTTTACTTATCTTAGCTTTCTAGATACTCTTAGATTTAGTAATTTGAGGATAGATGTTCTTGTGATGATGACTTCCAGATTTTGGGGATAGTAATTGATAAATTTTAGAAGTTATTTATTGGTTATATTAATGAGTTTTAAGTCTTCCGCATTATATTCTGTTTATTATGTTTGAAATTTTGGGGTTTAAATTGGTTGGTTCGCTCACATAGTAGGATAAGTGTGGGTGCCACTCGCGGTTCGTTTTGGGTCGTGACATTATGACTTTTCACTAATGTTTTTCTTCATCCACATTTATGATGATTTTTACATAATCAAAAATATGTATGAGATATAAAATATATTCAAAGATATATTTTACATCACAAATTGGAACAACTGCACTAAATTTTGTTTTATTTTCAAATAAAATGTTCTTTATTCGATTTTATCATTATATAAAAAAACACTATCACTAAACATCAAAAATCCATTGTTCAAATATTTAGTGAAAATTGTCAAACAATGCTATTAGCTATATATTTTTTAATTACGAATCTTCTAACTAATTCATGTTTTTTTGTTATAAAATCACTAATTGATTGTTTGATTTGATAATTTTCTCCAAATAATCTCTGTTAGTTCTGTCTGCTTTCATTGTCCAAATCTATGTTGTATATCGATTTTGTTGGTACACTAAAATATATTGCAAAAAAGAAAAAATAATTTTTGACAAGTCAAATATCTTAAGTCTTCCAAGAGAAAAGACTTCATATTATGGTTGGTGTCTTTCCAAACTAGAAATTCTTCTTTATTTTAAAAAGTAAAATTAAATTAAATTTAGGGTTAGAGAAAGAGAGAATGGAGGAGGGGATTATAATGTAGTAGTCGAACCCTCACCAGTAAATTGAATGTTCAGCTAGTTAATCAACTAGCAATTCTAACAGTCATTATTTTCCAATGAGTCCGTAAGGATATTTTTAGTTTCTCTTCAAATGCATATTTTATTCTTCATTTCTATGGAGTGTTTATAAATTTCACTAGTAGCAATATGAGGGTGAAATTATATATTGCATTTTTTAATTATAAATTGACAACAAAAAGGTAATATGATTATTTATATCTTTAGTTATTCTATGTTTACGTAGGATAAAGTTTCAAAATATATTAAAACAATAAGTTGAAGACAGAATTAAGTTATATGAAGAAAAGAGTGATGTGATGAGATCTCACAAGCATTGTTGTTTTTAAGAGTCTCGACTTCCCGAGACAGGTAAATACATTGCTAATCTACATGTTATAGTTTTTATACTTATATTTGTACATTAATTGTAAACTACAACGTTGACAATTAAAAATAATACTTCATTTATTCTATTTCACGTGACGCTCTTTCCTCTTTGATCTACCATAAAAAAAATATTTTCATAATTGAGATATGATGGACTTGGAACTTCATAAATTTTTATCTTTAAAGACATGCTTACGGTGACTCTACATGAAACAAAAGTTCTAAAACTTGGTCCCTTAAATTAGTTGTAGAATTTGTGTGACTATAGAACTTCTCACTAATAGAAAAATATTTTTTTAATACATTGATTATTTTAGAATATAGACATATGTTATATATGTTAAACAAATTGATAATAAAATGGTGTTACATAAAATCGGAAAGAAGGGAGTATAGACATGTTTAATACCAAAAGTCATTTTTTTCTTTTTAAACTCATTGTGAGGTAAAATTTACAGTGTAAGGACCATAAAACATGGTTTATATATTCGTTATTAGAGTTAATATTTATATTATTTAGAAAGATATGTATTATACTAGATAAATTAAGCAACATATGGATATACAGATTATTAAAAACAAGTGAGCATGAGATGTTTTTTCATTCTTTAAAGATCTCTTATTGATTTAAACAACATCATTGTTTATTGCCTAGAAACTCTTTAAAATTCTATCGCGCTTAAACTCAGAGTCATTATTGTGAGAGGAATGGGTAAGAAGCCCTAATTTTATCGCAACATTGTGTGTGGATTAGATGTTGCAGCCAATCCCATATCGACCAAACCATAATTGGAGAAAAAGGGAATATAATGCACATAGCAGAGCTCAAGAAGGTGAGTCATCGGTAAGGAGGAGTATGAGATTGAGAAAAAAGGCTTGAGAATTCAAGAACGTTCAATATAATTATTGCAAATGAAAACAAAGAAGAATGATAAAGAAAAAATAAGAATAATTTGAAAATTATGAGTGACGCATAATAGAAAGTGGGCAAATTTATAGATGATTTTTTTGTCTATTAATTTTTTTTTTGGTTCTGGTAAGATTTAATAATTTATAGTCATTGTAGATCAGAGACTTTAATTAATCTCCTAACCATGTCATCTGGCTTTTTTATCTCAAGATTTTATGTTTTGAAAAAAAAGGTCACATAGTTGAATTAATATTTAGTTGATGATGTGAACAATTGTTTGGTATGTGATTTGCATCAACCTCTTATTTTTTCTAAAAAAAAAGTAATATTCATAAAATTTTTAGTACATTTGGGCATTTTAATATTATTTATCATTTAATTGTCTCCAATCCTATACTCCTCTATTTCCTTTTCTTCCTATGAAAACGTTAGTAGAACAGTGGGAGTAATTGTCTTTTGTTTAGTGACTGAACGTAGTCAGTCATGGCCATACATCACTGAAACTTCATTATTTCACACATTATTTTTATCTTTTTATGTTTTCTAATAATGTAATCTCTGGGCTATTAATTTACCCAATTTATTGCGTTGTTATCCTCATATTCATCACTACAAGGAAAAATTTCTCTTCTATAAATAGTGATGGTCTAACTTTGTTAGCAAAATGTTAAGAATAATTTTATTTTGTTTAGAAAATTAATGTGGTCATCCAAGACCATAAATTCTCATTGAAACTTCATTATTTTATCTTTCGTAGCCTAATACACAGGAATTATTACTAGTAGAATGAGGTATAAGCAAATATCATCAGTAGAGAAATAGCACGACAATATCTGAATATGGGACAAGCATAGAATTAAAAAATATTTTAAGACTTGGGAAAACTAAACTACACTCAATGTAATTAGAAAAAACAAATAATCTGATAAAAAAAAACAAACAGGCACCCAATAAACAAAAACACATTTATTATTATTGTCTAATGGAGATAAAATTGAAGTAGCTAATAATTGTGTGATATTTATTGTTAATACATTGTTTGACAATCAAATCCAAAACATAAGTACAACACTATTGATGAAAGGAAGGGACAATATTTTGAGTAAATTATCAAGATTTAATTTAGTCATTTAATGATATATAAGAGGTTATTACTCTGCTCGTTACATTTGTCATGTTAGCAAGTTGAAACCTATTCAAAACACAGAGGCGGACCGTGTCAGCCGGGTGCTCGAGCAACCATTAACTTTGATACGTAATATATATATCTATGTAGAAATTGAAAGGCATTTGTATAAAATTAACATAGAGCATCCAATGAATAAATGATTTAGTTGGACCAATCGCTCCTTGATGGGTACTTAAAACATTTTTAGTGTTGTTGTATCAAGGTTCAAATCTCATTGTTAACAAATATGTTTTTTCTTGTAAGTTTAGAGCACCTATAACCTTAAATTCCTAGATCCGTCACTGCAAAACATGTATTTTGAACACTCCTTTACTTATGTTACAGTATTGAAGCCTCAAACATTCATTTATTTTATTCATAATTTTGATGTCTAAATGAGTTTGGGTGACTTTGTTCATCCTTAATAAAACATATTCAATACATATCTCTTTAAGCATCTTATTTGGAAAAAGTCTCTATCAATTTGAATAATATTTATTAATAAATTCAGGTATGATGCCTATCTTTTTCTCTCTCATTTTATATGTTCCCTTAATATTTTTTTATTAGTGAAATTCTATGCATGTATACCTCAAGAAACTAATTTGTTAAAATAAATTTTGATTTGACCATTTGGAGACTAAAGATCATGACATAAACCAAGATAAATTAATCATGTCACACCTGCATAACAAACAAGTTTAATAAACCAAGATAAATCAATCATGACATAATTAAAAAGTAGTTGTAAGAGAACATGCATGTGAATTAATGAAGTTGATATATATATATATATATATATATATATATATATATATATATATATATATACACACACACACACATACATACATACATACATTTACACAAAAGGGAATCCTAGTCCTGCTTACGTGGCGTCCCCACAAGTAAGAATTTCCTTTTAAATTTATTTATTTCTAAAACTAATCTTCCTCTTTCATTGGAAGATATGACTTTTTATGAAAAGTTGCAGCTTTAATGAAGAGTTGCGACTATTTTCGATATTTGTGACTTAAATGAAGAAAGACTTTTATCAAAAGTAGTGAGTTTTATGTAAAGTTGCGACTTAATTAAGAGGTGCGACTTCATGAAAAATTGTGACTTTTATGAAAGGTTGCGAACTTTCTGAAGGGTTGCAACTATTCCAAATAGTTGTGACCTTTATAATAAGGCACAATAAATATTTTTTCACTCTACCTTTTGTTTTCTATAAATAGAGGATTTTCCTCTCATTTTAAAAGAAGAAGAATTCCGATCTTCTTCTTTTACTATTGTAAAATTAAATATTCGTTTACTTTTCTCCTATTGAGTGACTTACTAACATTACTGTTTTTATATCAATAAGTTGATGAATAAAATTGTTCCTTCCTGAGAAGATGTAATTCTTTAAACCTCTGGTATTCGATGGGAATAGTTTTCTTAAGGGGACATTGTGCATTCACTAGAATCGTTTTTTCCTTTCTATTCATTCTATTTATGCATATCCTGGTATATTTTTTCAAGCTCATTAATTTACGCTTAAGATATTAATTGTTGTTTTTTAGTAAATGTTTTAAAGTCTATCACTTATGTTTCTGCAAATATATTGTCTCCGGTTATATTGAACATTTAAACATGTAGTAGTATATCCATCGTCTAGAAAATAATTATTGTATTCAAGTCCAGGAATTCATGTCTTGATATTCTATGTTAAATTCTCTAACTTAAAAGTACTATATATAAACTTACATATTATCTATTTTTACATAGATATAAATTTCTTATTTATCAATTGAAGAAATTTTTTATGCAAGTTCAATAGTTGTAATTGCTTTCATCTTAAGGCGCAATTTCTTTTTTGAATATGTTAACAAATTTTTTAATTATTTCCTCATACATATATCACAATTGTATAATCTATGCCACTTAAATATTTCTTTTTATTATCAAATTCCTTTCATATATATTCTTATTTTCTTTTTGTTTTTTTTTTAACATTGATATAGAATCATCGATTTATCATTTCGTGAATAATTTATTTTGACTTGTGTGACAATGACAAATAATAAAATTCATGTTGGGATATTGCTAATATTTATATGAACCTTTTTCCATTATTGTATTAGTATGGATACTATTAAGAAATTATTTGCAAGTTAAATGCAATTATTATTTGTGATCGCGCAAAGCGCGTATAAATTACCTAGTATATATATATATATATAAATACACTTCATTAAAAGAATGAACTCCTAACATGAATGTTAAATTACTATAATATCCTTAACAAATGATTTTGACTTTTCTGATGAGTTGTGATTTTTTCGATAAGTTGTGACTTTTCTCTAAGGGTTATTATTTTTCTATGAGTTGTGACTTTTCTAATGAGTTGTGAATTTTCCAAAGAGTTCTAACCTTTTAAATAAGTTTTGACTTTTCCAAAGTGTTTTGACTTCTAGAAAAGGTCACGATATTTAAGATAAGACACAAAAAACACATGTTCAACTACCCTTTGCTAACTATAAATAGAAAAGCTTCCTCGTATTTTTAAACCATAATTTTTTGGGGGGAAATGCATAAATACATCCTCAATCTATGCCTGAAATTTGAGAGACACACTTAAAATTTACTAAGGTTCTATAACCTTTCAGAATTTATTTTATAAATATTTTTTTACCCCTTTTCGGACTACATGGCACTAGTTTGAAAAATAATGTCAACACACGCTGGACCCACAAGATAGTGTCAAGTAAGGAAAAAAGGGGTAAAAATATGTTTATAAAATATGTTCAGGGGGATAATAAAACCTTACTATAGTATAAGTGTGTCTCTAGATTTTTCGGACATAGGTTGAGAGAATACTTGTGCATTATCGCTTTTTTAATCTTTAACAATTATTATTCATGAATTTTAATAAATTTTGTGTGATTAATTGATGTTGAGTGAGTTCAAAGTTTAGAGGAATATGAGTTAACACTATTCTGATGAAGTATATAATTTTATCCAGATATTTTATATTCCATAACCTCGAGTACTTGAGAAAATTAATTTTGATAGTACTATAATTATTATTTTAATTTAAGATATACATTAATATGGAATGTTCTTGTCACAACCTGAGCCTACACTCTAGACGTGGTCGGCACCCAACGACAGTTGTTGTCCTTGAACAAACCCTTGACCTGACTTAGTTAACTCAGCGGAAGACATGATTTAAATCATTCATAGTTCTGGAAACATTCTCATGAGAAACTACTTTAAATAATAGTTTTTGCCAAAATGACACATAAGTCTAAATATATATATATATATATATATATATATATATATATATGTAAATAAAGAGAGACCCAAAACTAACTATCTGGCTATCTATTTGTCTATGAAGACTCTCTAATTCTAAGATGAATATTTGGAAAAACCCCACATCATTCTATAAAGGAAATCTGGAAAGTAATAAAAGAGTCCTTCGAAATCCAAAAAGGCTCACTACTGACTCTGAATGCTCATGCTGGATCAAGGAGGCGCTGGATGCTGATCCTGCTAACCTGCATCTGCATCATAAGACGATGCAGACCAACTAACATCAGTATATTCAATGTACGAGTATGCGATTTGAAATGCTAAATAACAACTACTAAACTTGAAAGGATTAAGAATGAACTTACCTTGGATCGGCATAACTCATGAAGTCTTTACTCAATATCAAGCAGTAAAGACAAATACAATATATATATATATATATATATATATATATATATATATATATATATACAATGCTTGTAAAATAGTGTAAACAATTAGTTCATTAAAGTTAATTCAATAATAAACTCAATTTTGTTGATATATGAAAGTAATATTGTTTCTGCTAACCGACAACCATCACTATGAGTTTAAAGGATGGTAAAACGTCTTAGATCACATTGCAAGACGACAACTCTATACCTCTCCATCGATACAAAACCTGGACTACTAAGTGAATTCACTAGTCTAAGAAATCATTTATGAAGTATGATCCTTTATCTGTCCATGTTGAATACATGGTTTATGGAGGCTTGGATTTATATGAACTAACATCCCCATATCGGTGCTTAATACTACTACCAAAATACTTAGCTCATATGTTTTTGAAACAACTTCTTCTCTGGTTTGAGGTAATTGGTCAAAGTTCGCTTTAAAATCTCTCTTGATAATTAAAGTTCTCATTTTCTAAAACTAGCCAATTACTCTATGGAAATCTAGCTTTCTTTCTTTCTCAAAATGTGAAAAGATTTGTAACTCTTAGAGACTACTTAGTTTCCTTATAATATTTTATAAATGAACTCACTTTTTGCTCTTTTTTTTTACTTGAAACTCAACTCTTAGGGAATACTTAGTTTTCTTATAACTTTTGAGGATTAAACTCAAGTAATTACTCTTTGCTCAACTTGTTGATTGAGCTTTAAAACAAAATAGGAATTTTTTTTTAAGACTCTTGAAGTCTTTGAGAACTTACTTTGACTTTCTTCTTAACTACTGTTAACTTCTTTGATTTTAATTTTAACTTTCCTTGATTTGTATAATGGATTTAAGGATGATGATCTCATGTTTATGGATGATTTCATGATATTTAGGTGTACTTTAGAGTATTGGAATTAACAAGGAATTATAGGTACATAACTTAGAACTAAATAAAATAATTCGTTAAGGAAAATACAACTTTGGCCTTCCCAAATTGGGATTGGACTATTGTTAATACAATAGCTCAACTTCCGAAAGACATAGTTCACTGATACAAAATCGAAATAGCGTAAACTCAGCAGCATTGGAACGATTTCTCCATGGGCTTTCCAATTATATCCAGAACTACCTTTAACTCAGCATGATCTATATGTTATGTCCGTATAAGGTTTTCCAAAAACATACTTTTATTTTTGGGAAATTTTTCAGATTTTTCCTGTTTTTTTTAAATTAACTATTCTTTAATTTCTTTGTTGAATCCTATATATACCGATCGACGAGATGTTACAATATCTCCCCCATGGGATATTTGTCCTCGAATGAGAACTCTTTCACGAAGCTAAGGGCAGTAACATTATTTTAGCACTCAACAAACAAAAGCAAGCAATAACATGCTTACACATAGTATATGAAGTGCTAAGAAGAGAATTTAGTACCTTGATCTGCATTCTCTCAAAATTCAAAGAGATGTGTATAGCTCTTCGTCATATCCTCCTGATCTTGCCAAATTGCTTCAGCAAATTTGATTCTCCAAATGACATTGACTGATGCAACTTCCTTAGACACAACTTGCAAAGTTGATGATAAAAAATTTGAACCTGAATCTTTAAATATGATAAGCTACCCTTAGTCCCAACATTCTCGGTTAGTACGATCAATAAATGATCATTAGTCCAACATTCTCAGTTGGTACTATCAATTAAGGATCACCCATTTACTTCTTCAACATGGATACATGGGATACCGGATTAATCACTGCTAATTCTAGTGGTAGCTTTAATATATAAGCTACATTGCCCTCTCTATTGGATATTTTATAAGGTCCAATATTCCAGGAACTATGTTTTCCCTTCTTACCAAACCTCATAACCCCCTTCATAGGTGAATCTTATGATATATCAAAAAGTCCATCTCAAACTCTAACGGTCTTCTCCTAACATTTGTGTAGAACATTTAGAGACTTTGTGCCATCTTCAACCTCTCTTTTATCAGTTTAAATTTTGGTGACCTAAATCTGGTCCTATTAACCCTGATTAACCAAATTCGAACAATTCAATATGAGATATGCATCTTCTAACACAAAGAGCCTCATATGGAGCTGGATGCTCATGTTGACTGTTGTTGTAACGGACTCAATGAGAGGTATATGATTATCCCGATTCCCTTTGAAATCAATCACACAAGCTCCCAATATGTATTATAAAGTCTGAATAGTGCTCTATGCTTGGCCATCTTTCAGGGGATGAAATCTTATTACTTCTTGAGCGTACAACATATCATAATCCTCGACTGAATAGGTTGTATTTACCAGAAAAAAGTAGGCTGACTTTGTTATTCTATCCACAATTACCCAAATAGAATCATGTTGCCTGCGAAATCATGGAAGTCTATTGATAAAGTCCATATTAATCATCTCCCACTTCCATTCCAGAAGTTCTATAGTTAGAGACAAACCTCTAGGCCTTTGGTGATCTACATTCATTTGCTGGCAATTTGGCACTTCACAACAAACTCGGCAATATATTTCTTCATGCCTACCCGCCAATATACCTCTTTTAAATAGAGTACATCTTTGTGGAACCCAGATGAATGTAATACCTGGAGCTATGATCCTTCTCCAGTATCCTCTCTTAGAGACCATAAACCCTAGGCACGCAGAAGCTACCTTGTTACTTTAACAAACCATATCCCCCATGTTCAAAAATTAATACTCTTTGATTATGAACATTTGCCTTCAAGTCAAGCAAAATGGGATGTTGGTCTTGCTTCTCTTTCACCTATGACACTAATGATGATTCATCCTCATTCGTCATCACTATTTCTCCTTCCCTGGAATCCATATGTCGGACACCTAAAAGTGCAAGTCTATGCACATCTTTTGCTAGTTTTTTATTATCTTCTTCAATATGGGAGGTACTACCCATAGAAAACCTGCTTATGACATGAACAACCACATTAGCCTTACCTGGTTGGTAAAGAATTCTCATGTCATAATCCTTGACCAATTCTATCCATCTCCTTTTCTCTGAGATTAAGCTCTTTCTAATTGAATACATAATGTAGGATTTTGTGATCACTGAATATATAAACTTGAACACCATAGAAATAGTGACATCAAATTTTTAAGGCAAAAACTACATTGTCAAGTCTATGTCATGGGTTGAGTAATTCTTCTCCTGCACTTTAAACTATCTGGAAGCATATGCAACAACCTCTCCATTCTACACTAGCACACAACCCAAACAAGCTCTATATTCATCACAATATACAACAAAAGGTTGAGTACCTTCCGATAAGGTCAAAATTGGGGTAGTAGTCAACATATTTTTCAATAACGGAAAGCTTTTCTCCCAAGCTTCAGACCATTGAAACTTAACCGTCTTATGAGTCAACATGGTCAAAGGAGATTATATAGAAAAAAATCCCTCAACAAACCTTGTTAATATCCATCCAAACCCAAGAAACATCAAATATAAGTTGGAGACGTGGGTCTAGGTCAACTATGAACTCATTCTATATTTTGGGCATTAACTCTAATCCCATCAGCGGAAACTTCGTGGCCCAAGAATGCCAAAGAATTAATCCACACCTCACATTTTTAGAATTTAGCATAGAACTTCTTATCTCTAAAAGTTTAAAGGAATATCTTAAGGTATCTAGCATGATCTTCTTCATTCCTCGTATTGATTAGTATGTCATAAACTAAGACGATAAGAAACATATATAAATATGGTTTGAAGACTCTATTCAGAAGATCCATGAATGTTGTAGGCGTACTGTTAAACAAAAAGAACATGACCAAGAAATCATAATGCCATATCTTGTTCCAAAAGTTATCTTTGTAATGTTATATTCCCTAACTTTTAACTGATGGTATCCTGATCTGAGGTCAATTTTTGAGAACAGGAAACACCCTAAAGCTTATCGAAATGATCATCAATACTTGGAATAGGATACTTCTTCTTAATACTAACCTTGTTCAATTGGCGATAATTTATACATATCCTAAGAGAACCATCTTTCTTTCTTACAAATAAGATTGGAGTGGCCCAAGGTGAGACACTTGGTCGGATGAACCCCTTATCTAACAGATATTTAAACTGTTCTTTCAACTCTACTAGTGTCATTTTATATGGTAGAATAGAATAGGATGAGTATCTGAAAGAATATCTATACCAGAATTTATCTGGAAAGACTGTGGGAAGATCATCTGGAAAGAGTTCTAGAAACTGTTTTTACTACTGAAAGTATCTGAATAAGAGGTATCTCAACAGTTGAGTAATTAAATTAAATTATGTATAGATATTCCCCTCGTAAAATAACTTCCTTATATTATGCTACAAAATGAAACGACCCTTAGGCACTACTCAATTGCTTTTCCAATCAAATACTGGCTCATTTGAAAACTGAAACTTGACATCTCAAGTTCTACAATCAAATGATGCATAACATGGATGAATCCCGTCCATACCATGAATTACATCAAAGTCTACCATGTCTAAATCAATTAAATTCGACATGGTAATCTTGTGATTGACGGAAACAGGACAATATCAATAAACTCTATCTACTAGTATGGACACACCAACAAGTGTAGAAAAAGTGAATGGTTCACTAAGTTGTTCAGTAATAAAATCATAGTTCATAGCAACGTATGGAGTTATAAAATATAAACTTGATCCTGGGTTTAGCAAAGCATAAACAGTAAATTAAAAGACTTGAATCATACAAGTGACAAGATATGTTTAATGCTCTTTATCTTGGCGAATAGTGAGGGCATACAAGGTGGTTTGGTCCTCTGCGAGTGCCAGAAGTATTTCATCTAGGTGAAGCCCTATTTCATGGAAAAATTAAAGAAAATTTGGCTCTATTCCCTAGTACCATGTCCATGCTTATTATTTAGACAGTCTATCATAAAATGCCTGGTCTGACCACGCTTGAAACAACTAGCGGTACCCTCATGACAAACGCTTGAGTAGTTATAACCACACTTGGCACAGGCTGGAGCCTTGCTACTTTCTTACGCCAGACTATCTGATGAATAGATAGGTATTGTAACACCCCATAGCCAAATTAGACCAAAAATCAGTTTTTTTCAGAAAAATTTGTAGGTGCAACAAACGGTGGTATCGATGGTCCGTCCTGCACAACCGTTGATGGGATCAGAAACTTCCTAAAATTTAGCTGGGAAAAATTGCCTAAGTCTTGATCAATGGACGGGCCGACGGTTCATAGTCCGTGACTGTTTATCGATACACCCATTCACCCACTCTCAAACAAGAGCTACGGATGACCATCACGATCCGTAGGTGGAAAATTCGCAGACATCTAAGACTAAATATAGTTGAGTCAACTTCAAATGGTCATAACTTTTAGCACAAAAATGAATTGGTTTACCATTAACTACCCACAGATAGATAATTCAATTATCTTTTAATAGCCACCGAACTTGATAAAATCAGATTTTCGCGTAAAAGGCTATGCCCATTTGAGTAAAGACCTGTCGAAAAAGCCCTAACGACGGACCCAACAATGGGGCGTCGGGCAAACGACGGACCGCTAGTCCTGGCCATCGTTTGGGCCAACAGTAACTTTACGATGGGTCTTTTTGACATTTCCCACTCTGTTTAAATCCTCATTTACGTCGTTTTGACCCTAAATCATCAAATTTTAGTCATTTAAAGCCTAGAAAAATAATTAAAACATATCAAAGTCAAATCATTAAATCAAAAACTAGAAAATTAGAAGCAAGAGAGGAGAAAATGCTCAAAAAACCCTAGTTCAAGAACGCCACAAGCTCCTGTAGTTCCAGCCTCGAAACATAAGTATTTTTGTGTGAATTTCATCACAGGTATGTGAGATTTCACTAATGGGTTCCTTTCACCCATTGGGTCCCTAGTTTTCAGTCAGATTCTTGATTCTCTTGTTATGATTAAACCTAAGGTTTCTAAAACGTTGATATAACATCGTGAGCCTATTAAATACATGTTCCAAATCAGATTATTATGTTATAACTCAGATTATCACATGAATTTCGTAACTCTAGATTTGTATTTCTTTAGTCCTTGAATTACACATGTTAGGTTAGATATTTAAGTTATTATGTTATACATGCCTTAATTTTAAAGCATCATTATCCAATTAAATTTTGCATTCTCAGTTTGCAGGTTCAGTTTGGAGCTATCCATTATTTACAGAAACTCAGACATAATCAGTTAATTTAAAGAATTCATTGGGATCTAAGTCCCCTCTTTGGGTATGATTCAGCATACCCAATTAGTCCCAGCACTACTAGCCAAGTAGGATGTAAGTCTCCTCTTTGGGCTATCTGTTTAGTGATCATATCAGCATGCTTTTTTTTACATTTGAAAGGGTATATTGGGTCCTTTCGATGGGCATATACATCAGACTCCATATTTAGCTCATGTGTTTTTATCATCAGCTATAAGTAGCTACCATAGATCAGTCAGACTATCTGCATTGATCATTTATCAGTATATTCAGTATTAATTTTTAACATGTTATAAGTATTGAGGATGTTGTATGAGATATCTATAGATTTGTGTTGTGTTATTGAATTAAAATGAGTTTAGAAGAAATAACTGAACTCCAGATGAGTTAAAACCCGAAATGGAGAAGAAGAAATCATTAGATTTCTAGGTATGTCGGTGGGATGGGGCTCCACCACCGTGCAAGTATTCCCTAATATAACACTTTTAGATTTAAAAGAGAGAAACATTGATTTCTAAATGATTTTATGAGTTCAAAGATGTTTTAGAGTATTACCTCTTTGAAGATGATGTTTTGGGTAATTACCTCAAATTAAGAAAGAGTTATGTTTTATAAATTTGATCATGATTTAATATATTATTAGGAGTAGTATTGAGCACCGATATGGAGACGAGTTAAGACAACTCGCATTCCTCATAAATCATGTAGCCAACATGGATAAAGGGTCGTACTCTGTAGACAATTCCTTATTGATATTAAGCATAACTCAGTATATTAACTTAGTTGAGTTGTTTTGTACCCCGACAATGTATATGATAGTTCTAGAAGAGTGTGTATGACGTTGTATCATCACATAGCTCATAGTGAAGCTTGTCAGTTAAAAAATCTCCCAAATAAGAGTAAGAAGTATCTTATTGTATTCTCATACATCATTGTCTTTGTATCTCTTATTTTATAATGTTCTAAGCATTGCACATAGCCTTGTTCCTTTTATATTGGAGTTGAGTTGAGGAGAGATTATCTTCCACTCTTATCAGTTGAGTTATATATGCTTTCAATTCCCTCAACGACATGTTTTATGTTGCAGATAAAGGTGTTCAAGTCATCAACACGCTCTTTATTAATATCACATGTGTTCCAGCTAGCTTGTGGTGAGCCTCATTTCATTCTGGAGGGCTTAACACTTATATCTCCTGTTCTGCAGAGTTGTCAGGGGTACTTTCCTTATATTCTATACTAGTAAATAAGATTTCATATATTGCTAGAGGTTGAGGAGTTTTTTATTACTTTCCTTGTTGATGTTCAAAAACGTTCAGACTGTTAATTATGTTTTATTCAGTATTTACAGGTATTCATTGAGTAATTTACAAGTGAGACATCTTGGGTTTAATTTTGCACTTATAGTCTCATTCTTATTGAGTTAGTCTTCTACTAATTAGTCAGATAGGTCAAGGGTTCGCTTATGGATCAGTCAAGGTTCTCATGTGCTAGCCACACCCGGGGTGTAAGCTCGGGGAATGACATTATTTTATATCAAAATAAATTTTGATACAGAAGTCGTAAATGTTTTTTTTGTGCAAAAAATATTATCTATTTCTATCTTTTTTTTAACCGCTAATGTTGGGCAGTTGTTTTACATGTGTGTCCCATATTAATTTGTGTAGATTCATTTTATTGATACATTATATTTTATGAAACACATCCGCATAATGAGTAATAAAAAAATAATCATAAAATATGCAAGTTCATTTTGCAAAAAAAAAGTGAAGGTGTTTAGAGCTGCTGGAGAAATGACAAGACATTGGAATGCCTTGTATAGCCATATCTTTGTTTTTTATCATAGCTTTATATTTTGGATCATGAAAATCTAGTACTTATGCATTATCCCTTGAAATAATCCAATAGCATCAAAGTAGGATGTGAAGTAGTAAATATAAGGCTTAACAACAATAGTTTACACGTGTGTACCATGGTTATTTGTGTTGACTAATTGTGATGATATTTTATATTCTAAGAAACACATTCATGTAATGAGTAATAAAATACGTAATCACTAAAAATAAGCTAACTTTTCAAAACAAATATAGAGGTTTAGATTTACTTCTGAAATGAGAGGAGGTTGCACTACCTCATATAGTTGTATACTGCTTTTCATCACAACTTGTGATTTTGGGTCATGACAATTTGATACTGTTGAACCATCCCTTAAATAATATAATAGTTGAAAAGTACAATTTTTATCAGTATATACAAGTCGTATTCTTTCTTAGTTGTGCAAATTTTCTAATAATTTTTGTCTGAATTCTACCAGTAGGTATTATAGCCCATTAGACTGGTAACATCCTTAACTCTAACCCTCGATGTACACCATAATAGATGTAGAAAAAATAGATTTTCTTTTCGGGTAGGGTTATCGATGTAAGGTAAGAAAATCTTCTGAATCGTTGGTGGATATTTGACTATGGAAAAAGGGAATTCATCCATTTTGTGATGATTTCCAAAGACCAACAACACAAATCATGATAGCTAAAGATATGCTTCTTCAAAGAAGACTCTCGTAAGTCTCCTATACGATTATGTACCAATTGAAATACTATAGGAAGTGTTGTTTTATTAAGTTGTTTTTGTAATTTAGAAGGTCAGCAAATAAATTAATATCATTAAAAATAAAAAATGAAAGTCGATTAGCCAGTTGAAATCAATGAGCAAATGATGAACACTTTACTTCAATTAAATGGGTTGTATTATATTTTTTAAGAATAAAAATAAGATGTTTTATAGTACTTCAATTGTTTATTGAAGTTTGTAACGAAGCATATAAAAAAAAACAAAGACAAAAGTAATTTTACACCAAAATAGATTTTGATTCAAATGTGATAAAGGTTATTTTTTATAAAAAAAAAATAAGTCTCTTTTTTTTAAAAAAAAAAACTAGTCATTGGCACGTTCGTTGCATGTGTCTTCTATGTGTATTTTTCTAAACTTTTTTTAATGATATTTTGTATTTTATGTACATTCATGAAATTAGTAGCATAAAATTTAAAGTAGGATTTTAAGGAGTAAATGTCACGCCCTTAGCCCACACCTTGGACATGACTGGCACTCGAGAATCATTTTTGTCTACAAGCGAGTCGTTAACATGACTTAACTCTAAGAGGAAGAATTACTCATATATAAGATGAATCTATAAGATAGACATTACTTAACTATATCAAAAGATAAACTCTGAATGTATTAAAAGTAAACATTCAACTAGACAAAGAAGCAAGTCAAGTCTCAACATAAACAACTCAAAATGAAAAGACTCATGAAAAGTTGTATATCTATCTATGAAGCCTCTAATACTATGAGGGATGTCGGAACAAGACCCCCGATCATCCTGATAAACTTAAATGAAAAAAAACATTTTTTTTTAAAAAAGAGGATACTCTAGAAGCAATGAGGCTCACCAAACAACTCTGGAAGTTAACCGGATAAACGAAGTGCTTGATGCTTGTCCTGGTCACCTATATCTGCATCATAAAAGATACAGGCCAAATGCCCTAACTACATAGAATTTACGAGTATGCGAGGGGAAATCTAAACACAATACCTAAGCTTGATGTGAAACTAAAGAAGCAACTAACATCGTTCTACTCAATAAACTCATTTCAAAATAAAGCAGTAGTAAAGATGCATTATAAAGAAAAGTTTTATATTGTACATAGAAACTTCATGTATTTCAAATTACAATGAACTCTAGTTGTATGCAATAATACAAAAAAAAACTATGTATTGAAAATAGAAAATAAACTCTATGGGAGATTCTCTAACTGACAACATCTGATGATACAAAATCTAGCTCACTCTACCAGAACTATCCTATACATTGTCAGGATATAAAATGTACTACTAAGTACATCAACTAGTATATCCTTAAAATCAATAAGGAATCATCAAAAATGTATGACCCTTTCTACCTGTGTTGACTACTTGGGTTATGAGGACATTGAGTTAACTGAACTCCTCCCCATATCGATTTTTAATACTACTTCCAAAATATAACTAGCTAATATGTTTTAAAACATAACTCTCTCTCAGTTGTGACATTATTACACAAAAATATTTCACTTAAAAGATATGGTACTCAAAGTGTAACACCCCTTGCCAAAAAGACCAAAAATTAGTTTTTCAGAAAAATCTGCAGGTGCAACAAAAGGTGGAATAGACGGACCGTAGCCTGAACCACAGTCCGTCCTACACAGCCGTCGATGGGATCAGAAACTCCCAAAAATTTCAGCCTAGAAAAATTGGTTAAGTCTTGGACGACGGACAGACTTATGGTCCGTAGGTCAAACGACGGTCCGTAGTCCGTGACCGTCGATAAAGACTCCCTTCAACAAATATCTGACAAGATATACGGAAGACTAGCATGGTTCGTAGGTTGACCTACGGTCCGTAGGTCTTACTGTAGATGGAAACTTTGCAGCCAGTTAAAGGAAAATGCAGTTATTCAACTTAAAATTATTATAACTCTTAGCACAAAATGAATTAGGTTTCCCATGAACTACCGACAGATAGATAATTGAATTATCTTTCCATAGCCACAAACCTTGCTAAAATCAGACCTACGAGTAAAACGTTATACCTATTTTGGTAAAAACCTGTCGAACAGGCCCTCACGGCAGACCCAACGACGGGGAGTCGGGCGTACGACGGACCGTCAGTCCTTGCCGTCGTGAGGCCCGACAGCAACCTTCCCAGTGATCTTTTTGACCTTTCCCACTCGGTTTAAACCCTAAGTTACTTAATTTTTACCCTAAATCATCAGATTTTAGTCAGTTTAAGCCTAGAAACATAATTAAATTATATTTAAGTCAAACTATTAAATCAAAACATAAAAAATTAGAAGAAAGAGAGGAGAAAAAAGCTCAAGAACCCTAGTTCAAGAACGCCACCAGCTCCAGTAGTTCCAGACCCGAAACATAAGTATTTTTCGTGGATTTAATAACCAGGTATGTGGGATTTCACTAGTGGGTTCCTTTCACTCATTGGGTCCCTAGCTTTCAGTCAGATTCTTGATTCTCTTGTTATGATTAATCCTATGGTTTCTAAAACATTGATAGAACTTCATGAACCTATTAAATACATGTTCCAAATCAGATTATTGTGTTATTACTCAGATTATCGCATGATTTTAAGAACCCTAGCTTTGTATTTCTTTAGTCCTTCAATTACACATGTTAGGTTAGATATTTCTGTTATTCAGTTATAAATGCCTTAATTTTAAAGCATCATTATCAAATAAAATGTTGCATTCTCAGTTTGCAGGTTAGGTTTCGAGCTATCCAGTATTTACAGAAACTCAGACATAATCAGTTAATTGATAGAATTTATTGCGAGTAGCATAATACCGAGTTGGACTAGGGTTTAGCGTACCCAATAGTCCAAGAACTACTAGACATGTTTGTTGTAAGTCCCCTCTGTGGGCAATCAGTTAAGTGATCACACTAGTATGCCTTTATACCTTTGGCAGGGTATAATGGGTCCTCTAGATGGGGCGTATACATCGGACTCCACAGATATCTTATGTGGTTTTACTATCGGTTATTAGTAGCTCCAAAAGATCAGTCAGACTCTCTACATTGACCATTTATTACAATATTCAGTATTCAGTTTCAGCATGTTATGAACTGCTCATTACATCCAGTTAGCACAGAAACCAGCACATCACGTTCAGATTATTATACTTGTTTGTGTCCTTGTTAAGTTATGTTTTATTTCAGCTTTACTCTATACTACATGCTCAGTACCTCTCACTTAGTAACGTATACGTGCGCTACATCTTCTCGTGATGTAGGTTTAGGTTGTCAACATTCAGATCACACATAGATCGATTGTCTGATCTCCACTTCAGCAGATTCAGTGGTGAGTCCTCATTCTCCGAGGACAACAATCATGAGTTTCATTTTAGTCTTTAGTCATCTAGTTTCAGTCTTTGCTAGATTTAGCTAGGGCTTGTCCATGTATTTCTAGTCTAGTTTCAAGGCTATTTTCAAACATAGTAGATTCAACTTAGTATTGAGTTAATATTTTTGTTATATTTAACTGATTGTTTTCAAATATCACAGTTATAGAATATGGGTATTCCACATCTTTTCATTTTAAGTTTTATTTAGCTTCTGTAATAGCTTATTATCTTTAGTATGCTCATTATAATGCAAATAGGGTTAGTTTGGGATCACTTGTGGTCCTATGTTCCGTGTCCGCGTCTCGGGGGTAGCTCGAGGCGTGACACAAAGCTTCTCAAAAACTCTTTTGGAAATCGGTGTTTCCTCTTATCTTAAATGTGAAACCAATAACTCTTGGAAATACTTAATGTTAATGTATCATTTTAAATAAAATGAACTCAATTCTAATCTTTTTAAGACTTAAGTGCTCAATACTTAAAAAAAATAAAATGATTGTAAAAGATTTATTAAAATTACTTGGAAGAACTCTCAAGGCTTGATACTTAGCTCGACCTTGAATTTTAATTATGAATTGAATGTTATGATTCATGTTATGAATGATTTGTAGATGCTTAGAAGTAGATTAGGGTGATAAGAATCAATAAGGAGTAAAGGTACACTTAAAAAATACTTAGGAGGAGCAAACGAAAAAAAAGAAATTAGAGATAACGACCTTAACCCACTGTTGGTATGCTGCTCCAAGCCTCCATTTCTTGGGGTTTGATTGGGCACAATGCTGGCGCACCACCTCAACCTTCATTTATTGGGGGTCTGATTAGGCACACTATTGGTAAGCTATACCAGCCTCCAGTTACTGGAGGTTTAATTGGGCGTATTGATGGCGTGTTACACCTAACATCCATTTACTGGGGTTTTGACTGAGCGCATTGCTGGGGTGCCACCCTTCCCCCTAAACGACCTGGCGAATTTTCTCATCTCGTTTTCTGATCCTAAATCACCTTTAATGTATTTATTTCCTCAAAATTACCTTAGATTAAATTACCCAATACAAGTAAGAAATAGTCTACTCGTAAACATCTCTTAAACACAACGCGGTTACCTTAAGAACTCATCCTAATTCAAGAACGGAACGCGACTGCAAGAACATTTATCATGAACTCAAATCCGTGAACTTTTGAGAACTAAATTATGCTAAAAAAACATGATTGGTATGTGGGTGAACAAACCCAACACTATGAGAACTCACATACCTCTTAGGGATCAAACTTTTGGCAAAACAATCTGTGATTTGCAAGAAACTTGAAGAACGCCTTGAGTTTTCTCCTTTTCTCCTTTTATTTAACCCTTCTCAAAACCCAAAGAGTATTTTGATTTATGCAAACTAAACTAAATCACACTTGAGCCCAAAAATAATATTAAATTCATTTTGATCAAATTTGGTAAGGAAAATACTTAATTACCCCTCACTAATTTGGTAAATTTCCTTAACTAGTCAAGAAGATTTCAAATTATCATATGTCCTTCATACGAGCTCAAAACTCTTAACTTAGTCATAACTTGAAAATTATCATGGGCCACTTAATGCATCCTTTACTAAAAGTTATCGTTGTTTGAAGTTGACCAAAAACTATTAACTGAGGCATAACTTAAAAATTTTCATTTTGCTATTTCCAATTTTTCTTTCTAAATATATCTCTTTCCATGGTTGGATGTTACAATATCTTCTTGTTGGAAACATTCTTCCTCGATTGAGATTACTCCTAGTATAACTAAGGGTGTTAACATTGAACATTCAGCTCAAACACCTCTAACACATTTTTTATATCATTTAAAGAATACTAAGAAGAGAATTAGTACCTTGATCTGGAATTTGTACGAACTCAAAGAGATGTGGGTATCGCTTCTTCATATCCTCCTCAGCCTCCACAGTATCTTCTTCAACAAGATGAAATCTTCATAAGACGTTGACTGATGCTACCTCCTTTGTCCTCATCTTATCAACCTAATGATCTATATCTGGATGGGAATCTCCTCATAATATAGGTTTCCTTTATACCAATATATTCAGTAGGTATAACAAGTAAAGTATCGCCCATACACCTTTACAACATAGAAATGTGAAACACCGGATGAACTTCTGTGTTCTCTGACTCTTTTTTATTTATTATTAATATTTTTAAAAATCAACTGTTTATTAAAACTAACAAAATCCACTAACTTATATTTAATACATATCCCTAATGGTATATTGTGTTAAATAAATGATCAGTTTAGCCCAATAACTATTGATTAGGTTATTTATCTACAATCACCTAACAATTAATTAATTCGCATTAAAATAATAATCCAATTCCCAAAAATGATATTCTGGGTCATTACACTCCTCTTCGCTGAAGATATTGCCTCAACGCTTCTATTATTTCACTCGGTCAAAAACCCAAAAACATTTTACATAGAGATCAAAATAAATACTATAAGAGAACAAAGAAAGGAGAATTGATCGGAAAAAGTGATTATTAATTTTGTGATGCCGACAAAATTGATTATACGGAAAATTCATTGGGACAGAGAGAATAGATGAGTAACACGAGGGAAAGCTACACAAATGACATTTTTATATAGAAAATCACCTTTTGAAGAACGCAGATTTAAGAGATTTGGTCTTGGGGATGGGGGGGGGGGGGGGCTTACACAAAGCATATATGTAAGGAGGAATTCTTTGTTTCAATTTAGTACATGAATGAATCGATTGTTAGATATATTTACATATCTAGAAATGGAAAAAAAGTCTGATACATCTTTAAATTATTGCTCTTCAAAAATGATATATATCTAGGTAAATAAGTGACTAACATATATCGTTTTATTATACGGGTGACCCATATATAGTTTTGTCGGCTAATAGAAATTAAAAAAATAATTTTGATCTATTCTTGAATAGTATTATTAAACTAAATTCATTAAAACTAAATATTATCGTTTTAGCAAAGTCAAGGGGTATATTTGATCTTTCTCACATGTGAATATTCTCTCTCTTCATTAATTTAGTGACTAATTTGTAATTATTATTCTTTATGATCACATTCATAATTTGTTTTCTTGTCTCTGGACACGTGCGTTGCACATGTGTTTCATGTGAATTTTTATTGATGCGTTAACACAATTAAAATTTTATGTAACTTGTATAAAATGAGTAATATTTTTTAATGTGCGTTAAGAAACACCAAATAAAGGGCGCATGGTAATGTTTAAAATCAAATCTTTTGAACTACCATCGGTAAAACAATTCTTCTGAAGCTATTATAAGTAACTTAAATTTTGTTTAGTATTTAACACACTTGCAATAAAGTCACATGAATAATTTGAGCCAAATAATAGTACATACTTATGATAATGATAAAACAATTCATACTAATTATATGCACACACACTAAAATTGTGGATAAAAAAAGTTAAAAGTTGAATTATCAAATTTCAAGGTTATTTAAATATTTAATTAAACACGAATCATTTAATTAATAATATTAAAATGTAAATTTATGTATATATTAATAATATTCATTAAAATGAAACAATATAAAATAAATACGTTCTCACTCATTAGTTAAATCAATTCAATACGTTGAATTGATTTCATATTCCATAATTATTCTACCTTTAGAATTTTTTTTAATATTTTAGATTTGTAAATTTTTTGGAAATCAATATAAACTTTAAATTAATACTGTTTAGGAAGTCCAAGTGACGGGCATATCTCTGTAGTCAAGAAAATCATTTAACTTTTTCTTGCTAATTTTAATTTTCATAAGGAGTGACACTCTTGGATCATTATTTAGACTTTTAGATTTTTAGTGGTTATGAGAGAAGGTATCATCAAGAACTCTACTCCTTATGTATTTTAAACATACACTTACACACACAACACACACATATCTTCAGAGAAGCCACAGTAACACTCCCAAGTATTTTCGAGTTCACCAGAATTGAAAATTCTAACTCTAGCACCAGCATCGCCATGTCTACGACTGGTGCATGCAAACACAACTTGAACGTACTCATCTCTTCTATGTGACACACTCATATCGTGCATCTCCTCTAAGCTGAACATATCGCCTCACCGCTATTGTTCCTATTCACTAATTAATAAAACAAATATTTTTGCATAAATAACAAAAATTTAATAAAATCCTAGAAGAGTACAAATAAATAGAAGAAGCGATCGGAAAAGGTGAATATTTATTTTCAGATGCCGATATATAGAATTGTTCATACGAGGAATTTGTTGCGAGAGAGAAGAGATGCGAAAACCGAGAGGAAGATGGATAATTAAGATATTTTTATAGAGAAAAATCACCTGAGACATAAAGTAGATTTAAGAGATGTGGTTTTGGGTTGGGGACGTATTACAAAAAGCGTGAAAATAAGGAGGGATTTTTAGTTTCAATTTAGTTCATGAATGGATCCATTGTTATATATATTTACATATCTAAAAATGGGGGAAAATTTTAATACGTCCTTCAGTTTTTGCGATTAAAAAATGATATTGTAACGACTTGTTTAGTCATTTTGAGCTGTAGAGTTTATTTCTGGTAATAACTGTTTGAGTCGACGGATCCCACGACAGACCGTCATGGGCACGACGGACCGTCGAGGGGGTCTCGTTTCAAAACACTTATATTCTGAAAATTTGGGTACTGAGAAAAACTCTCTGAACTTCGCGACGACATGGAAGGACGGACCGTCATAGGCACGACGGACGGTCACAGATCCTTTACTGAAATTTAGTCCTTGAACTTTGTGACATAAGCAGCACGATGGACCGTCGCAGGCACGACGGGCCATCACAGGCTACGTAACCCTGACTGTGTCGGATTTCAGTTAAATGTTTTAAGGGGCGTTTTGGACTATTCCTGCTTTTAATCATAATGTTAGTGGGTTAATGTTAATAATTCAATTACTTGGGGGTTAAAGGAGATAACCTTGAATTAATTAGTTGGTTACTTTAATCATCTTTTATACTTAATTATATGGTAATTAGGGTAAAAGAAAAAGAGTATGAATAAGGAAAAATAGAAAGAACATAAGAGAGGGATAACGAACGAGAGAAGGGAGAAACGAAGAGGAAAGTAAAGCTTTGGGAAAGTAGATTGCTTGATCACAATTCTTCGGTGGAGGTAGGTTATAGTTTATGTTATTTCATAGTAAACTCTTAATAGCGAATGCTATGTGTTGGGTAGTATTGTGAAGTCTTCTATATGCTTTATTGTGTGCTTGCAGGATGTGATTTATATAACTGTGATAAAATAAGCATGATGAGGCTAATGAATCTTAAATCTTAAAACCTCTTTGTTAATGATGATGCATTTGTATAAAAGAAGGCTTGCTGAACTAAAAGAATGAGGTTAATGGATCGGGTGTCACGTTCCGCCACCAGGATAGTATTAATGGATCTGGTGTCACGTTCCGACACAAGGATAGTATTAATGCATCGGGTGTCACGTTCCGGCACCAGGATAGTATTAATGGATCAGATGTCACGTTCCGAAACCAGGATAGTATTAATGGATCGGGTGTGACGTTCCGGCACCAGGATATTATTAATGGATCAGGTGTCACATTCCGACACCAGGATAGTATTAATGGATCGGGTGTCACGTTCCGACACCAAGATAGAATTAATGGATCGTGTGTCACGTTTCGACACCAGGATAGTATGAGGAGGATTTGAGTGTCACGTCCCGACACCAGGATAGTATAAAGAATGAATCTTGAATTATGTTAATATACTCAATTTACTGAACCTGTTTCCCAAATGAGTAGGGTATGGAGGCTTGAGTCCTCATAGATGTGCTTGGGTTGTGCCCAATGGTTATGGTACTTGTTGATTGTCACCTGTTAAGTGTTATGGTTGATTTTATGTAATTATCTGATATATATTGTTTTCTATTCTGAGTTGGCTGATAATACCTACTCAGTACTTGTGTTTTGTACTGAACCCTACTTGTATGTTTCTTTCTTTGTTATTTGTGGAGTGCAGCAAACGTACCGTCAACTTCAACTCAACCGCAACTCTAGCCAGTCTTCATCACTTAAGATTTCAGGGCGAGCTGTTGTTTCTAGCTTGGACTGGATCTTCTTCTTCACGTCTTGATGCCTTGAAGTTCTGGCATGGACTAGCTGTTTAGTAATTTTAGCTTCTTAGATACACTTAGACTTAGTAATTTGAGGATAGATGTTCTTGTGATGATGACTTCTATGTTTTGGGAATGATAGTTGATAAAATTTTAGAAATTGTTAATTGATTTCGTTAATGAGTTTTAAGTCTTCCGCATTATTTTCTATTTATTATGATTGGAATGTTGTGGTTTAGATTAGTTGGTTCGCTCACATAGTAGGATAAGTGTGGGTGCCACTCACGGCTCGTTTTGGGTAGTGACAAAATTGGTATCAGAGCATTAGGTTCGTTGGTCTCATCACACAAGAACAAGTCTAGTAGAGTCTTGAGGAACGGTAGGTCGACGCCTTTACTTTTCTTTGAGAGGCTATAAGACTTTAGGAAAATTCCATTCTTTCTTTCTTTCGAACTATTACTTGGATCCAATTGGTATCTAGGTGATACAAATTGGTATCTAACCATCTTCACTGTATTTTGCAGATGGTTAGAACAAGAGCAAAAACTGCGCCGACACCAACACTGGCAAGACAAGATGCGTCTGAGCCAGCCACTGAGACTGTAGCTTGAAGAGGAGTAGTGGCAAGAGGCCGCGGTAGAGGTCGCGGGAGGACATCCTCTACAGGAAGAGGACAAGCACCTGGCCCATCTGGTACTAGGGCGGTGACTCCTCCACCGACTGAGGAAGTGCTAAGAGAGGCGGAGGAAGGGGGAAATGAACAAGTGTAGAATGAGGAATTACCACCACAACCTACCCCAGAGATGATTAATCAGGTTCTTGCTTATCTTAGCAGGTTATCTGATCAAGGCCAGACACCTCCAGTGTTTTTTGCACAAGCACCTCAGGTTCCGGAAGTATAGCATGCAGCTACTGTGGCTCCCCGCATTGATGCCACATTGGAAATAGGCATATTTCCTCGGTTGACTACAGGGCCTATAATGACAAGTGATCAGCATGAACTTTTCAATAAGTTCTTAAAATTGAAACCTCCAGTCTTCAAGGGTGCTGAATCTGAGGATGCCTATGATTTTCTTGTTGATTGTCATGAGCTACTACACAAGATGGGTATAGTAGAACGATTTGGCGTCGAGTTTGTGACCAATCAATTTCAAGGGAACGCCATAATGTGGTGGTGATCGTATGTTGAGTGTCAACAAGCACAATCACCACCTATGACTTGGGCATCATTCTCTAGCTTATTTATGGAGAAGTATATACCCCGGACATTGAAGGATAGGAGAAGAGATGAGTTCCTCAGCCTAGAGCAAGGTAGGATGTTGGTTACAGCGTATGAGGCTAAGTTTCATGCATTATCTAGGTATGCCATCCAGCTTTTCTTCAGTCCACAAGAGCGGATTCACCGTTTTATGAAGGGATTGAGGTCAGATTTGCAGATTCCAGCCTTACAGGTATCTACTGCAGCAAAATCCTTTCAGGAAGTGGTAGACTTTGTGATAGAGGTGGAGGGAGTGAAGCCAGATGATTTCACCGTGGCATCAACGACTAAGAAGTTTCGTAAGGGAAGTGAGTTTAGTGGTTCTTAGTCCAGAGGACAGGGTGCAGGAGGTTACCCAGCCCGACTTATTCAGTCTTCACTGCAGGCTGTAGCTGGGGGTCCACCGCAGACCGGTCAACATTTCTCTGAGTTTGGAGGTTATCCCCAGACTCCGTCGTTCTCACAGAGACATATGCTTGAACCCAGAGAGTGTTATGGATGTGGGGAAATTGGACATATTAAGAGATATTGTCCAAAACAGAGTTATAGACCCCCAATAGTCAGAGGTAGAGGTGTTCATGGAAGAGGCCGCTATTCTGGAGAACGTGATGGTGGTACCAAATAAACCTGGGTGGCGGGCAAATTGGAACTTTTGCAGCACAACATGGTAGGGGCAATGGACAGACAGGTGATAGGGCCCATCGTTATGCTTTCCCTGGGAGATCCGAAGCGGAGACATCTGATGTAGTCATCACAGGTAATCTTTTGGTGTGTGATTGCATGGCTTCTGTATTGTTTGATCCTGGATCCACATTTTATTATGTATCTTCCTCATTTGCTGCTGGTTTTGATTTACATTGTGAATTACTCGACATGCCTATTCGTGTATCTACTCCGGTGGGTGACTCTGTGATAGTTGAAAAGGTGTATAGGTCTTGTGTTGTAACTTTTGTGGGGAGCAATACTCATGTAGACTTGGTTATCTTAGAAATGGTAGATTTCGATGTAATTCTGGGTATGACTTGGCTTTCTCCAAACTTTGCAATCTTTGATTGTAATGCCAAAACTGTGACATTGGCCAAGCCAGGGACAGATCCGTTAGTGTGGGAGGGTGACTACACTTCCACTCCAGTTCGTATTATCTCCTTTCTTCGTGCTAAGAGAATGGTTAGTAAGGGTTGTTTAGCTTTCTTGGCACACGTCAGGGATGATACTACCCAAGTACCTTCAACTGAGTCGGTTTCAATAGTCCGTGAGTTTCTTGATGTGTTTCCTGCAGACCTTCCTGGTATTCCACCAGACAGAGATATTGATTTCTGTATTGTTCTGGAGCCGGGTACTCGCCCCATTTCCATACCCCCTTATAGGATGGCTCCCGCTGAGTTAAGAGAGTTAAAGGCCCAACTTGAAGAGTTGTTAAGCAAAGGCTTTATTAGACCAAGTGCATCCCCTTGGGGTGCTCCTGTTTTGTTTGTGAAGAAGAAGGATGGAAGTTTTCAAATGTGCATTGACTACAGACAACTGAATAAGGTAACTATTAAGAACAGGTATCATCTTCCTCGCATCGATGATTTGTTTAATCAGTTACAAGGTGCTTGTACCTTCTAAAAAATCGATTTGAGATCTGGTTATCATCAATTGAAAATACGGGCAACAGATGTGCCCAAGACTGCTTTTCGGACCATGTATGGGCATTACGAGTTCTTAGTAATGTCATTTGGGCTAACGGATGCCCCTGCTGCTTTCATGAGTTTGATGAACGGGATTTTTAAGCCATATGTGGATCTCTTTGACATTGTATTCATCGATGATATACTGGTATACTCAAAGAGCAGGAAAACACATGAGGAACACTTGAGAATTGTATTGGAAATATTGAGGGAGAAAAAGCTTTATGCCAAATTCTTCAAGTGTGAGTTTTGGCTAGATTCAGTGTCCTTCTTGGGGCATGTGGTTTCTAAGGATGGAGTGATGGTGGATCCTTCTAAGATTGAAGCAGTGAAGAGTTGGGTAAGACCTACTAATGTTACAGAGTTAAGGAGCTTCGTTGGTTTAGCTAGCTACTACCGTCGATTTGTCAAGGGATTTTCTTCTGTTGCTTCCCAACCGACAAACTTGACTAAGTAGAGTGTTCCATTTGTATGGTCGGACGAGTGTGAAGAAAGATTTCAGAAGCTCAAGACTTTGTTGACTACTGCACCAATTCTCACCTTGCCAGTGGAAGGAAAGAATTTCATTATTTATTGTGATGCATCCTATTCTGGTTTGGGTGCAGTGCTAATGCAAGAGAAGAATGTAATTGCTTATGCTTCAAGGCAACTAAAGGTGCACGAACGTAATTATTCGACCCATTATTTGGAGTTAGCGGCAGTAGTGTTTGCATTAAAGCAATGGAGACATTACCTATATGGGGTTAAGTGTGAAGTCTATACGGATCATCGTAGTTTACAGTATGTCTTTACTCAGAAAGATTTTAATTTGAGACAGAGGAGGTGGATGGAACTACTGACAGACTATGATATCACTATCTTGTATCATCCGGGAAAAGCTAACGTTGTGGCAGATGCGTTAAGTAGAAAAGCAGGGAGCATGGGAAGTCTAGCTCACTTGCAGGTTTCTAGACGCCCATTGGCTAGAGAGGTTCAGACTATGGCTAATGACTTTATGAGGCTACAAGTAAATGAGAAGGGAGGATTTTTGGCCTATGTGGAAGCAAGATCTTCCTTTCTTGACAAGATTTAGGGAAAGCAGTTTACTGATGAAAAACTGATCAGAATTCGAGTCAAGGTGTTGCGAGGAGAGGCAAAAGAAGCAAAAATCGATGAAGAAGGTGTTTTGAGGATTAAGGGATGGGTATGTGTACCCCGCGTTGATGATTTGATTCACACTATTCTTACAGAGGCTCGTAGTTCAAGGTATTCTATACATCCCGGTGAAACCAAGATGTATCGTGACCTAAAGCAACATTTTTGGTGGAGTAGAATTAAGCGTGACATTGTTGATTTTGTTGGTCAATGCCCGAATTGTCAGCAGGTAAAGTATGAACATCAGAGGCCTGGAGGGACACTTCAGAGAATGCCCATTCCTGAATGGAAGTGGGAGATAATTGCAATGGACTTCGTGATTGGTCTTCCAAAGACAATAGGTAAGTATGACTCCATTTGGGTAATTGTTGTTAGGTTAACTAAGTCTGCTCACTTCATCCCGGTTAAGGTGACTTACAATGCAGAGAAGTTAGCCAAAATTTATATCTCAGAGATTCTTCGATTGCATGGGGTCCCACTTTCCATCATATAAGATAGAGGTACGTAGTTTACTTCTAAGTTCTGGAAAACATTGCATGCTGAATTGGGTACTAGGTTGGATCTTAGTACCGCATTTCACCCTCAGACCGATGGTCAGTCTGAGCGAACGATTCAGGTTTAGGAGGATATGCTTCGTGCATGTGTGATAGAATTTGGTGGTCATTGTGATAACTTCTTACCCTTAGCAGAGTTCTCATACAACAATAGCTATCACTCAATTATTGATATGGCCCCATTTGAGGCACTTAATGGGAGAAGATGTAGGTCTCCCATTGGGTGGTTTGATGCATTTGAGGTTAGACCTTGGGGTACTGACCTTCTGAGGGAATCGTTAGATAAAGTGAAATGCATCAAAGAAAAGCTTTTAGCGGCTCAGAGTAGACAGAAGGAATATGCAAATCGAAAGGTTAGAGACTTGGTGTTTATGGAGGGTGAGCAGGTCTTGGTGAAGGTGTCGCCCATGAAAGGGGTGATGCGATTCGGTAAAAGAGGTAAGCTTAGTCCGAGGTACATTGGTCCATTTGATATTCTGAAGGGCGTGGGGGAGGTAGCTTATGAATTATCGTTACCCCCAGGAGTGTCAGGAGTACACCCGGTACTTCATGTGTCTATGTTGAAAAGATACCATGGGGATGGAAACTACATCATTCGTTGGGATTCAGTTCTTCTTGATGAGAATTTGTCTTATGAGTAGGAGCCTGTGGTAATTTTAGATAGAGAAGTCCGCAAGTTGAGATCAAGGGATATTGCATCCATCAAAGTTCAATGGAAGAGTCGACCAGTTGAAGAGACCACTTGGGAGAAGGAGGCCGATATGCAAGAAAGATACCCACACCTTTTTACAGATTCAGGTACTCCTTTTCGTCCTTGTTTTTCTTCTTGTGATCGTTCGAGGACGAACGATAGGTATATTGGTATCTATTGTAACGACCTGTTTAGTCGTTTTGAGCAGTAGAGTTTATTTCTGGAAATAACTGTCTGAGTCGACGGATCTCACGACGGACCGTCATGGGCACGACGGACCGTCGAGGGAGTCTTGTTCAAAAACACTTAGATTCTGAAAATTTGGGTACTGAGAACAACTCTCTGAACTTAGCGACGACATGGCAGGACGGACCGTCGTGGGCACGACGGACCGTCACAGACCCTTTAGTGAAATTTAGTCTCTGAACTTTGTGACGGAAGCAGCAGGACGGACCGTTGCAGGCACGACGGGCCGTCACAGGCTGCGTTACCCTGACTGGGTTGGATTTCTACTTAAAGTTTTAAGGGGCGTTTTGGACTATTCCTGCTTTTAATTTTAATGTTAGTGGGTTAATGTTAATAATTCAATTACTTGGGGGTTAAAGGAGATAACCTTGAATTAATTAGTGGGTTACTTTTACCATCTTTTATACTTAATTATATGGTAATTAGGGTAAAAGAAAACGAGTTTGAATAAGGAAAAGTAGAAAGAACAGAAAGATAGGGATAACGAACGAGACAAGGGAGAAACGAAGAGGAAAGCAAAGCTTTGGGAAAGTAGATTGCTTGATCACGATTCTTCGGTGGAGGTAGGTTATGGTTTATGCTATTTCATAGTAAACTCTTAATAGCAAATGATTTGTGTTGGGTAGTATTGTGAGGTCTTCTATATCCTTAATTGTGTGCTTGCATGATGTGATTTATATAATTGTGATAAAATAAGCATGATGAGGCTATTGAATCTTAAATCTTAAAACCTCTCTGTTAATTATGATGCCTTGGTATAAAAGAAGGCTTGATGAACTAAAAGAATGAAGTTAATGGATCGGGTGTCACGTTCCGACACCAGGATAGTAATATGGATCGGTTGTCACGTTCCTACACCAGGATAGTATTAATTATTCGGGTGTCACGTTCCGGCACCAGGATAGTATTAATGGATCGGGTGTCACGTTCCGACACCAGGATAGTATTAATGGATCGGGTGTCACGTTCCGGCACCAGGATAGTATTAATAGATCGGGTGTCACGTTCCAACACCAGGATAGTATTAATGGATCAGGTGTCTCGTTCCGACACCAGGATAGTATTAATGGATCGGGTGACACGTTCTGACACCAGGATAGTATGAGGAGGATCGGAGTGTCACGTCCCGACACTAGGATAGTAAAAAGAATGAATCTTGAATTATGTTAATATACTCAATTTAATGAACCTGTTTCCCCAATGAGTAGGGTGTGGAGGCTTGAGTCCTCATAGATGTGCTTGGGTTGTGCCCAATGGTTATGGTAATTGTTGATTTTCACCTGTTAAGTGTTATGGTTGATTTTATGTTATTATCTGATATATATTGCTTTCTATTCTGAGTTGGCCGATGATACCTACTCAGTACTTGTGTTTTGTACTGACCCCTACTTGTATGTTTCTTTCATTGTTATTTGTGGAGTGCAGCAAATGTACCGTCGTTTTCAACTCAACCGCAACTCTAGCAAGTCTTCATCACGTCAGATTTCAGGGTGAGCTATTGTTTCTAGCTTGGACTGCATCTTCTTCTTCACATCTTGATGCCTTGAAGTTCTGGCATGGACTAGCTGTTTAGTTATTTTAGCTTCTTAGTTACTCATAGACTTAGTAATTTGAGGATAGATATTCTTGTGATGATTTCCACATTTTGGGAATGATAGTTGATAAAATTTTAAAATTGTTAATTAATTTCCTTAATGAGTTTTAAGTCTTCCGCATTATTTTCTGTTTATTATAATTGGAATGTTGGAGTTTAGATTAGTTGGTTCGCTCACATAGTAGGATAAGTGTGGGTGCCACTCGCGGCTCGTTTTGGGTCGTGACAGATATATGTATAGTTAATAAAGTTATTAACATATACTTTTTTATTACAAGCATGATCCAAATAAACCCTTTTCGGCAAATAGAAGTGGAAAGAAAGATTTTGATGTATTATTTACTTGTCTTATTTAACAAAAACCCATAAAAATTATACATGATCTATTAGCGATGTCCTGAGGTACATTTAATACTTCACGTATGAAATTTTTCTGCTTTCATTAACTTAGTGGCTAATTTGTATTTATTATTCTTTATCATCACATTTATTTATTTACTTATTTCTAGACACGTGCGTTGCACGTGTGTGTCATGTAAATTTTTATTCATTCTTTTAAAATATTAAATAATAAAAAGGATACCATGTGTCAAGTTTAAAAAACACATAACAACATTTCATGATAACTCAATGATAAAATCAACATGTGTTTAACACAAACACATTATATTGTACAAATGCACAAAGAAAGAATATATATATTAAATTGACATATTTATATATATATATGATAAAAAACATTCAGGCAGCCAGGGTAACATTCAAAAGAAAGTTTTGAGTTCACTAGAATTGAAAATTATAAGTCTAGCATCAGAATCGCCATGACACACACAACCTCCATGTAGTCATCTCCTCTCTGGAACACACTCATATCGTGTAACTCATCTTCGCTGAACATATCACCTCACCCATTCTTTTACTATTCACTCAGTCAAAACCAAATAATATTTTATATAATGATCACATTTTTAATAAAATACTATAAGAGAACAAAGAAAATATGAGTATAAATTTTGTGATACCTATTTATAGGATTGATTGTTTGGGGAATTCATTGCGAGAGAGAGAGAGTTCATATGTGAGATGATTAAATATACCCTGGATTTTGCTAAAGGATCACATATACTTTTTTATGGGTTTAAGTTTAATAAACCAAGTCAAGAATAGATCAAAATCATTTTCACTTCTATTTTCAAAAAAGGGTATATTTGGGTTATCCTTGAATAAAAAGGTATATGTTAGTCACTTTATTGATTAGAGATATACCGTTTCTGAATCAAAAAGTTTGAAGGACAAATCAGTATTTTTTGCCATTTCTAGATACGTCAATATATGTAACATTGGATCTACAAAAAATTCCCCCTTACCTACATGCTTTATGCAATACTCCCCCAACCCACCCCTTATATACCCCCTACCCCCAACACGAGATCTCTTAAATAGCTTTCTACCTTAGCTGACTTTTCTGTATAAAAATACATCATTTGTCCATCTTCCTCTCGATTTCTCATCTCTTCTCTATCTTGGAATAAATTCCTCATACAATCAATTCTATAAATAGGTGTCACAAAATTAATACTCATATTTTCTGATCACTTATCCTTTTTTTGTTCTCTTATAGTATTTCATTAAAAAATGTGATCTTTATATAAAATATTTGATTGTTATTGACTAGTGAATAGTAAGAGAAATGGTGAGGTAATATGTTCAACGAAGAAGAGTTACGTTATATGAGCGTGTTGCAGAGAGAAGATGACGATGTGGAGTTTGTGTTTGACATGGCGATGCAGATGCTAGACTTATAATTTTCAATTCAGGTGAATTCAAAATATTGTGATTGTTAATACATGTATATATTTCTTCTTTGTGTTTTTGTACAATATAATGTGTTTACGTTAAACGAATGTTGTTGATTTTATCATTAACTTACCATGAATGTTGTTATGTGTTTTTAAAATTTGACTAATGGTATGCTTATTAACATTCTTCTATATATTTGCTAGCGTACATTATAATTTATTTAGATGATGAACAGTTGAAGTAAAACTTATAAGCTTGTATAGCTTCTACTCTATTATTTTTTGGTAAAAAAGTGAGTTTTTATAATGATTTAATTAGCTTCGAAAATGTTTAAATTTGTTAGTTAACTACTCTTCATAATTTTTATATATACTAGTTCTTGGGAATATGCATTGCATGTTTTTCCCATAAAATTATTATATACAAAATGTTGAAATTAAAATTATTATTTTTACCAATTTATATTTTATTCATTAAATAAAATTCATATAACCGAGTGATATATCGATCATCAAGCAAGAAATATGCAAAACTAATTATGATTCTATATCCTCTAATAATCTCTCATTACGCTCCCGTATTAGTAAATACACAAATATGCAGCTACTTATAGAAACCATATTAGTAAGGAAAGGATAAAAGAAATAAATATTATAAAGTACATCTACAAAAATAAAAATAGACTTATAACATTCATAATTTCATAGAAGATTAAATTAAAGAAGTATAATTCGGATATATATATATATATATATAGAGAGAGAGAGAGAGAGAGAAAGAGAGAGAGTGAGAGTAAAATAAATACATAACGAGTAGAGTTCTTGATGATACCTTCTCCCTTAAAATTTCAAAATTCAAAAGTCATAATAATGATCCATGTGTGTTACTCCTTATGAACGGTACATAGGATATAAATATCAAAATAATTAAAAATTCAAAATGAGTAAGAAAAAGTTAAATGATTTTCTTGACTGCAGAGATATACCTGGCACTTGGACTTCCTAAAAAGTTTTAGTATAAAATTTATATTTACTACCGAAACTTGTACAAGTCTAAAATATTAAAAAGAAATTCTAAAGGTAGAATAATTGTCGAATATTAAAGCAATTCCACAAAATTGAATTGACTGAACTAACGAGTGAGAATGTATTTATTTTCTATTGTTTCAATTTTATGAAATATTATTAATCGATAGGTAAATTTACATTTTACTACCAATAATTAACGGATTAATGTTTAATTAAATATTTAAATGATCGTTTAACCTATAGATGCTAAATTTGATAATTCAACTTTTAACTTTGTTTGTTCACAATTTTTGTGTGTGTTTGTAATTTGTATGAATTTTTTTATCAATATAGTAAGGTTGTATTGTTATCGTAAGGTTGTATTGTTATTTGGCTCAAATTATTCATGTGACTTTATTGCAAGTGTGTTAAATACAAAACAAAGCTATAAAAATTTATTATGATAGTCAATTTATTTAATTAGAGGTATATCATTTCTGAATCGTAATAATTGAAGGATATATCAGAGTTTTTTCCCATTTCTTGATATGTAATATATGTAACAATGGATTCATTCATGTACTAAATTGAAACAAAGAATTCCCCCTTACTTACATGCTTTATAATACCCCACCCACCCACCTCCAAGACCAAATATCTTTAATCTGCTTTCTTTCTCAGGTGATTTCTTTCTATAAAAATGTAATTTGTGCATCTTCTTCTCGGTTTACTCATCTCTTCTCTCTCTCCCAATAAATTTTCCGTATAATCAATTTTGTATACCGGAATCAAAAAATTAATACGCATTTTTTTCCAATCACTTCTCCTTTCTTTGTTCTCTTATAGTATTTTATTAAATTTTGATCTTTATGTAAAATGTTTTTGGGGTTTTAATCAAGTGAATAGTAATAGAAGCGGTGAGGCGATATGTTCATTGAAGAGGAGTGCAATGACCGGAAGGTCATTTATGGAAATTTGATTATTCGTTTAACATGAATTAATTAATTGTTGGGTGATTGTAGAGAAATGACTTAATCGATAGTTAGTGCGCCAAAGTGATCATTTATTTAACACGTTATATCACTCGGGACATGTATTAAATATAAGTTGGTGGATTTTGTGAGTTTTAAGAAAAAAATTGATTTTGAATAAAAATAAAAAAGAGTAAGAAAACAGAGAAGTTCATCTAGTGTTTCACATTTCTATGTTGTAAAAGTGTATGGGTGATCCTTAACTTGTTATACCTACTGAACCTATTGGTATTGAGGACAACCTATATTATGTTGAGATGCCCATCCAAATATAGATCTTTAGGTTGGCAAGTTTAGGACAAAGTAGGTAGCATCAGTCAACGTCTTATGGAGGAATCAGTTTGATAAAGAATATACTTGGGAGGCCGAGGAGGATATGAAGAAGAGGTACAAACATCTCTTTCACTTTGTAGAACTTCCACATCAAGATACTAATTCTCTTTTTAGTACTCTTTAATTAATATACTAAATGTGTTAGAGGTGTTTGATCTGAATGTTCAATGTTAACACCCTTAGTTCTACTAGGATTAATATCATTCGAGGAAGAATGTTCCCAACAGGAAGATATTGTAACATCCCACCTTGGAAAGAACTATATTTATTAAAAGCTAAATTTGAAATAGCAAAATTTGAAATTTTTTAAGTTATGCCTAAGTTAACATGTTTTCGATCAACTTCAAACGACCATAACTTTTGAAAGGAATCATTAGGTGGAAGAGGAAAATTTTAAAGTTATGCTTAAGTTAAGAGTATTGAGCTCGTATGAAGAACATATGACCATTTGAAATATTCATGACCAATTAAGGAAAGTACCCGAAATAGTGAGGCTAATTTTGGTCTTTTCCTTAAAAAATCGTATAAAAACGAATTTAATGTTATTTTTGGGCTCAAGTTTGATTTATTTCAGTTTGCACAAATCAAAATACACTTATGTTTTTCAAAAGGGTTCAAGAAGAAGAGATAAGGAGAAAAATCAAGGCTTTCTTCAAGTTTCTTGCAAATTGAAGGTTGTTTCGCCAAAATTTTGATCCCTAAGAGGTGTGTGAGTTCTCATTGTGTTGGGTTCGTTCAACAACACACCGATCATGTTATTTTAGAATAATTTAGTTCTCATTGTTTTTAAGGATTTGATTTCTTGATAAGTTTTCTTGAAGTCTTGTTTCCGTTCTTGAAATAGGATGATTTTGATGAGTTCTTAAGATAATGTCATTGAGTTTAAGAGTTGTTTCCGAGTAGATAATTTTGTACTTGTATTGAGTAATTGAATGTAAGGAAATTTTAAGAAATAAATACACTAAAAGTGATTTAGGATCAAAAAATAAGATGAGAAAATTCGTCAGGTCGTTTAGCGGGGAGGGCGGCGCGCCAGCAGTGCGCCAACAAAAACCCCAATAAATGGATGTTAGGCGCAACAAGCCATAAGTGCACCCAATTAAACCTCCAGTAAATGGAGGCTGGTGTGGTGTACCAAAAGTGTGCCTAAACAGAACCCTGGTAAATGAATGTTGAGGTGGTGCGCCAGCAGTGCGCCCAATTAAATAAATGGAGGCTTGTGGCAGCATGCCAGCAGTTGGCCAAGGTCGGCTGTGCTACTTTTTTTCAGTTGTTTGCTTCATGTAAGTCTTTTTTATGTGTACCTTTACTCCCTAGGCATCTAAAAAGAATTCATAACATGAATCATAACATAGAATTTATAATTCAAATTCAAGGCAGAGCTAAGTATCAAGTCTTGAGAGTTATTCCAAGACATTTTAAAAATTCTTTTACAATCATTTTGAAAAAATTTAAGTCTTGAGTACTTGAGTTTTAGAAAGATTAGAAATGAGTTAATTTTCTTTAAAATTATATATGAAAATTAAGTATTTCCACGAGTAAATGTTTCACATTTAATATGAGAGGAAATACGCTTAAAATGCAAGTACAAACTGAGCAAACATGATTCTAAGACTGAATTCACGCATAAATAACTGAAAAACTGAAGAGGAACTATTACCTCAAGCTACGGTTGAATCGGAAGGAAAGAGGTAAGGATACTTGGCTTTCATGGGTGCTTCTGTTTCCCAAGTAGCTCCTTCAACGGACTAACTCCTCTATAAAACCTTATCTGAATAAACTTCTTTATTTCTTAACCTTATAACCTGATGGACAATAATCTCAATTGGTACCTCCTAGTAAGAAAGTTAATCTTTCATCGCCACACTCTCTAATGGCACTACAGAGGCTGGATCACCCACTTCAAACAAACCAACAAAAGATTATCTTTCACCGCCACACTCTCTAATAGCATAAAGGACTGAATATGGCCCTATCAAAGTTGTTTCGCCTACTTCAAACCAATTAACATAAGATCTACCTCTATGGCCATACAAAGCCTCATAAGGGGCCATTTGAATGCTGGAATGGTAGCTATTGTTGTAGGCGAACTGAATCAGAGAAAGGTGATAATCTTAACTACCCTTGAAATCGATCACACAAGCTCTCAACATATACTCTAGGGTCTTAATGGTACGCTTTTCCGGCAAATCCGTCTGTGGATGAAATGTTGTACTAAGGTTAACTTGAGTACCAAGACCTTTTTGAAATGACTTCCAGAAATAAGAGGAAAACTAAGGACCTCAGATGATAGACAAAGGAACCCCATGAAACCTCACAATTTCAGTAAGGTAAAACCTGGCATATTCCTCCACCGAATATGTCGTCTTGACCACCAAAAGCGAGAAGACTTAGTCATCCAATAAACTATCACCCAAATTGAGTCATGATGTCTGCGAGTGCGAGGTAACCCTGTGATGAAATCCATATTTATCACATCCCAATTCCAAGTAGGAATATCGATCTCTTGAACCATACGTCCTGGTTTCTGATGTTCTACCTTTACTTGTTGGAAATTGGGGCACTTACTCACAAAGTCTGCTATATCCCTCTTCATGCCATTCCACCAATAGACTTCCCGCAAATTGCACTACATCTTAATAGCACATGGATGAATAGAATACCCGGAGTTCTGAGCTTCTGCAAGAATATGCTGCCTCAACTCTCCCACGCTCTGTTTGTCCATCTATCTGCAGATTAAATGTAGTGCTAAGATTAACTTGAGTACCAAGACCTTTCTCAGCTTCCAGAAATAAGAGGTAAAGTAAGGACCTCTATCTGAGATGATAGACAAGGGAACCCTATGTAACCTCACAATTTAATTAATGTAAAATATTGAATAGGCCTTTGCCGAATTTGTAAACTTGACCGCTAAAAAGTGAGAAGACTTAGTCATCCTATCAACTATCATCCAAATTGGTCATGTTGTCTACGAGTACAAGGTAAACCTGTGATGAAATCCATATTGATCACATCAAATTTCCCACTAGGAATATCGATATCTGGAGTCATACCTCCTTGTTTCTAATGTTCTACCTTGACTTGTTGGCAATTAAGGCACTTACTAAAAAAATTTGCTATGTCCCTCTTCATGCCATTCCACCAATAGACTTCTCGCAGATCGCGGTACATCATAGTGGCACCTGTATGAATAGAATACATGCAGTTATGGGATTCTGCAAAGATATGTTTTGTAAACTCACCAACATCAGGAACAGACAATCTACCCAGGTAGCGAAGTACACCATCTCCCCCTTAGAGAAAACCTCCACTCCCTGATTGTGGACTACACCCTTAAGTTCAAGCAAAATTGGATCAGTGTCTTACTTTTCTTTAACCTACACTAACAAAGAAGATTCTGCCTTTTTTTGAGTTGTTACACCTCTGTCGATATTCTTATAAAGCCAACTCCCAAGAGAGAAAACCTGTGAACATCCTTCACTAGCTCGTTCCTTTCTTCCTCAATATGGGCTACACTACCCATAGATAATATACTAAGAGCATCTGCTATTACTCTGCCTTACCAGGATGGTAATGCATACTTATATCATAATCCTTACGGAACTCAATTCACCTCCTCTAGCGAAGATTTAACTCTTTCTAGGTGAACAGATACTGAAGGATCTTATGTTCGAGGTCATGAGTTGGATAGTTCTTCTCATGCACCTTAAGTTGTCTAGAAACATAAACTATAACCTTATCTGGCTGCATAAACACACAACTTAGGCTAACTCTGGATGCATCACAATAGAATACATAACCATATGAAACCTCTAGTAGAGTCAAGACAGGAGTTGTAGTGAATCTAGTTTCCAATTTTGCAATGCTTTTCTCACAATCATCTGACTATTGAAACTTGACCATTTTCTGAGTTAACCTAGTCAATCGTGATTCTATGGATGAGAATCCCTCCACGGACCTTCTGTAATAACCCGCTAAACCTAAGAAACTTTTTAAATCTGTAGCAGAGGTAGTTCTAGGCCATTGTTTAACTGCTTGTATCTTCTGTGAAATCCACTCGAATCCCTTCGCTATATATGATGTGACCAAGGAAAGCAGCGGATTACAACTACAACTCACATTTTCTAAACTTAGAAAATAACTAGCTTTGAGAGTCTGCAGAAGAACTCTCAAATGACTCGCATCTTCTTCCTCATACCTATAGTAAATGAGGATATCATCAATAAAGATGATAACGAACAAGTCCAAGTAGTGCTGAAACACTCTGTTCAAGAAATCCATAAAAGCTGCAGGAGAATTGGTTTGTCCAAACAACATAACTACAAATTCATAATGACCATACCAAGTTCTGAAAGGTTGTTTTCAGAACCACTATCTCAAACTCTAAGATGATGATAACCCGATCTGAGGTCTATCTTTGAGAGTGACTAGCACCCTGAAGTTGGTCAACAAAGTCATCAATCCTAAGGATGGGATATTTATTCTTAATTGTGACCTTTCTCAACTATCTATAATACATGCACATTATGAGAGAACCATCTTTATTCTTTACGAACAACATTGATGCACCACATGGTGAATTACTAGATCTAATGAAGCTCTTATCTATAAGGTCTTTTAACTGCTCTTTGAATTCCTCAAGATCTTATGGAGACATTCTGTAAGAAGGAATAAAAATAGGCTGGATATCTTGGAGGAGATCAATTTTAAATTTAATTTCTCTTTCGGGAGGGACTCCGGAAGATCTTCTGGAAAAACATGTTGTAGCTCACAGACTACTGGAACTGACTCAAGAGTTGGGGTTTCCGAGCTTGAATCCTTACCCCAAACTAGATGATAGAGATAACCCTTAGAGATCATCTTTCTTGCCTTGAGGTAAGAAATTAATCAACCTATAGGTGCTAAGCTACTAGCTTTCCACTCTATGATTGGTTCATCTAGAAGGTGAGAACGAACAATCCTAGTTCTACAATCAACTAAGTCATAATAGGTATGTCACCAATCTATGCCTAGAATTACATCTAAGTCTAACTTTTCTAACTCTACAAGATCTGGTGAGGTGACTTTGTAAGACACTATGACAGCGCAATTTCTATATACCCGTCTAGTTATAATTGGGTAACTAACTAAAATAGAGACAGAGAAAGGTTCTAAGAGAGTATTTGGACTAACACTGAATTGGACTGCTGTGTAAGGAGTAAGAAAGGAAAGATTAGCCCCTGGATTTAAAAATGCATAAACATAAATGTCAATGACTCATAACATACCATTAACTACATCAAGTTACTATTCAACTAAACATTCATATGTAATATTACTAACTAATAATTAAAATGTTGGTAAATTTTACCAATGGATTAGTGATCGGTTGGTATATTACAAACTATTTTAATGATTTTAGTAATTTAATAACTAGAATTTTTATTAGTCGGCAAAATTTTCAACTAATTTGATATTGGTTGGAAAGTTTACCAACAAATAACATTTCGTTACTAATTTACCAACACATTCACATTTGGTTGGTAAATTTAGCAACAAAATCTTGTCGTTGGTATATTTTGTTAGTAATTCATTGGTAATATTGTAATAAATGATATAAACATTTTTTTGTCATATTTACCAACTGATATATACTTCTTTGGTAATATTACCAATTAAAGGTGTGTTTTAGTAATATTTCTGTTGGTTATCCATTGATAGAAGGTTGCTAAATTTGGCGCCATTTTTTCCCACCGTACGTACCAACTAAAATACTTAGTAAGATTTATGTTAGCAATCTGTTAGAATTTCGTTTCTATGTTTTAAAGCATTATTTGGTTAGAAATATGTTGGTAATTTGTTAGTAGAATACTAACCAACTCAAGTTGTTAGTAAAATATGTTGACAATTTGAGGATTTTTTGTAGTGCTTGTACAATCTTTGTGGTATTTCTCTACTGTTTGATTTCTTAAGGATATTAATATTTTGATCAGAAAAATAATAATGGAGTGTTCAACACAAAATAAAGGATAATATGGGACATCTTAGTGAGTATAGTGTTTGAAAGTTTCATATGCATTGATTAGTACTTGTCATGATAAATACTCTTGAGTGTAAACATTGATATGTTTTAAATTACAAACCTTCATATCTATTACCTATTTTCTTTCTAAATATGATTCTTTGAATTTGTAGAAGATACTGATATTATTTAATATGATCATAGTACAAGAAAGACTCTACATAACTATAAATAAAAAAAATTATTGTGTAAATTATCGAATTACTTGCTCTATTAATGTAATGAAATACTTGGCATGATAATTAAAGTTTCTTCCATGTGAAAAGGAGGTTGGGGTTTGAGTGGTGGAAAAAACCTCCTATAGAAATGTAGGGTAAGAATGCGTAAGACAGTTTGTATGTCTTTGTGTAAGCAATTCTTAAGATATCTCCTGCCTAACAACGTGCCCCTCAGTACACTTCCAATTTCACCATTGTGTTTCATTCCTTACTAACTAACACCTTGTAATCTTATCTACTAGCTGGTGTCATCAATTGAGCCTCACAATTCTTTCTCATCATTAGACATTCCGTAGATATGGAATTTGATAGGAATTGGAACTTATTTCTTTAAGCTCAATTCTATGATTAAGAGTAGAATGAACATCTAACTTCTTAAATGTCTTTGTGGCCTATCAATTATATACGTGGTCGTTAACAAACCATAGTATATTTTCCTTTCCTATGAGTTCTTTCCCTTCATACATAGTGTGGTGCAATGTTTTGGATTTTATAGTTAAACAATATATAAGTTATAGTTATCCATGATGTCCACACCCTCTGCTTCATTATCAATCGAAAATTTGATAACTAGAGATCAATCTTGAGAGGAAACAGATAACCCAAATTTTTTCAAGTACTTGACTTGATTTGTGCATAGTAAATGAGTGATGTTTGTAAAAATCTTCAATTCATTTTTCATCCAAATCTGAGTGACCACTGAAAGTTTCCGTTTATTGTTGCAATGGATTGAGGGATCAAGTAATAAAATTGAATGAATAGGTTCATACGATGGAGTCTATCCATCACAATATATGAAATGGTACATTTATTTATGGAGCTATCAATACTTCAATTTATATACTCCAAAAGGATAAACATTTGATTTTTGAGTTAATAGAAAGGTCAAGTTGTGAGACTAACAATTTTATGTTTTCGTGGAGTGAAGCTACGTACTCTTGAAGAGATGTTCATTTTTAGAGGATTCTATATTTTGAGTAGCTCTTTTTTGTGCCCCCCGTCAATCCCTTTAGTTGACAGAGAACAAAGAAAATCATGAAAGTTGGCAAATCAATCTTATCAGATTGAAGACCAATAATAAAATAGATGGTTGAATTTTTTCATGAACAATTGTTGGGATTTTGAGCATGAAGCTTTTATTTTTGTTTGATTATTAAGGTGTGTGCTTTCAAGTGAAATCATTTTTTTTGTTTTCTCAATAGCTTTACTTTGGCAAAATGTATGTGACTAGCGCTTGTCGCATAACTCTAGCCAGGTTAATAGCTTTTGGGAAAACATGAACAACTATTTTACTTGGAAGCAGAAACTTGATAGCCAACAATATACTTTCATTATTAGTCTTCGGTCTAATAAATCCCCTTTGGGCATTTTCAAGATTATCGTCAATCTCTACCAACTATGGTGATTATAGGGGGTACAAAACAGAGTCACCCAAAATAGAGAAGCCTCCCAAAAAAATCATATCTTCAAGAGTAACAGTAGCTTCAACCCATGGAAACACAAAAATGATAGTCTCACAACACCACCTTTCTACCAACCAAAAAAATCAAGTGTTGATCTGACTCTATAAACTGAACTCTTGATAGCTCTATCAATCCATGATGCTTTCCATACAAGGTGATTGATAGTCTCCATCATTTGAACTTGTTCTTATAATTTTATTTTTTGATACCTCCATTCATTGCAATTATGAATGAGTCCTTCAATGGCCACTCAAATTCAAATTGAAAAGGAATTGACAGACCTAGTACATATTTACACTATTTATTAAATTATATGCTCAAATGAATTGATTTTTAAAACAGAAAGACCCAATAATTTCATACAAATATAACTCATTCACTATGATCTACACAAATAATACCAAGTACTTGATTAAGATTGAGTTATCTTTGTCTCAATCTAGGTAATCTCTACTTAACAAATCTTTGATTGAAAACAAAGCAGTAGGTGAAGATCTCAATTTTTCCTCTCCCATTCTGGATGTCACAACCCAGGCCGTCGTGAGTGGCACCCACACTACAACTCGGTGGAGAATCACTACTAACAACCAACTAACGTAAAAACTAAGATATTTAAGTTACGGAAGAAAGTTAAATAACTAAAAGCAAAGTTCCATTACTGGATATAAATCCTAGTACTATGAAAATCTTTTCGGCCCCGATTTTTCCCCCTTTATATTTCTATAATAATGAAATCCGATCATCACAACATATACCAAATTACCCATCACTCCTCCCTGAGAGATCAACTAAGGAAAGGTAGGCTTAAAAAGGACCAAGGTATAACATGCTGTCTCGCATATCCTTCTCAGTCTCTCAAATAGCTTCCACAACTTGACGATGCTTCCATTAACTTTCACGGACTTAATATCTTTGGTCCTCAACTTCCGAACATCATGATCAAGAATAGGAATCGTTTCCTTCTCATATTGGAGGTCCTTGTCTATCATTATTGAGTCCCACTTAGAGATATAGCAACCATTCATGCGATATCTCTTCTACATCGACACATGAAATGTAGGATGTAGACCGGAAAAATTTGGCAGTAACGCCAATCATTACGCCACCAGCCCTACACGTTCAAGAATCTAAAAGGGACCAATATAGCGAGGACTCAACTTACCCCTCTTGCCGAATCTCATCACCCCTTCATGGGTGATAACTTGTGGAGAATATTCTCATCTGTCTGGTATTCTATATCTCACCCCTTGTGATCCGCATAATTCTTTTGTCTACTCTACTTGGTTAGAAGTTAAGCTTGAATGATCCTCACCTTATCTTGACCATCCTTCACTAAGTCAACCCCCTACGATTTTACATCTCTGGATTCAAACCAACCTATAGACAATCTACATCCCCTTCCATATAACTCCTCAAATGGTGCCATATCAATGCTTGAGTGATAACTATTATTATATGAGAACTCACATAGGGGTAGAAACTTATCCCAATGCCCTCCAAAGTCAATTACACAAGGTCTCAACATGTCCTCCAAAACATGTATCGTCCTCTGCTATTGTCCATCCATCTAGGGATGGAAGGCTTTACTAGAAGTGAGTTGTGTGCCCGATTCAAAAATGCAAATTCCTCCAAAACATTTAAGTGAAAAGGGTTCCACTATCTGAGATGATGGAAAGGGGCATACCATGCAACCTCACTATTTATTTTACATATATGCTAGCCAAATTTTTAGCGTTGTTATCCACCCTTACTGGAATGAAATGGGCTGACTTGGTCAACCTATTAACTACAAACCAAAGAGAATTGAATTTCATAAAGTCTTGCAAAGAACAACCATAAAATCCATTTCTATCCTTTTCCACTTCCATTTCGGAATTGGAATCCTTTTTAAGTATCCCCGACGGCCTATGATGTTCATACTTCATTTGTTGACAATTCTTATACTTTGCCATAAACTTCTCAATGTCTTTTCTCATACCCGACTACCAATACACTCGTTTCAGATCTCTATACATCTTGGTCACACCTGAATGAATAGAATAGTGCGAATTAGGATCCTCCTCTAATAAACTTAGAATAAAATCATCAACACTCGGAACAAACATTCTACCCTTATAGTTAAGCACAACATTAACATCTAGAGTGGTTCCTTGAGACTTACCTATTACATTTTTTGTTCTAAGATCATCTAAATCTCCGCTTCTAATTTCTTGGCTTGATTTACGCGATGAACATGGACTTAGCTTCAATGGTAGCTAACAACCCATATCTTTCAGAATTTCCCAACTGCACAAACTTCGACTCTAAGGTCTAAGTCTCCTTCACCAACATTCGCTTGGTTCCACTCAAGTGAGCTAAAATACCCATACTTATCGCTTTTTGACTCAAATTGTAAACCACAACATTTTCCTTACCCGAATGGTATTGGATAGTCACATCATAATCCTTGAGTAATTCCATCAATCTTTGCTGACTCAAATTCAAATCATTTTGGATGAATACATGATGCAAACTATGATCATTACTAAATACCTCATACTTAACTCCATAAAAATAACGTCACCAGATATTAAGAGAAAATACCACAGCATCAAACTCTAAATCATAAGTGGGATGATTCCTATCATGCACCTCTAATTGATGCGAGAGATAGACTATGACATTCTTATCAGATATTAACACAACATCCAATCTAGAATGTGAAGTATCACAATAAACAATAAAGTCCTTACCCTCAATTGGTAATGATAAAATGGGCACAGTGGTAAAAAAAGAGTCTTAAGCTTTTGGAAGCTCCCATCACATTTTCCGGTCCATTAAAACATCTTATTCCTTGTCAGATTGGTCAAGTGAGTGGCAATTGAAGAAAAATTCCTAATGAAATGATGATAGTAACTATTAAATCCCATAAACTCCTACCTTCTATCACCGAACTAGGTCGTACCTAATTCTCAACCGTTAAGAGCTTTTGGGAATCTACCTTTACCCCTTTTTTTGACACCACATTCCCCAAAAATGCAACTGACTTCAACCAAAAATCACACATAGAAAATTTTTCATATAACTTTTTTTTCCAAGGATATCCAAAACAGTACGAAGATCGTTAGCATGCTCTTCACTTACTTTTCAAATAAACCAAAAATTTCATTAATACAAACTATCAAAAAGAGTCAAGAAAGTGATTGAATACTCCATTAATCATGCTCATGAAAGCTGCAGGTGCATTAGTCAATCCAAACGACATACCCAAAAATTCATAGTGCCCATAACGAGTCATAAACGTCGTCTTGGGTATATATTTAGGCCTAATCTTCAATTTATTTTGCCTGGATCTTAAATAAATATTAGAGAATACTAGTGCACCTCATAATCGGTCAAAAAATCATCTATCATAGGTAAGAGGTACCTATTTCAAATTGTAACCTTATTCAATTGCCGCTAATCTATGAACATCCTCATTCTACCATCCATCTTCTTACAAAATAAAACCGAAGATCCACGTGGGAAGCACTAGGTCGAATAAAACCTTTATCATGAAGCTCTTGGATTTCAGACTTAAGCTCTCTTAACTCCTCCAAAGCCATGCGATGGGGAATAGATATGGCGCGCATACCAGTCTCTAAGTCAATACAAAAATGTATGTCTCTATCAGAGGCATGCCAGACAAATCATTTGGAAACACTTCACTAAATTCGGACACCACGGAAAGTGACCCAATGGATGGAGATTCCATCTCCACATCCCTAATATGAGCCAAATAAGCTAAAAAAATCTTGCTCTATTAATTTTACTGCCTTGATGAAGGATTTAATCTTAACTTGCTTAGGCTTGTACACCCCTTCCCAATCTAATTTTCCCCTTCCCGAAATTTCTAGAAACACAAACATAGTATTACAATAAAGAATAACATAATGTTTGGACAACAAAGTCATGCCTAAGATTATGTTAAAGTCAGCCATATCCAATATAACTGAATTGTCCTATGTCGGAAATCCCATAAACAAAATAGAGCAAGCACGATAAACATGGGTGACTATGACAGACTCACCAACCGGGGTAGAAACATGTATAGAAACATCAAGAATATCAAACAACATCTCAAAATAAGAGGTGAATCTCACAGACACATAATAATGGGTTTAAACCGGATCAAATAATACATTAGCCATTTGTTCGCAGACAAGAATCGTTCCTGTGATCAATGCATCAGACGCCTTTTCCTCATTCTTGCTCGCCGAGTCATAACATTGAGCTCTATTATTCACTTTATCTACTCTATGCCTGGTTGCGTGTTACCTCTACCTTCGTTACCATTTTCTCTACCTCTATGACCTCTTTGATTTCCTCATCGTCCTACTTGTGGACTTCCCATACTATTATTACCATTTTCCCCGGGTGCAATTGCTCGAGAAGGTTGCTGTCCAGATTCAAGCGGACACGGCTGTGGGCAATTCCTCATCATGTTTCAAAGTTCCACATAACTAAAGCATGTGCGACCACGAGATTGTATGCTGCTCATCACGTGCCCAATACTCTGATCTGCTGAAAAATTATCATAAGGAGTTCGAGTAGGTCAACCACTAGACTGAATGTGCTTGGCCCCAAGTGTAGGTCAACCGATCCTCTAGCATAGGAGCCCTAAAAAATTCCAGTATTCTTGTCCGTCTTAGACAACCCTTAGCTTGACCTTCTTTCTTCACCCCGTCAACTTTCATGACATAATTAGTCACTTCATTAAAACTCCTTCCTACATAAGTTATGTGAACAGATAACATTTGTAGCTTAAAATCCAAACCTTTATTGAACAACCAGATCTTCTCCTATTCCATGGTTACCAACTGTTTAGGATATATGGATAAAGGGTGGAACTTGGCTTCATAGGCTTCCATATAAATACTACCCTTGTCTAGTTCCATGAACTCATCCTTCTTTCAATCTCTCAAAGTAGTAGGCACATACTTCTCTAAGAATAAGGCATGAACTTGGGTCCAAGTAACTGCAGGTAATGAAGAGACTCCGCATTCAATGTAAACTCTCCACCATTGCTTGGGCTTATCTTGAAGTTCAAAGGAAACGAGCTCAACTCCATGTTTGTGAATGATACCCAACCTAAGCAACCTATCATAACAATCTACTATGAACTCATAACTATCCTCTGTCTCCAAACCAAGAAATATCGGGGGTTTGAGCTTCAAGAACTTGGTCAACATTTCATGCTTATTATCGATCGTCACATCACCCAACAAAGGATAGAAGAAGGCATAGTTACCTCGCTACCCAACCGGCTTAGGCATATTGTTTGCAACAGGGGGGTTCACAAGTGTTTGAGTAGGTTAAATCATCCCCGGACTAGCTAGCTCTTTCAAAAAAAGACATGATTTGTTAAGCTAACACCGGATCAATGGGAGGGACTCCTATGGCTTCAGTTTTCCCTCCTTCCACTTTTTCAACCTCTTCAACATTCTCAACGTCCTTATCTTCTCCTCTGACTTTCTCATTAACCAAAGGGTTCTCATTAACCGAAACATAATCGTTTGGTACATCATCCATGATAGGCGCCACTCTCCCACGACCTCTACCTGTAGATTTTACTCTACCTCTGCCTCGACCACAACCTCTCACTAAATGTTCCTCAGTTGGAGAATTAACCGAACCTATAATCCTTACGCGATTATACCTAGTATTAACCATCTGCGGTAGAAGAGGTAAATAAGTTAGATACCAATTTGAATTGCCAGATACCAATTGGAATCAAGTCATAGAACAATGGAGACAACAAAGTAATGGACCTAAATTCCTATAACCTGTCAAAAAAAAGTAAAGGTGTCCCCCTACTGTTTTATGACACTTTATTAGACTCATTATGGTATATCGAGATTAACGAACCTAGGCTCTGATACCAACTTGTGACGATCAAGATCATCATTATTGGCACCCACACTACAACTCAGTGGGAGAACCACTACTAACAACCAGCTAAAGCAAGAACTCAAAAAGTTAGGCATTTAAGTTACGGAAACAAGTTAAATAACTAAAGTCAAGTTTACATTAATGAATAAATATGGAGTATCTAACTAACAATGCGGAAGATAAACCTAGAATATGAAAGTTACTGTACCTAAAGTATAACGATATCCATATCTAACAAAAGATTACTAACAAACTAAATCAAGGTCTATGTATGAAATAGTGGACATAGACTAAAGAGAATTCTTTGGCAGATCGAATAACGTGGATCACCCTTAAACTCGAAGCGATCACCAATTTCCTACACAAGTTCCGTCCACAGTCACATGAAGATTCTATGTACTCAACAAAAATAAAAGCAAGTGCATAATTAGTACACAACCACAATGAACTGGTAGGATCACGCGGCTAACCCACAAGTGTAATACAAACAAACAACTACAACATTATAACACATGCATAAATATAAACATATTCAATATTATCATAAAAATCAATATCACAATTCACATAATTCATCACATAGTTTGTCCTCTTACAGAACCCAAAGTCAGATTGTTCACATGCCGGAATTTGACAATTAATCCAGTTAGCATGTCAGAATGTGGCAATCTGATCCAAGTTAGAGTGCTAGAACATCGCAGGCGATCCCAATGACACATAAATAACACATCAACATCATACATTGAAATCATGATTTCATTGCATCAATATTCATATATTCCATTATAACATCTATGATCAATATTGAAACATCATAAATATAAAATTATTATAATGAAGCAAATCAAGTGTATATAACACAATTATATAATCACAACCATCACCTATCGAGAAAAAACCTTGAAACCCTAGACATCAACAGTTTATATATGGAAATCAATAAAAAAACACTAAATTCTTGGGAAACACACAATTTATGAACCTTAGTTCAAAACCCATACCCCTAACTAGTCAATGAGGGTTAATTCCACCATAGGATTCTTCAAAAAATCTTTCCCCTCAATATTAACTCATTCTAAAACGTTCTACGGATTAGAAAATGAGTTCAGGGAGGAAAAAACTTACCTCTAGCTTTAAAAATGGTGAAAAACGTGTTGGACCAGGAGTCGTCTCTTTATTCATGAACTTCAAACGTGTCATCCTACTATAGTGGCATCGATCTCGCTGTAGCGGCACTAATCTCATTGCAATGGAACAAAATAAACCAGTGATCTTGTCTTAAAATAAATCCTAAAATCCTTAATTCCACCTCTGCCTCGCCCGCTACAACCACACCCTTGTCGTTTTAGTGGCGTTGTTGCAGCGCAAGAATCCCACTACAATGGCACCAAGCTAGGCAATAAGTTTCTTAGGTGAATTTCACTTATTCCATTAAACAACATCCTCTTAACCCACTACAATCAGAAAGTGGCTTAATGCTATGATTGATTTCAGATGATCTACTTACCCAAATTCAATTTCGTAAAGTCGTACGGATTCATAACGAGTTATCTAACCAAATACGTAATCAAATCCGCATTTACACCACCCAATTGATACAAGATTTTCTTACACCTTGATGACTCTAAATTCCTTTAAATCTGGATTGCTTGGATAAATCCTAATACTCTGGAAAAAAAATTCGGCCTCAGTTTTTCCCCATCGACCATTACACTGGATTCTTCAGAAGTTGGGGTTTTAAGGTTAAATGTCTATGGGATTCAATAGTTAGGGTATGTAGGATGAAAAATTGTATGAGTTTCCATATGGGTAGTTAGAGTGAAAATTCTATGAGGTTTTTCTTATGCGGCAGAAATTTTCAATTGAAATCTAATTAGTAACATAATATTAGTTTTATTTATCCTTTTTGAAATTTTAATCAATCATATGCATGTTAAAAAATAGTACAGACATGTTTCCACCAATTATAATATACTGGAGACAATGTGTGCGTTGCCACAAACACTTTTGAAGACAAAAATCTCTTAAGCGCAAATGATTGGCATCTTAGGTATGCACGTTCATGTGCTTCGTGTCGCATTCCCGAGCGGCTGGACTAATGGGGGAACTACAACAATTTGATATTTAATTTCAAAATTATTCTGTCCGACAAAAAATTCGTTACTAATTGTTTATCTTTTGTGAAAGAAATTTATTTCTTATTTTAGTCCACGAGCAATATATTGTTAGTAATGAAACGTTTTATATAGTAGCAAATTTTTGTCGACTCAAATTTTCCACCATAAATAATTTGGTGCCATTTATTGAATGTCATCTGTGACAAACTTTTAGTTATTAGTGACCTAGTATATTGCACTAATAATGCATTCAATTTGTGACAAACTTGTTTGTCTTAAGATAGATATAATTTTTATACGAAAAAAAATTCGTCATAAAAAATAACATGTTACAGCAGTGACTAGTAAAAGTTCATAGTTAAAGGTTGTAAGCTTTAGCTAAAATATTTTAAACTTATTTGTGACGTTAGTTTTAGTCATTGATAAATAAGAAATTAGAGAAGATTATATTATTGTTCCTGATCAACATGGGATTACGTGACGACCATTTTTCTGTACAAAAATATGCAATACTAAAATAGTGACGACTTGTAGATGAAAAATAAACTATTTTCTATGAAAGAAATAATAGCTAAAAATAAAGTTATTTTTGCTATGCGTTTTTATGATTTACAACACTATAAGAATAAGAGTTAATAACTACAAACATTTAGTGATGATTTGAAAATCTTACCGTAAATTTACCCTTTTAAATACAAGGTCTTATTATGGTTATGAATTATTTGATTTTTGAATAACACAAGGAAGGGAATATGTTCCTTAAATTGAATAGAAAAATTAGTCCCTAATACTCTCTGTGGGGTCACTTATAAAAGATGAAAGTTAAAAAAAATAGGCATATAGCCATTATAATAAACATAATTACGCTCCTCAGTACAGTTTGCATATTTACGGGTTGTAGCTATAGTTTAAGCTGCAATGAGCGACCTTGTTTTTATCATTCATAGCTCATTTATTCAATTCACATATATTTGTATAGTTGATTCTTTTGCTTCTGTATTTGTATAAGTTGGTTAGTATCAATTGATTTCTATTTTTTTGTACCAATCATTTTTGATTGATCAAATCGATTGATAATTGCAGTCTTGGTGGAACAAGTGTCTTAAAAATGAGTACCTAGTTGAATACTTATGCTACACTCTGCACCTTTTAGTGATGCATGTCCTAGTACAACATATCAACGGTGATCCTTCATGTTGTCTTTTGAATCTTTTGGATATTATTGAGCACTTCACCTATTGCACCAACGTGTCTCGTTTTCTACCCCAACGTTTGCACTGGACCTAGGATCATGAATTACCCTAAGCTAACCCTGAAATGGCATATCATAAGTAAATTATATAATGTAAAGTAAGAAAATACAATGCGAAACTTTAAATTTTCATATAAAATTATGGGGAATACCCATTACTATCCACATAAATAAATAATGTGTTAAATGACAAGTAAAAGATCAAACTCCAAGATAAAATTGAATCGAACTATCTCTAAAATAAAGCTTGTAACTGACTAGTGACGATGGGACATGCCACGGCTAATTTTAGGAAAACTGAAACTCTAACACAGAACGTAAAAGAAATATGTTTCTCGTCATTGGAGTAGGAGGACTCACCACTGATACTGTTAAGTTGAAGATCACGAATTGATGTATATGTGATATGAATGTTGAGGACCTGAAGCTACATCACAAAAAGATGTAGCACAGAGTATGCACCAATACTTGAAAGGTAGTGAGCATGCAAGATAGAATAAAGAAAAAAAATATACATTATTGAAAATAGAATACTTAGAAATTATATAAGATAAGCATGATAGCTATACTGAAAATATTGAATATGAAATAAATTGAATGCAATGGCCAAGTTTATAACATACTTAAATGGAATGTTAAGTTGTAACTAATAACCTGGAAAATGCACTATAGACTGATGGTGGGAGCTACTTATAACAAACATAAAACAATGTAACCTAACCGTGGAGTCTGGTATATGCTCCTCATTGAGAGGACCCAATATATCGACATAGTTATATAAGATTGAATGGCGTGATCATCAAACTGATGCCCATGAAAGAGAAATTTAAATCAGCGGAGGCACGCTGTTTACGGATTTTATGGTGACTGACCCTGGTTTAATATGGTATATAGCCTATTCCCAACTTAATATGTGTAAATTATAGCATAAGTGAAGTAAAATAAATAACTAAATAATCTGACATGCAAATTTTAAAATACAATATTTATTTCTGATAAAGAAACATTTGAAAACCGAGGCATATATCTCTGTTTATCTATCCTAGCTAGTGTAATTCATGAACTCAAATATCTAAATGACTAGGGTTCTGAAATTATTGTAGAATCTACGCAAAATCAATAATAAGACATGATAATATGATTGAGAACGTTACAATAACTAAATCATAGTAATATGCTAAAATTCTAGAAGCCTTCGGTCTAAATAGTTTGGAGGGAATAACGAATCTTACAAAATTCTAATGATTCAATGGGTGAAAGGAACCCAGTAGTGAAATCCCATATACTTGGTGATGAAATTCGCAAAGATTTTTTTGATATTAGGGTTGGAACTAAGGAAACCTTCTTGCATTTTGTCACGACCCGAGTCTACACCATGGACGTGGACGGAACTCAAGAACCATTGTTGGTCCTTAGCGAATCCTACACTTGGCTGACTACAAGCAGAAGATTTACTTAAGCATGCAAAAGCTTAAAAACTTAAATAAAAGTTCACAAAACTTAAATACAAACTTTAAGTCAAAAGAAAGATCTGAAATAATCAAAATATTTAACTTTCAATAAATAGTCAACTTTAGTCTTTAAAACATTTAACAAAATAAATGAATAAAAAAAACATCTCAACTATGCTGAATATTTATGAAGCCTCTAGCCGATAATGATGGAAGTCGGGACAAGACCCATGACCTTCTGACTAAACTTAAAAGTAAATGAAATCATCTAGAAGCAAGCATGCTCACCATAACTAACCTGAACGCTCAGATGTATTAACCAAAGCTCCTGTTTATGATCTTGAATACATGTGTCTGCATCATCAAAACATGCAATCCAAATGACTCCGTACATGGAAGGTAGGAACGTGTAAGGGGATTTCTAAATCATAAATCATAGGCTTGAAATTGGTAAAAATGAAATACTTGCCTCTTTTCAACTCAACTCAAAGATTAAATATTCAACTCAAAGATTAGATACTCAACTTCAATGATATGATACTCGACTCAATAAAGCACAGATCATCTCAAGATATTTAAATCGAAATACTCAACTCTTGATACTTAACTAAAGTCATTTTGTTATAAAGCAGTTTAAAACAAGTGCAATATAATGAATAATAATTTAAAAACATGATAAAAACTCATAATTATAATATCATAAAAGACATACATGATCCCTCTTAAAGTCTAACTGTTCAATGCATGAATGAAGTCTCATACCCCATTCATATTATGAAGAACCCCTTGAAAAACCATGAAAATACTACTGTAGGGGTTTTTCTAACTTACAACCATCACTTAAGAGGTATAGTGATGATACAACAGTTAACCTTACGCTACAAAAGACCGACCTCTACCTTGCCATTAGTATAGGAATCTAACTTAACTTAGTAGATCCTCTAGATTGACTTATGTGATCATCTAAAAAGTATGACTCATTAATCCCATGATGGCTACATGGTTTATGGAGACTTGAGTTATTATGAACTTGCATCCCCATTTTCGTGCTCAATAGTACTCCCAAAAATATACTTAGATCATGTGTTTTTAAAATAACTTCTTTCTTTTGGTTGAGATAATTTCTCAACACTTAGCTGTAAAAACTCTCTTGGAATCGATGTTTCCTTTTCTTGCTCAAAACTCTTTTGGAAATCTTAGTTTCCTCTAATATTAAATGTGAAAACATTTGTAAATTATTTGGGAATACATAGTATAACTTTTTGATAACTGAACTCAACTCTTTATTCATAACATAACTTGAAACTTTTAGCCTTAGAACAAAGTTAAGAGGTTTTTTTAAAAAAAAATTGAGAACTTTATAATTATTTCTTTACCTTGCTTCTTAACTTCTAAATTTTACTCTTAACTTTACTTGAATTGAAGTGTGGTTCAAGGCTCATTAAATCATCTTTATTGAAGATTTCATGTTTTTCAACTTGGAGAAGTCATGAAGAATTATAAGCATGGACTACTAAACTCAAGGACAGAAAGATTCTTCTCATATCAAGATTGTTTGACTCATGGGTAACATGTTATAGACTCATGAAAAGAAATATAAATTCAAAGATACTCAATTTCTAGAGTCCATGCAGAATTTATAGGCTTGAACAACTCGAATCTACTACGTGGAACTCATGCATATGTCATTTCTCATTCCCTTACCTACTTCCTTAAAACATAGTTCAAACTGATAGTTGATCTCAAGGATTCACAATTAAACTCAAATATTTTCTTTAATTCTACTCTTAACTCTCTCTGAATGCGAATTATGAATTTAAGATTTATGGTTCATTATATGAAGGATCTCAATAACAATATAGAAATTCGATTACTAGGAATTGAACTTTTAAAATAAACATGATCTCAAGAACTCAAAATTAACTAGTCTCAACAATGATCAAATTTAGGGGTTGAATCCTACATTATTCTTATACTTATCAAAAAGTAGATGTAGGGCATGAGGACTAACTAGTCCAACACTATGATAGACTTACATACCTATAAGAACAAGATTTTTAAAGAATCTTCAATAATGCTGAGGAATATTGAATAAGAACTTGATTAGAAGCCTTTAAACCTAGCTTGAAGGTAAAAAATCAAGAAAATCTTTCTACAGATACTTGAATAAGTTTCTTGAAATCTCTATGACCAAGGATTATGATTTTCATTAGTGAACATGAAAATCTTATTGTTTTTAGTCTTTTATTGATCAAGACATTTGTTTATGGTTTTCTTGGTGGTAAAAAGACAAAAACAACTATTTTTCATATTTTTCCATCGGCTAATTCGTAATAGCACTTTCCAGGTTACTAAACTAGTCATAACTTTTTACTTAGATATTGGATTCACGCGAAATTTGTGGCATTGGAAATCAATTACCTTTAGTTTGATATGTTATTAATAACTTATCTCTGTATATACTAAGAGATATGGTCGTTTAAAGTTGACCCAAGCAGAATCTTAACTTCAACAACACTTATTAAGAACTCTAATCCTTCAACTTTAAGAATGAATTTGCAATGAAAATAACATGATTGGCGTGTGGGTGAACAAACCCAACACTATGAAAGCTTACATACCTCAAAGAACTAGGTTTTTGGGAAAATCTTGAATTTCATGAACGAACTCTTTGATCATTTCCTCCTTTCTCGTCTTTTCTCTTATTTTTTATACTTCTTTAGCTCTCAATAAAACCCTAGGAATATATTAGACTTATAAAACTGAAGGTAATAGGATTATACCCCTAAAATATTACTAAAAATGAATTAAATCTTATTGGGTAAGGAAAAGACCAAAGTACCCCTCACTATATCTGCTAAATTTTCATAACTGGAATACGTAACTTCAGAAGGTCATATCACTCATCTGAATTCTAAGCTTACCAAAATACATGGGGTTAGAAAGATAATTCAAATATATTTCCTAAGATATCTTTTAGCACACCAAACTCATCTTGTGCTAGGAGTTATGGTCAATAGAAAAATTCATATTTAGCTTAACTGTCTAAATTTCCAATTTTTTTAATTTCCAATTTAGTTGTGTTAGAACTAAAGGTGTTACATCTAGTGACCTTAATACTACAAAATTTAAATTCGTGCAAAAATGTCTCTCACTATGAAGGACGGTTCGAGACTTAGCTCAATTTTTTTTGGGGTATTACAAATTTTTGGAGAGGGTTGGTCAACTCTTTGTCCTTCTTTTTGTTCAACATGATGAATTTTTGGAGGATGAATTTACTAGGGTAAGTTCTAATTAATTTACTAGGCTAAAACATGATAAAACAATGAAGTTTCGGGGTTAAACGACATAGTTTAGGGGTCTAACACATAAGAAAAAACCAAACCATCCTTGACTTAAAAGTTGTTGGGGTTAACTGACTGATTGACAGTTCTTTCAATCGCCGATTGACTTCAGAGGGGGGATGTTAAGGGGTCTGATCCATGGACCAGGACCATGGCCCGTGTCCTTACCTACGATATGTGTGTCCGACCATTGGTTGACCCGTAGATACTTTTTGGATTGTTTTTGGGTGGGCTACACGTGGCCACCTAGGAACCCACCTACAGTTTGTGGGTCATCCTACATACAGTGGTGGTGCCCGTCAGTGGCACCCTGGAACTTCTTATTTCTACAATATGTTCTATCTAGGATACGGGTGTTATATTATCCCCCATTTGGGATTATTCGTTCTCTAATAAACACTAAAATATTTGAATTTTGAAGGGGAAGATATGCAACCCTACAAAAAAATACTAGAAACTGAAATATGTCTGAACTAAGTTTTATGAAGATGCGAACACGGTAAAAATGCATGTACTCCTGGAGGAACATGATACTAAGACTAAATGTGTGAATGAATGACTGAAAATAGAGAGGAACTATTACTTCAAGATGAAATGGAGTTTGAAGGAGAGAGATGAGGATACTTGCCCTTCATGGATTCTTCTGCTTCACAAGTAGCTCTCTTTATTGACCGACTCCTCCACAAAACCTCATAGCGACTTGTTTGTTTCTCAACCTTCGAAACTAAAGATCAAGAATCCTAATTGTCACATCCTATTAAGTAAGACTGTCCTTCACAACCGCACTTTCCAATGGCGCTATAGATGTTGGATCACTTATATACTTTTTAAACAACGAAATGTAAAAGATCGGATGCACTATTTTTTCAAAAAATTCTAACTATTAAGCCACTTTACCAAATCTTTTCATGATATTGTAAGGGCCAACATATCCCAGACTAATCTTCCCTTTGTTGCAAAATCTCATCACCTCCTTCACAGCTGACACGGTAAACCCAATCATCAATTTGGAACTCTTAAGTCTATTCTCCTTACATCTACAGATGACTTTTTGTGACTGTTGGTTAAGTCTATCTCTAATGAGATGAACTTTTTCCATGGCATCATGAACCAAATCTGTCTTTATCAAGGCCGCTTCACTAACTTCAAACCAATAAGTTGTAGATTTTCATATACGCCCATATATTTCCTTATAAAGAGGACATTTAAATTTTATAATGGTACATCATATTGTAGGATAACTATATTAGAGGAAGGTGATCATCCCGACTACCCTTGAATCGATCACGCAAGTTCTCAACATATATTCTAAGGTTCGAATGGTACACTCTTCCTAGCCATTCTCTCCGAAAATGTCATGACTTAGACTAGAGCTTAATTTTAAAATGATGTTTCAAGAATTATATAATGTAATAAGTCCATTTGGAAAAGGCTAGATTCAAAACGATAAAGAAAGATCTTGATGTCCGAAAACTAGCTAATTCGAACTAGTTGATGTCCCTATGTTTGGTGAAGGTTTTGAAGTGTCGAATGAAGTTCAAGAATTGTAAAGAGACCTTGGATAGGTAGTATGTAGTACAAAGGTTTAAAACTACTGGTAACGACACCCCAAGGACCACCCGAAGGGCCCTTTAGTAGGACCCAAACATGGGCGGGTCCCGCGACGCGCTGCTACTTTGCAGAATCATTAAAGTCGTATTTTTAGTAATTTAACTTCATAAAAAGACCCAATTAAATGGAGGGTCTTTTGGGTAATTCATAGGAATACTATACATGGACATTAGGTCACTTTAGACCACTTTTACACGTCCAAATCAGATTGAAATGACAATTCTCTCATATATCTCAAGAACGGGTTCTTTTCCAAACACCATTGAAGACCAAGAAAAGCTTAAGGAAGAAGCCGAAGACTTCAAGTTGTTCATTCAATTTTTGTGGATTCTTCATCTATAAGGTATGAGTTTTTCACTCTTTTGATTCATTTCCCCATGAGGTTCTTTCAAACATATTCTTTAAAGAACTTCAATTCTAGGGCTATTACTCTACAAAATGGATTTTATTCCTAACTCTAGATTTATGATTTTTCAATGAAAAGTAAGTGTTTTCTATGGTCTATTTCACACGAATTTATGAGTATGTGGATAGTTATGTTTGAATTTCGTCTGAAGCATGTTCGTATCTAGACGATGGTTTCGTATGATTGTTTTTCTACTTGATAACATGAAAACGTAGGGATTGGACTAAGACTAGAATGAACTCTTAAATTACCCTTTTCTTTACCCTACATTATGCATTGATCTTGTGTGTGATTTGAAGAGTTGTTATTGGTTATGTTATTGAGTATTTCACTATGTTATGATTATGAATTTTGTTAGTTGAACTAAGTTCTTGGAAGAAAGAGGTAAGTCTTCTAAAGTTGTAATTACTCTACGATTTATATGTTCGCCTATAAATCATGATTCTATGTTGTGGAAGTACGCATGATCTTGTTATGTTGCTATGTTTGGTTATTAACATTTTATTTGTGAAATCATGAAAAGAATACGATAAATGCAAGTTGCGATATTCTTTTGTATGCTTTACACAAGATTACTATGTTATGTTAATATCACATACGAAGGGCTATGATGAATGGAAATTCTCATCTAATTATAAGAAGCTCATAATCATGTTTATACAAGGATTTAATCTCCTATGATCTATGATAAGTTTATGATAAAAGAAAACTTAAAGGTTAATCAAGAAAAGGACATAGGCTAAACACCGATGAACTATATATGAGAGGTGTTCCTTCCCTACTTTTTATGTAGGTTCATAATGACTCTCGTGAGACAAAGGTCACCATGTTATCTGTGAACTATGGGTATCTAACACATCTCCTACTTCTTGAACTATGTTGCCGCCATATGATACTAGCTAGTGGATCTACTTAGAAAGCAATGTCAGGTTTGGTTCTACTTTGACCGAAGACCAGCTCTTTTGGTATGAGGTTTTATGACATCGGATTTCATGCTTAGATCACATAGTATATCTCTGTTAAGGAGTATGTTTCCTCATGTAAAATTAAAGACAAGTAAACGAATGTTGACTAATGTGACTTGAGTAGTCTACTTAGTAGATTTAGGGGTATAGGACTCTACCTAGACGTTGCACAAGTTTACTCTTAAGGAAGTACTAGGAGATTGTTCTTATGTAATATGATAACATGAAAGATATATGTTTATAATACATGATGTTACCCTCATATGACGTTGGTGATTATGATGAATATGTTATTGGGTTTTATTGTTAAATGAAGTGATGACTATTTATGTGACAAGTTATATGAAGAAAAGCTTTAATTATGGTCTCCTATCTTATCTACTTTGTTGTGTGGGGTTATGGGGCTTCACATGACAATTGAACTTGTAGGTTGCGGATTGGATCATTGGTAAGTGTTTTGTCTGTTAGTTTAATCCGATATTTTGAACATGAGATGCTAACATCATCGAATATAATATGTCTCTGATTATGATCATACTTTAAGCTGATGGAATCTTTAAATTGTATTTGTTATACGGTATGTGCCCTGAAGACTTTCATATGAATTTGAATGTTTCTAACGATATGATAAATGATCCATTTCATGAATGTCCTTTATGTGTTATATGCATATAACCTTACTTAGTACATGTGGCTTACTAACCCCATTACTTTATATTACTATAATTGTAGATTCCTACCATTGAAGTTAAAGGAGGTCGATTTGTAAAAACATGGAACTCTCTCTCAAAGTCTTGGTAGGTCCTCAATGTTCGGGATGCTATCTTTTCAACATTCTAGCCTACGCAGAATTTTAATAGTTTTAAGACTATTCAACTTCTGATTATGTTCCTTGGATTCTGTTGTATTAAGGCCTATATGTCATATTGACTATTTATTAGCCAAGTCTAGATTTGCACTCATTAGGTGATTTTATACATGCGAGACAATGTATTAGAATATTGTATGCTTTTATAAATCTTTAATATGAAGTCTAAGTATACTTCACATATGTTTGTAAAAGTTTTTAATTTTTCGCAAATATTAACTGATGACATGTTATGACTAACGCGAAGAGGATTGTCTGAGTCCTCTAAGAGGACGACGATGACGGTCGCATCTGGGGTGTACTCACCAGGTGTGACAAACTTTGTATCAGAGCATGAGGTTAGAAATCTTTAGGATCAATGTCTCACTAAACCACATTACCTAGTTTCTTGTTCATGGTTGTGAAGCGCATCACAGTTATGGATGAGAGGCTATGTGATAACTAGGAAACATCTATTTTTCTTGATACTCCTATGTCGTGCCTTTAGAGTTGTGACACTATATGTCGTTTAGCATCTAATCCTTTATTGTTGTTTTAGGCGATGAATACAAGAAAAACAGTCGTGCGAAGAGTAGGAGAAGAGATTGTGAATGCGGGAGCTACTCTCCAAGGAAATAAAGTTCCTCCTCAAGTGCAAGCTGCCGAAAATGATCAAGTTCCAGCGAATCCTCCAGCTATGACGAATGGTGAGATGAGGGAAGCCTTGTTCTAAATGGACCTATACATCACCAACTAAGCTCATGCTATTACGTCACAAGCTAACACAGAGGTTGTTCCTCAAGAGAATCAACATTCTAGTTCTATGGTTATCCTTTTGAGGGATTTTACGATGATGAATCCTTAATTTACTTTGGATCAAAAGTTGATGAAGACCCCCAAGATTTCCTTGATAAGGTCTACAAGATTTTTTCTATGGGGGTGAGTACTACTGAGAAGGCTGAGTTTATTGCCTATTAACTCAAGGATGTGGCTAAGACATGGTTTAATAAGTTGAAAGATAGTACGGCTTTAGGAGGTGGTCCCATGACTTGGGATATCTTCAAAAAGGCCTTTCTTGACAGATTTTTCCCAATGTAACAAGAGAAGCTAAGGTAGATAAGTTCATCAACCTTTGTCAAGGAAGTATGAGTGTTAAGGAATAATCCTCAAAGTTCATTAAGTTGTCGAAGTATGCTTCTTATTTTGTTTCTAATGCTAAGGATGAGATAAGTCGTTTTGTAACGGGCATGTTTGAAGAGCTTGAAGAAGAATGTCATGCATCCATGCTTCATGACAATATGGATCTTTTGAGGTTGATGATCCATGCTCAACATGTTGAGGAAATTCCTCTTAGGAAGAGGAATAGGGAATCTAAAAAGGGAAAGTCATTCGAAAGTGGTTTTTGTAAGAGTAGGCTTGATGTTCAAGACAAGCCTAATTTTCATAAGAGGTTTTCAAACCAGGTTCTTTCAAATTTCCCAAGAATCTCAAGGATAGAGGTCAAATACTAAATCTTAGAAGGGAATAAATGTTGATCAACCAAAAGAGAGACCAACTTGTAGTAAGTGTGGTAAGAAACATGTGGGTGAATCCCTTGTTGGAACTAATAGTTTCTATGGTTGTAGCAGAGGTGGCCATATGGTGAAAGATTGTACTAATGTGAGAAGCCAATGTAAGGGGAATAACCAAGATCAATCAAGTGTAACTAGTTCTGAAGGAATAAAAGGAGTCGTTTGTATGCACTCAAGGCTAGGGGTAAACAAGAAAGGTCTTCCGACACTGTAACGGGAATGTTACAAGTTTTCTCTATTAATGGTTATGCTTTACTTGACCCAGGTGCTACCCTTTCCTATGTTACACCTTTCGTAGCTAGGAAGTTTGATATACTTCTCGATCTTTTGATTGAACCTTTTCGGTTTTTACCCCAATGGGTTACTCTGTAGTTGCAAAAAGATTCTATTGGAAATGTCCTATGATGCTTCCCAATAGAGTTACTCTTGTTAATTTAGTAGAATTGGACATGTTTGATTTTGATATCATCTTGGGTATGGATTGGCTTCATGATTGTTTTGCTTCCACAGATTGTAGAACAAGGGTAGTGAAGTTTCAATTCCCTAATGAACCCATTTTAGAGTAGAAGGGGGGAAATTCTACGCCAAGGGATCTATTTTTTGAAGTATCGTAAGATGATAGCAAAGTGTTGTTTATACCATGTGGTGAGAGTTAAGGACCTAGAATGTGAAACACCTTCTATTGAGTGAGTCCCTGTACTGAGAGAATTCCCAGTTGTTTTTCCTAATGACCTTCCAGGAGTTCCTCCCGAATGTAAAATTGACTTTTGAATCGATTTATTACCGAATACGAATCCCATTTTAATTCCTCCATATAGGATGGCTCCAACTGAATTGAAAGAATTGAAGCTTCAACACAAAGATTTACTAGACTAGGGTTTCATTCAACCTAGAATTTCTCTATGGGGTGCTCGGTCTTGTTTGTTAAAAAGAGGATGGGTCATTTAGAATGTGCATTGATTATCTCCAACTCAATAAGGTCACCATAAAGAACATGTATCCTCTCCCAGTAATTTATGATCTATTTTATCAACTCCAAGGTTCTAGTTATTTTTCATCGATTGACTTAAGGTTGAGATATCGCAAACTTAGGGTGAGAGGTGAAGATGTTCCTAAAATAGCTTTCCGACCTAGTATGGTCACTATGAATTCCTAGTCATGTCTTTTGGGTTAAGGAATGCCCCGGCGATATTTATGGACCTAATGAATAGAGTTTTCCGAGATCACCTTGACTCATTTGTGATTGTGTTCGTTGAGGTTATTTTGATATACTCCAAGAGTGAAGATGAGCATGAGAGTCACTTGAGGTTTGATTTGCAAGACCTCTATGAACACCAACTTCATTCCAAATTTAGCAAGTGTGAATTTTCGCTAAGGTTAGTACATATTCTTGGTCATATTGTATGTGGTGCTGGTGTAGATGTTTATCAAAAGAAGACGGATGCGGTCAGAAATTGGCCTACACCTTTGACTCCCACAAACATTACGACTTTCCTGTGTTTAGCTGGGTATTATAAAAGGTTTATTCATGGATTTTCGTCCATTGTATCTCTTTTGATAGCTTTGACCCAAAATAAGGCGAAGTATGAGTGGTCGGAAACTTGTAAGAAAAGTTTTCAAGAGTTGAAAGATAAGCTTACCTTCGCTATAGTGTTGACATTACCGGAGGATAATGAAGTCTTTGTAGTGTATTGTGATTCTTCTTGAGTGGTCTTGGGATGTGTCCGTATCCATCATGGTAAGGTGAGAGCTTATGCTACTAGGCAACTCAATGTTCATGAGAAGAATTACCCAACTTATGATCTTGAAATAGCTCCTGTATTAGTTGCTTTGAAAATATGGAGAAATTACTTTTATGGTGTGCATGTTGATGTATTTACATACCATAAAAGTCTGCAAAATGTGTTAACACAAAAGGAGTTGAATCTCAGACAAAGACGATGATTAGAGTTGTTGAATAATTATGACATGAGTGTCATTTACCACCCTTGCAAGGCCAACATGGTTGAAGATTCTTTGAGTCCGATGACTATGGGTAGTGTGTCTCATGTGAATGAAGAGAATAAAAAACTTTTAAAAGATGTTCATAGGTTGGCTCACTTAGGTGTGCGATTAGAAGATTAACCTAATGGTGATTTTATTCTCCATCATAACTCCGACTCGTCATTAGTGTTGGAGGTTAAATCTAAGCATCATTTGTTCCTCTATTGGTGGAGTTGAAGGAATCAATACTTGGTAAGCTTAATGAGTCATTCTCCCAAAGGGTATGGTTTTCTTAGGTACGAGGGGAGATTATGTGTACCCGATGTTGAGGATTTGAGAATTCGAATTGTAGAAGAATCTCATAATTCTCTCTACTATATACATCTTGGTGCTACCAAAATGTATCATAATCTTATCAAAATATATTGGTGGGATGGTTTAAAAAGGGACATAGCAGAGTTTGTCGTTAAGTGTCCAAACTGCAAACAGGTTAAATCATAGCATCTAAACCCTGGTGGTTTATCCCAAATCATGGATGTTCCTACTTGGAAATGGGAATCCATCAATATTGATTTTGTTATTGGTTTGCCTCTAATTCAGAGGAAAAAGTATTCAATATGGGGTATTGTGGATAGGTTGACGAAATATAACCACTTTATTCGTGTTAAGTCTACTTACACGGCTGAAAATTATGGAAAGATATACATGAATGAGATTGTGAGTCTTCAAGGGATTCCATTGTCCATCATTTCGGATAGGGGTTCCTAATTAACTTCTTTTTTTTGGAAGGCTTTTCAAAAGGGTTTAGGTACTCTAGCGAAACTTAGTACCGCTTTTCATCATCAAATAGATGGTGAAGCGGAATGTACCATTCATACCCTTGAAGACATGTTAAGATATTGTGTTAGTGACTTCAAAGGAAATTGGGATGATCATTTACCTTTATTTGAGTTCTCTTACAACAATAGCTATCATTCGAGCATCTTCATGGCATCTTATGAAGCTATTTATGGTAGAAGGTGTAAATCTCCGGTTGGATGGTTTGAGGTTGGGGAGCACTTACTCCTTGGTCAAGCGATTTTCTATGAGGCTATAGGTAAATTTCGAGTAATAAGAGATAGATTGAAGACAACCTATAGTCAGCAAAAGTCTTATGCCGACAATAGAAGAAGAGACCTTGAGTTTTAAATTTGTGATCATGTCTACTTGAAGATTTCACCTATGAAAGAGGTTGATGAGGTTTGGTAAGAAGGGGAAGCTAAGTCCTGGATATGTTTGCCCTTATAAGGTTTTACAATGATTTTGTAAGGTTGCCTATGAGTTGAAACTACCTATTGAACTAGCTTCTGTTCATCAGGTGTTTCATGTGTCTATGCTCAAAAATTCATGGGTGACCCGGTGTCTTGTCTACCTATAGAAGGTTTAGGGTGGATGAGAACCTCTCTTATGAAGAGGTTTCGGTTGAGATCCTAGATCGCCAAGTCAAGAAGTTGAGAAACAAGGAGGTTGCCTCTGTAAAACTTCTATGGAGTAACCATCTTGTGCTAGATAGATGCATGTTTTGGTAAAAGATAGTACCAACTAGAGTTTTAAGAAAATGCCTTCATATTCTATTCTTGCACTTATGTGAAATATGCATGCATGTTTCTTCTTGAGATTTTGTTGTCTTGTTACTGTCTTGATAAAAATAATATCATGGTAACTTTTTGATGCATTTTGATCTTATGATAAGGTTGAGAAGGAAATTCCTCACTGTGTGTCATGAATAGGGAGCTCTTATATTTTGTGTATCATGAATTGAGAGCTATGTGTAATGTTATGGTATGTATTCGAAGGAGATGTGAAGTACTCCTATGATTTGTGACTCACAATGATGTTATGTTATGTGTTGGTTGGGCTTCTAGTATTGAGTCAATTCTTACCCTCCAAAAGATTTTAGTGTCATTCAGGCAAGAATGTTCCTAAGGGGGGGATAATGTAACACTCCGGAAATTTCATGACTAAGACTAGAACATAATATATTAAATAATGTACAAAATGATTTTTCCAAACTTATATTATTATAATAAGTTCTTTTTGCCAAAACAACAAAGAATGATCTTGACGTTCGAAAACTAGATAATTCGAACTAGTTGACGTCCCTATGTTTGGTGAAGGTTTTGAAGTTTCAAATAAAGTCCAAAACTTGTAAAGATACCTTGGATAGGTAGTTTTTAGTACAAAGGGTCAAAATTCCGGTACGACACCCCAAGGACAACCCAAAGGGTCCTTGAAGAGGACAAAAACATGGGTGGGCAGGAAGCCTTGCAGCCTGCGAGCAGGCAGAAGTTGAGGCAAAGCGTACGACGCTATCCGGACACGCAGGTGACCGCCGCAAGATTTGAGAGGCAGCCTCGCAAGCCGAGGCTGATACACACCTCACTACATAACCCCAAATTTAATAAAAATGATGGGATTTGGCCGCATGACGTGCATCTACTTCCCAGAATCGTTAAAGTCGTATTTTTGGTAATTTAACTTTATAAAAAGACCCATTTAAGTAGAGGGTCTTTTTGTTAATTCATAGGACTACTATATGGATATTATGTCAGCTTTAGATCACTTTTACATGTCCAAGTTAGATTCAAACGAAAATTCTCTAATCTCTCTCAAGAAGGCTTTCTTTTTCAAACTCCATTGAAGAACAAAAAAATCTTAAGGAAGAAGACGAAGACTTCAAGTTGTTCATCCAATTTTCAAGGATTCTTAATCTATAAGGTATGGGTTTTTCACTCTTGGTATACCATTCCCCAAGAGGTCCTTTCAAAGATAGGTTTTCAAGAACTTCAATTCTAAGGTTTTTACTTTGCAAAATGGATTTTCTTCCTAACACTATTTTTATGGTTTTCAATGAAAAATTTCTATGGTTTATTTCACATGAATTTATGAGTATTTGGCTAGTTATGTTTGAATTTCATGTGAAACATGTTCCTATCTAGATGATGGTTTCGTATGATTGTTTCTACCACTTCATAATATGAAAACTTAGGGATTGGAACTAAGACTAAAATGAACTCTTAAATACCCTTTCCTTTACGCTACATTATGCATTGATCTTGTGTATGATTTGAAGAGTTTTTCTTGGTTATCCTATTGAGCATTTAACTATGTAATGATTATGAATGTTGTAAGTTGAACTGAGCTCTTAAATAAGGTTCTTGGAAACAAGAGGTAAGTCTTCTAAAGTTGTGATTACTCTACTATGTTTATGTTAGCGTATAAATCATGATTTTATGTTGTGGAAGTATGTATGATGTTTCGATGTGGATATATTGGGCTATAAACATGTTATTTGTGATATCATGAAAAGAATACGATAAATTCAAGTTACGAAATTTTGTGTATGCTTTATACAAATAATTGAGTTATGTTATTCTCACATACGAAGGGCTATGATTAATGGAAATTCTCTTCTAATCATAAAAAGTTCATGATCATTTTTATACAAGGAGTTAATCTCCTATTACCTACGATAAGTTTATGATAAAAGACAACTTAAAGGTTAATAAAAAAAGGGACTTATGCTAAGCACCGATGAACTATATATGAGTGGTGTCCCTTCCCTAGTTGGAAGGTAGGTTCACAATGACTCTCATAACCCAGGGTCTGCCATGTAATGTAGAACTATGTGTCTCTAATACATCTCCTATGTTGCCACCATAGGATACTAGCTAGTGGATCCACCTATAAAGATATGCCATGTTTGGTTTAACTTTGGAAGGTAGACCACCTTCTTTCAGTGTGGGGTTTTATGACACCGGATTCCATGTTTAGACCACATGATATATGTCGGTTAAGGTGTATGGTCCCTCATGTAAAATGAAAGACAAGTAAATGAACGTTCACTAGGGTGACTTGAGGAGTCTATTTAGTAGATGTAGGTGTATGGGACTCTACCTAGACATTGCACAAGTTAACTCTAAAGGAAGTCCTAGGAGATTGTTATTATATAATATGATAACATAAAAGATACATGTTTATGGTACATGATATTACTCTTATATGATGTTAGTCATTATGATTAATATGTTATAGGCTTATATTGTTAAATAAAGTGACGACTACTTATTCTACAGGTTAGGTGTGTGGGGTTATGGGGATTCACATGACCATTGCACTTGTAGTTTGGGAATGGTACCATTGGTAAGTGTTTTGTATGTTATTTTTATATGATGTTTTGAATATGAGAGATTAACATGATCTATGATAATATGTCTCTGATTATGATCATACTTTAAGATGATGGAATACTTATCTTGTATATGTTATATGGTATGTGCATTGAAGACTTTCATATGACTTAGAATTTTTTCTAAAGGGATGATAAATAATCCTTTTCATGCATATCGTTAAGTGCTATGTTCATATACCCATAAATAGTACATGTGTTGTACTAATCCCATCAATTTATATTACTACTGTTGTAGGTTCCGACCATTGAAGTTTAATGTGGTCGATTTGAAGAAGCTTGGAATTATTTCTCCAAGTATTGATAGGTCCCCAATGTTAGGGGATATGTTTTCAATATTCTACCTTACACATATTTTTAGTTGTTTTATGACTATTCTACTTCCGATTATGTTTCTCTGGATTCTTTTGTATTAAGTCCTATATGGAATATTGACAACTTATTGACTAAGTCTAGATTTGCACTCTTTAGATGGTTTAATACATGTGAACAAAGCTTTAGAATATTGTATGCTATTATGAATCTTATGTATTAAGTCTAAGTACACTTCACCTAATTCTATAAAAGTTTTTAATATTCTGCCAATTTCAACTGATGACATGTTATGATAAATGCTAAGAGGCTTGTGTGAGTCCTCTTAGAGGACGACGACGCCGATCGTATCTTCGGTGAGAAAAGTATGAGGTAAACCTTTAATGAGTCCATGTTGATCACTTCCCATTTCCATGTAGTAATGTCAATCACTTGAGTCGTACTGGGGGTTTCTGATGTTATACCTTCATATGCTTACAATTAGGGCACTAAGACACAAAATCATTTATATCTGTATTCATACCATTCAACCAAAAAACATCTCACAAATCATGATAAATCTTAGTGCCGCCTGGATAAATTAAATACTCTTAGTTCTGATCTTTTACAAGAATCTTCTATCTCAATTCACCCACCTTATGAGCACATAAACGACCCTGATAGCGAAAAAGAACATGTCCCTCGTAGGAGAAAATGTTATCTCTCAATTGGATTTGCACCCTTGAGTTGAAGCAATATAGAATCACGGTCTTGATTTTCCTTAACCTTCACTACTAATGAACATAATGGTCCATTATAAACTATTACACCACCATCTAACATAGTTATAAGGCGATCTCAAAAGCAAGCAAGTCTATGAACATCCTTTGCTAGTTTTTTTCTTTCTTTCTCAACATATTCTACATTATCCATAGATAGTCTACTAAGAGCATCTGCTACTACATTGTCAATACTAGGATGGTTAAAAAAATTCATATCATTGGCCATGAGCAACTCAATCCATCTCCCTTAGATAATATTTAACTGTTCTCGGAGAACACATACTAAATGCTCTTATGGTTCGTAAGCACATCTACTAAACTCGATACGAGTAATTTCTCTAAATCTCAAATGTAAACACTACTGCTTCAAGCTCGAGGTCATGAGCCGGATAGTTATTCTCATGAACTTTAAGATGTTTAGAAGAATAAGTTATAAGCTTATCTCGCTGCATGAACACACAACCTAGGCCGATTCTGGAGGCATCACAATACATCACACAATCATCTGAACCATCTAGTAGACTTAAAACATAAGTTGTCATATACCTAGTTTTCAGTACTGAGAACCTCTTCCCACAAGCATCTGAACACTTAAACTTAACCATTTTATGAGTCAACTTAATCAATAGAGAAGCCATGGATGAAAATCCTTCAACGAACTAGATGTAATAACAACCCAAACCTAATAATTTGTTTCCTTTCCAAAGGGTTGTGATTTTTCGAAAAGGTCATGAATTTTCAAATAAGATACAAAAACATTTGTTCATATGAGTTGTGAATTTTATCAAAGGTTTGTGATTTTTTTGGTGAGTTGTGATTCCAAAGAATTGTGACTTTTTCAATAAGTTATGCCTTTTCCAAAGGGTTATGATTTTTCTGAAAGGTCATGACTTTTCAAATAAGACCTCAAAAATATTCTTTCATACGAGTTGTGACTTTTCTCAAAGGTTTTTAATTTTTTTATTAATTATGACTTTTCCAAAGAACTGTGATTTTTTCAATAAGTTGTGACTTTTTCAAAGAGTTGTGATTTCTCGAAAAGGTCATAAACTTTACCCTCAGCCGCTTTACAAGCTTTAATGACCCCTCTTATCTTACATGAACTAGGTTGTATGATTATTTAAAATATGGGCAACTATAGGATAATTCTTCCATGTTTTCCTCTTATGAGAGTTTGAGAGTTGTATTGATTCATCATATCTTAATTAATTTTTCAGTGAGAGCATGTAATAATCCTTGATTTGAGAGAAATTGAATGTATATATCGAAATATGGTTTTACATTAGATAAGAACATAATGTGAGCTTGAGCTTGTTTTGAGATTTTCTAGGCATCATTTAAGCTTTTTGATCATGATTGATTGAAGCATGTTGTTGAGAGTAATGTTGTTATAACACTACCATGCTATCTATGATTGAATAGTGTTGTAAACACCCTTATTGAAATAACTGTATTCCTGATTTACTCGAGGACAAATAAAGTTTAAATTTTTGAAAGTATTGACGAGTTGTACATTTGTCTTATTTAAGTTATACGTAGCTTACTAATGAGTATACTTAATGTCTAATTTATCTTATTCTAATGATATATTGATTATTTGCATCTACGGAAAAAATGGATGAGGCAAGTATTGATGTTTCAAAGAATGGCCAGAAATGCAAAATGAATTTCAAAATATACATTGTTGATCGCCCAATAAGAAAGGAGAACGACTTGTGAGCATGACCTCTGTCGAATTAACAGTGCACAACACTTGTGTCTATCGAAACATATTGTCTATGCCCAACAAAGAAATAATGCGCCAAAGAAGAAAGATGACCTTGCTGAACGTCTCCAAAAATGAGAATGCAAGAAAAAAAATGAATGCTTGAGAGGCTAACCAATATGGCAATGAGTGAATCAATAAATGTCAAAAGAAGATTCAAAGGAGTTTGTCGAATGATTTAAATTACGTAACACGTACAACATAATAATGTAACATACCGTATCCTAGAGAGAGAAGAATACATACTTCATAAGTTGTAAGTGCCACCGACGGGCACCACCCATGGACCGTAGGTGGGTTATGTACATGGCCACCTGCAGGTCCCTCCCAGAAACAAGGAGAAAAAAATTCTAAGGCACGACCCATGGAAGGACCCATGGACCATAGGTCAGACAAAAGGTCGTAGTTCTGGTTCGTGGATCGTGACCTCAAAACCCCTTTCTCTAAAAGCCAATGGCGGTTAATAGGATGGACCGTGGGTCGGTCGATAGTCCGTTGTAAGTCCTTCATTTGGCCCAGACAACTAAAAGTCAGGATCGTTTTAGTACTTATGTGTTGGACCCTAAACTACCTTGATTAACCCCTAAATTATGTCATTTTGATCAGTTTTAGCCTAGTAACAAAATTAGAACTTACACTAGTAAAGTTATTATAAAAAAATTCATCAAGTTGAACAAAAATAAAGAGAAAGAGTTGACAATGCTCTCTAAGAACACAACAAGTTATCTTAAAATCATCCCCAATATCGAAATATTTCTTCGTAAATTTTGCCAAGTATGTCTGATTTCACTAGTGGGTTCCTTTCACAAATTGGGTCCCTAGAGTTTTAGTCAGAATTTTATTCTCTATATAATGTTTTGACCTAGGGTTTGTGGAACTTCAAATTATAGTTGTGATTCAGTTGTTAGAATAATCCAAATCATATTATCATTTTTTGTCATGAAACTCTAAACCCTAGGTATGTTGATTCATTTAGTTTATGAATTACACTTGCTAGGTTAGTTTACTAAGTTTAACATTCTTAGGTTAAGAATATTTCATTATCAGAAAATTAATGTTGCATTTTTATCTAATATGTCAATATTTTAGGCTATTCAGTATTACAATTCGGAGTTGGCTTACCACCTAGTGGACTAAGGGTTAGTCACCCTCATAGTCCTAAACGTACGTGCCCCCGTATGATAGTCCCCTTCATGGGGAAAATATTTAGTATCGCATTAGTCAAGACTTTATACCCCCATCAAGGTATATTTGATCCTCTCAATTGAATGATACATCAACTTCACGTATAGCTCTCGCGGTTTTATGTCAGTTAGTAATAGCTTTGACTATCAGATTCTAGTGTATTTATTGACCATGTAATCAATTATAGTTCACTCGTAATTCTGAACATGTTTAAACTTGGTCATTGCATTTAATTAGCTACATATTTGGTATGTTTCAGTATTTCCATCATGTTCATATTATGCCATTGCTTTTATTGCTTTGTTTAGTAATATATACATTGTTAAACTCTGTCCTATCTTGCCTGCTCATTACCTTTCAAGTATTAACGCATACTTTGTGCTACATCTTTTCGCAATGTAGGTTCATGCCCTCATCATCAAGATCAAGCATAGATGGATTCCCTATCTCCACTTCAGAAGTACCAGTGATAAATCCTCATTCTTCAAAGACGATTGACATGTAATTTTCGTATTTTGAGTCTTTCAATTTCAGTTTTTTAAGAGTTAGTTGAGGAATGTCCTAGAATCTCTAGTCATTTTATTCAGACATAGTCAATTTAGTTTTTAAGTGAGTTTGATCCTTTAGTTTTCACTAAACTCAGTTATTATATATTCAGCCTTAGAATAGATATTCCCCATCATTTTATTCTATGCTATGTTATAAGCTTCCATACAGTATGTGTATTTTTGGAAAAAAAAATTCTTTAAGTGTTCTTATGATATGCTAGGACGATTAACTTCAGGTCACTCGAGAACTTAAGTCCCATGTTAATGTCTAAGGGTAGCCTCAGGGTGTGAAAGAAAAAGTGAGTTGAAAAAAAGAGGAGATTCACCGAGCAAGCTCAGCTAGCCCGACTAATATCGCCAAATGAAATGTGCATTGATATTTGAGTTAAACTTTGGAAAACTAAAGGATAGAGAAATTATATAATACTCAAAATCAGAAAAATCAAGAAATATATTTTTAGTTTTGAGATAACACTTGACCTTTGTGAAGAACACTTTTTAGCTTCTGCACTTTTTCAACTTTCATCTTGATTTTATAAATTGAAGTTAAATCCAAATTGGGTTTTCTTGTACTTTTTTAATTTTATGTTACCCGTTGCTTATTTCATGGAAGATGTATTTTCTTCGCTTTTTGTGATAGGTGGCTAATACCCCATGATCTACGGGTGGAATAATGGGGTTGGGTGTTGATTCAATGTAGTATGTATTGTGTTATGCTTCATATTGTTGATATTTATACATAAATTTAGGCTAATCAACCGTAAGATCTAGGGGTGCGATTTCGAGGATTGAGTTTTGATTTCATGTGTGCATATTGTGTTATGCTTTGTATTATTGATGTTCATACATGAATATCGACTAATTATCATCAGTTAATTTATAGGGTAAGGTATCTAAAATAATTCCTACTTTCAATAACTAGTTTATGCTCGAAAGAGTTTTGTTAGAGTGAGTAATTAGTCAAATACAAGAAATTTAGGTTTAATATGTGTAACTTTCTTGAAAATAGAGGTTGTGGGTCGGATCTATTTTGCCTATTTATGGATAAATAGAGAGAATAGAGTAAGATATCAGATTGTTTAGGTTGTCATTTTGACAACACCAAATTTAAATTCTATGCATAGATGCTTTGAGATGGAAAGATGATTATAGTCATTGAAGATGACCTAGCTTATTCATGAATGTTCATCACTATAGAGTAGCACAATTACCCATATGTAAAATCTATTTTTCGTCCCCGCACCTCTATATTTCTTGTCTTGAATTCTTCAATGTTTTAGATTAACTGTGACAATTGATGACAAAATATTTTTATTGTTGGAATCATCAATCCAACTATTCTTACTATTTCAAATGAGCAATTTTACAATCTTAATTTTCTAATAAGAATTCTATAAGATAATCATATTTAATGGGATTCGACCATACCATGTCGTTCGGGTTTTTTTTCCATGACCGTTGTCCCTTTTGCTTTTGTTTGAAAGGGAGGGGATGTTTGAGCATTATCATCATGTTGTGGGCTTATTATAGGACAGACTAGTGTTTCCTTATACCCATACACTTTGTGTATGGGTCTATGGACTAGGTCTTTCTTGACTGGAATAACATACTTGGATCTCATAAGAAAAACATTAGTTTAGGAAGATACCATACATGTTAGTCGTTTTATTTTCTCTCCCTACTTTTGCGACTCTGAGGAATTACTACATGTTATTTACTTTGTTTGTATTGATGTGCTTCAAGGTTGGAGAAATTTGTAATATCATTGGAACCTATGTGATATTATCTTTGGACTCAATATGCCCTCGGACACTCTTTCTAGTTGCAGATCTTACGCCCCCGGGAGTACTCTAGATGGGCGACCTTGACATTTGAGATCTTCTACGGAGTTGACACGCCCCTGAGGCACTCTTTCTAGTTTGGTGATTTATGCCCCTAGGAATGGATCGTAAGATTTGGCGGCTAGGGTTGATTGTCAGTTTTCCTAGCGGGGCTGGGATTTCGCTAGGTGGGTTGATTGTCATTATACCTGGGCTGGGAGTTTACTGGTTCTTGTTTACTTTGGCTCGGAACCTGGCTAATGGTTATGTATTATGATATGGGTTATTCTTATTTCTTATGGACTTAGTTATTCTTCGTACCTGTTAGGCTTATGAGGGTCTGTTCGGATTTTATTAACTTTCATACGAGTGTACCTTTTGGGATCATGGGGGTCCGATTATGCTTTGTGTAGATGTACTTAGATTTACTTTTTGGTATGCTCGTGTTCTTTCTTTTCATATTCTTCTCGACCTTTGTTTATGTCTAGTCTCTTTCTTTTTTGATTGTTTTTACCTTTTTTAATTGGTTGGAGGGTACTTATGTTACACTATGCTTCTTTTCGTGATGTAGGTCCTAGTATGACCAGCATGTCTCCTTTTGTAGATATGTTAATTTATATTTAGCCTTTGAGATTATTTGTTGTGATCCACTTGTGGACTTGTATTTATCGTGTAAGACTACTTTGTACTCGTGACTTCTAGGTTTTGCAAGAGTTTCCTTTGTATATACTTTTTGGTTTGCTTTCTGTTTTTTTTTTTTGTCTTTCCTAATTTTTAGTATTACTTTATGTCTAGTTCCACCCTAATACCCACTACTTCGCATTTTTGATATGGTTCTTCTTACCTACTGGTGGGTTTTAGAAGGTTTCATCATGAATTGGGTAGTCGGATCGTGATAGATGTCCGGGACAAGATTAGCCACAACGTCAACTTTTTTTGTTAAAAGCACTTTCATCGTCTATGGCCAAAGAGGGAAAACTCTTCACTCACAATTTTGATCTTTCTTTCATTAAATTACAATTGATTGATCTTCTAAGATATAAAAAAATATTATGTTATCCATCACTTTAAATATCATTATGATACTATCGTTGTTACATTAATGGAATTACTAACAAAATACATTTTTTCCATAAAAAATCCCTTTTATCACTCTGTGTTTCATTTGAATAGATTATCTTTATTTTATTTCTTATTTCATAATTACTAAATTAATATAAATAATCAAAAAACATTTTAAATATTCGTACTTCTAAATACAAATTACATAATACAGTAGTTATTAAATTAGAAGCTCAAATGAATTAATATAAACAACGAAAAGACCGAAGAAATACATCAACTATTCCTCTAAAAAATAATAACCCAAACCTGATAAAGAACGAAACCCTAAAAACAAGGGCCCAAATACTGCAGCCTAAACATCAACCTAACAGCCCTCTTCACAGTCCCTACTGCCGAATGCATCCCCTCCCCCAAAAGTCCATTTTGATTGTTTAGGGTTTTATCCCCCCACCCCCACCCCCAAAAGTCAACCATAAGTGACAAATGACCGGATTCCCCTCCCTCCAAAGTCCACCATAAGTCACAAATCACAAGAGGCCCCTCTCTCTCTCTCTCTCTCCCCTTTCCTATTGTTTTTCAAAAAATCTCTCTCCATTGTTCTTAAGCTATAGATAAAGGTTTTCACTCTTTATTCGTGCTATGGCTATGTCAATCATGTGAAGACTGTCGAGTCCATCAAAAAAATCTCAACATTTGAGCTTTAATGGTTATCTTTGACTGATTTTAATGAAGGGCATTAAAATTCTGCTCAACAATTCAAGAACTCTAATTTCAACTATAAATGCTTACTTGATCAAGTTCGGTTTCAGAGGGTTTTTGACCTACTCTTTACACTTACAAATTTGACATCTCCTATCCAAATCAAAACATTCGAAGAGCTTTTCTTTTGATTAATCGTGTTGTTTTGTTGGTGAGCTAAGTCAGATTTCAATTGATCTTAAACCTCGCCATAAGTCACTATCATACAAAAGGTCAGTGTTAATATTCTGATCTTTCTTCAACTTAGTCATTTTTACGTATTTATGTGGTTTATTAAATATAATTATGTAATGCAAGTTGATGAATTAGGCATTTAAAGTTGTAAAAAATTATGAGTCTTTTTCTTTATCAAGAAGTTACATTCTATCTGCAACTAATCTTTTTTCTATTTAAGAATCATGTATTTCTTTGGTTTTAAGTCATATGTGTATCTAACTTGAATGATTTTAGGGCTTACTTAAGATTACTCTCTCAATAAGAATTTTTATATTAACTAGAAACATATATTTCTTTAAATATAATAAAGAATGATTTGTTTGAATCTTTTTTATAATCAAGTTGTATGTTTGAACTAGCATGAATGTTCCTTTAATCAGAAAAATAAACATGACTCACCTTGTTCAATTTCCTTTAATTTATAATTTCATGTACGATGTCATTTATCTATAGCTCAAAACTACTGCCCATTTATTTGTATTTTTTAATATCAAAACAATGCTTTACTTCATTTTTAGATGGTTTTGTGTTGTTGCTAAATTTTAATTCATATTGTTGGATTAGCGTATATCATATTTTTATATTTTTCTTTGGTTTGCATTAACTTTTACAAAACAGAGTTTGTCTAAATTGTTTTCTCTATTTTATTTCTACATGTACAACTAGGGACATGATGGAGACTTGATTCAAAAATCATGCAAAAAAGTCGACTCTCATATATTCGACAGTAAATCAAACCAGCACATGGAGTCAGTACGAAATTTTTAAACAATCCGAAATAGCAAGCAAAAGAAACGGTACTCACTTGAAGTCCCTCATCGCTACTTATATTTTTTAGTATTTATTTACATGTTAAAGTAGCTTCTGTGATTTGAAAGCGTCTCAATGTCTAACATAAGATAGAGCTTTTAATAATTATTTTTTTAATATAAAAGGAATTAACATTCTATTTTAGAACCAAGCTTTTAAAGCTTAACTTCAGAAAGCCTTCAAACCTTAAGAATCATTCAATTGAAAACAAACGGGTGCAACTATGTATTAAAATATTTCTTTTAAACAATAAGTTTTAAAAATTATTTTGGCCCATTCTTAAAATTTGGAAAGATTATTACTTTATTATGCTTGGGGTTCCATCTTCAATTGTACAACATTTTTAAATCTTGAGTACGCTATTACTGTTTTCTCATCTTTCTAAGGCTAAATGTGTATTAATGCATGTAAGCAATTCACCCTATGAGTAAATGTTTTGGTAGTAATAATTAAAGATTGTTTGACTTAATATTTCGTGTTTTTTATAAACATTACTGATGAAAAATAGTTTCTGCAATTAATTGTCCGAATGAGAGTTTTTATTAACTTATATTAGAAGTATTCATATATAAACTATTTGTCTACTAAGTGAATTTTCGAAGCCAAAACATTTTCTTTATATGGTACATCTCATAACATATTAGTAATGTCTTCTTAAGTTATATTTTCATTTTCACTTAAGTCATATTTTTAATCAAATCATATATTTTTGTCAACCTAAGTTTTGGTGGTTAGAATTTCTAATAGATCTTATATGATGCTTAATCTCGTCCCTTTGGGATAACTTGAACTCATATTTAGAATCACATAAGTTAAATAAACCATTAATTGAAGTTAATTTTAGCATTACTTAACTAAATATTAAGTGTCCTAATTTACCTAAAAACAATTAGGTGGTGACTCTCTAAGTTAAATAATTTATGAATCTTTGGTTGTACACTATTTGACATGAATTAAATTTTTGTATGACAACAAACTCATCCCAAACACCTCTAGATCCAAACAATGGCCACTTTAGAATAATCTCGGTATTCTAATCACTCTAATGAATTTCTCATCCGTGCACTGTTACGAACAATATTGACCAAAGTAAGACAATATTGGATGACCAAAACGTCAAAAATAAAATTTCTAATGACACAAAATCAATCTTAAGGTCTCAGAACCATAAAAAACCATTCTTCTAGACCAATATGGACCTTCCGGAGCATTAAAAATTTTTATACGACATCAAATTCTCCGGATTTTGACTAAGGTCAACTCTTTCACTTATCAAGCCATTCCAAGGGGAAAACTTGCTCAAAACTTTCCTGACCACCTTACGAAGCATCCCACTCAATCAGCAAGACACAAAAGCTTCATGGAAGCTATGGGTAGCGAAAAATCACTAAAAACCTGCAAGATAATGGATTTTTACCATGAGGGTCAATACAAGAATATAATAGATCGAGGGAATACAAGGAATGATGAAGAACATATATAATACAAAAGATATGGTTTCATTCGGTAGTCGAGCTTCTAATCAAAATAGGAGAACAAGGACAAATAAAAATATATACCAAACGATATGTGAATGCAAAATAAAGATTAGTACTAGTAAAAAAAAGGGCTATTAGAAAAACAAAATTTTTGGGGTTCAATGTAGTCTCTAAATCCAAAAGTTGCTCCACACAAGGCATACCTTAATGGAAAAAAGTTTTACTATGATATGCAGGGTGTAGAAGTGTACTATAAATATCAATAAGAGGTACTCAATAGGCACAAGACGACAGATCTCAAAAGATAAATTAAAGCAAACATAAATTATGAGAAAGTAAAGCAAGTATAGTATAAGAAGCAAAATAAGAGATATTGCACAATAAACGTAAATAGAGATAAAGGAGAAGAATAGAATATGCAAGAGACATAGACGAAGGAACACAATTGAAGGTGCTATCCAAATACATGTATCCCCTATAAAGGTTCACTATGGAAGTCAATGTATCTGAAGATACTGATATAATTAAATATGACCAATGTATTAGGAAGGCTCTACATAACTATAAATGAAAAATAAATATTGTGTTAATTACCTAATTACCTGCTTCATTAATGTAACGGATACTTGGAATGATTAGTAAATTTTAGTCCACGTGACAAGGTGGTTGGGGTGTTTGAGTGGTGGAAACAAACTCCTATTGAAATGTAGGGTAAAATTACATAAAACAGTTTTTATGTTTTTCTGTCAGGAATTCTCAAGTTATCTCCTACCTAACAACATGATCCTCATGACACTTCCAATTTTATTATTGAGTCTCATTCCTTACTAACACACTTTATAATTTTATCTAATAGTTGGTGTCATCAATCTAGACTTGAAATACTTTCCCATGATAACCATGATTTGTGCATATCATAGTAAATGAATGATGTTTGTAAAAATTCTTTAGTTCATTTTTCATTTGAATCTGAGTCTCCATTGAAAGTCTCCTTTTATGGTTGCATTGGATTGAGTGATCAACAAATAAAATGGAAAGAATATGTTCAAACAATGGAGTCTATCAATCACAATATATGAAAAGCTACATGTATTTATGGAGCTATAAAGAGTTGTATTTATAGACGCTAGACGGATCAAGATTTGATTTTTGGGTTGGTAGAAAGGTGATGTTTTTGAGACAAACCATTTTGTTTTTTTGTGGGGTGAACTACGTACTATTACTCTTGAAGAGATATTTACTTTTAGAGACTTCTATATTTTGAGTAGCTCTGTTTTGTGCCCCCCTAGAATCCCTTGAGTTGGCAGAGATTGAAGAACATCTTGAATGTGGGAAAATAAAATTTATCAGATTGAAGACCAATAAATAAACTAAATTGTTGAATTTTTTCCTGAACAGTTGCTCAGATTTTGAGCTTGAAGTTTTTCTTTCTTATTGGTTATTAAGTTATGTACTTTCAAGTAAAATAAATTATTTTGTTTTCTGAATAGCTTTTACTCTGCCGGAAGGTATATGACTAGCGCTAGTCGCATCCCTCTAGCTTGGTTAATGCTATTGAGAAAACATGAGCACCTATGCTACTTTGAAGAGAAAACTTGATAACCAACAATGTACTTTGATTATTAGTCTTCAGTCCTATAAGCTCCCTTTGCGTATTTCCAAGATTTTTGTCAATCTCTACCAACTAAGGGGATTGTAGGGGGCACAAAATAGGGTAACCCAAAATAGAGAAGCCTCCCAAATAATCATATCTTAAAGAGTAACAATAGCTTCAGCCCACGGAAACAAAAAATTTTTTGTCTCACACAACTTTCTACCAACAAAAAATATCAAATGTCGATCTGTCTCTACACAACTGAACTCTTGATAGTTCTATAAATACATGCTACTTTCCAAACAAGGTGATGGATAGACTCCATCATTTGAACTCATTTTTATAATTTCATTTTTTGATACCTCCATTCATTGCAACCATGAAATAAGTATTTCAACGGCCGTTCAGATTCAAATGGAAAAGGAATTGAAGGACCTTCTACATACTTATTCTATGCTACATTAGTTATTAAATTACAGACTCAAATGAACTGATTTTAAAAATGAAATAGCCCAATAAGTTCATACAAATATCACTCATTCACTATGATCTGCACAAATCATGCCATGCAATTGAAAAAAATTGGGGTTATATTTGTCTATGTCTAGGTAATCTCTGCTTATCAAATCTTCGATTAATAACAAAGCAGTTGGTCCAAATCTCAATTTTTCCCCTCCCATTCTGGATGTCACAACCCTGACTGTCGCGACTGGCACCTAGAATACCACTCTGTGGGAAAACCACTACTAACAACCAACTAAAGCAAGAAATCTAAAACTACTAAGGTATTTAAGTTATAGAAGCAAGTTAAATATTTAAAGCCAAGGTTCAATTAGTGAATAAAAATCCTAGTGCTATATTATAATTTTTTCTAGCTCGATTTTTCCTTGTTGGCATTACTATAACAACGAAATCCGGTCGTTACAATAGACACTAATTTACCCATTAATCGTCCCTAAGTGATCAATTACGGAAAGGTAGGCTAGAAAATGAACAAGGTAGTACCTGATTCGATGAAAAATTTGCGGATACTTGTCTCGCATATCCTTATTAGTCTCCCAAGTAGCTTCGTCAATTGACGATGATTTCATTAAACTATCATGTACTTAATATCCTTGGTACTAAAATTTTGAACATCATGATCAAGAATAACAATCAGTTCCTCCTCATATTGAAGGTCTTTGTTTAGCACTATTGAGTCCGACACACATGAAATACAGTATCTACACGGGACAAATTTGTAGGTAACACTAATCTATACGCCGCCGATGCTGCACGTTGAAGTATTTGAAAGGGACCAATATAGTGAGGACTCAACGTACCCATGTTGCAAAATATCATCACCCCCTTCACGGGTTATACCTTGAGGAGAACATTCTCGGCTCTCTGGAATTCCATGTCTCTCACCTTGTGATCCGCGTATTTCTTTTTCTACTCTGCGCAGCAAAAAGTTTTATGTAACAATCCTAATAATGAATAGAATCAAGTCTTAGGTTGTCAAGAATGCTTGCGATTAAACCAAGGTTCACACGGATTGATACACGTAGAACCAGACCTTAGAAAGCTTACTACGATCAATTTAGCTAACTTGGGGAGTTAGTTGGGCTTGGAAAGGTTGGAACCAACAATGTAAGGCTCGCGAAAACGAAGATTTAATCGAAGGAGTCTTTGCTGAACTTAAAAGAAGAAACGTTATGTTTTGAGGGTCTAGGGGTAAAATGGTCATTTCAAGGACAAGGTTAATATTGTAATTTTTCATGAGGAATTAATAAATTAATTAATTAATTTAATTAAAGGAGCTTTTCGAATTTGGTGCGACCCACAGTGACCCATTTAACAAATGGGTAGCCACTCAGGTTCGAGCCCCACTAGGAGCAAGGATTTGATGATTTAATCATCAATTAAAATCTATTCATTAAGGGTAAAATGGTCCTTTCACATATTATTTAAATAAATCAGATTTTTATTAAGTTAATTAAATCTTATGTTGACTAAGTCTTGAATTTCGTCTCCTAATCTAAATAACTCTATCTCCATCACGTTTCTCAACTCTCTTTCATGATCTTAACCTCTCTCAGTAGCGTTATTCTGCCAAAACTAACAAAAAATAGAAAATACATAAAGAGTTCTTCACACATGAAGAACTCAAAAGAATTTTTATGTGAAAGACAAAGTAATCAAAACGTCAAGGATAAGAGAGGTTCGTCGAGTAGGGTGTACGTTGAAGTGAATTGGGCATGGTTTGGAGGAGTTTCTGGGGAGAAGCGTCACACTTGAACAACAACAAAAGTTATGGGTTTTCTCTCCTGTAATTCTTTCTCCAAGAGTGCTTTCTTTCGAACGTTTTTCAAGCTCTTGAAAACTAAGGTTGTTCCCCTTTGTATGTCCTTGTCCTTAGATCTCAAACGAATTCGTAGGATGGGTACGTTGTGCTGCTAGACTTAGGCATGATTGACGTATTTATATTAAGTGTGAAGACATTTACAGTGAGGGAAATTATGAAAACGATATTCGAAGTGTAACAAAAAATTGGTGTTGTGTGTGCATTGTGGGAAATTGCTTTAGTAACTGTTTTGGGGTCGAATATCCATGTGTTTTTGTGCATTTTATGTGTGTAATGTGTGTGAAATGTAGTGTTTAGTATAATGAAAAAATTGGGGTTGAATAACACTCTTTTAGCTAAGTAAACTCGTGAAGTAGGTGTCTAAAAATGAGTGAAGAATGATAAGAAAAAAAAATCCAGATTGCGTACTCTCCCATAAGGTTAAATTTTGGGTTTTTTTAAAAAGAAAAATAAATAAGTGAGTTCAATGGGAATTTAACCCAAGACCTCACATGTTGAGAAGGATGAAAAATAAGAGAAATACGTGAAGGAGCTAAGGGGAATCGAACCCCTTAGCTACTGGTTTTCATGAGTCAAAGAAAAAGGAAAATGGGGGCTGGAGGTTTCGATCCTAGCTCCGGTTTTACGAAAAAAAATAAGGGAAATGGGGCTGGTGGGGAATCGAACTCGCGACCTATGGGGAGGACAAGGAGAAAAAAATTAAGTAAACAAGTAAATGGGAGGCGTGGGATTCAAACCCACGACCTCCTAGTACACGCGAAGGGAGAGGAAATAATGAAAAAAGAAAATATGAGGCATGGGGATCTAACCCACGACCTCAGCACTGAAGGGAGAGGCGAAAAACAAGGAAATAAAGTGAGGCTGTGGGGATTCGAAACCACAAACCTCATTGCCACTTACCCATTAAAATAAAATAAAGATAGAGGGGCAGTGGGGTTTGAACCCACCACCTCACAGCCTCCTAAGTGAAATTTTAAAAAACATAATAAGGGGGGGTTGTGGGGGTTCGAGCCGACAACCTCCCTATTGTACCGAATTTAACTCTAAAAATCGAAGGGTTTGTGGGGCTCAAACTCCCAACCATTCGGTTATCTATGAGTGAAATTAAAATAGAAAAAATTAATCATTCAATTTAAATGTTTAGATTTAATTTAGAGTTCTAGTGTTATGAATATTATAAATAAAATTAATAAAAAATATAAATGATATCCAAGTGATCAAAGATTTTGGTTCCAATCCCCAAATTTCCGTATTGATGCATATGTCATACGTGAGTAAAATATCCAAGAATAATACCATCTACATAGATCAAAAATTAAGATATTGGCATATAAACAAGATACATAAGTCTTGTACTACATATTCTTAGGAAAGTAATAATCACTTAGAAAACTATGACTGAAGCCCCATGGCTTGTATGTATAGACACATAAGTCTAACATACATTCAAAAATAAGTGAATTCAAGATGTATGTAATGAAACGATGAACCCTCGGAGTGTTACGTACAGAGTGTAAGATACACTATGTGGCCAAGTGCATTGGCATATGATGAGATAAACTATGAAATAAGCATTCACGTAATAAGAGGTGAGTAACTATGAAAAAAAAGGGTGCTAATAATGAAGAAAATAGTGACAACATGACATGAAGCTAATGGACATAATGAGAGCGATCTCAAGTGATCCTAAATAAATGTTACCAATACGTACTCACCAAGGAGAGTGTAAGATAATGAAGAGGCCAGTCTCTAAGACCACTCTACTGAAAGTGTTGAGTTTAACACACTTAATACTAATGATGATATGAGAAATAATCTAGTGAGCTATGTTGTCCTCATACTAGAAGCCAGTTTCCATTACATATGAGTTGAATGTAATGGAACTTTATAATGAGCATCGATAGGCTAGCTATGAGCGGTAATGACTTCTTTCAGGAAGGACGAAGGTTCAGTAACTCTCATGAGATGAGACGGTCCTGCTTGCAAGGTATGGGTCTCCATACATCTCGTAGTCTTTGAACCTATACTGCCACTATAGGGATCTGGTGGGGTTAAATTCCCATATACGCTAGCATGTTATTGACTCACTTTGTCCAGTGATTCCACCTCTTTTCGGTGTGGAGGAGACACTGGATTTCATGATACTCACATGATCTATGTTGGTTAAAGTTAAAGTTCCCAATGAATGAATGAGGCCAACCTCAAATGAAGAATATAAAGAAATGAATGATACTGAAGGTGTTAGGATAGGATAATCAAAAGGTGATCTAGACACAGGTAATGGCATTAGGTTGTTCCAAATCATTACACAGCAAACCCGATGAAAGTCTTAAATTAAATCCTAGGTATAGCTGGTGTTCACATTGGCCTATGAATGAAATAAAATGAAGTACGTGTGAATGGATGAAGCAGACGTTGTGTTTGCTAATGAAGATTTCGTAGTTGAGGTCTCATATGTTGAGTCTTCATTTTGAAAGTCTTAATGTCATGTCCATGACTTCCAAGGTCACATGTCATATGAATGAATGATATGAAAGAATCTATGTGTTATATGTTATGTGCTATGGTATGTACTATATGAAGATATTCGGTGTTTTGTAGAATATGATACTTCTGATGATGCATGTTACTCTCATGGCATGACCTTCCTAACCAAATTTGGAAAATTCACTAACTTTGCTAATCTCGATTTGGCAAGTCTACTGACTTGACTTCCAAAAATCATGTTGTTAGGAAAGCTATTTTTATCTCATGCATGTCCGCGGTGTGTGCTTGCATATACCCATACTAAGTACAAGTGTGTACTAACCCTATTCAAACTTTACTATTTTAGGTGCACGCACAGGTAGATAATAGAACTACATGATCATCACTGCAGTTATCCGGACATTCATCATTCATCCGTCTTCGGTTGGTCCTCATGCATTCGAGGATGCTGGTGTTTTATATTCTAGATTAGTTTTAGAGTTGACCTAGTGGACCATGTTCCACTACCATTTCTTTCCTGTTTTTATTCAAACTATGTATTGGTGCCATTTTTGCAAATATACACTTAATAAGAATTGGATTGTTTCTTTCAGTAGCTTTTCTCATAATGTTAGATGGTTGATGCTGAACAATTACGTATTAATGAGAATTTTTTTATGAGTATGTTAAGAAACAAAAACTTTAAAATTTGCCGCAAAAATTAACCTATATAATGTAAGAATGACGTAAGTAGGAATGTCTGCGACCTTAGAGAGGTCAACGACGCCGGTCTCACCTGGGGTCTAGATTCCGGTCATGACATTTTGCTTGAATAATTATCAACTAATCTTCAACGTCCTTTACTAAGTCAACCCCCAAAGGTTTTACATTTCCGGATTCAAACACCTACGGATGACGTACTTCCTTCCATATAACGCCTCGAATGGTGTCATATCAATGCTCAAGTTATAACTATTATTATATGAGATCTCACATAGGGTTAGGAACTTATCCCAAATCCCTAAAAAGGGAATTACACAAGTTCTCAATATGTTCTCCAACACTTGTATAGTCATATCTGATTGTCTATCCTTCTAGTGAAGGAGGGTTGTACAAAAAGTGACTTGTGTTCCCAATTCATCATGCAACTTCCGCTAAAACTTTGAAGTGAAAAGGGTTCCACTAGCTGAGCTGATAGAAAGGGGCACACCATGAAGCCTCACTATTTTCTTTTTGCATAAATCCTAGCTAAATGTTCAACGTTATAATCCACCCTTACTGTAGTGAAATCGGCCGGCTTGGTAAACCTATCAACTACAACCCAAATAGAATCAAATTTCCCTAAAGTCTTCGGAAGACCAACCACAAAATCCATTGATATAATTTCCTACGTCCATTTTGGGATTGGCATCCTTTGAAGTAGCCCTGCCAGTCTTTGATGTTTATATTTAATTTGTTGACAATTCTTACCCTTCGCCATAAGTTCTCAATGTTTTATCTCTTACCCAACAACTAATACACTCGTTTCAAATCTCTATACATCTTGGTCACGCTCAAATGAATAGAATAGAGTGAGCCATGAGCCTCCGCCAATAACCTGAGAATCAAATTCTCAACTCTTGGAACACACATTTTACCTTATAGTTGAGCACACCATTAGCATCTAGAGTTGTTCTTTGAGACTTACCTATGGCAATCTTTGTTCTAATCTCATCTAAATCTCAGTCTTCAAATTGCTTGGCCTTGATTTCCTCTATGAACATCGACTTAGCTTCAACGCTAGCTAACAACCCACCACTTTCAGAAATGCCAAAGTGCATGAACATACAATCTAATACCCTTGGACAACAGTCTCTTTGGTCCACTCAAGTGAGCTAAACTACCGATTCTTATTTTTTTTCAATCAAAGTGTCTACCACAGCATTGGCCTTACTCGGATGGTATTTGATAGTCACATCTAATCCTTGAGTAATTCCATCTATCTTCGCTGCCTCAAATTTAGATCCCTTTGTGTGAATTCATGTTGTAAACTACGATCATTAGTAAATACCTCACACTTAACTCCATACAAATAATGTCACAAGAACATAAGAGCAAATAACACTATTGTCAACTCCAAATAATGAGTGGGATAATTCCTCTCGTGCACCTTCAATTGACGCGAGACATAAGATATGACATTCTTATCCTGCATCAATGAATTCCTTACCCTAAATCGGTCATGCTAAAATGGGTGCGGTCGTCAAAAAAGTCTTAAGATTTTGGAAGCTCCCTTCACATTTTTCAGTCCATTTAAACGGTACCAGTTTTTTGGTCAGATTTGCAAATTGAGTAGCGATTGAAGAAAAATTCCTAACTGTTGCACCCAATTTTGGACCTCCAATATATAAATTAATCATAGAGCTTCGTAAATTTCAAAAGATATATAATAATTAGTTTTATAATAATTTTAAAATAAAAATAAAATAATAAATATAGTTTGCAAGTTATATTAAATAGTTTCGTCTCTTTTTCATAATTTTAAATAATTTATATGTTCTCTATAATTATATATAATAAATTTATTTTATGAACATTTGAAATCCATCTGAAATGATTTTACTTTTTAGTTGAATACTTTATTAAATCAGTTTATTTTAAGTTGACATATATTTTTAGTTATAACTTTATAATTAAGTTAATTATTTTATTCCGTTAAGATTAAGAAGTTCTTTAATTAATTTATATTAATTCGTCTTATCCAACTTGACTGATATGAAATTTAATTGGTTATTTATTAAAATGATTTTAACCAATATTTTGCTCTACTTGACCAAAGTTGGGCCAATTTCCAGCCCATTTTATTATTCTCTGCCCAATTACCACTTTATAATAGATAAATTACTTATACAGAATTTTACTCATCTTATTCTCCATTTTCCCTACCTTTTTGAAATATTTCATAAATCCCTTATTTTTTTATAATTTATAAAAATTTTAGATACATAAGATTCACCAGCCAAAACTCACGTTTATTATCCCCTTTTCACTCGTCTTTTGTCACCCTAAATTCACTCCACATTCTTAGCCGTTACAATTTTCAAATTAATTTGATTTTCAAAAGAATTCTCTCTCTCAAGTCAATCAATTTCAACATGTCAATGGGTTGATCTATTTTTTAAAAGAATTTTTTCCTAATACAAAAGGGACAGTCCACTTCATTTTTATATTGGGGTTAATCTACTAAATTCTTCTAATATTAATATGAGATCTTGGGGTCCAGCTGTCCTCCTCCAAAATGTCGGTGATGGTAGACTTGCAATGACAATGTATTTACAAACATTTTATTGAAACTAATGGACAACCACAAATGCAACAACAATTTAATACATTATGGAAATGTTGAGAAGGTTAAAGAGAAGAAAATCAGATTGTTTGCTTTTTTCGAATTTTTTTATTCATCTCTTTATATAAATATAGATTCAAATTTTTTATGTATCTAGTTATTTTTATTTTTATTAAATTAATGTGTAATGTTTCGTTTAAACATTATGTTAAATTACAAAAATAATGTTCAATAGTAGCGAGCAATTTTGTATAATCTGTGGAGTTTTTGTAATTATATGTGAAGTTATTGATACAAATATAATATTTATTTTTTTACTAATTTACACTATTAGAGTGTGTATCAGATATACAAAATTTACTAAAATGTATCAAATACACATAAATTATACATTTGAAGTTACTAATATTACTGTAATCTATTATTTGAATCATGTTTAAGTGTTGGACAATTTTTATATCATGTTTAAGTATTGGACAATTTTTATATTATATTCAACTAGTGGGGATTTAGTATCAAATATAAATATCTGTAACATATTTTTTAAACACATTAATTTGATATCTCCTACTCATGATTTTTCTTCCTTTTTTGACTCCACAAATCTCTTCATAGTTACTTTCATCAATCAATTTTTTAATTTTAAAATAATGATTTCAAGTTATTCAAGAAGTTGATTTTTACTTCAATCCTTCAGTTTTAAATTAATTTTTTTAAAAAAATATCATTCAAAAAATTACTGAATCTTTTACTCTCAGTCTCTTTATGGAATATAGGTGAAAAAACACTGCTAATACATGGAGTTCATCTTGGAGTGTATTTGGAATGGTTTCAAGAATATGTAATGGCAATCTTGATACACTTCATTCCGCTGGTTCGATCTTTCAATTTTTTGGACTTACATTCAATGTATCTCGCCTCATTTGATTAATAAATTAGTCTTTATCACTTATTCTGCATATCACTGCTACAATAACCTTTGTTTTATTCTCTGTGCCATGTTGATTTTTAAGGTATTAATACATAACTTTAATGTTGTTGAATCTTTAATTAGTATTTATCATGTTAAATATAAATTGTACTGGATACATAGACTTTGTATTATGTATCATACACCAAAAAACATACTACTTCGAGCAATTACAGGTATAGTGTCTTTATTAAAAGAGATATAATATTTTTCAAACAAAATAAGGTACATAAATAATAATGTATCATGCACTAATCTTTTAGGCATGACATACAATTTCATATACATACTAAATGTATCTGATACATACATATAACTTTTATCAAACAATAACGTATCAATTTCAAACCTAAAATCTTATGGACAACAACTTTTCTTTTAATGTATCAGTAGATATACAACACTTATCAATTTAAATTGAAAGAATCTTCATGATGTATCTTTTCTAAATTTTTATAATTTTGCATCAAAATAAAAGGATCTTCGATGAATTAGGAGAATTAATTAGAAGCTCAAAATATTTGAAATTGATTGAATGAAATTAAAAGGATCTTCAATAAACTGGGAGAAATCTCAAAATTTTCAACAATCTTGAATCAAAATCAAAAGTATGTTCGATAAACTTGAAGATCCACCAAAGAAATAATTTGTACAACAACAATTTCATCACTTTTTTTATCCTTCACAACATACCTTGTTTATCCAAAATTACAACAAATTTTTTTTGAATCAAATCTGAAAGGTTTGTTGGCTGGATAATTAGGGATTAAGAATTGATATTGCACATATAAGGCAGGCTTCATGTCACCTTTCGTTGGCAAATATAAGAAATATACTTTCGGAGGATCTAAACTAAACGCACTATCTCATGTGCATGCTTTAGGTTAATCCCATGGATGAAAAATTCTGCCACAAGAATTTGAAATGCAGAAAAATTGTTTTTCAATAACTGGTTAGGAGCATGAAACTTGAGAATGTTTCCTGCATCAAACAAGATAGATTTTATCAAGCAATACAATCTGTTACTAACAATATCATGTGTACATTCTCATATATTTTTCTGTGTATGATTGAAAGTAAGAATATAAGTAAGAAAATTAAAATTACATATCGTATGATTTTCTTAGCTAATGAAAGGAATAGAGAGAACAATGAATAAGAATAAGAATTTAATTTGTGATTGTTTTGATTTGTTACAATATTAAATTCTTGACAATAATTTGGAATGAAATAGAGAAATTTATGGGATTTTAATTTATTTTACAGTTTTTTCTTCTTAATTAGTGCAAATACCAGAGACCTTAATTTGACTTTTCAATTTTTTTCCTAATAAGTGCAACAAATTGATACGTAATTTAACAATAATAATGTATCTACATCTTTAATTATGTATCTGAAATACCTAAAAAACATGAAATTTGCGTAATTAAAAAAAATTGAAATAAAAAATAATTTAAATTTTACACTATAAAATTTATGTAATTTATACCTTTACCCAGTCCAACCCAATTCATTTTCTCTACAATCCAATTATTCCTATAAGCCACTAACAATACCAAAAGATCCCAGTAGCCGACCCGACCCGACCGACCATGATCTTCTTCTCCATCGTCAACCATTCAGAAATGCCGCATCAATTCAGAAAACTCAGAAAAAAGCCACACCTCCTTTTGCTGCAACGCCTCATACATGCCCATCCCCTTTTACGCTGAGTTTCAAGGAAAAATACAACTCTCCATCCCTCTTTTATGTTGCCTCGAATAAGAACGAATAAATTCAAAAATCAAACGAGTTTTCCCCCTAAACCAACCTCATATTTCTCCGTATAAACATCCATCTTCTTTAGTGTTGAGGGGAGAAAATCGGGAGCAAAAAAGAATTCGTTGTGGGAAAAAGTAGAGACAGAAAAAAGGGGGATTTTGAAGTATTGATATTTGTCACTCAAAAACAAGAGCATTTTAGGTGGAATATTCTTTCCAAAACAGAGAGGAATTTTATGTTTTTTCTCCTCTATCTCGGAGCTAATTTGCTTGCCGGAGCTCATTGGAATCGATTCAGGTTGTGGAAGTTCTTGAAGTTTAAGCTCATCGTCCCAGAACGTTGTTCCAACAAAGGTATCCACGTTTCCTTTTATAATTCGTTCCAATGTAACATATTTTGTGTATTCGATACTCTATACAAGGATTGTCAATGAGAGTATGTTGGTTATGTGGTTGGCTTGTCCATAATCTTTTTTTCTTGTGAGTTTTGGGCAGCGAGTTTGAATCCTATATAAATGAGTTTGGCATTGATTATATCTTGTCGCTATGTTCATTAATTAGATTTGTATCTTTACTTTAGTTAAATCTATGCTTTGTTGTGTCTAAAAATGGATTTGAAGTTTATTTAGTTTCCATTCCAAGATTATTAACTATGTAGTTCAGTTTCTTCTTTATTTTCTTGTGTTCTGAGTCTTCCTCTCCGTAGTTTTTAAATGCCCATTTGTCAGCCAAATCTCATAGTATTCGTTCATTCTCTGGCCAACCTAAATGTTGGTCGTGTTTCTCTTATTTTACAGTTGTTATTATCATGTTCATAACTCGTCATAATCTAATTTTTGCTTGACCCGTATGCTCATTGTTAGCTTATTCTTGTATGTGTCTAGTCATTTACATGCTAGAATCGTTTTGGCTTCAAAAATGAGACATGGAAGTTGATTGTCTTGTTTTAAATCTAATCTCGTTTTTTCACTAGTTAAATGTGACTTCTTTAACTTCTTTCGTTTTCTAGTTTGTATTAAACTAGTCAGATATACAAAATAAGCTAAATACATGCTTATTTGTTCATCTTGGTGCCTTTTATTGTAAAAAATATGATCATTTCTCTAAGTTTATTTTGTTTAGTTCGGTAGTTTGTTGCATCTGTCTTTTCTTAGCCGTGAGCTCCTATTTTCCTAGAATTTAGAGTTTTCTGTATCTCTTGGTGAATAGCCATTTTCCTAGAATTGTTCATTTTTTCAAAAGCTCAAATACAACTTGAACATAGCTTATATATACTATTATGTTAAGTGATTATCTTCTTTTATTTCATAATAATATTTTGTGTATCTTTCCAAGCAAGTCATAAGTTGTTACATTTCTTGCATGGTGTATTTGGTTTGGATTTTAAATTTGTTAGTTCCAGCAGTTTAAATTGGCATTGATTGATATTTTTGCTTTCTTTTGTTTGTATGACCTCACTCCTTCTGAGTCCATGGAGGACTTCTCTCTTGCATTCTCGAGTTGAGAGGATTGAATTTTCTTTGAATCAACCTCTTCAATGTTCAAAGAAATTGGAAGCTGAGACAGGTCCCAAAAACAGCCAAAAATGGTTGTATACGTTCATTATAAATCGATATAAAGGTCGAAAAATGTGAAACCATAGGTCTGAGGCAATATACAGGTGTTCGGAAGTAAGAAATACATGGAAAGAGCTGGTATACATGCCGATATACTCTTGTATGCAGACAATGTATACAAAAACGGAATTGGGTTAAAACCCAAAAATCTGCAGCGAAATTGGCCCAATAGGGGCATAATTTAATCATCTCTTTCACTCTCCTAATTGTTTTGATTATGTTGAATAATTTTATTTTACTCTAACATTAGAACATATAATTAACTTACTTTATTCCCCCAAAAGATGAGTTATTTTTCTTTATGTTGATTTTCCATTTCAAAATCTTTTGCAATAATTTATTTTTATGTCATGTATATCAGTAGAATTAATAACTTTAGTTAAGTCAAATCTATGTCCATAAAAGATATATTCTTTAATGTTTTTCACTTAACCACTGTTTACTATTTTTAAAAAGGGAAAAGGATCAAAAATATCTTCCAACTTTGATCTATTGTATAAATTTATCCTCACAGTTAAAATGAAGTACATTTTACCCCTTCCGTTACTAATTTCACCAAATTTACCCCTCATTTGATTGATTGATCCAAATTGACTCGATTTAAAAAAAAACATATTCCTTATTTTAACCCAATAACCGACTCTATTTAAAATAATCCGACCCATTCTCTCAAATCTCCTATTCTAATTTACCCATTCTCCAAAAACTAAGAAGAGAGAAGAGGACGACGCTTGATTGGTAAAAGTGGAATCTTGGTCATCAAGTAGAAAGCCACGCTTCTAGTACAGCCTCAACAATTGCTCTCCCCACTCGGCACATTCATAGAGCATGTAGATGCAGAAGGCGACGGCAAACACAAAAAACAAACTTTTAAAGCACCCTCAAAAACTATTCTATATTATTCATTAGGTAGTCTACATATACCAACTGCACATCCATATACTTACATTGAGTAGAATATATAAATCCCACCACATAACAAATAAAGTAGAAGAGACGACTGAGAACACAGCAACAAAAGGAAGACTCAAATGGATGTACTACAAAAATTGAAGAAAATTTCGGAGAATGGGTAAATGGGAATAGGAGAGTTGGAAAAATGGGTCGGGTTATTTTAAATGTGAGTTGGGTTATTGGGTTAAATAAGGAATAACGTTTTTTTTTTAAAAAAAATGGGTCAATTTGGTTTAATACGTCAAATAAGGGATAAATTTTGTGAAATTAGTAACGAAAGGGTTAAAATTAACTTCATTGTAACGACAAGGGTAAATTTAAGGAATAAATCAAAGTTGGAGGATATTTTTGACCCCTTTCCCTTTCAAAAATTGTTTTAAGCTAGGCGAAGCTTTTATTTTTTTATTAATTTGAAATTGGTCTTCATGCTTAAATTGATCAATTTGGTTTGAGTTATGATTTTTTTTAAATGATTCAACATAATAATAATAATTTAATTTTGTTAAATTCTATTCACTTATAATAAATTTTAAAAATTCTAATTATGGTTTCATTTTCTTAAAATAAAATAAAAATTATATTTTGTTTAAATATTTTCTTAAAGTTGATTGAATATTGTTAATTATTACATTATATTGAATAATATTCCTAAGAATAGTAAAGAAATAACTAACCTAAGTCATAGGATAACTGCGTGTTAGCGCGTACTTCAAATGCCAAAAAAAACATTCTTAAAGCGTAAATAAGAACCTCTTACCCATTTTTCTAAATTTATTAAATTTTATCTGTTAAAATCTTTTTATGTTATTTTTTCTTATGTTCTTTAAAAAATTAATTGGCGACTCTTTTCTAATTATTTTTATTATATTATTTTATACTTACAAACATTGCAAAAAGTAATTTTTTTTAAATAGTAAAATTACGGCATAACACAAACGAAATGACGGTTGTAACTAGCAAGTCCCACAAAATTCCTACTTCCGTCAATGAACTAGATCTTATCCAATTCTCAGTCGTTTCAACCTTTTGTGGATCTACCCTTACCCCTTATTTTGACACCACATGCCCAAAAATGCAACCGACTTCATCAAAAATTCACACTTGGAAAATTTTTCATGTAACATTTGCATTCCAAGGATACGCAAAATAGTACGAAGATGGTTAGCGTGCTCTTCTTCACTTTACATATAAACAAAAATGTCATTAATAAAAACTATCACAAAATAGTCAATAAAGAGCTTGAACACTACATTAATCAAGCTCATGAACGACATAACCAAAAATTCATAGTGCCCATAACGAGTCCTAAACCCATCTTGGTTAGTCTTGTACACCTCTTCCCTTGTAATTGGTCAAAAAAAATTATCTATCCAAAGCAAGGGGTACTTATTTCCAATAGTGACCTTATTTAGTTGTTGGTAATCTATGAGCATCCTCATGCCACCATTCTTTTTCATAACAAATAAACCAGAGCACCCCATGGGGAAGCACTAGGTCTAATAAAACCTTTATCAAGAAGCTTTTGGAATTGAGCCTTAAGCTCTCTTAACTACGTTGGAGTCATGCGATATGGATTGATAGAAATGAGTCGCATACAAGGATCTAAGCCAATACAGAAATTAATGTCTCTATCAGGAGGCATGCCGGACAAATCATTTGGAAACACTTCACTAAATTCGGACACTACCATAATAGACCTAATGGATGGAAATTCAATCTTAATATCCCTGACATGAGCAGAATAAGCTAAAAACCCTTGCTCTACTATTTACAAGCCTGGATGGGAATATAAACTTATGATGACAAAGCATCGGAGATAAGAATCTTTTTAGATAAGATTTACTTTTTACAAGCCAATATATAAAAGCTATTTGTAAAGTTTTTTTGATAACGTTGTACAGTTTTTTTTTAATTCATAAAGTAAATAGTGTGTGTCGGCCAACAATAAAAAGAAAGGGCCATTATGTAAAGCAGTAATAGTATGTATTTTGTTTATTAGCGTCGGCCAAATATAATTAGGCCATGTGTAAAGAAAGTGTCGGCCACTTATATTGGCCATAAATGTAAGTTTGGTAGTATAAATAGAGGGCCTTCCCTCATAATAAAATCAATCCTCTTTCCTCTATTACATCTTATCTCTCTTTTCATATAATTCCGCTTCCACCCCCCACATTGGAACTTGGTTAGGCTTGTACACCTCTTCCTATTCTAATTTTTCCCTTCCCGGAATTTCTAGAGTCACAAACTTAGTATTACAATTAAGAACATCAAAATGGGGAGACAACCAAGTAATGCCTAAGATTATGTTGAAGTCAGCCATATCAAAAATCACTAAATCGGCCCAAGTCTGAAATACCATAATCAAAGTAGGGCAAGCACGATAAACATGGGGTACTGTGACGGACTCACCAACTGGGTAGAAACATGTATAGAAACATCAAGCATATCACAAAACATCTCAAAATATGAGGTTAATCTCACAGACATATAAGAATAGGTTGAACCCGGATCAAATAATACATTGCAAACAAGAATAGTTCATGTGAATAATGCATCAGACGCCTCTGCCTCATTTTTGCATGGAAAGGTATAACATTGAGCTATATTGTCCACTCGATCTACCTCACCGCGTAGTTGCACATAAACTCTACCTTCTATACCATTTCCTCTACCTCCACAACATCTCTGATTTCCTCCTCGTCTTACTTGTGGACATCCCCTACCTTTATTACCATTTTCCGTGGGTACAACTGCTCAAGAAAGTTGTTGTCTAGGCTCAAGTGGACAAGACTATGGGCAGTTCCTCATCATGTGTCCATGTTTTCCACAACTAAAACATGTGCGCCCTCAAGATGGTATGCTGACAGCCACGTGCCCAACACTCTAATAAGCTGAAAAATTATTAGAGTGAGTTCCCGAATAGTTACCGGTAGAGGCAGGCATGTCGGACTACATTGTCTTGTCCGGGAGTGTAGGTCGACCATATCCTATAGCATAGGAGCCCTCCAAATTTAAAAGAAATTCTTGGCCATCTTAGCCTACACCTTAGCTTGACGTCTCGCTTCACCCTCACAACCTTCATGACATAATCGGTCACTTCGTTAAAACTTCTTCCTATAGAAGTCATGTGAACAGATAACACTTGTAGATTATAATCAAAACCTCAAATAAAAAACAGGATCCTCTCCTCTTCTGTGGTAACCAGTTGTGTAGAATATCTAGATAAAGGTCGAACTTGGGTCATAAATAGTCACAAACATACTACCCTGCTCTAGTGTCACAAAGTCATTCGTCTTGCGATCTCCTAAAGTCTTAAGCACATATTTTTCTGAAATTAGACATGAAATTTGGTCCATGTAAGTGGAGGTAATTTAAAGGCTCTGCATTCCAAGTAAGATCTCCACCATTGATTGGCCTCACCTTGAAGTTGAAAGGACACAGACTCATCTCCATGTTGGTGAATGATACCAAACTTATGCAACCTCTCACAACAATCCACTATGAACTCATAAACACCCTCTTATTCGCACCAAGAATTATCGGGGGCTTGAGCTTCAAGAACTTGGTCAACATATCACGCTCATTACCGGTCATCAAGGAACCCAACAAAGGATGTAAGAAAGCATCGTTACGTGTATCCCCAACTAGCTAGCGCTTATTGTTAGAATCATGGGTGCTTGTGTAGGTAAAATCATTCCCGGACCAGCCACCCTTCAAAAAAACACATGATCTGTTGAGCTATCACCGGATCAATGAGAGAAATTCCTATTAACTCACCTTGCTATTCTTCACCTTGATCAACCTCTTCAACATTATAAACATCCCCATCTACTCCTATGACTTTCTCATGTGTCGTAGGGTTGTCATTCACCGGACCATAATCATTTAGTACGTCATCCACGACAGGCGCAACTCTCCCGCAACCTCTACCCTTAGATCTTCCTCTACCTATGCCTCGACCGCGACCTCTCACTGTGGGTTCTTAAACTGGAGTATTAGAAGGAGCTACGGGCCTAACACCATTATATCTAATATTAACCATCTGCAGATAGAACAGTGAAAGAAGTTAGATACCAATTTGAATCACCCAATACCAATTGGAATCAAGTCATAGCACGAAGTAGACAAGAAAGAAGTGGAGATTTCCTAAAGTCCTATAGCCTCTCGAAGAAAAACAAAGGCATCCCTGTAACATTCCGCGAGACTCTATTAGACTTATTTAGGTACATTGAGATCAACGAACCTGGGCTCTGACGATCCAATTAATGTGATTGGAATTCACACTATAAATCGGTGGGAGAACCACTACTAAAAACCAACTAAAGCAAGAAATCTAAAACTAAGATATTTAAGTTACTGAAGCAAGCTAATAGCTAAAGGCAAGGTTCCATTATAGAATAATGATCTAGTAATTAACAAACAATGTGGACGATAAACCTAGAATTTGAAAGGCAATGTACCATAACTATAACAATATCCATAGTTAACAAGATATTACTAACGAACTATCAACTAACTAAAGCAAGGTCTATGTCTAAAATGGTGGAAATAGACTAAAGAGAATTCCATGGCAGCCAAAATAATGTGGCTCACCCTTGAACTCAAAGAGATCACCGATCTCATAAACAAGGTATGTCAACAGTCGCGTGAAGATGCCTTGCACTCAACAAAAATAAGAGCAAGTGCAGAATCAGTCTACTACCACAGTGTACTGGTAGGACCACACATCTATGTTACTAGTGTAATACAAACAAGCAATTACAACATTACAGCACATGCATAAATAACAACAAATTCAATATTATCATAAAAATCAATATCACAATAGTTCGAACTCTCACAAAACCCAAACGCAAACTTTAACTATGCTGTAACATGGCAATCCGATCCCATTTTTATGTCGAAACGTGCCAATCGATCCCAATTAGCATGCTGGAATCTGGCAATCCAATCCATGTTACAGTGTCGAAAGATGATAGCCGATCCCTATCAAACATGAAGATCAAGCGTTCAGTTCTCGATTTCATGGTATGAATATTCATATCTCCCTTTTCAACATCTATGATCAATATTGCAAAATGCATACATATACAAGTATCACAACGAAGAAAAGTAAGTGTTTATCACACAACTATAGAATCACATCCGCCATTTACCTCAGAACTAGCTTGAAACCCTAAACAACCTTATCCTTCAATTTTCATATTCGTTCCGCTTGTTCGTGGTCTATAATCAACAATTTATGCATATAAATCAACAAATAAACACTAAATTCTATGAAAACTCACAATCTATGAACCCTAGTTCAAAACCCATGACACCAACTAAAATGTTCTATGGATCAAAAAATGACTTCGGGGAGTAACAAAGCTTATCTAGCTTAAAAATGATGGATAGCGAGTTTGAATAGCCCAAGAGTCGTCTCTTAACTCAAAAAGTTAAAAAATACAAAATAAGGTCGTCTAAAGATTTTATTTATGAATCTTAAACTCGTAATCCCACTACAGCGACATCCATCCTGTTATAGTGGTATCTCTGCAGTTACACTAATCCTGTTGCAGCGGCAAAAAAGAAACCATTGAGCTTGTCTTGAAAAAATCCCAAGATTCTTAATTCCATCTCGGCATCGTTTGCTACAGTGACACCCCTCCCGTTGTAGCGGCATCGTTATAGTAGCAAGAATGCCTCTGCAACGTCACGAAGCGAGGCATTCCTTAAGGAAATTTTGTTTCCGCTTTTAACAACATACTTTTAACCCACTATGCTCAGAAAGTTACCTGAACGCCAAGATCGATTCCGGATGATCAATATATAAAAAATTCATTTGTCGTAAATTCGTACAAATTTCATAATAAGTTATCTAACCGATTATGTAATCAAATCTGCATTTACTCCACACGATTGCTACCAGATTACCTTAAACCTTGATGACTTTAAATTCCTCAAAATCTGGAAAAGGTTGGGAAAATCCTAGTAGTATGAAAATGTTTTTTCTGGCCACGATTTTTCCCCATTAACATTTCTACAACAACGAAACCCACCCGTTACACTGGATTCTTCTAATTTTGGGTTTTTAATTTTAAATGTCTATGAACTTCAATAGCTAGGGTATGCAGGATGATATATTGTATGAGTTTCCATATGGATAATTACAGTGAAAATGGCATGAGTTTTTTTTAATGCGGCAATAATTTTCCATTGAAATTTAACCAGTACCATAATATTAATTTTGTTTTTCCTTTTTTTGAAATTTTTAATCAATCTTCTACAAATTTAAACATAGTAGGATCATGTTTTTCACCAAATATAATATAGTGGAGACAATGGGTATGTTGCGACAAACACTTTTGGGAACAAAAATATTTTAAGCACGAACGACTAGCATATTGGGTCTCACGTACTTGCTGTCGTGTTCGCGAGCGGCTGGCCTCGCACGACACTACAATAAATGTGATATTAGCTTCAAAATTATTAGGTGCGACACAAAATTCATTACTAATTATTCATCTTCTGTGACAAAACTTTATTTCTTATTTAAATGCAAGAGCAATATATTGTTAGTGAAAAAACGTATAATATCGTAGCAAATTTTGTCAACTCAAATGTTCCACCAAAAATAATTTGGTGCCATTTATTGAGTGTCATGAGAGACAAATTTTTAGTTATTAGTGACATAGTATATTGTTGCTAATAATGCATTCAATTTGTGACAAAGTAGTTTGTCTTGAGATAGATTTAATTTTTTATATGAAAAAAATATTTCATCATAAAAAGTAACATGTTACATAATTGAATCATAAAAGTTAGTGGTTAATGGTTGTAAGCTTTAGCCAAAAATTGTATACTTATTTGTGACGTAAGTTTTTGTCACTATTACATAAGCAATTAGTGAAGATTATTTTATTGTCTCTAATAAATATGGGATTCAGTTACAGTAATTGTTTAGTTACAAAATATGCAATTTTAAAATAGTGACGACTTGCATATGAAAAATCAACTATTTTCTAAGGATCTAATGGGGGAAATGAACCAACTAGAGAAATCCCAAATACTTGATGACAAAAATTATGGAGACTTTTTTTTATATTTAGTTACAAAGTCGACTCTTTCTCTTTATTTTTGTTCAACTTGATAAATTTTCGGAGAATGAATTGACTAGGGTATGTTCTAATTAAATACTAGGATAAAATGAATAATACAACGTAGTTTATCGGTTAAACGATGTAGTTTAGGGGTCTAACCCATAAGTAAAACACCAAACGTCCCCTGACTCAAAAGTTGTTCAGCCCAACTACGGACTAATAGTCCTGTCAACCGCCGACTGGATTTAGAGGGGGAATGTTGATGGATTTGATCCATGGACAAGGACCATGGCCCATGGTCTGACTTATAGTCTATGGGTCCGACCATTGGCCAACCCTTAGATATTTTTTTGGATTGTTTCTGGGTGGGCTGCAAGTGGACACTCACGGACCCCACCTATAGTTTGTGAGTCACCCTATGGTAAATGGGTGGTGCCTGTCAGCCGAACCTGCAACTTCTGATTTCTACAATCTGTTTTATCTAGAATATATGGTGTAACAGTATCTCCCCCTTAGGAACATTTGTCCTTAAATGAATACTAAAATAGTTTAATTTGGAGGGGAAGAGCTGCAGCCCTACCACTAAATACTGGAAACTAAAATCTGATTGAAATAAGTTCTAAGAACATGCATATATGCTGAAAATGCAAGTACTCCTGAAGGAACATGATACTAAGGCTGAATATATGCATGAATGACTGAAATTCTAAATATTAAGTACTACATCATGCTTCTTCTGCTTCGCAAGTATCTCCACGGACTGACTCCTCCACAAAATCTTAAAGCGACTTCTTTGTTTCTCAACCTTCGAACTTGACGATCAAGAATCTTAATTGGTACATCATAGTAAGTAAGACTGTCCTTCACAGCTAGACTTTCCAATTGTACTATAGATTCTGGGTCACCCACACACTTCTTAAACAACGAATTGTGAAAGACCAGATGCACTAGTTCTGCTGTAAATTCTAACTCATAAAACACTTTACCAACTCTTTTCAACATAATTTAAGGGCCTATATATCTATGACTGATCTTTCCTTTATTGTAAAATCTCATTACCCCCTTCATAGGTGACACTTTCAGGAAAACCCAGTCATTAATTTAGAATCCATGTCTCTTCTCTTTAGATTTGCATATGACTTTTTGTGATTGTAGGTTTTCTTAAGTATATCTTTAATGAGCAAAATTTTTCCATGGAATCATGAACCAAATCTGTCCTTATCAAGGCAGCTCCACAGACTTAAAACCAACTAGCTAGAGATTTACATATACGCCTATATAGTTTCTTATAAGGGGGCATCTGAATATTATAATACTAGATATTGTTGTAGAAGAACTCTATAACAACAAGGTGATTATCCCAACTATCCTTGAAATCGATCACACAAGCTCTCAATATGTCTTCTAAAGTACGAATGGTACACTTTGCTTGGCCATCTGTCTGAAGATTAAATATGTGCTAAGATTTACCTGAGTACAAAGATCTATACTTCTAGATATGAGAGGTCAACTAAGGACCTCTATCTTTGAGGATAGAGAAAGGAACCCCGTGAAACCTGACTATCTCATTAGTGCAAAGATTGGCATAGTCATCTGCCGAATATGTCGTCTTAATAGCAAAAAATTGTGCAATCTTAGTAACTTTATCAACTACCACCCAAATGGAGCCATTTTGTTTGCGAGTACGAGGTAAACATGTAATGAAGTCCATGCTGATCACTTCCACTTCCATGTAGTAATGTAAATCTCTTGAGTCATACTCCGCGCTTCTGATGTTCTACCTTCACTTGCTTACAATTAGGGCACTAAGACACAAAATGTGCTATATCTCTTTTCATACCATTCCACCAATAGATTTCCCGCAAATCCCTGTATATCTTAGTGGTTCCTTGATGAGTAGAGTACTTGTAGTTATGGGTTTTTCAAGAATCTTATTTAGCAATTCACCCACCTTATGAACACATAGACAACCTTTATAGCGAAGCATAACATCTCCCCTCAGGAGAAAACCTTAACTCTCTATTGAATTTGCACCTTTAGTTTAAGTTGTATATCATCTCGTTTTTGCTTTTCCATAACCTTCACTACCAATGAATAGTGGTCCATTCTAAACTATTACACCACCATCTGACATATTCATAAGGCGATATCACAAGAGAGCATGCCTACGAACATCCTTTCCTAGTTTTCTTCTATCTTTCTTAACATGTGATACATTATCCATAGATAGTCTGCTAAGATCATCTGCTACTACGTTGTCCTTACCATGATGGTAAAGCACATTCATATCATAGTCCTTGAGAAACTCAAGCTATCTCCCTCGGAGAAGATTCAACTCTTTCTCGGTGAATACACACTATAGACATTTATGGTCCGTGAGCACATCAATGTGAACTCCATACAAGATATGTCCTTAAATCTTATGTGGAAACACTCTGATGCAAGCTCGAGGTCATGAGTCGGATAGTTCTTTTCATGAATCTTAATATGTTTAGAATAATAAAATTATAACCTCACCTCGCTGCATCAAAACACAACCTACACCAACTCCAGAGACATCAAAATAGAACATACATCCGTCTGAACCCTCTGATAGACTTAAAACATGAGTTGTAGTAAACCTTGTTTCAGTTCTGAGAAGCTCTTATCACAAGCATCTGACCATTGAAACTTAAACTTTTCATGAGTCAACTTAGTCAATAGAGAAACCATGGATGAAAATCCTTCTACAAATCATCTGTAATTATAACCCAAACCTAATAAGTTGTGACTTTCTCAATAAGTTATGACTTTTCGTAAGGGTTGTGAATTCTCAGAAAGGTCATGACTTTTCAGAGAAGACACAAAAACATTTATTCATATGAGTTGTGATTTTTTTCAAATGGTTGTGATTTTTTGAGGAGTTGTGACTTTTCAAAAGAATTGTGATTTTTTTCAATAAGTTGTGACTTTTCAAAGAGTTATGATTTCTTGGAAAGGTCATGATTTTTACCCTCAACCCCTTTACAAGCCTAAGTGACCCCTCAGACCGTTCATGAACTAGTTTGTGTGATGGTTGAAAATATGGGCAACTATAGGATAATGCTTCCATGTTTTACTCCTATGAGAGTGTGAGAGTTGCATCGTTTCATTATATCAATGTTTATTTTTTTGTGAGAGCATGGAGTTATTCTTTATTTGAGGGAAATTTAATGTATTTATTGAAATATGATATTGCATTAGATAAGAACATAAAGTGAGCTTGATCTTGTGTTGAGATAGGCATCATTTGAAGCGTTTTGATCATGATTGAATGAAACATGGTGTTGAGAGTAATGTTGTTATAACACTTCCATGCTATCTGTCATTGAATATTGTTGTAGACACCTTTACTAAGCTAAATGTATTCTTGATATAATTAAGGACAAATAAAAGTTTAAGCTGGGGGTATTGACAATTTGTAGATTTGCCTTATTAGAGGTCTTTTTAGCTTATTAATGAGTGTGCTCAGTGTCTAATTTTTTCATATTCTTACGATATGTTGATTGTTTGCATGTATGAAGAAAAATGGATAAGGCAAGGATTGATGTTTTAAAGAATGGCCAAAAATGCAAAAAGAATTACAAACAATACATTGTTGATCGCCAAATGAGAAAGGAGAACGGCCGATGATCATGATCTCTGTCAAAACAATAATGCAAAAAACGCGTGTTTCTTTAGAAAAAAATTGTCTAAGTTCAATAAAGAAAGTGATGCACCAAAGAAGAAAGATGAACTTGCTGTGGCGATGGTCTGTTGACAGGATGGTCTGCTGATAGAGACTCCAAAACCCCCTTCTCTAAAAGCCAATGACGGTTGACAGGATGGACTGTGGGTCAGTCGATGGTCTGTTGGCCTGTTAGTCAATTGGACCCGACAACTTTTAAGTCAGGATTATTTTAGTCTTTCTGTGTTGGACCCCTAAACTACGTCGTTTGGGTAAGTTTTATCCCAATAACATAATTAGAACTCATCCTAATCAACTCATTCTCCAAAAATTCATCAAGTTGAACGAAAAGAAAGAGAAAGATTTGACCCAACCGTGTGAGAAAACAACTATTTATCTTTAGATAAGCGCGAAAATTGAACAATTTCTTCGTGAATTTTGCCAAGTTTGTGGGATTCCACTAGTGGGTTCCTTTCACCCATTGGGTCCCTAGAATTTTGTCAAATTTTGATTACCTATATAATGTTTAGACATAGGGTTTCTTAAACATTAGATTATTGTTGTGATTCAGTTGTTAGAATAATCCGAATCATATTATCATATTTTCGTAGAATTTTTGCTTAATTATTTGCATAAAACTCCGAACACTAGTTGTGAAGATTCATTTAGTTCATGAAGTACAATGTAGGTCAGTTTATTTAGTTTTACATGATCAATTTAAGAATGTTTCATTATCAATATACTGATGTGTCATTTTAAGTTAATATGTCAATATTTTAATAAATTTTAGGAACGTTTTTGTTATATCATTGCTTTGTTTAGTTATATATACATTGTTCAATTTTATCTTATCCTATATGCTAATAAACATTCAAGTACTAACACATAATCTGTTCTACAACTTCTCGTGATGTAGGTTCAGTTCCTCAACATCCATATCCCACATAGATTGGTTCCAAATCTATAGTTCAGCAGTATCAGTAGTGAGTCCTCATTGTTTGAGGACGATTGACATGTAATTTTTGTATTTTCAGTCTTTTAGTTTCAGCTGCTAGAGTTAGTAGGGGAATGTCCCTACATCTCTAGTCATTTTCCCAAGCGTAGTTAGATTCAGTTTTTAGTAGAGTTTGACCCTTTAATTATCAATAAACTCAATTATTATATATCCAGAATGAAAATAGGTATTCCCCATTATTTCATTCTATGCTATGTTATAAGCTTCCACACAGTATGTCTATTTTTCAAAAATCTTTAAGTATGTTCATGATATGTTAGCAGGGTTAGCTTGAGTCCACTCGTGATCTTAGTTCCAGTGTTAACGTCCAGATAGTTTTGAAAAGTAGAGAAATAAGAAATATATTTGGTTTTGAGGGAATACTGACCTATGTGAAGAAGACTTTCTATCGTTTGGCCCAAACAAAAAATAATTCTACACCAAACTCAACTTTTCAGAACTAACAAAAACCATTAGAAGTTCATTTCAAGGCCATTTACTAATGTTACATACATGCAAATTTAGCCAGCCATGGATTCATATTCTTAAGTCATATATATCTATATTTAACTTTACTTAATCAAAACCAGTAAGATCTTGAGCTTAACATACATATAGATATGACCAACCTAACACTTCAACTGAAATAATAACACTTCAAGAACTCTGGTAAACCAAATCAGAAACAATCTTTAATGTCTGGAAAAGATTAAGAACTCGTAAAATTTAATAGAAGTTTTTTTAAAAAATTACTATTTATATACACAAATCGAGTTTCTATTGAAATAAAATCAACACACTTAGAACTACAAATTTTACAATTTATGTACATTTTTCAAAAAAAAAATCCTTCAATAAACCCAGAAAAAGAGATAGCTCAAACACAACTGCGAAGATTCAGAATCGACAAAATATGACAAATAAATAGACGTTAACATGAGTGGCACCGTACAAGTTTTGAACAGCTTTAAAACATTGAAACTATCAAAATCTTGTAGTGATGATAAAACATCGAACCTTCCTTCTTAAAACCGTTCCAACAACTTCTGATTTTTTTAGATTTTCTAGAACCTTTTGCCTTAAAACTTCAAAACACTTCAATCTGCTACAGATTTATGAATGGGCTAAAGAAATAGAAGTAAGATTTGGAAAAAAAATATTCTATTAAATTCAAAACGATTAACCAGATTTGAGTGTGAAAATTTGAAGAATTTCTAAGAAAAGTTGAGCTAATGGAGAGAAATGAAGAGGAAACTTGATAAGAAATGTTTGAGAAAAAAAGTTGAGCTAATGGAGAGAAAGAGTTGTGTGTACTTTTTTTTATGATTTTTTCCTTTCTTTTCTTTTTAAATTTTCATGTATGTTAAATTAAATTGACTTATTTGAAGCGGCCATGTCACTACAAATTTCATTTAGATGCTACAAATTACATGTTGCCGCTGAAGAATATGGGGCAAAAATATTGGTATAAGCGGGAATAAATAATTGAGAATTAGCAATGACTATTAGCGGAAAATTAGCATAACTCGCCACTAAATGTTTATCTATTGGGACACCTTCATATGTCGTCACTGGATATATAACTTTTGTAGCAACAAATACATTTGCCGCTAAATATTGCCACAATAAATCTTGTTTCATGTAGTGTGGACTTTTTCAATTTCGCTCTAGAATTTGATAAATTGATGTTAAATCCAAAGTGGATGTACTTGTAATTTCTTAATTTCATATTACCCATTACTTATTTCATAGATTTTTTTTGGCTTTTTGTGATGGGTGACTAAAATTCCAAGATCTAGGGGGTGGAATTATGGGGTCGTGTGTTGATTTAATGTAGTATATATTGTTATGATTTGTGTGTTTGATGTTCATAGATTGATTTGGGCTAATTAGCATGGAATGAACCCCAAGACCTAGGGCCGCAATTATGGGGTTGGATGTTCATAGATGTGTTTGAGCTAATAAACATGAGGTCAACCCTAAGATCTTCGGTGTAATTATGGGGATTGAGTTTTGATTTAATGTAGTGCATATTGTGTTATGCTTCGTATTTTTGCTGTTCATACATAAATATCGAATAATAAGCATCAATTAATTTATAGTTTACGATTAGCCACTACGTCATGAATTTGGGTTAATTAACATCGGTTAACTTTTGCAAGTTTCTTGGCGTTATTAGATGAATTTGGGCTAATTAACATCATGAATTGTGTATTTCGGTCGTAATAGATGGCCGAGACAAGATTAGTCACTACGTCAACTTTTTTTCTCAAAAACACTTTCATCTTCTCCCCTCAATGGATATTTTTTGAACTTTTGTGACTCTTTCTTCAATTTGATCTATACTCATAATTCCACGATGTTTCATCTCATATCGGCATAGAATTTTCATAATGAAAATCAAACGAATAGAAGGAAGTATCGACATTTTTATGGCTTGAAATCAAGTGAATGAATTCGTTGAAATCAATGTGTGTTGTAATAACTACCCCCTCCATAGAATAATGTACAAAATTATTTTGTTCTATCTTTTTCTCCACTATGATGAATCGACACTATCAAGGATACAACCATCTATTTGTTGATGTTTTTAGTTGATACTGGTTAATTTTTATATTAAATACATGAATTATGGATACTGAATCGCTAATCATATACGGAGAGTTTATATGGTTTCAAACGTTTCGTTTTAATGATTTGTGTGGCCTTTAGTTTCAGAAGGAAAGTTTAAAAAAAACCTTATTAGCATGCCATCGGTTAATATGAGCTAATTTGTGTTGTTCTTTTTATCTATTAAATGTTATTTAATTATGGGCTGTTTTTTACTAATTTTCCATAACATTTATATATGTATATGGCATTTATTCCAAAAGAACCCCTAAAAACAAGGGCCCAAATGTTGCAGCCGAAACATCAACCCACCAGTCCTCTTCACAATCCTACTACCCACTTTACCCCTCCCCCCAAAGTCAATTTGGATTGCTTAGGGTTCGATTTAGATGGCTTAGGGTTTTATCCCCTGCCCCAAAGTCCCTCATAAGTCACAAGTCGTCGGAGCATATCGCTCCCTTTCCCTTTCTCTCCCCTTTCCATCTATTTACAAAAAATCTTCATTGTTCTTTAGCTATGGATAGAGGTTTTCACTCTTTATTCGAGCTATGGCTATGCCAATCAAGTGAGGACTGTCGAGTCCATCCAAAAATCATAACATTTGAGCTTTAATGGTTTTCTTTGACCATTTTCGATATAGGTCATTAAATTCTAGATCAACAATTCAAGAACTCTAATTTCAACTATAAATTCTTATTTTATCAAGTTCATTTTAATTTTTTTCAGCTGCTCTTTACATTTAATATTTTGGCATCTCCTCTCCAAATCAAAACATTGGTATAACTTTTCTTTGGATTAATCTTGTTGTTTTGTTTGTGAGTAAAGTCAGATTTCAATAGATCTGGAAACTTGCCATTGTTCACTGTAATACAAAAAGGTCAGTGTCAATATTTCATTCTTTCTTCAATACGTAGTCGTTTTTACGTATTTGTGGGGTTTATTAAATATACTCGTGTAATGCAAGTTGATGAATTATGCATTTAAACTTACAACATATTATGTATCTTTTTCTTTATCAGAAGTTACATTCTATCTACAACTAATCACTTTTTTATACAAAATCATGTATATCTTTTGTTTTATGTCATATGTGTATCTAACTTGAATGATTTTAGGGCTTAGTTAAGATTACTCTCTCAAAAAAAATAAATTTCAACTAGAAACATATATTTCATTGAATATAATAAGAATGATTTGTTTGAATCTTATTTATAATCAAAATGTATGTTTGAACTACCATGAATGATACTTTATATGAAAATATGTAACTTTTATGAATAGTTGGGACTTTAATGAAGAGTTGTGACTTTTACCAAAAGTTGTGTCTTTTATGAAAAGTTGTGACTTTAATGAAGAGTTGCGACGTCTTTCAAAATTTGTGAGTTTTATGAAAGGTTGCGGCTTTAATGAAAAGTTGTGACTTTAATGAAAAGGTGCGACTTTATGAAAAGTTGCGACTTTTATGAAAGGTTGTGAACTTTCCGAAGGGTTGCAATTTTTTGAAAGAGTTGTAACCTTTTTGATAAGTTACAACAAACATTTGTTCACACTACCCTTATTTGTCTATAAATAGAGGAATTTTATCTTATTAAAAAAATCAATCTTCTTTTTCTACTTCCACAAAATTAAATATTCGTTTGATTTTCTCCAGTTTAGTAACTTGCTGACATTACTGTGTTTGTATCAATAAGTTGGTGAATAAAATCGTTCCATCATGAGAGAATGTAATTATTTAAACCTCTTGTATTGGAGGGGAATTGTTTTCTCAAGGGATATTATGTATTCAGTAGACTCGGTTTTTTCTTTCTATTTTTATATATCATGGTATATTTTTTACACTCATTAATTTATGCTTATGATATTAATTATTATTTTTGAGTACATTTTTTAAACTATGTTGTTAATGTATCTGCAAAGTTATTGTCTTCGATTATATTGAAGATATACACTTATAGTACGTATATTCATTGTGCACAAAATAATTAGTGTACTCAGCTCCAAGAATTCATTTTTTGATATTGTATATTGCATTCTATAACTTAAAGCACTATATATAAACTTAAATATTATCTATTTTTACATAGATATGTAATTTTTCACTTATCAATTGAAGAAATTCATTATGCAAATTTAAAAGTTTTAATTGTTTTCATATTCAAGCGTAATATTTTTTTTTTAATATGTTAACAAACTTTTGAATTTTCACCTAGACATATATCATAATTGTATAATTGGAGCAACTGAAATGATTCTTCTTATCATGAAATACCTTTGTATATATATTCTTATTTTCTTCTTTATTTTCCTATTAATGTTAATTAAATAACCAATGATTTATTATTTCGTAAATAATTCATTCATTAGAGGTTCTTGGGTTATGTGATTAGGACAAATAATGAAATTCATGTTGGAATATTGCTAATATTTTTTTATGAACCTCTTTTCCATTATTTTTAATGTATGAATATCAGTTAAAAATTATTTACAATATCAATGCAATTATTATTTATGACAGCGTGACTTGCTGACAAGTTACCTAGTTACTAATAAGATACATTTTTTTCTAAAGAAAGTCACTTCTATCACTTTATGTTTCATTTTATTTCAAATTTCATACTAACTAAAATAATACAAATCATCAAGGAAAATTTTAAGTGTTATACTTATACATACAAATTATATATTACAGTAGTTATTAAATTACTAGCTCAAATGAATTGATTTAAATAACGAAATGACCAGAAAAATACTTCAACTATTTGTCTACGAAATAATGACCCAAATCTTCAAATGAACACCTAAAAGCAAAGGGCCAAATGCAGCAGCCCAAACATTAACCCATCAGCCCTCTTAACAATCCCTACTTCCAACTTTATCCTCATAAAACTACCTATAATACTAATTCTCTTTTAGATTTTTTAGGGTTTTACCCCCCCCCCCCCACACACACAAAAGTCCCTTAGAAGTCATAAGCCATCGGAGACCCTCCCTCTCTCTCCCCCCTTCCGTTTTTAAAAAATCTGCATTGTTCATTAGTTGTTTATAGAGGTTTTCACTCTTTATTCATTATGTGGCTATGTCAATCACGTGAAGACTGTTGAGTACATCCAAAAGTTCCATCGTTTGAACTTTAGTGGTTTTCTTTGACCAATTTCAAAATATGAAATTAAAATTTCTGCTCAACAATTCAAGGACTCTTATTTCTACTATAAATTCCTATTTTCATGTTCGTTTTCAGAGGTTTTTTGAGATACTCTTTTACACGTACAAATTTTGCTGCCCCTCATCCTTTGTTCATACCGAGTTTTTGAGTTGCATCTCCTTTTAAAATTTTCAAACATAAACATATTTCTTCTTTTTATTAATCATGTTGTTTTGTTTGTGAGTAAGTAAGATTTTAATAGATCTAGAACCTCCCAATGGTATAATTCCATATAAAAGGTCAGTATGAATATTCTATTCTTTCTTCAATACGTAGTCTTTTTTACGTATTTGTGTGGTTTATTAAAAATATATTAATGTAATACAAGCTGATAAATTATGCATTTAAACTTATAACATATGATAAATCTTTTTCTATTTCAGAAGTTACATTCTAGCTGAACTAATAATTTTTGTATATACAAATAATATATTTCTTTGGTTTGATGTCATATGTATATCTTAATTGAATAATTTTAGGGCTTAGTTAAGATTACTCTCTCAATGAGAATTGTATTTTTATTATAATTATACATTTCTTTTCAATATAATAAAGCATGATTTGTTTGTATCTTTTTAGAAATCAAGATGTATGTTTGAACTAGAATGAATGATCCTTTAATCAGAAAAAAAAGCATGACTCACCATGTTCAATTTCCTTTAATAAAAACTAAACTTTACTTCATTTTAATATGGTTTGGTTTGTTGCTTCCTTTTAATATATATTGTTTGATTTCACTATATCATTTTTTTTGATATTGTGCTTTGGTTTGCATTCACTTTTTCAAAACATATTTTTTCTAATTTTTTTTCTCTATTTTATTTCTACATGTACTCTTTGGGACAAAAATGGAGCCTTGATTCAAGAATGTTGCAAAAAAGTTTAGTCTCATAAATTCGACATTATAATCAAACCCACACATGGAGTCACTAGACATTTTACACATTCCGAAATAGAAAGCAAAAACCAATGGTACTCACTTGAAGTCACTCATGGCTACTCATTTTTTTTAGTATTTATTTGCATACTTAGTTTTCTTTACATGTTAAACTATCTTGTGTGATTTGAATGCATCTTGGACTTGTATTCACAATCACTAACATAATATAGAGGCTTTGGTTTGGGTACCTCATACTAAAAATAAATCATTGTGATCGCGATAGCTTTTAATTTTTATTTTTTAAATATAAAAAGAATCAAAATTCTATTAAGAACAAAGTTTTGACATGCTTACCTTACTTAAGCCTTCAGAGCTTGAGAATCATTTTTTTAACAGTTGACTATTTTCTTTAAATTGAAAACAAAAGGGAGCAACAATTTTTAAAATATAAATTTTTAAAATTAATCTGGCTCATTCTTAAAATTTTGAAAGATTATTACTGTATTATGCTTGGGTTTCAATCTTCAAGTGTAAAACATATTTAAATCTTGAGAAAGCTTATTACTGTTTTCTCATCTTCCTAAGGATAAATTTATATCTAATTACACATTTATGATATTTTTGGTCAATACATTTAAGCAATTCTCCTTTTAGTAAATATTTTTGTACTAATAAAGGATAGTTAGACTTATTATTTCGTTATTTTATAAACTTAACTACATGAAAAGTAGTTTATGCAAGGGCTTTCATTAACTTATATTAGAAGTATTCATATATATACTATTTATCTACTTTGAGAATTTGGATGCCTAAATATTTTCTTTATATGGTACTTCTCTTAACATACTAGTAATGCCTTATTAGTTATATTTTTATTTTCACTTACATCATATTTTCAATCAAATTATATATTTTTGTCAACCTAAGTTTTGTTGGTAACAATTTTTGATTGATCTTAAATGATGCTTAATCTTTCCCCTTTAGGATCACTTGAACCCTTATTTAGAATCACATAAGTTAAGTAGACCATCACTTGAAGTTAATTTTAGCATTACTTCACAAAATATTTAAATGTTATCATTTACGAAAAATATAATAAGTTCGTGACTCCCTAAAGTAAATAATATAGGAATCATCAGTAGTACATTATTTTACATGGAGTTAAAATGAGGTATGACAACAAACTCATCTAGAACACCTAGAGATCCAAACCAAATGTCACGCTAGAATAAACTCGGTATTTCAGAGCTAACAACATTAATGAATTATCATCTGAGCAGTTTTCCCCAGAATATTGACCGAAGTCAAACACTGCCCAAAAACTTAAAAATCAAATTCCTAATGACACAAACTCAAGCTGAGGCCCGCAGAACCAGAACCAACCATTCTGCTAGGACAATATGGACCTTTTAGAGGTTTTAAATTTTTTTATACGACATCACATTCCCCGGATGTTGGCTAAAGTCAACTCTTCACTTAAAAATCCTTTCTAGGGGAAAAACTTGCTCAAAACTCTCACAATCACCTCAGGAAGCATCTCACTCAATCCAGTAAGACACAAAAGCTTCAAGAAAGCTCTGGGTAGGGGAAAACAATAAAAAAAATGCAAGAAAATATACCTTACCATGCGGGTCATTACAAGAATGTAATAGAGGAGATAGAAGGAATGATGAAAAATATATGTGACAAAATATATGTCATTTTCATTCGGTAGTGAAGCGTTTGATCAAAATAAGAGGACAAGAAAAAATTAAAAAATATATTGAACAATTTATGATTGCAAATAAATATTAGTAGTAGAAATATTAAAGGGAGATTAGAAAATCCAAATTTCAGGGGTTCACCGTAGCCTTTGAATAACAAAGTTTCTCCACATGAAAAGGGATACCTTAATGGATAGAAGCTATACTATGATATGTAGGTCGACGAAGATCAAAATATAAAGCGTGCATAGATTATGCGAAAGTAAAGCCAATAAAGTATAAGAAGAAAAATAAGAGATATTGCAGAATTAGCATAATTAAGATAAAAGAGAAAAATCGAACGATCAAGAGAAATAGATGAAGGAATATAATTGGAGGTGCTATCCAAATAACCTATCAAAAACTAAGGTTTATAATGCACGCCAATCAACCGAAGATACGGCAATATCAGTAACTACCACTATACCTCATTGTCGACAGGAGGCTAATCTAACCAGACTAAAACCAACAGGACAAAATATATATTCAATCATAAACAGATATATATAAATATATATATAATCAACACAAAATACTTAATTATATAAACAAACAATAACCTAATCGGAACCCATAATCTCAAAAGGTACACAACAACAAACATACCCCACCCAACCCCCATAACATTGGCTTGTGGAAACAACAATAAATTATACCCGTGATCGGTCTTTTTTAACCATAAACTAAATAAGTAATTAAAATTAACCCACTAATTTCATAAATATAATTACAAATAGTCGAACATACCCATTTTGAATCTATCGAAAAGTATAAGATGCATGGAATATGAGTTTGACAATTGTTGATTACCGTAAAGTTTAAATATGGGATTTCGACCTCTAAGTTTTCTTATGTTTATCATATTATAATTCATGTTTTGATATATTTAAATTGGGAATTAAATTATAGATTGTAGTACTTGAATACTATTATGGTTATGTTATTTGGAGGCCAAGACTTATCCTTAAGATTGGATATAAGAAACAGAAGACTTGATATACCAATTGACCTCTAGATTAGGAACTTGAATTTAGATTTGTGTTTGATGATTTTTACGGATCAAGGACAAAAGTATAGAATGATGTATTTCTATGAACTTGTTTGTTTAAGAACATTGTATACTTGATAGATTGGAAACATTCTGAAGTATTGAGGAAAGGAAAATCATTGCAGAAATAGTTTTCTTGACTTCGGTTCTTTGGTTGAGGCAGGTTATTGTTTATGCTATTCTATAGTAAACTCTTAATAGTGATTGATATGCATTGAATGATATTGTGAAGTTTTCATGTACTTGATTGTTTGGTTGTGTGTCTTAGTTGTGTGTTTTGATATTGGTCTAAAATGCTGAGACCATAGAATTTATATTTTTTAACCCTCTTTATCGAAGTTATACCTTAAATGAACAAGGCTTGATGAAATATTATCAATGAGTAGAAATTGGTGATAATAAATAATAAATTAATGGACTAATTCGATTGAAGTCTCACGTTCCGACACAGAATTGTTGAATCGGAGTGTCATGTTCCGACACGATATAATTGGATAAACGTGTTACGTTCCAACACGCTATAATTGGATCGGAGTGTCACATTCTGATACAATATAATTGGATGCGGGTGTCACATTTCGACATGGTATTTTTTATTCGGAGTGTCACGTTTCAACACAGAATAATTGGATATGATTTTCACGTTCTGACAAGATAATAGTAAAGGAAAAACATATTGTCAATCTTAATGAACTCAATTCCGCAAATGATTTAGTTTGAGCCATAAGTCCTCATGGATTATCTTGATATTGTTGACATATTGAATACTTAGTCTAGTGTTGTTGACACTTGTTCATGTTGTGTGTTTCTTATCACATGTTAAGTGCTATAGTTGAGTTCATACTATTATTCATAGTATATTAGATTCTATTTTGGGTTGGCCGATGGTACCTACTCAGTAAATGTTGCGACGTACTCAGCCATACTTGTGTTTTTCTTTGTTTTCCTTTTATGGACTGTAGTGAGTGTACCAACGACTTTTACTTTTCCTCAGATCTAGTCAACCTCCAGCAAATCAGGTCCCAGGGTGAGCTATTCATTCAAGCCCGTGTTGGATTTTCTCGATCATGAAATGATGTCCTATATTTTAGGACACATGACATTCTACTCTTTTATTTTAGTGTAGCTGATATTCCTAGACTTAGTATTTGGAGATTACATGTCCTTGATGTGATGAGTTTCAGTTTTTGGAAAATGATACATCAATATGTTTTGGAGCTTCCACATTATATGGTCATTCATAGTTTAATTATAGGTATAGGTTGGGGTTTGGATTCCCTGGTTCGCCAACCTAGGAGGTTAAAGGTTGGTGCAACTCTTGACTCATTTTGGGTCGTGACTGTCACAACCCAAAATGAGTCATGAGTGATACCCACACTTAATATCATAAAAAGAAGAACCAAAGAATTTAAACCCCAATATATGCCAATAATTCAACTACGAATAACAAAAATAATGCAGATGCTTCAAAACGTATTAAAGCATCATTTTCAAGACCTGAAAATCGTCACATCCAGCACATCTAATCTTCATATTCTAAGTGTAAGAATATCAAATACAGAAGAATAAAATAATAAAATGGTATGCGTACGAAAACATTGACCATCATGTCATGACCAAGAGAATTCAACACGAGCTTGAATGAATAGCTCACGCTGGAACCTGATATGCTGGAGATGGGGTAAAGCTAAGGGAATTCAAACTTTTTGGTACACTCGATGCACTCCATAAAAGGAAAACAAAGAAAAACACATGTAGGGCTCAGTAAAGGGCAACATTTATTGAGTAGGTATCAACGGCCAACAAAAAATAGAAACTAATATACAATGAATAATAGTATGAACTCAACTGTAAAACGTAATAGGTGATAAATAACAAATAACATGAACAAGGGTCAACAACACTAAAGTAAGTATATAATAAGTCAACAATGTCAAGATCATCCATGAGGAATCTTGCCTCCAACCAAACCATTTATGGAACCGAGTTCTTTTAGATTGAGTAAACTCCGTTCATTCAATATGTTTTTCCTTTAATATTATGGTGTCTGAACGTGACACTCTAATCCAATTATACTGTGTCGGAACGTGACACTCAGATCCAAGATTATCTTTTCCGAAAGTGACACTCCGATCCAAGAATGTTGTATCGAATGTGACAATCTGATCCAAGAATACCGTGTCGGAATGTCACACTCAGATCAAATTATATCGTGTCGGAACGTGACACTCCGATCCAATTATATCGTATCGGAATGTTAAAATCCGATCCAAATACTACTAATTTATCATTTATATCAACATTTTCAATTCTTTTATAATATTTCATCAAGCCTTATTTATTCAAGGAATCACTTCGATAGAGAGGATTTGAGATTATAAATCTCACAGCCTCAGGATTTTATACTAATCACAAACCACACAATCAAGTCACACAATCAAAGACTCAAATACATAGAGAACTTTATATTATCATGCAATGCGTATCAATCACTATTAAGAGTTTAGTATCAATTAGCATAAACCATAACCTACCTTCACCGAAGAAACAAAGTCAAGAAAGTTACTTCTTCAATGCTTTTTCTTTCCTCAATGCCTCCGAATCATTCCAATCTATCAGGTATATATGCATAATTTTTAAGTTAACGAGTCTATAATCACTTATGTTATTTTATGTGCAGCCTAAACCCAACAAAACATCTAACTTATAATCTAGTTTTCTAAAATTTAAACCTATGGGTAAGTCTTAATTCCACCAATTAGCCTTACTTTAATGGAATTTAAATACCTCGATACACCTAAACATTTTATTACCTAACTCAATATTTTAAAACTTCACTCATAAAGTGATAACTATAGAAAAAAAATTGAAAATTAAGGTTACATATATGTTTAGTAACTTCTACCACAGAAAACCAAAACAAAATATAACATAATTTAAAACACCCATATGCAAATATTCTCAATTTCATCATATAAATATCAAAGTTTATTACCCCACCTTACTCTCTTACTGCTCAAAATACTTGGCCCAAATTTTCCAATCAATATTTACATACAAGAATTTAAAACTTTCCAATTGTTTGTTATTCTTCAGTCAATCATTACGCCATGATTACATGCAATTAAACCCACAAAATTTAATAACCTATGTTTCACAGAGCACAACATGAAATACTCCCTTCATTATAAACCTACAACATGTGCGGCTTATAATGACTCAATCGATTATTTCCCAAATTAAATTCATACCTGATTGATCCTTCCTCATGTGCGGCCTATGCACAATCGCCCGAACTCCCTATTATTTTTTTATCTAATGACTCAATATTAATAAACCCTCCTTATTTATTATTATTAATATAACAAAAGTGGTTCACTATTAATTTTAATGTTATTTTCATTCATCACCAACTAAGTAAATTATTAAAACTACCCCAATAATTCCCTAGTTGTAACTATAAATTTTCCAAAATATCCCTTTATAACCTATCAAAATACATTTTATTCAATAAAAAAAGTTATAGTACTCAAAATTACCAAATGAATTGTTACATTAGATACCAATTTACCCATCGTTTGTGCTCGAAGGATCAATGTTGGTGAGGGTAACAAAGGTTAGGAGAATCAACTAAATGTGTGAATATCCGTTGTGCATATCCTGCTCAGTGTCCAAATGTCTTACCTCAAATCCATCAAACCAACCAATGAGAGAACTACATCCCCTCTAATAATTTTATGTCTCAAATAAGGTCATATTACTACTGAAGTGGTAGTTATTCTTTTGTGTAAACTCAACTAACAACAAAATGTGTTCTCAATAGTCATCAAAACAAATCGTACACACATATGCACCATGTTCTCAAGGACCTTCACATAGCCATTAGATAGAATCTTTTCGCACATAACCATGATAAAATCTCAAAACAAATACGGATATATTTTGCAGTGAACTTGAAGCAACCACCACACACTCATAGTTCACACACCATAATAAATCTTATCAATATTTTCTTCTCACAACATAAACCTTTCACGAGCTTGAGTCATAAAAATTTATTCTTTAGACATCAGGTGCTCATCAAGGAAGAACCAAACTTATCTGACCCAAAAAAGAAATTATCAAGTAACAACTTATCGAGCAATACACCCAAACCATCATTTGTATCAAAGTATTCTTATCAAATACATTTTCAAACCATGTCTATCTCTCTTTCTATTTAATCATTTCATGAACAATACGATCTTCAAACAAGGCTGATAACACTAGATTCAAATTTGATATCATTTTTTCATCGAGATAAAACTATTAAATCATATCCAAAATCAACTTCACACCACTTCCACATACCATGCTTAAGATATATGTCTAAACCATCACATACCTCGTGCAAACAATTAGAAAAATCTTGGACAATCAAATTATTCGGTATACTATACGCTCATAACCTCTATTAACCATCACATCTAGCATCTTAACATTCTATATAGTCCCATCAATAGAGGAGTATTAACAAAACTCTAAATTCTTGACTGCCATGTAGACTCATATCTCACCTTGTAGATTATTCTGAAGTCATTTATCATAATTTGAGAAATGTAACCCCACATAAAGACTAAAATTTTCATACCTCACTTTTTGTCAGCCAAATCAAAACTCAATCTATATAAATGTCAATGATAGCCTCGTAGTAAGTCTGTACTGAACTAGTTCACACCTCATGGTCATATCTAAATTTGTAGGAAAAAATCAATATAACCTTCAACTACCCCCCAAGAGTTTATAAAAGAGGTCTTATTTGTTCACCAATAATCCCTAATATTTTACCTTATACTCTAAACTAACGCTTTAAAGCGAAATCCTCCTTCGGTGCTTTAATAATCAAACGTAACAAATTTTTCAATCAAAGTTATGCTTTGGTCCTTCCACATGTTTAATATCGACTGTAAACAATATATTATTTATTTTTATTTTACCTAACAAATTCATAGCTTTATAAAATATACCTCCACAAAAAGTAGATTTAACATGAAACGTTTGAATTGTAAATCGAACAATGTAACTCAATATTCTAATCTATGAACATGACTGATAACTTGAAGATTTTTATGAATTTACATACCTTAATTTATTGTTAATCACCTTTTCATCGATCTTATCATATGCTTCACTAAAAGATTGACGTAGTTATTAATAAACTCAAAATCACAACAGAACTTATCATCACACTCGAGTTGAGCGTATGTACACTCCTTTCTTACGTATTATACAATAGCTTATAACCAATTTGATAAACACGTGACCCTAAACTATGACCATATTAAAATATATCAAACTATATGTTTTAGAACCAAATTATAGACCTCCAAATGATACCCCTTTATCACTATCAATTAGAGAAATTGTTCGGGTTCTCACATCTTTCTGAATATTATATTATATCCCACAATTTTTTTTCACTATGACTCTAACTCTATTAAATCCAACTCAAGTGGTTTCCCTACATCTCCTAGAACTTTCCCTACAACCCCTTATCATCATTACGAGCTCTAATCACCTCCATTATCTTAAATTAATATTTCTCTTATTAAATATTTTATTAAAAAACCTCATAATACACACTATAAATACAATTCAACTACAACTTTAATGCAAGCACTACCAAAACGCAACTGTTGTTCCGACCAAAAAAATTAATCTTGCGGAGATCCGAATCAAATCTCCACCATTTAAATCAAGCATAAAGATGTCAGGAACACGTAGTTCAAATTTTAGCCCGATAACACGTTTAGATAATTGAGAAACACGATCTGACGCTTGCTAGTCCGAGAAAAGGTATGCAACAAAATAAATCTTGTTCTTGTGTAATCTCTCTTCTATGTTGTTGAAAGCTCTATCAAAACCCCTCTTATTCACTAATGTATTTATAGGAGAATACTAATGAGTAGTCAATTTTTCTCTTAAGACCATCCTTTAATCATACAATTGTGTTTTTCCTTACAAACTCAAAATCAACTACAAATAGGATTATAATTTCAATTCTTTTTCTCTTTGTTGTTGCTATTTCAACTTCTAATACTCTAGTAGTAATAATATTTGAAATAGAGTGAACAAGTTAAGATACCAATTTATATCACCTACATACAAAATGGGTTGAAGTTATAGCACGAAAGGAAGAAATGAGTTTCCCTAAGTCCTATAGCTTCTCGATGAAAAGTAAATGTGTCCCCGTACCGTTCCGCATTACTCTACTAGATTTGACCTTGTGTGATGCGATCACCGAGCCTAAGGCTTTGATACCAAGTTTGGCACGACCCAAACGAGTCGTGAGTGAAACCTACACTTAATCTTTTAAGTTGGTCAACCAATGAAACCAAACCTCAATATATGCCAATAATTCAACTACGAATAACAAAGATAATGCGGAAGCTTAAAAACTTATTAAAGTATCATTTTCCAAAACCTTAAAGTCATCACATCAAGGACATATATTCTTCATATACTAAGTTTAAGAATATCAAATACACAAAAATAAAATAATAAAATAGTATGTGTCAGTAAACATAGGACATCATGTCATGACCGAGACAATCTAACACGAGCTTGAATGAATAGCTTCCCCTGAAACCCGATATGTTGTAGAATGGCTAGAGCTGAGGGAAATTTGAAGTCATTGGTACACTCGTTGCACTCTATAAAAGGAAAACAAAGAAAAACACAAGTAGGGCTCAATATGGGGCAACATGCACTGAGTAGGTATCATCTGCCAACCAAAATAGAAACTAATATATAATGAATAATAGTATGAACTCAATTATAAAACGTAACATGTGATAAACAACAAATAACATTACCAACTTTCAACAACGCTTAAGAAAGTATTTAATGTCAAAAGTATCAAGATCATCCATGAGGACTTATGACTCCAACCAAACTATTTGGAGAATTGAGTTATTTGAGATTTAGTACATTCCGTTAATTAAACATATTTTTCGTTTAATATTATTGTGTTGGAAAATGACACTCTAATCCAATTATATCGTGTCCGAATGTGACACTCCGATCCAAGTATACCATGTCGCACTTCGATCCAAGATATTGTGTCTGAACTCACACTCCAATCCAAGAATATCATGTTGGAACGTGACACTCTGATCCAATTAAACCATGTCGGAATGTGACACTCCTATCCAATTATACTATTAATTTATTATTTATTATAACCATTTTGAATTCATTGATAATGTTTTATCAAGCCTTCTTTATTGAAGATATCACTTCGATAAAAAAGGATTTTAGATTATAAATCTCATGGTCTCACGATCTTAGACCTATCATAAACTACAAAACCTAGTCACACGATCACATAATCAAGTACATAGAGAACTTCACATTACCATTAAATGCATATTAGTCATTATTAGGAGTTAACAATCAAAAAGAATAAAGCATAAACCTACCTCCACTGAAGAAGCGAAGTCAAGCAAGCTACTTCTCCAATAATTTTATTTCCTCGACGTCTCTTAACATTTCCAATCTATCAAGTATATATGCATAATTTATAAGTTAACGAGTCCATAAACACTTACATATTTTATGTGCAGCCTAAACCCAACAACTCATCTAACATATAATCAATTTTTCTAAAATTCAAACCTTAGGGTATGTCTTAGTTCCTCCAATTAGAATAACTTGAGTGAAATTTAAATAACCGAATACACCTAATACTTGATTATCTACCTCAATATTGTGAAACTTTACTCGTAATAAGATAACAATAGAAAAAAATTGAAATTAGAGGTTACGTATATGCCCAGTAACCTCTATCAAGGAAAACCAAAACAAAATATAACATAATTTAAAACACCCATATGCAAATATTCTCAATTACATAATATAAATATCAAAGTTTATTACCCCACCTTAGTCTCTTACGGCTCATAATACTTGGCCTCAATTTTCCAAACAAAAATTTCGTATTGTTTGTTATTCTTCAGTCAATCATTACTCCATCATTACATGCAATTAAACCCACCAAATTTAATAACCTTTAAATTTAATAGTCTATGTTCCACACAACACAACATGAAATACTCCCTTCATTATAAACCTACATCATGTGATCTTTACCAAAAACAAAATTTCCCAAACAAAATTCATACCTGAATTGATGCTTCCTCCTGTGCAGCTTATGCACAGTCACTCGAACTCCCTTCTATTCTCTTTTTATCTAATGAATCAAAATTAATAAAACCCTCCTTACTTTTTATTATAATTATATTAAAAGTGGCCTACTAGTAATTTTAATGTTATTTTCTTTAACCACCAATTAAGTAAATTAATTTAACTACCCCAATAATTCCCTAATTATAACTATTAATAGTCCAAACTACCCCTTAAGAACTAATCGAAAAGTTTTTTATGCAATAAAAATAGTTATAGAACACAAAATGACGAAATGTGTCATTATAAATGCATAGGAATGCGAGTTATGCATAGAAGCCTATAATTCCATACAACCAAGTATGGATGTGATTTAAAAACTTTCTATGGTTGTTCATTATAAAAGTTGCAGTCAAAAGATGTTTTGGAAGAATCCTCGAGTACTCTTTCTTTATTGATCATGGCACATTTATAAATCAAATTTATTTCTCTCTATCAAATATTGAACTTGTATACAAAATGACATTTAGCTTTAAGGAAAGAATTTTTTCTCAAGCTTCGCCCATATCTAATCTCTTCTTTCTAGTTTGCTTGTATAGTCTTTATGGTATTTCTCTACTATTTGATTTCTTCAGCTTATTAATATTCTGATCACAAAAATAATAAAGAAATGTTAAGCAAAAAATGAAGGATAATATGGCACATCAGAGTGTTAGTTAATATCTGAAGTGACTGAAAGTTTAATTTGCATTGATTAGTAGTTTTCATGATAAATATTCTTAAGTGTCAACATCAATATGTTTTCAATTTACTAACCTTCACCTCTATTGCCTTTTTTCTTTATAAATATACAATCTTTGAATCTGTAGAAGACATCATATTATTAACTATGATTATAGTACAAGGAAGGCTCTACATAACTATAAAACAAATTATTGTGTAAATCATTTAATTAATTGCTCCATTAATGTAATAAAACATTTGGTGTGATTAGTCAAGTTTCTACCACGTGTAAAATGAGTTCGGGATTTGAGTGGTGCAAACAACTTCCTACAGAAATGTAGGGTAAGACTGTGTAAGAGAGTTTGTATGTCTTTCTGTAAGCAATTCTAAAGTTATATCCTTCCGAACATCATGCAATTCATTATACTTCAAATTCATCATAAAATCTCACTACTTACTAACAAACACTTTATAATCTTATCTAATGACAGGTGTCATCAATCGATCCTCACAATTCTTTCTCTTCATTTTGACATTCCACATATATGGAATTTAATTGGAAAGGAACTTATGCTTTAAGCTTAATTCATTAAGAGTATAATGAGCTTCTAACTTCTTAAACGTCCGTGTGAAGTATCAATTATATATGTGTTTGTCAACAAACCATCATATATTTTCCTTTAAAATTAAGCATGAAATCAGTACAAGTGATATATCATTAAGGAGACAGATTAAAGGAAAACCTTCACAATTAACTCAAAATATTGTTCTTTCCCTTCATAAATGATGTGGTGCTACGTTCGACAAATAATACTGAAACCTTATATTAACTGTAGTGATCTATGAAGTTTATAATTGTCCCACAACTTTATGTTAATTGGTGACAAATATGTCGCTACAATTTTATTAAAAAAAAATGAAAGAAAAATTACTGATATTGAAAAATAAAACTAAAAAAAATAATATCACGGTACTTCTTATATTTCATGGAAAAGCTCTGCCGCCTAAAAAACTAATGCAATATTTACTCTAAACACCGATATGAAACCTCAAACAAATTTCACCCTAAATACTCTATCTGTTGAAGCCCATATACATTAAACCTTAAAACCCCCATTTATTGATGAATCCTCAATTGGAGAGGGAATATTGAGATATACACCCACTACTCCATTATCAATTGAAGATTTGTTAAATAGAGATCATCTAGAGCTGACACAAATTACCCAAAAATATTCAAGTACTCTGCAAATTTGTGAAGATCATATTAAATGAGTGATTTTTGAAAAAATCCTTCATTCATTTTTCATCCAAATCTGAATGGCCATTGAAAGTCTCCTTCCATGGTTTCAATGGATGGAGGGATGAACAAAACATATGGAAAAAACAGGTTCAAACAATGGAGTCTGTCCATAACCATATATGAAAAGATACATATATTTATGGAGCTATCAAGATTTCAATTTAAATAGTCCAGAAGGATCAAGATTTTATTTTTGTGTTGGTAGAAAGGTGAAGTTGTAAGACTAACAATTTTGAGTTTTCATTGGGTAAACTACTATTACTCTTGAAGATATCTTTATTTTATAGGCTTAGCTATTTTGAGTAACTCTGTTTTGTTCCCCCCCTTCAACCCCTTGAGTTGAAAGAGATTGAAGAAAATCTTGAAAGTGCTCAAATCAAGCTTATCAGATTGAAGACCAATAATCAAACTAGATGGTTGAATTTTTTCATGAACAAAGGTTGGAATTTTGAGAATTATGATTTTATTTCTCTTAGGTTTTTAAGATTTTTTCTTACAAGTAAAATAAGTTATTTTGTTTTCTCAATCGCTATTAATCTGGCAAAAGGTATGTGACTAGCACTAGTCGCATGCCTCTAGCTAGATTTATAGCTATTGGGTAAACATGAGCACCTGTTTTACTAGGAAGAAAAAACTTGATAACTAACAATCTACTTTAGTTATTAGTCCTCAGTCAGATAAGCTCTCTTTACGAATTTTCAAAATATTCTTCAATTTCTACCAACTAAGGGGATTCAAGGGGGTAGAATAGAGAGTCACCAAAAATAATCAAATCTTCAATAATAACAGTAACTTCACTGACACAAACACAAAATTGCTAGTCTAACAACACCCCCTTTCGACATCCCAAAAAATCAAGTGTTGGTCTTTTGGACTCTATAAGCTGAACTCTTGATAGCTCCATATATCCATGCACCTTTACATACAAGGTGATGGATAGACCCAATCATTCGAACTAGTTCTTATAGTTTTATATGTTGATCTCTCAATTCATTGCAACCGTGAAATAAGTCACTCAGATTTAAATTGAATAGGAATTGAAGGACCTTGTACATAGTAATTATACGTTACACTAGTTAATAAATTAAAGGCTCAAATGAATTGATTATAAAAAGGAAAAAACCGAAGAAGTTCATACCAATATCACTCATCACTATGATCTGCACAAATTATGACATGTACTTAATTAAAATTTGGTTATATTTTTCTCTCTCTAGGTAATCTCTAGTTTTCAAATCTTCGATTGATACCAAAGCACTAGGTCAAAATCTCAATCATCCCTCTCCTATTCCGAAATATTCAAAAGTTGGGGTATTTATGGTTAAATGTCTATGGGCTTCAATATTTAGGGAATGTATGATGTAAAATTGAATGAGTTTCCATATGGGTAGTTAGAATTAAAATTATATGAGTTTTTTTAATGCGGCAAAGATTTTCCATATAAATTTAAGTAGTACATTAATATTATTTTTTTTTGAAATTTTTATACATATTAAATATAGAAGGGACATGTTTTACACAAAATTATAATATAGTGGACACAACCTGTAAGTTTCAAAATGCTGCTGCATATTTCATGGATTTAATGAACAAAAAATTCAAACAACACTTGGACATGTTTGTTATTGTCTTTATTGATGATATCCTCATTTACTCTAGGAATGAGGAGGAACATGCGAGTCATTTGAGAATTGTTCTAGAGACTTTAAAGGATCGCCAGTTATTTGCTAGGTTTAGAAGATGTGAGTTCTGATTTCAATCCATTAGTTTTTTTGTCATATTGTATCTACCGAAGGGATTCTAGTGAATTCACACAAGATAGCATCAGTGAAACAATGGCCCAAACCTACCTCTGCTACAGATATTAGAAGTTTCTTAGGTCCCGTGGGTTATTATAGAAGGTTCGTGTAAGGATTTTCATTCATAGCTTCACCAATTACTTTGTTAACTTAATAGATGGTCAAGTTTCAATGGTCATATGATTTTATAAAAATCTTTGCAAAATTGAAAACTAGATTGACTACAATTCATTTCTTGACTCTATTAGATTGTTCAAATGGTTATGTGATCTATTGTGATGCATCTATAGTTGGCCTTGATTGTGTGTTGATGCAGTGGAATAAGGTATAACTTATGCTTCTAGACAACTTATGATTCCTGAAAAGAACTATCCAACCAATGACCTCGATCTTCCACCAGTGGTATTTGAACTCAAGATATGGAGACACTACTTGTATTGTATTCATCTAGATGTGTTCACTGATCATAAGAGCCTTCAGTATGCGTTCACCCAGAAAGAGTTGAATCATCGCAAGAGGAGATTTCTTGAGTTCCATAAGGATTATGGAATGAGTGTGCATAATCATCCTTGTAAGGTAAATGTAGTAGCATATGCTATTAGTAGATTATCTACGGGTAGTGTAGACTATGTTGATTAGGAAAGGAAGAAGATTGTGAAGGATGTTCACAGGCTTCATCGCTTAGGAGTTCACATTATTAGCATATCAGAGACTTGTGTAACAGTTCAGAATGGGGTATAATGTTTTTTTGTAGTGGAGGTTAAGGAAAAGCAAGATAGTGACCAATCTTGCTTGAACTTAAGGGTGTAGTTCATAATCATAGAGTGGAGGTTATCTCCCAAGGGGGAGATGGTGTACTTCGCTACAAGGGTAGATTGAGTGTTGCTGATGTAGGTAAGTTGAGAAAGCATATCCTTAAGGAATCCCATAACTCTAGATATTCTATTCATCCAAGTGCCACTAAAATGTAACGCGATGTACGAGAATACTATTGTTGGAGTGGCATGAAGAGGGATACAACATATTTTGTCAATAAGTACCTCAATTGCCAGCAAGTCAAGGTAGAACATCAGAAATCAGGAGGTATGACTCAAGAGATCGATATTCCTACTTCGAAGTAGAATGTGATCAATATGGATTTAATTATAGGGTTACCTTGTACTCTAGACAACATGACTCCATTTGGATGATACTTGATGGGATGACTAAGTCTTCTCACTTTTTAGTGGTCAAGACTACATATTCAGTAGAGGACTATGCCAAGATTTACATTAATGAAATTGTGAGTTTGCATGGGGTTCCTTTATCTATCATCTCTGATAGAATTTCTAAGTTCACCTCTTATTTCTGCAAGTAATTGAAGAAGGGTCTTAGTACTCAAGTTAACCTTAGTACAACATTTCATCCACAGACGGATGGTAGGAAGATAATTTCATTCAGACCCTAGAAGATATGTTGAGAGATTGTGTGATCGATTTAAAGGGTATTTAGGATGATGACCTTCCTCTGATTGGGTTCGCAAACAACAGAAGTTACTATTCCAACATCCAGATGGCCCCTTCTGAGGCTTTGTATGGTTATAGATGTAGATTTCCTGTTGGATGGTTTGAAGTAGGTGAAACAGCTTTGATAGGTCAAGATGTAGTCCTTTATGCTATGGAGAAAGTGCAAATCATTAGAGATTGACTTACGAAAGCCCAATGTCATCAGAAATCTTATGCAGACGTAAGGAGAAGGGAACAAGAGTTCCAAGTAGATTATTGAGTTTTTCTAAAAGTCTCACCTATGAAAGGGGTGATGAGATTTCGAAAGACAGAGAATCTCACTCCTAGGTATGCATCCCCTTACAAGATTTTGAAAAGGGTTGGCAAGGTTGTATATGAATAAGAATTGCCAACAGAATTAGCGGCAGTGCATCTGGTCTTCCACATCTCGCTCTTGAAAAAGTGTGTGGGTGAGCCAGCCTATATAGTGCCATTAGAGATTGTGGCGGTGAAAGATATTATTTATTATGGGGATGTATTAGTTACAGTTCTTGAACGTCAGGTTAGAAATTGAGAAACAAATAAATCGCTTCAATCAAGGTTTTTTTTTGGAAAAGTCAATCCGTAAAAGGATCTACTTGGGAAGCAGAAGCAGCCATGAAAGCTAAGTATAGTCACCTCTTTCATTCCAATTCCACTCCAGCTTGAGGTAATAGTTCTTCTTCAGTATTTCTAGTCACTCATGCGCAAATTCAGTCTTAGAATCATGTTTCCTCAGTTTGTACTTGCATTTTCAGCGTATTTGTATGTTCTTAGAACTCAATTCTATTAGAAACTCAGCTTCTAGCTAGTTTAGTCTTCATTCGAGAAATAATGTTCCTGGGGGAAGATACTGTAGCACCCCGTATCCCAAATAGATTAAAAATCAGCTAATCAGAAAATCTGCAGGTGCATTGACGATTGCCATCGGTGGAGCGTAGCTTGACTCATGCTCTGTCCTTCACATTCGTGGATTGGGTCAGAAACCCCCCAAAATCTCAGTCCAATATTTTTACTAAGTGTGGAATGATTGAAGGACCTACGTCAGTATGTCAGATTACGTCCGTAGTCTGTGTCCGTCAATCAACACCCCATTTACCCACTCTCTGATATGAACCACGGTTGACCAGCATGGGCCGTCGTTCGACCTACGGTCCGTAGGTCTGACCATAGGTGAGAAATAGCATACAATTAGGGGAAAAATTTAGTTGGGTCAACATTAGATGGTCATAACTCTTATCACAAAATGAATTAGGTGTCCCATGACATACCCAAAGATAGATAATTTAATTAACTTTCCATAGACATCTACTTTGCTAAAATCATACTTCAGAGTAAGAAGTTGTGCCCGTTTTAGTAAAGATATGTTTAACAAAGCTAAAAGATGGAACGAACCGGCCGACCGTCAGTCCAGGTCATCGTTTGGTCTGACACCAATTAACGAAGGGGTCTTTTGGTCTTTTCCCACTTTGTTTATACCCTAAAATATGTCCTTTTTACCCTAAATAATCAAATTTTAGTTAGTTTAAGCGTAAAAATATAGCAAAACTTACCTAAGTCGGATAAGTAATTAAAACATAAAAACATAGAAGCAAGAATGGAGAAAAAGGTCAAGAACCCTATTTTTAGAATGCAACAATGTTCCAGCAGTTCCCACCATGAAATCTAAGTGTTTTTCCGTGAATTTCATCACCATGTATGTGGGATTTTACTAGTGGTTTTGTTTCACCCATTAGGTCCCAGGTTTTCACTTAGATTCTTGATTCTCTTATCATGATGAAACCTAGGGTTTCTAGAACTTCGATAAAATTTCATGAATTTACTAAATATATGTTCCAAATTAGATTGTAAAGTTATTATTCAGTTTATCACATGAATATCATAACCCTAACTTTTTATTTCTTTAGTTCTTGAATTACACATGCTAGGTCTGATATTCCAGTTATTCAATTATGCATGCCTCAGTTTTTAATGCATCATTGTCAGATTAAATGTTGCATTCCCAGTTTGCATGTTCAGTTTGGAGCTATTAGTATTTACAGACAACATAAATCAATGGTAGTAGCACAACGCCGAGTTGGACTAGGGTTCATCGTACCCTATTATCCCCAGAATTACCAGCCAAGTAAGTCGTAAATCCTCTTTGTGGGAAATATGTTTAGTGATCACGCCAGCATGCCTTTATACCTCAGCAGGGTATATTGGGTCCACTAAGTGCGGCGTATACATCAGACTTCATATTAGATCAATTCTTTTTATTATCGGTTATTAGTAACTCCCACAGTTCAATCAGACTCTATTGCATTGACCATTTATTAGTATATTTAGTATTCAATTCGAGCATGTTATAAATTGGTCATTTCATTCATTATATCATGCATATTATTATACTTGCTTTTGTGCTTGTTTATTTATATATTATTTCAGCATTACTCTATCCTTCATACTCAGTACCTTCAAGTACTGACGCATATATGCGCTACATGTTCTCGTGATGTAGGTTAAGGTTCTCAACATCAATATCACGAATAGATCGATCTCTTGATCTCGATTACAGCAGAATCAGTGGTGTGTCCTCATTCTTCGATGATAACAATCATGAGTTTCAATTCAGTCTTTTAGTCATTTAGTTTATGTTTTTGCTAGATTTAGCCGGGGCTTGTCCCAATATTTGTATTCCAGTCTAGAGGCTATTTTTGAGACATAGTTAGTTTCAGCGTAGTATTGAGTTAAAAATTTCTTTGTATTTAACTCATCAATTTTCATATATCTTAGTTTTAGCATATGGGTATTCCCCATCTTTTCATTTTAAGTATGATTTATAATCCACAACTGTTCATATTCTTTAGTATGACCATGATCATGCTAGTAGGGTTAGCTTGGGATAACATATGGTCCTAGGTCCCGCGTCGACATCTCGTGGGTAGTCTCGGGGCGTAACATATATGACATAAAACCATGTGAGCTAAACATGGAGTCGCATGTATATGACCCATTGAGTGGACCCAATATATAATATTAGAGGTATAGAGGCATGACTGGTGTGGTCACTAAGTTGATGGCTACCTAGGGAACTTATAAACCTATGGAAGCATATAGTTTTGGGATTTTAGGTTACATAACATACTCTAACTCGGTATAAAGACTACTCTTAACTGAACATGTGTAAATTATTGCGTAAGATAAGTAAAATGGATAGCTCAATAATCTGAAAATAAAAAATTTATTCATGACAATGAAACATTCAAAAATTGAGACAGGTATCTTTGTTAATCTGTCCTAGCTAGTGTCATTAATGAACAAAAAGAACTACATAACTATGGTTCTGATTTTGTTGAAGATTCTACGCAAAAGCAATACTAAGACACGATAATCTTATTGAGAGTGTTATAATAAATAAATCATTGTAATCTTCTAACATTCTAAAAACCCTAGATAGTTCTTGAGATTATGGAGGGAATCAAGAATTTAAATTGAGTTTTAGGGACCCAATGGGTGAAAGGAAACCAATTGTGAAATCCCACATTACTGGTGATGAATTTAAATTTTTCTTTTATTTTGGGGTTGGAACTTAAGAAAACCTTGTTGCATTCAGGAGAGGGCTGATCGACTCTTTCTCCTTCGTTTTGTTCAACATGATGAATATTCAGAAAATAAGTTATCTAGGTTATGTTTTAAAAAATTTACTAAGATAAAACTGACGAAATTGACATTGTTTAGGGATCAAACAAATAAGGAAAAGACTAAACAATCGATGACTAAAAAGCTATTGGTGCCAACTGACGGACCAACCGTCCTATCAACCGCCGACTAGTTTTAGAAGGGGGCTTTTGAGGGGTTTGATCCATGGACCAATACTACAACCCGTGGTTTGACCTATGATCTATGGGTCGACCCTTAGACATTTTTCTTGATTATTAGTAAGTGGGCTGCATGTAGCAATGGTCATTCTATGGTCCGTGGGAGGTGCCCGTCAATGGAAGATGAAACTTTTTTTTTTGCAAACTGATATGTTTAGGATACAGGGTGCTACATTATCTACCCCTTCGGAATGTTTGTTCTTTAATGAAGACTAATCTAACTAATATGGATGGGAGGAGCTAAAACACAACCACTAAAGACTCGAAAAAGAAATCTAATTGAATTAAGTTCTAAGAACATGCAAATACGCTGCAAATGCAAGTAAACTTGAAGGAACAAGATACTAAGACTAAATATGATCAAGAATGATTGAAAAACTATAGAAGAATAATATCTCACGTTTGAATGGAGTCGAAACAAAATAAATGAGGATACTTTGCCTTCATGGTTGCTTCTACTGCCAAAGTTTGTCCCTTTGTAGACTGACTCCTTTACAAAACCTTAACTTAACAACTTCTTTTTTTCTCAACTTTCAAACCTAACTATCAAAAATCTTCACTAGAACATCCTAATAAGTAAGACTATCCTTCATAACCATACTTTCTAATGGTACAATAATGCTTGATAATCCACACACTTCTCAAACAATGAAATATGAATGACTGGATACACTAGTTCTGCTGTCAATTCTAACTCATAAGCCACTTTACAAACTCGTTTCATGATCTTTTATGGAATACATATATAGCACTAATCTTCCCTTTAATGATGAATATCATCAACCCCTTCATAGGTTACACTTTTAGGATAACCCAATCATCAATTTGGAACTCCAAGTCCCTTCTTCTTTAAATCTAAATATGACTTCTTGTTACTGTAGGTTATGTTAAGTCTATCTCTAATAAGCTGAATTTTTTCCATTGAATCATGAAGTGAATCTAGTCCTATTAAGGCTTCTTCACCTACTTCACACCAGCCATCTACAGATCTACACACCTACCCTTATATACTGCATCATAAGGGGGCCATATGAATAATAGAAAGATAGTTATTGTAGTAAGAGAACTCTATAAATGAAGGTGATCATCAAAACTACCCTTGAAATCGATCAGGCAAGCTCTCAACATAACTTCTTATAGTACGATCTGCCTTACCGTTCATTTATTAATTAAATGATATGCTAAGATTTACTTGAGTACAAAGACTTTTGTGGAAAGACTTCTAGAAATGAGAAGTAAATTAAGGACCTCTATTTGATATGATAGAGAAAGAAACCCCATGCAACCTAATTATATTATTAAAATATAAAGATTAGTGTATTCCTCTGTCGACTGTGTCTTCTTAACAACCAAAAAGTTCACAAATTTAGTAACTGTAACAACTGTTAATCAAATGGAGTCATGTTGTCTACAAGTACGAGGTAATCCTTTAATGAAGTCAATGTTGACCACTTCCCACTTTCATATAGGAATGTCAATCTCTTGAATCATACCGTTGAGTTTCTGATGTTCTACCATCATTTTCTTAGAATTATGGCACTTATCAAATACATTTACTGCATCCCTTGTCATAAAAATACACCAATAGATTTCCCTGAAATCACAGAACATCTTAATGGCGCCCAAATGAATAGAATACTTGGAGTTATGGGCTTCTGCAATAATGTGTTGTCTCAAATTACCCACCTTAGGAGCATATATACAACCCTGATAGCAAAGCACAACATCTCTCCCTTGGGGAAAACCTCAACTCTGTACCGATAATCTGCGTCCTACAATTAGAGAATATAGGACAACATCTTCCTTTTTCCTTAACCCACACTAACAACGAAGATATTGACCATTTTGAACTGTTACAGCACAATTTTACATGCTCATAAAGGAATACCACAAGAGAGTAAGTCTAGGAAAATCCTTTTCTTGTTCTATTTCTTCCTTAACATGTGCAAACCTACCTATAGATAGTTTGCTAAGTGTATCTGCTACTACATTAGCCTTACCATGATGGTAAAACATTCATATAATAATCCTTGAAGAACTCACAAAATCTCCTATGCAAAGATTCAATTCTTTCTTAGGGAAAACGTACATAAGTCTTTAATAGTCCATAAACACATCTACGTGAACACTATACGAGTAATGTCTCAAAATTTTAAGTGCAAACAATACTGGAGCAAGCTCGAGGTCTAATGTCAGATAGTTCTTTTTATTCAACTTATTATTTATAAAAGATTAATATATAACCTTAAATATATGTATGAACACACAATGTAGGCCAGCTATAGAGGGATCATCATATTTCACCTAACCTCCTTAACCTTCCGGTGGAGTTATGTTAGACTCTCAAAATGAGCTAGGTTGAATTAGATCAAAACATTTTGGTTATGAGTATATTAAGTCCTTAAATGACTAATTATAGTGTTAAAAGTCAGTTCATTAATTTTGGATGAGTTTGGAGTTCAAAAATCCTAGAACGTCCAAGACGTTCAAAAGTTTTGCCTTGAAACGTGCTTGTATGTCTTAGTGTGTTTTATCTTGTATTATGTGAGTTTGGAGTTTAAGGACAGTGTATTTTACCATAGTATCCTAATAATAATTTTAAGGGTCAAAACATCCATCTCTGACCCCCAAGGATCACCCTAGAACGTTCATCTCCGACCCCCAAGGATCGCTCTAGGGGTCCACGAAGGAACCCCAAACTTTAGCCAAATGTAACACTCCAAAAGTCTAAGACCTTATCTAGATCCTAAACATAGTGTATAAAGGTTAGGACACTTTTTTAAGACCTCATATAATCTATTTTGGTCATTTAAGAAGTTTAAGAATCAAAACGACAAGAAACGTTCCAGACGTTCGGAAGCTAGTGAAATTAAACTAGTAAAACATCCTTAGGTTTTATAAAGGTTTAGGAGTGAAGTATGAGGTATAAAACATGTAAAAAGACTTTAAAGAGGTAAAACTATGTTTATAGAGTAAAAATGCCAGGTAAGAACTCCCAATGTAACCCAAACTTGTCTTGGCAAAGTGCGAAGGCAGCATCCAATTTGTACATGGATGAGAAAAGTACGCATCGTGGACTTGGGTTTCTTTTTGGTCAAATATCAATTTTGCGTCGCAGTCAAGTAACGGAATCTCATGTATGAAAAATTAGTTTAGATAATTCATGCGGGGAAAACTCCGCGTCGCAGACTTGCTACCCGATGAAAATCTACAATTTGGTTCTGAAGTTTGACTTCATTATAGGGTCAACTTATGTGAAGGATATTTTTTTTATTTCATAGGGGTTAAATATATTTATCTCAAATCAGATTTCCCTCATATTTACCTACTCAAATCAAATACCCAAATCAAAACTCAAAAACTCTCCCTCTCCCTAGTTTCTCTCTCTATTCATCCTCTAATGAAGGAACAAGCAAGCTTGAAGAAGAAGACTAATTTATCTAGTATTTCACTTCAATTTAGTTGATTAATCTTCATTAAGGTATGAGTTATTCACTCTTGGATTTCCATTCCCAAAAAGTACCTCTCAAAGTTGATTTCTAAAACACCCAATTCCAAGGGTTTTCCATTTCTAATGGGTTTTCTTCTAAACTTCAAATTGATGATAAATTGTTATTTCCTATGACTAATTGAGTATACATTTTTGATTAATTGATGTTAATTGATGCAATTTCACATTGATCATGTTCCCTTCCCCTAATTCCCCAAATCTCGGATCTTGGTCATGAATTAACGAGAATTAGAGAATGATTTGATTATTAGAATTGTTTTATCTATTATAATTAATGTATTTATTGATTAGGGTAAGGTATTGATGGTATTGTATCAAATTCTTGATGAATTCATGACGAACCTTAATTACACTAACCATAGGATATGAATTGATGTTAATTGGGATAGTGATGATGCAATCGACCTAGTTCTTGTATTAATTACTATTTATTAATGTTACTACACATACTATTGGATGTAATTTGTTGGGTTATGGTAAGACCATGATGATGGCTTTTGAGTGAGATTTGGTAAGTCTTCATGATCCTAACATTTACTTTAATTAAGATTACTTGTGTTTAGTGATGAAGTTATATTGAAGTATACCTTGTGATAGAATAGAACATTTTATTAAGATGGTGATGACTTATCAATGTGCCTTATTATGTTATTATGTAAATGTTCTAACCCCACATGTATGAATTGTAATGAAAGGAATGTACTTCTACAATTCTTATTGAGTTACGATGATGAAGATTATATTAGGGATAAACCCTATGACCTAAACTAAGATATGATTGTTAATAAAGGCTTAAAGGTATTATAAAAAAGGACTAGCTTACCACCAACTGAACTTGATAATGGGAGGTTTTGACTTCCCATAGAGGGAGATTCACCCTATAGTTCCATATGAGGTGTTGAATACCCTATGAGGTTTACTCACCCAATGCATTCCCATGAGAGAAGGATCCACTTGCAAAATGGCATGTAGAGATATCATACATATATCTTAGTTCTTCTACTATGTTTCCCCTATAGGAAGACTAGCTAGTGGATCAACCTAGAAAGTTACGTTTTTGTTTGGTTCTACTTTGGTCGGTAGACCACCTTCAATCGTTATAAGGTTTTACAATACCAGATTTCACACTTAGATCTTGTGGTCTATGTAATTTATGTCATTTGTTCCCTAATATAAAATGAAGTAATGAAGTACAAACCCAAAAGGGTGACTTAAAAGGTATGACTTAGTCTAGGTAGGGGTATGGGACTTTACCTGTGCCTTGCACTAGTTTGCCTTGAGGGAAGCCTTAGGAGGTTGTTCTTATGAATTTATATGATTAAAAATTTATATGATGATCTTATATGTTGAAGACACCTTATGATGTTGAATTCACTTAAGAATATATCTTTGGTCTACATTGCTTAAGTATAATTTTATATATTCTTAATGATATGATTTGTGAAGTTGGAAATAGGTTGTTTTTGTAGTTAGGTTTACTTGATTAAGTAAGATTGTGGGGCTTTTCTTGGTCATGATTAATAGTCTTACTTTGGTTTTGTTGTAATCAACTCTTATTCATGCTTACGATGTTATGACTTGATGCTAAAGTTGTATATGTGTAAGGGTTCAAGTATGTTGATTTGCATGATACTTGATTTGACTTCAGGTGATTTGGTCTTGTATAAGACATGGTATTGACTTGATGAATATGATTAGTGACTTGTATTGGTTCTTGAGTGTTCATAAGGCTTTTCAAATTTAAAATAGCATGTTTTAATGAAATGTCCCTTTCTAACATGATTTGATATTATATGTGCATATTGTCTCATACTTAGTAAATGTGATATGCTAAACCCATTCTCTCCCTTTTCCCTAAAATTTAAGATTCTGGTTGTTTATTTCTTTTCGGACGACTTTTAAGAAGACTTGGAATTCCACAACCATCCAAGTTGGGTAGGTCCTCACTTTCCAAGGGCGATGCCAATATCAAGCTTTTGAAGTTGTTTAGTCTTAAGACTCTTATGTTCATTACTATAATTTGAGTACGAATTGTATATTATATATGTGGATCTATTATATTTTGTTATTGGATATTTTCAATTGAGATATTCTTTTTTTAGATGGTTATGAGAAGATTTACTCTTTTAAGACTATGTTATATCTTATATACCTATTTGCAATAAAATTAGAAGACTATGTAATCTTCTTATACAAAGGGTATATATATACTTGATAAATATATATTATTTGTAAGTGAGAGTTTTATGTAAACCTCAATATCTAAGTAATCGAGAAGTTTTAATTTTTTTGCATTTTAAGCTATGAATGTAATCATTAAACTAAGATGCAAGTCTTAGTCCTCAAAGAGGACGATGACGCCGGTTACGTATAGGGGGTGCTTCCCGAATATGACAAACATGGTATCAGAGCATGAGGTTTAATATATTCATAGTATATGTCTCGCTCAACAACGTTTATGTAGGTTCTTACACATAACTGTGAAGCGCGCCACACTTATGAATAAGAAACTACGTGATATTTAGGAAACTCTCTTTTCATGGAAATCCAATATCATGCCGCTAGAGTATACTTTATGTGTACTTTCACCAAAACCTTGTTCTTTGGTTATAGGCAATGAATACTCAAAGTAATGCGGTATGAAGAATTCGGAAAGAGATTTCCAATGTGGGTGTTCCCCCCCGTAGCGATCAAGTCCCTCCTTTAGAAGGAGATGACAATGATTACAGAGCTCCAGTCAATCCTCCACCTTTGACTGATGGTGACATAAGGTCTAACCTTCACCAATGTTCCAATCCATTACTACTAAAGCACAAGCCATCACAACTCAAGCACAATCCATGATGATCCAAGCTAATCGGGAGGTGGTACCCCGAGCAACACAACATGTTGGCACCTTGACCTCTCGTTTGAGGTATTTCACTAAAATGAATCCCCATACTCTATATGGGTCAAAATTTGAGGAAGACATTCAAGAGTTCATTGATTAAGTCTACAAGATTCTTTATGCTATGGGGTTGACTACTAGCGAGGAAGCTGAGTTAGAAACTTACCAACTAAACAATCTGGCCTAAACTTTGTATGTCAAATGGAGAGACAATATACCTTTAAGGGGTGAGCCGGTTACTTCGGAGACCTTCAAGATAGATTTTATTGATAAGTTCTTTCCTAGGGATAAGAGGGAAGCCAAAGTGGTGGAGTTCATCAACTTTCGTGAAGGAGGTATGATTGTACTTACATACTCTTTTAAATTAACTAAATTGACAAAGTGTGCCCCTTCTTTGGTTTCCGATCCTAGGGATGAAATGAGCCGCTTTTTGACAGGGTTGTTAGATGAATTGAAGGAAGAATGTCATTCTTCTTGCTCCATGATAATATGAACATCTCTCGTCTCATGGTTCAGGCTCAACAAGTGGAATAGGCAAGGGACAAGAGAAACAGTAGGGAGGCTCAAAGGGCAACATCTTTTGATGGATGTTATTCAAAGGGTAGGCTTGATATCAAAAACAAGCCTAGTTTCAAGAAGAGTTTCTCTAATGAAGTTCCTTCTAAGTTCTCTAAGTCTCGTAATGATAAGTGACCTAACCTAGGTCCCAAAAGGGAAAAAGTGGAAACTCACCTAATGAGAAACTTACTTGTATTAAGTGTGGGAATGGGCACGTTGTAGGATGTTTAGTTTGAACAGGCCATGGTTTTGGTTGTTGAAAAAAGTGGCCCTAAAGTTAGACATTTCCAAAATTTGAAGGGTCAAGAAAAGGGTAGTGGTTAATCTATGGCAAATGATTCTAATGATGCTCCAAAGAAGAACCGTTTTTATGCTCTCCGCTAGAGGTGAGAAAGAGACTTCTCCTGATATGGTCAGCGGTATATTGAAATGTTTTTCTATTGATGTATATGCTTTGCTTGATCCTGGTTCTACCTTGATTTTTTTTCTCCTATAGTAGCTAAAAAGATTGACATTTTTCCCGATATCTTGAATGAACCTTTTACAGTGACTAATTCGGTGTGTGAGTCTGTTGTTGCAAAAAAGTGTATAGAAAGTGTCTGATATTGTTTCCCGATAGAGTTACTCATGTTGAACTACTAGAACTTGATATGTTTGATTTTGACATTATTTTGGGTATGTATTCGTTGCATGCTTTCTTTGCGTCAATAAATTGCAGAAAGTGGGTGGTGAGGTTTAACTTTCAAAATTATCCCATTTTAGAGTGGAAGGGGGAAAATTATATTCCTAGAGGTCGTATAATGTCTTGTTTGAAATCTTGTAGGATTATCTATAAAGGGTGTTTATATCATATAGTAAGAGTCCAATATTTAAAATTCAAAATTCATCCCATTGTGTCGGTCCGCGCAGTGAGTGAATTTCCGAAGGTCTTTCCTAATGATCTTCCCAGTATTCCTCATGAATGGCAAATTGATTTTGGTATCGATTATCTACCAAATACAAATACCATTTAAATTTATCCTTATCAGGTGGCTCCGAAGGATTGAAAGAGTTGAACACTCAAGTAAAAGACTTACTAGACAAGGGATTTATTTGTCCTCGTATTTCTCCATAGGGTGCTCCGATTTTGTTTGTCAAGAAGAAGTATGTGTCCCTTAGAATGTGTATCGATTACCGTCAACTCAAAAAAGTTACAATCAAGATTAAGTATCCTCTCCCGCAGATTGATGATTTATTTGATCAACTCCAAGGTGCAAGTTACTTCTCTAATATTGATTTGAGATCGTGATATGGCCACCATGAATTCTTAGTAATGTCCTTTGGTCTCACTAATCCTCTGGAGGCGTTTATGGACCTAATAAATAGGGTGTTTTGAAGTTACCTCAATTCATTTTTCAATGTCTTCCTTGACGACATCTTGGTATATTCGAATAATGAAGGTGAACACACAAACCATTTGAGGGTGGTGTTACAGGTGCTTAACGAACAGTAGTTTTTATTCATATATAGAAAATGTGAGTTTTCGCTGAGGTCGGTAGAGTTTTGTAGTCTTATCTAGTGAAGGGATAGAGGTTGATCCAAGGAAGAGCAATCGGTGAAAAAAATTCATCTAGGCCTTTGTCTCCTACTGTCATTAAGAGTTTCTTATGCCTAACCAGTTATTATTAAAGGTTTGTTGATGGGTTTGCGTTTATTGCTTCATCCTTTACAACCTTAACCCAAAACAATGTTAAATTTGAGTGGTCGGAGTCATGTAAAAAGAGCTTCAAAATGCTGAAGGATAAACTTACTTCCTCTCTGGTATTGACTCTACCGGAGAGTACTAAGGGTTTTGTGGTGTATTGTGATGCATCTTGAGTCGGTTTGGGGTGTGTTCTTATTCAACAATGCAAAGTTATAGCCTATGCTTCTAGGCAACTCAAAGTTCATGATCAGAATTATCCAACTCATGACCTTGAGTTAGGGGTCGTGGTTTTTTCCTTGAAAATTTGGAGGGATTATCTTTATGATGTTTCATGTTGATGTGTATAGGGATCATTAAAGCCTCCAATGTGTATTCACTCAAAAGGAGTTGAATCTCTTGAAACAAAGATGGTTATAGTCTTTTGTAGTGGATTCTCTAAGTCGGTTGTCCATGGGAATTGTGTCCCATATGGAAGAATCCAAGAGGATCCCATTAAAAGATGTTCATAGTTTGGCTCGTTTAGGGGCTAATTGAAGATTCTCCAAATGGTGGCATGGTGGTACATCATAATTCTGAGTTGTCTTTGGTGGTTGAGGTGAAGTCTAAGCAACACCTTGATTCATTATTGGTTGAGTTGAAAGAGTCAGTTCTTTGAAGTATAAATGTGTCATTCTCCCAGTATGGATAGTGTTTTTGCATATTAAAGTAAACTTTATGTCCCTAATGTGGATATTTTGAGGAGTAGGATCCCGGAGGAAGCTCATGGAGCCCGTTACTCTATACATCCGGGATCTACAAAGTTGTATCGTGACCTTAGAGAGGTATTTTTTTGTGATGGTCTATAAAGGGATATTGCGGAGTTTGTTACAAAGTGTCCCAATTGTCAACAAGTGAATGCCAAACACAAAAAACCAAGTTATCTACTACAAGAAATCCAAATTCATATTTGGAAGTGGATAGATGTTAATAAGGATTTTGTTGTAGGTTTGGCTCAAACTTGAAAATTACATGAATCTCTATGGATGGTAGTGCATAGATTGACCAAATCTGCTCATTTTATTACCGTTAAGTCTACTTATTCGGCGGAATACTATGCATAAATCTATAATGACAAGATAGTAAGTCTTTATGGGGTTCTTTTGCCCACCATATCAGATAGGGGTCACCAATTTACATCTAGATTTTGGAGATCGTTAAAAAAGGGTTTGGGTACTCAAGTGAAGTTAAGCAACACTTTTCATCCCCAAACAGATGGTCAAGCTGAGAAAAATATTAAAACTCTTAAGGATATGCTCAGAGCTTTTATCATTGATTTTAAAGGGAAATTTTCATTCATCCATCTCTATGGATCCTTAAAAAGCCTTGTACTGTATGAGGTGTAGATCTCCAATTAGATGGTTTGAGGTTGGTGAGTCTTCACTTCATGGTCCCGATTAGATTTCTAAGATTTTGTAGAAAGTTCGTATCATAAGGAAACGGTTGCAAACCGCCTATTGTCGGCAATAATCTTATGCAAATCATATGAGAAGAGACCTGAAATTCGAAGAAAGCGATAAGGTGTATTTAAAAATTTCTCCAATGAAAGGGGTTGTTATATTTGGCAAGAAAGGGAAGTTGATCCCTCGTATGTGGGTCATTATGAGATCTTGCAAAAGGTTGGTAAGGTTGCTTATGAGTTGAAGCTTCCTAGTGAATTATCTTCGCTTCATCCACTTTTCCATATTTCTTTGTTTAAGAAGTGTGTCAGTGATCCCGAATCTATTCTCCTTATTGAGGATCTTGGTGTGAAGGATAACCTCTCTTGTGAGTAGGTTCCGGTATAAATCCTTTATCGTCAAGTGAAGAGGTTGAGGAACAACGAGGTGTCCTCCGTAAATGTGTTATGGAGAAACCACCTAGTTGAGGAAGAAACATGGGAGGCCAAAGCCTACATGAAGTCCTGTTATCTTCATCTCTTTACTAGCGAAGGATAGTTGTTCTTGATTATAATGAAAATAATGACTAAACATTAAATTGATGTGACTTTTAGAGAAGTTTTGCAAAATGTGCGTTTTTTGTGTCATTACAATGAAGTTACAGTGAATTATGCATAGTGACTTGAAAATTTTCAATTCTTCTTGTTTGAGTTATTTTGTGCATTTTGGTATGGTGAGTATTTATGGAATAATGTTAAGCATGTCGGTAAATAGAGTTTTTGCATAGTTGACTCATATATGGTATGTTGAGCTCAGGATGTTGTGAGAAGGAAATTCCTCATATTTAAATGTTAAGCTTTATGGGTAGTAATTGGAGTCTTTCTATATGTAAATTCCATGATTGATACTGTAATTTAAAATATCATCTATTACTGTTGGTTGGGCTGCTAGTCTTGAGTCATTCCTTTCCTTCAAAAAGATTTAGGTGTCATTTGGGGAACAATGTTCATGGGGGGAGGGGGGGGGGAATGTAACACTTCGAAAGTATAACACCTAATATAAAGCCTAAACTGAGTGTTTAAATGTGAGGACACTTTTTTCAGACCTTATATTATGTAAATAAGTCATTTAGGAAGTTTAAGAATCAAAACGACTAGAAACATCCAAGACTTCCAGAAGCTAGTCAAATTGAACTAATGAAACGTTCTTAGTTTTCCTAAAGCTTTAGGAGTTTTGTATGAGGTCTAAGCTTGTAAAACAACTTTAAATAAGTTAAATACTGTATATAGAGTAAAATGTCCAGGTTTGACCACTGAAAGGTCGCCTTAGCGGTCTAGGAAGGACCCCAAACTTAGCTCGGCAAGCTGCCAAAGCAGCAGCCAATCTGTACATGAATGAAACAAGTCTGCGTAGCAAACTTGGGTGGATTTTCTATCAAATCTCAAGTTCGCATGGCGGGAAGGTAGAGGACTCATCTTTCTCGAAAATTAATTTTAAAAATTAATGTAGGAATAGCTCCGAGACGCTGACTTGTTGGGCTTGAAGTTTGACATCATTAAAGGTTCAACATAAGTGAGGGGTCATTTGGGTATTTCATGGGTGGGGGTATCTATATTAATTTCCAATCAGTTTTCCGTCACATTAACCCACTCAAATAAAATCCCAAATCAAAACCCAACAAATTTCACCTCTCTAGTTTCTCTCTCTATTCATCCTCCATTGAAGGAAGAAGAAAGCTTGAAGAAGAAGACCAATTTATCTAGGATTTCACTTCAATTTAGTTCAATAATCTTTATTAAGGTATAGGTTCTTCACTTTTGGGTTTCCTTTACCCAAGAGGTCCTCTCAAAGATGATTTCTAAAACACCCAATTTCAAGGGTTTTTTAATTCTAATTTGTTTTCTACTAAACTTCAAATTGATGATAAATTCAGAGTTACTATGACTGATTGAGTATAGATTGTTTTTTAATTGGTGTTAATTGATGCAATTTCACGTTGATCATGTTCCCTTCCCCTAATTCCCAAAATCTTTGATCTTGTTCATGAATTAATGAGAATTGAAGAATGATTTGATTATTAGACTTGTTTTATCTATTCTAATTCATGTATGGATTTAATATGATAATGTATTGCGGGATTGGTTCATATTCTTGATGTATTATTGATGAAAGCTAATTCCCCAAACACTAGGTTATGAATTAATGTTAATTAGGATAGTGATAATGAAATTGACCTAGTTCTTGTATTAATTACAATTGATTGATGTTACTAAACATACTATTTGATGTAATTGGTTAGTCGATGGTAAGACTACGATGATGGATTTTGAGGGAGGTTAGGTAACTCTTCATGTTCCAAACCTTTACTTAAATTATAATTACTTGTGGTAAGTGATGAAGTTATATTGAGGTATACCTAGTGATAGGACTGATTAGGGTTGGTACGATGTTTAATTGAAATGTCCTGATACATGGTGTGTGAGGTGTTGGTTAGGGTGTACATGTTATAAGGATGGTGACTTCAAATTTAGTACCAAGGTCAAGACCCCACTCCCGACTTCCTAAATTCAACTATGAATGTGAATTTAAAGTTAGTGGATATAAAATTATGTTATAAGAAATGAAGAGTGTTGTGGTTGTGTGCCTACAATGATGTGCAACCCAAAGAAAAAGTTGGCGCTATCTTAACCTGTTCACCGGACTTTTGAGGATAAAAAGAAAAGAGAACTTTAGAGAAAATGTTTGGGATTTGGATTAAGTAAGGAGGCAGATGATTTTTAGAGATGTTGTATTGAATTGGGGAGTTATTTATGGAGATATTGAATAGGTGGAAACGGATATGGCAAGATTTTTCAAAGAAAATGGAAAGAGAAAAGAATTTGAATAATTGGGTTTTTAATATAACCGTTCGAGTATGGACGATTCACTAACTGATTGGATCCACGAGACCCCGTTACCCGTTCATAGATTAGGGCCGTCAATTATTCTTAGACTTAGAATTTTTTTGAGGCTTACCTGGGATCTACGGGCACCATTGACGATCCATCGATTGAATGACATACCATCGATGGGGTCCGTAGACTTTTCCGCTAGACCATTTTATGTAGATTTCTTATTTTGTATCCTGCACATTTAACACCAATTAGTCCATTCTTTTATCGTTATTTTCTCATATTTATATCAACCAAAGATTTCATTTGTTCCATTGATAAACTCATCATCAAAAGAATTTGTTTCACAACCCCTTCCTCCTTTCACTTTATTGTTTCGGAAATACCTTGACTAAAAAGAGACAATCATGGGTTATAGTAAACTATGAACCTTTTTCCTGGTAAGATCGACCCCAACGTACTAGTTGAGTTCATTATTTTATAGAGATCACTTTTACTTATCTACGGAGGTTTAATTTGAGCATATCAAACTTTTGCGCCGCAGCCAGGAAAATTTTGCTTTTAGATTAATTTTAACTACAGTATTGAACTTTAGTCAACTATATCCTAATTTTACTTTTTCTTTGTGTTGTTTTCAATATCAGATCTAGCTCTAATATATGTAAAGCACACTGATCCGAGGGAACAACTCAGCCTTTACGATCCCGAATTGAATTGAACATAGCGGTAAATTGAGAACCAAGGGGTCCTAGTTAACCCAAATAGAGGAAATATAGGTGATGGAGAAACCTTTAAGCCCCAAATACTAGTCGGTGCAAAAAATCAGGCACCCATTGAGAATCAATTAGATGACTCCCGTAGAGTGAAACCTCTAGAAGCCCCACTACCTCATGACAATATTAGAGGCAACATAAAAATTGCAGACTTTGATAGACCTCTTATCCTACCCCCCAGTACCCTCGGGGCATACATTCGTGGTGACGTAGCTTGATTAGGATTCTCAACGTAAGAGGTTTATTTTTTTGACTGCCACTAGAATATCCACATGCTCATATATCCAAGATTAGAGTTGTTTCCAAAATTTGTGTGGGTAGACCAGATCTAGTCATGGATGTCATCGGGTTGCGACTGTTCTCTCTATCACTAATAGGTGTGGCTGCTATATGGTTTACTGAGCTTTCTACATATTTATCAGTACGTGGGGTCAGTTTAGATATGTGTTCTTAGCAAGGTATTATTCAGTGTCCAATAATCTAAATCACATGAATAAGCTTAACAAATTTTAAGCATTACCAAGAGAGCCGCTGAGTAGCTCTTGGACAAATTCACTGCGTTCATTAGTGGTGTACCTAATCATTGCATTGATGTTTATTCACTAAAAGAGTATTTCTATAAAGGTAAAGATGACAAAAATAAAGCGGTGCTTGATACTATTGTTGGTGGATCCTATGAGGATTGCACATATGCTGAGATTGTAGAGATGTTGGAGACGATATCTCGCAACAACAAAGCTTGGAGCGCTAGAAAGTCTAACACTGGGTGAAACATCTTTGTTGTTTAGGCTATAAAACAGGCCACATATGAGATTCATGAAGAGGTGGCGCATATGAGAATTGATTTGGGTTTTGTCTTGAGTTATGTGAGCGGAGGCATAGAGGAGTTGAATGCGGTGATCAATTTGACTAAATGCCTAAGGTTCTTAATGATCAGATTAGGGGTTTCCAAAAAAATGTTGAAGGTTCTTATCCGGAAAATTTGCGCCAAGGTGAAGGAAATCATGGTCGGAGTATGGTAGTAACAATTGAGAGGGTCAATATGTACGAGATAGGAACAACAATTGCGACAACAACTTTAACAAGAACAACTACGCTAACAGGAACGATCGGGTTAGACCATATTTTCCACGTCAATATCGGGAAGTTTCCCCTAAGGAAGGTCGAGGTAATATGTCGCAGATTGAGGATATGATGCAAAAGATGATGAGCAGGTTTGAGGCAATTGATGAGAATGTTAAGAAGAAGAGAAGTTACCTATTTGGCATTGGACAAAAGGTGGATGCACATGCTGTCTTGATAAAGCACCTTTAGCTACAGATGACTCAGTTGTCTACTATAGTGAACCAATGCCAACCTGTAACTCTTCAAAGAAACATTATCCATAGACCAAAAAAAGATGGAAATCTATGATAGTCACTACTCGACGAGGTATGTAGACCATTGATCCATCTATGTCGTATGTAGTAGAAGGGAATATGAGAAAGGAAAATGATATAACAGAATCTAGTGCAGAGTTGGGTGACGCAACATCTAAAGAAGCAGAGTTATCTCAGAAAGTTGTCCTCATCCCTAGACCTTCACCACAATTTCAATAGATATTAGTGAAGTAAATGGAATATAGTAAATATCGCCGGTTTATCGCTATGTTGAAGAAGTTGTCTATCAATGTTCCATTGATAGAAGATTTAAAAAAAAAGCCCTGATATGCGAAGTTGATGACATAATGCAACATTGTAGTGTTATTTCCACGAGTTCTTTTATGAAGAAGAAGGAGGATCTGGGTGCCTTCACTTTTCCATGTACTATAGGTTTGCTACACTTTACAAAGGCGTAGTGTGATATTTGTGAGACCATAAATCTCATGCCACTGTCCATTCACAAGAAGTTAGGCTTGTGGGACCCAAAACCCATGACGATGCAGTTACTAATAGCCGATCGAACTATAAATAGTCTCATAATTGTAATCCATGACGTTCTTGTGAAAGTGGAGTTGTTCATTTTCAATTTGACTTTTTTATTCTTGACTATGAGGTTGATTTTAAGGTCCACATTATTCTAGGGAGATCAGTCTTGGCCACAGGGCGTGCACTAGTCGATATACAAAAAGTGCATACGATGTTTTGTTTGAATAATAAAAAAGTAACTTTCAACATCATTAGGTCTATGAAGCATATTGGTAAGATCCATATTACATCTGTAATAACCTACAGAGGTGAGATTCTATCCAAAGTGCAAATTAAAGAGTTACTAGTTGTTGATTAATTAGCGTCGGTCAATATGAATTTTTAAAATGATGTTATTGAAGATTATTAGTCTTTGGTGGCGCACTTGAAAGATACGAATATCGTTCAAAGATGAAAAAGTTAGAGTTGGACATGAAGCAGCGCGAGTCTCCACTTGTGAGACCATCTATTGTGGAGGACCCAAAATTAAATCTTTAGTCAATACCACCTCATCTCAGGCATGAGTTTTTTTTTAGAGATGACATTTTGCTGGTGATTATTACACCAGATTTTAGAAAAGGCATCAAGTATAGTTCTTAGTGTAGGTGTGTAAGAGGTTCAAACTAGCCGTAAGATGGACTCTTGCAGATATTGTTACGATCACTCACGATATTTTCTCCCACAAAATCAAATTAATGCCAGATCACAAACGGAGTATTGAACACCAAAGAAGGTTGAACCCACCTATGCAAGAAGTAGTGAAAAAGAAGATCATGAAATGGTTGGATGTTGGGGCCATTTATCCTATTGCGGACCATAGATGGGTGTTTCCTGTTCAGTGTGTGTCTAAAAAGGGTAGGATGATTGTGGTACCTAATGAAAGAAACGAGTTTGTTTCCATGCGTCTAGTGACCGGCTGGGGATTTTACATGGACTACAGAAATTTGAATGCTTGGACTAAAAAGGACCATTTTTCCATGACCTTCATAGGCATGATGTTAAACAGACGTGCAACAAAGGGCTGGTATTTCATTATTGATTGCTATTTGGGCTACAACCAGATATCTATTGCCTCGTAATATAAAGAAAATATTACCTCCACTTGTCCTTATAAGACTTTTTTGCATTCAAAATATCTCGTCTGGGTTATGTAATACACCAACTACCGTTCAAAGATTTATGATTTTAATATTTTCTGATATGGTAGAGGACTCTATTGAGGTGTTCATGAATGATTTGGCATAGGTGATAAAGTGATGCGAAGATTGAAATTTGGTGTTAAATTAGGAGAAATGTCACTTTATGGTGAAAGAAGTTATAGTGTTTGGCCATAGAATCTCCAAAAAAGGGGATAGAGGTTGATCGTTCAAAAGTTCTGGTGATAAAGAAGGTTACTCCACCTATCACACTCAACGGTGTAAAAAGTTTACTCGCGAATGCTAGTTTATTCATTGTTTTATAATGACTTTTTCGAAAATTGATCATCCTTTATGCAAATTGCTCAAAAAATAATGTAAATTCTATTTCGATGAATCTTGTCTGAAAGCATTTGGACTATTGAAAAGGAAGTAGTGTCCGCGCCCATTATTATTTTACCAAATAAGAGTGAGCCATTTCAGGTGACGTGTGATGTGAGCAGGGTTCCACTTGGCATGGTATTGGGATAGAAAATGGAAAAAATTCTTCACCCCATCTAATATGCGAGTAAATCCCTAAATTCTTCTCCCATCTAGAGTTGGCTTACTTGTAATTATTAAATTTCATATTACCCATGGTTGCTTTCGTGTAAGGTAATTTTTTTTTATTTAATTATGGGATTGGGTGTTTATATAATGTAATAAACATTGTGTTATGATTAATTTTGCATATGTTAATACATTTATTTGGGTAATTAGCAAGTGGGTAATTTATGGCTTAAGGTTGCTAACTTAACTCATTCTTCAGATCTCTGGTCGATGCTCGGAAGTGATTTGTTTGAGTGGGTAGTTTTCCAATACTAGAAAAATAGGTGTGTTTTTTCCTAATTTACTTGAAAATAGAGGTTGTGGGTCCCATCTATGTCCCTAATTTTGTTTCAATAGAGAGAATATATTAAGGTATTGGATTGGTTAGATTCTCATTTAGATGAGTCATAATGAAGAGTCTATACGTAGATTCTTTAAGATCGAAAGACCATTAGCATTATCGAAGATGACTTAGAAAATTCATGAAGTTCATCACTATAGAGTATAATAGTTACCCAGTTGTGACATCGATTTCGTATCTCTACACCCCTAGATTGCATGTTAATATCATGCCCAAGAGCACCCCCTAGACGTGACACTGCATACATAACCCTGAAGGGGTATCACACAAGCTCGTAGCATAACCATCATTACATAAGATATTGAATAATGTGGAAAGTTAAAAATTCTTAACATTAATGTAAAACTCTTTCATAATAGAAATAGAATCTTGATACATCTACTCATAAACCATTTTTGTACAACGTAGATTTCTCAAATACGGAACATAGCCCTTTACAATAAAATTATCTCATAATAGGAAGTACATAGGAAGTTTATTTCAATATAAAGAAACATAAGTGGAATCATGATTTTCCTCAGAACATGAGGACACATAGAAGTCTTGGAGAATCCAATTCAAGCTTTATCTTCTTCACAATGGGAACCTACTACTCAGAACCTAACCATAGCAGAAAATGAAACAAATATAGGTTAGCACAATCAATTATACTAAGTATGGAACCAAGGAAATCAAAACCGTTTAATACTTGCATTAAAGGGACCTTTATTAAAAACATGTTATTATAAGTTGAAAGCCAAAATTCACATTGAAGGAATTCATATTCAATGCATACCATAAAAGAAAGAGTCATTAATAATCATAAGTAACATTATACAATACAGACGCCGCCCATGACCCCCTTGTCATGTTTACTTGTGAAATGTACATATGAAGGCTCATACCTCCATATATGTTATCTAAAGCCATCAGGAATTCACGGGTGTATTCACCTACAAAATTGACATCATAATGAGTGAAATCAAACTTAATATCATTCAGAAGTTGCCATACATAAATTTTTAACAAAAGGACCCGTCAAAGAACTCACCTTCGAAGTATATATATAAAGTCGTATACCCTCACCTATACTAAGTGGTATCAATAAATATTACCTAGTTAGAGTTCATATTCATATTCATAAGTCATATGAATAGATTACTTCATATTCTTACAACATAGCGAGATTTGCAATGATCGACATAGACTATGTGAGCTACATGTAATCCTGTATTCTACCCCCCCCCCCCCCAAAAAAAGGTGTTTCACTTGCCTCGGGTAAAACCAACATAATTAGCATCTAGGTGGAGCAACAAGCTAAAGACCTATGTGGGTGCATAGTTACAAAACAAGAAGATTTGTACAAAGAGACCTGGACTTAAAAAACCTAGAAGATATCCATTTAATAAAACTACATATATATTCAGGAACCCGGACTTGATATACAAAGAAGGAACCCATATGAAAAGCCGAACTTTCTAATCTTAAATACCTACATCTCATATTCATGTTCACTCGGTCCTAAGCACAATTCCCTTGACGTAACATTAAGCCTTTAATGATACATTAGCTCATAAATAATGCCTAAAGACTCAAGGGTACAAAAGATGAGAATAACCTTTCAATCATAGAACGAGGAACATCTGAGAATGTCCTTTTATACCATAGTCATATAGTGTTTAAGAGAATTACCTTTTATTCAACTTAACAACACCAACACAATTATAGAACAACATTCATATTCATATAGTAGAATAACATACATGTTCATGACATGTCACACTTGATCATGATTAGGGTTGTGGGGAGGAGGAAATCTTGAATCAACCAACTATGCATAAATATAGTGAGCTACTCCACCATAAGTGGATCAATAATTCAATATAAGACTACCAATTAAATGGAAGAACTTAACTCATAGACTTCAAGTCTTTCTTCAAGATTCAACCCTATTTTCATAATCTATATACATCATATAGGATAACATCATAATACAATAATCAATTTCATGAAAAATTACTACATTTTCAACATTCAAAATATACTAGGGTTTAAATTTGAGAAACAAGGGAAGTCATGGGCCTTGTGGGGAATTGTTCAAAATCCATAAACATTACATGATTCATTCACTAACCTTCATATATAATCATGAACAACAATTCTAGATCAATGGAATATTTTTTAAAAAGAGACCCGCAAATTTGTATAAAAACCAAGAAATAGGGGGACTTAGAAATGTATATTCTGAGATGGTCTCTTTGGGATAATATCTAAAGAGTTAACATCATCCATACATTAATTGAATTTTTTCCACAAAATTTTAGTGAAAACCTTAGTTATTTTACCTTAATCTTAAAGCATGGTGTTCTTCAATGGATGAGCTTTGTAGAGAAAGAAATATTAGTGGGAATTCGGTATTGGGAGAATATTTCAGTGTTTGTGTTTTTGATTTGAGAATGGGTTAAAAATAACATGAAATAAATATATATTCACCCTGAAAATACCATTAATACGCCTCACTTAATTGGAATAATCAACAAAAGATATTAGGAACTTACCTTTTGATGAACCCCATCAGGGACCACGCCTAACTCCACGGGTCATGGTGAGGACCACGAACCGTGGTCTCTCCCATGGAATTTGTGTCTGTCATGCCCCGAGATACCCCCGAGACGTGGCCACGGGACCTAGGACAACAAGAGATCCTAGTCTAACCTTGTTGGCATGATAATGAGCATACTAAAGTAAATAACTGATGCATAGACTAAATCATAATTTAATGAAAAGATGGAAAATTTGATATAGTATAACAGAATTATTTGCAATACTGACGAGTTTAATACAAAGAAAATATTAAGTCAATGGTAACTTGAAACTAACTATATCTGAAAATAGCCTCTAAACTATTTAGAAATGCTAGGACAGACCCCAGCTAAGTCTAGCAAAAATTGAAACTAATGGACTAAATATTGAAAAGAAATTCATAACTATTGTCCTCGGAGAATCAGGTTTCACTTATAAATCGGATGATTGAGAGATCGAAAATCTATCTAAACGCGATCAGAATACTGAGAACCTGAACGTACATCACGAGAAGATATACCGCACGTATACGTCAGTACTTGAAGGTACTGAGCATGTAGGATAGAGTAAAGCTTAAATAAAACATAACTGAAAAAGCACAAGAGAAAATATAATAATCTAAACATGATATATTGAATTCTTAGCTAACAGGATGCAATGACCAAATTTATAACATGAAGAGACTGAATGATAAATAATCTATAAATAGGGTTAATGCAATAGAGTCTAACTGAACTGTAGGAGCTACTTATAACCGACAAAAAAACCAAATAAGATAAATGTGGAATCCGATGTATACGTCCCATAGAGAGACCCAAATATACCATGCCAAATCTATGAAGGCATGCTGGCGTGATCACTTAATTGATTGCCCGCAGAGGTGACTTACAACCTATTTAGCTTGTATTTATTTGAATATTTGGGTAACCTAAACCCTAGTCCAACTCGGTATTACGCTACTACTAATGAATTAAGTTATTAAGACATTATGATTGAATTTTTGTAAATATTGGATATCTCAAAACTGAATATGCGAACTGAGAATCCAACAATTGATTGGATAATTATGAATTAATAACTGAGGCATGTACAATTTAATAACTAAAGTATCTGACCTAGCTTGTGTAATTAAAAGAAATACATAGCTGAAATTCGTTCAATATTCTGAGTAATACCATGGTAATCTGATTTGGAACAAATAACTAACTAATTCATGATATTCTATTAATTTTTTAGAAACCCTATGTATATTCATGATAAGGGAATCAAGAAGCAGACTGAAAAATAGGGATCCAATAGGTGAAAGGAACCCATTAGTGAAATCCCACATAATTTGTGATGAAATTCACGGAGAAATATTTACATTTTGGCGCAGGAACTACTAGAATCTTGTTGCATTCTTAAACTAGGGTTCTTGACCTTTTTCTCCTTTCTTGCTTCTAATTTTCTAAGTTTTGATTTATGATTTGACTTAGGTAAGATTTACATATGTTTATAGGCTTATACTTACTAAAAAGTCATAATTTAGTGTCTAAACGGTGTATCTTAGGGATTAAACTAAGTATGAAAAGACCAAAATACCCTTAATTTACTGCTGTCAGAGTAACCGACAGACCTGGTCGACGAACCGTGGTCCTAAATACGCTTTGTTGGTCTTTTCCGTCTATTGTGGACCAAGATTGACGGACCTGGTCCACGCATCGTGGTCCCACCTATGGTTCGTAGATGCTGTGTTCATTTGTGGACCAAGATTGACGAACCTAGTCCACGGACCGTGGTTCTAACTAGGGTCTGTACGCCGCCTCCTTAGATTGCACTTGCACCCCATGAAAATCTGAAGTTGGGTCTATCTATGGTACAAGTTGTTACATTATCTCCTCCTTGAGAACATTCATCCTCGAATGAAGACTAAACTAGCTAAATAGTGGGAGAGAGTTGCAATCCTTAGTACTAATCATTGAGGACTGAGTTTCTGACTTACTTGAGTTCTGAAAACATGCAATTGAGGGAACATGATTCAAAGGTTGAATTCATGCATAAATGACTGAAAATTGAAGAAGAACTATTACCTTAAGATGGAGTGCAATCGGAAGGAAAGAGGTGAGGATACTTGGGTTCATGGATGCTTCTTCATCCCAAGTAGCTCCCTCTACGGACTGACTCCTCTACAAAAAATTGATTGAAGCGACTTCTTTGTTTCTCAACCTCATTACCGACGATCAAAAATCTTAAGTTGTATATCCTCATTAGAAAGACTATCTTTCAACACCATACTATGTTATGGCACTACAGAGGCTAGATCACCAACAAACTTTTTCCAAAAGTGAGATGTGGAAGACTGGATGCACCGCTGCTAGTTCTTTTTGCAACTCTAACTCATATGTCGCCTTATAAACCCTTTTCAAGAACATTTATTTGCCTACATATCTTTGAATGAGTTTCCCCTTCTTGAAAAATTTCATTACCACTTTCATAGGTTACACTTTCAGGAAAGCCCAATCATAAACTTTGAACTCTATTTCACTTCTCCGTACATCTGCATAAAATTTCTGACGACTCTGTGTTGTCTTAAGTCTATATATAATGAGTTGCACTTTCTCCATAGAATAAAAGACTTAATCTGTCCCTATCAAAGATGCTTCAAACCAATGAACATGAGATCTACATATACGCCCATACGATGCCTTATATGGGGTTATCTTAATGTTGAAATGCTAACTATTGTTGTAGGAGAACTCAATCAGAGGAAGTTGATCATCCGAACTAACCTTGAAATCAATCACACAAGCTCTCAACATATCTTCTACGATCTGATTGATACGCTCTGCCTATCCATCCGTCAGCGTATGAAATGTGGTGCTAAGGTTAACTTGATTACCAAGAACCTTCTGAATTGACTTCAAGAATTGAGAGGTGAACTGAGGTCCTCTATCTAAGATAAGAGAAAAAGAAACCTCATCCAATCTCACAATTTCATATATGTAAATCTTGGCAGTCTTTGCCTAATTTGTAGTCATGATTGCAAAAAAGCGAGAAGATTTAGTCATCCTATAAACTATAACCCAAATGGAGTAATGTTTTCTGCGAGTACGCTGTAACCCTTAGATGAAATACATATTGATCACCTCCCACTTACAATTAGGAATGTCACGGTTTCTGATATTATACCTTGACTTTTTGGCAATTGGGGTACCTACTAACAAAATCTTCTATATCCATCTTCATTCCATTCAACCAATACACTTCCTGCAAATTGCGGTACATCTTAGTGGCACCTGGATGAATAGAATATGTATAGTTATGGGTTTCGGCAAGAATATATTGTCTCAACTCGCCCTTATACCCTGATAGTGAAGTACAACATCTCCCCCTTGGGAGAAAACCTCCATTATTTTATTATGAACTTTACCCTTAAGTTCAAGCAAGATTTTTTCACTGTCTTACTTCCCCTTAACCTCCACTATCAAAGAAGTTTTTGCCTCATTCTGAATTGTTACAGCACTATCTAATATGCTCATAAGCCAAAATCCTAAGCGATCAAGCTGTGAAAATCCTTCACAAGCTCCCTCCTTTCTTCCTCAACATGGGCTACACTACCCATAGATAGTCTTCTAAGAGAATTTGCTACTACATTCGCCTTACCAGGATGATAATGCAACTCATATCATAATCCTTAAGCAAATCAAGTCATATCCTTTGGCGAATATTCAATTCTTTCTGGCTGAACACATACTGAACGCTCTTGAAGTCAGTGAGCACTTCTACATGACACCATAGAAGTAGTGTCTCCATATCTTATGTGCAAACACAAAAGCTGCAAGCTCGAGGTCATGAGTTGGATAGTTCTTCTCATGCACCTTAAGTTGTGTAGAAGCATAAGCTATAAACTTATCTCGCTGCATCAACATAAAACCTAGACCCACTCTGGATGCATCAAAATAGATCGATCACATAACCATCTGAACCCTCTTGTAGAATTAATACTGCAGTTGTAGTCAATCTATTTTTCAATTTTGCAAGGCTTTTCCTACAATCATATGAATTTTGAAACTTGACCATCTTTCGAGTTATCCTAGTTAATGGTGAGGCTGTCTGAGATTCAATTATTTCAGATTGAACACATATTGAAGGCTTTTGTGATAAGTTAATATGTCGACATGAACACCATACAAGTAGTGGCGTCATAACTTTAATGTAAAAACTACTGCAGCCAATTCTATGTCATGAGTTAGATATTTCCTCTCATGAATCTTCAACTTTCATGAGGCATAAGCTATAACCTTGCCGTTCATCATCAAAACACAACTAAAACAAACTCCCGATACATCACAGTACACTACAAAATGTTGAGTACGTTCTCGTAAGGTCAAAACTAGAGTGGTAGTACATCACTTTTTCAATTCCTAAAAGCTTTTCTCACAAGCTTCCGACCATTGAAACTGGACTATCTTTTGAGTTAACTTTGTAATATGAGACAATAATAAGAAAAACCTTTTAACAAATCTTCGATAATAGCCAGTCAAATGTAAGAAACTCCTTATATAGTTGGAGACATGGGTCTAGGCTATCATTGAGCTAAATCTATATTTTTGGTAACAACTTTAATCCCATCACCAGAAATGATGTGGGCCAAGAATGCTGCACACTTAATCTAAAATTCACACTTGGAGAACATGATATATTTCTCCTTATCTTTCAAGGTCTGAAAAATAATCCTGAGGTTACTAGCATGATCTTCTTCATTCCATGAATAAATCAGTATATTAACAATGATGACAATGAAAAACAACTCTAGATAAGGTTTGAAGTCTCTGTTCATAATATATATGAATGCTACAGGTGGATAAATGGTTCTAAAAGTTATTTTTGGAATATTACATTCCCTAACTCTCAATTGAAGATATCCCAATTCGAAATCAATTTTTGAGAAGCATGAAACATCCTGAAGTTGATCGAAAAAAACATCTATCCTTCGAAAAGAATACTTATTCTTGATTTTAAACTGATCCAATTGGCGGTAATATATTCACATTCAAATGGAACTATCTTTCTTTATAACAAATAAGACCATAGCTCCCCAATGGTGAGACACTTGGTTGAATAAAGCCCTTATCCAACAAATCTTTCAATTGTCCTTGTAGATCTTTCCACTTTGGTGGTGCCATTCTATATGGAGGAATAGAGATAGGACGAGTATCTAGGATGAAGTTTATGCTGAAGCCTATTAGTCTCTCAATAGGGACTCTAGGTAAATCATCAGGAAAGACTTCTAGAAACTCACTGACTATGAGAAATGTCTGAAGGGGATGTACCTCAGCACTTGAGTCATTAACTCTAACTAAGTGATAAATACACCCCTTGTCCACTAACTTTCTTAACATTAGGTATGAATTGGAACGACCCTTATGCACTACTGAACTACTACTCCACTCTATGACTGGCTCATTTCGAATATGAAACTTGATAACTCGAGTTCTACAATCTATTGATGCATAACAAGCATAAAGAGAGTCCATACAAAGAATAACATCAAAATCTACCATGTCTAAATTAGCCATGGTACTCTTGTGAATAATGAAAATAGAATAATCACGATAGACTCTTTCGGCTAGAATGGATTGACCAATAGGTGTGGGAACACAAATTGGGTTTCTAAGTTACTCAGGAATAATTTCAAATTTTGTAGCAACATAGAAGTTACAAAAGATAAACTCGCCCCTTGGTCCAACAATGCATAAAAATTAAAGTCAAAGATCAAATCATACTACTGACAACATCTGGTGGATCTTATTATTCCTAGCATTTATTGAGAACATACAAACGGTTTGTTCCTCTACGGGCACCAGATATAGATCCCCTAGGTGCAGCACCTTCTTAATTCAACTGATAAAGACTGAGCTTTATTAACCCCATTTCCACCGCTTTGCTTGCTATTGAAATATTCTCTCATGAAATGTTTGGTTTGACCGCACTTGAAAAAACCCATTGATCCTTCACGACGTATTCTGCATTAATATCTACAACACTTGGCATAGGAAGGAGTCTTACTACCTCCTTGCGCCACACTACCCTCTGAATGTGTGGTCCTTGCTCGAGAGTTTTGACCATGATGCTCAGATCTGTCTCTAGTTGCAGGTGTACTAGTAGATGATAGTGCATTCCCCTTTTGGCTTATGACATTCTGGCCTATTTGAACCTTTTTTTTGCTACCCAGACATATTTCCAGTCTTGGTTTTCTTGTTTTTGTACTCCTCTCCATTCGTAGGATTCTCTTCCACTACCTTCTACACATAGGCTATTAACCATGCAATGTCCATATCCCCAATCATCTTGGTAGCTCAACATTACTTGCTTTATGCCCAACCCAAACGAGCAACAAATAAGCTCTATTTATTCCTCATTTCCTTAACCATATCCAGAGCATAGAAAGACAATTGGGTTAACTTTAGCCCATACATATGAAAGCTCAAGGAGTCCTCTATAAAAGTAAGGAACTCCTGTACCTTTGCCTCCATCAATTTTTGGGGAAAGGACCACCCTAAGAAAGCTTTTCGAAACAAGTCCAACTTGGAAGGGGTGCATCCTCACCTCAACCCTTCTTCCACTAATCGAACACACCATAGCCACATTCTTGAGTTGATATACAACTAGTTCAAACCTTCAGTATCAGCCATATGTATCACGTCAAATACCTTCTTCAAGTCATAAACAAAGTTTACCAGATCCTCAGTAGTGATTGAAACAGTGAAGCTTGAGCGTTTCATCCTCAATAATTCTTGAATCCTCGAAGTATCAACCCCTTCTTTTTGAGGTCATCTTTGCTGCCTGACTTGGTTGGTAACATCTTGGCTCAGCATTCGGTAGCCTCATGGAACTCAACATTAGTAACCTCTCCTTGAGGTTGTATATTTGGTGCATTAGTTATCTCTGGATCCTCGATATTCTTTCTAGTTGGTCGACCTCCAATTGCTCTTCGTGGAGATGTGATTATCTAAAACACCTGCAAGCTTGAATTACATGGGGCAAATTTTTAGAGACAAACTCTAACGCATGAAAATTAATATGAAAGAAGTGACAAATTCCTAAATGTTGCATCATCCTAATCATACATATAGCGGGCTTCACTCCGATAACTAAGACTCTACAACAAGTTTCATCGACTCTACAATACTCTTGAACAATGTGCTCTGATACCAAGTTTGTCATGTCCCAAGCCTTTACCCTAGGCAGGACTGGCACTCATCTACGATGGCTGGCCTCGATAAAACTCTTGGCATATCTTACTTAAACTAGCAAAAGACAACAAATATATTTAAAATGATAAAAGAACTTATGTCAACTTCATAAAAAAAATAACTGCGAATATCTTTTAAAGGTTTAAACATTCAACATGGCCGAAATGGCAATCCAAGTCTTTAAAATATGAATGAAAAGGTAAAGACTACTTAACTTCTAATTGTCTACGAAGCCTCTAAACTGACTAAGATGAATGTTTGGACAAACTCCACAACATTCTACTGAACTAAATAGAAAGAAATAAAAGATTTCGTCAGGAATGCAATGTGGCTCTCCAATTGACTTTAGGGTGCTTAGCTGGATCATGAGTGTGCTAGATGTTGATCCTTGTTACCTATGTCTGCATCATGATATAATGTAGGCCAAATGGTATCACAACATCGAATGTACGAGTATGTGAGTTCGAATGACAAACGATACTTAATCTTGAAAAGGAGTAAGAAAGAACACTTACCTTGGCTCTGTTTAACCTCATGATTTACTAAATATTATTCAATATGTGTAGTTTAAAAGTAAATGCAATATAAAGAAAAGCAGACTGAAACTTGCTGTAAACTTTGAATGCATACCAGTGAACAAAAATATTCGAGATATATGTAATAATACAAATAACTAATGGGTATGAAGATACAATACTCCTCTGGAAGCTTCTCTAACCTACGGCCATCGCTTAAGAGCTATAGTGATGATACATCGTTACTGGGTTCACGTTGCCCATCCATCCTAACCTTGCTAGACTATAGGACATAAACTTCCTAATTGATCAGCTAATACACTCATAAAAGGGTTCATCTAAAAATTATGACCCTCTTTTACATCTCCAAATCGGTGTTGAATACTACTCCCAAAAATATATATTGGCTCTTATGTTTTAAAAATATATTGATTTTGTTCTTTCAGGTTAGTTCTAAAAACATAGCTTTAAAAATATCTCTTGGAAATCATAGTTTCCCTGCGTGTTTAAATTTTAAAACATTTGATTACTCTTTGGGGAAACTTAGTCCCTACATACTCTTGAAGAAAGAAATTTCAACTCAACTCGTTACTCTTTTCTCAACTTATAGCTTCAGCCTTAAAACAATGTTAGAATGTTTGTTGTAGACTCTAGAAATCTTTAAGAATTTCCTTTTACTTACTTCTTAACTTTTAAACATGACTCCTAACTTCTTTGTCTTTGATCTTAATTTTTCCTGAATTTAGTTATGGATTCAGGGATCACGTTCTCACATTTATGGATGATTTCATGTTTAGATGTACTTAGAGTGTTTGATTCAACTCGGAATGATAGGTACATCACTTAGGAACTAGTACAAAAAGATTCCATAGGAATGGGAACTCTTGGTGACCCTATCTCTCAAAGAGGCATGGGGCTCTAGAGCATGACGGATAGAAACTGTCATCACACGCTTTGGCTGATGCGGCATGCCATGACATGATGGGCAGAGTTTTTCTTGAGGACGTCTAGTTGGCGGGGTGCCCTACCGCTTGTCAGTGGGGTTTTGGGACTTTTCTTCTCTGATTTTCAACTCTGAACCTCCCAAACATCCATGAATATTATCCCAAACAATTAGGATCACTAAAATCCTCAGTACCCAATAGTTTAGACTCATAAAATAGTCCTGAAAACTAATTAAAACTACTAAAGGTACACTACAACTCTACAAACATGATTTCGACAATTGTTCATCAAAAACATGATGATTAAAAATTCGATCAATACAAAACTTATTGAGTTAAACATATTAGTGTGTGGGTGAAAAAACACCACACAGAGAGATCTAACATACCTCTATAGGCATTACCCCCGAAGAATTCAACTAGTGAAACCTTAGCGTTCTTGAAGAATGCTTTATATTAATCTTCTCTTCTCTCTTCTCCTCAAGCCTTAAGCATTATCAATTTTTTTAAAACTGAATACAGACTTGGTTTTAACCCCAATAAACCCTTAAAATTAATTAGGCAATACAAGGATGAAAATATTACTTTACCCTTATTAAAATCTACATTTGACTTCCTCAGTCCAACCTTCCGAAACGCATATCTCCTTCATACAACATCAAAAATGCGCAAACTCAGCACGTTGGAAATATCTTCCCAAGGGTATTAATAACGATATAAAGAACTCAGCCTAACTCCTCCTGAGTTACTGTTTGTGGCCTTTTATTAATTAACCAAGACTCACTTTTTCAAATTAGAAAATTTTCCATATTTCCCTATTTATTTCCAAAAATGATTATTCTTGGTTTCTTAGTTTATTCTTAGTTATTTGAAGTTATGAGATGTTATATAGTGTCTCCCAGACCGAAAGTTCTTGTCCTTTTTACCATGGTAGTTCCATGGTTGAGCTATAGTGGATCTGCTAGCTAATGTCGATCTAAACAATCATACTATAGGGTCACATAGGTAAGGGATAATGAGATTTCTTATAGAAGACCAACCTCAATATTGCAGAACTTCGATCTCAATATGCTCTCAGTGCTAAGCGTATATCCAACAAAATATTTGTTAAGTCATGGCTTATGTTATGATTAAAATACATGGGTAGTCTCCACATATTTTATCATTGGATAGATTCTTAGACCATGCATGAAAAAAGCTTTCATTATCAATGTTCTTTTAATACTAGCTTTTAAGGCCCATAGTAATTAACTTCATGTTAGATATACCCCTAATACTAATGGAAATAGTAAAAAAATATGGTATGAATCATTGATGACATATCTGTGTACCATACTAATAAAGACCTAATATAGGAAAATAGCTCGAAAAGCGTTGAGGGAAAGTATACATACCATGTCAAGTGGCCGCTCATCATAGAACATATTGACAATATCATCGAATAGATTTTTTGACTCATAAACACACTTCCATGAACATGCATTCTATTTGATGATTCATAATCTTCATCATGTCTTCAAATTCAATGCATTTTTTAATTCATTTACATTTATTTCAAGAAGAGAATACATGCACAGTATTAAAAAATTATCTTTAATATTTACCCACATTATATTAACTTAGCGTAAGAAATATGGGTTATGTATGGGTTCATGGGAAATAACCTTAAAATCATGCAATTGATTCAACTCATGCATATAAGTTCATAAATGAAATAAATCAACATTAAAAGGAATCCATTACATGAAAGGAAAACCTAAGTCAATTGGAGAATTCTAAATTTATAAATTAGAGAGCTGGGGAACTCAATGGAGGAAAGGGCTTCATGGATAAAATTATCATACCTTGATAACAAAATGTAGAAGCAATTGAGGATTAGGAGGCTTGATCTTGAAACGATAGTTTTCTTCTTCAACTTTTAGAAAGAAAAATATTTGAGAGGAAAAACATGATATTTTTTCTTAGAATTTAAGACAATGAATTGAGTTGGGGTGATTTGGAGGTTTAGAGTTATTACATAAAGCTTTTGGTAGAAGAAAAAATGACGTACTATTGAGTTAAACAATTGAGGAAAGTGTAGAAATTTCTGTAACAAAAAATTGTTGGATTAGATCAATGAGGCCTTCACGGGCTGTCATGCACTCACATGGCCCATCAAATTGGTCGTGATGAATACTTTCGCTATAGCTCTTTACTACTTTGGGCATAACTTTTTATTCCAAGTATAAAATTTAGAAAACTTGGAGGCATTGGATATAAGACTCAAAAACATTAATTTGATAAGTTTGGTCTACCTAATTCATTATGTGCTAAACGATATGAAGGTTGGAGTTTACCCTAATCTTTTAAGTTTGATGAAGACCCTTCAAAACAATTTCACATGCTTTTTTGAGGCATGTTGTCCTTGACTAGTGGCTCGAGGTAAGCCCGTACTGAACTTGTTCCCTTCGCAACCACTTTTATAGGCCGTCTTTGTTTTCAAAATGCGTATAGGGGTCCGTGTGAGGGGGCCTTCTTGAGGCATGTTTTGTTTCCTTGTTAGGAACACCAAAACGAGTTGTGGTACCCTTAACGATACATCTAGGGCTCCATGGAGGATCTCATGGTCTAGTATTAGTTATTGACAAGTCTGTTAGACCTCTTCCAAGGCTTTCTCAAATTTGATTTGTTACAATTAACTATGGAAATTGATAACAAATTTTTTTTGTTAAATTGGTGTATTCATCCAACAAATTGTTCTTTCATTAAGGAGTGAGAAAATGTTACAATCTTAATTTCCTTAAAAGATTTCTCCATAATATATCAATCCTTATGGTATTCGACCCTAAAGTATCGTCGGTATTTAATGTCTACAACCACTTTCCCTATTATTTGTGTTAGGGAGAATATTTTATAGTTCTTAACATATTTTGGGCTTATTATAGGATAGACTACTATTCCTTTAAATCAACGCACCTTGTTAATTTTGTATGACTTTTATGTCGTTTGGAAGGACTGGTCCTTCTTGACTAGAATATCATACTTGATCTCATAAGAAGAGCGTTAGTTAAGGCCTTTTGTCTTCTCTACTATGTTTTTAGCCCTCCTATCTTCTGTCCATACCTTTGCAACTTTGAAGCTTTACTAGAGGTTATGTACCTTCTTTGTATTCGAGTGCTTCTAGCTTCAATACTTTTCCAATACCATTGAGCGTGGATGTTAATCAATGATTTATTTGAGACTAAGTGATAGTTTATTTGTACTGTATTCCCACTAGGCGCTCTTGCTACCTGGGCAGCTGACACCCCTAGGAGTAGACAGCCTGGATGACCTAGATGTAGGATATCCTCCATCGAATTTAAAGTCCGTTGAGTCAGTCTTGCGAGGTGGGAGGCTTAACCTCGTAGAAGTTCACTATATTCCCAGGTGGCCTGGGTTGATTGTGTTTTTTTTCTAGCGGGGATGGAGTAGACTAGTTCAGTTTATTGCCAATCTTCTTTTCTTTACTAGGATTATATTCATTATTGGTTGCTTGTGCTTCGAACACGATTTTTTGGAGTTATTATATTTTATGGACTTAGATATTTTTAGTACCTATCAAGCTTATGGGGTCTGTTCAGAGTTCATTGAACTTGCAGAAAACTGTACATAGATTTTCTTGTGTATGCTCATGTGCTTTGGATTCATATTCTCCTCGACCTATATTTATGTCTAGACTCTATCTTTTCTTATTGTATTTATCTTTCTTGATCAATAGGCCTATGATGCCTACTGAGTAACTTGTTTAGTGTATATGCTATACTATGCATATTTTTCTGATACAACTTCTAGTACAAGCTACAAGAACTAACCGTTTGTGCAATCTTTTGCAACTGATGGATATCAGAGAAGAGGGTAAGAACTTCGTGACTTGTAGCGACATGTCTCATTTGGTACATAAGTTAGTTTTCCTTTTGCCTTTGAGATAAATTGTTGTGGGCCACTTTTGGGACATGTATTTATCTTGTATGAAAACTATGTACTTGTTCCTTCCAGGTTAGGGTAGGGTTTCCTCTGTATATGGTTTTTTTTGTCTTGTCTTATTTTTAGTATTACATTTTATGCAGCTCCACCGCTATGGACACTATTTATCATTGTGGGTATGGGTTTTCTCATTTATTGGCATTAGTTGGTTTCATTTTAATTATATAGTAAGGTCGTGACATATGGTTGGGAAAAATTAGGAATAACGTCAACTTCTTTAGCAAAAAACTCTTTCATTGTCTCCGGTGAAAGAGGGAAAGCTCTTGACAACCAATTTTGACCCTCCTTTATTAAAATTACATTTGATTGATTTTGGAAGTTAATAAAAACTATTATTTTATCCATCATTATTATTATTATAGTTATAATACTATCATTGTCACATTTACAGAATTATTAATAAAATACATTTTAACTTAAAATTCACTTCTAAGACTTTCTTTTACATTTAAATTGATTGTCATTGTTTTATTTCTAATTTCATACATACTAAATTAACATAAATCATCTAGGCTATTTTTAAATATGTATATTTTTACATACGAATTATACAGTACACTTGTTATTTTCATACCAAATAATAACACAAATCTTCACAAGAACCCTAAAAACAAGGGCCCAAAAGCAACACCCCAAATATAAAACCATCATCCCTCTTCACAATGCCTACTTCTCACTTTCTGCCGGTTTAACTATCTAAAAGACGATTTTTCGTTTTAATTTTTAAGGTCTTATCTCCCCCCACCCCCCGGATCCATTCATAATTCGCAAAATGAATTTGGCGATTAAGGTTCAAACACCTGAAGCCTAATGCATGAAAAGGCGAGATGAAGCACATTAGGAGATTGATCGAACGATCTTGGAAAGCCTGACTTATGTCTCCAAATGAAATACGCATTGTGATTTGAGCTAAAGTTTGGGAAACTACAAATAATTTGAATGAGAGAGAAATGAGAAAGTCCTTAAAATTAGAATGATCTGACTCACATATATTTTAGTTTTGAGAGAACACTTGACCGTTGTTAAGAATAATTTCAAGATTTTGGGGGGTTTTCAACTTTTCTTTTGAATTTGATAATTTGAATCAAAAATGAGTTACTTGTAATTGCTTAATTTCACGTTACCTATGGTGGCTTTCATTGAAAATACATATTTATTATTTGTTTTTGTAAATTATTGGCTAAAACCCCAACATCATGGGGTGTATTTATAGTTTATATTGTTTAATGCTTCCTTTTTACGATGTTAATACATGAATTTGGCACTATTGAGGTTAGGTCACCCACACACTTCTTCAGGAGCGAGAGGTGGAAGACAAGATGCACTGCTACAAAGTCCGTTTAAAACTCTAACTCATATTCCACTTTCCCAACTTTTTTCAAGATCATGTAAGGTCCTACATATATAGGATTGAGCTTCCCTTTCTTGCAAAACCTCATCACCCCTTTCATAGGTGACACTTTCAAGAAAACCCAATCATCAACTTGGAACTCTAGTTCCCTTCTCCTTGTATCTGCATATGATTTTATACGACTTTGGGCTGTCTTAAGTGTCTATAATGATTTGCACTCTCTCTATAGCATAAAGGACTAAATCTGGCCCTACTAAAGTTACTTCACCTATATCAATCCAACCAACAGAAGATCTACATATACGCTTATACAGTGCCTCATAAGGGTCCATTTGAATGATAGAATGGTAGCTATTGTTTAGGCGAACTCAATAAGAGGAAGGTGATCATCCCAACTACTCTAGAAATCGATCACATAAGCTCTCAACATATCCTCTAGGGTCTGTATGGTACGCTCTGCCTATCCATTTGTCTGCGGATTAAATGTTGTGTTAAGGTTAACCTAAGTACCAAGACGCTTCTACAATGACTTCCAAAAATGAGAGGTAAACAGAGGTCCGCTATTTAAGATGATAGACAAAGTAACCCTATGCAATCTCACAACTTCAATAATATAAAGATTGGCATAGTCTTCTTTTGAATTTTTAGTCTTGACCTCCAAAAAGCGAGAGGACTTAGTAATCCTATATACTATGACCCGAATGGAGTCATGATGCTTGTGAGTATGTCGTAACCTTCTGATGAAATACATATTGATAATTTCCTATTCCGAGTAGGAATGTTAATCTTTTGAGTCATACCCCCTTGTTTCTTATGTCCTACCTTGACTTGTTGGCAATTGGGGCACTAACTCACAAAATCTGCTATATCCCTCTTCATGCCATTCCACGAATAGACTTTCCCTTGATCGCGGTACATTAGTGGCACCTGGATGAATAGAATATCTGGAGTAATGTGCTTCTGCAACAATATATTGTATGTACTCTCCCACATCAGGAACACATAATCTACCCTCGTAGCGAAGTACACCATTTCCCTCTTGGGGAATAACCTCCACTCTCTGATGATGGATTGCACCCTTAAGTTCAAGCAATATTGGATCACTGTCTTGCTTTTCCTTAACCTCCACTACCAAAGAATATTCAGCACTGTTAAACCACTGTCTGATATGCTCAAAAGACAAACTCCTAAGCGAGCAAGCCTATGAACATCCTTCACTAGCTCCTTCATTTCTTCCTCAACATTGTCTACACGACCCATAGATAATCCACCAAGAGAATCTTCTTAAAATATATTTGCCATACTATGATGGTAATGCACACTCATATCATAATCCTTAAGGAACTAAAGCTATCTCCTTTGGCGAAGATTCAACTCCTTCTGGGTGAACACATACTGAAAGCTCTTTTTGTTAGTGAACTCACCTAATTAAACACCATACAAGTAGTGTCTCAAGATCATTAGTGCAAACACCACTATTAAAAGATCGAGGTCTTGAGTTGCATAATTCTTCTCATGAACCTTAAGTTGTCTAGAAGCATAAGATATAACCTTATCTCCCTGTATCAAAACAAAACAAAGGCCAACTCTGTATGCATTGCAATAGATCACATAACCATCAGAACCCTCTAGTAAAGTCAAGATAGGAGGTGCAATAAATATAGTTTTCAATTCTGCAGAGCTTTTCTTATAATCATTTGACCATTTAAATTTGAGCAATTTCTACGTCAACCTTTTCAATGGTGAGCCTATGAATGAAAATCCATCCATAAACCTTCTATAATATCCTGCTAGACCTAAGAAACTCCTGATATCTATAGCAGAGGTAGGTCTTGGCCACTTTGTCACTGCTTCGTATCCACTTGGATACCCTCACTAGATACAAATTGGCCAAGAAAAGCAATGGATTGAAACCAGAACTCACATTTGTTAAACTTAGGGAATTACCGGCGATATGTGAGAGTCTGCAGAACAACTCTCAAATGACTTGCTTGTTTCTCCTTGTTACTAGAGTAAATGAGGATATCATCATTAAACCAACAAGTCCAAGTAACGCCCTGTTCATCAAATCCATGAAAGCTACACGAGCATTGGTTAGTCCAAACAACATAACGACAAATTCATAATGACCATACGAGTTCTGAAGGCTGTTTTCGAAATGTTATTATCTCAGACTCTGAGCGAATAATAACACGATATAAGGTCTATCTTTAAAAAGTGACCACCACTCAAAAAATTGTCAAACAAGTCATTAATCCTGGGGATAGGATACTTACTCTTGATTGTGACCTGTTCAACTATCTATAGTCAATGTACATTTTGAGAGTACCATCTTTCTTCTTTATGAACAATAGTGGTGCACCCCATGGTTAAATACTAGGTCTGATGAAGCCCATATATAGAAGGTCTTTCAAATTCTCTTTCAATTCATTAAGCTCTGCTGGATCTATTCTGAAAGGAGGAATAGAAATTTGCTGGGTATCTAGAAGGAGATCAATTCCAAAGTAGATTTCCATTTCAGGAGGAACTCTGGATAAACTTCAGGAAACTAACTGAATATTGTAATTGACTCAAGAGTTGGGATTTCAGAGCTTTAATCCTTAACCCAAACTAGATGATAGAGATAACCCTTAAAGATCATCTTTCTTTCCTTAAGATAGGAAATGAATTGACCCATAGGCGCTAATATACAACCCTTCCATTCTAAGATTGGTTCGTTTTCAAACTGAAAACGAACAATCCTAGTTCTACAATCGACTGAGGCATAATAGGAATATAACCAATGCATGCCTAGAATGATATCGAAGTATACCATTTATAACTCTAAGAGATCTGCTGAGGTGACATTCTGAGATAATGTGACAGGGAAATTTTTGTATACCCGTCAAGCAACAATTGGGTCACCAACTAGAGTAGAAACTGAGAAAGGTTCTAAGAGTGTTTCTGGATTGACACTAAATTGGACTACTTTGTAAAGAGTTACAAAAAAAGAGTATCCCCTGGATCTAAGAATTGATACACATCAAGGTCAAAGACTCGTAAAGTACCAGTGACTACATGAGGAGAACATTCCATATCGTGGCGAGCATAAAGAGCATACAACCTTTTTTGGTGTTGACCACCACCTGTACTAGATTAATTACCCTACTTTGTCGGGCAACTTTTTGGTGCTGCTGAAGTTGTAGACTGAGCTCTACTATTACCACCTCCTTGACCCTATCTAGAAGGAAAATCCCATATCCTGTGACTAAACTGACCACACCCAAAACACCATTCCTTTTGCTACAAGGCACTCGCCTACATGGTTATTACTACACTTAGGGAAAGTGGTGCAAGACTTTGTGCTTGAAAAACATCCTTGAGACATAGAGCCTGGTCCTCTTACCTTCTAATCAAACATGTTCTTGAAGGATGGAACACTAGCTGATGAAGGAGCTGGGGCTAAAAACATCTGCTGACTCTACGAGCGACTTCAACCACCTTATTTCTGTTGAGAATAGTCATAGTTTCCAGTCCTAGCCTTCTGATTATTCTTGGCCTGTTCCCTAAGCTTTCCCCCTCAACCTGCTGGCATGAGTCATGAGCCTAGATATGTTCATATCTCCCACTAATATAGCATTTATGCACTCTGTTTTCACCATATCTGACACTCCATACAATAACTTATTTATCTGAGCCCTTTAGTTAGAAACCATATGATGAGCATGCCCGGATAGTTGGTTAAACTTAATCCCATACTCTTGGACTTTCATGTTACCCTGCCTTAAGTTAATGAACTCCTATGATTTTGCTTCTCTCAACTCTATTGGCAAAAAGCTGTCCAAAAAGGTCTCACTAAAGCAATCCCAAGTAATAAGAGTTATATTTGTGCCCCTAATGTCCTTCCACTAAGTGTACCAGGTATGAGCCACATTTTTCAAATGGAATGATGCAACTCAACCAGATCATTTTCAGTAACCTGCATCACCTCAAAGATCTTCTTGATCAAATCGAAGAAATTCTAGGGATCCTCATTAGTTTGTGATACTATGAACTCGGGAGGATTCATTCAATCAACTATTTCCATTTACATAAGCTTGAAACCGCTAATTGTTTTTGTTGGCGACACTCTGAGCCAACATCTTAATGGCATTCCTGAATTCAGCATTGGGTACTTACTGATCTGGGATTAGAGGAGTCGCGTTTGCATTCCTGGTATTTGCATTCCTAGTGTTAGCTTTACGATGAGGCATGATTTGAAACGTAGACCGTCAAGTTAGAATGGAATTAGATCATACCTTGCACAAGATAAGACTAACAACCAAGTCATGTTTTCCTACAACACTTCATAACCTCTCTCTCATTAGATTTTGTTCACTTCACACCAATGAAAAATACTCTACTTAGTGCAATTCTTCATAAATCCTAGGAAACTTAAACCTAGTGCTCTGATACCATGTTTTTCAAACCCCGAGCTACCCCCTAGACGCGGACACGGGACCTAGGACAACAAGTGATCCCAAATCATCTTGGCATGATCAGGGGCATTCTAAAGAATATAAACTATTGCGGTAGCTAAATCATACTTTAAATAAAAATATGAGAAATACCCATATACTATTGCTAAAAATTTGAAATATTGACGAGTTTAATACAAAGAAGATATTAACTCAATGCTAAGCTTAAACTAACTATATTTTAAAATAGCCTCTAAACTAACTGGAAATGCTGGGACAGTCCCCTGCTAAGTCTAGAAAAACTAAAACTAAAGGACTAAATATTGAAGAGAACGTAATAATTTTTTGTTTTTGGAGAATGAGACTCACCGTTGAATCTGCAAAAATGGAGATCGGAAATCCATCTAAGCGCGATAAGGATGTTGAGAACCTGAACCTACATCACGAGAAGATATAGTGCACGTATCGTCAGTACTTGAAGGTTCTGAGCATGTAGGATATTGTAAAGTTGAAATAAAACATAATTGAACAAAGACAAAAGAAATTATAATAATCGGAACATGATATATTCTGAATTTTTAGCTAATTGGATGCACTGGCCAATTTATAACATGTTGATTGTCGATAATAAATATATTGATAAATGGTCAATGCAATACAGTTTGACTGAACTATGGAAGCTTCTAATAACGATAATAAACTTATATGATCTAAATGTAGATTCCGATCTATACGCCCCATCAAGAGAACCCAATATACCCTTTCATAGGTATAAAGGCATGTTGGCATGATAACTAAATTGATGCCCACAAAGGGGACTTACAACCACGCGGCTAGTAGTTCTGGGACTCTTTGGGTACGGTGAATCCTAGTCCAACTCGGTATTACGCTACTCCCATTGAATTAAGTGATTAAGATATTATGACTGAAATTTTGTATATACTTGATAAATCAAAACTGAACATGCAAACTTAGAAATCTCATCCGAGTGCATTTAGCAAGAACATTGACAGAAGTCAAACATTGGCCAAAAGATCAAAGATTAAATGCCTAACCATACAAACTCAAGTTGAGGGACTCACAACCAGAAACAACATTTCTACTAGACCAATATGGACCTGTCTGAGCTATTTAAAAATTTATACGACATCAGATTTTGCGGATGTAGACTAAAATCAACTCTTTCACATAAAAAGCTTTTCAATGGGAAAAACTTTCTCAAAACAATCTCAACCACCTCAGGAAGCATTCACCCAATCAAGCAAGACACAAAAGATTCAAGGAAGCTATGGGTAGAGGCAAACCAGTAAAAGCATACATGAAAATACATTTTACCATGAGGGTCATTACAAGAATAGAATAGAGCAAATAGAAAGAATAATGATGAAAATATATTACAAAAGTTATGGTTTTTTTCGATATTCGAGCTTCTAATCAAAATAGGAGTACAAGGAAAAATTAAAATATAGACTAAAACCTATTTGAAAGCAAAATAAAGACTAGTACTATTTAAAATAAAGGAAGATTTGCATATAAATATTTCAGTGGTTCACCAAAATCTCCTAAACCAAAAGTTGCTCCACACAAGGCATAACTTAATGGGATGAAGTCATACTATGATATGCAAGGGGTAGAAGTGTAGTGTGAATTGAAATAAGAAGTACTCATTAGACATAGGTTGACGGAGCTCAAAAGCTAAATCAAGCATATACTATAGAGAAGGAAAGCAAGTATAGTATAAGAATCTAAAGAACAGATATTACACATTAGTGTAAATAGAGACAAGGGAAAAGAACAGAATAATCAAGAGACAAAGACAAAAGAAACATAACTTGACCTGCTTTTCATATAACCTATCCAATACGAGGGTTCACTATTGAAGGCAAGGATACTACTAAATGTATCTTTTGTGTATATATAGTCCTCCCTTCATGTTTCAAAAAATCTATTTTGAAATTCATTTTTAGATATTGTGTGTTGGGTTGTTGTGAAGAAATACATATGGATTGGTGTAGTGAAAAATGTGAAATGGAAACAGGGTAATTTCATCATCACGTTGAGAAGCAAATGAGCATTCTGAAGATCCAAGTTTATGCCTCTACAAAGATTAGTGAGTGTATTGTGCAACTAAAGAAACATGGTAAGTTTCAAGTGGTCATTGTATTACATGGGAAAAGGAGGTACAAAGTGGGAAAATGAGACATATACCTAAGAAGAGAAAATGTAAGTGTCTTTAGGATCGACAGGATAAACCAAGTGGGCCAATCTGGTCATCATGGGAACTCTTCTCGGAAAAATGACTTAAAATTTGATTTCGAGGCTTGCTTAGATTTCCTTGAGTCACAGAAAACATGAATATGGTTGAAAAAACTCTAGAAGAGACAGTATTTTTAATTTGACATCCATATTTTTTGCCGCCTGATGATAGAACAAGTGTTTCTTAAACATGTAGGCCTTTTTTTTTGAATTGTACCTCCTTTTTCTAGTTAATATAATGCCCATACAATGCCCACTTTGAAATTTCATACATTTCTTTGGTGGCAGAGTATTCAGACAAATATTTGTAGAGGCATGTAACTTGCATCCTAAAAGTATTCATTTTCCAATCAACATGATGAAGAAATTGCCCTCTTTCCTATATCACATTTTTTTACAATAACAATCCTTTTAAGCAACTGCATACCCCAGCACGCATGAAATTAGGAGAAAAGAAGAATTTTTTATAACAAGAAGAGGACTATGAGTGCATAAAAAATATAGACTACATGTTTGAGGTTTACAAAAAACATATTGATATGGACAAGGTGATAAAGAAAGTACGGATTAGAGAGTCACGGATTCAGCTTTTCTATCTAAGTGTCCACCCTTTTATTCTAGGATGATAAAGAGAACTTACTAATGCACGTCAACATTTTTAACACTGATAGCATGTAATGGTTGCTTCTACAAAATCTATGTCACCGCAGTATTTCACAAAACTTTGTCTACATGTTCATATAGAAAACATATGAAATTTAGAAGCTAACAAACGTTTGATCGATATTAAGTGAAAATCATGTTGCCCTGTAGTTCTAGCAATGAACAAGGATGTAAATACTATCAAAGTGGTCATTTATCTTATTTAGTTGCACTTAATTAAGATTTCCAGATGAACAATTGAAAAATGAGGGAGAGAATATCATCTGATAGAAAACACTAATTCATAGTCAACGAAGTAATGTTTTCGCCTTCTTTTAGCTTACATGCTTCTCTTTCATAAAACCATACCATTGTACTATGGTACAGTATCCATTTCAAAAAAGCAATTCATTTTGCTTCCCTTGTTGTTAACTTTAAGACGGTTCATCTCTTACATAATATATTTATGTTTTTATTTTTTCTTTATCTGATTAGACACAATCTATGGTGTCTTCTTAGGGACATGAAAGGAGAAGTTTTAGAACAAAAAAAAGAGAACTTGTTGTAACTAGATCATAATTCTTGGTGGACGAAATAAATCTCTTGAGTAATTAGGAAAAGAAAGTCACCAAATAAACAACAACATATTTATTATTTTATCCGAATGGAGATGAAATGAAGTATCTTATATTGTGTGATAACTATAGTTGATACATTTTTTGACGATCAAGTCCATAACATTAGTTCAACACTATGGATGAAAGGAAGGGACAAATTTCTCTTAATCTAGTCACTTAATTATATAGAAGATATTTTTTACTCTTCTTGTTACATTTTTCCTGTTAGAAAGTTGAAACCTATTCATTTCATCTAATATTGAACACTCCTCTATTTATATTAGAGTTTTGAAACCTCAAACATTCATTTATGTAATTCATAATCATAATCATATACTTATATAAAATAGAACCCTAGGTCCGCTTATGTGGTGCCAACACAAGCAAGAATTTTCTTTTATGTTTATTTATTTCCAAAACTAGCCTTCATATTTTTTAAAAAGATGTGACTTTTATGAAACGTTGTGACTAAAATAAAAAGTTTTGATTTTTATCAAAAGTTATGACTTTTATGAATAGTTGTGACTTTAATGAAGTGTTGCGACTTTATATGAATGTCACTTTATGAAAAATTGTGAATTAAAAGCAGAGTTTCAAATTTATGAAAAGATTTGTCTTTTATGAATGGTTGTGAACATTCCGAAGTGTTGTAACTTTTCCAAATAGTTATAACTTTTCTGATCACGGATAATAAATAGTTTTTAACACTACCCTTTGTTGTTTATAAATAGTGGGATTTTCTCTTATTTTAAAAGAACAAAAAATTTGATCTTCTTCTTCTACTTCTGCAAAAAAAAATATTTGTGTACTTTGCTCCTTTTAAATGACTTACTGACACCATTGTTTTTGTATCAATAATTGGTGGATAAAATTGTTCCAATCTAAAATGATGTAATTCTTTAAACCTCTGGCATTGGAAGGGAATAATTATCTTAAGGTGATATTATGCATTCAGTGGACTCAATTTTCCTTTCTATTTCATTCAACTTTTACATATCTTGGTATAATTTTTTACACTCATTAAATTATGTGTATAATATTGAATTTTTATTTTGATTACATTTTAAAAACTCTGCTCTTATGTTTCTTCAAAGTTATTGTCTCCGATTATACTAAACATACGTATATGGCACACATATTCATTGTGTAGAAAATAATTATTGTACTCATTTCCAAAAATTTATGTTTTGATATTCAATATTAAATTTTATAATTTAAAAGTACTATATATAAGGCTATATATTGTCTATTTTAACGTACATATGAACTTTCTAACTTATCAATTGAAGAAATACATTATGCAAGTTAAAAAATTTATAATTGATTTCATGCTCAAGCGTAATTATTTATTTGAATATGTTAACAAATTTTAAATTTTCTCCTAAGACATATATCACAATTATATAATCTATCCGACTTAAATGTTTCTTTATATTACTAAATGCCTTTGTATATGCATTCTCCTTTTCATATTTAATTTCCTTTAAATGTTTATAAAAGAACCAATGATTTATTATTTCGTGAATATTTCATTCGTTAGAGGTTCTTGGGTTATGTGATAATGAAAACTATTAGTATTAATGTTGGAATATTGCAAATATATTTTTTCAAGAATCTATTTTTCCATTATTTTTAATGAATAGAAATTACTAAAACAATTAATTTCAAATTCAATGCAATTTTTATTTCCAATCGTGCGAAACGCGAACAAATTACCTAGTTCTAAAGTACTTCTAAACACCCAGATATAATTTCTAACAATATCATAACCATGAATACATAATTCAAATTCAAGGAACAGTTAAGAGTTAAGTCTTGAGACTTCTTTCAAACATTTTGAGAAAGTCCATTTGTATCTTTTTTTTGAATCTTCTACAATTTCTAATAAGTTGTTTCAAGACTCAAGCAAGTGAGGATGAGGATGAGGGTAATGTATTCACGAGTCTACTTTATCATCAAAGGTCCTTCCTAAAGTGAACCATGACCCTTGAATTCATAATTCACATTTAAGAGAGAATTAAGAGTAGAGTTCAAGAATGATTTTGACTTCAATTATAAATTCTTTGAAATTAACTATCGATTTGAAATACTTATTGAGAAAGTTAATATTTGTATACATGAGTTCCCTGTTGTTGTGTAGACCATCGAGTCGAGTCATTCATGCCCATAAAATCCGCATGAACTCCAATCCATAAGTTGAGTATCTTTGAGAGGAGTCGCACCCTAAAGTTCTATGTCTTAAGTATTGAGTTCCTAATCATGATACTATTACATGTTATCCATGAAGACCTTGAGTAGAGTAGTTCAGCTTTATAACTCCGTATGAGCCCTATAAGTGGAGCAATCTTGAGATGGGAAGTATCTTTGAGTCCTTGAGTTGAGTACTACATGCTCATAATTACGCATGAACCCTATGAGTTGAGCATTCTTGAAATGAGTAGTACCATTGAAGTTATTGAAATAAATAATTAAGTATAGTCCTTAGTTATTGAAATCCTTTAATTGAGTCGTTCACGTCCACAATTCGACATGAACCCTGTTTTAAAAAAGTCCTTTAAAAATGCTTTAAACTTGTTTAAAGACAGGAGTTTTCAGTTGGGTGAAGTGTAAAAAGTAAATTTCATTTCTTCAAAAGAGTATATGGGGACTGTGTATTATCACAATGTAAATGGCTTTCACATTTAAACAAGAGAGAAACAAAATTTAAAGAGATATTTTGAGCTAGTTTTAAATAAAGTTTAAATATACTCACATTTAAATAAGACACAAAACACAAATTTCAAAAAGAGACTTAGAGGTTGTTTTTCAATAAAGAGTAAATGCAGTCACAATTAAGCAGGAGAGGAAAGTTTAATTTCCTAGAAAGCCATTGGACTAGTTTTTGAGTAATTAACTCAAACCACATGAAGAGTTATGTTTTTCAAACATATGAGGTAGCTATATTTTGTGAGTAGTATTGAGCATAGATATAGGGGAGAGTTTAGACGACTCACAACTCCTATAGACCATGTAGCCAACATGAGTACAAAAGGGTCATACTTTTTAGATAATAATCAACTCTTTTTAGCATAGACTAGAGGATCCACTTATTAATTAGATTCTATACCCCCGACAACATATAGGAATGTCCTGACAACGTGAGGCAAAACGTTATATTATCACATAGCTCATAAGTGATGATTCTCTGATAGAGAAACTCCAAAAGAGTTATTTTGCATTATTATACACACTAAGTTTATTTCGTATTTTCATATAAAAATAAAATTAGTATTATACTCTGGCATACAACCTGAGAATATTGTATTCTTAAATACATTTAGTTGATTTCTATTATTTTAAAAGATTTCTATATATTGCATCTTTTATTGTTGCTTTATATTGAGTTGAGTATCTAGAGTTTGAGTACCAAGATTCGAATGTCTTATTATTGAGTTGAGCCTTATTTCACTGTGTTGAATATCTTATTATTGAATTAAGTCATATTTCATTGAGTTGAATATACTATTATTGAGTTGAGCCTTATTTCATTAAGTTGAAAATCTTATTATTGATTTCAACCTTATTTCACTGAATCGAATGTCCTATTATTGCGTTGACTCTTATTTCACCAAGTTGAATATGTTATTGTTGAGCTGAGTCTTATTTCAAGAAGTTGAATATCTTATCATTGAGTTGAGTAACGTATTCTTGAGTTGAGTTTGGTTTACTGAGTTGAGAGGAGATAAGTATGTTTTCTTTTTATTTAGTTCAAGCTTATATTACGCATAAAAATTTTCCATACATTCTCGTATATTCCATATATTAAGTCATTTGGGCTGCATCATTTCATGATGTTGATACATGTATTCAGGATCGTCAATAGAAATTTCTTTAATACCATATGGAGTTCGAGTTAGCTACAGTGAGCCTCATTGAATCCGAAGGGTTCCAATTGTAATTTCGGTTATATCAGTTGTTAGGATGTTGGTGTATCTTGTACCGACTTCTATCTTTGTCAGTTAGACACTTCATAGATAGACAATATAGTTGGAGAAGTTTGTTCCATTTAAATTATTAAATCTCTTAGAAACTTTAGTCGTCTATTGTTGGCTAGTTTATGAATAAGCCTGGATAACTTTCTGTGAAAAATAAAAATGATTTTTTTGGAGGTATAAATAATCCTAAATATTTAATAGAACTTTCTAGAGTTATGAAGAGTAATACCTTAAGTACTTGATGTATTTAGGAATTGTGTAGATGTTATAGAGGAGTAGATATTTAGAATTGTAGAAATATGTAGATTTTTGTTAGATTGATAGAAGATACGGTCATCTAGATCTTTCTTGTAGATCTTTCTAGAATAATTTCTAGAAGCATCCCTATACTAGTATAAATAGGAGTGGCCATAATCATTTGTAATCAATCCAAATCAAGTAGTCTTCTTCTATATAAAAGTTCTTCTATTCAAAATTTCTTCTCCTTTCTCGATTCCTCTTCCTTAGTTAAATCTTCCGATCTTAGTAAACAATCTTAGGCTTGTAGAAGGCTCCCAAATTATATTTTTCTTCTGCTATTCTTTACGTGGTATTAGAGCCATACCCATTGATTGGCTTGTGGGTGTTATTTCAAGATCAGATTGGAGGTAGATTGAGCTGGTTTGTCTATATGGATTTTAGCGGTGGGGTCAATGGACTGGAGATGGAGTTGTTGAATCAGTGCAAGTACAAGGTATTGAAGACATGTATGAAATCATACCTTGTGGGAGAGGATTTATGGGATGTTGTTAATGGGAATTACACAAGTCCTCCTGCTGACGGACCGGAAAATAGTAGTGCATACAAGAAGTGGAAACAGGTTAATACGAAGGCGGATTTAATTATGAAGAGGACAATCTCCTCCGGTTTATTTGAGCAGATTATAAAGTGTAAAACAGCTGACGAGATATGAAGGACACTCGATCACTTATTCAACAAGAAGAATGAAGCTCGGTTGCAGATATTGGACAATGAATTGGCTAACACAATTCAAGGTAATCTTTCTATCTCTGAGTATTTTTTAAAAAATTAAGAAATTATCTTTTGAGATATCTTTGTTGAATCGAAAAGAGGCTATTTCTAAAGAACGAATGAGAAGAATATTCGTTCGTGATTTGAAGCCTGAATATATTCCGTTTGTGACGTTGATTAAAGGATGGGCTCAACAACCATCCTTGGAGGAATTTGAAAATTTGTTGTCGTAACATGAATTACTAGCAAAGTAGTTGGCTAGTGTGTTTGTCAAAGACGGAGAAGGAAATGCTCTTGTAGCTAACAAGAAAAACTTCAAAGGAAAATCAAGAGATATGTCGCACTCTCGATCCTCAGGTGATCCTGAAAAGAAGAAAGAGTCTTCTAACTATTACGACGAGAAAACTCTTAAATATTATCGATGTGGAAACGTAGGAAACATAAAAAGATATTGCCTAGCCAAAGAGAGCAATATGGCACAAAAAGTTGCTGAAGAATAAGAAGAGTGGGAAAAATGTTTAGCAGCTGAGGCTCAAGCAATAGATGTCATGATTTCCATCAATGCTTTCACTATAAATAAAAGATATTCAATAGGTATCTCTTTAAACATCTTGTTTGAAAAATCATTCTATTTATTTAAACAATATGTTTTGATAAACGTAGCTGTGGTATCTATCTTTTTATTTCACATTTTATATGTTCCCTTTATATTTATTATAAGTCAAATCTATGTATGTGTACCTCAAGAGAAACTGAATCGTTAAAATAAACTTTGATTTGGGCATTTTTAGACTAAAGTTTCAACATTCAAGGTGATATATATGTTTTTTTTTATCATTACTGTTTTATGTGTGCTTTCTCTTTATTTTAAGTGAATCTAAACCAAAAAACAACTTTGTTAATTCACATGACTGTTCCCTTACACATAATTTTGAAAAGAATAACTTATAGTCAAAATTAATTTATCTTAATTTAATTAAAATTGTTTCTTTAAGTGATTTTTAGCTCTAATCACATATAAGAGTATCAAGAACGTATCATTGGTTATTAACTAGGTGGTTGATCATGAAAATATATTTTTCAAAAAATTCAAATGACTAACAAATGAACTAACAAAAAAATTTACTTTCAATATCAAACATCTATTTCATAACAAATTACATATTATTGATTGCTTTTTACGTTATTAGGGTTGTCACACCCAAAAGAAACAAATTTAATAAATCAAGATAAATTAATCATGATAATTATTAAAAAAGAGTTGTAAGAGAAGATGCATGTGAATTAATGAAGTTGTTTTTTGTAGAAGTCAAATTAAAATTAAGAAAAAGAACACATATGAAATGTAAAAAGAAAAAGATATCACCTTAAAATTTTTAACTTTAATCTCAAAATGCAAAAATCAAATTGGATTATATATATTCACATATAATAAAGATGCACAAAATATATTAAAGAGAAACAGAAATATATAAATCACATCTTCATTTATCAATTACTATTGTTCTAGATGATAGAGAATTAGCTAATTAAATTCTTTAAGAGTTATATACAGTAATTTAGATTAATACACTATTGTCCAAGAATATTTAGACAATATATTCATAAAAAAAGATAAAGGAGTGTTCAAAATATTAAATGAAGTGCGTAGAGAAAAGGATACTATATGCATCAAAAGATACATACTAGAGCTAACAAGTTTATCATAGATGATGAAAGCTTTAATTACTAAACTAAGTATGTCCATTTGTGAAACGAGTATATATTTTCCTTAGAACTGTATAAAACATACTGTTATAATAAAATGTTGATCTATATATATATATATATATAAATAGATATAGATAGATCGAGATAGATAGATAGATAAATAGATAGATAGATTTAATTTTGAAAGTTCTTTTTTATTTTTTTTGAAATCCAACAAGTAAGGTTATTCTAATACTTCTAGTGATGGTGTGGATGTCCTATTATGTATGAAGAGAAGTGCTTTTCTTTGTATCCAACAAGTAGAATTGTATCCAACATGAAGAAGCACAAGTACGGATTTTCTCTTTTATGACATTCTAACAAAATGTAATAGTTCTAAGAAATACTTATTAGAATAAGATAGAAACATGTCTTAACAAGATGTAAATATCTTGAAAGATTAAAAAAATATAAATTATGTTGCATAAAAGTTATATATATATCCACAATTGAGATTCATTTAGGTGTCCTCAAATGCATATTTTGTCAGGAAACTGATGAAAAACTTGAGTTTTAGGTATTTAGACTTGGTGACAAAGAATGGACACGATTGAGAAAAAATGAACAAGACAGTTTGAAGAATGAAAAAAAACCGCCTCAGCATGGTCTAACCCATTAGGCGAGCTGCCAAATGGCCTTATTCTCGCCTTATGTTCGAGTGTGCGAGCCCTGATGGAAAGGATCAAGTTTGCTGTGAAAAGGAGAAATTGACATTTCTCCTAGAAGTTCCGCGAAGCATTCCTCAATCGCCTAATGATCCAAAACTCTAAAATGTTGAAGGATAATGCAAGATGGCGAGGAGATATACCAAAGGGAGGATTGCCGAGTTGATCGTCGACCCTGACTAACATCCTCGAGTGATCCTTCGCAGCACAAATTTTCCAAAAACTATAAATACTCGTTGAGAATATAATTTTACTAGACTTTTACTATTGAGATTGTATTATTCAAATATTATCCCAGGTTTAGTTCTTAGAGTTTTTTGAAGACTTTGTTCTTGAGATTTGATGATCTGAAGGTTTTCAACTTGAAGAAATTGGAAGTGTGTCTTGAAGAATCTTCATGTTTGACGTTTGTATAGACATTTTCTATCGTAGCCAATTCGTGCAAACATTTTGCAGTATTATTTCTATATCTTTAGTATGTCTTGCTAAAATCTTAGTTCTTTGTGTGTGATTATATGAATTTGAGTTGAGTTTACTTTTGTGTCTTGCTTATTGATGGTTTATTTGTTGTTTAGATGTGATTTTGTTCAGTAGTTGTTTATGAACTTAACGGGATTGTAGTTTCAAATACAATTTTATCTTAGTATGTTTAGCTTGCTCTAGAGAGAGGTCTTAAGACCAAAACTCTGAATCGATACCTGATGGTTATTGGGTTGATGTGGGTTCACCTTGAGAAAATGAATCCTAAACCCTCTCCCACAGTTTCAGCTCGAGAGACTTAATAGACTAGAGCAAAGGCTTGACATAATTGTGGCAAATCATTGTTTGAGAGAAATTGATTTAATTTGGGGTAAGTTGTTCGAGAGAGAATTTATCTAATAAAGTCTAGCTTAGTCACATATTTACAGCGATTTATCATCAATAGAATGTATCCAGTTGTTTATTTAAGCTCATATTTCTATCACATCCCAAGAATCTCGTCTCCATATTCGTGCTTTCATGCTTTTTCAGTCTTAGTTTTTAATTGCTTACAAATCCCCTAGATAATGACCCTTGTTTCACCCCTTTGATTTATTATATTTTTTAATGTAAATGTCTTTTCACATTGACTAATTTAAACTGATTTTTACTTATCATATTATTCTCTCAACCACTCCCTTTGAAATTCGACCCCAACCCTTGGTTGGGTAATATTGTTGACTAACAACCGTCGACACATAGAATTGGAAGAAGTGTCCTGATACGTTAAGTCATCTGCACCTCAATTTTTTAGACTTAGAGGTTAATAATAAAATAATTGCACATATTTTTACTTTCACCGTTTATTTTCACACAAGACTTTTTAGTTCCCTCTATTACCTAACCCCTACTACTAGTCCTCATTACCCCAACCCATACTATTTGTGTCCGTCACATGGGAAGATTACTTCATATTAATTTCGTGTAGAAGGTTAGCCCAATGTGAGACAGTAAAGTCTCACTCAACTCAGCCTCTTTCCCAATCTAGTCTGCCTAACATTTTAATGATGTTTTACTATTTTTCCTTAGATTATTTTTTAGACATTCAACGATGAAACAAACACATAAACATACGGGAAAACCCAACTTTTATACTTATAATCAAAGCAATACAGAGGACTCGCCCGTTAAAACAACAATTCTGTCCAACTTTGCTTTCAACTCCGACTTTAGGCACAATTACAAGTCAATTGCTGCCTTCGGCACTTTTTTAAAATCCTCACGTTTTTTTAAGTGTCTCAGTGAAATTAAAGACTTAATCTTCACTCTTAGGATAACAAGTCTATCCCCCCTTTCTGCCTTTCAAAACGTTCAACACACAAGGTTGTCCATTTATAGAATATGTGGCAGACTTGTGTTTTACATTGCATAGAGTTGTAACACATGTGTAACACTTGTCAAGCACTTACCCAACTAAATTAAAATTTAGTTGAAATCCTTAACTGATAAGACATTTAAAATTTCGAATTCAAAAAGTTATTACAAACAAATGAATTTGGACACAAGAGGTTATAAAAACTTAACCGCGCATGAGCTTTGCATGTGACTTGGCTGACTGGATTTCATCCCTTTTCTGAATTTTCCCTCCTTAATTTTCGCTTCAATACAATGTTTATACATTTTATATTCATTGTCTCATCAAAGTCCACCTGAATCCATTTGCCCATTTTCTATGTTTGTGCACAACCAATGCCTTGCCGTTTTCTTGCCTTTTCCATGTTATATTTTTATTCACTCGTGCCATTTATTTTTTGTCTTGCTGCATTTGATTCACATTTTACTATGCTTTTTATTATCTCAGGTCAATTTTCCCGCACTTGATCAGACCATGTATTTTTCGCATGCAAACTTTGTCTAGAACCAATGTCGGTCAGAGCCCATGACATCTGATGGTCTATTGCCTTGCCAATGTCCATTTCATGTCATGACATTGCCTTTTCACCATTTTTTGACAACACTAAGTCATGCCAACTGTTTTCTAATACAACGCATGATTGATTCAACCCGTACTGTTGATCTTGAAAAAGTTAGTCATGCTTACCATTTGCCACCACTGTGCTTATGTCGAGTTACTTGGTCTGGACCCTTAAAAATTTCCCCCACACGATGGAACTCAAATTCCCCGTTGAGGACATCCCTCATCTGATCCTAGTTGGATTCCGGACAATAATCATATCATGTACATCATCTTCATCTTCAACAATGCCAACGAGTTTATATTTGACGTTCCTTCCTCATTGTTCTTTTCTCTTTCCAATTCGATAGCAACCATGTCATTCATTTTACACTTGAACCTGACAGTCCCTTTTCTAATGTGATTCGCCAAAAGTAAAGCATCCCTCAAACTTTCCATTCTTTTATTTGGAAAAGAACACTCCTCTTGAATAGTTTTTCCACCTTCATCTTCCTATTCGGCAACTTGGCCCTTCCCATTTTTCTTCCTCTCCTTTCCCTAAACCTTTTGTATGGAGTGAAAAGAATTTCTTGGGTCTTCACCTTCATTGAAGTCAGCCAACTTATTTGCTGCCACTATGGCATAATTGAGAGTTTGAACATTTTTTCTTCTTTATTGTTTTTGTGCCCACCCCCTCAATCTGCTTATGGAATAGTACAACTTGTCTTCCAAAACCTAACTTGTCTTCCAAAACCATGTTTCCTCTTTTCAACAAGTATAAAAACTTCTTTATATAAGCCTTTCCAGCGCTGTTTTGTTTCAAAATCTGCAGCCCGTCCCTTGCCAACCAAGATGAATTGCTTGGAAGGAATTAAATTTTCAATTCATTATTCAACATTTCCCACGTTTCAATCAGTGGTAGATTCGAACCTTATACTTCACCAATCCTTGTTCTCCACCAAAGCTTGGCATCATCACGTAAGTACATTGTTGTGACTGACAACTTCTCTCCATCTGGAAGCTTGCTGCCTTGAAGTAGTTTTCGACATCCCAAAGAAAGTTCTTCAATTCCTTAGCACTCCTAACCCCATTGTAAGCCTTAGCTTCTGAAGCCTTCATCCTTATGGAGTTAGTTATCCCTTGCAATGCTTGACGTAGAAGAAGAATTCACCACACAAGTCTTCCTTCTCTCTGCGAACAAGTTGCATCACTTGTTAGGCAGTTTCATGTTTGACTGCATATTCTGCCTCTAACAACAAAAATTTTTTCATTAAATACCTCTTTGGTCAAGGTCATTTCTGCATTCACTTTTTGAATTTGAGTGACCAGATCAACCAAGTCCTCCCTATCATTTGTCCCACCAATGAACGCTTCCAATCGTCTCACCATCTCCCACATTTCCATCTCCATCGAATAAACTAAGCAATGCTCTGATACCAAAATATCACACGGACAGATTACTTCACCTTAATTTCATGCAAAAGGTTAGCCCAATGTGAGGCAGTCAAGTCTCACACAACTTAGGACCTTTTGCAGTCTAGCCTGCCTACATTTGAAGGACGTTTTACTGTTTTTGCCTTAGAATATTTTTTAGACTTTCAACAATGTAACGAACACATAAACATACAGGAAACCCAAACTTTATATTGATAATAAAAACAAAAATAAAGGACTCACTCTTTTGAACAACAATTATGTCCAACTTCGACTTCGACTCCGACTCCGACTTAAGGTACAATCACAAGACGATTTCTGCCTTTGACACCTTTTTAAAGCCCTCACATTTTTCAAAGTTTCTTTGTGAAATTAAAAACTTAATATTCCCTCTTTCACTCTTATGATAACAAGTTTATCCTACTTTTGGTCTTCCAGAACGTCCAACGCACAAGGTTGTCTATTATAGAACATGTGGTTGTCTTGTGTTTTATATTGCGTAGTGTCGTAACACAAGTCCAACAGTTTTCAATCACGTATGCCACTAATTTTAACTTTGGTTGACATCCCTAACTGAGAAGGCATTTCAAATTTCAAATTCAAAAAGATATTACAAGATATAAATTTATCTGGACACAAGCGATTACAAAAAGGTAAGCGCCGCATGTGCTTGGCATGTGACTTGGCTGACTGTATTTCGGCCCTTTGCTGGATTTTACCTCCATAATGTTTTCTCCAATGCAATGTCTAAGCATTGTATATTAATTGTCTCATCAAAATCCACCAGAATCTGTCCACCCATTTTCCATGTGTTTGCACGACCAACGTCTTGCCGCTGCCTGTGTTGTCTTGCCTTTGCCCTGTTATCTTTTTAATCACTGTGTCATACATTATTTTCCTGATGCGTTTCATTCACATTTGACTATGTTTTAATTTAGCTCAGGTCGATTTTCTCGCACGTGACCTGACCATGTTTTTTTGTATGCAAACTTCGCCCACAACCAATGTCGATTAGCGCCCGTGATATCTCTTGGACTTTTATCTTTCCAACGTCCATTTTAGGTCATGACACTATCTTTCCAGCATTGTTTGACACCACTTAGTCATGTCAACACTTTGCTCACACAACGCATGATTGATTCCACCGGCACTTTGGACCTTGACAAAATCATTCATGTCAACCCTTTGCCGCCGCTTTGTGTATGTCGAGTTACTTGGACAGGACCCTTACAGTATCCCATTACCCTCCACCCTAACTGTCGGCATCCCTTTTATAATAAAACATACCAAGAACATGATTTTTTTGCAAACACAAAACATACACAGAACGTGTCTTCCAACTCATCTACTAGAATTGAGCTACCTACGGGAGTGAATAACCTAAATAAATAATTAGAGTGACTCTTAATATTCAATGCGAAACTGATTTGTTAGATCTTAATCAGCCAAAAAAAATTAATGGTTGTACCTTTCCTGTAATACAAGTTTGTTTGCAAAAATAAAGCTATAACTCTCCATTCAATGTCTTTATAAATGAAATCAATGTCTATGTTCTCTAATTGCATAAGTTGCCATTTTCTTTTGACTTCAAATTTCACCTGAGTTTTGTTGATCTTTGTTGAAATATTACCAGTGTTTTGCTTGTCGTTGCTGCGTGTTAATGTAACTTGACATATTCTTGGACTTTCCTTCCTTTCAAGGTAAGTTTAGGTTTTTTTTACCATAAATTGTTATGTGAGTATTATTATTTTTACCATTTTTGAGTTTATGTTCCATGATTCATAAGCTTTTTCAGTAGGTTATTAGGGCCCATGCTTTTAAATTATACAATATTTTTATGGTTATTGATATGTGTACTTTGGTAGCCTTGGTTGAAAATCAAAAAAAGTCTCAATAATGAAATTATTGAATAAAATCTTTAGTCTCATAATTTCTAGGACAATTTTCATTATAAATTTTGATGTAAAGATATGGTTTTGTTATTCTTGTTTTAACTGACCCCTTCAATTAGATCAACATGTTCCTTAATGCAGAATTTATGTAGTTTCACATTGGATCACGATGATTAAACTACATGTAGTATTTTGAAAGAAAACATGTTTCTTTTACTAGGATGTTTAACAACATCTACTGCGTTTGATCAATAACAATCTTGTGTGATAGTGGTTCAGGTTCAAATGTATATGTAATGAGATCATTAGCTTGAATTCCTCTACCCTTTCTGTCCAGCATCTTCAATCTCTCAATTCTACTTAATTTTCTAGCTTATTTAGTGTATTTATTGTCTTGCACTTACTATAAGATGAATCTATTGATATTCATAAAACACTCTCCACTAGCATCTCCATTAAATACAATTCTGCTTGATCCAATTGTTGGCTTTAGTTTTTTTATGTTACTGAAAGCGAGCCTTTCGTTGTTTAAAGTGAGAAGGAAAGCAAATCAAAATTGTATTGCTTCTTTTTGCAGTGAAGCGAAGCTATGGTAAAAAAAAAAAGCAAGCGCTTCAGTCTAGAAAAAGGGAAGCGATATCTCACTTTTCTGATTAACTAAGGTTGACAGTAACTAGGGCTTTTCTTTTGTTTCTAAACAACATTTCGTGCCTTCTTTTCAAACATTTCCCTCTATTTCATTTCTCATGTTGTGACACTCTTTCAAGTGACTGCAAGTTAGGTTTCTTATCTCTTGTTCTTCTTCCTCTTCTTCTTTTTCTCGTCATATTTTCTCTCTGTCTCTAGCTACAATTAATTTTTTAACTGCATCTGCAATTTCACCTGTTTTAGTTTGTTCTGTGTATATAAAATCATATTTGACTTCTATGTATCCTCTGAATCAAATACGTATGTGAGGCAACTTAGTTGGTTCTGTCATTTAGGCTAAACTTTTATGAAAGTAGCATATAGTATCACCTGCAATGGCATGAAATTCATTAACATGGCACCAATCAAGGACATTTATAGAATATCTAAGTAGGAGGAGAATTAGAACTTTGTATTCTTAATATAATAAATAACATTAACCATTTGATGCAAGTGACAGATTAAAATTTTAGCATTTTATATGACTAAACTGTAGAATTGAAGAAGCCAAATTGTCTCTAGCTGAATTAATGATTCTCATCCCTTGTTATAAATTTACCAAAAAAGTTAGTATGCGCAGCTCAAATACATACAAGTTAGATTAGGAAAGGCATCTATTTCACTGGTTAAGATGTTGTAAACGAAACTTCTCCATTTGAGTAGCGATATATATAAGTTGTCATGCTACTTGGCACGATCCTTGTAATCCAGGTAGCACACTACAATATATAAACAGAATTTTGATAAATTTTTAACGTGTATCTTCAAATAGATAATACACAATATTTTAGTAGAATATTTTGCAGTAAAAAGTGTCATATAATTTTGGGTTAGAGAATAACAGACTATTATGGAAAAAAATTTAGCCATAATAGAAAAGATTATCATACCGAGGAGACAAGAAGCTGCATATTCATTTTACCACTAGAAACGTATGCTAGAAGAGTTATCAAAGAGTACCATAGCATAACTAAAAAAAGTTTATCCTATATGACCGTACCAACTGAGTTGCCTCACGTAAGTGTTAGATTCAAAAGATACATCAAAATCAAATATGATCCAATATTAACATGGTTTCCTTCTCTTCTTATATAAGATCACCTATTGTTTTTTTCAGTGTCAGAATTGTTTTCGTCCATGTTCTTCGATTTTCTCCTCTGTTCTATTATTTTTTCTTATTCCATCTCTGTTCACACTGTTTAGTTTCTTTTTTTTTTTGGGGTAAATTATCCAACCTTTAAAATTTAAGAATTGAAAGATTTGGTAAATATGTTATTTCTTTTGAGTTCTTGGTTATTTATCTATGCATATTTGATATTTTTTAATTTTGTACTCATATCTATGCATATTTGATATTTTTTAATTTTGTACTCAATAGCTCTTCAGTTGAAAAACGCGTGATTTGCTTCATGCTTCTCACTTTGGTGAAGCTAGCCCTTGTCACTTCTTTTGGCTTCTCGCTATCCAAAATACTGCTCTTCCAGCATTTCCATTTCCTAAGAAAAAAATATTAGCCTGCGTGGTACTATATGCATTATTATACTCTTCAGCTTACTGTTCAAAATGTATATCTCTGTTAATATAATTTCAGATAAGGGAAAATGTTGTACATTAATCTATCAAATATCAAATAGCACTAAATCAATATATATATATTTAAAGAGGCTTTTCATGTGGAGCTTTGACTGTGAATACATGTTCATTCCTTATGTATCATCTACTTTGACAATTGAGTGGCTTGTTTTCCCTGACACTCCTAACTCACTACCTCTCTGTATCATTCTTCCATGTAGTACCAGAAAATTCACCTAACAAATTTAACAACTTTGTTACCAATGTTATTCTCCAATCATTAAGTAGCCTCCAGAATGTCATATTCTACTATTGTGATGACCATATTTCTTGTCTCCCACACTTATGATTAACACATTCTATTATTATTTATGTATTTTTCTTTCATTGAAAATCGAAGAACTCTTCAAAATAAGCAATATATATTATTGGAATGACTATACTGAAATTATGTCAAATATGATTTCATGTGGTCTGTTCATTTTTATACTCTTTGTTGCATTTCATATTTTCTTCTTAGTGAAGTGTATCTCATGTTCATATATTTCTTTCTTTGTTGTTGTAGGCTTTGATTCCAAAATCTGTCAGTGGCGGTGCTTATTATTGTGGTTGAAAGTGTCTCCAGAACTATTCTTTTGAAAGAACTTTGTTGATTTCTTTGTAAGGTACATATTTTTCTTTACCTAAACCTTTCTTCTTTATTGATGGGTTTTTGAAAATATTACAAGTATTTGTCTCAATTCTTGTGGGCATTTGTTTTGCTATGTTTTAAATCTAGTTTTACTGGCCCTTTAAAGAGGTACATTTTGTTTTTGAATTTTTTCCTGTATTTCATTGATTTTTAAACAATGGTATGAAAATCATAAAATGTTGAACCATCACGCACTATGAAAAATTTGATGTGTTCAATATAGGTACTAAAAAAGTGGATAACTTTAAAAAAAGTTAAATGCTACAAAAAAAAATTCACCTTTTTTCTTAAGTCTTTACATACTCTACTTTTAATATAATCAGATTAGATTGTAGGACTTCTCTAACCTTTTTTCGTAATTTTATAAATTAGTTGTTATACTTCTTTTATATTAAATTCATAACCATAAACGTAGAACTATTTGGTCATTTATTATTGATGTTTAGAATATACCTGAAAAAATTATTATTTTGAAATATTTGGTCTTTTACTATGATATGTTTGATTTTCTTGAATTACTAGTCTTTTGTTATGTAATTGAATTTCCAATGTTTGTAACCTTTTTATTACCTACTTGTGAATACTTGTGCATGTTTCTTGGTTAAGTATAGATTAAATATTTGTTCTTGATATTTTTTTGTGATACATATACAACTATATTCATCTATTGTGAATGAAACTATAACACTAAATGCATATTGATGGGGTGGAGACTTTCTCGGATTATGCATTTATAAAAGTATAGCTTACATAAATCACATAGTGTTTGAAATAAATTACATCTTATCCCTAATTTTGTTCTGATTAAAATAATCCCTTAAAATTTCTACTTTTGTGATACATGACTCGCCATCCGAATACATTAATTCTGATACAATAAAAATCTGTTTGTTGAGCTAAAAAAAGGAACAAAATCATTTCTTTTGCGCTTAAAATGGAAAAGACACTTAAAATTAACTATTCAATACATATATTACTCAATTAAATTATTTTCACTGCTAATCAGTCTCTACCAAAGCAAAATAGCTTCTAAAAATTCAAATTTCAAATTTCTTCTCCCAAATTGTTAAAAATCTTTTATATTTCCATTCAAAATCATTGAAAAATTTAGTTGATACACTATGAATATCTCTATTTTATTGAGAGATTCATTAATCTGAGAAAGAAAGATAATTTGAATCAAACATTGTAGCTTGGAGATTGATAAGTCGAGAAAAATATGAAGATTCAATATATTACAGAAATAGTGTTATTTTATCCTTATAGAATTGTCTGACGACACTATCATAATATTTTTAGATTCAAAATTCTTCTCTGTGTTCATTGAAAATCCGTTCATTTTTGTAATTATTCTTATTCTTTCAATAACATCAGCTAGTCAAAATTATGGTGAAGTTTTGAGTAATTTTTTTTATTTTACGAAGCTGAGACATCTAGTTATTTTCCTCATAACCAGAGAGTTCAATGGAAGGGTAATTCTGGACTTAATGATGAAAAATATAGTGTGGTATGTTATAAAATTAATTAGCTATATCTTAGTTGTGAATAATTTGTGATGAATTTGGGTTTCGATTTTTTTGGGGGATACTTTTGCAGATTGATTTGGTTGGAAGTTATTATGATGTTGGTAATAATGTGGATCTAGTTTGTCCATGGAATGTTTTCATGGAGTATTTTGGAATATGGTAGATAATTGGTGCTACTGAAGAATCATGTTTTGGATCTTTTTAAGTGGGTTAATGTTTATCTGCTCAAAGCACATTCTTAACCTTAATTTTCATCACGGGAGATGTTGTATAGTTGATTTTTTTATTGATCTCGAGATATTGCGTAATCGATTTTTTGTGAAAAGTTGTATCATTAGTTATTGTAATTTATTCGGTTGTTGATTTTAGATTGACACAATAGTATTATTAAGTATCAAATACCATATTAGTTGCCAAAAGAACGAATAGTTAGTTGTAATTTGTATTAATGTATCATGGTCTTTAATATATATCAAATAGGTTTGATACACATTCGCCATTAATATATATCAGTATTGGTTGTCAATCTAAAACTTTTACTTCTTTCGGAGGTAGTGGAAAGTTACATCATTGTGTTGCATAATGAATCATAAAAATTTTAATATATGGGTTAAAAAGATAAATATCATAATTTAATACATAATAAAGCAGTCTACATTGTCAATGCTATGTATCATATACCTATTATTGAAACTGATACATAGTGTTCTAATTATAGAACATTGTGATTTATGTATCAAGATTATAGTTGAACAATATATACATATACAAATCCTTCTAAATTGGATAAGACTGAACAAACATGAAAAATTGTACATACATAACATACAGCTTATTTTGTACTGTCTATATAGCCTTTAAAAATTGAATAGGATTGAAGATACGTTGTAGAACTCAGCACATATAATGATATACTAGGCAATATTCATGTCTCAAGTACATTTATATTGAGTAGGATAATTATACACAACAGTGATATCACAAAATTGTAGATAAAAAATCTAAAAAGAAAAATATTTAAATGATAATTCAAGAACTAGAGAATTTTTTTGATGAAGAAATAGTTCTATCGCTTTAGGGACAAGAAATTAATAAACTACAGATAGGATAAATTTGAAATTCAAAAATTAGAGTGATGAAGATAATTGCTAATCTATAGGAGTGACTTTAGGCGTGAAAATAAGAACAAAAATCTTTGGGTTAGAGAGTTGTAAGTTATGTATCTAGAAAAGGAGAGAAGGAAAGGAAAATAGAGATTATTGTAAATTTTGAAATGGTAGGGAATTTTAGAGAATATGAAAACAAAGATTGTGCAGTTAAGTAATTTTTCCTTTATAAATTTAGGAGACCCGAGTTGATGTGTTGTCCATGCATTAAATGTGGTAATGCAACTTCTAGAATACGTATTGTAGATTTTTCTCATTTAATTGTACATGGCATGCTATCATATTAAACTCTTTCGTATCACCATCGGGAGGTTTCAAGTGAAGAACAATCAAATTTTTAAAAAATAGATGATAATGACATTGAAGAGGTGACGATGAAATAGATGGTTTGCTGATATAACTTCACTTTTTTCATAGATAACTTCGTCATTAAAGATGAAATTGATGAGAACCCTTCTACAAACATTCTATTATAACAATTAAACCCAAGAAATAACGTAGGTCTAGGCCAATTCGGCACTGTCTCAATTATTTGAGTATCAACTTAATTTCTCTATCAAAACACAATAAGACCTAATAATTTCATAGACTCAAGCAAAAAGTTACACTTAGAGAACTTGACATACAAACTATCTATCTCTTAAAGTTTGAAGAACTATTTTCAAATGATTAGCATGATGTTCTTCATTCCTCAAATACATTAGTAGGTCATCAATGAAGACTATAACAAACATACTTAAATAAGGTTTAAATACCCTATTCATAAGGTCCATGAACGTTGCTGGTGCATTAGTCAACCCAAATAACATGACAAATAACTCATAATGGTCATATAGGTTTATGAAGGTTGTCATTGGAGTATGACATTCCCTTACTCTCAACTAATGGTATCCTTATATGAGGTCAATTAGCGAGAAATAAAAAGCACCCTGATGATGTTTGAAAAGATCATCAATTCTCATAACAGGGATACTTATTCTTGATAGTAACCTTATTCGGTTGACGGTAATCCATACACATCCAAAGGGAACCATCCTTCTTTCTCATAAACAAGACCGGAGCACCCCAAGGTGGGACACCGGTCGAATGTAAACCTTATCAGATAGATCCTTTAACTTCTCTTTAAGATCTTTCAATTCTGCTTGTGCCATTTTGTATGGAGGAATATATGTAATATGAGTATTTTTAAGAAGATCTATACCGAAGTCTATATCTCTCTCAATAGGGAATCCGGGAAGATCATCTTGGGAACTCTTTTACTACTGGAACTGACTGAATATGACGTACCTGAACAATTGAGTCCTTAACTCGGACAAAGTGATAGACACATCCTTTATATACTAACTACCTTGCCTTAAGGTACTAAATGAAACGACCCTTAGGTACTGCTGAATTGCTTTTCCACTTTATGACTGGCTCATTTAGAAACTAAAACTTGACTCCTCAAGTTCAAAAATCAAATGAGGGATAACATCCATGAATCCACTACATACCAAGAATGGAATCAAAATCAACCATGTCTAACTAAACTAAGTCAGCTATGGTACTCTTATTGATAAAAAAAGGTACAATCACGATCAACTTTCCCTTCTAGAATAGACTCACAAAAAAGTTTCAAAACACTGAAGGGCTCAAGATATTGCTCTGGAAAAACATCAAAACTGATGTCTTACTAATACAAATGATAACATCTAGATAATCCTCTTGCTCTTGGCTACTAGAGATAGCATAAAAAATGTTTCCTTCTCCGTCTGCCCCTGACGTAGCTCATCTAGATGTAACTCTATATGGTGAAGCATCTAAAGAAGACTAGGATCTATTGTCCTCTTTTCTGTTTCTCTACATGTTCATAGGACATCATCTTATAAAATGACCATTATGGACACACTTGAAAAAATCAGTTAGGCCATCACAACACACCCTTGAGTGGATCCTACAACACTTGGAACATGCAGGAGTCTTAATACCCCGTTGTGACTTACTAACTTGCGAATACACAGATCTAGCTCTAATGTTCTAAGAATTCTTAGTATTGTACAGAAATTGGTTTCTTTGTGCATGTGCACTAGCAGATGATAAAGCATGTCCTTTCTGCATCTCTTAAAAAGAAGAATAGGTCACATTATTCCTTTGCTCCCCGAACTAGTTCTTTATGTCTTAACCCTCTTATTTTTAAAATCTTCTCTATCCCTCAGTTTTTCCTACTCAACTTATTTAACATGGATCATCTACCTTGGTATGCCCATGTCATCTATTAACATCGCAACATTACTTACTCCACAGACGAGAAAACCCAGCTACAAAAATTGTTTGTTCTACTCCTCATGTCAACAACATTCTTAGCTCTTTTAGATAACATGGGAAAGAAAACCCCCAAAAAGGCCCCCTAAAACAAAGCCTAGCTCACAATCGGTTAAGCATAAGCACGAGTTAGAAAGAAACTTTTTAGAGATAAAATATTATGTATTAAATGAGTATGATAGTAGTGAGGAATTTCCTATATGTTGCAGCCTCCTAATTATTGATGTGACGTGTTTCACACTGATAACTAGGACTCAATAGAGATGGCTTCATAGAATCCCTAGGACTCTTGAATTCTCAAGCTTACCCTTAGCCTAACACACTTACTTAGCGTAAGTCATAAATAAATAAATAAATAGTTATGAAATAAACTGGAATGTTATAAATAAACATTCAACTTAGACATTAAGGCAAACTCAAGTCTTAACATAAAAGTGATAATGTAAAGACTACTACTAACTCTCTATGAAGTCTATGAAACAACTACGATAGATGTTTGGAAAAAACAGAATACAAGTAGGCTAACCAATAGACTCTGAGTACTCAAGCTGGATCAACGGGGAGGCGGATGTTGATCCTGGTTACCTGCATCTATATTATAATATGATGCAGACAAACTATCATTTGTACATTAAATGTACGAGTATCTTATTTGGAATGCTAAAGCGACATAGACTTGGAAGGAAATTTTGAAAAACATACCTTGCTCAACTCAACTGAATAATACTTGACTCATTTCAATATAAAATAATTTAAAAGCAAGTTTTATATAATGAAAAATAGTCCAAAAACAAGATGTAAACTTTGTGTATATATAAGAATAAAACATAAACACTGAAATGTATGTAAGAAAACATATAGTTGTGTATATAAAATAAAATTAATTCTATGGGAGTTTCTGAAATCGACAATCATGACATAGGGATTTTATGATCATACAACTATCTACATCACGCTGACTGCAGAATCTATACCCGACAAAAGGTATAAGACCTTAACTACTATGTGGATCCACTAGTCTGTTGTGAAAACGGATTTATCTAAAATGTATGACCCTTTTTTACCCATGTTGGCTACATGGTTTTATGGAGACGTGAGTTATCTGAACTCGTGCTCTTCCAAGCTCGGTACTAAATACTACTCAAAAAATATACTAGATCTTATGTTTTGAAAAAATGTAACTTTTTATGTAATATGAGATTAATTCTCAAAAAACATAGCTCAATGCCTATCTTAGAAATCTCAGTATTCCTTCTTGCATCATTCAGAAATCTATTATTTTTTTATGAAAAACTAGCTCGAAGGCTCTTTAGAAATTTCTGTTTCCGCTCATATTTAAATATAAAAACATTTTAAATCTCTTTGGTATTACTAAGTCCCCATATACTTCTTTGCCGATCATTAATCCAACTTTAATCTTTATTGAACTCAAAACATAAGTCTTAAACCAATTTTAAAATATTTGTGAAATACTTTGCAAACGTTATGAACTTTTTTTGAACTACGTCTTAACTTTTAGACTGTACTCTTAACTTCTTTACTTAGCTCTTAATGTTCGTTGAATTGAATTATGGATTCAAGGTTATAATTCGTGTTTTGGTATTCTTTCTATGTGTTTAGAAATCATTTGAAGTAATTAGAATCAATGGAAAGTGTTAACACACTTTCGAAAGGCTTATACAGGCTGTATGAAGAATACTTGATGAAAAACACCAATTACGGCACATCTGGGATGCACTATTCCAACCCTAATGTACTGGGGTGGACTTTGGGCTCACTGCAGGCACACCGCCCCAGTCTTTCTTGAGCTATGGGGGCGTGACGTGCCTTGCTCTCCCCAGGTGCGTCTTACAAATTCTTCCCCTTGTTTTATGATCTTAAATCATTTTAACTCAATTTCTTTTCTCTAATTCGCTTTAGATTCATGTAGCCACATCATATACACAAGTATCTAAACCAATGAACTGAAGAAACATCACTTCACATCAGCAAACTGCTAAATCTCTACTAAAGTTCAAGAACGAAAGCAATTCAATAATTACTATCGAGAACAGTAAATTTCCCATTTTTAGGAAATATTCACGCCTAATCAAAGATGTTGGCACGTGGTTGAAAAAACTTATGTCATGAAAATCTCACATACCTTGTAGGAGTAAATCCTTGATGAAATCCGCAATCAATTTCCTTCGAAACGACGAATCTTGCTTTCCCTCTTCTTTTTTCTCTTGCATTGTTTCTCCAAGAACCCTAGCGTAAGTTGTCAATTTTCTAAATTGAACCAATTAAGTTTAGACCCCAATTTAATTGCTAAAGAAGAATTAATTAAGTTGGGTAAGGAAAAGAACAAACTACCCCTTACAAATCTGGATTGAACTTTCCTTATTCAATAAACCCAACTTCAAAAGGGCATATCTCGCTCACACAAACTTTGAATTGCGCCAAACTTGGCGGAATTGGAAAGATCGTTCCAAGATCTTTCAAATATTACCTGGAAGCACACCTAACTCATCGTGATATAGGAATTATGGCCGTTTGAATTTTACCAAAAACTCATATTTCCTAACTTAAAAAATTTGCAATTTTTTTTAACTTCCAAAATAGTTATTTTTAGTTCTTCGCTTATTCATAGCTATTTCAAATTGCGGGATGTTACAATATCTCAACCTTGAGAATATTTGTCCTCGAATGAGATTACTCTTACTAGGCTAAGGGTGGTAATATCAAGACGAATAACCCAGAAGCAAATGCGAACAAACAACATGCTCACTCGTAATTTATAAATTAGTACTATGAAGAGAATTAGTACCTTGGTCTGCACTTTCTCTTTTTTTGAAGATATGTGGATATCTCTTCTTCATATCCTCCTCAGCTTCCCTAGTATCTTTCTGAAAAACTTCGTTCTTCCAAAGAACCTTGACTGATACTATCTTTGTTGTCTTTATTTTGCGATCTTGGGAATCTAGAATTTGAAGAGAACTCTCTTCATAAGATAAGTTATCCTTGATTTTATTATTTTTAGTTTGAATTATCAATGAAGGATTGCCCATGCATCCTGCATTTTTTCAACATAGAAATGTGAAATATTGACCAAACCGCTGCTAACACTCGTGGTAGGTCCAACTCATGAGCTACATCGTCAATCTTCTTTGATATTCGATAAGGTACAATATATCGGGGACTAAGTTTCCCCTTCTTCTCAAACGTCATAACACATTTCATAGGTGAAACCTGTAAATATACCCAACATCTACTTCACACTCTAACTCTCTCCTCCTAACATTAGAGTACAATTTCATTTGAAGACTCTACGGCATTTTCAACCTCTCCTGAATCACTTTCACCTTCTCCGTAGCTTGATTAATTAAATATTGTCCTATAAACCATGCTTCACCAACTTCAAACCATCCAATAAGGGATCTATATCTTCTCCCATAAAGAGCTTCATGTGGAGACATTTGCATTCTAAAGTGGTAATTGTTGTTGTAAGAAAACTAATAATGGGTAGGTAATCATCCCAATTTCCTTTGAAATCAATCAAACAAGCCCTCGACATATTTTTTTAAGTCTGAATGGTTTGCTTTGCTTGACCATCAATCTGAGTCCTAACATAAGAGTGATAATGCAAAGGCTAATTAACTACTTACTGTCTATGAAGCCTCTAAAATAATTGTAATGGATGTTGGGGATAACACCACAACATCCTAATGAACTAAACTAGATATAAATAAAAGTGTCCTCTGGAATGCAAGGAGGCTCATAAATAGACTCTAAGTGCTCAAGTTGCATCAACAGTGTCCTGGATGCTAATCATGGCTACCTTTTTCTACATCATAAGACGATGCATACAACCTAGCATCAGTACATTGAATGTAAGATTGCGAGCTATAATGCTAAAACGACATAGGATTTGAAGAGAAATTTGAAAAACTTACTGGGCTAAACTCAACTCAACAATACAGGACTCATTTCGATATAAAATAATTTAAAACCAAGTGCAATATAAATAAAAATGGTTTAAAAAAATTATGTCAACTCTGTGTATCTACAAGAGTGCAACATAAACATTGAAATGTATGTAAAAATACAAATAGTTGTATATATAAAAAGATAATAACTTTTAAGGGAGTATGTCAAACCGAAAACCTTCACATAAGGTCTATACTGATGATACAACTATCTACCTCACAGTGCCAACACATCATATACCCTACCAAAGGTATAAGACCTTAAGTGCTAAGTGGATCTACTAGTCTATTGTGAAAAATGATTTATGTATAAAGTATGACACTTTTCTACCCATGTTGGTTATATGGTATTATCGAGACGTGAGTTATTTGTACTCATGCTTGTCCCCGATTTGGTGCTCAATACTACCCCCAAAATATACTACCTCTTATGTTTTAAAAAAACATACGTCTTCTGTGATTTGAGATTAGTACTAAAAAAACATAGCTCAGATGCTACCTCGGAAATCTCAATTTCCCTACTAACTTCCTTTAGAATGCTATTAATCTTTTCTGAAAAACTAGCTGAATGCTCTTTGAAAATCTCAGTTTCCGTTCTTATTTAAATATGGAAATATTTTAAATCTCTTTGGGAATACTAAGTCCCGATATACTTTTTTGAAGATCATAACTTCAAATTTAATGTTTATTGAACTCAAAACTTAAGTCTTACAACAATGTTAAAACGTTTTTGAAAGACTTTAAAAACTTTATTAACTTCTTCTTGACTTACATCCTAACTTTTAGACTTGAATCTTAACTTCTTTACTTAGCTATTAACTTTTCTTGAATTGAATTATGGATTCAAGGTCATAATTCATCTTTTGGGATTCTTTCTATGTGATTAAAATTATTTGAAGTAACTAGAATAAATGGAAAGTTTTAATATGGTATAGAAAAGCTTATACGTCCTATATGACGAAAAATTGATGAAAAAAGCCAAATCAGGCGCATATGGGGCGCTCCATGCTAGGCCCAAGTACAGAGGCACACTTTAGCCGCACTACAGGCGCGCCGCCCCAGCCTTCCTAGCGCTATGGAAGGGAGATGCGCCTGGCTGTCTGGAGGTGCATCTGAAAGATTCTTACACTCATTTTCTTATTTTATATCATTTTAACTCGATCCACACAATATAAACAAGGATGTAACCCAATGAACTCAAGAAACAACACTTTCACATAGAGAAACTCCAAAATCTCAACGAATGTTCAAAAACAAAAGCAATTTAAGAACAACCATCAAGAACATTGAAATTCCCATCTTTTTAGAAAAATTTCACGCTAAATTAAAAATGATTTAAAAGTGGGTTAGCAAGACCAAAATTATGGAAAACACACAAACCTTGTGGGATCAAATGCCTCAAGAAATCCGCAATCAATTTCCTACGAAGCGTTGAATCTTGCTTTTCCTCTTCCGTTTTCTCTTGTGTTGTTTCTCCTGGAACCCTAGTGTAAATTTCCAATAGTCTAAAATGAAACAATTAAGTTTAGACCCCAATTTTATTTCTAAAAACGAATTAATTATGTCGGGTAAGAAAAAGACAAAACTACCCCTTAAACATCTGGATTGGACCTTCCTAAATCTTGATTGGACCTTCCTTACTCAAACAGCCCAATTTCCAAAGGGCATATCTCGCTCATACGGACTCGGAGTTGTGAAAACTTGGCTGCGTTGAAAATATAATTCCAAGATATTTCCAATCATACCTGGAAGTACACCTACCTCATTATGATCTAAGAGTTATGGCCGTTTGAAGTAGATAAAAAGAATCATATATCCTAACTTAAATAAATTTCCCAATTTTTTCGTTACTCTAACTATTTAACTATTATAAGTTTTTATTTTCTTCTTAGATATTTCAAATTTTGAGATGTTACAAATGAGTCATTAACGATGTTGTTGATGTTTTCAAAATATGATTTGTTGTTCGATGGAAGAATCTTGTCGTATTCATATTATGAGGCCAAAAAAGGTAATTTGAGATCTTGGGCTTTATTGTCAGAAAATTGATTCATGTAAGAATAGTTGCATGATATATTGAAAAAGTTATAATTGTCTTTAATCTTGCAATGTTTGTGGTGCATTTAGATTGAAGGATGATAAACATTGTGGGGAACCAAATTGAAAAAGGGAAAAAACATACCATGCAAGATTTTATGTTGTTTTCCTCTAAAGCCAAGGCTTCAAAGACTATTTATATTCTCAAATATATCTTCTTTGATGTCATGAAATCATGCCAAAATAGTTGATGATGGAATAATGAGGCATCCAGCTGATTCAATGGCGTCGAAAAAATTTGATGAGCTTCACCCATCTTTTGATGTTGAGCCTCGTAAAGTACGACTTTGACTTCGTAGTGATGGTTTCCAACCATTTGAAATATCTCAAAATATGTATAACACTTTGCCCGTGGTGCTTACTCCTTATAATTCGTCACCTTGGCTTTCCATGAATCAAGAGAATTTTATTTTATCAATGTTTATGCCTTGCCCTCAGCGTCCTAGTTATGCAATTGATGTCCATCTGCAACCTTTGATAGAGGAGTCGAATGATTTATGGGAAAGTGGAGTTGATACATTCGATTCATGACATGCATATTGTGGACGAGTAATGACTTTACTGGACGGAGTACGAAAGGAAAAATGGCTTGCCGATTTTGCAATATTAATACATATTATACAAGGCTAATAAATTGCCAAAACACTGTTTTATGGGTCATAGACACCATCTTTCTCTTAATCACAAATGGATAAATGATAAAGCATCATTTGTTAATACAATTTAGCACAGGCTACCGCCTGAAATGTTTTCCTGTGATGATATTCTTTATTAGATTGTTGATTTTGATGGGTTGCAATTAACAAAGGATCTACAAAAGAAGATTAAAATATCACTCAATAAAAGGGGTGATAACTGCAATAAGAAGAGTATATTCTTTGATCTTCCATATTGGAAAATCTTATCGTTTTGATATAATCTTGATGTGATGCACATTGTAAACAATATATGTGACTTCATTTTGGGGACAATCTTAGATATCAAAGGAAAAACAAAGACACCTTGAGTAATCGGTTGCATTTACAACAATTAAAAGTATGAAAAGAATTGCATCCAATACAAAATTGAGATAAATATGAGTTGTCTGCAGCACTTTACACATTATTTGATGAATACAAGTAGCTTTTGAGGAATTTAAAGGTCCAAAATGGATTATCCTCAAATATTACACAATTTATAAACCTTAAGGATAAAAAAAATTCAGGATCAAATATTAATGATTTTCATATAATTCTACTACATTTATTTCCTCTTGTAGTGTGGGGTATGCTTTGCAAATCCGTATCTGAACAACTTATGTAGTTGTCTTTTCTTATTCAAAGTGCTTGGAGCAAAATTTTTGAAGGTAGAGGAGTTGGAACAAATAGTAGCTCAAATACGAAGAACATTATGCTAGTTAGAAAAGGTGTTCCCTCATGTATATTTTGATGTCATGGGGAACTTGTATATTCATCTACCTAATGAAGCTAATATTGCCGGACTAATTCGATATCGATGGATGTATCAAATAAAGAGATACCTAAACTTTTTGAAGTGTTTTGTTGATCATATGGATCACCCTGAAGTTTTGACTGTAGAGGGATATTAAGAAGTTCCATGTATGATTTTATTTCAAGGTATTTGAATATAATAATGATAAGGTTCAATCATTTGGAGAGAAATTATGATGGTGTTGTAATTGAATCTGAAGGTGGTTTGACAATATTTTGTGAAACTTTATTTATTTTAAAGGATAAACACTAGACAAACTTGATTCAAGAGATATGGAGGGCACACATTTTTATATTTTGAAGAATGTTAATGAAATTAAACCATTGCTCGAGTAAGTATTGATTTAATCTAATAATTTATTTATACCTTGTCTATATGTTTAATTTAAAATAACATGTAAGACTTCAATTCTTTGTTAGAGAATTTTCACAAATTTATTGTGAGACCTCTAAAAAAAGTTTAGATACGGAGTTGAATAGAATATTCATTAGTACGTTACAAATAAGGTTTGTAGAAATTAATCAGTTCTGTTAAATCAATTATGCAATTATATTTTGTTTCCCTAAATGTTATTTGATGTTAATAGGTTGCAGGGTTATACATACATGATGATAGTAAGATAATAGAAGATTTCCTATTTTTATCACGTGGCCCTGTCTCATATCTCACAAGATTCAAAGAGATATTGTTGCTAGATATAGGTTTCATGTTAAAGAGTATGATCAACATTTGAAAACTCAAAATTTTTGAGTAGTTGTAGTAGGTGTGATTGGTGAAGAAAAAAACATATGGATTACTATGGCTTGTAAACTAAGGTTCTTCAATTACAGTTTGATGGGTGAAGAAGAGTGATTTTATTCCGATGTATGTGGTTTGATGTGTATGATAAAAAGAGGGGAGTTAAAATGTATTAATATAGCTTTGTAAGTGTTAAACGTGGGCGATAGTTTAAAATGAATGAGCCTTTTAAATTAGCAAGCCAAGCATCACAGGTATTTTATGTTTTCAATCATTCCAATAAATGTTAGCACATAGTGTAAAAGTATCAACCTTGTGATTCTTTTCATAATTTCAAAAAGAAAAGGATGCAGACTTAGAAGAGATTGATAACTCTACAAAATCAAAAATAAAAAGAACTCATTAAGGTTTGGAGCTTTGTCATTCATTCTTTAACTTTATTTTTTTATGGTAATGATTCTTTATAGTATTTCTATGAAATTTTGTTGATGCACTTGGTCTTTAATGTTACCTTGATTTTACTATTGTAGAAATGGTTATTGTAAGAAAACTATGTTACATGCAGATGTGTCTCTTTTCTGAATGTCTTTTCAATTAACATATCTTCTTATGAAAAACTTCATAACCTATTTAAACTTTTGGCTGGAAGACTTTGCTCGTATTTTTTTGTATTATCTAGGTTGACCTGAATCCCTCACAAACTCTGAAGTATGGAATGGGACAAACATAAAAAATTCTATAGAATGAAATCATTTGCCTTAGCAAAGGGACTAGGTCAAAGTTTGAAAACTATCAGCACTACAAGAGTTAATGCTGAACATGGGACTCCGATTGCCAGAAATAGAAGTTACTATGCAACAACTTCTAAGTTGAATAGGCTAGGACATTATAGTTTCCATGTGCATCCTTGTTTTGAAGAAAATTAAGACAATTCTCCCCTTCATAAAGAAGTTCTAATGAATCGATAGACTTTGACAAGTGATGCAAGGGGTCAGGCACAAAGCTTAAGGATAAATGCTTACAATAGGACTATGATTTGTGAAAAATCAAATATTACAATAACTCCTAATCGAAAAAACCCAGAAAACATAATTATCCATGTGCCTCTTCATTTTAATACAATGAAAGACAATGACGCCCTCTTTCTAGAAGTGGAAGTGACTAGAGATACTCAAAGAAGTGATCCTTTGCAAAAGAGTTTGCCTTATTACTATGTTTGATCAAGAAATTCTGCTTAGCTTTCTCTACTTAATCTCCTTTGAATTCTTTTTGTTACTGATGGGAATAAACTACTAATTTTTGTTGACCTACATAAAAATTTGCAGCCCGATTCAAACTTTATTAGTCCAAAAAGTTATTTTAGTGCCTTGAGTTTCCCAAAGAAGTCATACTACTATTTAATTTTGTTTGTTCAAATTCTTTTTGATAGTTGAATTGATGTCTTGTTTTTTTTTATTTGCACTTAAATTTGCTTGTGTGTTTGAATCCAGAGAAGCAAAAAATTTTGTCAGAGTAGCTCAAAATTCTAAGGGTAATCAAATAGTAAATATTTTCTTGTTGTTACTTGTTAAGCAACAAAAATATTATCTATGACTTGTTTCCTTAGGAAGATATGTTAGCATATCACTAGCATTTTCAGGAACAAGGACCTTCGAGATAAGGTTAATATAATTCATTATTTGTCTCAGTAGCTCCCCGTTCTAGAAGAATTGCAATCCTTCATCAGCAACATCTTTTTTAGATGTTGTCCATTCCCATTTCGGTATCACATTTTATTTTTTTGGCTAATATACCACAAATACATAATATTATACTTCAAATTTAATAAACAAAAAATGAATACATTAATTTATAGGATGAGACACGAATATCTTACTCTCTTTAAGGAGATTCAAGCTCACTGCAACATAATGTACACCGATCCAGCAGTATAACTCTTTACTTGTCCGCTCAAGGATACAATAGATCAACAACAGTGTATAACTAAAACAACTCAGGATTAGTTGAAGAATCCTAAGCTCCACAAAAGAACACCTTCCTTCAACATATAATACTCTCTTTTGTATAGCGAATATAATTGAAGACTTAGAATATTTTGTATGTCTCTACTCTCTCTTTCAATACACTAAGCTCAATATAATACCATTCATCTTATTCACTCTATAATTTCTTATACTTGTCTTGTCTCTTCTCCTATATCAACACAAATGAATACTACACTATTTATAGGTGATGAATTTTTCCTTGCAATGAATAGGAGATAGTGGGTAGTAAATTTGCAAAATGAATGGCTAAAATGTTACATAAGTTACAAGACATAAATATAGAATAATGGATGAAATGGATAGTTGGTGGTTACATAAATTACTGAAAACTAATGACCTTTTTGTTACACAATTGATGAATATATATTGTGAGATATAATATATATAGCTATTAATATTAAAATGTCACACCAACAGTCCCCCACTAATTTTAATATAATTTAGTTTAAGGTAGACTATTATGCATAATGAAGGTGTGCTCTGCATTGAACCTTCACTTAGTAAAACAATAACCTTTACTCCATAGTCAGTTCTGGTCTCATACTTGAACTACGACTACTTATGGGAAATAAAGAATTACTACTTACATACAATAATTAAGGTGTTCACATAAACATTAATAGACAGCACATTACGTCGTTGTGCTAACCCGGTTTCATGAGTGTTTTTGAGAACAAGCTCATTCTCATAGAAAGCGACCTACTTTCACACTCAAATAGGTGCAATCTGTCGAGGGCGCTCCTATAACTTTACACCCCACTCATATGAGACACAAACTTTCATTAACAGTTTAAAGACTCAAACTCCACAAATAATTATAGGATAAATGCACTCACATCATATGGATTGAATAAAATTAATACTAGTGCATTTCACAACAAGTCATCATATGATTCGTTCTTCCTATTGAACAAAGTTATAGGATCTCTAGTCCCCAGGTTGGATATGAACTTCTTTTTTCATCCCCCTCGATGTGCTTCATACTCTTAATCTTGCTAAGGCCTTAGTTCATGAATATGCAAGATTATCACAAGTTTTAACACAATCAACATTGATGGTATACCAACGATCAATATGATCTCACGATATTGTGTTTTTCTCCTCATGAGCCTAAATTACCATTATAATAACAATTTTATATCTAACCACTATAGTGGTGCTTTCACATTTAATCAAAATTACAAAAATTATTTTCTCAAAATAAAGTGTTTCAATTAACTTTTTCACTAGTTGAAGTTTAATTTATTTATTGTTTTTACTTCAACCTTCATAATAGATATATCAAAAAATAATTTGCTTTTCTCATCCCACCAAATAAAACCAATTTTATCTGATCGAGTTTGGTTGTACCTTCAAAGTACTTGTACTGCAAATACAACATCAAGTCAAGTTATTAGTCACATAGCTTATATTTTTATTAGACTAGAAAACTCCATTTGTTTTAATTGATCACAACTTTCTCAGATAATTGAATCAAAAAGAGTTGCAAGACTCATACAACCAACAAAATTGTATTTCACAATTATTTCAATATTATGTGATTTGACAAGGAAAACTTAATAACATGTTTTAGGGTACTTTTTCATTCCAATAATGAAATTTATTTCACCATAACATTTCATGATAAATGACTACTCTAAACGGTTTACAAAATTTATTTTAAACTCTCATGTTAGAGATAAAAATCATCAAAATATAGCCAAATAATAACATGAGATTTATCCCACAATTAATATAAATGCACTCGCAACACTTTTTTGGGCATTTTTCAAAGATGCAAAGATCATAATTTCTAAATGATTTTTTTTATTCATTTCATAAACCGCCACTTATTTGAAGAATTCAAACATCATTTTTTCATGAAAAGTGGATTCACTTTGTTCATGAAAACACTAGGTAAATTTTGTTCTTTTCTTTTTCTCCAAATTTGAGCAAGTAGAAAATACTTTACCGTAAACCTCTTCTCTTCCAAATCTTGAAGAGAGCGACGTTTGAGCGGAATGATGATGAGATCCGTATCTTGATATACACATATTTTAAAACTGTAACAAAACATGCATCCTTAAAATTGTTGGTGTAATATACCACAAATACAAAATACAATAGTTGAAATAAAAAAAATGAATATATCAATCTTTAAGTTGAGGCACTGATATCTCTCTTTCTTTAAAAAGATTCAACTCCACTGCGGCATAATGTACACCGATCCAGCAGTATAACTCTTGACTTGTCCCCTGCAGGATACAACAACCCAAAAACAGTGTAAAAATCAAACAACTCCAGATTAGTTGAAGAGTCCAACGCTCCACAAAAGAACACCTTCCTTCAACATATAATACTCTCTTTTGTATAGTGAATATAATTGAATACTTAGAATATTTTGTATGACTCAACTCTCTCCTTCACTACACTAGCCTCAATATAATACCATTCATCTTTATCAATCTATATTTTCTTGTACATCTCTTGTTTTTTCGCCTATAACAACACAAATGAATACTACACTATTTATAGGTGATAAATTTTTCCATGCAATGAATAGTAGATACTAGGTAGTAACTTCGCAAAATGAATGGCTAAAATGTTACATAAGTTACAACACATAAATATAGAATAATGGATGAAATGGAGAGTTGGTGGTTACATAAATTACTAAAAAATAATGACCATTTTGCTTCACAATTGACGAATTTAAAAACACCCAAAATAATGTCCATCAATAGACATAACATGATATATATTGTGAGGTAAAATATATATAGCTATAAATATTAAAATGTCACACCAACAGTCCCCCACTCGTTTTAATATTAAGATAAGAGAGTTTTTCAAAATTTCGTTTGGGGTAGACTATAATGCATAATGAGGGTGTGCTCTGCATTGAACATTTACTTAGTAAAACAATAACCTTTCTTCCAAAGTCAGTTCTGGTCTAGTACTTGAACTATGACTGCTTAAAGGAAATAAAGAATTACTGCTTACATACAATAATTAAGGCGTTTACATAAACATTAATACTTAGCACATTACCTCCTTGTGCTAACCCGGTTTCATGAGTGTTTTTTAGAACAAGCTCATTCTCATAGAAAGAGACCTACTTTCACACTCATATAGGTTAAATCTGTCGAGGGTGCTCCTATAATTTGAAACCCCACTCATATGAGATACAGACTTTCATTAAGAGTTTGAAGACTCAAACTCCACAAATAATATAGGATAAATGCACTCACATCATAGGGATTGAATAAAATTAACACTAGTGCATCTCAGAACAAGTCATCATATGATTTGTTCTTCCTATTGAACCATGTTATAGGATCTCTAGTCCCAGGTTGGATTTCCTCATACATGACTCAAAATTTATGAGCTTCAATTTTCATCCCCATTTATTTGTTTCAGACTCTTTATCTTGCTAAGGCCTTAGTTCTCGAATCTGCAAGATTATCACAAGTTTTAACACAATCAACATTGATTGTGTACCAACGATCAATATGATCTCACAATATTGTGTCTTTCTCCTCATGAGTCTAAATTACCATTATAATAACAATTTTAGATCTAACCACTATAGTGGTTCTTTCACATTTAATCAAAATTAGAAAAATTATTTATCAAAATGAAGTGTTTCTATTCACTTTTTCTCTAGTTGATGTTTTATTTATTTATTGTTTTTACTTCAACCTTCAAAATAGAGATATAAAAAAATTATTTGCTTTTCTCATCCCACCAAACAACACCAAATTTTTTTCTCATCTAGTTTGGTTGTACCTTCAAAGTACTTGTACTGCAAATACAACATCAAGTAAAGTTGTTAGTCACATAGCTTATATTTTTATTAGACCAGAAAATTCCATTTGTTTTTATGTGTCACATGTTTCTCAGACAATTAAAAACAAAAAGAGTTACAAGACTCCTACAACCAACAAAATTGCATTTCACAATTATTTCAATATTATGTGACTTGACAAGGAAATCTATATAACATGTTTTAGGGTACTTTTTCATTTAAAGATTGAAATTTATCTCACCATAACATTTCATGTTAAATGACTACTAATGTGGTTTACCTAATTTATTTTAAACTCTCATTTTAAAGCTAAAAATCATCAAATTATATCCAAATAATAACATGAGATTTATTCCACAATTAATATATATGCACTCGCAACACTTTTTTGGACATTTTTCAAGGATGCAAAGATCAAATTTAACAATCATTGTTTTTCTTCATTACATAAACCCCCCACTGTTTCATGAATTCAAATAATATTTTTTTCATGAAAAGTAGATTCACTTTGTTCATGAAAATGCTACGTAATTTTTTTTCTTTAACTTTTCTCCACATTTGAGCAAGTGGAAAATACTTTACCGTACACCTCTTCTCGTCCATATCTTGAAGAGAGCGACGTTTGAGCCGAATGATGTTTAGATCACTATCTTGATATACACATTTTTTCAAATTGTAACAAAACATGCATCCTTAAAATTTTTGGTGTAATATACCACAAATACATAACATTACAGTTGAAATAAAATAAACAAAAAATGAATAAATCAATCTTTAAGTTGAGGCACTAATATCTCGCTTTCCTTAAGGAGATTCAAGTCCACTGCGACATAATATACACCGATCCAGCAGTATAACTCTTGACTTGTCCCCTCCAGGATAAAACAACACAACAACAGTGTATAACTCAAATAACTCCAGATTAGTTGAAGTGTCCAAAGCTCCACAAAAAAACACCTTCCTTCAACAGATAATACTCTCTTTTGTATAGCGAATATAATTGAAGACATAGAATATTTTGTATGACTCAAATCTCTCTTTCACTACACTAACCTCAATATAATAACACTCATCTTTTTCACTCTATATTTTCTTGTACTTCTCTTGTTTCTTCTCCTATATCAACACAAATGAATACTACACTATTTATAGGTGATGATTTTTTTCTTGCAACGAATAGGATATAGTGGGTAGTAAATTTGCAAAATGAATGGCTCAAATGTTACATAAGTTCCAAGACATAAATATAGAATAATGGATGAAATGGAGAGTTTGTGGTTGCATAAGTAATTAAAAACTAATGACCATTTTGTTTTACAATTTATGAGAGTAAAGAGGCACAAATGTAATGTCCATCAATCTACATAACATGATATATAATGTGAGATATAATATATATAATATTAAAATGTCACACAAACAATAGGCATTAACGTTAACATTTCATATCACTATTAGAGTGAAGATTTAATATTATTTTAGTCAAACAAAGATGATGTGAGTGGAAAGTTAGTGTTAATCTTATATTAAGCGATCATGTTGTTATCTCTCATGGTGAAAGTAAGTTTTAGAGCCTTGAAAATAAATAAGTATGATTTGGGGAGCCTGATTTATATTACTCTAAGTACAGATTAAATGATTATACATTAGTGTTCATTCAAATTATATTCCTCTTATACTCATTTTATCGTTGTGGACTGGATGCAGTTGTGTTCTGGATTTACATGGATAAAAGAAATACAGTTGTAGGTATTCTCATATTTTTCTCTGCGTGCTTTGTCTAGTTTTCCCTTGATTTGGAACTGTGGATTGGTATCTCTCAAAGGCGAAGAAAATATAGTGACCCGATAGCATGGTATTTTGGATATTCTGTATTACAATCTTATAGAGCCTAGACCATTGTATACATTAATAATTTCAGAAGTTTACAGCTAAAACATAACTGCTGGATCATTCCCTAAAGTCTTTTGATTATTCGGTGTTTTGTTGGGTATTAAAAGGTGTGAATGAAAAATGAAAAGTTGCGACTTTTATGAATAATATCGACTTTAATGAAATATTGCAACTTTTATGAAAAGTTGTGACTTTTATAAAAAGTTGCAATTTTTAGAAAAATTGTGACTTTTATGGAAGGTGGTGACCTTTCCGAAATATTGTGACTTTTCCGCTATGGCACAATAAGAATCTTTTTGTACTATCCTTTGTTTTCAAAGAATTGAGGGATTTCCTCTCATTTCAAAAACTGAATTTCTGGACTTTTTCTACTACTACTAAATTTAGTATTCTAAGTGTTCTTTACTGCCGTTAAGTGTCTTGCTGACACCATCGTTTTGGCTATCAATACATTGGTGATTGATATGATTCTATCCTGGGAGGACATATTCCAAATCAAATCTCGAATAATAGAGGGGAATAATTTCATTAAGGGGATACTGTGCATTCAGTGGACTTGATCTTCTTTCTGTTTTCTAGATTGTTTTATGTGTTAAAAATTTTAGATTTGTCAATTAGTTTTTGTTGTTCTGTTCTTCACTAGTTCATTAATCTTTGTAACTTTAAGAATTGATAATCTTTGATAAGGGCTTTGCTAAGGCAGTTAATTTTAGAGGGTAGCAGTCTTTAGTTGTACTACTTTCCATGATGATCGAGACTACAAGCTTATAGAATTAGGCATACCTATGTTTTAAATAGGATGTGTTCCTTTGTTCTGAACTGAGTTCCTTTCCAGCACGTTCACCTTAGTATGTGTGTTGTGTGCTAAATCCTTACTATAAAGTTTTAGAATAATGATCGCTAAACTTGTTGAGCTTTCTTTTTTTTAAAAAAAAAATTACTCAATTTTTATGCTTGTCCAGCTTCAACATCAGCTTTTGTTCAAATGGTTCACAGCTTTACAGTATCTGTTCTGGTTATAATAAATCAAGCAAAGAAAATATTCGATTATCGTGCTGTCGTTCCCAGTCAATTAGGCAATCAAAGAAATTTTACTCCCTGTACAAAACTAAGAAGAATTTAACACTGAAGTTTGATGTTCATCATTTGTAGTCTATGTATATTGGTTGTGGATTCCATTTTGAGACGCAAGTTCAGGTTCCCTGATTTAGTCTTGACTAATTCTTATGAGTCTTTATATTCACCTTCCATTAGAACCCTTGTAAAAGACAGTATGCTTTCCCATGAAATCCTTTCCAAATGTGTCATGGTCCCTGACTTCCAGCATAAACATTTCATGTAATCCGTCCTCAACAACAAAGTCAAAAGTTTTATTCCATACCGGGTTTAGACTTTCATTTACAACCCTGGTTTTTCTCATAACTACATAGGGGTCAGCCTCCCCCCCCCCCCATATCAGCTGGGGATAGGTCATTAGCTGATACCACTATAACAGAAACTACCCCTCGCTACCTCTTCTATTGTTTATTGCACTTCCGTTTGCTAACTTCTTTTCTTTCTGCCAAGTTTTGAAGAACTCTCCCTAATGAAATCATTGACTAATTCTGTGAAAAAGGGTTACTTAGGCCATCGTTTATGCAATTGGGGAAGTACAATAGCTCCAAGTGAACTTGGCACCTATTTTTCTGATCTCTCTGAATTTCCAAATCATTCACCAACTTCAACCAGATATCCTTCACTTTACCATGCTCAAGCTTATTCAAACAGATATGGGTACATCTAATCAGTTCAACAGACTGAAGCTTTTCATCGTCGTAGATTTTTATCACCAAATATTGTGTAAATGGATCTTTGACTATCAACTAAAAATGCTCATATTCGAAATTGGGTTCAAATCTTTGTCAGCTCTTTTTCATTCTATCTCGTAGAGGGATACATCATAAGGATCAGATTTTTGAAATAGATCATTATTTGTTAATTCTTTTCCTAGAAGAAGTTTAACCTCCAATACTCTGGTAGGCTGAATTCAAAGTCAGTATAATACCCAGGTTAAATGAGAATAACTTTTCGTACTGGCCACATAATAGATTATTAAACAATGTCCCGGATTGTTCCCTCAATTGCATAAGAAAGGCCAGGAATCGCTCTCATGTCACCACCAATTACTTTATGCGTAAAATCAAGCCTTTTCTTCTACCTTAGAGAATAGCATACAACTCCGAAGCAAGGAAACTCATCCACAAATGCCCTGAAGATGTGCCTTGAAGATATGCCTTAAAATACCAGGAAACCGAATGTTTTTCACTTGCACTGGTAACAGCTCACCTCAATAAGTCTTGATATCGAGTATAATGCTTGGATTCTCATCCCATTGCATCTCTAATTCCATAGTTATGCCCTCACTTCCATCTTACATAATAGAAACACTGTGAATTGTGGAGCAACTGTACCAAGAGTGAATTTTGAAAAAAAATCACAGGCCTATATTGTTCCAAAATTGGATCCACACTTGACTTTACTAGCTTTCATTCTGATGAGAATAAGCCATGAAAAGTTATGTGCTCGTTGGTGATTAAATGATCGATTTATGCTTTAAAAGTTATAAGGTATAACTATCCGACATTCTATTACGACTTGACCTCAAATTGTTTATTAACAAAATGAAGACTGCGATGAAGATTAAAGAACGTGTTGTTGAAGAATTGTGGAGCCATCTGGAAAGAAAGATTATATTTTTATTGTTGGTGCATATCTAGAAACGTTTTAACCTACGCATCCATTTCATTTTATCAATTTTTAGGATTTGATAGATGTCAAACATGTTTTTTGTATAATCTTATGTCAAACATCTATGTTATTTAGATCTTATGTTAAACAAGTATGTTTTTAAGATATTGTGTTGAAGACACATTTATATCTAAGCTTCTAGTATGTTTTACTTCATGGCAAAACAATTATGAAATTTTCTATTAATTTTTCTTATGGCTAGTGAAAAAAAATGATATTAAGATCCAGAACACCTCGAGGAACATAAAAACTGTATATAATTATTTGAAACTAAATTTGTGAAAAAAACTTTGTTGTTAAATTTATTAAAAGCAACCAAAGGAATTTAAACATGGTCTGTAAAAGTAATGTATTCAATATAAGAATATGAAAACTAAAAGTACTTGTAAATTGTGGTTTTACTTCAATTGGGTAACAACCAAATGACCATCCACGAAGGGAATTCATGATCCATTGTCCCTAAGTGATATCAAAAGAACGGCTACGCAACTCGATCGTTAACCTTTGACCACGGAGATTTTAACGTCCGCTGTCGGACCACTTTTTTCTCGGTCATTATTGACCTTTACCTACTAGATATTGACTTTTAATGAATGAATTTCCTTTAGTTAAAAGTCATTTTTCTTTTAGTGTGCATAGAGTATAATAATTCGATACTTCAAATAAATAATGAAAGGAACCCATGGTAATTGAAGGAAATCGTAACTGAATTGGGAACTCTACCTTTTGAATAAAGGAACTTCGGAACTCCACGGATGAAAACTATAATACCTTGAATCCCAATACTAGCCTTCAATGGAGAAATGATACCTTAGCTTGAACCCCTAGATGGATCCTTCTTCTTCTTCTTTTTTTCAAGTTCTAGAGAGAGAATAATTTGAGAGTTCTGTCTGGGTGAGTTTAGAGAGAACAGTTTCTTTTGGGAAAATTTTGGGTAAAAAGACATATATAGGGTCCTCAATATAGGAAAAATGACATGAAAAGACCGAAATATCCCTGAGGTTAATTGCATGTTTTGACCCACGAGACCCCACTGTCAAACCCTGGTCAGGATTACAAACTGTCTGTATAGCCGTCAATGGTGGCTAGAAATCTATTATTGGGGCTTTCAAACCACGGGACCCCACCACCACCAATGTTATGAACCAACGATCTATTGGTCAGGCAATGGTTCTGGGCCCTCAGACCAGTTGCACGCAGCCCGTGGGTTACAATTGTAACATTTGGGAATTGGTATCATTTTCATATTTTGGATATAGGGTGTTACATAATCGAACACCCAAACGTGCATGTCGGTGCACTTCCTTATCGAACTCTTTCGTTCCTTCTTCAACATGATTAGAACTCCACATTGATAACCTTCTTAAGGCATCATCGACAACATTTACTTTACTTGGATGATAGAGGATACTTATATCATCATCTTTGAGAATCTCTCATTGCCTCCTTTGTTGAAGATATAGCTCTTTCAGAGTGAAAACGTAGTGAAGGCTTTTGTAGTCCATGAACACATCCACATGAATTCCATAGAGATAGTGATGCCATATTTGATAGAAAAATGCACACTGCTCGAAACTCGAGATCATGAGTTAAGTAGCTCCTCTCGTGAATCTTATGATGTATGGAGGCTTAGGCTATAGCCTTATCATTCCATTAGTAGACAATAAATCCCTACCATGGACTCATCACAATAAACAAAAAACCCCTTGTATCCTTTAGTAGAATCAACAGTTGAGCCGTAGTGAACGAGGTTTTAAGTCCTAGAAGCATTGGTCACAAGCTTTAGACCATTGAAACTTAGTTGTCTTCTAATTAAACGAAGTCAATAAGGACGAAATAGATGAAAAACCCTCAACAAATATTTTGCAGTAACTATCCAACGCGAAGAAACTCGTTATGTCACTTAAGGATGTGGTTAGGCCATATTTTGCATTGCCTCAATCTTTTGAGTGTCGATTCAGATTCATTCATCAACAAAATGTGGATAGAGAATTCCACCAATTCAGGCCAGAACTCGCAATTAGAAAATTTTGCATAAAACTCTTGAATAAATCAATATCTCATCAATGAACTTGATAACAAACATTTCTAGATATGGCTTAAATACTTTGTACATATGATCCATGAATACAACAGGATTGTTAGTAAAGCCAAAAGGATATGATAAGGAACTCATAATGAATATAGCGATCCTGAAATTTGTCTTTGGGATGTCACATTAATTAATGACTGCTAGATCTAATGTATATGAAAGAGTAACAAGTGGAACCGTGAAATTGATCCAAAAGTTCATCAATTCTCCTCAGCCAATATTTATTCATTAAGGTGACCTTGTTTAACTGGCTATAATATATACACATCCTAAGAAAGGCATATTTCTTTCTCACGAATAAGACAAGAGAGCCCTAACGTGAGACACTTTGTCAAATAAAATCCTTATCAAGAAGATCTCCCAACTTCTCTTTTAAATTAACAGGAGCTATTATATATGGATAAGAGATGATGTCTCAACACTATTAATTAACTCGGACTAAGTGATGGATCTACCCCTTAGACACTAACATTTTTCCTTAAGGTATAAAATAAAATGACTCTTGGCAATTGAGGTATTACTCTTCTACTATAAAACCACCACATTAAAAAATTGAAACTTGAGTATCCGAGTTCTACAATAGACTGAGGCATAACAAGCATCAAGTTAGTCCATATATCGTATAACAGCTATATCCACCATGTCTATTTTAACTAAGTCATCCACGATGTCTTTATGATAGGCAGAGATGGCATAATCACAACACTCTTTCTTCTAAAATAGACTTATCGACATGTGTGGAAATCCTAAAGGGATCAAAAAGTTATATGCGAGAAATGCCAAACCTCATGGCACATATAGAGTCACAAAAGACAAACTCGCACCTTGATCAAGTATCGCATTAACATAACTTTGAAAAACATTAACCATACTAGTAACAACATCTGGTGAGTTCTCCTGATCCTGACAATTAGCAATAGCATACTGATGGTTTGCTCCTCTGGTTGTCCCTTAAGTAGATCCTCTCGGAGTATGTATTTCTACTTGAGCCGGTGATTAAGATTAAGCTCTATTAGTGACTTTATCGTGCCCCCCTTTGGGAAATCTCTCTAAAACTTACCCATTCCACCACACATACAAATTCCATTTGTTCCATCACGACACTCAACTGGATAGGTCCTACCATACTTCAATTAGACAAAGTACTCTAAGTTTTCAAATTCGAAGAATTCATGTTTCGGCAATCGTTCCAGTTTCGAGGTGCAGGAGCACTTGTTGTTGATGGAGTATGTCAAGATAACCTCAACTGAAATGATGATTGATTACAATTTTTGATCTTCCACTGGCCGGACATATTGTTTGATGTCCTACCACTCGTACTTAAGTACTCTTCCTTATCTTTAAGCTTATCCTCCTCAACCTGTTGCAAATGAATTATATGTCTAGCTATATCCATGTGCCACATAAACATAGTCTCTCTCCCATCCTTATGTTAGTTTTTAAAAATTTAGTTTAGTAATTAAAGTTCTATTAGAAATAAAATTCCTATATGTTATTTTTGTCCAAGTCTTTAGGAAGTAATTTAAGCTTGGGCAACTTTAATGTTTTAGGATTGTAGCTCCTAATTTTTAGCATCAACTTGTTTTAGCACATAAAGAATTGTATTGGCAGCTCTTTCAGTCATTAAGTCAAAAACAACTCCTTCAATAATATTTTTTTTCTCTTAATATCGTCTTTTAACTTACATATATATTTCAAGATTCTATTCTATTAGTGGTATCAGCGCCAGGTTAGATTATAAAAAGAAAAACAGACAAATATACAGTAAGTTAATAACATTAGAGAGAAATTACGTGGAAGCAACTTTTCCGTATTTTGATGGTCACTATGACCATTGGAGCATGCTGATGGAAACTATTTTAAGGTTAAAGAAGTATTAGCCAATTGTCAAGGTTTGTAACATAGCTCCAGCGGAAGATGAAACCTTGGCAAATGCTCAAAAAATAGAGGTTGAAGCAAGAATGATGAAAGGCTTGAAGGCGAAAAATTATTGTTTTTAGTGTATCGAACGTCCTATCTTAGAAATTATTCTATGCAAAGAAACTTCTAAAGATATATGGGACTTGATGAAAAAGAAATATCAAGGCACTGTTAGAGTGTAGAGCGCAAAGCTTCAATCGTTAAGAAGGGATTTTGAGACCTTGTAGATGAAGGAAGGAGAGTCTGTAATGAGTTACTGCGCTAGAACAATGGAGATTAGCAACAAAATGTGATTCCATGGTGAGAAGATGAACGATATCACAATTGTTCAAAAGATATTATGCACTTTGACACCCAAGTATGATTATGCCATTTGCACCATTGAGGAGTCCAAAGATATAGATGAGTTATCGCTTGACGAATTGCGAAGCTCTTTATTGGTGCACATGAAGAACATGAATCGAAACTCAACTTCTGATGAGCAAACCCTAAAAGCGTCTACTTTTATTTCTTCCAAGAGAAAAGACATAAACACACCATCGAAGTTGTTCCATATTTTAATAAAGACACCTAAGCTTTCAAAGTGTCCTATCACCCCACTAAACAACTATATATCGTTGTAAATGAGTCATTTTTACCCATTCCCTCGTCTAGGTTGTTTACACGCACGTTAGGCGCGTCATGGACAAATTTTCACTTTCATTGACCAGCTTAAAAGTGCCACATGTCACATCCTTACTTTATTATTAATTATTTAATCAATTTATGTCATCTTCCCCAATTTAAACTCAAAGTAGATATGATAGCCCTAATATTTTGATTTTCATAGAAAGAACTATGTTGCTTTCAATTGCATTCACTTATCAGAGAAGCTTCTTGTCTTATTAAGTGCCTATGTGTTTATAAGAGCTTTGGCTTATCCATTGATGTTCCCATTTCTTTACCTAATCTGGTGATGGGTGATGAGAAGAGAACATAGACGAATTTTCTTCAAAAGATAAGGGTCGGGTCGGGTATATTCTATCCTAGGGAGTGAACAACACGCGAACGACGTATACGAGGGAATAAGTAAAAATGACCCATTTACAATGATATATAGTTGTTTAGTGGGGTTCTAGGACACTTTTAAAGTTTAGGTGTCTTTATGAAAATAAGGGACAACTTCGATGGTGTATTTATGTCTCTTCTCTTCTTCCAATTGTAGAGGAAGAGGTAGTGGTAGAGATAAAGGGAGAGGACATCGAGCCAATAGAGATCGAGGCAAAAAATATGGCAATGGAAATTTTAGAGTCAATGATGACTACGACAAAGGTACAGGGAGATCTTTTTAAAGATCCAAGATAGAACGTTATCATTGTCATAAATTTGGCCATTATCATTCTGAATTTCATACAAGGCTGCCTAATGAGAAGGAAGAAAAAATAAATTTTGTTGAGAATAAGGAAGGAGAAACCTTGTTAATGGTGGTTCATACTTAAAACAAGTCCGAACAGCAAACTATTTGATATGTGGATACTTGCTGCAATAACCACATGACTGAAGTAAGTCTTCTTTTACTAATTTGAATGAAAACTTCAAGTCGCCAGTTAGTTTTGGTGATCTTTCAACAGTGAATGCGATAGGAAAGGGTGATATCAAGATTAGAACAAAAAATGGGTGCGTCGAAATCATATCTAATGTGTTCTATGTTCCTGCTTTGAAAAGAAATTTTTAAGTGCCGATCAACTGTTATAAAAGGCATAAGTGATCATCTTAAGGAATAAGGGATAAGGGATAAGTGATACATGTGAAATTTTTTATTCTTCCAAAGGAATTATTTCTACTGTGAAAATTTTCAATCTTGCTCTATGGCAGAAGTGAGAAACCCTTCATGGTTGTGGCATTTTCGATATGGTTATTTGAACTTTGATGGCTTGAAGATCCTTCAAAGGAAGAGTATGGTGACGGGGCTACCTGAAAATGTTGTTCCCTCCCAAGTATGTGAAGAATGTGTTTTTGCAAACAACATCGTTCTCAGTTTCCCAAAAGTAAGTCCTGGAGAGCCATAGAGGTATTGGGGCTGGTAAACTCGGATATTTGTGGGCCAATAACATCAATCTCGAATGGAGGCAAAAGGCATTTTATTACCTTTACTGGTGATTATTCTAGGAAGACTTGGGTGTATATTCTACAAGAAAAGTCAGAGGCTATTAATATATTTAAATGGTTCAAAGATCGCGGAGGAGAATATTGCTCTAACGTATTTGATGTTTTCTATGAGACTCATGGCATTCGTAAAGAGCTCACAACAACTTACACAAAATATCAAAACGGCGGGGTAAAGATAAACAATAGAACCATTCTTAATATGGTTCGTAGCTTGTTGTCTCAAGGAAGAGTTCCAAAGGAGTTTTGGCTGAAAGCAGTAAATTCGAGCATTCAGGTCTTGAACAGAAGTCCCACTTTTGCTCTTTGATAAGACACCTAAGAAGAAAGAATGAGACCTTGTCCTCAAGACACGCGCCTAGCACGCAGTCACTGCCTTAAAACATATTTGGGACAGAATTGGGAAGCTGCCCCGCGACGCGCAGTCCATTCTCAGATCTGGTTGCGTCGTTTTTGACATGTCTAAGAGTCCCAATTCGTGTGGGGGCATTTTGGTAACTTAGGGGACGTTTAATTAATTGTTATTAGGACCTTTTTAAACCATTTCCCAATCCAAAACTCCAACACCCATTAAGAAATAAAATTCCCAAAGTTCTCTTCTTATTCAAAAACCCCAAATTCTCCATTGAATAGCAAACTAAAGAACAAGCTATGACGTTTGATTCTTTGAGGTTTATTCTCAGATTTTCATGGTCTTTTTAATGTATAAGGTATGGTGATCCTTCATACCTATATAACCATTCATCTGTGGAGTCCTTTCAAAGGTTTTTAAAACATGAATTCTAATTAAAAAATCCTATATTTCAATCTAGCCATGGGTTCATTCTCAAATTAATTTCAAAATCATTCTAATGATGAATATACATGTATATACTAATTTTATGATGAATTTCTATTCAATTTTATGAAGGACCCATTATCCTTCAAATTTCTCAAATTAGCCTATAATGTGGGTCTTGAGATCTTGACTTGATGTTTATAAAATTGTGATTAAATAGTATTGAATAGCTTATTCCTTTTACTTTCTATATCAACTGAATATATATTGTGGAGGAATTATCAAAGATGATCATTATAGTGGAGATTTGGTACGATGACCTACTTCTTCTAATTAACCTCGAATGTACATTGAATTGTGTTTATTGGTATAGTCCACTTATTGTGGCAGTGTTTACATGCTTGTACATATTTATGTGTTATGATCATGTCCTTGAAGATATTCGATGCAATATGAATTGATATGATTATTCCTATGTTAGGAAGTTGAAGGATTTAGCCTTGATTCTAATATAATTTCTAAGTGAATTGATGTTATGTGATATTATGTGTATAGTCTTCTACACTACTTGTTTGACCTAGTTGTGGAGATGATGTTATATGTATATGTGTGATGATCATGTTAGGGTTAGGTGTTGTCTATATGGCTAATGGCGATAAATATGCTAGTACCATGACCTTACCCATCTGAACCCTATATGAATGTGTGATCAAAGTATGCTAGGAGACTTATATTTTATTGTTCAATATGAACTTGGCTCATATGATTTAATGTGAGTGTGTGTAGTCTATAGTCCTCAATACTCTATTTGTTTGTATGACTTGAGACTTGAAGAATGTTGTACATGTGTTGTGGTCTTTAGAGGGTTGTTTACTCAATACTATGTGATAGTCATTATGTGATCATGTTGACCAATGTACACATAATTCATTCATATCTATGAGTAAGATAGATTCACGATGACTAAGGAAAGGATAATTCTTCTATGCATGTAATTATTTGATTAATGAAGTTATGAACATGTGTTCCTTAATGTGTTTATGTGAAGGTAGATCTCAAATATATGTACACAAACACGCATGCATGTATAAATATGATATGATTATGCGAAAGGACATTCTCATATCATGTAGGTTCTACGGTGAATGTAGAATTCTCACCCTAGATACCTTTGAGCTACATGATACATGAGGGAGTAAGTCCCTAAGGACTATTCTTTATGAAGTAATGTTATATAAAGACTTAATTGATGTTTAAAAAGAGAGTTATTGCTTAGAACCTAGTGAACATGAAAATGATAGTGGGAGATTGACGTCTAGTAAGTCCGTCTTTCCACAAGAGAACCTTCACGTGAGTAAGTCCGGGTTCCCAAATTAGATGTTGTCTCATGAGATGGAAACTTTCACTCTTAGTTAGTCATAATTTCTAGAAGCAATCTCCATTTTCCTTAACTATGTGCCCACATATGACTCTAGCTTAGTTGATCTACCTAGAATACCTATGTATGAATGGTTTCACCTTGGGCAACTGTTAACCCTCTATTTTTGATGAGGAGTAGAACACTAAATTTCATGTAGCTCACATGTTCTATGAAGGTTATGGCTATGTCTCCAAAAGATTAATAATTAACTATGATGTGAATATTAACTCTAATCTAAATTCCTTGAGAAGTGTAATTTTTATGGAAGGACTATGCACCCTACCTATACATTGCACTAGATGACTTCAAGAAAGTATAGGATTGAAGACCCTTATGAAGTAAAGATTTATGTTATGTATTACTTGTATGAATGCGTGTTAAGTGACCCTGTAATGTTAAGATATGAAATATGAATATGCATGTGAATTACACTTGTGGCTTCTAAATAAATTTACTCAATAAATGTGGGGGTATGAGATTCAATATGTACATTGCACAGGTAAGCTTGTGAAAGGAGTTATGAGGGTGGTTTGTCTATAATATGAACTAAATGATTTATGACTAAGGTCATAGTAAAGGAAAGAGTCCATACATCATAATATGAACTACGTGGATTTATTGCTAGTTTTAAATGAATATGTCATTACTTGTTGAATGTGTTATGACTTGTTAGATATATTATGACTTGTTGAGTACGTTATGCTTAGTCTAGTGTTACTTCTTAGGTACACTTGGTGGAAGTAAAATTACGGGATATTACCTACACATTGCACTAATGTGACTTAGGAGTACTCTTAGGTGATTGTCCTTATGTGAAGTTGTTGTCTTTGATGTGCTTATGGCTTGTGAATAAATGTGGTTGTATTTATGAAGCATATTAGGAAAGACTATTGTAAGGTGACCTCAAGGTGATACATTGCACTAGGTACGCTTGAGGGTTACTTAAGAAAGGAAGTAAAATAAAAGAGAGTTAATGTATGATGTGTATTGAATATGCTTATAAGTATGATAAATGACTTCATATGTTATTATGAGTATTATCCATGTCTATATTATGTATAAGAACTATATTGAGCTTATATGTGACTATGTTAATGAAGATTATTTAACAAACATATTACATGATTTCAAATGAAATGTCATATTTAAAAGCATGTTTTTGCATGGTTGTCATACTTATTATATTCTTTTACTAATACCATTCTTCTTCATCTTTTTACACCAAGTGTAGGTGGTGATGGCTAGAGGATATATTCTTGGTGAAGAGCTTGGATAGATCTCCCAAGTTCAAGTAAAAAGACCATTATGATTCAAGGATTGCCTATGTCAAGATGTTTCTTTAAGTTTGTGTAATAGCTTAGACTTATATTTTATTATGTGAAGGGTCGTGTCCCTATTCTATTTTATTGAGTTATGTCTTAAGATGGCAAAAAGGCATTAGAGTCTAACAATGTATTATGATATTTTGTATATATATGAAACAATGTTCTAGTATATGAAGTGCTATGAAAAGTTTTAACTTTTCTGCTATTTTTAGGATTATGCAATGAATGATTTTTAAGGGCTTTTCTTAGACCTTTGAGAGGTCGACGACGCCGTGTGGCGATCTATGAGTACTCTAATTTCTTTGGGGATACCTAGGGTAGAAACATGGATTATGAGGTAAGAAGAATTAATGTTAACGATGATGTTTCCAACTCTGCATTGTTTGCAGATTGTGATCCTACAATTTTTGAGAATGCCGTCAAAGAGGAAAATGGAGGAAAGCTATGGATGATGACATTATTGAAAGAAACAATACCTGGGATTAAAGAAATCTTCTCAAGGGGAACTAAGTCATAGGTGTGGCTAAGGGATAAGAGCAAGAACATGGTGTGGACTACACAAAAATATCTTCTCCAGTTGCAAGGTATGAGACAATCAGAATGATAATTGTCGTGGCGGCAAACATTTGTGGCCTATCTTTAAATTAGATGTCAAATCAGCTTTCCTAAATGGATACTTGGAGGAAGAGGTATTTATCGAGCAACCTTCTGCTTACATTAACATTGGACTTGAACATAAGGTATACAAGTTTAAAACAACTCTTTACAAACTAAAACAAGCTCTACGGGCTTGGTATAGTCGCATTGAGGCTTACTTTCTAAAAAAAATTTCCAGAAATGTCCATATAAACACTCTTTTTGTTAAAATTAAAGAATTCGTAAAAATGCTCATAGTTTGTTGAAATGTTGATGATCTTATATTTAGTGGAAATGATAGTGTAATGTTTTCTCATTTTAAGAGATATATGATGAATGAATTTTAGATGTCTGATCTTGGGAAGAGGCATTATTTTCTTGGTTTAGAAGTAGTGCAATCTGTTGATGGGATACTTGCTTCACAAAAGAAATATATACGGAAAATTGTAGATCGATTCAAGATGAAGAATTGTCATCCCGTCGATACTCCGGTAGAGTTTGGTTCGAAGATAAACAAAAAGTTGGAAGAGGAAATAGGTAGATAACACACTCTATAGGCAAATAGTAGGTAGTTTGATGTATCTTACTGCTACGAGGTCTGACACCATGTATGCTCTATGTCTTATAAGTACGTATATGGAGAGTCCGACAGAAATTCACTTGCTAGATGCCAAGAGAATCCTTCTCTACTTACAAGGAACTAAGGATTTATTGTAAAAAGGGCGAAAAATCTGATTTCATTAGTTTTGGTGATAGAGATTATGCATGAGATAAAGACGATAGAAAGAGCATTTCAGGCTATTTTTTTGTGCTAGAAACAGGGGCTGTTTCATGGTCTTTTAGAAAGCAAAAAACTATCGCTTTATCGATTACTCAAGCGGAATTTGTTGCCTCAACAACTTGTCCTTGTCAAGATGTTTAGTTAAGGAGAATTCTTGAAGAACTACAATACAAAAAAGAAAGAGAAACTACAATATTCTGCGACAATAATTCGGCCATTAAGATGTCAAAAAATCATGTTTTACATGGAAGAAGCAAACACATTGATGTGAAGTATTATTTCCTGCGAGATCTCAATAATGAAGGGTCAATAGAGTTGCAGTACTGCCGAAGTGAAGACCAATTGGCACACATATTTACTAAACCTCTCAGGTTTCTCCCTTTCCAAAAGCTGAGGAAGTTGATGGGAGTCAATACAATGAATGGGTTCAAAAAGATGCAGTTAAATAGAAGCTTGACAACTTTCAGTTCAAAGGGAGGGCTTAGTTTTTAAAAATATAATTTAGTAATTAAAGTTCCGTTAGAAATAAAATGTCTATATGATATGTTTTTCCTAGTCTTTAGGAAGTAATTTAAACATGGACAACTATCAAGTTTTATGATTGTAGTTCCTAATTTTTAGCTTCAAGTTGTTTTTGCATGTAATGAATTGCATAGTTAGCTCTTTAAGCCATTCAGTAAAAAACAACTCCTTCAGTAATATTTCCTTTCTCTTTATATTGTCTTTTAACTTACAGATATGTTTCTAGATTCTATTTTTTTCCTATCACCTTACATGTATGGTGAGAAAGTTTGTACACGACTAAACACATCCTGCTTCTCATATCTGCCACCGTCTCCAGAGAATAGAGGGATAGCTGTGTAAACTTAAGGTTTTTCTCCATCAGAAGCTTCTTGTTTTTGATTTAAGAACACCCTTACCTTAGCTTCCCTTATCTCCTAGTGAAAGAAACGCCTCAACAGAGACTTCACAAATAAATCCCAGCTCAAAAGTGGTGTTCCCCTTACCGTGTTCTACTAAATGTGATAATACCATATCCTAGATATACCTTTGAGATGATATGGTGCTAACTTCATAGTTTTGGCATCAACAACACGCATAACGTCAAATACTTTCTGAATTTCTTACACAAAATTCTCTAGATCCCCAATAAACTTCGACCTTGTGAGTAACACACAAATTCTAGACGTATCAACCACATATTTATGACTCTTTCCTTATTGAACTGTGTGATTTTGAACAATCTGAGTTAGCATTTGGAACATTTTTGAACTCAACATATGTGACATCTCCATATATGGGTTTCACTTATGATCCATTGGTATCTTCATGACCTTGAGAATTGGCATTCCTCCTAAAAGTACATCCTCAAACAGCCATTGATAGAGGCATGATCTCAAAGACACAAATAAGCGTGAGTAAGAAGAGAAATCTATGGAGTTGAACTATATCACACAAACATGAGTAGTAAGAAGATTATACATGTGGTGTGCTTAACAATATTAATAATAATGACTGTACTAGACACGGCTACATATACACCCTTGGACTATTGAACTCAATGCTATGATAAAGAGTTTGTTAGGCCCCGAGCCTACACCTAGATGTGTCTGACACTTGAAAATAATAATTGGTCCAAAAGTAAACCCTTAGCCTAGAGGACTACCTAGTCGATTACTTAGACAAGCAATGATAGGCTCAAAAGAATTAAATCAGTTAAACTCAAATACTCATCTAATTAAATTAGGAAAATACTCAATAACAATACTTATTGTATTTAAAAAATGAAAGAGAGTAAATATTGAAGGACACCTCTACTATATCTATATATGAAGCTTTTCCTATTAAAAATTGATGTGGGTCAAGACCCGCAACTTCTCAAAAGTACTAATTAGAAAGTAAATATGAAGTCCTCCAAAATGTAAGGAGGCTCCAAAAAAGAAAGATGGAGTGTAGAGTAATGTCAACGAAGCAATTGTTTATGATCCTTAGTATGTATCATAAAAATATGTAGGAAAAATGACATTAGTAAATTCAATGAATGATCATTTTATCTGGATGCAGCCGAATAATTGAATGAAAGGAAAGCAATATATAAAATATACTCAAGATGGAGATAAAGAAATAATGAAGTTAAATCATTTTAAGCTTTATAAAATTCTCACTCATATTTTAACTCAACATAATCAGTAACTCTATTGGGAGATTTTCTAATCGATAATCTTCAATATGAGTTTCATAATAATACAACATCTCGCCCACGCTACCAGAACTTCTTATGAGGTGATTGGGTATAGCACCTCTAAACTAAGGCTTCATTTGTTTGCATTAAGATTAAGAGGTCTGAATTTAAATATGCATCTGAATATTAAGATTTGCATTAAGATCCAGGTTTTTTCATCTGAATAAACATTTGAATGTGGTCTTTGAATCAGAATACTAAATTTAATGTTGTGTGTTTTCAATATTTAAATGTTGAAGTGAAATTGAATATTATAAATTTTCAATTCAACAAAATATGTCACTTTTGATTTTAAAAAAATAGTTTTAAATTAATAATGATTTGGAGTACTATCTTTTCATTCAAAAGCCTTGATAAAAAACAACGCACAAAAAAATATTATTGCAACCAGTGTTCTTGACACATCAATACAACAAAATTATTACTATAAAAAAATATTTGAAAGGATATATGAAAACGTACCAGTTAGGAAAAAATTTTGTTTGATTGACACAAATGAGAAAGAAACTTTTTAGTTAAGAAATGAAATTGATGTGTATATCTATGTTGATGATTTGTTTGTATCTATTGATTTGATGCTTAAAACATAAAACACATAGTTTTCTAATCAAATTTGAACTCAGATTTTGAAAATGTTCGATTGAAATCTACACGAGAATTGTTAAATGTTTCGAATTCGGGTTACTATTTTTATTGTTTTTTAAAAAACCTAGTTCCATATGTTTTCTTTTTTCTGGAAGTGGTTGCAGAAATTATTACATAGCAAGAGAACAAATTTTATGTTTGGGGTCCATAGTTGATACTTTAGCTGAAAAGTTTAGTTTTGGATTTGGGGATGGGAAGATTTTCAGTTGGAATTTAATGTAAGGATATCTCTGTGGTTTCATTCCATTGATGTGATTATGTTTTTCTACATCTTCCTTCATTAAAAAATATGGAACATGGGATTGGTACTTTTTGTGATTTAGAATTAAGCAGAAAAGAAGAAATTTGATTCCTTTTGATTGAACTAATGGTTTTGAATCTGAATTTTGGGATTGTGGAATAGGAAGAGTTTTTGTTTGAATTTGATGTGAGAATATCAGTGTTGTTTCAATCTATTGATGTACTTCAGTTTTGCTTTATCTTGCTTCCTAAATAAATGAAACACAAGTTTGGTACTCTTTTTTGAGGTCTCTGATTCAATGCCCAGTAGAGGCAAAAACACATTTCGATGTCTAATATTTTCTTTATATCGTGGTTGAAGAATATCGAGATTGTAATACCACAGTTGCATGAGATGCACATTGCTCATATTGTTTCTATTCAGTCTGAATCATTGTGCACACTGAATCTGGATTGTGGTGACAGGTGCACAATTTTGTTTTGAATATCGTAGTACATCACATGTCTTCTTACTAGATCTCAATGTCTTATTGGGAGCAACTTCAAATTATTTCACGATATCCTCCTTGTTATTTGTTTTCTTCTTCTTTTTTAGTTACCAGGAAAGGAGCGAGATTGACGTATGACACACGCACAAATCTAGAATCTTTTGTTCATATACTGCAGCAGACTGTGTTGCTGCTCAGCGGCTTAAGTGAGTCATGTTTTTTCTTAAGCTATCTACACTAAATCAATCTAACTGGAAAGTAATGCTTCATTTGGAAAGCACAATTGGATTATGACAACGAAAAAATGTTGTAGGACTTTTGTCTTCTAATTTATTGGTTGTTCAGTAGTTAAATATATTCTTTTATGATTGGTTTGTGCAAATACTTTGTAATGCTAACCTTTTCGATTAGTGTCATATGCATTTCTTATAGATACAAACAGAAATACATCTTTCGTAAGTACAAAGAAACATGATTGACATAACTCTTGTGTAGATGGATCCATCCCTGCCCCGACTCGCACAATCTCACAAAGAAATCAAAATGTTGCTAACCCTGACTACGTTCATTGGTATTGCCAAGATTAGTAATTTCAAAATGCAATGTTGGCCTCCGTTGATGCTACACTTTCCCCTACTGTTGCGAGATCGACTAGCTCGCCTCATTAAGGACTCTCGTCCAGACCCAGATTATCTCCATCAAATTCTATCACTTTGTGATTAACTTTCAACTGCTTGTGCGCCTATATCTAATTCGGAACTCATTGTTAAGATTCTTAGTGGACTCGGACATGAATTATGAGAACTCTCTGCGTACATTCTAGCTCGAGATTCAACAATTTCCTATGAAAAGTTTTACGGAAAACATCAGGATCACGAGCTTTTTCTAATGTTTGAGGACGACAAGAAGCCGCGACCAACTAATATAACCAATGCAGTAGCACAAATTACCACCGCAACTCCTCCTCTCCAGGGTAATAATGATTACTCTCGCAGTCGATGTCTATGTGCGAACCCTCCTCCCAACAATAGGCACCATCCTCCTAAAAATAGGCATTGTACGGCACAACCATTTCACCCACAAAGAAACAACTACCAGCAACCCTTTGACAAGAATATTCGTTTCCAACTATGTGATCATGTAGGTAATTCTGCTAAGGTCTGCATATCTCAATCCCTTTACCATCAACAGACCCCTTGCATTATAGATAGTGGAGCAACTCATCATATTGTGTCTGATGCTCAAAGCCTAGACAATGTACATGACTACCACAGAACCGAAGAGATCACTATGGGCAATGGTCACACCATTATGATATCCCATACCGATAACGCAACATAAATGCATAAAATCATCATTTCAATCTGTTATTGTTATAGTAGCCTGTATTGATAATGTTAACCAATAAACAGAAACAGAAATAAGATGATGCAGAAAATACATAAAATACAAGAAGTAATTTGTGTCTACAGAAACTACTGTGTGTTCTTAAGAAATTTAATCCCCTCACTGTACCCAAGGTTATGAATTAATTTCTTCCAATATAAAACGTATTAAACTTGTTAAAGAAATAGCGGTACCTCAAATTTCTTTAACTTCAGCGAACTTCAGAACAGCAACAAGTCACACAGACTCAGTTGATCGTCACTTTGATTTTATTTGAGAAAAAAATAAATGCAGAGAAGGAAAAATTTTCGATGTTTAAAAAATCGAAAATTGACTTCCTTTTATAGCCATTTTCAGCAAGAAACGTGTGTGTTCAGAGAAATTTATTCAGACCCGTTTTATCCAGAAAGTTGTGCCTCTTTGGAAAAAATAACAACTTTTCGGAAAAATGTGTCTGTTAGGAAAATAATGACTTTTTGGATAGTAACGACTTTTCGGAAAGAGTAAAAACTTTTCAGAATGTTACCGTTACCTGCAAATTTATAAGAGATAATATTAATAGGATTTATTTGATTTAACAAAAACAGATTAAATTAATTTTTCCAAAAAATTTATCAATCAATCACATCATTTGCCAAATCCAAAGCCAAAGCCAAAGCCGAGGGCGAGCAAGCGACGACGACAACGGCGCGAGGGGGCATCTTCTTCTTAGCTCTTTAAGAAGTAATGGAAGTGTTTCCTTATATAAGGATAACAATTTTCCTTTCTTTTGCTGATATGGAGAAATGACTTTTCATTTGCACTTTGCAAATGAATTTTCATTGTCCCTCCAAAATAGTTCCCTTACTTTTCATATTCTCTCTTTTCTTTTCCTATTCACACATGCTCAACCCGAAAAATTCCCACATGTATGGGGAAGGCTATTGTTAAAACATATGCATGAAAAAACTTGTGTGTCTTGTAGGTAAAGGTTAATCGCATCTGGATAAGTAGGTTTCCCTTTAAACTTTCCGTAGTGAACATATATCGGATATACTCGGTCAATCGGTACATTTGATATCTTTGAACCGTCGAGCTTTGCTGTATACCTAGACAACATATATCACACAATCAACCCCTGAATTGTTCTTAGTTCTCATTGTTTTGTTCGTTTAAGCCATGAACTCATCTTGGATAGTAAGTGCTTAAACAACTGGCCTTACCGGATTCTCCTTGAAGCGGCTTACACTTAACACTTAAATAGGTGATTTCTAAATGTGTTATCCCGTAGATACACCATTCGATATTCCCTATATCAAACATAGAAACCATTAAAAAGTCCTTATGTCTTTATCCTGGTTACTAAACATTGTCTCATCATGAGAATGGACCATAAAATAATAGCTATTTGTTGACAATGTTGAACCGCCATAAATGACTTTGTTTTATCTCCTTGAACCTTGATCTTTGGATCTCCAGTCTTCTAGATAGATTTATCGCCACGATGACTTGTTCTTGGCCATAGTCCCATTCCCGTCGATGATTTCTCAACTCCCTCTCTATTATGGCCTTTTGTAAGTGGATTCGACACATTATCTTTTGACCTCACATAGTAAATTATGATAATTTCACTAGAGAGTACTTGTCTCACAGAGTTATGTCTTTGTCTTATGTTACGAGACTTGCCATTATACATAATGCTTCAAGCCCTTCCTATTGCAGATTGACTATCACAGTGTATGAATATAGGGGCTATTGGTTTCATCACTCCAGTAATCCAATTTGCATTGACAGCTATACTCCTTCAAGAAAGGTTGGATATTTGTTTTAATGTAAAGCATAGTTTTGAGTGTCATCTAAGTATCCCAAAACTCTCTTCATTGCCAACCAATGACTTTGATTAGGATTACTTGTGTATCGACTCAGTTTACTTATAGCACAAGCTATATCTGGTCGTGTACAATTCATGACATACATTAAGCTTCCCAATATGCTGGCGTAGTCCAATTGAGACTGACTTTCACCTTTATTCTTTGCAAGATGAAGGTTTACATTAATCGAAGTCTTTGCCCTTTTAAAATTCAAAATTTTTTGAATTTTTCAAGTATCTTTTGAATATAATGAGTTTGAGACAATAATAGACCTTTTGGAGTTCTATGAACTTTAATTCCTAATATCACATCAGCAACTCCTAAATCTTTCATATAAAACTTACTAGCGAGCATACGCTTTGTAGCTTTTATATTAGCAATGTCTATGCTCATTATAAGCATGCCATCTACATATAAGCACAAAATAACTTCCTGATTTGAAGTATCTATAATGTAAACACATTTATCACATTCATTGAGCTTAAATCCATTTGACAACATGGTTTGATCAAACTTTGCATGTCATTGTTTTGGTGCTTGTTTTAGTCCATAAAGTGACTTAATAAGTTTGCACACTTTCTTTTCAATTCCAGGAACTACAAATTCCTTAGGCTGTTCTATGTAAATTTCTTCTTCAAACTCTCCATTTAAGAAGGTTGTTTTCACATCCATTTGATGAATTTCAAGACCGTATACTGCAGCTAGTGCAATTAACATCCGAATTGATGTAATCCTATTCACTGGCGACTATGTATCAAAATAATCAAGACCTTCTTTTTGTCTAATTCCTTTGATAACAAGTCTTTATTTATATTTGTCAATAATTCCATCATCTTTCATACTCCTTTTAAAAATCCATTTTGAACCCAAGGGTTTGTTCCCTGGAGGAACATCAACCAACTCCCAAGTATGATTGCTTAAGAGTGATTCAATTTTTACTATTAACAGCCTCCTTCAAAGAGTTTGAGTCGCTAGACAACATTGCTTCCTTGAATGTTTGGGGCTCACTTGAAAGAAGTAATGTTCCAAAATCTGATCCAAATGAAATAGATGTCCTTTGACGTTTACTGCGTCTTGGAATTTCTTCATTATGTTCATTCTCTTTTGGTTCTTCTCTGGGTTGTTTAGACCCCCCACTAGATGACTCAAGTCAAGTATTATACGGATATTATCATGAATATCCGGATGTTCGGACTTATGAACCAAAAATCGACATGCCTTATTGCTTGTGGCATATCCAATAACTACAAAATCCACAATCTTTGGCCCTATTTTTACCCTCTTAGTTATAGGAACTTGGACTTTGGCTAGACACTCCCACACTTTGAAATATTTCAAGTTGGGTTTTCTACCTTTCCATTTCTCATATGGAATTACTTTTGTCTTTGAGTGAGGCACTCTGTTAAGTATTTGATTTGTTGTAAGGATATCTCCCCCCTACAAGTTCTGTGGTAAACCTGAACTTATAAGTAATGCATTCATCATATCTTTTAAAGTTTGGTTTTTTCCTTGCTGCAATTCCATTAGACTGAGGAGCGTAGGGAGTAGTAGTTTGATGGATTATTCCATTTTCCAAACATTTTGCAAATGGAGATTCATATTCTCCACCTATATCACTTCTGATCATTTTGATCTTTTTATCTAACTGATTTTCAACTTCTGCTTAATATTGCCTAAATGCATCTATTGCTTCATCCTTTCTATTTAGCAAATAGTCATAATAATATCTAGTGCAATTGTCAATAAAAGTTATGAAATACTTTTCCCCACCACGTGATGGTGTTGACTTCATGACACAAATATCAGTGTGAATCAATTCTAAAGGATATCAATTCATTTCAACCGATTTATAAGGATGCTTAGCATACTTAGATTCAACACAAATTTGACATTATGATTTATTGCACTCAAATTTTTTGGCAAAAATATTTATGTTAATCAGTTTTCGCAAGGGTTTGTTATTAACGTGTCCCAAACGTTCATGTCATAAACATTTAGACTGAAGCAAGTAAGAATAAGCAAAATATTTATTCATATCAACTGCAATTACATTGAGTTTGAAAGGGCCATAACTAAGGTAGCCTTTTCCTACATACATATCATTTTTGCTTACTACTACTTTATCAGAAACAAATACACAGTAAAATCCATTCTTGGTCAGAACTAGAATTGAAACTAAATTTTTTTTTCTCAATTCTGGAACATATGAGACCCTATTCAAACTCACCACCTTGCCTGATGTCATCTTTAATAGTACTTGGCCAGTTCCTTCAACCTTTGCAACAACGGAGTTTGCCATAAACAAATTGTCATCTATAAGTGCTGGAGTATATGATGAAAATAATTCTTTATTGGCACAAACATGGCATGAGGCACGAGAATCTATCCACCATTCTCTTGGATTTCCAACCAAGTTACATTCTAAAAACATTGCACAGAGATCGTCCATTTCTTCTTTTGATTAAGCCAAGTTTGCTTGATCCTTCTTTTTCTTGTCCTTCTTAGGACCCCGTCATTCAGTATTCTTATGACCATGTTTACCACAGTTGAAGCAGTTTCCATTGAATTTCTTCTTAGGAGGATTGCTTTTTGGACCAGATGCTTTTTTTCTTTTCTTTAATTTTGTGGGATCTTCTTAAACAAAATTTACTCCAGATATTGTTGAATGACCACGTGACCTCTTTTTTGCAGCCGTATTATCCTCTTCGATTCTCAACCTTACTATGAGATCTTCAACAGTCATTTCCTTTCGTTTGTGTTTCATGTAGTTTTTGAAGTCCTTCCACAATGGAGGTAACTTTTCAATAATTGCAGTCACTTGAAAAAAATCATTCACAATCAATCCTACATTAAAGAATATGTGAGTATTAAGGGAAAACATAATATTTCTAACATAGGCATTAAATAAATTTATACCTTCAGCAAGGAGATCATGGATTATGACCTGCAATTCTTGAACATAGGTGACGATAGTCTTAGTGTCTATCATCTTATAGTCCAAAAATTTGCCACAATAAATTTCTTCATTCCGAAATCTTCAGTTTTTTACTTCTTTTCTAAAGCATCTAGAGTTCTTTTGAGGTTTAGGCATTGTTCTACACAGATAATCTTGCATACAACTTAATATATAATTTCTACACAACTTTTGAGTGTGTCCATGCTTCAGTTACAAAGAATCGTTCATCAGCCAGATTTTTATCTGACATAACAAGAACATTCTCATTAATGAACTTCTGCAGACTCAACGTAGTGAAATAGAAGAACATCTTTTGTTTGCATCTCTTAAAGTCGACTCCAGAAAACATTGCAGGTTTCTCAGCCGGCGCTAAAGCAGCATTTGAACGGTTATGTGCAACCGATGTTGTTGCAGCACTTACTGTTGCAGCATTTGTTTCACTTAAATTAGTCATTTTTTTAATTTTTTCTGTCAGAAATGGCAGATACGTTAAGTATTTGAAATACTTACAATAAAGAACATATCTTTACACAAACTGTTTCTGATTTAACGATAAAGTTTTTATGTTATTTGAATCGTTAATCGAATAAATTTAAAAATTCAAGCAGAGTAGAAAACCCTGAAGGTTTTAATCTCTAGAAACCTCCAATGCATAAACTGATAAACTTCTTAAGATTGTTATTGTTATAGTAACCTGTATTTATAAGGTTAACCAATAAACAGAAACAGAAATAAGATGAAGCAGAAAATACATAAAATACAAGAAGTAATCCGAGTCCACCGAAACTACTGTGTGTCCTTAAGAAATTTAATCCCCTCATTGTACCCAAGGTTATGATTAATTTCTTCAAAGATAAAACGGATTAAACCTGTTAAAGAAATAGCGGTACCTCAAATTTCTTTAACTTCAGCGAATTTTAGAACAACAACAAGTCACACAGACTCAGTTGATCGACACTTTGATTTTATTTGAGAAAAAAAATGTAGAGAAGGAAATTTTTTCAGTGTTTGAAAAATAGAAAATTAACTTCCTTTTATAGCCATTTTGAGCAAGAAACGTGTCTGTTCAGAGAAATCTGTTCAAACCCATTTTATCCAGAAAGTTATCTCTTGCAAAAAATAACAACTTTTAGGAAAAATGTGTTTGTTAGGAAAATAAAGTATTTTTGGAAAGTAACGACTTTTCGAAAAGTAACGACTTTTGGGAAAGAGTAACAACTCTTAAGAATGTTACCGTTACCCGCAAATTTATAAGAGATAATATTAACAAGATTTATTTGATTTAACAAAAACTGATTAAATAAATTTTGTCCAAAAAATTTATCAATCAAATCATAATCCGAAGTCGAAGCCGAGGCCGAGGCCGAGCGAGCGATGACGACGACGGCGCGAGGGGGCATCTTTTTCTTAGCTCTTTTTTAAGAAGTAATGAAAGTGTTTCCTTATATAAGGACAACAATTTCCCTTTCTTTTGCCGATATGGGAGAAATGACTTTTCATTTGCACTTTGCAAATGAATTTCATTTTCCCTCCAAAATAGTTCCCTCACTTTTCATATTCTCTCTTTTCTTTTCCTATTCACACTTGCTAAACCCCAACAGAAACATATCAATACCTTATGCTCACCTCTCATTAAGACTAATCTTATTTTTGTTTCTCAGTCTTTTTGTGATAATCATTCCTCTATGGCTTTTTTCACTTTTATTATATTGTGAAGGATATGAATACGGGGGCGTCTCCAGTTCGCAGGCAAAATAAAGATGGGTTGTACCATTGGTCACCAGTCTGTAAACATCCTTCTCCTCAATGCAATGTGTCTGTTTTAATTCACCTGTGGCATCGGCATTTAGGTCATCCTAATCTTCGCGTGTTTGATACTATCTTGAATACCTTTTCACTTCCTGTTTTAGATTCTAAAGGTAGTTATACTTGTAATCTTATAAGATGCACATATTGAGTTTCTCAGAAAATTTACTAAAAAGTAATAAGCCCCTACAAATCCTTTTAGCGATTTATGTGGCCCATCTCCGGTTTTCAATTGATAAAAAAAGATATTATGTGTTATTTTTTGATCAATTATCAAAATACATGTGGCTATTTACTTTAAAATCAAAAATGAAACTCTAGATGTTTTTCAAAATTTACATCCATTGCTTGAACGGAGGTTTAATATTAAAGTTCAATCATTTTACATAGATGGTGGTGGTAAATATCAAAGTTTGCATTCCTATATCAAAACACATGGCATAGAATACTTAGTGCCACCCTTGTATGCTCCACAACGAGTTGCTCTAGTCTAAAGACGATACCGTCATGTTAATAATACAACTAGACCTTTGTTGAATCAAGCGTCCTTATCATCACACTTTTGGAATTTTGCGTGTCAACAAGTTGTCTATCTTACAAACAAGCTAGCAACTTCCAATCTTCAACATACCAGTCCATTTGAAAATATATTTCAAAAGATGCCAAAGTAAGACTCCATTAAAGTATTTGGTTACCTCTGTTATCCATGGCTCAAACCATATGCCAAAATAATATTAGAGCCTCTTTCAACTCAATGTGTATATTTAGTCTTTTCTAATAAACTTTATAATCATCAATGTTTTGATCCTTTAAAATCCAAAATATATCTATCACCTGATGTCCTATTTTTTAAAATTAGTTCCCATTTGATAGTAATTTTTCTCATTAAAAAAAAAACACAAAATAAAAATGTCTCTTGGGAAATTTGTTCATCTGGCCAACAACCACAGGATAATACTCGATATTCATATGATTTTTGTGAGTTTACTTCAAAGATTGTGCAGCAGCACGTGGACACACATTCACCCATTGCACCGTCGCAGGTACATATGTTTCTCCCTTATATATATGATACTTCATCTCCTTCTCGAATTCCTCCATTTCCCCTTACCTATACCATCCAGAATCCTATTTCCAGCCAATATCACCACAACACACTGTTTCAACCTCACCAGTTCATACTTCTCCCCATTTAAATTCTCACCCGCAATCCACAATTATTACTTACCAACACCGAAATAATTCCACTAGTCCTTTGATCCAGAACCCTCTAATACAACCCTCTTTCTCATCACTTCTCCCACCTTCTATGGACACACAACCTTCCCTTGTAGCCTCTATTTTGTACATTGACGCCCACTCATCACATGATTACTCAGACCAATAACCTTAAGCCTAAAAAATTCGACACAGTCTTTCAAACCACTTCTTACCTACCTAGAACCTTTTAGAAAGGTCAACATTTCACATAGCTGTGAAGCTATGAGAAATAAATTTGATGCTTCAAAAAAGGTAGTTGATTTTAAGTGGCTTTTACAAATAAAATATAATCTTAATGGTTATGTTGATAGGTACAAAGCTCGTATGGTTGCTAAAGGGTTCACATAAAGACCTGTACTTGATTTTCAATGTACTTTTAGTCTTGTTGTAAAGCCTACACCTGATCGAATTGTTCTTGCGATTGCAACATAACAAAGTTGTCCCATTCAACAACTTGATATCAATAATGTGTTCCTGTAAGGTCATCTCAAAGAGGAAAGTTAATATGCGCCACCAACCTAATTTTTGAAGATTCTGCACATCCGACGCATATTTTCAAGTGGCACAAGGCTATATATGGCCTCAAACATGCTTCCAAGGCCTTTTAATGAACTAAAAAATTAGTTGGTTACTTTAGGATTTGATAAATCACAATTTGATTCTTCTTTGTTTATGTTGAATAATTCTGATTTTTCTGTACGTTCTGGCATACGTTAATGACATAATATTCCAGTGTAATCAGATTCGTGGTGTTCACAACATTATTGATTATCATGCAAGCCGGTTTTCATTGAAGGATCTTGGTCCACTTTATTATTTTCTTGGTCTTAAAGTCTTACTTTATCCTGGTTGTCTTTTTTTTTGTGTCAAAAGAAATACATAACATATCTTTTGTAGTAAGTTAATATGCAAATTTTCATAGGTGTCCAACACCAATTGCTTCGATTGTAGCTTTCCTCGAGTTTGCTGAATATAATTTAGTTGATGGCTCTTTTTATAGGAGGATACTGCTAAACTTCATAAACATTATTTTACACGTCCGGACATAGTATTTGTTGTTAGCAAACTCTCAGAGTCCATGAACCACCCCTTATTATCACATTGAACAGCCATGTTGGTATCAACACCAGACATCTTCCTTTGTTCTTCGAATTTCCAATGAACATCACAACCGTCTTCTAGCCTACTCTGATTCTGATTGGGCTGGATATCCTATCTATCGAACATCCAGTACAAGCTATGTTGTTTACCTTGACAGATCTCTAGTATCCTTGTCCTCGAAGACGTAAAGATCTGTCTCCCGTTCCTCCATAGAGGCAAAATATCAGAGCTATTCCAGCTACTATTTCTGAAAGAAATTGGCTAACAATTTTACTTCATGAACTTCGGTTTCCTATTTCCACCACTCCTCAGATATTTTGTGACAATGTCAGCACTAAATACATTTCCGCCAACCGAGTGTTCTATATTAAGATGAAGCATATTGATATTGATTTTCACTTTATTTGTGAACAGGTCAAAAACAAGCATATCGCAGATCAAAATATTCACTAGACTGATCAAGTGGCAGATATACTTACCAAACCACTTCCAAGAGCTTCTTTTGTCAAGCATTTCTACAAGTTAGGTGTTATTGACACCACCAACTTGCGGGGGCGTAATAACTGTTGATTCCAGAAGACTCCTTACATTTGTAGAATTCTATTTTCGCACTTCCTAATGCTCAGGAATCTGTCGTTAATATTCTTTATCGTTTCTTGGTCTTATATAGATTCTTTTTATAGCAGTCATATGGTCAATAATAAAAATACAATTTTCCCATAGATTAAATTATTTCGGGCTTTAATTGTGGTATTGATTACTTGAGTGTCGATATCATTAAATTGTAGTAGGGGTGATTGTTTGTATGAGATCCTTTGATCCTCTGACACACTCTAGAGTTTACTCTTTGGCTATGATTAGAGGCCTGGTCTTATTCTTTTCTAAATCTACAGGCTCTTGGTAATTTTATCTGTGGTAAGAGGTTAAGAATATACTCCTATTTAACTCGACCCCCTTTTTGGAGATTAAATTCCTGGTCTTATCAACTTTGGAGATAATAGTACCCTTGATATGTACTCAACATACTTCATTTTTAGTAGTTTAAGCTTTTTGTGCATCTATTGGGCTTATCGTGTCCATTCGGCCTAACCTAAACTTGCACACGAGTGTAACTTCTTGGCTTATGGGGTCAAGTTAGGTTCAGTTTAGTTGTACAATTATTTATGGTCTTGTTCCTTCGGGTGCTTTAATTTTATTCCTCTCTGACCTCTGTTTATTTCTATATCTTCTAATATTGTGTTTACCTTTCTTGCTCCATCATCCTATGATTCATACTATGTACGTGTTGTTCTTATACTCATGCTACACCATGCATCCGTTTCGTGATGCAGGTTGAGCATTAGTTATCGGTGGTAATCATTCGAGCTTATTGCAGCTGTAGATTGGAAGCTATGGTGGGCACATGGTGTTTGGGACATACCTGTCTCCTTTTGTATTTTGTGTAGCTAGTCTTTAGCATTTTGAGAGAAGCTTTGTCTTTCCACATTTCGGACTTCTATGTTTTTGTTTAGATAGTTTCGTACTTGTAACTTTCAATTTCTAGGATTGATCTATTGTATATATTTTTAGTTTGCTTCCGGCTATTGTTGTTTTGATGTTCATTTAAAACTTCAGCAATGTTCTACCGTTATAATTATTACTTGGTGTTTTGCGTTATGGATTGTCTTACCTACTTATTGTTATTGTAGGTTTCATCATGATTCGAGAAATGGGGTCTCGACATAATATTTAGAAAAAAACAATTTTCCCCAAAAGAATGACTAGTACAATTTGAAGATGACCCTTAATTATTTGTAAAACAATAGAAGTTAAGATCGCAATGAATATTTTCATCATCAAATTTCTTTAAACCTATAGCAACAAAAAATGCAGATTTAATGCTGAAGCATCATGGTTCAATGCGAAGTATTAATTTTCTATGATACTAACATATTTTCCTGTGAGTAATGTAGAGGCTAATTTTTTAAATCCTTGAATAATAACACCACGAAGCTCAACATCAAGCTAAGAATTTGTGAGGTCTAGATTGTGGAACAGCAACAAGAATCAAATTTAGAATACATAAATTTTTTTTAGAACAAGATTTTATATGCCCCAAAGTTTATCGAAGTTGAAGCTCTTAAATTATGGCCACCATATGAACTAATACAAAATACTGCACAATTAATGTTTTCTACTACAAAACTTACCTCACCTTGGATATAAATATTTAAAAGGATTTAAAAAATACAACAAAGGCACTACAACAGACTCTCCATATTAGATTATCCATGTTTGCTACTGCAAAGAAATCGCTTTAAGTCCTCTGCCTAGCATCAATTTGTATTACTAAGTCAACAAGATAACATATTCTTCCACCCTAAAAAAAGGATATATTGGTTTAATCCACCATAAAATAAAATATATCAGGGAAGTCAACCATAAATGAGGACATCTCAGATAAATAAACGCTCAAATAGAATATATGGGGTTTTCCCACCCAAAATAAGATACATTGGATTTGTCCACCGTAAATAGGATATGTTGGATTCATCCACCTAAAGTAGGACATATTGGGTTTGTCTATCATAATATAGGAGATATTGTGTTTGTCCATCCTGAAATACGACATAATGGGATTGTCAACCTTAATATATGGCATATTGGGTTCATCCAGTCTTAGTTAATAGAATACTTTAAGTCTTTCTACCCTAAAATAGAATGCATTGGGTGTATACACCGTAAAGTAAAATGCATTGGGTTTATTAACCGTAAAAGAAAACAAATTTGGTTCGTCTGCCCACAAATAGGACATATTTATTTAGTCCACACTCTCATAAGACATTTTATCCATCTGTCTTTAATGAGACATCACACAATTTTTTAATTATTTCATTAATTCAAAATCTACAGATCAGTTGCATGATATGTTAAAAATTTCTTGAAAAGCACATTTGTCATGATTGAGACATATTGCAATGCCTTATCATTTATTTATTTTTAAAATATTTATTGGAGAAATGCATGTTATTTTTTTAAATTTCATGAAAATTGACTTATATAAATGTGTATCTATTGATAAACATTTATAATTGTTGTTTAGACTTTACAAGAAGCATAATCTACTTGCAAAAGCAAGAGACATAGTGCAGCGTAAAACTTTTTCAAAGCAGTTAATTGAGATATTCTCTTTTAGAGTAAAACTCACTACCAATGGTCAATGACCCAATCCTGAATTCTACTAAATTTAAGCCTGTTGTTAAGGATGTGTTAGGAGATTTCACATTAATCTTTCACTTCATTTCAATGTTGATGGTCAGGACAAAATTAGCCACAGTGTCAACTTCTTTGCCAAAAAACTCTTTCATCGATCTTCATTAACATCATTATTACACAGTCATTCTCAATTTTTGTAGAATGACAAATAAAATACATTTTTTTAATAAAAAAATTGACTTCTATCACTTTATATTTAATTTATTTGATTCTCGACATCTTATTTCAAATTTCATACTTAATAAATAAATATAAATCATTAGGAAAAAAGTTTTAACATTGATACTTCTACATAGTAATGGTATACACCACGAGTTATTTAATTTGAATCTCAAATGACTTGACTTAAAGAACGAAAAGACCAAAGAAAATCTTTAATAATATTGTTACCTAATAGGAAATCTGATCTACAAATCAACCCTAAAACGAAGGGCCCAGACGGAGCAGTCCAAACATTAGTGTAATCATTTTGTTCTTTCGTCAATGTGTAGTCTTCTTAGAGTATTTGTGTTATTTGTCAAATATACCCATGAAATGGAAGCTGAAGAATTGTGAATTTAAAATTATCGGATAATAAATTCTTTGTTTATAAGAAATTACATTTGATCAAAAGCTAATTACTAATGTATATAAAATCATGTATTTCATTTGTTGGATGTCATAAGGAAGGATGTTAACCATACCAGTATCTAACTTTAATTGTTTTAGGTTTTAGTTTAGATTACTTTCTCGATAAGAATTTTATATTAACTACAAACTTCCATTTCATTAAATTTATAATAAAGCATGATTTGTTGAAACTTTTTTATTAAATCAAGATATATGTTTGAACTAGCATGAATGACCTTCAATAACTTTAACCCTTATTTATAATCAGATAAGTTAAATAGACTATTAATTGAAGTTAGTTTTACCATTACTAAGTTAAAAATATAGGTGTCATAATTTACCTTAAAAATATTTAGGTGGTGCTCATTAAGGTAAATAATTTAGGAATCATCAATAGGTTATACACCTCGAGATCGTAACCAAAGGTCGTTCTAGACCAAACTCGATTTTTAAAAGTTAATCGCATTGAGGAAATTCTCATCTTACTATGTTTACCATAAATGTTTACTGAAGTCACACAATGGCAAGGCCTAACGGCACGAACTCAAATCAAGGTCCTCGGAACTAGAACCAACCATTCTAGTAGACCAATATGGACCCTTCAGAGTTGATCGAGCTGTCATAAATATTATATGACATTCGATTCTCTAGATGTTTATTAAAGTCAATTCTCACTTCAAAAGGTCTTAAAAGGTAAAAACTTGCTCAAAACTCTCCCGACTACCTCGATACGCATCCCACCCAATCTCAGCACACAAAAGCTTCAAGTAAGCGATGACAAGAGGAAAAGAATTAAAAGCACACAAGAATATTGAATTACGCTATAAGTCATCTTAAGGGTTTTGCTTCTACATGGTGGAGAAAATTGAAAGAGATGCTTTAGTGATATAAATGTTACTACATGTCTAAATGAGATAAAAAAATGAAAGATGTTTGGTAAATATAATGAACAAAATACACTCAAAAAGTATTACAATATTCAACAAGAAATGAAGACCGTGGAAGAGTATTATGAGCAGCTAGGGCATGATAATTTTTTAGATAATGTCAATGATGGAGAGTTGAGTCTTATGGAAAATCTATCTCGGGCTTAATTAAAATATAATCCAACCTGCATCATCTTCCTATTTTTATAAAATCTTATCAAATGACACTCAAGGTTGAGGGAAATAAAATTTCTTCATCATTTGATAAAAATAAGAAAGTTTTAAAATCATTTTCTACTTCTTACATATAAAAGGGGAAAAGCACAAATTCGATTCAAACCACTAAGTCCATTAGTGATCTTAGAAGCTTTCATGTGTTGGCATGTTCTTTTAAAAAGTTTGTGAGGGATTTTTGTTCTCTAGAGGATCTCCTATTGAGGTCATCAATAGTGATAACCTTTCATTTTTAATTGAAAACAAGAGGAAGCCTTTAGGATCTAAAAGGAAAAACCTACTTCCATATTTTTACTTAAACTTCCCAATTTTGAGAAGATGTTTGAAATTTAGTTTGATGTTAGGGGAGTGGGAATTTGTGTGGTCATAATGGAAGAAATAAACCCCCTAGGTTAGTTGAATGAAAAGTTAAGTGTAGCTCAATTGCAATATTCTACCTATCATAAGGAACTTTCTGCCCATTGAGAGTTTTAGCAAATTGACAACATTTTTATGGTATAAGGAATTTGTGATAAGGACCAATCAGGAGGCTATGAAGCATATTTGAATTATAAAAATATTCTTAAAAATCTTGTAAAATGGATTTAATTCATTGAGTAATTTCATTTTGAGATTAATTATAATCAAGACAGAGTGAATATTGTTGCAGCTGATTTATAAAGAAGATATGCAGGCATTCATGTATACCCTGAATTCTAGATTACTCAGTTTTGAGAGTTTGAAAAAGTTATATTCAAACGATGATTATTTTGGAAATATATGGTGGGAGTTTAATGTGAGTTTAAATAGATTTGTATACTTGGTTGTATCACACTATTGGTTTCTATTGCATTTCACACACTCATAAGTCGGTAACACGTATAATTGATTGTTATTTGCACCTACTTGTCATATGACGGGTTTGCTATGTTTGTTTACTTTTTTGTACCTTTCAAAATTATGGGGTTTCGGTTAGGTTATTGTTTAGGTATGTAATTGTGTATCTTATTTCGATTTGATAGTTATCTACATAATTTGTTGTACTTGTCTCTATATTTGTTCTTCTGTTCTTGGCAAGATAGATTGGCCTTTTGGCTGTTTTGAGGTGTAGCACTGGTTACCGATGTTATATCACAATTTATTAGCTTCTGTATTCGACCCTTGAGAGGTTAGGTTGTTTTTCTAGCACTTCCAAATAAGTTCCATTGTCTCGGTCTCTTGCTTATTTTTTTCTACTCCCTTGTCTTTTTTTACTTGAATAATGTTATGTTTCTTCTTGAGCTACTAGTAATGTACTTTCTTTACATGTAATTTATGGTTGATTCATCTTGGAGTTTAGACTTACTATGCCTACTCAGTACCACTTGTTGGTACTCATACTATGCTTCTACACCCCACCCATCATAGTATGGGTTCTCTCCATTGAGGTCTTCCTTGTGTCGAGCTGCTTTTGGATTTGTAGACTAGGATGAGATCTTAAAGTTCACAGTTTCCAATATTCCTCTATTTTCCTAGGATTAGTCTTTATTTTACATGAAAAGACAGTTCTATATATATATATTTGCATTTTTGTTGTACTCTGTCTGATTAGAAGCTCGACTAACAACTAATGCCACATCATGGGATGTTTTGTATATTTATATTATTGTCTATCTCTTTCCTTTATTTTCTAGGTGTATCTCCTCCCTTTTATTTTTATTTTTTCCCCTGCCTCTATTATTTTTTCGGACAAGGGCCTTAAATAGCCTTAATGTATTAAAAATGGTACAAAATTACCCTTCATCCACCTATTGGCTTCAAAATGCCCTTTTCATCCAACTATTGACTGCAAAAACCCTTGTCATCCATATTTGGGTTCAAAACTGACCACTTTTTTAATTTTTTTTTATAATAAACTCTTTAAATATTTTTTAAAATACTTGACGTTCAACTATTGATTATAATTATAATTTATTAATATAATTTATAAACCAATCCATTACTCACTCGTTACTAATTAAACCTCACCCAGCTAATAATCCAATTGTAATATCAAAATCGTTATAAACACTACTAAAACACAATGAAATTATAGGTTCCTGAAAATGACATTCAAAAATATTCGAGTCCGAATCGAAGCCCCAACCAAACTAAAGTTGAGCCGCTTATTTAGGAGGATACTTACTTTCAAAATTGAATTAGAAAGTTTATGATTAAAGGTAAAGAAGCAATAGATCCCGAATTAATTCATGCAATTTTTTAAAATATAATTTTATAAATATTTAAGAGTCGTTTTTAAATCTTTTATATAATATTTTGAAAAAAAGTTACCTATGAAGTAACATCAAATAATTGAAACGTAAGAATAATTAAGATGAACATTGTCACACTTTTAAGTTTATCGATGATTTTTATTTGCCACTTGAATATATGATAATTTACTTCAATAATTTTAAAATCACTCAATTGGCAGTAGCTTGCATTAATAATGTGACGGGCTCATTAATTTAGAGGGATTTATATAGTAATGGGGTGGGTAGTGGATTGATTTATAAATTATACTAATAAGTTAAATTATAACAAAAAGTTGAGTGTCACGTATTTTAAAAATATTTAAATAGTTTAAATTTAAAACCGTTAAATAAGTGGTCAATTTTGAACCAAAAGGTGGATGATAAGGATATTTTGGACCCAATAGGGGGGTGGTAAGGGTATTTTTGATCCAAAAGGTGGATGGAGGATAATTTTGTACCATTTTAAATACTTTGAGGGTATTGTAGGCCCTTTTTTGTTATTTTTTTCTCTCTATGATACACTATTGCTTTTTGTTCAGGTTTATAGGGCTACCTTACCTACAAAAAGGGATTTAATAGGTGCAACATGATCAGTGATATTGGGTCGTGGCACATTTCAATTTGAAAAAAAATTAGCGGGGGTGGGATTTGTATGAAAATTAGGTTTTCCTCTAAGGAGGTCCTATTGTTTAAATTCTACCGTCAAAGATGTATGGTTTCGTCTCTCTTTCCAATAACTTTGGGTTTATTTTTTTTCTCTTATAGTCATACTCGTCAATGGATTCCAATTCAATTAGGTCACTGGGTGGATGTTGGGTATCATCAGAAGTCCCCAAATAATATTTGTAACATCGAAAAGGCTTCATTCATTGAAAATTGTCTAAAGGTACATATTTTTTTTTAATTATCCTTCTATAATAACATCCACCACAATAGATTATTTTTCCAGATATACTGTCATAAATAGAAACAAATCAAGGATGATCACATAGTATTTGTAGATATAAAAAAAAAGAATATAGATTTAATTAGAAAGATTATTTCAAAGAAGAATTAGTTGAGAATAGTGATTTTTTGGAAGTATAATTCCATATATTTCAATGATGGTTCTGCTGAAGAAACTTATATTTCAGTTGATTTTGTAATTGGGGTGATTAATCATGTTTACCACTCACTCCATTTATTTTACTTTTCCTCTAAACCAAAACTTTATGTTTCATTTTGCTTGTCCATTTAGTAAATCATGAAAAATTAATTATTTTTTTATCATACTACCCTTAATATTAAAAAATTAAATATCAGCCAGCTTTATAGTTAAAATAAAAAGTCAGTCAAACTTATCACACAACTCTAAATTTAACTGACATTTAATTTTTTTTACTATTAAGGATAGTATGAGAAAAAAAATAAACTTCTTCTGATTTGCTATATTGACAAGTCAAATGAAACATATATATTTGGTAAAAGGGGTAAGTAAAATGAATGGAGGGAGTAGTAAACATGATGAATTACCTCAATCACAGAACCAACAAAATATTTTTTTTATAAAGAGCCTTCCTTGGAATATCCATAATCATATGTTCCAACAATATATTCTTAACTTCTTTTTATTTGAACTAATAGGTCTAATTAAATCTATATGCTTTGCTTATGTAAGGAAGCTATATGTTCATCCGTTGCTTTGTTTCCATCCAAAACAGTATATCTGGAAAAAAATCAATTGTTATCAATGAAAAGAAAAAAAATGAAGCTTGTCCTAGATATTATCCGGGGATTGCAGATGGTACCCTAAACCCATCTGGAGACCTAATTGAATTCGAAACCACTGAGGTGTACTAATTGAATAAGAGAAAATCAATCCAAAGTTATAGAAAACACATATGAAACCAATCATCTCTGAGGTCTTCATTTAAACAATGGGCCCTCCATAGAGAAAAATCCACTTCTAACACAACACATTTGTTACTATTGTTTGGAAAATTAAACATGTGATGACTTGAAATTTTAGGACCTAATTATCAGATCATGATAACAACTACTAAATTAAACAAGTGGATAATTCTAACCCTTCGTCCTTAACCATAACTAATATGCAACATGCGTAAGATAAAAATAGAAGAAAGAAGATAACAAAAAGGAGAAAGAGAATTCAACATGAATATAGTACAAGGAACAACTTCCAAGACGTGAAATCAGTCAGTAGTAGAGCATAATTAAAATGAGAGTACATGCACTTTACAAATACAATATGAAAGTATATATTATCTTTCAAAGAAAAATAAATACTAGAGTATACAAAGCATATGGAAACCGCAACTCTGAACGCTAGGAGCTCACCCGGTCTATGAAGTCCAAAACCTTCTCAGCATGAGATCCAAACCAACAACAATAACTCATACCAATAGGTGTTTCCCAATAGACATTGACCGGCTGAGCTCCAAAGATAAAGCAAGTGTATTCAATAGATAATAAAGTAGAACTCAAGAAAGTAAATCGGAGGTATAGTATGATAGGAAAGAAATTAGAAGAAGAAATAAAATATAAAGCATAAGGAATCGAGTCAAGACAGTACTTCAAGACGCAAGCCAACAACCTACTCACAAAGAAAATATGATACAAGTTTAAACTACCTAGGGTCTGGAGAGTTAATATCAACTAATCTACAGAACAACCTATTAAATGTATATCAATATCACTAGAATACATAATATAGTTAAACAATAATCTAATCAATACTCATAAGGCCGAAAGGTACAAACAACAAATAAAACCTGACCAAGATCTCTTAAAAATCGTAAGGGCAAATAATAAACACCTCTATGGGTGATAGTCTAAGCATATAAGTGTAGAACGTGTGATAGAACCATCAGTAATCATCTTTAAAAGTGTTTACACCTACCCTCTATTGTAAGGGTGAGCTAGGACGCATGTAGCTCCATCTCTTTGGACAATTGTTCTCATGGACTGATGGACCCATACCACCTGGGCCTGAATCAGGCCTTATAAGAAGTCATTCTAAAATTGACTGTTGTCTAACAACATTCTCTCGCTACACTTCCAATTTCATCTTTGAGTCCCATTCCTTACCAAAGCAGTGGTGTCATCAATCGATCCTTGCAATCCTTGCTCATAACCTACTCATTCCACACATATGTCATTCAATAGGAATTGAAACTTATTGCTTTTAGCTTAGTTGCACGATTAAGAGTAGAATCAACTAGTAACTTCTTAACTGATTGTGTGGACTACAAATTATATGCGCGGTCATCAAAAAACCTAGTGTGATTTCCTTATTTAAGAAACATGAATTTACTTTATGGGATATATCATTAAAGTATAGTACAAGGGATATATCATTAAAGTGCTAAATTAAGAGAATTGTTCCCTAATTTACGCCAAATATATCCTTTCCCTCTCTAAAATGTGAGGTTCTAAGTTCCTGATTTGATAGTCAAACAATATATAAGCTATAGTTATCTATGATGTATATCAATGTCCCACTACGATATTATCAAAATTTATTTTCTTTACAATGCCAGGAAAAAAACTAGTACTGTACCATTGGATTTTTATGTCATTTACCACCATAAAGTGCTTAAGTAGGAGTATTGTTTCAGTTTGGATAATATATGACCAAATAATATTCTAAGAAAATAATTTGCTAGGATAATAGTTGGAATGTAGTGGATATGCGTTTGCTACAAAAAAGGTGATCTATTAGTGATATTGGCATGTGAGCAACATGATAATGAAAACATTATTTTGTTGATTATGACTTACCTTTATGTAACATCTTACTTTATGTTTCCTCGTTCCACATTATTATCATATGGTAATATTGATTATATGTGACCAAACAGGATAAGTGAAGCACTTTGATATCATTTAGATCCTTGTTCATTGCCAAACCAGAATAGAGTATGAGCTTCACTTAAGTTTCATCAACAGTTGGTTAACTTTTGAATTTATGTTTTAGGGAGTTTGCAGAACAAAAATTATGAAATTGGTTAAATAGGATTTAAAGAAGCAAATATTACCTACTATCAATATAAGAATGTTCTAGTGCGGATTAGATCTCTATGTCCCTCTTTATTTTTATCATCAACGGGCAGTCAGGCGAGCTGAAAGCCATGATTAGTTGATCAACTTCATAACATTGTGCTATATCTACTTTTTTTTGTAAACCTGAAACGTTGTCCCAGTCCCAAACTCCCTCAGTTTTTTATTTACCTTCAATTTTACATGAGATGTTTCTCCTCTTGAAGCAAACTACTAGGTAGGTTATAAACTTTACTTCACCTTTTTGGAATCATAACTAGGACGAAATATATAGTCGTATCAAACTAAATGCATAAATTGAAGTGATATTACCTCTTAAGGAAAATAAAGATCTCCTCGAGTTGTCTTATCTTTCTAGCGTTCTTCACTACATGATCCTTATGGTATTGTATGTGGGCTCTAACTAAAGGATATATTGATTATTTCATTAGCATGTTATTAAATTTAATTATCTTTTATTACATGTATCTCTTGTTCATACATAGTCCTCTTCATGTTTTCGGAAATGTTATTTGAAATCATTTTTTTTATAGCATTTTGGGTTTGTCATGAAGAAACATTTGGATTGCTGTAGTGAAAAAATTTGAAATGGCAAGAGGGTAATTTCTTCATCACCTGGAAAAGAAAATGAGAATATGAGAGATCCATGTTACCTGCCTCTGCAAAGATTAGTCAGTGTATTGTGCAACCAAAGAAACACGGTAAGTTTCCATGTACGCATTGTCTTAATTAGGAAAATGTGGTACACACTAGGAAAACAATATATCTACCTATTGAAGAAGTCTAGATCTATCATCTCACATTAAGAAATATGGATATTTACTAAAACATATTGTCTCCTGAAGTGTGGCGTCAACCAAATCCATGATAATCGTGACTCTGTGGAATTTTAGCAAGTCTAGAGCTCAAAAATTATTTTCCAGACAAGAGCAAACAGTAAGGGTATTTAGGGTAGGCATAATAAATATTGTAAGTCCATCAGTGTTATAAGCCTTCATTGGGAGGTTTCGTATATACTAGTTATCTAATGAATATTATATTGTACTCTTCTGAGGAAAATTATTTAAAATTTGCGTTTTAGGCTTGCTTGGATCTCCTTGAGTCACAGTCACCATGAATTTTGTTGACACAACTCTTGAATAGAGGTCTTTTTGAGTGGACATCCATATTTTTATTCACCTAATGATACAACAAGTGCTTCTTCAACATGTAGGTCTCTTGTTTTCCGGGTTTGTACCTTTCTTCCTAGTTAATACAATGCCCACCTAGAAATTTCATACATGACTTTGGTGGCATTGTAATGTGACAAATCTTTGAAGAGGCATGTATTTTTGATCCCTAAGAGTACTCATTTTCTAGACAAAAGGATGAAGAAATTACCTTCTTTCCAATATCACATTTTGTTACAAATATTCAGTAGAAAGACATAAAATATCCAAAAAGGAATCATGTTACCTTCTTGGCTTATGGGGTCGAGTTAGGTCTGTTTCTTGATGCAGGTTTGAGCACTGCTTACCGGTGGTAATCATTCGAGCTCGTTGCAGCTATTGATCGGAAGTTATGGTGGGTACATGGTGTATGTGACAAACCTGTCTCCTTCGGTATTTTGTGCAGCTAGTCTTTTGCATTTTGAGACAAGCATTTTTTTTCCACAATTTGAACTTCTACGATTTTGTTTAGATAGCTTCATACTTCTAAATTACAAGTTCTAGGATGGATGTATCGTATATATTTTAGTTTGCTTCCGCCTATTGTTGTTTTGATGTTCATTTACTTCTTCCGTAATTTTCTATCGTTATAATTATGACTTGTTATTTTGTGTTACAGGTTGTCTTATCTATTGGTTGTTATTGTAGGTTTCATCATAATTCGATAGATGGGGTCTTGACATAATATAAAAAAAATCAATTTCTTCCAAAAGAAAGACTAGTATAGTTTGTAGATAACCCTTAATTATTTGTAAAATTATAGAAGTTAAGATCTCAATAAATATTTTAATCAGCTAATTTCTCTAAAGCTATAGCAAGAAAAAAATGCAGCTTCAATGAAAAGCTGCATGGTTCAATGCAAAGTACTAATTTTCTTTGATACTAACATATTTTCCTATGAGTAAAGTAGAGGCTAATTTTTTTTTATACTTGAAAAATAACACCACAAAGCTCAACAACAAGCTAAGAATTCGCAAGGTCCAGATTGTGCAACAACAACAAGAATCAAATTTAAAATAGATAAATTTCTTTGAGAACCAGATTTTTTATGATGCAAAGGTTTGTCGAAGTTGAAGCTCATAAATTATGGCCACCATAGACCTAATACAAAATAGTTCACTATTAGTGTCTTCTACTAAAAAGTTCACCACACCTTGGATATAATTATTGCAAAGGATTTAAAATATAATCGAAAGGCAGTACAATAGACTCTCCATATTAAATTATCCATGTTTGCTACTGCAAATAAATCGCACCAAGTCCTCTGCATAGCATCGATTTATATTCCTAAGTCAGCAAGATCACAAGTTCTTCCACTCTAAAAAGGATGTATTGGTTTAATCCACCATAAAATAAGATGTATTAGGTAAGTCCACTATAAATGAGGACATCTCGGGTAACACAACGCTCAAATAGGATATATTGGGTTCGTCCACCCTAAAATAGGATATATTGAATTCGTCCACCCTAAAATAGAATATGTTGGATTCATCCACATAAAGTAGGACATATTGGGTTTGTCTATCATAATATAGGAGATTTTGGGTTTGTCCATCTTGAAATAGGACATAATGGGTTTGTCAACAATAATATATGACATATTGGGTTCATCTAGTCTTAATTAATAGAATACATTAAGTTTGTCTACCCTATAATAGAATGCATTGGGTGTATACACCCTAAAGTATAATGCATTGGTTTTAATAACCCTAAAAGAGAACACATTGTGTTCGTCTGCCCACAAATAGGACATATTGGTTTTGTCCGCATTCTAATAAGACATTTCAACCATATATTTAATGAGACGTCTCACAATTTTGTAATTATTTCTTTATTTTAAAATCTACATATCCGTTGCATGATATATTACAAATTTCTTGCAAAGCAAATTTGTTATTATGAGATATCTCACAATTTTTTTAAATTTCTTGAATTTTAAGTTATATAAATGTGCATCTTTTACTAAACATTTCTAATTGGTACGTAGGTTAGACTTTACAGGAAGCATAATCTACACGCAAACGCAAGAGACAAAATGCAACGTAAAACTTTTTCAAAGCAGTTAATTGGGACATTTTGTTTGAGAGTCAAACTCACTACCAATGGTCAATGATCTACTCTTGAATTCTACTATACTTTCTCCTTGTGTTTGGGATATGTAGGAGTTTTCACATTAATCTCAATTCATTTCAATGCTTATGGTCGGGACAGAATTAGCCACAGTGTCAACTTTTTTGCCAAAAAACTCATTCATCGTTTGTGGTCAAAGAGGGAAAAGTCTTGAACCCCAATTTTTACCCTCCTTTCTTTAAATCGTACAATCTTCATTAACATCATTATTAATTGTAAATTTTTTTAGAGTTACTAATAAAATACATTTTTAATCCAAAAAGTCTTCTATCAAATTTTATTTAATATTAATTGATTGTAAAAAATAACAACCGATAACTTGTAGATACTACATCTTAACCATAATAAATAGTAAGACCCTCAAACTAAGAAAAAAAAAGAACAAATCTGCAGAAAAGCTGCTCAAAACGCACAAAATCAGCAATTAAAAATTAAAAAAAACAGTACATAAAATAAAGTAGAAACAACTACTTAAAACAAAAAAATTCAGCACCTAAAAGAGGAAAATTTGTGGCCAAAAACTGCAAAAATAACAACTTAAAACACCTAAAAACAGCAAGTAATATGCAGAAACAGCAACTAACAATAAAAAATAAGCACCTGAAACTAAAAAAAGAGCAACAAAATCTGCAGAAACAGCAGCTTAATACTCACAAAATCAGCAACTAAAAATTGAAAAACAGTAGATAAATCACAGTAGAATAACTTAAAACACAAAAATTGCGCATCTAAAAGCAAAAAAATAGTAACCAAAAACTGTAAACACTACAGTTCAAGACAGAAAAAAACATCAGCTAAAAGTAAAAAAAAACAGCTACCAAAATATCACAGAAATTGCAGCGTCAAACACAAAATACAAGAAAAATAAAAGAGAAGATTCAACAACCTAAAACATCTAAAAAAACAGCTCAAAATGAAAAATGTTGTCCAAATCATTGTTATTTCATTCATTCATTAATTTTCTCCTCTATTGCAATTTGGATATTCTAATAGTCATCATCAAAAAATTGTCCAAATTCTAGTTGTTTGTATGACTCATTCTTATGCATATCCTCTTCATCAACCTCTCCCATTTCAAACGATATCTTGGTATTATATTTACAGCGACATTCCATTCTTTATCGGTCTCATCATCAACATAGTAGGCCATATTTGCTTGTGATGCTTCAATATATAGATCATGATCCTTGAGATCACCAGTGTGAATCAATTTAACAAAATTAAGAGAGTTAAACTTTAAAGCATCCGTTTTGCATCCTCTATTTTGAGTAGTATCGGCTTACAAACACTTGAAAAGAATAACTTTGAACCTGCCATAATAATAAACCTCAATAATATCTTCTAACATTCCACAATATGGTAGGTCTGCTTGTCGTGCACTCTTATCTACACTAGATGCAATAAACAAAGTGTTTGAGATAGAAAAACTCCACTATTTTGAGTTTCTGATCCTTGTTCTGTATATAAAGTTTGACCTCTTGTACTTCATTTGATGTATTGTCTGAATTCACTACAAAATTGTAATATGTGTATATTAAATTTTTACCTGATATTCAACACATTTCATAAAAATAAAAATCGCTTTAAATTTCATACTCGATGAATGGCTTCACTGCTGTGCAATTAAGTAACACATATCGATGAGCTTGAATTTTCTCTAAACTAGTCAATGGTTTTTGTTGTGGAGCCTCGAACAGGTTTACCTTTTTGTGGAAATATAGATGACTTTCCAGAAACTTCATTATTATTTGGTTCATTGTTTACACGTTTAGGTCGATTCAACCTTGACTCAATTTCGTCAAATAACGAGAGTAAAGAGCTAAAACTTCTTCACCCTTATGCCCCTCAGCTATTGAGCCTTCTGATTAAGATTTTTTCCGAATGAGACACTTAACAAGACCTAACAATTTATGATTTAAATAAGGGAAAAGGGTCAAATATGCCCCTAAACTATTTCAAAAGGCTTAGATATACCCTCCGTTTAAAGTTTGGTCCATTTATACCCTCGCCGTCCAACTTTTGGTCTACATATGCCCTTTTGGGCGTTAGTTGGCCAACTCGAATATCCAACTCATTTTACTTTTATTTAAATGCCAAATGGATTTTCCACGTCATTTTTATGTATTATCACTTAAAATTTATATTCAAAGGAAAAGGATCAAAAATGCCCCTAAACTATTCGAAAGGTCTAAATATACCCCCGTTTAATGTTTGGTCAGTTTATACCCTCGCGTCCAACTTTTGGTCTACATATGCCCTTATGGGTGTTAGTTGGTCAACTCGAAATATCCAACTCATTTTACTTTTCTTTAAATGCCAAATGGGATTTCACATAATTTGAATATATTATCACTTGACATTTATATTAAAAGAGAAAGGGGTCACTTATGCCCTAATTATCTAACCCAATTTTAAAACACATATCTGACCGTCTTTTAAATTGTTCAATTATGCCCCTAATCCGACTCATATATGTGTGAATTATTTCGTTATTTACATCATCGCCTACTGCAACTTGGAGTTGTGTCTGTAACGTTGTTGCGGTGAATTCCTCTGCTTTAGCCCTTGTCTGCCAGGTTTGCGTCTCCAGCTCTGCGTTGCGCCAAAACGCTTTTCAAACCTCGACATCCTTTTCCTTTTGTTTTCGTGCCATTGATTCCTCGGAGGTTTCAATCAGAGCACGATAGTGTTCGCCATTTAAATGGTTCAATTTTGCCGTAATCTGATCCATATAGGGTATTTAAAAAAAAGGGTCGGGTTCTATATATTATTTAAAAGACGGGTCGCATATGTGTTTTAAAGGGAAAAGGGTCAAATATGCCCCTAAACTATTCGAAAAGGTCTAGATATACCCTCCGTTTAAAGTTTGGTTCACTCATGCCCTCGCCGTCCAACTTTTGGTCCAAATATGCCCTTATGAGCGTTAGTTGCCATGTTGGACATATCCAATTCATTTTTCATTTTTTTAAATGCCACATGGAATTACCATGTCATTTTGGCCTTACCACATAACATTTATATGAAAATGGAAAGATATTCGGACTCATAAACACCTAATCCGACCCAAAAATGAGTAATTGATTAATAAAAATTATGAAAAAATATAAAATTCACAAATAAATATAGTAACCTTAAATCTAACATTTCAATTTTTTTTTTACATTTTTTTGTTTTTTTGATAAATCTCGAAAATAGTAATTGAGTAATAAAAAATATGAAAAGTATGAAAAAAATATAAATTAAGGCCAAAAGTTCACAAATAAATAAACATTTCAATCTACAATTTTTTAAAAATTTTATTTATTTTTCGGCAAATCCCGAAAATGAGTAATTTTTTAATAAAAAGGGAAAAATATGAAGAAAAAAAAATATACATCAAAACTCACAAATAAATATAGTAAACTTAAATTCAATAATTTCAAAAAATAATATTTTATATTTTTTTTCATATTTTTATATTTTTTATTTCTGGATTTTTTGCGTAATTTTATATTTTTTGTTAATAAACTCATTTTTGTGATTTGTCGAAAAATTAAAAATATTAAAAATGTTGAAATTTTTGAATGTAAGGTTACTATATTTATTTTTTAATTTTTTGGCGTTAATTTTATATTTTTCATACTTTTTATTAATCAATTACTCATTTCGGGATTTATCGAAAAAAATAAAAAAATTAAAAAAAAGTGTATAAATTGAACTTAAGATTACTATAATTATTTATGAATTTTTGGCGTTAATTTTATACTTTTTTCATATTTTGCTATTTTTTTATTAATCAATTACTTATTTTCGAAATTTATCAAAAAAAATAAAAATAAAATAAAATTGTTGAAAATTGGTCGTATAATTTATTTAGAAGGGGGTTGGATTAGATGTTTATGAGTCCGAATATCTTTCCATTTTCATATAAATGTTATGTGGTAAGGCCAAAATGACATGGCAATTCCATGTGGCATTTAAAGAAATAAAAAATGAGTTGGATATGTCCAACATGGCAACTAACGCTCATAAGAGCATATTTGGACCAAAAGTTGGACGGCGAGGGCATCAGTGAACCAAACTTTAAACGGAGGGTATATCTAGACCTTTTTGAATAGTTTAGGGGAATATTTGACCCTTTTCCTGTGTTTTAAAATTAGGTCGGATAGTTAGGGGCATAAAAGACCCCTTTCTCTTTTAATATAAATTTCAAGTAACAATATATAAAAATGATGTGGAAAATCCATTTGGCATTTAAAGAAAAGTAAAATGAGTTGGATATTTCGAATCAACCAACTAACACCCATAAGGGCATATGTAGACCAAATGTTTGGATGCGATGGTATAAATTGTCCAAACTTTAAACCGGGGTATATCTAGACCTTTCGAATAGTTTAGGGGCATATTTGACCCTTTTCCCTTGAATATAAATGTCAAGTGATAACACATAAAAATGATGTGGAAAATTCATTTGGCATTTAAATAAAAGTAAAATGAGTTGGATATTCTGAGTTGGCCAACTAATGTCCCAAAGGGCATATTTAAACCAAAAGATGGACGGCAAGGGTATAAATGGACCAAACTTTAAACGGAGGGTATATCTAAACCTTTTCAAATAGTTTAGGGGTATATTTGACCCTTCTTCCTCAAAATAATGAATTGTTAGAAAATATATAAATTCTATTTCAGATCAATAACAAAATTTTTTACCTTTCAACAAAATACATCCAGCGATAATGTACATGTCCACCTTTTTTTACTTCATCAACTAGATGGACAGTCAGATGAATTATTAAAGTTAAAAATGAAGGGGGAAACAATATCTCTAGATGACTCAAGGTTTCCACAATTCGATTTTGTAGCTTTTCTAGGTAAGAGATGGTTAAGCTCTTCATACAAAGTTGCCTAAAAAAGGAGGATAACTCTACCAGGGTTGCAATGACCTAATTTGGAAGAACATTTCGAATTGCTATCGGTAACAACTGTTGGATGAGGATATGACAATCATGACACTTTAATTCAATGATTCTTTTTTCATCCAAATCAATGCAACGAGATATATTACTTGCATAACCATATGACACTAAGATATTCTTTAAAGTCCCACGGAAGGCCAACTTCTTCTTATATGGAATTGTAAATGCACCAAGCCGACATTTACCATTCTCATCCGGCCATAGATCACGCCATATACCCATGTCTTGTAGATCTTTTCGAGCCTTAATATGACCCTTCAATTTTTCTTTATTATTTAACAAGGTATATATGATGTTGTCAAGCACATTCTTTCAAATATACATAACATCTAAATTGTGTCGCAAAAAATTAGATTCCCAATATGGAAGATCAAAGAAGATGCTTTTTTCTCAATTGTTGAGTTCCACCACCATCATCATTTCTTTTCTTGTTTCCTTTCCTTTTACATTTTAAATCTATTGCTCTTCCAAATATGAAATTAATATCTTCCACCTGTACAAAAATATCTAATCCTGATAACTTCTTTGGACGAGTCCTTTCTTCTACAGTTCCATCAAAATGATGCCTCATCATTCTATATTTTTGATTCCTAGATAAAAATTGGTGTTGGCCAATAAAACACTACTTTTTACTATGACTAAATCGACAAGGTTCTGCGTTAAAATTACAAGAGGACATGCAAGACCAGTATGTGTATTCCAACAAGATAAGTTATCAAGTCCATGAAAGTCGCTAGTTGTCCACATAAGAGCCGCTCACATTCTAAACATTTCATTCTTTTATGAGTCAAAAGTGTCAACACCATATCTCCACAACTCTTTGAACTCCTTAATAAGGGATTAGAGGTATACATATAAGTTATTTCCTGGTGCGCATGGACATGGAATAATCATTGAGAGGATGGAATTTGGTTGTTTCAGACATAACCATGGAGGAAGGTTGTATGGGACCAAAATAACATGCCAAATGCTATGACTAGTAGTCATTGTCCAAAAGGATTGAACCATCACTAGCTAGGCCTAATCATACATTTCGAGGATCAGATGAAAATTCGGGAATAGTTGTACCAAACTTCTTCCACGCCTCACCATCTCTAGGATGTTGTAGGGTTCTATCCTGATTATCATCCTCCGCATGCCATCTCATATACTTTGCAATTTTTTAATACGTGAACAATCTTTGCAATCTTGGTTTTAAGGGAAAGTATCACAAAAATTTTGCAGGCTTTTTCTTTTGCTTCTTGTTTTTCTTCTTACTTTTGATCGGTGTATGATCTTTATAACTCTTCTTCTCTGGATTTCCTCTAGAAATATAACTATAATAAATGTTTCGGCGTTAACATCATCTTCCGAATATAACATTCAATCATTTGGACAAACATCTATTTTGATATAATCAAGACTCAACTTATGTATCATTTTCTTGGCCTCATAAAAAGAATCATGGATCTTTGCAAATTTAACTGCATCCCTAAGTAGATCAAGCAAAATAGTCATTCCCTTATCACTTAATCAGGACAAAAATTAATGTGATAAAGCTTTAACAAAAATTCCAACTTGGAGTACTTGGAGCCTTCATACAATTCTTGACTTCCATCTTTAAGCAACTCAAATAAATTTTTCTTAATTAAAGCAGGTATATCATGTAAAGTTTATTCTTCTTCAACCGCCGGTGATGGACCTAAATCAATACCCTTGTCACGCCCTGAGCTACCATCGAGACGCGAACATGGAACCTAGGACCACAATTAATCCCAAGCTAACCTTGCTGACATGATAATGAGCATACACAAAATAATAAACTAATGCAGTAGCTAAATCATAATTAAATCTGAAAAGATGGAGATTATCAATATTCTATAACTTAGATATTTGTAAGAAATGAGTTCAATACAAAAGAGATATTAACTCAATTCTATGTTGAATCTAACTATGCCTGAAATAAGCCTCAAAGCTAGACTATAAATACTTAGATAAGCCCCCAGCTAAATCTAGCAAAAACATAAACTAAATGAATAAAGATTGAAATGACACTCATGATTGTTGTCTTCTATGAATGAGGACTCACCACTGAAGCTGCTGAACTAGAGATCGAAAATTTATCTATTCGTGATTTGGATGTTGAGAACCTGAACCTACATCACTAGAAGATCTAGCGCACGAATGCGTCAGTACTTGAAAGGTATTGAGCATGTAGGATATAGTAAAGCAGAAATTAAACATAACAGAACAAGCGTAAAATCAAGTATAATAATCTGACATGATAAACTAAATTCTTAGCTAACTGGATGCAATGACAAATTTATAACATGCTAAATCTTAATACTGAATATACTGACATCACACCTAGTTCTACAATCAACAGAGGCATAACATGAGTGCAATAAATCCATGCCTAGAATGACATTTCATTCTACCATTTCTAACTGTACTAGATCTGCTAAGGTGACTTTCTGAGAGACTGTGACAGGGCAATTTCTGTATACCCGTCTAGCAATAACAGGGTCACCGACTGGAGTAGTGGCTGAGAAGGGTTCTGAGAGGGTTTTTGGGCTAACACTGAATTGGACTGCTATACTGAGTTACAAAAAACAAAGTCATGTTTGTTGTCTTTCAACTGAGTGAACCATATGTGAGTCACATCCTTGAGTTTGTAGGATGTCAATCTCACCTATAACTACCAGTTACTTACATCAGACAAAATATTTTCTTGACCTCATCAATAAACTTATGTGGGTCCTTTCAAACTTGCGACCCTACAAACATAGGCGCATTAATCCTAACAAAATCAAAAACTCCGGCGGCCACTAATCGGTCATTTCTGTTAGTAGGAACTAGAACCTGCTGATTTTTTAGGTTGGTCATACTCTGAGCCAAAAGCTGAATTGACGTTCTGAAACTCTACATTTGAACTTTATTATCTAGTACTAGAGGAACTGTGTTAGCATTGCGTGCATTAACATTCCATGCCTAACCTCTACGAGAAGGCATGATCTTAAGCGCATAACGTCAAGTTAGAATTGAATTTGATCATACCTGACGCATTATAAGAGTTTTAACAAATTGAAGTTTCTTCTAAAACACTTCATATCCTCCCTCTACTTTAGAAGTGGTGCACTTCACACCAATGAAAAGGACTCTACTTAGTGAGACTTTTACAGACATCCTAGGACTTTTGAACCTAGTGCTCTGATACCAAATTTTGTCTCACCCCGAGCTACCCCGAGACGCGGACACGGAACCTAGGACCAGAAGTTATCCCAAGATAACCCTTCTGGCATGATCATGAGCATACTAAAGATAATTAACTGATGCGGAAGCTAAATCATAATTAAATCTTAAAAGATGGGGAATACCCATACTTTATAACTGAGATATTTGAAATCAATGAGTTTAATACAAAGTAGATGTTAACTCAATACTAACTTGATTCTAAGTATGTCTAATATAAGCCTCTAATCTATACTAGAAATACTGGGACAGGCCCCTAGCTAAATCTAGAAAAAACTAAAACTAAATGACTAAAGACTGAAATGACACTGATGATTGTTGTCATCGGAGAATGTGGACTCACCACTGAATATGCTGAACACGAGATCAAAAATTGATATATGCATGATCTGGATGCTAAGAAAGTACATACCGAGAAGATGTAGCGCACGTATGCGTCAGTACTTGAAAGGCATTGAGCATGTAGGACAGAGTAATGCTGAAATAAAACATAACTGAACAAGCGTAATAACAAGTACAATAATCTGACATGATAAACTAAATTATGAGCTAACTTGATGCAATGACCAATTTATAACATGCTAGAACATACTAGTGAATATATTAATAAATGTTCAATGCATAGAGTATGACTTATCGGTAGGAGCTACTAATAACCGATAATAATACCACATGAGCTAAATGTGGAGTCCGATGTATACGGCCCATCGATTGGACCCAATTTACCATGCCAAAGGTATAAAGGCATGCTGGCGTAATCACGAAGCTTATTTCCCATAGAGGGGACTTACAACCTACTTGGCTGATAGTTCAAGGACTATTTGGATAAGCTAAACCCCAGTCAAACTCGGTATTATGCTACTCCCATGTTTTCTTTAAATTTACCAATTAAGTCTGAGTTTTTGTAAATACTTGATAGCTCGAAACTAAACATGCAAATTGAGAATGCAACAAATAATCTAGTAATATTGCATTTATTACTGAGGCATGTATATTTGATGTGTCTGAAATATCTAACCAAACATGTGTAATTCAAGAACTTAAAAAATACAATGCTAGGGTTCTTAAATTCATGCGATAATCTTAATAATTACATGATTATATATTTTGGTAAATATATTTAATAAATTCATGAAGTTCTAATAAAGTTCTAGAAACCCTAGGTTTGATCATGATATGTGAATGAAGAATCTTACTGAAAACTAGGAACCCAACGAGTGAAAGGAACCCAATTGTGAAATCTCACATACCTTTGATGAAATAAATGGAAAAATACTTAAGATTTGTTGCTGGAACTGCTGGACACTTGTATCGTTCCTGAACTAGGGTTCCTAAGCTTTTACTCCTTTCTTACTTCTAGTTTTATAACTTTTGATTTATTGAATTGACTTATATATGTTTTAATTATGTTTCTAGGATTAAACTGACAAAAAATTGATGATTTAGGTCAAAACGACATAACTTATTGTTTTAACGGAGTGGAAAGGTAAAAAATACCCTTGGGAAAGAAGTTGTCAGGCCAAACGACGGTCAGGACTGAAGGTCTGTTGTCTGCCTACCGCCCCGTCGATGGGTCCGTCATGAGGTCCTGCATTTCCCCTTAACTATCTGTAAATTTTCCACCTGCGATCTCACCTACCGACCGTAAGTTCGTCCGTTGTCCCAGACTTAACTAATTTTTCTGGGCTGAAATTACTGGGAGTTTGTGATCCCATCGACGGTTATGAAGGATGAACCAAGTTTCAGGCTACGGTCCATCGATGCCACCGTTGGTAGCACCTGCAGATTTTTCTGAAAAAACTATTTTTTTGATCTTTTTTGGATACATGTTTTTATATTATGTCCCCCTTGGTAACATTCGTCCTCGAATGAGACTAAACTAACTGAAATATAGGGAGAGAGTTGCAAACCCAACTACTAAACATTTAGATCTAAGTTTTTGACAAATTGAAATCTGAGTACATGAAATTACGCTGAAAATGCAAGTACATACTGAGGGAACATGATTTTAAAACTGAATTAACGCATAAATGACTGTAAAGCTGAAGAGGAACTATTACCTCAAGCTGGAGTGGAATCGGAAGGAAAAAGGTAAGGATACTTTGCTTTCATGGCTATTTTTGCTTCCAAAGTAGCTCCCTCTACGGACTGACTCCTCCAGAAAACCTTGACTGAAGCGACTTCTTTGTTCCTCAAACTTATAACCTGACAATCAAGAATTTCAACTAGTACATACTCATAAGAAAGACAATCATTCTCCGCCACACTCTCTAATGGCACTATAAAGGCTTGATCACCCACACTTCTTCAAGAGTTCTATGTGAAAGACCAGATGAACTGTTGCTAATACTTCTGGCAACTCTAACTAATATGCCACCTTGCAAATCCTTTTAAAGATCTTGTAAAGGCCTACATATTTAGGACTGAGCTTCCCTTTCTTTCAGAATCTCATCACCCCTTTTATATGTAAGACTTTCAGAAAAATCCAATCGTCTACTTAGAACTCTAGTTCCCTTCTCCTTACATTTGCACAAGATTTTTGACGACATTGGATGCCTTAAGTCTATCTCTAATCAGTTGCACTCTCCATAGCATATAGGACTAAATCTTGCCCTATTAAAGCTGCTTCACCTACTTCAAGCAAACCAACATGAGATCTACATCTATGCCTATATAAAGCCTTATAAGGGGCCATTTGAATGCTAGAATGATAGTTATTATTCTAAGAAAACTCAATAAGACGAAAGTGATAATCCCAACTACCTTTGAAATCAATCACAAAAGCGCTCAACATGTCCTCTAAGGTCTGAATGATACGCTCTGCCGGCCCATTCGTCTGTGGATAAAATGTTGTACTAAGGTTAACTTGAGTACCCAGACCTTTTTGAAATGACTTCCAGAATTGAGAGGTAAACTGAGGACCTCTATCTGAGATAATAGACAAAGGAACCCCATGCAACCTCGCAATTTCATTGATGTATAGCTTGGCATAGTCCTCCACCGAATCTATAGTCTTGACCGCTAAAAATCAAGAAGACTTAGTCATCCTATCAACTATCACCCATATGAAATCATGTTGTCTGCGAGTACGAGGTAACCCTATGATGAATTCTATATTGATTACATTCCAGTTCCATGTAGGAATATCGATCTGTTGAGTTATACCTCCCTTGACTTGCTGGCAATTTGTGTACTTACTCACAAAATCATCTATATCGCTCTTCATATTATTCCACCAATAGACTTCTCATAGATCGCAGTACATCTTAGTGGAGCCTGGATGAATAGAATACGTAGATATATGGGCTTCTACAAAAATATGTTGCCTCAACACGCCCACATAAGAAACAAACAATCTACCCTAGTAACGAAGTACACCATCTCCCCCTTGGGATATAACCTCCTCTCTCTAATTATGGACAACACCCTTAATTTCAAGCAAGATTGGGTCACTGTCTTGCATTTGCTTAACCTCCACTACCAAAGACGATTTTGCCCCATTCTGAGCTACTACACCGCTGTCTGATATGCTCATAAGGCGAACTACCAAGCGATCAAGCCTGTGAACATCCTTCACTAGCTCCTTCCTTTCTACCTCAATATGGGCTACACTACCCATATATAATCTACTAAGAGCATATACTACTACATTTGCATTAACAAATGGTAATGCATATTCATATAATAATCCTTAAGGAATTGAAGCCATCTCCCCTGGCGAAGATTCATCTCGTTCTAGGTGAACACATAATGAAGGCTCTTATGGTCAGTGAACATATCTACGTGAACACCATATAAGTAAAGTCTCCAGATCTTGAGTGCCAACACTACTGTTGCAAGCTCGGGGTCTTGAGTTTGATAGTTCTTATCATGCACTTTAAGCTGCCTAAAGGCATAAGTTACCATCTTACCTCGCTGCATCAACAGACAACCTAGGCCAACTCTTGTTGCATCACAATAGATCACATAACCATCTGAACCCTTTGGTAGAGTGAAGACAAGATCTGTAGTCAATTTTATTTTTAATTCTATGAAGTTTTACTCACAATCATCTGACCATTGGAACTTGACCATCTTTTGAGTCAACCTAGTCAATTGTGAGGTTATGGATGAAAATCCTTCAACTAACCTTCTGTGATAACCTGGTAGACCTAAGAAACTTCTTCTATCTGTAGTAGAGATAGGTCTAGGCCACTGTGTCACTGTTTTTATTTTTGGTGAATCCATTCGGATCCCTTTGCTAGATACAATGTGACCAAGAAAAGCAACGGATTGCAACCAAAACTCACATTTACCAAACTTAGCAAATAACTAGAGATCCTTGAGAGTTTACCAAAAAACTCTCAAATGACTTGCATGTTCTTCCTCACTCCTAGAGTAAATGAGGATATCATTGATAAAGATGATAATGAACAAGTCCAAGTACTATTTGAAAACTCTGTTAAATAAATCCATGAAAGCTGCAGGATCATTAGTTAGTCAAAACGACATATCTACAACTTCATGATGACCATATCGAGTTCTGAAGGGTGTTTTTGGAATGTCACTATCTTTTACTCTAAGCTGATAATAACCCGATATGAGGTCTATCTTTGAGGAATGGCTAGCACCCTAAAGTTAGTCAAACAAGTCATCAATCCTGGGGATTGGATACTTATTCTTGATTATGACCTTGTTCAACTGTTTATAGTCAATGCACATTCTGAGAGATTAATCTTTCTTCCTTACGAACAACACTGGTTAACCCCATGGTGAGATACTAGGTCTGATGAAGCCCTTGTGTAGAAAGTCTTTTAACTGCTCTTTCAATTCCTTAAGGTCTGCTGGAGCTACTTTGTAAGGAGAAATAGAAAGAGGTTGGGTATCTGTAGGGATATCAATTCAAAAGTCGATTTTCTTTTTAGGTAGGGACTCTAGGAAAATCTTCTGGAAATACTTCTGGAAAATCACAGACTGCTGGAACTGAATGAAGCGATAGGGTTTCAAGGGTAGATTCCTTAACCCGAACTAGATGATAGAGATAACTCTTAGATATCATCTTTCTGGCCTTAAGGTAAGAAATAAATCGGCCCATAGGCGCTAAGCTACGAGCCTTCCATTCTATGATTGGTTCGTCTGGAACCTGAAAATGAACAATGCTAGTTATACAATCGACTAAGGCATAACATGAGTGCAAACAATTAATGCATAAATCATCCCATAGGCGCTAAGTTACTACCCTTACATTCTAAGATTGCTTCGTCTGGAGTATGAAATCGATCAATCCTAGTTCTACAATCGACTGAGGCATAACATGAGTCCAACCAATCCATTCCTAGAATTACATTGAAGTCTACCATTTTTAACTCTTCTAGATCTGCCAAGGTGACTTTCTGAGAGACTGTGACTGGGCAATTTCTGTATACCCGTCTAGCTATTACTAGGTTACCGATTGGAGTAGAGACTCAAAAGAGGTCTGAGAGAGTTTCTCAACTAACACTGAATTGGACTGCTATAGTGAGTTACAAATGACAAAGTCATGTCTGTTGTCTTTTAACTGAGTGAACCATATGTGAGTCACATCTTTGAGTTTGTAGGATGTCAATCTCACCTATCACTATCAGTTACTGACATCACACCAAATATTTTTCTTGACCTCATCAATGAACTTCTGTGGGTCCTTACAAACTTGCGACCCTACAAACTTAGGCGGATTCATCCTAACAAAATCAAAAACTCTGGCTGCCACTAATCGTTCATTTCTATAAGTAGGAACTAGAACCTGCTGTTTTTTCTGGTTAGTCAAACTCTAAGCCAAAAACTGAATTGACGTTCTGAAACTCTGCATTTGAAATTGCTTATCTAGTACTAGAGAGAGAGAACACACAATTATATACATGTATGATTCTTCATTTCTCTCTATGTCTGAGCTTGTAAAAATAGAAAAATATTAACTACTAATTCTTGATTATTAATTTTTGGGTGGAAATTTAAGAACTACTAACTCTTTCCTTCCTTTTCAGGTAAACTATTTTTAATCAATTGTTTCTCCATTGTTTCATTCAAGTTGTTGTAACTATTTTTTACAGTTGTTCTTGTCAGGAAAATAATTTATGCATACACGTTATATAGATGTATATGTATGTATGTGATCATGCATATAAACCCTTTTCTTTTCTCTTTTTCTCTTTAATCGGTGTTTCTAAATGACTTTGGCATTTGAGGATTTTGTTATCTCGCTGAGTTCATATCGAATACTTTTGGGTTTGAAACTTTGATTTTGAGATTCTGTAAAACATCTTGTGGTGAATAATTTTACAAAGTGTCATTTTTCAAGTGTAAATTTTGAAACTTCTATAAACATAAAATGGTATCTACAACTTTTCAGTTTTGAATGATTAAAGAATGAAGATTAGGGATATATCTCACGAGTTTTTGAATCTTTATTTATTTTCAAAGAAAATAAATTGACGTAGAGATTTTGTTTAGTCATCAATACCCTTGTGATCAGTGTCGGTTCAATGCTTATTAAAATAAGGAACATGCATTAGGTCACCAATTTTAGGGGGCCTCAATTTTTCCCCAAAAGTTATTTTTGTGTTAATTTTTCATAGAAAAAAATAATTGTTTATGATAAATGTATCATTTTTATTAAAAAAATTTATTTATTCTCCTTAACCTCAATCACATAGAAGAAAACAAGAAAATGTTTTTTGTCTTCTTACATTCTTTTCGCTTAAACTCATATTATTATATTATAAACCCCCTTTATACTTTATGTTAAGTTAAAATAATACTCTGTCAAAAATATAACTGATAGTAAAAATGTGTTGAATAAAGTGAATTGCCTGTCTAGATTGACCTTTTTATGTGTTTCTAAACCAAAAAAAGTTTCTAAGCAATTTTGTCAAACTTAAGTTCTGTTACTCTTTTTAAATAAATTATAGTTAGTAAAGTAATCAGGTGGAAAGGGTCCATAGAATAAAAATTGGGTTCTTGTTTTCTTTTTTCTTTTTTCTATTTTTTGTTTTAGATAGAGAAAGAGTTGAAACAAAGGGTACACTCACTAGAAGATTTGCTTTGAGCCTTTTGGTTGCCTACTACTATCTTGAAACATCTTTGCTTGCAGGGGCAAGAGTTGAAAGATCTCTCTGGATGCACTATTATTTTCCTGGATATAGACTTCTACCTTACAATTCAAAAAATAGTCCAATTTTTAGCAAGTTAAAATGTAATAGCTTCCGAGAATGCTTTATCTTTTTTTTTATTTATACTTGTCCAAATTAAAAATCCTAGCCTCTTCACTCCCTTTTCTCCTGAATGGCTGAGATAGCCACTGCATGATACATCTAAGAAGGAGTTAAATAATATGTAGTCTAGTTTTCTTATTGCTCGAGACCTCCAGTATATCCTTGCATGGACAAATTTAACTGTTAGCCAAGATCGAGTGGAGTATTACCTTTAGCGGCGACTATTATTGGTTTTAGTTTGCAACAAATACCTATCTTTAGCGGCGAGTAGCGGTTTCAGTTGCCACAAATCAAAAAATTAAATTGAACTTGTGTTTCTTAAACCAGTTCAAGGGTTAGAGGAGATTCGTTAATTTTCAAAATTCTTCATATTCTGAACTCTGATCTATTGAGTTTTATTGTTAATACAATAATGCTTGTTCATTTAATTTTTATTTTGACGTCAGTGAAACAAACTTTAATTTCTTGCTACATCAGTTAAGGTTCTTACAAGTTTGTTCACCTATGCCACTTTGTCGAGTTATAACATGACTACATGGATTTAATTTGCGTAAAAAAAATCTTATCACGAAATAAAACAAATTCTGAAAGGATATTTGGGTGAAAAAGAAGGGGTGAGATAATTACATACACCAAAACTCGAAATAATCCAAAGGAAACAAGAGTTTCAACATAATATAAATGTAATATATTTCTACTTGGAGACTTTAATACCAAGGCTACGATCCAATAGCCTCAAATTACCCAAATTCAAGAAAAAGGACATGTAAGAACTTATGATGTCTTCCAGTTTGAACAAAATTATCCAAAGGGAACAGGAATTTCAACATAACTATAAATGTCATGGATTTTGTTTTCCTTTGGAAGCTCCGTGATTCTTAATTCCCTCCAGTTCTTACTTGTGACATCATAATAGAAACAACGGACAACACTTGAACTTAAGTAAAAGACAAATACATTCTCCCCATCATTAGGAGTGGGGGATGATATAAACATAGGTTTTTTTTTCTAATTTCATATAAAGGGAAAGCGAATGATATGTCACTTTCAATGTTTTCTTTGAGTCTGCTCTAAAATCCACATGTCCATGTATCCACTTCGACTTGCATAATTTTAATCTACGACTGCTAATTTACCCTTCACCTTTATCAGCTCGTGATAGTACGACTGCGACTGTGACAAAAATGCTTTCCACAATGCAATAATTTCATAATTTTAAGATTTAACATCAAATGCAACAATAGAAGATTTATAACCTTTTATAAAAGGCTCATAGATGAATTGATAGATAACTCCACTAATGCAAACACCCGGGCCACTAGATGGAGCACAAGAGAAAACGTGTTGAGTCTCTCTCCATGATCCGTCTATGCCTAAAATAATAATTCAGTATATCCTTCTTGTGCATGATATTTTTTCGAGAAAACTTTGTACTTGTTTTGTTTTGGCTCAAAACCTAATGAATAGTATTACGAAGGAATATCTTTATTTGGATGGGGAAAAAACATACTTCTTTTGTGTTGGGATTGAAAACTTGGAGAGTTGATGATGTCCAACCACAAAATAAACCATTAACGGACGAATTGAAAGAATAATATGTATGGACATGATTTTTGAATTTATTAAAGAGGAAATTTTGTTTGTAGTCCCTGTGTTATTGTCTAATTCAAATTTTAATCCATGTGATATTTGACTTGCACCTTGAATTAACTAGACTGAGCGATTTTGATCTAATCACTAAGAAATGTTAACTTCGTTAACGATCATTATTAACGGAAAGGGCTATTTTGGTTCTATTAAGTATTTGATATCCTACTTTATTTATTGTCTAATAAAATAATTCTTTTATCATTTAAGTTTATTTACTCTAGGTTCATGTGCTAGCATACTGGTAGAAGTATCGTGGATTGCATTTACTTTTACTTCTTCATTTTTAATTTCAATCTCTCTCTCTCTCTCTCTCTCTCTCTGTCTCTTAGAATGACATGAAAATATATCAGTGTGTTCTTCTCTCCTCTCTTATCTCTTTTTCTCTATTAAAAATCAAATGGAGAGCTCCTAAAAATTTATTTAGCTAAAGGAAAATATACTATGAAGCTCATGCTTGAACAATTTTTTTTCAATTGAATCAATTTTTGAGATTTCTTGTCAGTTCTTCTTCAACTCGAGATATGAGATAAGTTCTTTTGATTTCTCCTTATCGATTCGGTCAAGCAAGTTTGGTTCTTCAACTTACATATTTGAAGGTTTTATTTTCTTCTAAGGTGTGTGCATGACAACTCTAATTCAGTTGATGTGGTGAGTACGCGTGTGATGAATTAATTTGGGAATCACTTTTTCTTTTGCATAAATCTATTTGAATCCCTTTCAAAATTGTAGTACCCCCTTTTGAAGGTGACGAAAATGAAAGGTTTGAGCCTATAGGTCCAATAATTGCTTTACCTGTAGGATTTGAATGGGATCCTTGTCGTTTGCGAATGTATATTTCAATTTGTACTATTTTGAATTGATTAATAGTGAAACTAATAGTTAGCAACATTCAAATGTCATATCTCACTAAAAATCAGTAAAATGTAGTTAACTGTGAAGTTTGCATTGTTTCTGTGGTGAAATTATTTATCTTGATTGTGAAAAGACAATATGTATTTCAAAGTATTTGTACGATATTGACTTGTAAAGCATGATAGTGAAAAAATTTATTCTAGATATTAACTTATTGAATTGTCTGATGCAAGATTGTTATACGGGTTTTGCATTAACATAAATGGAGTGTAGATGAGGGAGACAAAACCAATTACTGTGATAACAGAGTCAGAGCTGTGGCTTCATATCCAATTAAAGCCAATGAGAAAGGTATTGGAGAGAAGAATGTTCCCATAATCATTGTCGTGACTAGAATCTCCTATGGTGAGTGGCTTTATACCGATACCAATGACATTCTGATTTCTCAAATGGATCTATACAAATGATATTCTGATTTTTCGAATCGAGATATGTGTTTGAAAACATAAATACAGCATGCCTTATGTAAATGCATATCAGTTCTGAGCATATTCTTATTGAGCTTATAGTCTAACTCCACCTCCTTTATATGCAATGGGAACCGAGAGCTTTATTATCCTATTTAATGTTGTAAAACAAACTGGTTGTGAACACGTTTTAAGTCTACTCTATTTTGCCTTAAAGAAAGTGATAGAAGCTGCCTTCTTGCTCAAGGTTTGAAGAGTTCTGGAAATTTACCTGACTCTGGTTCTGTTTGCATCTCTGAGACAGGAGATGAGAAGCCAGGAGTTTCAATAAAAAGCAGGTATAATTTGGCCGAAGAACCTACAGGATCTTTTACTGTTGAAGAGAATCTTTGGTTCTCATCCTGCTGAGTGATGTGAACAGAATGCTTCTAGGTCATATACTAAAAGTGGTTATTCTTAGACAGATTCTGTGGAAGATATGGATGACGAGTTTGCCACAATCTTAGATTTCTTCCTTTTCACTGTTGTACAAGCCACCTTAGATGTAGATGCCGGAAAATAAATTAGGAGATAGAAGGGTCAAGTTTTAGGCTGTGAATCTTTCTCTAGTGCTCTTTCTATACATTTTTTTTTGGATATGTAGAAACATTTCAATCTTTTTATTGTTAAAACAATGCATTGATGCATGTGATCTTACTATAATCATCTGGGAAAAGTTCAAATTCAATCAAAATCAAATTGTTTAAGTTACATCTAGTTTTAAGAGGAAACTAAAACATGTCACCGAAAAATAAACAACTTCAAAGTCAATAGGAATCAGAACAATGTAAACTCATGCACCCATTGTCTTGAGAAAATGTTTGGCTTGTATTTAAGGAATATTTTTCTTTTTAGTATATGCTCTATTTCCGACTCCTTTGCTAGTTTGAGAAAGCCCCTCCTGTATGCTTGACAACTGGACATATTGTTTTCCCGGTCTCTGGATGAAATGTGGCATTGTACCTTCTCTAGAATGCTCATTAGTTTCTTCTAAGATGACGCATAACATCTATTTTATTCTTACTGTTTTGATGATCCTCAAAAATACGGGGACCTGGTTTGTGGCAGAGTGCTCTCGTCCAGATACAAATGGGGTACAACCGTAAAAACTGTCATGTCATGTTTTAGGTGAAGTGCAGTGTCCATAAAAAAAGGAATAGCAAACGAGATTGCATGTTTCAGTGTCTCACAAATGCAGGGACCTTGTCCCTCACAGAGTTTTTTCCGTCAGGTGCATAATGGAGTACATCTGTAGAAGTTGTCCACGTCAGATGGTTGGTGAAGCGTCAACGTACTACACCAATCAGAATAGAGGAGGGTGTTTGTCCGACGGATAATGATTCTTTATGTTTGATATTTTTAACATGACAAACTCCATATTCGATTCATTCATCCAAAGAAGGAAGTAAGCAGCAACCCTTTTCAAGAACTCACAAAGAAATTTGTAAGGGACTTGGTACCCGCAGGACTCAACGAATTGGTGGTTAATTATATTATATCTTTCAAACAAACACAAACTTAAGATTTGGGAAAATCAACTTGGATTTTCTTTCAAAATTCATAAGCTTGAAAAGTGAAGGCCATTATCAAGGAAGAACACTGCTCATATAAACAAAGGACCAGATGGAGTGCTAAATAGTCTTTTTATATTTAGAGCTTGGTGTCTTATGTTCTTACATTGTAAATCTCATCCTAACTATAAAGGATACAAATCTTGCTTCCTCTTCTAGAAGTCTAAATCATCTAGAGTTAGGTGATTTAGTGGGCAACATTGTTGTTGCTTAGTTAAAATTTAAATCATCCAAAGGGTGGGGTTTAGTGGGCTCTGGGGTATCCGCATAAGAAAATCTATATTAATTTGTTAGGGTTAGTATAGTGGGTAGTGTTGTATCTAATCTAGCTCAGCTAAGTGATAGAAAGTATTGCTAGCATAGAGATTAGCAGGCTAGTCTCTTGGTGTAAAACTGGTTTTAATTTTTCTTGGGAGAAGATCAGTGTACACAGTTAAAAAAGTCCTGTTGAGACAGGTCGTGGTTTTCTTCCCTTGGGCAAGGAGGTTTTGACGTAAAGGTTCTTGTTCTACCTTTACTTTCAGCACTTATTTTACTGTTCGTTATTACAACTATGCTGAGAACCAGGTCCCATTGAAACAAGTGGACACAACTTTTAGTTGCTGTTCTTGATGAGTCAAGGAACCTGGTCCTTGACTGATAAGTGGACAGATACATTTCAATAAGTGGTATTAGAGCAGGCACTCTCTATCTTGTTATCAACAAGAGAGATTTCTATGGAAAGAATGGCTGCTCTACTAAGATGGAAAGAAGGCCGGTCTTAAGTGAGGCCACCCCTAATCGATATTTAGCATTATCGGTTGTGGAACATTACATAATTGTCTTATAATGGCGGAAGATTGTGAGCTATGGGATGTTATTTGTGACGGTCCCTATGTCCCATTTATTGAAGTAGAATATGGGGATGTCACAAGGAGCGTTGTCAAAAATAACAGCAATACAATGATTTTGACAAACGAAAAATTAAGAAAAACCACAAGGCTAAAATGTTCATAATGTGTGGAATCGGACCAACTGTATATACTCTGATCTCTTTGTGTGAATAAGCTAAAGAAATTTTGGATCTACTGAGGACCACATATGAGGGAACTGAGGAAACAAGGGCAGATCTAACTGGGGGTGTTGATCAAAAGAAAGATACTGAAAGGGATGAATCATTAGCTTCCAAGGTTTGAAAATATGATGAAGCCTTTATGGAGAAATCTGATGATGAGGAAGATGAAGATGAAGAAGAGGTTACCCTTTTTTATCCTAAACAAAACTTGCATAATACTGTGTTATGAAGTTCAGAACTCTAGCTACTCTTTTTATTGACTCTATCATTGTGTCAACAACTGAAAAGGAGTTGATAAACAACAACTTAGATAATCTTCTTGTAGAAAAGGTAGCCTATGTTGACCAAATGTCTGTTGTAAAAGAAAAATAATAGTTCTAGAGACTCAAAATCTAGAACTCAAGAAAAAGATGAAGATGTTGAGTGAGAAATCTGGCAAAGGAAAGGGAGAGGCTATTAGCATGCAATTGGAGTTAGAAGCTAGTCTGAACAAATATCTCAAATTATCAGTTAGAAAGGGACCTGGTCCGCGTCAAAGAAGAACTGAACAAATATCTCAAATGGGTCACCTCTTCGAAATTACTTTCCTATCTTACCAGTCAAGGTCAAAGTGATTGACAAGGATTAGACAATTAAAGCAAAAATCCTTCTTACAATCTCCATGGCAAAGATTTGCTCATGTCTAATTGTTTTTCGTGTATTCATTGTTGTCGTGATGGTCACTTGAAGAAGGATTGTCTATCATTGAAAAAGACCCAAGATAACCTCTCAAAATATTATAATAAGGGAAACAGGAAGGCAAATGAACCTGGTCAACAAAATAACAAGAAGAATAAGGGACCTGGTCAACATACCAGCAAGAAGAAGCAGGGAACTATTAAACATAGGAGTAATCAGAAGAAGGGACATGGTCAACAGAATAATTGGCAGAAGAAGGGACCTGGTCAACAGAAGAATTGGCAGAAGAAGATACCTGGTCATTCTTCTGTTCCTAAGTTGAAAAATATCAATTTGCCTCACTTGACAAAGAATTATCTTATCACTCATTTATATGCTTACTGGGAACTCCAACTGAAATGGGTTCCCAAGGCTAACACGTGATATGATATTCTTGTCAGAGGAAATGGCAGCGACCAGTGTTTATTCATGAATGACGGATGCTCAAAGCACTGGGAAACAGAAAAAAAACTTCCTCTCTATCAAGGCACTTCAAGGTGGAGGTGTTGTATTTGGTGATGGCAAGAAAAGATATGTTCTTTTTGTGAAGGCATGTTTGGAAAATCTATGGAATACACTATTGAGGATGTGTACAATGTCAATGATTGAACTACGATTTTAATTGTTTCATAGATTTGTGATGAATGAAATTATGTTATGTTCTTATAAGAAAGAACATGTGGTCACAAACTTGCTTTCTCGGGCGACGATCTTGATAGAAGAGAGATGCAAGAACATGTGTATTGCTTATCTGTTTACTGTTCATTGTGTCAGTTTCACTGAACTTAATTCTCGAGGTAAGAATGCTGAGGTATGGAACAAGAGACGTTCTCATGTATTTGTTGCTTTACTGCACAAACTTTTTCTGGGGACCTTTTCCAAATCTGCATAAAATAATATATGCATATGAGAAAGGTTGTGACAATGGTGTAAATGAGAAGCATCTCATACTATGTTTTAGGTGAAATATGCAGACTATGAATATTTCGAGGAACTTTCGACTGAAGTGATGAATGTTGCATGTTCTGTGACTGAAATGATGATATTGAGAACCTTAATCTCAATGAGGTTTGTAAGAGTATTTGTGATATGTTCATCCTCCTTCAAAGCTTATCTGGTGCATAAAAATGTGTGCATTAAAAAAGGGTTTTCATGTGATTTTTGATGAGCCAAGAAGAATGTAGAAGTAAGTTGCAAAACAAAGAAGATTATGAGATAGAATAGCTGCTTTAGATTCAGAGAGATGATATAAATAGTGAGCTTGTTGAAGAACATTCTCTTCATGAATCCAACAATCTCAAGAAAGCTGATGTAGATGATGTACCTGATGAGGGACCCGGTCCTCTAGACATTGCTGAACAAAGATGATGCAGTTCAAACTGATAATGTGAATTTTGAAGAAGACAATGAAGAAGCTAATCAAGATCAGTTTGAAAGAAGAAAATTTTGAAAGTCGGTTCTCTAACAAGATGATCAGTTGTCCATGTTTCTCTTCAACATTGCCTTCAAAAGAGGTAAAATTGTAAAAACCCCTCTTTTTGAGATTACAAGGAAATGAATTGCGGATCCTTCAAGTGTATATAAAGGAAGTCATCTTTGGTACTAGCTTTTTAATTATTGTGTGAAGAGTTTTTCGCATTCATGGGTAGTGGGTTCTAAATAAGCACTATGAGAGAAATTTTCTTAGAGCTACAAATTTAGCACACCTTGAAAGGTAACCTGGATTTTCTAGAAAAAAAAAGCACATTAATATGCTATTCAAATGGCGTAACATATTTGAAGTCAAGACATTGATAAAGAGGGATAATTTCATCATGAAGCTTTGTAAGAAGGAAGATCAAGTGGATGACATTTTCGCTGAAGCTGTAATCACAGACAAGTTAAATACTCTAATAAGAGCTTATTTACAGAGATGAAGATAGCACAACATTCAGGGGTCATTGATGTTTGATCAAAGAGAGGGACATGGTACAAGTTTAAAAAAGCTGCTGAAAGGGTTTCATGTTTTGGGTGCGTAGACAATTCATACTTTCTTGAGCACTAACTTGAAGCTGGATGCTGATCATTTGGTTGAAAGACTCTACTAATGTACAAAGGGAAATATTTTGAAGGCTGCTGAGAAAATCTTAAGTCACCTGAAGAAGATAGAGAACCTGGTCCTATTTTGTCTATTAGGAGACATTTTGATTTGTAGTACATGGTGTTGTTTATTATGCTGGGTATCAAGATGATAGAAAGAGTATCTCAAGAGTTGATTATGTTATGCGCTGATCTTTCACTTATGTGGAAAGGCAAGATTCAATTGCTCTTTCATCAACTGAGGCAATAAATGTAGAAGTTCAACTGATGGACTCAACACTACCGGAACAAGCAGCAACTTTAAGTTCACAAAAACTTGGCTGAAATAACCATGCTGATGATGGAAATGCTAAAACCTTCCTGAATGGATCCTGCCTAAAGTAATCAACTCTTTCATGACTATGCAAAGGGAGAAAGTACCCTTTTTTTCCGGTTATGTATGTTTTAGAAAGTTCAGTTTCATATCTTTAGTGGGTACATACACATGGAAAAGGGGATGAAGGAAAAGGGAGGTCAGTATAGATCTAGGCAATGACATTCAAACTACAAAGAGGGACCATGTCCTTTCTCAAAGGTTAGCAATCTTACAATTTCTGTTTGAATTATGCATGAGAACCATTGCAATTGCCACATGTCTGTCCTTCAGGAATCTGACTGTTGTCTCATCTTTTGAGTACGAAAATGATACCTCCTTTCTATTTCTTTATATTTCATATTTATTTCTATTTTCTCTTTCTTTACCAAATATCAGGTTGCTTCGAAGTTTACTTTTCTCTTCTTTTCAAACACACTATAAATTGTTAACCCCTTTAGTCTTGCTGAAGAATTCTCTGATGAAAATGTTTTAAGTGTGAAGAGGGATCTGGTCCTCCATGAAAAATGAAGAAGTGGAAAAGATGATGTTCAAAAAGGGAGAAGTTGATATTCTGAGAACTCAAAGTTTTCTAAAGTGGAAGGTGTAAAAATTAAAAAAAAATAATTAAAAAAAATCTTCTTGGTTCCACAATTGTTGATCTATTCATCTTAGAGGCCTTGAGTAATTTACGTTACCAATGTTTTTGTTATGATAAACTTAGGCTGGTTTTGGAAGCTATGAGAGTTACTCGTATTAACTAGAATACGGAAATGAGTTGTCTAAAAGTCCAGCTTCTAAAACAACACTATTAGAGGGACCAGGTGCCAAAACTAAAAGAAATAAAAAAGGAAAATTGGTAGCGTTGAAGGTTCAACATACAGGTTGGGCTGCAAAGCATGCTAAACGTTAAGAGAAAAATAAAAATCTCATGCTAAGGGATATGCTCTATTAATTCTATTATTTCAATTCCTTCTCTCTAAGTCATCCCTTCTCTTCCTATCTCTCTATGAAAGTCCTCATTACTCTTTTTGTCCAATGTTCTAGTTTCTATTTGTAATCATACTTGCAATACTTTTATGGCTGATCTTTTTTTTATGGATGACAAATGTCTTGTTTCTACTGACTTGTCTCAGTACTTTATGCCTTTTTACTCATGCTTATTTTTGTTTAAGTGGCCATGAATTTGCTTAAACTGTAATTTTGTCTACTTGGTTTTACTGCTTTAACCCTCTTTATGATGTCAAAAGGGGGAAATTTTTAAGGTAAGGTATGAGATAAATTGTGTTACAACTGCTTGAAGAAGTATGGGATTACTGGTGTTATCACTGCTTAAAAAAGACATGGATCATGCCGATAATGGGAATCAATGTTAGCTTCTTGAAGAGCAAATGGTTTTGCCGACAGGGGGAATACATGCTTGTTACCTGAAGAGGACCTAGTCTTGTCAATAGGAGGAAGAAGATGCTTGTCATCATCAAAAAGGGAAAAAACAATTATGTTGATGTTTTGATGATTTGACAAACATAAGAGATGATTAAAATCCAGTTAACCTATTAAATCTTGTTGATAGGGGGACTTGGTGAATATGTTTGTCAACATCAAAAAGAGGGAAAAAGCTACATTGATGTTTTGATGATTTGATAGACTTTGGGGATGATTCAACTCCGGTTACCCTAAAAGTTCTTGTTGATAGGGGAGCTGATGAATATGTTTGTCATCATCAAAAGGAGATAATTTTATATCAATGTTTTGATGATTTGACAAACTTCGGGAATGAATAAACTCCAGTTACCCCAAGAATCTTGTTTTAAGGGGGAATTAGTGAATAAGTATGTTATCATAAACAAAGCGGAAAATGTTAGTTCAAAGTTGATTTATGATAATGTTTCAAACTTGATATGAAGTTTTAATGATTTAACAAACTTATTCATCTCACAAGGAACCAGATCCTTGTTATTGGAACTGCTGACAGTGAGATAAATAATAAACTCAATGTAGGATTTTTTGTGTACTATCATCAAAAAGGGGAAAATGTTATTTCTAGGTGTTCTGATAATCCTCCCAAATGCGGGGACCTAGTCCACCCAAATGCGCGGACCTGGTCCCTGACAGAGTGCTCTTATCCAGATAAAAATGGGGTACAACCGCAAAATTTGTCATGTCAGGTCTTAGAAAAGTGCAGTGTCCTACACCAATAAGAAGAGAAGACGAGATTGTATGTTTCAGTGTCTCACAAATGCAGGGTCCTGGTTCCTCGCAGAGTTTTCTCCATCAGGTGCATAATGGAGTACAATTGTAAAAGTTGTCCGCTGCAGAAGGTTAATGAAGTGTCACCGTACTACACCAATCAGAATGGAGGAGGGTGTTTGTCGAATGGATAATGACTCTTTATGTTTGATATTTTCAACATGAAAAACTCCATATTAAATTCATTCAACAAAAGAAGGATGTCAACAACAAAAATTTTCAAGAACTCACAAAGAAGTTGTAAGGAATCTGGTCCCCGCAAGACTGCGACGTGAAAAGATGAAAAGACAGTTGTTAGAAAAGCTGTCATCTTTGATGTGGTAGGTGCACAACTTTTCTAATAGCAGGCCTTTAGCCACCTCAACGAATTTGTGGTGAACTTTATTATCTCTTTCCAAAAAACTCAAATTTAAGATTTAGAAAACTCAACTTGGATATTATCTCAAAATTCATAAGCTTGAAAAGGGAAGGTCATCTTCAATTAAGAACACTGCTCATATCAACAAGTGACCAGATAGAGTGCTAAAGAGTCTTGTTGTATTTAGAGCTTGTTGTCTTATATGCTTACATTGTAAATATGATCCTGATCTTTAAAGGATACAGATCGTGTATTGGTTTCTAGAAGTCTAAGTCATCTAGATTTAGGTGATTTAGTGGGCATCATTGTTGTTGCTTTGTCAAAATTTAAATCGTCCAAAGGGTGGGGTTTAGTGGGCGGTGGGGTATCCTCTTAGTAAAATCTATATTAATCAGTGAGGTTTAGTATAGTGGGTAGTGTTGTATCTACTCTGGCTCAGCTAAGTGATTTGAGGTTTTACTTTTTCTTGTGAGAAAATTAGTGAAATTTATTTTGAAAAGTCCTGTTGAGACAGGTCGTGGTTTTATTCACTTGAGCAAGGAGGTTTCTACGTAAAGTTTCCTGTTAAATCTTTACTTTAATAACTTATTTTATTGTTCATTATTATAACTGTACTGAGGACCTGGTCCTATCGAAACAAGTGGACACAAATATTGGTTACTGTTCTTGCTGAGTCAAGGAACCTAGTCCTTGACAGATATGTGGACGCATACATTCCAACAACTTCTCTATGGGATTTAAGGTTGTGCCCTTGGGTTGTTAGGTTGACTGGCCTGCAATATATGATACGATAAACTAAATTATTAAAGTTCAATATAGACAACATAAATAAACAATGTCAATGGTAATTACGATTTGTTTAGTCACAAATGAAGAGTTGGACTGTACTGATGCCGCACTATCAAAAAGAGTACTTGAAACCAAGATCGAAATAACATTTTTAGTATTTCTATTCTTAATATTTATTGAAGGGAATAAACTTATTTTGAACACTTACTTTCGTTTCATTATTAAGTGTATATGAACCTTCTTTGCTGACTTCCTGGTGAACTTGTTGCACTTGAACCTCGGATTGATTGGTTTTTATAAGAATAGGACATTTGCTACTATTATGTACTATTTTCCACACAATCCACATTTCTTTTTCCCCTTTCTTGACGATTTTAAAAGGGTACTATTTCAAATATCTGCTTCTTTTTTAGTTGTCTCATCATTTCCTCTCTTTCTTAGTTTTGTTGGTCTACGTGGCTGAGCTTTATATATGGGTGGCAGCGGTTGTTCACCCCAGTCTTAGACCATTGCTCAGAGCTATTAATTGGAAAAATAGATGGATAATAACTCTTCATATATTGCTCAACTCTATAACATTCATGAACATACTTTTCAGGTTCATGCTTCTTAACCCATATAGTTGCGACAACATGATTACAAGGTATCCCTGTTAAGTCCCATATCTTACAAGAACATGTCCTCTCCTTAAGTCAACAGAAAATAATCTTATCTTTATTTAATATTTATCAATTTGTCACTGATAGCATTATGTTAACAATACATATAAAAATTGTCTTAATTAAAGGATGTTTCTCAATGTTGAGTTGATAAAATCTAACCTAAAATTAGTAACGAAAAAAAAATATTATTGAATACTAACAATTTTCATTTAAATAGTGTGAGAAAAATTGATTTTGAATAAATGTATATGAAAATTTTCTTTTTAGGCCATGAATTGAAATTTCTCTTTAGACCCCCAATTACGCTGAGCCACCCTGCTACTATATTAGCCAAATTACTAGGGCCTGTGACATGCATAAAAATTTACAGTAATAAACATTCAAAGTCTAGATAGTAAACACAGAAACTAGGCAACCATGCATCCATTCCCTATGACCCTGAATTCCAAGTATATTCAGAGCTTTAACAAGTTCAATGTCAGATTTCACTGGCAAACTTCCACTCTCACTTATCCAACAATAATTTTGTATTTGATGTTATATCACTCTTCATATCAAATTATTGTTAAAGTTCCCGTGAATTTCTTCTGCAATCAAGACACGTTAGCTTACCTCAATGAAATAGCTTCTACAATTGTAATGAGAAGAAAACACGAATAACGAAGGACATTTTCGTAATTCAACTTTTTTGTGCATAAACACAAACTAATGTTGAACTAATGTTATAATTAATGTGTATTTACATTTTTGTCCAAGTTAAGATATTGTTTGTGCACGAGGCAATTCAATGAAGGATTTGAGTACTGTCTCTGCACGAGACTTACTGGTAACATCTCGCTGCAATTTATAAGTATAATTTTGAGTGACAAACATTAGCATGTTGAACAATACTATAACTTGGAGAATTTTTTGGTGATTCAAATGATTGTCCATCTACAACATAAGACACAAATTTAACTTTAACTGCATCACAATGAGTTACGTTGTTAGCACGTCCTTGCATTTGATAAATAATAATATCCCTTGGCCTGGTGTATCTTTGACATATATGATGATTCTTAATGTTGCATTCAAATGTGATTGTTTCATAAACTGAATTAGAGTTTGAACGTTGTAGTTTATATCACGCCTGGAATTACTGTGAGGTATAACAACATTTCTGTTACTCTTTGATACCTTCCTTTATAAGTAACAAACTCATCAATTGCATCTTTGGTGTTGCTTAACTTATTGTTTCATTATATATGGTAAGTACAATTTTACACCATTATCTCGAACTCCTGGATGAGCTCTCCTCAACTACATCCTTTCAAGCAATTATTCAAACTACGACTATCATATCCTCCTCCAATTTGCTACAACATTGCCAAAGACATAAAGGAAAACTCAAAATAGAAATTCAAAGACACCAGAATGCTTGAAAGCAATTAATGATTAAAAGAAAATGCTTAAACTAAGAAATTAGTTGGGAAAAAGCGAATGCATAAGCCCTAAAAGGGTAGTAAACACATGTAAGAAGTTAGAAACATAGTCTTTCATGAGTCATAAACTCATAGATGATTAGCCTCTCATCTCATTCCTTGCAATATCTGATGGTGAGATTGAGAATGAAGTTTAGTTCAGTTTTCCACATGAGATACCTTGTAAATAGAATTATGGCAATTTTAGTTTGTATCGTCTATGAAGGGATGCTTAAGAGAATAAATTTTATTCAACTAAGGAACTCAATTTCAAGTATGATTGATTTTACCGAAACATGACTTTATAATTTAGTCTCTTTTTTCGTATTTGAAGTAGAGAAATGGTTAGAAAAAAAAGGTAGATAGGAAATAAAAAAAATGCACTTTTTTTTCATTGTAAATGTGACACTAATGGAATATCAATTCAATAATTTTGTGCATTAATAATTTTTTGTATGAGTATGAATTTTAAATTAAGAATTTTAGAATTGAGATCGAACACAAAGCTTGATAAAAATAAATAAGAAAACGAAGACATATATCGATTCCCCACATTGTGATCTCCTTACTCATTTTCCTTTTCAATAAAAATTAAAATATATTGTTAAAATAAATCATACGAAGAAAAATAAAATCATTCAAACTTCAATGAGCAAATAAATAGAGTTAACCCATTTAACCGGTATTTAAATAAATTAAATAATATTTTGTGGTATTGTCATCTTCATTCATTTTTTTGGACAATTGTTGAGGAAACATCCTCTCAGGGCTACGTATATTCATTAAATATTTAATAGTAAATGAATAATTGAGAAAAATAATAAGAAAACAAAAAAAGGAAGTCAGATATGACAAGAACAAGAAACTGACTTGAAGAATTGTTCGGACTTTTGGCATAAAGGGGGGAGAAATAGGAATGTTCGGTGACATTTGGAGAAAGTAAAAAATATTAGGGCATAGAAAAATGAATATTGGTGACCTGTTCAAATAGAATGAAAGACAAAGTTTATGAGGATCACGCACGCCCAAACACGCACCCACACACATCCACGCGTACGCGCGCGCACACACACAGAATAACCAGGTAGGTCATGATCAACATGCCTGCCTGGCAGCTGCACTATTTTTCCTTTTTTGATGGTTATTTTGTTTTAATTGTGTGTATTGTTTTTTAATTTTTTAAATATTTAAAAATTAATAATATATACTATAAAAAATGATAATTACCAACATAAAATAGTTGTAAAGAATATATAAAAAATTCGATTGATTCATAAAACCAATATATCTATGTCAAATAAAATGGGATAAAACAAGTAACATGTATTATTTAATTTGAAAGCTACATAGAAAGTATTGTAAATCTCAATTATTAACAACATTTGATTGACTTTTGAAATTCTACATATATCGGGATAAGAGAAGTAGCATTTACTATTAAACTTTTTTGAAGACCAGTACACTGATGATGATGATGTTGTTGTGCCTCCGCATATGATAATTAGATAGAGAGTTTCGAGATGAAAGATGACAATTTTAGTTTGTATCATCTATGGAGGGATGCTCAAGAGAAGGAATTTGAGTCAACTAAAGGACTCAATTCTAAGGATGAATAATTTTATCAAAACATGAATTTATAATTTATTCTCTTTATTCGCATTAGAAGCAAAGAAATGGTTAGGAAAAAAAAGGTAGATAAAAAAAAGAAGAAAAACGGTTTTTTTCATTGTAAATGTGACACTGATGGAATATCAATTCAATAACATTGTGTATTTATGATTTTGTGTATGAGTACGAATTTTAAATTAAGAATTTAAGAATTGAGATCAAACACAAAGCTTGTTATAAATAAATAAGAAAACAAAGACATATAAAATGGGAAAATTAAAGATACAGTATTAACGAAAATTTTAATAGATAGGTTGGTTGCTACTTGAAAAATTATATAAGAGAGTTTGATTCGCCTCTACTTCCTCATTTTCATTTTCAATCAAACTAATCAAATATTGTTAAAATATATCATACAAATAAAAGTCAAATCATTCAACATTAAATGAAAAAATAAATAGACTTACCCCATGTCACGCCCCGAGCTACCACCGAGACGTGGACATGGAACCTAGGACCACAAGTGATCCCAAGCTAACCCTACTGTATTGATCATGAGCATACTAAAGATAATAAACGGATGCATAGTCTAAGTCATAACTTTAACAAGCCACTATTAATCTAGCAAAACCGAAACTAAATGACTAAAGATAGAAATGAAACTCAAAACTGTTGTCCTTGGAGAATGAGGACTCACCACTTGATCAATTGAATTGAAGATCAAGAAATCAATCTATGCGTGATCTCGATGCTGAGAACCTGAACATACATCACTAGAAGATGTAGACCATGAATGCGTCAGTACTTGAAAGGTACTGAGCATGTAGGATAGAGTAAAACTGAAATAAAACATAACTAAACAAGCACAAAATCAAGTAAAATAATCTAAACATGATATGCTGACTTTTGAGCTAACTGGATGCAATGACCAATTTATAACATGTTGAAACTGAATACTGAATATACTGATAAATGGTCAATGTAGAGAGTCTGAATGAACTGTGGAAGCTACTAATAACTAATAAGAAAACCACATGAGTTAAATGTGGAGTCCGATGTATACGCTTCACCGAGAGGAACTAATATACCCTGCCAAATGCATAAAGGCATGCTGGCGTGATCACTAAATTGATTGCTCACAGAGGGGACTTACAACCTACATTGTTATTAGTTCTAGGACTAAATTGGTAGTTGAAACCTAGTTAAACTCGATATTATGCTACACCCAATAAATTCTATAATTTTACTTATTATGTCTGAGTTTTTGTAAATACTGGATAGTTGAACATGTAAATTGAGAATGCAACAATTAATATGGTAATTTTGCATTTATAACTGAGGCATGTATATCTGAAGTGTCTGAAATATCTAACCTAGCATGTGTAATTCAAGAACTAAAGAAATACAAAACTAGAGTTCTGAAATTCATGTGATAATCTGAGTAATAAAATGATAATCTAATTTTGAATATGTATTTAATAGGTTCACGAAGTTCTATCAAAGTTCTAAAAACCCTAGGTTTAATCATGATAATAGAATCAAGAATCTGACTTAAAACTAGGGACCCATGGGTGAAAAGAACCCACTAGTGAAATTCCACATAACTGGTTATGAAATCCACTGAAAAATACTTAATTTTTGAGGCTAGAACTTCAAGATCTCGCGGCGTTCTTGAACTTGGGTCTTTAGCTTTTTCTCCTCTCTTGCTGCTAATTTTCTTTGTTTTGATTTAATGATTTGACTTAGATATGTTTTAATTATGTTTCTAGGATTAAACTGACTAATATATTATGATTTAGGGTCAAAACGACGTAAATTATTGTTTAAATGAAGTGGAAAAGGTCCAAAAGGCACATGGGAAAGTTTTTGTCGGATCAAACGACGGCCAGGACTGACGGTCCGTCGTCTGACCGACACCTCGTCGTTGGGTCCGTCGACTCGGCATGTTCGATAGGCATTTACTAAAATGGGCATACTGTTTTACTCGGAGGTCTGATTTTAGCAAGGTGGTGGCTATTGAAAGATAATTCAATTATCTATCTCTGGTTAGGTCATGGGACACCTAATTAATTTTGTGCTAAGAGTTATGACCATTTAAAGTTAACCCAACTGCATTTCCCCTTAACTGAATGCAAATTTCCACACACGGTAAGACATACACCTACATACCATGCTAGTCATCCTTAGATCTTGTCAGAGAGTGGGTGAAGGGAGTATTGATAAACTATCACATACTACAGACCATCATCTGACCTACGGACCTTTAGTCCGTCCGTTGTCCAAGACTTAACCAATTTGTATGGGCTGAAATTTTTAGAAGTTTCTGATCCCATCGTAGGTTGTGCAGGACAGACCGTGGATCAGGCTACGGTATATCGATGCCACCATTGGTTGCAGCTGCCGATTTTTTTGCTGTAAAGTTATTTTTGGTCTATTTTGACTATGGGGTGTTACATTATCTCCCCCTATGGAATATTTCTACGCGAATGAAGACTAAATTGGCTAAAATAGAGGGAGACAGTTGTAAACCCTACTACTAAACAATGAGAACTGTGTTTTTGACAGAATTGAGTTCCAAGTACATGCAATTACGCTGAAAAATGCAAGTACAAGTTGAGGGAACATGATTCTAAAACTGAATTTACACATGAATGACTGGAAAACTGAAGAGGAAATATTACCTCCAGCTGGAGTGGAATCGAAAGGAAAAAGGTTAGTATACTTGGCTTTCATGGCTGTTTCATCTTCTCAAGTAGCTCCCTCTACGAACTAACCTCTCCAAAAAACCTTGATTGAAGCGACTTCTTTGTTTCTCCACCTTTAACTCGAAGATCAAGAATCTCATCTGGTACATCCTCACAAGAAAGACTATCTTTCACCGCCATACTTTCCAATGGCACTATAGAGGTTGGATCACCCACACACTTCTTAAAGAGTGAGATGTGAAAGCCAGACCCACTGCTGCTAATTCTTCTTGCAACTCTAAATCATATGTCACCTTGCCAACCCTTTCCAAGATCTTGTAAGGGTCTACATATCTAGGACTGAGCTTTCCTTTCATTCCAAATCTCATCACCCCTTTCATAGGTGAGACATCAACAAAAACCCAATCATCAACTTCGAACTCTAGTTCCCTTCTCTTTACATCTGCATAAGATTTCTAACTACTTTGGATTGTCTTAAGTCTATCTCTAATTAGTTGCACTTTCATTATAGCATAAAGGACTGAATTTGGCCCTATCAAAGCTGCTTCACCTACTTCAAACCAACGAACATGAGATCTACATCTACACCCGTATAAATACTTATAAGGTGCTATTTGAATGTTGGAATGATAGCTATTATTGTACGCAAACTCAATAAGATGAAGGTGATCATCCTAACTACCCTTGAAATCGAACACACAATCTATCAACATATCCTCTAAAGTATAAATGGTACGTTATGCCTGCCCATCAATCTATGGATGAAATGTTGTACTAAGGTTAATTTGAGTACCAACCTCACAATTTCATTGATATAAAGCTTGACATAGTCCTCAACCGAATCTGTAGTCTTGGCCGCTTAAAAGCGAGAATACTTAGTCATCCTATCAACTATCACCCAAATTAAGTCATACTGTCTGCGAGTACGAGGTAACTCTGTGATGAAATCCATATTGATCACATCCCATTTCCAAGTAGAAATATGAATCTCTTGAGTCATACCTCCTGGTTTTTGATGTTCTACCTTGACTTGCTGGCAATTGCTGCACTTACTCAAAAAGTCTGCTATATCCCTCTTCATGCCAATCCACCAGCAGACTTCCCGCAGATCGTGGTACATCTTAGTGGCACCAGGATGAATAGAATATATGGAGTTATGGGACTCTACAAGAATATGCTTCCTTAACTCGCCCACATCAGGAACACACAATCTACCCTGGTAGAGAAGTACATTATCTCCCCCTTGGGAGAAAACCTCCACTCTCTGATTGTGTACTGCATTCTTAAGTTCAAGCAAAATTGGATCACTGCCTTTCTTTTACTTTACCTACACTACCAAAGAAGATTTTGCCCCATTCTTAAATGTCACACCATTATCTCATATAGTGAAGGCTTTTATGGTCAGTGAACACATCTACGTGAACCCTTAGCACCTTAAGGTGTCTAAAGGCATACTCTATAAACTTATCTCGTTGCATCAACACACAACCAAGGAGAACTCTGGATGCAACACAATAGATCACATAACCATCTGAACCCTCTGGCAGAGTCAAGACAGGAACTGTAGTCAATATAGTTTTCAATTTTTTGAAGCTTTTCTCTTAATCATATGACATCGAAACTTGACCACCTTTTGAGTCAACTTAGTCAATGGTGAGGCTATGGATGAAATCCTTCCACAAACCTTCTTTAATAACCTGCTAGACCTAAGAAACATCTAATATCTACAGCAGAGGTAGGTCTAGGCTACTATTTCACTGCTTCTATCTTCTGCATATCCACTCAGATCCTCTCTCTAGATATAATGTGACCAAGTAAAGCAATGTACTGCAACCAGAACTCACATTTGCTAAACTTAACAAATAACTGGCGATTTTTGAGAGCATGCAGAATAACTCTACAACTCTAAAAGGACACTGATGTTATACCTCATTCCTAGAGTAAATGAGGATATCATCAATAAATACGCTAACGAATAAGTCCTAGTAATGTTTGAACACTCAATTCATCAAATCCATGAAATCTACAAGAGCATTGGTTAGTCCAAATGACATAACTAGAAATTCATAATAACCATAGCGAGTTCTTAACGATGTTTTTGAATGTCACTGTCTTTGACTCTGAGGTTATGTTAACCCGATCTAAGTTCTATCTTTGAGAAATGACTAGCATCCTGAAATTGGTCAAACAATTCATCAATCCTAAGGATGGGATACTTATTCTTGATTTTGATCTTGTTCAACTGTCTATTGTCAATGCTCATTCTAAGAGAACCATCTTTCTTTCTTACAAACAACACTGGTGCACCCCATGGTGAAATACTAGGTGTGATGAAGCCCTCATATAGAAGGTATTTCAACAAAGCTTTCAATTCCGTAAGCTCTATTGGAGACATTATATATGGAGGAATAGAAATAGGCTTGGTATCTCGAAGGAGATCAATTCCAAAGTCTATTTCCCATTCGGGAAGGACTCCGGGAAGTTCTTCAGGGAACACTTCTGGAAACTCACAAACTATTGGAAATGACTCAGGAGTTGGGGTTTCAGAGATAGAATCCTTAACCCAAAGATGATAGAGATAACGCTTGGAGATCATCTTTCTGGACTTAAGGTAAGAAATAAATCGATCCATAGGTGCTAAGCTATTACGCTTCCATTCTAAGAATGATTCGTTTGGAAACTGAAAACGAATAATCCTAGTTATACAATCGATTGAGGCATAACATGAATGTAACCAACCATTTCTAACTCTACTAGATCTACTGAGGTGACTTTTTGAGATACTCTTACAAGGTAATATTTGTATATACATCTAGCTATAACTGGGTCACTGAGTGAAGTAAAGTCTGAGAAATGTTATGAGAGAGTTTCTAGACCAACATTAAATTAGACTTCTATGTAAGGAGTTACAAAAGAAAGAGTATCCCGTGGATCTAATAATGCATACACATCAAGGTCAAAGACTCATATAGTACCAGTGACTACATCAGGAGAACCTTCCTGATCCCGGAAAGCCTACATAGCAAACAACCTGTTCTTGCGCTAACCACCACCTGTACCAGATGAGTTACCCTGCTGAGTTGGGTCACTTTCTGGTGCTGCTGAAGTTGTTGACTAAGCTATACCATTACAACCTTCTTGACCTTGTCTAGAAGGACAATCCCTTACCTATGACCAGACTGACTGCACCCAAAACATCTCTCTTTTCTTTCAAGACACTCGCCTTGATAGTTCTTACCACACTTAGGGAAAGTGGGGTAAGTCTTGGTTATTGAAACACTTCGCTGAAATTTAGAGCCTGGTCCTCTACCCTTCTGGTCATACCTATTCTTGGAGGATGGAACACTAGATGATGAAGGGGCTGGATCCAAAAACTTCTGCTAACCCTGCAAGCAATTTTCACGACCCGGTTTCTGCTGAGAATAGTCAGAGTTCCCAGCCTAACCTTTTTATTTTACTTAGAATTTTCCCTAAGATTATCACCCTCAACCTGTAGAGCATGAGTTATAAGTCTAGAGATGTTCATATCTCCAATTAACATCACATTTCTGCACTCATTTTTCACTAAAATCTGACACTCCATACAAAAACTTATTCATCTGAGCCCTGGAGTCAACAACCATGTGAGGAGCATACCTGGAGAGTTTTTTTAACTTGAATCCATACTCTTGCATTGTCATGTTACCCTGCCTTAAGTTCATGAATTCTTGGGATTTTGCTTCCCTCAACTTTATTGGGAAAAACTTGTCGAGAAAAGCCTCACTAAAGCAATCCCAAGTGATAGGAGCCCCATTTGCACCCCTTTAATCCTTCCACTAAGTGTACGAAATATGAGCAACATCTTTCCTGCCAACTCAACCCGATCATTGCCAGTAACTTGAATTACCACAAAGATATTCTTGATTTTATCCAATAAATTTTGAGGATCCTCATTACTTTGCGATCCTAAGAACTCAGGCGGATTCATCCTGATAGAGTCACAAACCCTTGTTGTTACTGATCCACCATTTTCATTCACATGAGCATGAATCCGATCGTTCTTGTTAGTCATACTATGAGCCAACATCTTTATGACATTTATGAACTCAGCATTGGTAACTTCTTGATCTGGGGCAGGAGGAGCTGCATTTGCATTTCTTGCGTTCTCATTCCTAGTGTTAGCTCTACGAGAAGGCATGATCTAAAACATAGAACGTCAAGTTAGAATGGAATAAGATCATACCTCATGCATGATAAGAATACCAAGAAAGTGAAGTTTTTTTTTCTATAACACCTTATAGCCTCCCTCTCATTAGATGTGGTGCATTTAACACCTATGAAAAGGACTCTACTTAGTGCGGCTTTTAATACATCCTAGGACACTTAAACCTAGTGCTCTGATACCAAGTTTTGTCACGCCCCGAGCTAGACCTAAGACGCCAACACAAAACTAGGACCAACGATCCCAAGCTAACCCTGCTGGCATGATCATGAGCATACTAAAGATAATAAACTGATGTAGAAGCTAAATCATAACTTTAAACTGAAATAAATAAGGAATACCCATATTCTATAACTTAGATAAATGAAATAAATGAGTTTAATACAATGAAGTTAGTAACTCAATACTAAGCTAAAACTAACTATGTCTGAAATAAGCCTCTAAGCTGGACTAGAAATACCTGGACAAGCCTCAGCTAAATCTAGCAAAACTGAAATTAAATGACTTAAAGACGAAATGAAACTCATGACTGTTGTCCTCAGAGAATGAGGACTCACCACTGAATCTGCTGAACTGAAGATTGGGAAATCGATCTATGCGTTATCTGGATGCTAAAAATCTGAACCTTCATCACGAGAAGATGTAGCGCATGTATGTGTCAGTACTTGAAAGGTACTGAGCATGTAGGATAGAGTAAATCTGAAATAAAACATAACTTAACAAGCACAAAGCAAAAAAAATAATCTTAACATAATATGATGATTTCTCACCTAAATGGATGCAATGACCAATTTATAACATGCTGAAACTGAATACTGAATATACTGAAAAAATGTTCAATGTAGAGAGTCCGGCCGAACTATGGGAGCTACTAATAACCGATAATAAAACCACATGAGCTAAATGTGGAGTCCTATGTATATGCCCCACCGAGAGGAACCAACATACCCTACCAAAGGTATAAAGGCATGCTGGCGTGATCACTAAACTGATTGCCCATAGAGGGGATTTACAACGTACTTCGCTAGTAGTTCTTGGACTAATTGGGTACGTTGAACCCTAGTCGAACTCGGTATTAAGCTACTCCTAATGAATTCATTAAATCTACTGATTATGTCTGAGTTGCTGTAAATACTGGATAGCTCAAAAGTGAACGTGCAATATTAGAATGCAAGAATTAATCTGGTAATTACGCATTTATAATTGTGGCATGTATATCTAAAGTGTCTGAAATATCTGACCTAGCATGTGTAATTCAAAACTAAAGAAATACAAAGCTAGGGTTGTGCAATTCATGCGATAACACTGAGTAATAACATTATAATATTATTTGTAACATGTATTTAATAGGTTCATGAAGTTCTATCAAAGTTCTAGAAACCCTAGGCTTAATCATGATAATAGAATTAAGAATCTGACTGAAAACTAGGGACCCAGTGGGTGAAAGGAACCTACTAGTAAAAATACCACATACCTGGTGATAAAATCCACCAAAATATACTTAAGTTTTGGTGTTGGAGCTTGTAACGTTCCTGAACTTGGATTCTTGAGCTTTTTCTTCACTCTTGCTTCTAATTTTCTAAGTTTTAATTTAATGATTTGACTTATATACGTTTCGATTATTTTCTGTGCTTAAACTTACTAATATATGATGATTTGGGATAAAAACGATGTAATATAGGGTTTAAAAAAAGTGGGAAAGGTCCAAAAGACATTTGGGAAAGTAGTTGTCGGATCAAACGATTTCAAGGACTGACGGTCCGTCGTCTGACAGACGCCCAGTTATTGGGTCTGTCGAATGGGCCTGTTCTTAAGGCCTTTACTAAAATGGGATTAAAATTTTACTCGGAGGTCTTATTTTATAAAGGTTAGTGGATATGGAAAGATAATTCAATAATCTATCTGTGGGTAAGTCATGTGACACCAAATTCATTTTGTGCTAATAGTTATGACTATTTTAGGTTGACCAAACTTCATTTCCCCTTAAGTGTCTGCAAATTTTCCCCCTACGAACTGTATGTCCACCTACGGATCGTGTTGGTCATCCGTAGCTTCTTGTTAGAGAGTGGATGTAGGGAGTATTGATCGACGGTTACAGACTACACACTGCCGTCTGACTTATGGACCGTAAGTCCGTTCGTCGTCCAAGATTTAACAAATTTTTCTGGGCTGAAATTTTTGCGAGTTTCTGATCCCATCGACGGTTGTGTAGGACGGACCGTGGGTCATGCTACGGTCCGTCGATGCCACCGTTGGTTACAACTGCAAATTTTTTTTCTATAAAGCTTACTTTTTATCTGTTTTGTCTACGGGGTGTTGTACCCCATTAGGACGATATTTAAATAATTTGAATCATATTTTGTGATATTTTCATCTTCATTCCTTTTTTGGACAATTGTTGAGGAAACATCCTCTCACGGTTACGTGCATTAATTAAAAATTTCATAGTAAATGGATAGCGGAGAAAAAGAAGAAGAAAATGAAAAAAATAATTCCTAAATTACATGAACAAGCGAACTGACTTGAATGTTGTTTCAGCTTTTGGCTGAAAGGGGGAGAAATAGGAATGTTGGGAGGCATTGAAGAAAGTAAAAATTATTGGAGCTTAGAAAAATGGAATATTGGGTAACCTGTTTTAAAAGAATGAGAGGCGAAGTTCACGAGGATCATGTACGCACGCGCACACTCACGCACAGACACGTATGCCCGCACATAGACCCACTTGCTCACACCCATGCATACGGGCACACAAACACACAGTTACCAGGTAGGTCATGATCGACATGCCTGCTTGGCAGTTGCACTTTTTTTACTTTGTTGATAGTTTTTCTATTTTAATTTGTTTTTATTAATTTCTTAAATATTTCAAAATAATGTAATATATACTATAATTAATGATAATTACCGACGTAAAATACTTCTATAAAATATTAAAAAACCCGATTGATTCATAATATATCTATGTCAACTAAAATGTGATAAAAGAAGTAACATGCATTATTTAATTTGAAAACTACGTAGAAAATATTGTAAAACTCAATTTGTTAACAATATTTGATTGAATATTGAAAATATATTTGTGCTACATACATCGAGATAAGAGAAGTAACATATAATATTATAAATTTTCAAAGACGAATTCACAGATGATGATGATGTTGTTGTTCCTCCCCATATGATAATTAGACGAAGAGTTTTGAGAAGAATGATGATAATTTTCTTTTGTATCGTCGATGGAGAGATGCTCAAGAGAAGGAGTTTGAGTCAACTAAAGGACTTATTTCTGAGGATGATTGATTTCACTGAAACATGACTATAATTTTTTCTCTTTTTTCTGATTACAAGAAGAGAGATAGTTATGAAAGAAAGGTAGATAGAAAAGAAAAGAAAAGTTCTTTTTGTTTCATTGTAAATGTGACATTAATGGAATAACAATTCAATAACTTTGTGTATTAATGAATTTATGTATGAGTAGTAGTTTTAAATTAAGAATGTTAAAATTGAGATCAAACACAAATCTTGTTAAAAATAAATAAGAAAACGAAGACATATAAAACGTGAAAAGACTAAACATACGGTATTGAGGAGAATTTTAGTAGTTAAGTTTGTTGATTAAATAATTTGAACCATATTTTATGATATCTTCATCTTCATTCCTTTTCTGGACATTTGTTGATGAAACATCCTCTCTGTGTTACATATATTCATTAAAAATTTCATAGTAAATGGACAAAAGATAAAAAGAAGAAGAAAATGAATAAAGGAATTCATAAATGACAAGAACAAGCGAACTAACTTGAATGTTGTATGGGATTTCGGCTGAAATGGGGAGAAATAGGAGAGTTGGGAGGCAATTGTTGAAAGTAAAAAAAAATTAGGCCTTAGAAAAAAAGGAATATTGGGCGACCTGTTTAAATAGAATGAAAGGTAAAGTTTACAAGGGTCACGCGCACGCGCACACACACGCACGGGCGCACGCGCACGCGCACGCGCACACACGGGCACCAGTGCACACTCACATCCACGCGTGGGTGCACACACGCACACATACACGTGTAGGTGTGTATGCACAATAACAAGGTAGGTCATGATTGACATGCCTGCCTGGCATTTCCACCATTTTTATTTTTTGATGGTTTTTTTGTTTTGATTTGTTTGTCCAGTTTTTTTAATTTTTTAAATACTTAAAAATTATGTATATACTATAAATAATGATAATTACCAACTTAAAATACTTGTAAAAACATATAAAAAATTTGATTGATTAATAAAATTATTATATCTATATAAAATAAAATGGGATAAAAGAATTAATATGTATTATTTGATTTGAAAACTATGCAGAAAGTATTTTAAATCTCAACAATTAACAACATTTGATTGACTTTTGAAATTCTATTTGTGCTACATACATCGGGATAAGAGAAGTAACATATATTATTAAACTTTTTCGAAGACGAGTACACTGATGATGACTATGTTGTAGTGCCTTCCCATATGATAATTAGATAGAGAGTTTCGAGAAGAATGGTGGCAATTTTAGTTTGTATCGTCTATGGAGGGATGCTCAAGAGAGGGAATCTGAGTCAACTAAGGGACTCAATTCTAAGGATGATTGATTTTACCAAAACATTACTTTATAATTTAGTCTCTTTTTTCGCATTGGAAGCAGAGAAATGGTTAGGAAAAAACGGTAGATAGAAAAGAAAAAAATGTTGGTTTTTTCATTGTTAATGTTACAATGATTGATTATCAATTCAATAACTTTGTGTATTTATGATTTTCCGTATGAGTACGAATTTTAAAATAAGAATGTTAGAATGGAGGTCAAACACAAAGCTTGTTAAAAAAAGTTAAGACATATAAAATGGGAAAAGACTAAATATACGGTATTAAGGAGAATTTTAGTAGTTAACTTGGTTGACTACCTTAAAAACTGTTGACAAGAGTTCGATTCCCCACGTTGTAATCTCCTTCTTTATTTTCCTTTTCAATAAAAATTAAAAAAGTTTCTTAAAATAAATCATACAAAGAAAAATAAAATCATTCTTTATTCAATGAGCAAATAAATAGACTTACCCCATTTAACAAGTATATAAATAATTTGATTTATATTTGTGATATCTTCATCTTCATTCCTTTTCTTGACAATTGTTGAGGAAACTTCGTCTTAGGTTTATGTGTATTCATTCAAAATTCATAGTAACTGGATAACTGAGCAAAAGAAGAAGAAAATGAATTAAGGAATTCAAAAATGACAAGAACAAGCTAACTGACTTAAAGAGTTGTTTGGAATTTTAGCTTAAAGGGGGAGAAATAGGAAAGTTGGGCGTAAATTGGATAAAGTACAATAAATTAGGGCTTAGAAAAAAGGAATATTGGGTGACCTATTTAAAAAGAATGGAAGACAATGTTAACGAGGATCAGGCACACACGCGCACGCGCGTGCACTTTCACGCTTTAGCGCACACACGCGCACGCGCCCGCACTCACACGCTTAAGCGCACACACACGCACGCGCGCGCACTCACACGCTTAAGCGCACAAACATGATACCCTGGTAGGGCATTATCGACATGCCTGACTGGCTGCTGCACTATTTTTTCCTTTTTTGATGGTTATTTTATTTTAATTTGTTTGTCTTGTTTTAAAATTTTTAAAATATTTAAAAATTATATAATACATACTATAAATAATAATAATCACCAACTTAAAATACTTGTAAAAAATGTATGAAAAGTTTGATTGATTTGATAAAATTAATATATCTATATCAAATAAAATTTGATAAAAGAAGTAACATGTATTATTTAATTTGAAAACTAAGTAGAAAGTGTTGTAAATCTCAATAATTAACAATATTTGATTGACTTTTGAAAATTTATTCGTGCTACATACATCGGGATAAGAGAATTAACATATATTATTAAAATTTTTCAAAGACGAGTACACTGATAATGATGATGTTGTTGTGCTTCCCCATATGATAATTATATAGATAGTTTCGAAAAGAATGATTGCAGTTTTCATTTGTATCGTCTATGGAGTGATGCTTAACAGAACGAATTTGAGACAAATAAGGGACCGAATACTAAGGAAAATTGCTTTTACCGAAACATGAAATTATAATTTAGTCTCTTTTTTCGTATTAGAAGTGGTGAAATGGTTAGGAAAAAAAAGGTAGATAGAGAAGAAAAAAGTGTTCTTTTTTTTCATTCTAAATGTGACAATGATGGAATATCAATTCAATAACTTTGTGTATTTATGATTATGTGTATGAGTACGAATTTTAAATTAAGAATTATAGAATTGAGATCAAACACAAAGCTTGTTTAAATCAAATAAGAAAACTAAGACTTATAAAATGGGAAGAGATTAAACATACTGTATTAAGGGAAAATTAGTTGGTTGACTACCTTAAAAATTATAGACGAGAGTTCGATTCCCCACATTGTAATCTCCTTCCTCATTTTCCTTTTAAATGAAAATTAAAAAATATTGTTAAAATAAATCATACAAAGAATAATCAAATCATTCAACATTTAATGAGAAAATAAATAGAGTTATCTCATTTAACCGGTATATAAATAATTAGAATCATAGTTGGTTATATCTTCAAGTTCATTCGTTTGATAGACAATTGTTGAGGAACATACTCTTAGAGTTAAGTATATTCATGAAAAATTTCATAGTAAATGAATAATTGAGAAAAAGAAGAAGAAAATGAAAAAACAATTCAGAAATGACAAAACAAGCAAACTAACTTGAAGATTGTTAGGGCTTTTGGCGAAAAGGGCAAGAAAATACAAAAGATGGGTGGCAATAGGAGAAAGTAAAAAAAATTAGGGCTTAGAAAAAAGGAATATTGGGTGACCTGTATAAATAGAATGGAAGGCAAAGATTATGAGGACCACACACACACGCACGTACACGCACTCGCGTGCACACATCCACGCGCGCACTCACATATATGTGAGGCGCACGCACACACAATAACCAGGTCGGTCATGATCGATATGCCTGCGTGACAATCCACGCGCGCACTCACATATATGTGACGCGCACGCACACACAATAACCTGGTAGGTCATTATTGATATGCCTGCCTGACAGCTCCAGTATTTTTCTTTTTTGATGGTTTTTTTGTTTAATTTGTTTTTCTAGTTTATTAATTTTTTAAATATTTAAAAATTATGTATATACACTATAAATGATGATAATTACTAACTTAAATTACTTATAAATAATATATACAACATTCAATTGATTCATAAAATTAATATATCTATATCAAATAAAATGGAATAAAAGAAGTAACATGTATTATTTGATTTGAAAGATACGTAGAAAGTATTGTAATACTCAATGATTAACAACATTTGATTGACTTTTGAAATTCTATTTGTGCTACACACATTGGTATAAGATAAGTAACATATAATATTAAACTTTTTCGAAGATGAGTACACTAATGATGATCATGTTGTTGTACCTACCCATATGATAATTAAATATAGAGTTTTGAGAAGAATGATGACAATTTTAGTTTGTATCGTCTATGGAGGGATGCTCAAGAGAAGGAATTTGAGTCATCTAATAGACTTAATTCTAAGGATAATTGATTTTGCCGAAACATGACTTTATAATTTAGTCTCTTTTTCGCATTAGGATTTTCATTTTAAATGTGACATGGATGGAATATCAACTCAATAACTCTGTATATTTATGATTTTGTGTATGAGTATAATATTTAAATTAAGAAATTAAGAATTGAGATCAAACACAAAGCTTGATAAACATAATTAAGAAACGAAGACATGTAAGACGGGAAAATACTATCATATGGTATTAAGGAGAATTTTAGTAGTTATGTTGGTTGACTACCTGAATAATTGTTGACGAAAGTTTGATTCCCCACATTGTGATCTCCTTCCTCATTAACCTTTTCAATAACAATTAAAAAATATTGTTATAATAAATCATACAAAGAAAAATCAAATCATTCAACATTCAATGAGAAAATAAATAGATTTACCCTCTTTAGCCGGAATATAAATAATTTGAATCATATTTTTAATATCTTCATCTTCATTCCTTTTCTGGACAACTGTTGAGGAAACAAACTGTTAAGGAAACATCATCTCAGGTTTACGTATATTCATTCAATATTTCATAGAAAATGGAAAACTCAGAAAAAAGGAAGAAAATGAAAAATGAAATTCCGAAATGACAAGAACAAGCAAACTGACTTGAAGAGTTTTTTGGGCTTTTGGTAAAAGGGGGGGGGGATAGGAAAGTTGTGCGGCAATTGGAGAAAGTAAAAATATTAGGGCTTAGAAAAAAGGAATATTGGGTAACCTGCTTAAATAGAATGAAAGACCAAGTGTACAAGTATCACAAATGATGCGCACGTGCGCACACACACACACACACGTAAGAGCGCACACACACGATAACCAGGTAGGTCATTATCGACATACTTGCCTGGCAGCTGCACTATTTTTTCTTTTTTTATAGTTATTTTGTTTTATTTTTTTATTCTTGTTTTTTTAATTTTATGAATATTTAAAAATTATGTAATCTATTCTATTAATAATCATAATTACCAACTTAAAATACTTGTAAAAAACGTATGAAATATTCAATTTATTCATAAAATTAATATATCTATATAAACTAAAATTGAATAAAATAAGTAACATGTATTATTTAATTTTAAAATTACGTAGAAAGTATTCTTTATCTCAACAATTAATAATATTTTATTGACTTTTGAAATTCAATTTGTTCGACACACATCGGGATAAGAGAATTAGCATATATTATTAAAAATTTTGGAAGACAAGTACACTGATGATGATGATGTTGTTGTTTTTTCCCATATGATAATTAGATAGATAATTTCGACAAGAATGATGACATTTTTCGTTTGTATCATCTATGGACGGATGCTCAAAAGAAGGAATTTGATTCAACTAAGGGATTGAATTCTAAGGATGATTGATTTTACTGAAATATGAAATTATCATTTAATCTATCTTTTCGTATTAGAAGGAGTAAAATGGTTAGGAAAAAAATGAAGACAAAAATGTGGCACTGATGAAATATCAATTCAATAACATTGTGTATTTATTATTTTGTGTATTACGAATTTTAAATTAAGACTTATAGGACTGAGATCAAACATAAAACTTGTTAAAAATAAATAAGAAAACGTAGACATATAAAATTGGGAAAATACTAAACATTCTGTATTTAGGAGAATTTTTGTATTTAAGTTTGTTGACTACATAAAAAATTATTGACGAGAGTTCGATTCCCCCACATTGTATTCTCCTTCTTCATTTTCCTTTTCAACAACAATTAAAATTTATTGTTAAAATAATCATACAAAGAAAAATCAAATCATTAAACAATCTTTTGCAAATAAATAGAGTTACCCCATTTAACCATTATTTAAATAATTTAAATCATAACTTGTGATATCTTTATCTTCATTCCTTTTCCGTACAATTGTTGAGGAAACATCAACTCATGGTTAGGTATATTAAATAAAAATTTCATAGTAAATAAATAGCTGAGAAAATTGAAGAGAAAATCAAAGAAGGAATTCAGAAATGACAAGAACAAGCAAACTTAATTGAAGAGTTGTTCGGGCTTTTGGCTGAAAGGGGGAGAAAAGAAAAGTTGGGCGGCAATTGGAGAAATAAAAAAAAATTAGGGCTTAGAAAAAATGAATATTGGGTGACCTATTTAAGTAGGATAAAAGAAAAAGTTTACGAGATTAGGAACTCAAACACGCACTCACACATCCATATGCGCGTGCACTCGTTTACCACACACACACGCATGCACGCACACGCACACGCGCGCACACATGCACACACGAGACCCTCCCTGCACACACAATAATGTCCTTCTGAAAAGGACATTTGACAATATAAACAATGTTTGTATTACACTCAATGTTTTTATTTGTTCTTACTTGTTTGAGTCAATGTTTGTGACATGAACCCTTATGGCATGTCAATTAAAAAATACTATAAGTAAAGATTATCAACTTAAAAGTTTTTCCTAAATTTGATTGCAATAAATAAAATGTCAAGTTTTTGTGGAATTGTTGGGTTTTAAAAATGTGTAAATGGAAAATAAAGAGTTGCGACTTTTATGAAGAGTTTTGACTTTTATGAAATGATGCGACTTTTATGAAAAAATTTGACTTTTATGAAAAGTTGTGACTTTTATAAAAAGTTATGACTTTTATGAAAAGTTGTGACTTTTATGAAAGGTGACGACCATTGTGAAAGATTGTGACTTTTTTAATGGTTTGTGACCTTTCCGGTAAGACACAATAAGAACCTTTTCGCATTACCCTTTGTTTTCTATAAATTAAGGGATTTGCTCTCATTTTAATATAGAATTCATGGACTTCTTATTCAACTACTAAATCTAGTATTCTAAGTGTACTTTACTGCCGTTGAGTGGTTTGCTGATACCGGAGTTTTTGGTATCTATAATTTGGTGATTGAGATCATTTTACCCTGGGAGGTCATATTCCAAATCAAACCTCAGATACTAGAGGGGAATAATTTCCTTAATGGGACACTACGAGTTCAGTCGATTTTATCTTTTTCCTATTAAATTTTTTCCAGATTCTGGTACGTGTCTTACAAATTTTAGATTTGTGAATTAATTTCAGTTCTTCTATTCTTTTGTTCTTCACTGGTTCAATAAACTTGGTAACTTCGTGTTTCTGCAAAGTTTGTTGGAATCAGTAAGATTCTTTAGACACATATTAACAACAATTCTTCTTTAGGAAAAATAATTCGTACATTTTTTTAAAATCTATTTCTAATTCTAGTTTCTCTATTTTGTAGTTGTGAAAATGTTCTTAAGCTTTGTTGTCTTACAAAGATGTTCAAAGTTTTGTTCTAACTATGTTTGAAATACAAGATGAACAACAATCTTAAGGAAATTATCTACTGTTAGTATTTTTTATATTCTACCGATTGAGAGAGTCTGATCATGGAAGTAGAAGATAAATGCTTTACTTCTCCATAATTCGTTGTTTTGTTTAGCAAGGTCGAAGTGAGAATGTAACAGAAAATTTTTATGGTATTCCGTTTAAAGATTACCAGGTAACCTTATTAATAAATTATCTAAGAATGAAAATAGTTTCTAAGAGTTATCATCTTGGATATTTTTTTATGATGTGTATTTTTGGAAAAAGAACTGCAAACCATATGTTGTTGAATGAATTTTACTTCGCAAATATTGTTGCATTTAAAATTTTTTATTTTGCAAAAATGAGAGATGCATATTTTGTTTGATAAAATAGTATGTCAAAATGTTATAGTTGGAAGATTATTTGATAAGAAAAACTTTTCTATGTTATAAAGAATATGTGTTATTCTGTTTGGAAAAAAAAAGACTTTTGTAGTTTTGTAGTCAATGAGAAATGTTAGTGTGTATCATTTTTGTAGACTAAAAACTTTTGTGGTTTTATACTCTGGATAAATTGGACTATGCAATTGGTTTAAAGAAAATGAAAACTTCACACAAAAAGTTAGTGTTGTACTTTTGATTTTCTATAAACTTCAATGTAATGTAGAAATAAATTGTACAATTTTTTTGTCCTTATTGTTAGTATTTAAAATACTAAGTTGTATGTCTATTTATGATAGACGAAAAATACCAGTGACTTAGAATTTGTGATTTTGTGTCTCTATGGATTGAACTTTGACATTGTGTAAACATTGTCAGAAAGAGTTGCTGCAGCACTATAATTTTTTCGTAGAATAATGTATCCAACATTATAATATGTGGAAAAACTATTTTCAAATACTTGAAAAATATTTTTGAGATCGCATTTGAATTGTGGGAGTTATCTACTTATGATTAGACTTGGTGTCTAATTTAACTTTGGGGGTTATTTACATATGATACTTTTGTATTATGTTATACCCACAAAATTCTTGGAGTATATTTGGTATTGTGGTTGTTGAGTTTCTCTATTACTAGCATATAGTGTGACTAGTATAAGACATCCAAATTATATATATAACTGTTCAAAATAATTGTGTTTTTTATGGAAAAAAAAATATCACTTAAAATGTTGTGATTTTTCGTGAAAAAATATGTCTATTATAATAAAAGTATTTTGCATAGACATGAATATTGGTGAATAGTCATTTGTTATGTTTTTGTAAAAATAACATTTAGACTATATTGTCTTTATTGAACCCGATAAAACTTTGTTCATGGGTAGTTTTATAACAATCATATTGCAAATTATGGAAATGTCCTTATGAAAAGGACATTTGACAATCTAAACAATGTTTGTATCACACAAAATTGTAAGACATAGGAACCAAATATTAGTAAGGAAAAGCTACCTCACGAAGAGCTTTTAGAACTCAATATTTTTATTTGTTCTTACTTGCTTGAGTCAATATTTGTGACATGAACACTTGGGGCATTTCAATTACAAAACCCTGTAATAAAAACTGATCAACTTAGATGTTTTGCCTAACAATGAGTGCAATAATAAAAATGTCAAGTTTTTATGGAATCTAAGTATGTTGAGCATTCTTATAAATCTGTTGAAAGGAATTCTAATACCTTAGAATTAATATACACTGGCATTTGTGATATGAAGTTAACACCATCTCATGGTGGGAAAAAGTATTTGTTAATTTTATTCAGAATTGCATTAGAAATGACTATGTCTATTTCGTTAATGGTAAGGATGAAGCAATAGAAATGTCTAGACAATGTAATATCTAAGTTGAAAATCAGTGTGAAAAAATATAAGAAGTGATAATAATGGAGAGTATACATCTCATTGTGCAGAAATATGTTTGGAAAGTGGAATAACCATCAAACTACTACTATATTCACCTCAATCTAATGAAAAATCGAACGCTGAAAGAAATGATGGATGCATTATTTATTTGTTCGGGTTTACAAAAAACTTGTGTGGAGGAACTATCCTTACAGCGAAAGGAAACAACCAAAAGTTTTGTCTTTTTAGAAAGAAAGCTATTTTGTTTGATCAGAATACAATCTTTTCCATATGAGAAATGGAAAGGAAGGAAATCCAACTTGAAATATTTCAAAGTATGAGAGTATATAGGCAAAGTCCAAGTACCTATTCCTAAAAGAATTAAAATAGGACCTATGATTGTGGACTGTAAAATTAGACTTGAGTAGTCAAGAAAAGGATCTAAAAGGCCTAGGAAATGAAAAGGATAATTTACTTAATAAGAGATTCTGAGGATTAGTAAATGTTAAAGGACATTTTCTTTCTTCGAATACGATTTTGTAACATTTCGTGTGTCTTCCGTAGACTCATTCTTTGGAAAGTTGGTGTCCATAAACAATATTGAAAGTTGATTGATCTTCTTCAAGAAAGAAATTTTGTGGGTCCAAAGTGAATCTTTAGAAGGAAAATAATAGTTGATGGAACTGTTGAAAAATATAAAGAAAGACTTTGTGTCAAAGGCATTAGACAAAAAAATACAATTTTTTGATCTTGTCAATACATATATACTCGTTAGTAATTATAATTACATCCATTCGTATGTAAAAATTATTAGTGTGGTATATGACCTCAAAATTCTTCAAATGAACGTGAAAAGAACTTTCATAAATATAGAATTGGAGGATGAAATTTACATGGAACAACCTCACGGTTTTTTGGTTCGTGATTAATAAAAGAAAGTGTGTAAACTTGTTAAGTCACATTATGGAAGCACCCAAACAATGACATAATTTGATCAAACCATGTCGGCAAATGGATTGAAGAATGATGAGAGTGATAAATGTGTTCACATTAAAATCATAAGGTCATTGTTTGTTTGTATGTTTGTGATATGTTGATCATCAATAGAGACACTAATGACATAAATTGTACTAAACGTATGCTATAAAGAATGTGGAATGAGAATTATTTGAGTTGCTAATGCGATATTAGATATAAGATTCGTAGAAATCCTTAATGTTTAACATTTTCATTGTCTCATTGCATTGAAAAGGTACTTAACTAGTTCAAATATTTGGATGTCAATATTGTCAAGTCTCCAATAAATGTGAGATTTGCATTTCAAAAGAGTGAAAACAAAAGTGACTCACAATTGGATTATGCCAAAGTTTTGGGAAGCTTGACGTATATCATATAATTTGGGCGATCAGATATAGCATTTTCTATTTTAAACTGAGTCCGTTCACAAGTGATCCCAAATAAATTCATTGGTTGACAATAAATAGAGTTTTGGAGTATTTAAAATAATACTTAAAACTATGTCTTGCATTATAACAATATCCAACAGTATTAAAAGATATAGTGATGCAAATTGAATCATCGGAAGAATGAAGTAAAATTCACGAGTGAATATGTATTTACTATTGGTAGAGGAGTAGTCTCTTAGAAATAATCAAAAGAGACATGTATCGCTATATCTAGAATTATCCTTGAGCTAGGTGCTTTAGATAAGGTCGGTGAATAAGTTGAAAGACTTCGAAATTTCTTGATAGATATTCTATTTTGGCCCTAACCATTGGCATTAGTATGCATAAACTTTCACAGTCAAGATGGAATAGGTAGGGCATGAATCATGACGAATAACGGAAAGTCTCGTTCTATATGACATAGACATGATACTGTTAGAAAACTACTCTCTAGTGGAATTAGCAGAATGGACTATGTAAAGTCAAAGGATAATGTGTAGGATCCACTTACGAAAAGGCCTAACTAGAGAGGAAGTTAAAAGATCATATAAGGGAATGAATTTACGGCTTAGGACAAGTCATCATGGCGGTAACTCTATCTAGAAGACTGGAGATCCCAAGATTAGGATTCAAGGAGAAAAACAAAGTTGTGAATAAATGTTCAGCATTGTCAACAAACTCAATCCATTCTCATGATGAATACAATGCTCAGAGACAAGGATACAACATTATGGCTTCCTAATGATTTAATAAAGCTTAATGATTTTAATGATTTGCTAAGTTTGGCAAAGTTGACCAAATAGTGTATCTACACAATAACACGGTTAGGAATCACCTATGTGAGTGTGAAGTGTAAGACTCTTCAAAGAAGATGATTGTCAAAAGCCCATCTTTCTATACACTCATGAAGCCAGGAGGTGTTCATGGCTAAAAGGAACACAACCATTAGAACCATAAAAGGTAAAGGGTAAATTGTGTGACATATGGTTGTCTAGGTATACACCAAAGTATGACAGTTCAAAGATATCGCATCTACCGATTGATCGAGTATATCCGACATATGTTCACTATGGAAAGTCCAAGGTAAAACCTACTTACCCAGATGCAATTAATTCTTGCTTGTAAAGTACACATACTTGTCTCCTTCTCTGTCTTCGAGTCATTCCCCGTTCATGCGGGGGATTGTTGGGTTTTAAAAAGGTGTGAATGGAAAATAAAGAGTTGCGACTTTTATGAAGAGTTGTGACTTTTATGAAATGTTGCAACATTTATGAAAAGTTGTGACTTTTAGAAAAAGTTGTGAATTCTATGAAAAGTTATGACTTTTATGGAACTTGTAACTTTTATGAAAGATAACGACCTTTCTGAAAGATTGTGAATTTTCCAAAGGTTTGTGACCTTTCCGGTAAGGCATAATGAGAACCTTTTCACACTACCCTTTATTTTCTATAAATTGAGGTATTTCCTCTCATTTTAATATAGATTTCATGGACTTCTTATTCATCTACTAAATCTAGTATTCTAAGTGTACTTTATTACAGTTGAGTGGTTCGCTGACACTGGAGTTTTTGGTATCTATACTCTGGTGATTGAGATCATTTTACCCTGGGAGGTCATATTCCAAATCAAACATAGGATACTAGAGGGGAATAATTTCCTTAGGAGGACACTGTGAGTTCAGTGGACATGATCTTTTTCCTATTAAAAATTTTCCAGATTCTGGTACGTGTTTTACAAATTTTAGATTTGTGAATTAATTTCAGTTCTTCTATTCTTTTGTTCTTCACTAGTTCATTAAACTTGGTAACTTCGTGTTTCTGCAAAGTTTGTTGGAATTAGTAAGATTCTTAAGACACATATTAACAACGATTCTTCTTTAAGAAAAATATATCATAATTTTTTTTAAATCTGTTTCAAATTCTAGTTTCGCCACAAATATTAATTTTCTAGTTGTAAAAATGTTCTTGAACTTTGTTGTCTTACAAAGATGTTCAAATTTATGTTCTAAGTATGTTTTAAATACAAGATGAACAACAATAACCAGTTAGGTCATGATCAACATGCGTGCCTGGCAACTGCACAATTTTTTTTTGTTTTTTTTATGTTTTTTTTTGTTTGTCTTGTTTTTGAATTTTTTTAAATATTTGAAAAATATGTAATATTTACTTTAAATAATTATAATTACTTAAAATACTTGTAAAAAATATATCAAAATTTCGATTGATTCATAAAATTAGTATATCTATGTCAAATAAAATTGGATAAAAGAAGTAACATGTATTATTCAATTTGAAAACTTCGTAGAAAGTATTGTTAATCTCTATAATAAACAAAATTTGAATTCTTTTGAAATTCTATTTGTGCTATATACATCGGTATAAGAGAAGTAACATATATTATTAAAATTTTACATAAAAAGTGCAATAAATATAATAATCACAAGAAGTAACATGTGTTCCTAAGATTTAATTTGAAAACTACGTAGAAACTATTGTAAATCTCAATAATTAACAATATTTGATTGACTCTTGAAAATCTATCTGTGCTACATACATTGGGACAAGAGAAGTAATATATATTATTTAAAAAATACATAAAAATACTATAAAATACAATAATTAAAAACTTAAAATACTTAAACCTAACTTAATTGACTATCTAAATTCTATCTATGCCATCTAAAGGGAGACAAGAAAAATAGATATTGAGTCTGTGCTAGCACAGACAATTGTGACTACTGTTATAGCTAAGGCGTCAAGTTCACTCACAAGAGATAATCTGTATTTTTGAGTTAAATATATATATATTGATTAGGTGTTGTGGATTAATATAAATACTCCAACTGAAAATTTTGAGTAAACAAAACACTCTTTTGACAAAAAGTTATATTATGGCTTAAAATTTTGTAAATATTAGAAAACTCACAAATAATTTAGCGTAAATGGTATGATATATTCCTCAATTTTTCATATGGAGTTGATGCCTTTGTTATGAAAGTAATTCATATTTACCCTTATCATTATAAAAAATAGCCACATATACCCACTACCCTTACAAAAGTGAGTTTTGTTCATTTTCAAACAACCATAATTTCAAGCTCAGGAGGAGTTTTGGTGAATACTTTATATGAAATATTGTCGGAAGATCTTTTTAACGATGCCAAGTTTACGAATTCCCGAGATCGTATGAGAGAGATATGACATTCGGATGTTGGGTTGTTGAGACGGAAAAGTTACATATCCGGATTTGTTAAGGGTGTTTTGGTCTTTCCCCAAGTTAATTATTAAATTCATTTTTGGGGCAATACGTTGGGGTGTAATCTAATCCAATTAAGTTTACACACATAAAAAATAAGCTAGGGCTGTGAAAGAAAGGAGAAAAGAGGAGAAGCCAGAAGAAGAGGCAAGAATGTCAAGAATTCGATAATGGATTTCGTCGAGGGTGATCCCTAACAAGGTATGTGCGATCATTCGGTGTTTGGTCCTTTCACCCATACTCCAATTTAATTCATTACTAAAATTTATAGTTAATTGAAAGGAAATCTTGAAGTTTTGATGTTCTTGTTGGTCGAATTAATGTTGAGATCTGTCAGTTTTAATCCATTTTCCAAACTTTGCTTAGGTTTAAACTATTGGATAATAAGTTATATAGGTATAATAAGTTCTTTGGGTAGGATCCATGGGAATTTTATAAGGTTTAGAGATGAAAAAAGAAGAAGAAAGTTTTAAAAACCCGTAGGAGAGATGCTGGGGACCGCGCCTCAGGGCAGAGTCTGTTCATAAGGCTATGGCACGCCACACCTCTCATAGAGCCTAATGACAGCCTCTGTCCATCATGCTATGGTGCTTCGTGACTCTCAAAGTGCCTGGACCCCTGGAGACCCCGTTCTTTCCCTATCTCTTTGTACTAGTTCCTAGGTGATATACCCTTCTTTCTTAGTTGATTCAAACACTCTAGAGTAAATCTAAACGTCATGAAATCATCCATAAACATGATATTACGATCCTTGAATCCATAATTCATTTCATGGAAAGTTAACGTCGAAGTTAAGTAGCTTAAGAGTCAAGTCTAGGAGTGAGGATGCAAGTCAAAGTAAAGTTATCAAATTTTCTAAAGACATTAACAAATGTTTTTACTTTAATTTAAAGACTTAAAGTTCAAGTCAAGAAAGAGTAAAGAGTTGAGTTCATTTCTCAAAAGATATAAGGGAACTAAGTATGTTAAAGTTTCAAGTAAGCACAGAGTATCAAGTTGAGTTTAATTCTCAAGAGTTATAAGGAAACTATGTAGTCCCTAAGGATTTAAACAAAATGCTTTCAAACTTTTGAGAAGGAAGGGAAGCTACACGTTCACAGAACCTATGACTAATTTTAATAGAAGAAAGAGAAAGTTATGCTTTCCAAGAGAGCTTTTTAAAAAGCTAAGTTTTGAGCACTAATCTCAAACCACAGAATCAATATGTTTTTAAGGATAAGAGCCAATATATTTTTGAGAGTAGTATTGAACACATATATGGGGGAGAATTCAGATAACTCACAGCCCCCTTAAACCATGTTAGCCACCATGGGTAGAAAAGGGTCATTACTTTTTAGATGATTTCTTTTCATAATTTACTAGTGGATACATTTGGCAGTTCAGGTCTTATACCTTTGGTCGCGTATAGGATGCGCTGACAGCGTGCGGTAGATCGCTGTATCATTACTGTAGCTTTTAAGTGATGGTTTCAGTTAGAGAATCTCCCTCTGGTAAATTGTACTTTTATACACAACAGTATTGTATTTTCATAATACATCAGTATTGTATTTTATATACATCTCAAAAACTATTGTGTAATTGTATGTATGTCTATTTATATATATATATATATACTTAGAGGATTAAGCATTTTTCAGTCAGTATTTCTTTATATTACATATATTTTAACTGCACATAATGAATAAGAGTTAGTAGATCATGAGTTGAACAGAGGCAAGGGTAAGTATTCATTCTTACTCCCTTTAAATCCTAAGTTTTGTTGTAACGACCTGTTTAGTCGTTTTGAGCAGCAGACTTCGATTCTGGAAAAACTGGCAAAGACAACAGGCCCCACGAAGGAACCGTCGTAGGCACGACGGACCATCGCAGGGTCTCGTTTCAAAACACTTAGAAAATCTGAAATTGGGTACTAAAAATCGACTCTCTTAACTTCGTAACGAAATGGCAGGACGGACCGTCACATGTGTGACGGACCGTCACAGACTCTTTGGTGGAAATTGAGTCTCAGAACCTTGCGACGACCTGCAGGATGGACCTTCGCAGGCACGAAGGGCCGTCGCAGGTTGCGTAATCCCAGTCTGGGTTGGATTTCGTTATACGTTTTAAGGGACGTTTTTGACTATTCCTACTTTAATTATAAAGTTAGTGGGTTAATGTTAATAAGTCTAATTAGTTGGGGGTTAAAAGAGGTAACCTTAAGTTAATTAGTGGGTTATTATTGCCATCTTTTATTCTTAATTATATGCTAATTAGGGTAAAAGAAAGAGGGTTTGAATAAAGAAAATAGAAAGAACAAGAAGAGAGAGAGAGGGTCGATCGAGAAGGGGAAAACACAAAGCTTTGGGGAAAGTTTGCTTGCTTGATCACTAATCTTCGGTGGAGGTAGGTTATGGTTTTTATGCTATTCGTAGTAAACTCTTAATAGCGAATGATATGTATTGGGTAGTGTTGTAAACCCTTCTATGTGCTTAATTGTATGCATGCATGAATGTGATTATATGATTGTGATGAAATAAGCATGATGAAGCTATTAAATCCCAAATCTTGATAAAAACCCAATCTCTTGTTAATGATGATGCCTTGGTATAAAAGAAGGCTTGATGAACTAAAGTAATGAGATTGATGATGCCTTGGTATAAAAGAAGGCTTTATGAACTAAAGCAATGAGATTGATGATGCCTTGGTATAAAAGAAGCCTTGATGAACTAAATAATGAGATTGATGATGTCTTGGTATAAAAGAAGGCTTGATGAACTAAAGTAATGAGATTGATGATTCCTTGGTATAAGAGAAGGCTTGATGAATTGATAGAATGAGATTAGGGGATCAGGTGTCACGAACTGACACATAGATTTAGGAGATCGGGTGTCACGAACCGACACGTAGATTTAGGCGATCGGGTGTCACGAACCGACACGTAGATTTAGGGGATCGGGTGTCACGAACCGACACGTAGATTTAGGGGATCGGGTGTCACGAACCGACACGTAGAATTAGGGGATCGGAGTGTCACGTTCCGACACATAGTAGTAGGGGATCGGAGTGTCACGTACCGATACAAGAGGAATAAAGATAATGAATCTTGAAAGATGTTAATATACTCAATCTAATGAATCTAATTCCCAAATGAATATGGTATTGAGGCTTCATTCCTCATGTGTGAACTTGACGGTAACTGTTAATGATATAGTACATGTTGTTGCTACATGTTGAGTATTATAGTTGATTTTATGATATGATCTGATATATATTGTTTTCTATTTTGGGTTGGCCGATGATATCTACTCAGTACCCGTGTTTTGTACTGACCCCTACTTTTTATGTTTTCTTCTTGTTATTTGTGGAGTGCAGCAAACGTGCCATCGTCTTCAACTCAACCGCAATTCTAGCAAGTCTTCGTCACATCGGATCTTCAGGGTGAGCTTACGCTTCTAGCTTGGACTGGACATTCATCCTCCTGTCTTGATGCCTTGAACTTTCGGCATGGACTAGCTTTTACTTATTTTAGCTTCTTAGAATACTCTTAGTTTAGTAATTTGATCATAGATGTTCTTGTGGTGATGACTTCCAGATTTTGGGGAATAATAGATGTTGGATTTTAGGAGTTATTGAATTAGTTTTTATTAATGAGTTAAGTCTTCCGCATTACTTTCTGTTGATATTATATTGAAATGTTAAGGTTTAGATTGGTTGGTTCGCTCACATAGGAGGGTAAGTGTGGGTGCCAGTCGCGGCCCGATTTGGGTCATGACAAACTTGGTATCAGAGCATTAGGTTCGTTGGTCTCATCACACTAGAACGAGTCTAGTAGAATCTTAAGGGACGGTAGGGGGACGCCTTTACTTTTCTTTGAGAAGCTATAAGACTTTAGGAAAATTCCATTCTTTCATTCTTTCTTTCGTGCTATTACTTGGATCCAATTGGTATCTAGGTGATACAAATTGGTATCTTACCATCTTCACTCTATTTGGCAGATGGTTAGAACTAGAGCAACGACTGCGCCAACATCAACATCGGCAAGACAAGAAGCGTCTGAGCCAGCCACTAGGGCTGTAGCTCGAGGAAGAGTAGAGGCAAGAGGCCATGGTAGAGGTCGTGGGAGGACGTCCTCTAGAGGAAGAGGACGAGCATCTAGCCCATCTGATACTAGGGCAGTGACTCCTCCACCGACTGAAGAAGTAGTAAGAGAGGGTGAGGAAGGGGAAACTGAACAGGTACAGAATGAGGAATTGCCACCGCAACCTACCCCAGAGATGATCGATCAGGTTCTTGCTTATCTTAGCGGGCTGTCTAATCAAGGCCAGACACCTCCAGTGTTTTCTGCACCAGCACCTCAGGCTCCGGAGGTACAACATGCGGCTACTGTGGCTCCCCACATGGATGCCTCATTGGAAATAGGCACATTTCCTCGTCTGACTACAGGGCCTATAATGACAAATGATCAGCATTAACTTTTCAGTAAGTTCTTGAAATTGAAACCTCCAGTCTTCAAGGGTGCTGAATCTGAGGATGCCTATGATTTTCTGGTTGACTGTCATGAGCTACTACACAATATGGGTATAGTAGAACGGTTTGGTGTTGAGTTTGTGACTTATCAGTTTCAAGGGAACGCCAAAATGTGGTGGCGGTCACATGTTGAGTGTCAACCAACAGAGGCACCACCTATGACTTGGGCATAATTCTCTAGCTTGTTTATGGAGAAGTATATTCCCCGGACTTTGAGGGATAGGAAAAGAGATGAATTCTTGAGTCTGGAGCAATGTAGGATGTTGGTTACTGCATATGAGGCTAAGTTTCATGCACTATCCAGATATGCCACCCAACTTTGCTTCAGTCCACAAGAGCGGATTCGTCGTTTTGGGAAGGGGTTGAGGTCAGAGTTGCGGATTTCAGCCTTACAGGTAGCGGCTACGGCAAAATCCTTCTAGGAAGTGGTAGATTTCGTGGTAGAGGTGGAAGGAGTGAAGCCAGATGAATTCACCATGGCATCGACATCAAAGAGGTTTCGAAAGGGAGGTGAGTTTAATTGTTCTTACTCTAGAGGACAGGGTTCCGGAGGTTACTCAGTTCGACCAATTCAATCTTCACTACAAACTGCAGTTGGGGGTCCACCTCAGACCGGTCAACACTTCTCTGAGAGACCTATGCATGACTCTAGAGAGTGTTATGGGTGTGGAGAGACCGGACATATTAGGAGGAATTGTCCAAAACAGAGTTATAGGCCCCCAATGGCTAGAGGTAGAGGTTGTCATGGCAGAGGCCGTTATTCTGGAGGACGTGGTGGTCGAGGTAATGGTGGTCACCAAAACGGCCGGGTGATGGGCAAACTGGAGCCACTACATCACAACATGGTAGGGGCAACGGACAGACAAACGAAAAGGCCCATTGTTACGCTTTCCCTGGGCGGTCTGAAGCGGAGGCATCTGATGCTATCATCACAGGTAATCTTTTGGTTTGTGATTGCATGACTTCTGTATTTTTTGATCCCGGATCCACATTTTCTTATGTATTTTCCTCATTTGCTAATGGTCTTAATTTACATTGTGAATTACTTGACATGCCTATTCGTGTTTCTACTCCGGTGGGTGAGTTTGTGATAGTTGAAAAAGTGTATAGGTCTTGTTTGGTGACTTTTATGGGGAGTAACACTTATGTAGATTTGATTATCTTAGAAATGGTTGACTTTGATGTAATTCTGGGTATGACTTGGCTTTCTCCGAATTTTGCGATCATGGATTGTAATGCTAAGACTGTGACGTTAGCCAAACCTTGGACAGATCCGTTAGTGTGGGAGGGTGACTACACTTCCAATCCGGTCCGTATCGTCTCCTTTCTTCGTGCTAAGAGAATGGTTAGTAAGGGTTGTTTAGCTTTCTTGGCACACCTCCGGGATGATACTACCCAAGTACCTTCTATTGAGTCGGTTTCGGTAGTCCGCGAATTTTTGGATGTATTTCCTGCAGACCTTCCTGGTATGCCACCGGATAGAGATATTGACTTCTGCATTGATCTTGAACCAGGCACTCGCCCCATTTCTATACCTCCTTATAGAATGGCTCCCACGGAGTTAAGAGAGTTAAAGGCCCAACTTCAAGAGTTGTTGAGCAAAGGCTTCATTAGACCAAGTGCATCTCCTTGGGGTGCTCCGTTGCTATTTGTGAAGAAGAAGGATGGGAGTTTTCGGATGTGCATAGACTACTAGCAGTTGAACAAGGTAACTATTAAGAACAAATATCCCATTCCTCGCATTGATGACTTGTTCGATCAGTTACAAGGTGCTTGTGTCTTCTATAAGATTGACTTGAGATCTGGTTATCATCAATTGAAAATACGAGCAACGGATGTGCCAAAGACTGCTTTTCGGACCAGGTATGGGCATTACGAATTTGTAGTGATTTCTTTTGGTCTTACGAATGCCCCTGCTGCCTTCATGAGCTTGATGAACGGGATTTTTAAGCCATATTTGGATCTCTTTGTGATTGTATTTATTGATGATATACTGATATACTCAAAGAGCAAGAAAGAACATGAGGAGCATTTGAGAATGGTATTGGAAATGTTGAGGGAGAAAAAGCTTTATGCCAAATTCTCCAAGTGTGAGTTTTGGCTAGATTCAGTGTCCTTCTTGGGTCACGTAGTGTCTAAGGATGGAGTGATGGTGGATCCTTCTAAGATTGAGACGGTGAAGAATTGGGTAAGACCTACTAATGTGTCAAGAATAAGGAGCTTTGTTGGTTTAGCTAGCTATTACCGTCAATTTTTCAAGGGATTCTCTTCCATTGCTTCCCAATTTACGAACTTGACTAAGCAGAATGTTCTATTTGTATGGTCGGACGAGTGTGAGGAAAGCTTTCAGAAACTCAAGACTTTGTTGACTACTGCACCAATTCTTACCCTGCCAGTGGAAGGTATGAATTTCATTGTCTATTGTGATGCATCCTATTCGGGTTTGGGTGCAGTGCTAATGCAAGAGAAGAACATAATTGCTTACGCTTCAAGGCAATTAAAGGTGCACGAACGTAATTATCCGACCCATGATTTGGAATTGGCTGCGGTAGTGTTTGCCTTAAAGCAATGGAGACACTATCTATATGGGGTTAAGTATGAAGTATACACGGATCATCGTAGCCTACAGTACGTCTTTACTCAGAAAGATTTGAACTTGAGACAGAGGAAATGAATTGAACTACTGAAGGACTACGACATCACTATCTTGTATCATCTGGGAAAGGCTAATGTTGTGGCAGACTCCTTAAGTAGAAAGGCAGGGAGCATGGGAAGTCTAGCTCACTTGCAAGTTTCTAGACGTCCATTGGCTAGAGAGGTTCAGACTCTGGCTAATGACTTGATGAGGTTAGAAGTAAATGAGAAGGGAGGATTGTTGGCTTGTGTGGAAGCAAGATCTTCTTTTCTCGACAAGATTAAGGGAAAACAGTTTGATGATGAGAAACTAAGTAGAATCCAAGATAAGGTATTGCGAGGAGAGGCTAAGGAAGCACAAATCGATGAGGAAGGTGTTTTGAGAATCAAGGGAAGGGTATGTGTACCATGAGTTGACGATTTGATCAACACTATTCTGACAGAGGCTCATAGTTCAAGGTATTCAATACATCCGGGTGCAACCAAGATGTATCGTGACCTAAAGCAACACTTTTGGTGGAGTAGAATGAAGCGTGATATTGTTGATTTTATTGCCAAATGTCCAAACTGTCAGCAAGTAAAGTATGAACACCAGAGGCCCGGAGGAACACTTCAGAGAATGCCCATTCCTGAATGGAAGTGGGAAAGGATTGCAATGGATTTCGTGGTTGGTCTTCCAAAGACAATGGGTAAGTATGACTCTATTTGGGTGATTGTTGATAGGTTAACTAAGTCTGCTCATTTCATTCCGGTCAAGGTGACTTACAATGCAGAGAAGTTAGCCAAAATCTATATCTCAGAAATTGTTCGGTTGCATGGGGTTCCACTCTCCATCATATCAGATAGAGGTACGCAGTTTACTTCTAAGTTTTGGAAAACATTGCATGCGGAATTGGGTACTAGGTTGGACCTTAGTACTGCGTTCCATCCTCAGACCGATGGTCAGCCTGAGCGAACGATTCAAGTGTTAGAGGATATGCTTCGTGAATGTGTGATAGAATTTGGTGGTCATTGGGATAGCTTCTTACCCTTAGCAGAGTTCTCCTACAACAATAGCTATCACTCCAGTATTGATATGGCTCCATTCGAAGCATTGTATGGGAGGAGATGTAGGTCTCCCATTGGTTGGTTTGATGCATTTGAGGTTAGACCTTGGGGTACTGACCTTTTAAGGGATTCATTAGAGAAAGTGAAATCTATTCAAGAAAAGCTGTTAGCGGCGCAAAGTAGGCAAAAGGAATATGCAGATCGAAAGGTTAGAGACTTGGAGTTTATGGAGGGTGAGCAAGTCCTACTGAAGGTTTCGCCCATGAAAGGGGTGATGCATTTTGGTCCCTTTGAAGTACTTAAGCGAGTAGAGGAGGTGGCTTATGAGTTAGCCTTGCCTCCAGGGCTGTCTGGAGTGCATCCGGTATTTCATGTGTCTATGTTGAAAAGATACCATGGGGATGGAAACTACATTTTCCGTTGGGATTCAGTTTTGCTTGATGAGAATTTGTCTTATGATGAGGAGCCTGTTGCTATTTTAGATAGAGAAGTTCGCAAGTTGAGGTCAAGGGAGATTGTATCCATCAAAGTTCACTGGAAGAATCGACCAGTCGAAGAAGCCACTTGGGAGAAAGAGGCTGATATGCAAGAAAGATATCCACACCTGTTTACAGACTCAGGTACTTCTTTTCGCCCTTGGTTTTCTTCTTATGATCGTTCGAGGACGAACGATGGGTAAATTGGTATCTATTGTAACGACCTGTTTAGTCGTTTTGAGCAGCAGACTTCGATTCTGGAAAAATTGGCAAAGACAACGGGCCCCACGATGGACCGTCGTAGGCACGACGGACCGTCGCAGGGTCTCGTTTCAAAACACTTAGAAAATCTGAAATTGGGTACTGAAAATCGACTCTCTGAACTTCGTAAAGAAATTGCAGGACGGACCGTCACATGTGTGACGGACCGTCACAGACTCTTTGGTGGAAATTGAGTCTCTGAACCTTGCGACGACCTGCAGGACGGACCGTCGCAGGAACGACATGCTGTCGCAGGTTGCGTAATCCCAGTCTGGGTCGGATTTCTTTATACGTTTTAAGGGACGTTTTTGACTATTCCTTCTTTAATTATAAAGTTAGTGGGTTAATGTTAATAAGTCTAATTACTTGAGGGTTAAAAGAGGTAACCTTAAGTTAATTAGTGGGTTATTATTGCCATATTTTATTCTTAATTATATGCTAATTAGGGTAAAAGAAAGAGGGTTTGAATAAAGAAAATAGAAAGAACAAGAAGAGAGAGAGAGAGTGTCGACCGAGAATGGGAAAACACAAAGCTTTGGAGAAAATTTGCTTGCTTGATCACTAATCTTCGGTGGAGGTAGGTTATGGTTTTTATGCTATTCGTAGTAAACTCTTTATAGCGAATGATATGTATTGGGTAGTGTTGTAAACCCTTCTATGTGCTTAATTGTATGCATGCATGAATGTGATTATATGATTGTGATGAAATATGCATGATAATGATATTAAATCCCAAATCTTGATAAAAACCCAATCTCTTGTTAATGATGATTCCTTGGTATAAAAGAAGGCTTGATGAACTAAAGTAATGAGATTGATGATGCCTTGGTATAAAAGAAGGCTTGATGAACTAAAGTAATGAGATTGATGATGCCTTGGTATAAAAGAAGGCTTGATGAACTAAAGTAATGAGATTGATGATGCCTTGGTATAAAAGAAGGCTTGATGAACTAAAGTAATGAGATTGATGATGCCTTGGTATAAGAGAAGGCTTGATGAATTGATAGAATGAGATTAGGGGATCGGGTGTCACGAACCGACACATAGATTTAGGGGATCGGGTGTCACGAACCGACACGTAGATTTAGGGGATCGGGTGTCACGAACCGACACGTTTATTTAGGCGATCGGGTGTCACGCACCGACACGTAGATTTAGCGGATAGGGTGTCACGAACCGACACGTAGATTTAGGGGATCGGGTGTCACGAACCGACACGTCGAATTAGGGGATCGGAGTGTCACGTTATGACACATAGTAGTAGGGAATCGGAGTGTCACATACCGACACAAGAGGAATAAAGATAATGAATCTTGAAAGATGTTAATATACTCAATCTAATGAATCTAATTCCCAAATGAGTATGGTATTGAGGCTTGAGTCCTCATGTGTGAACTTGACGGTAATTGTTAATGATATAGTACTTGTTGTTGCTACATGTTGAGTATTATAGTTGATTTTATGATATGATCTGATATATATTGTTTTCTATTTTGAGTTGGCCGATTATATCTACTCAGTACCCGTGTTTTGTACTGACCCCTACTTTTATGTTTTCTTCTTGTTATTTGTGGAGTGCAGCAAACGTGCCGTCGTCTTCAACTCAACCGCAATTCTAGCCAGTCTTCGTCACATCGGATCTTCAGGGTGAGCTAACGCTTCTAGCTTGGACTGGACTTTCTTCCTCCTGTCTTGATGCCTTGAACTTGCGGCATGGACTAGCTTTTACTTATTTTAGCTTCTTAGAATACTCTTAGTTTAGTAATTTGATCATAGATGTTCTTGTGGTGTTGACTTCCAGATTTTGGGGAATAATAGATGTTATATTTTAGAAGTTATTGAATTGGTTTTTATTAATGAGTTAAGTCTTCCGCATTACTTTCTGTTGATATTATATTGAAATGTTAAGGTTTAGATTGGTTGGTTCGCTCACATAGGAGGGTAAGTGTGGGTGCCAGTCGCGGCCCGATTTGGGTCATGACATTTGTATAGCTTTCCAACTTGCATACTCATACACTAAATGTACTGATGTTAATTGGACTGCATCATTTTATTATACAGACGCAAGAAACCAAGATCAGCACGCGGCTTTTATTAATCCAAATCGAGCTCCTGAGTCAGGGTGAGCCTCCTTGCATTCCAGAGGACATCCATATCTTTTACGTTTAGTAGTTTAGTCTTAGGATGATGTGACTTCTGCCGAAACATCTCTCTTCTCTCAGTTTAGAAACTTCATAGACACTAGTATTTTAGTTTATAGTTTATTGTTGTGTGTTGAGACTTGACATCAACATGGCCAGATATTATATGAAGTACTTTCCGTTAAACATATATTATTTCTTGTATACGATAAGTTTAGCCTTCCGCTGAGGGTTCGCTTGAGGGCCAGCAATGGTCTTCCAGTGACAGTCCAGCCCTAGGGTATAGGCTTGGGGCGTGACAAACTTGGTATTAGAGCACAATGTTCAAGTTTCTTAGTGATTCTATGAATCCGTGTCCGATGAGTCTTAGTTATCGGTGTGAAGCAAGCCACATCTATGATTAGGAAGTTACAACATTTAGTAATGTTTTGCTTCATTCATGTTTTTTTTGTGCGAAGAATTTATCTCTAAAGTCTCTCTCTCTCTCTAATTCGTGCTTACAAATATTTTTTCAAATCATCATGACTTCAAGAAGATCATTCAATGGTCGACCACGAAGAAATGTTGAGGAATAAGATATTCCAAATGCACCATAAGTGCAACCCTAAGGAGAGGTTACCAATGCCGAATTCCAGGAAGCTATCTGGATGCTAAGTCGGGTCATGACTAACTAGGTTGGGCAACAGATAGCATCTTAACAAGAACGAGTTGATACGTCAAGAGTTCATGAGTTTATGAGAATGAACCCTCCTAGTTTCATTGGATCAAGCCCTACTGATGATTTGGAGACTTTGTGGAATATCTAAAGAAGTTTTTTGATGTAATGCCTGTGGTAGATGTTGAGAGGGTTGAATTGGATGCATATCAACTAAAGGGTCTGGGTAGTATCTGGTTTGATCAATGGAAGGATGGTAGAGCTAAGAATGCACCACATCCAAGTTGGTCTTGCTTCGAAGAAGCCTTCTTATGGAGGTTCTTTCCTCGCGAACTGAATGAAGATAAAGTGAGGGAGTTCCTTACTCTGAAATAGGACTCCATGAGTATACATGAGTATGGGATAAAGTTCACCAAGCTATCTCTCTATGCTCTGGAGATGGTAAAAACCATGAGGAGCAGCATGAGTATATTTTTTAAAGGGTTAGGTCGCACTTCAAGTAAAAAATGCAGGGCTTCCATGTTGATAGGTGACATGAACATATCCATGTTGATGCTATATATGTTCTACAAGTTGAAGAAGAGAAAGTCAAGGATAGAGAAAAGTACCAAAATAAGAAGGCCAAGACTGCAAACGAGTATGGCCGACGGAAAGGTGTTTCAAGACGACCACAATTCCAGAAACCAAAGGGGCATGCACCATCATCTGCTAGTGCACCTACACCCGCAAACCGAAGTGAGTATAGTGGCAAAAATTCGCATCACTTCAAGGGTAGTCCTACTCAATCACAAAATAGTGTGGCACATGGAGGTACTAAGCCTCCTGCCAGTGCCAAGTGTGGTAGGAATCACTGTGGCATCTGTCGTGAAGGATTCAAAAGTTGTTTCAAGTGTGGTCAAGAGGGTCACTTCATGAGAGAGTGCCCACAGGAAAGGCAAGGCGGCGTAAATCTGGGCAGTAGAGCTCAATCTTCATCAGTTGCTCCACCAAACATGACTGCACCTAGGGGAGCTACTTTAGGTAGAGGCGGAGGAACAAACTGCTTGTGTGCTCTGAATAATTTCCATGAACAAGAGAATTCTCCAGATGTTGTCACAGGTATGATTCGAGTCATTGACTTTACTACTTATGCATTGTTATACCAGTATCTAGTTTATGTTTTAAAACTCCTTATGTTGCTAAGAACTTTGGGATTTCTCCTAAGCAACTTAACGAACCATTAAGTGTATCCGCACCTGTTGGTGAATTTATTTTAGCAGAAAGAGTCTATCGTGATTGTCATGTTTTCGTATGTCAGAAGAGAACCATGTATGATTTAATCGAGTTTGACATGGTAGATTTTGATGTCATTCTAGGTATGCATTGGATCCATGCATGTTATGCGTCAATAGATTGCAGAACTCGAGTTGAAAATTTTGAGATTCATAATGAGCCAGTCAAGAGTGAGCTAGTAGTTCAACAGTGCCTATGGATCGCTTATTTCGTACCTTAAGTCTACGAAGTTTTTTTCTAAGGGGTGTTCTATCACTTAGTCAGAGTTAATAACTCAAGTGTTGAGGTACCTTCCGTTCAGTCAGTTCCTATAGTCAGTGAGTTTCCAAAAGTCTTTCCTGATGACTTACCTAGAGTCCCTCCCGAAAGAGAGATAGACTTCGACATCGACATCATCCTAGATACTCGTCCTATATTTATTCCGCCATACAGAATGACACTAGCAGAGTTAAAAGACGTAAAGGAGTAGTTGAAAGATATGTTCGATAAACTCTTTATTCGACCGAGTGTCTCGCCTTGAGGCGTTCTGGTCATGTTTATTAGGAAGAAGGATGGGTCCCTTAGGATGTGTATAGATTACCGTAAGCTGAATAAGGTGATTTTCAAGAATAAATATTCTCTTCCAGGGATAGATGACTTTTTTGATGAACTTTAGGGTTCTTCTTGCTTTTAAAAGATTGACCTCAAATTAGGCTAACATTAGTTGAGACTAAGGGAATGCGATATTCCCAAGACAACTTTTAGAACAATGTATGGACATTATGAATTTTTTGTTATGTCCTGTGGTTTGACGGATGTACCTACAACGTTCATGGATCTTATGAACAGAATATTCAAGACTTATTTAGATTTGCTTTTCATCGTCTTCATCAATGACATACTAATTTATTCATGAAATAAAAAAGATCATGCCAATCACCTAAGAGTTGTTCTTCAGATGATGAGAGATAATGAATCATATACCAAGTTCTCCAAATATGAGTTTTGGCTTAAGTTTGTGGCATTCATAGGCAACACAGTTTCTGGTAAGGGTATTAGAGTTGACACTAAGAAGATTGAAGTAGTTCAGAATTGGCATAGATTCACATTTCCAATAGATATAAGGTATTTCTTGGGTTTCGCTTGCTATTATAGAAGATTTGTTGAAGGATTATCATCTATCTCCTTTCTTTTACAAAGTTAACACAGAAGGCATTCAAGTTTCAATGGTCTGAAGCTTTTGAGAAAAGCTTTAGGGAGTTGAAAAAAAGATTGACTACCTCTCCGGTTTTGACTTTACCAGAGGGTACTCAAGGTTTCGTGGTGTATTATGATGCATCAAGAGTTGGGTTGGGTTGTGTATTATTTTATAATGACAAGGTCATAGGTTATGCTTCCTAACTTTTGAAAATTAATGAGAAGAATTATCCAACTCATGACTTAGAATTGGCTGCAATAGTGTTTGCTTTTAAAAATGGCGTCACTATTTGTATGGAATTCATGTGGATATATTCATTGATCACAAGACTCTCCAATATGTGTTCACTCAGAAAAAGCTCAACCTCAGATAAAAAAGGTGGTAGGAATTACTCAAGCATTATGACATTACTATTTTATACAACCCAGGTAAGGCTAATGTTGTTGCTGATGACTTAAGCAGGTTGTCCATGGGAAGTACTTCCCATGTCGAAGAAGAAAAGAAGGAGTTAGCAAAACATGTGCATAGACTTGCACGTTTGGGAGTCTTGCTTATGTATTCCACAGAAGGAGGCATAGTGGTGACAAATGAGGCTAAAACATCACTAGTGTAAGAGGTGAAACAGAAGAAAGATCAAGACCCTGTTTTGCTTGATTTGAAGGTAAGTGTCCATAACCAACGAGTATTGGCCATTGAACAAGGGGGAGATGGTGTACTGAAGTATCAAGGTAAATATGTGTACCTAAGGTGGATGGACTCCAACAGAGGATTTTGAAAGAGGCTCATAGCTATAGATATTCCATTCATCCGGTTTCCACCAAAATGTACCATGATTTGATAAAGGTATATTGGTGGGAAGGAAAGAAAGAGATATTTGTGTTTGTTTCTAAGTGTTCAAATTGTCAGTAAGTGAAAGTGGAACACCAAAGACCTAGAGATTTAACTCAGAATATAGAGCTTCCAGGAATTGAAGTGGGATATTATTAATATGGACTTCATCAAAGTATTTCCAAGATCGCGAAGGTAACATTATTCCATTTGGGTGATTGTCGACAGAATGACAAAGACAACCCATTTCATGCCGGTCAAGACTACCTATTCAATTGAGTATTATGCAAAGTTGTACCTTCACCAAGTGGTAACACTTCATGTTGTTCCGATCTCCATTATATAAGATAGAGGTGCACAATTTACCACACAATTCTTGAAATCTTTCCAGAAAGGTTTGGGTTTCAAGGAGAATTTGAGCATTGCTTTTTATCCTTAGACAGATGGACAAGTAGAGCGTACTATCAAGACCTTAGAAGATATGTTCAGAGCATGTCTGATCGACTTCAAGTGAAATTGGGATGATTTCACTTACAATAATAGTTATCATTCGAGCATCTATATTGCTCCATATGAAGCTCTTTATGGTAGAAAATGAAGATCTCTAATTAGGTAGTTCAAAGTTGGCAAAGCAGGGTTGATAGAACAAGATCTAGTTCACCAAGCTATGGCGAAAGTGAAAGTGATTCAAGAAAGGTTGAAGACAACACAAATTCGGCAGAAGTCGTACATTGATGTTAGAAGAAAGTCATTTGATTTTGTGGTAGATTATTGGGTGTATCTTAAGGTTTCACCTATGAAGGGCGTTATAAGGTTTGCAAAAAGGGAAAACTTAGTCCCTGATATATTGGACCTTATAGGATCTCCACAAAGTGAAAAATGTTGCTTATGAGTTGGAGCTACCCAAAGAGCTAGCAGCGGTCCATTCGATATTCCATATTTCTATATTGAAGAAGTGTTTGGGTGATACTTCATTGATAGCACAAACATATAGTTTCCGGTTAAGATTTTGGAGCAGCAAGTTCGCAAGTTGAGTACAAAAGAAGTTTCTTTAGTCAACGTCCTTTGGAGGAACCAATTTGTTGAAGAAGAGACTTGGGAAGAAAAGGAGGATATGAAGAAGACATATCCACATATCTTTTAATCTGGAGATAATGCAAATCAAGGTACTAAACTCACTTCTTATCACTCTATAAGATTATGTATAAGCATGACATTGATTACTTTTGTGGTTGACTGTTGATACTATCCATAACTTAGACAAAGAATTCTCATTCGATGCCAATGTTACCAGGGGGGAGATATTGGAACATCTCGAGTTCTAGAGAAACTAAGGTTAAGGTAAGAAAAACAAGAAGAATTATACTTGGAAATAAGTAAGGAAATCTGGAAAAGTTCCACATTTCAAAAGTGAGTTTTGGTCATTTTCAAACGACACTAATTTCCAGCTCAAGAGGACTTTTTGCGATTTCTTTATATGGATGAAAATCTATTCTTGAGATATTTCCAATTATGTTAAGTTTACAAATTTCTTGAGGTGGTATGAGGGAGGTATGACTTAAGAAAGTTGGGTTGTGGAGCAGGGAAAGATCATAATCTAGATTTGTTAAGGGTGTTTTGGTCTTGCCCTACGTTAATTATTAAATTACTTTTTGTGGTAAAATTTTGTGGTTTAAACTGATCCCATTCATTGTACAAATTAGAAAATAAGCTAGGGCTTTGAAAGAAAGGAGAAAAGAGGAGAAGGGAGAGGAAGACGCAAGAACGTCAAGAATTCGTTCATGGATTTCATTAGGGGTGATTCTTAAAAAGGTATGTAATATCATTAGGTGTTGGGTCCTTTCATCCACCCTCCAATTTGATTCATTAATGAAATTTATAGTTAATTGAAAGGAAATTTTAAAGTTCTTGAGCAAAAGTTTGATGTTCTTGTTTGTCGAATTATTTTTAATCTCTATTAGTTATAATCCATGTTTTTTTACTTTTTTGGGTCTAAACTATTGGGTAATAAGTTATTTAGGGATCTTAAGTGTTTTGTGTAGTATCCATGGGATTTTTGGAAGGTTTAGAGATGAAAATGAAGAAGAAAGACGAAAAAACCCGTTAGAGAGATGTTGGGGCACCGCGCCTCCAAAGTGCCTTAGGACAGAGTCTGTTCATCAGTCTTTGGTGTGCCACGCCTCTCTAAGCGCCTGAGACAGCCTCTTTTCATCAGGCTATGGATACGCGCCTCTTAAAGCGTCATGACTCCCTCGAGACCCAGTTCTTTCCCTATCTCTTCGTACTAGTTGCTAGGTGATGTACCCTTCATTCTTAGTTGATTCCAACACTCTAGAATACATTTAAGCGTCATGAAATCATCTATAAACATAAGATTATGATCCTTGAATCCACAATCCAATTCAAGGAAAGTTAACATCAAAGTCAAGGAAGTTAAGAGTCAAGTCTAAATGTTAGGAAGAAAGTCAAAGTAATGTTATCAAGTTCTCTAAACTCATTCACAAACATTTTTACTTTTTTTTAATGACTTAAAGTTCAAGTCAAGAAAGAGTAAAGAGTTGAGTGCATTTCTCAAAAGCTATAAGGAAACTAAGTATAATTAAAGTAAGCACATAGTATAAGGTAGAGTTCACTTCTAAAGAGTTATAAGGGAACCAAGTAGTCCTTAATGAATTTAAACAAAATGCTTTCAAACTTTTGAGAAGGAAGGGAAGCTAGGCTTACACAGAGCCTATGACTAGTTTTAAAAGAAGAGAGAGGAAACTATGATTTCTAAGAGAGCTTTTTAAAAAGATACATTTTGAGCACTAACCTCAAACCACAAAATTAGTATGTTTTTAAGCATAAGAGCTAGTACATTATTGGAATTAGTATTAAGAACTGATATGGGGGAGAGTTCAGATAACTCACAGCCCCCATAAACCATGTTAGCCACCATGGTTAGAAAAGGTTCATATTTTTGAGATAATTTATTTTCACAGTTTACTAGTGGATCCATAAGGCAGTTCAGGTCTTATACCTTTGGTTGGGTATAGGATGCACTGGCAGCGTGCGGTAGACCGTTGTATCATCATTCTAGGTCTTAAGTGATGGTTGTCGGTTAGAGAATCTCCCTCAGGTAGATTTCATTTTTATACACAACAATATTATATTTTCATAATACATAAGTATTGTATTTTATATACTTCTCAGACATTATTGTGTACTTGTATATATATTGAATAAGTGTTAGTAGATCATAAGTTGAATAGAGCCAAGGTAAGTATTCATTGTTACTCCCTTTCAAGCCTATGTTTTGTATAACTTTCCAACTTGCATACTCATACATTTAACGTACTAATGCCAGTTGGCTTGTATCAGAACGTCGTTTCGTTGATCCAGATCGAGCTCCAAGAGTCAGTGGTGAGCCTCCTTGCATTCCGGAGGACATCCATATCTTTTACTTTAGTAGTTTAGTCTTAGGATGTTGTGTGGTCTATCTCAAAATTCCTCTTCAGTCAGTTTAGAGGCTTCGTAGACACAAGTATTTCAGTTTAGAGTTTATTGTTGTTTGTTGAGACTTGAGCGCCATCATGGCTAGATATTATATGAAGTACTTTCCTTTAAACATGTCATATTTCTTGCTTAAGATGAGTTTAGTCTTCCGCTGGCTTTAGTAAACTAGGCCAAGGTTTCGTTTGTGGGCCAGCAATAGTCTTCTAGTGCCTGTCCCGCCCAGGGTATAGGCACAGGACGTGACAATGAATAGATTAACTTTGATTATATTTCAAACTTTTAATTTTAAAAAAGTTCATGTAGGGGTATATGTGATACTTTTAGCAACATTCAAGGTATATTTTAATCTTTTAGATACATAAATTATTTTTTGACGTCTTTGATTATCATTATTTAAATTTATTATTCTTATTTATTTTTTTCTATCATTCCTTAGTGTAAAGAAAAACAAACTAAGACTAATTTTTTGTGGTTATATTATAATTAAATATTTTTTCTACTATATTGTTATTTAGTTTTTTAATTCCAAAAAATAATTGGGTTGTATACTATAAAGTGTACAAGAATATTAGTGAAACATGAATTAATTTGACCATAATAATATTACATTTAATGGAAAAAGGACAAATATACCCTTAACTATCATAAATGGTATACAGATACCCTCCTTCATCATTTTGAGACATTAGTGTCCTTTATGCTATCACCGCTAGACATCTTAAAATTCAACTAAGCACTTATCACATTGCCCACTAAATCAACTGGCTCCTAGATGACTTAGAATTTTCCTAAGCAACAAATAATATTGTCCACTAAATCAGTTAGACTCAATTGATTTATACTTTTACAACAAACACAAGATCTCAATCTTTTGTAGATTAGGAACAAATTTACAATGAAAGTATAGAAGATATAATCCTAAAACAACTAGACAACTTCAGCTCTTATCATGTCCTTATTGTTCTTGAAGATGATTTTTCTCCTTTTTTTAGCCTTTGCAAGACTTTTTGAGAATTTTCAAGTTTTTAAGACTTATAAAATGATAAACACAAAAATTAATGTCAATAAAGATGCTTCAGCACTCTATCAGATCCTTTTGTTGAGTATGAGTATGTTTCTACCTTAAAGATGACTTTTTCTTTTTAACCTTGTTTATTTTTAACATATCTTAACATGAATTAAATAAAGTTAAACTAATAAAAACAAGAATAAAAAAATTTGGGAAGAAGTTGGGAAATCTGAAAAATTTCCATATTTCAAAAGTGAGTCTTGGTCATTTTCAAACAGTCATAACTTCCAGCTCAGGAAGAGTTTGGTCGAGTTCATTATATGGATGGAAATGTCGTCGGAAAATACTTTTAATGAAGACAAGTTTGCGAATATCCAAGGTTGTATGAGAGAGATATGAGTGTCAGAAGTTGGGCTATTGAGCAGGGAAAATTTCTAAATCTGGATTTGTTAAGTGTGTTTTGGTCTTTTCCAAAATTAATTATTAATTTCGTTTTTGGGTTTTAGGTTGGGATATAAACTGATTGCAATCATTTTTTCCATTTATAAAATAGTCTAGGGCTTTGAAAGAAAGAATAAAAGAGGAGAAGGAAGATGAAGACAAGAACGTCAAGATTTCAATTCGTAGATTTCATCGGGGATGATCCCTAACAAGGTATGTGAGATCATTTGGTGTGGGTTGTTTCACCCACCCTATAACTTGATTATTCACGTAAATTTAGATTTAACTGGAGGCAAACCTTGAAATTCTTGACGAAAAGTTTGAAGTTCATGTTAGTTAAATTGCTGTTGATCTCTCTTAGTTTTAACCCATGTTTCCGTACTGTTTCAGGTCTAAACTATTAGGTGATGAGTTATTTATTGATCCTAAGTGTTTAGGGCGGGATCTATGGGAGTTTAGGAAGGTTTTTAGAGGATAAAAACAAAGAAAAAAGTCGGTAAAACTGTCTATAGGGCATTCTGGCGCCACGCTTTCAAAGACCCTCGAGGCAGAGTCTGTTCGTCAGAATTTGGAGCGCCGCAGCAACCAGAGCGCCTTAGGACAGCCTCTTCCCATTAGGCTCTAGCGATTCGCGCCATTCAGGGCTCCCCGACTCCTTGGAGACCTCGTTCTTTTCCTATCTTTTCATATTAGATCCTAAGTCATATACCCTTCACTTATAGGTATTTACAACACTCTAGAGTACATCTTGTTGGGTTATGGGCCTTTTTCCCTTCCTATGTGGATAAATAAAAGCCCAATTTGGACCAACCCATTTTTTCCCATAGGCCCATTCTTATGAGGCAAATATAAGCCTATTTAGGTCTTATTTTCATTTACACAGAGAATTTTTTCAGCAGCCAAAAAGAGAGAAAGAGAGCAGTTTTCACAGTCAAAATTCAGCCCTAACAGCCAACATCAAATTGTGATTCCTGCTTCGTTTCTTGTCCGATTGAGCTGATTTTTGGACAGCATATTATCTTCATCTCATATTTGATTAGGAACTGACAGAGTTGGATTTGGTGGTCTGCAACTTCAGTTTTTCTGTCGTGAACAGTAGCTGCAAAATTGGTGATTTTGCTCCTTTAATTCTCTAGATTTGGTGCAATCTTATTTTGTTGTTGCTCATTGTTTGGCGCTTGTTTCGTGGCAAATTTTGGAGAACAATATTTTAAGTCTTGGTGATTATAGTGGAGCTTTTGGTCCCGTGGTTTTTTACTGTTCACATCGAAGGGTTTTCCACGTAAATCTTGGTGTTTTGTGTGATTGGTTTATTATTGCCTTGTTATATTTGTTTGGTTGAATTACTTGCTGCCTTACTATCACATTGCTTGTGCTTGTTTGTCTTCTCCTTGTCCAAATTGAGAACGGAAAGTATAGACTTGGGTATTCTTCCATTGTTATCCTGTCAGACATTCTTTGTTAGAGCCTTGTCTTTCCCAGCAAAGTGGTATCAAAGCATTCGTTATTGTTGATTGTCATTTTGAATGATGGAGGCAAATATGAGCAAAATGGTGTGTTTAAATGATAGTAACTATCATATTTGGAAAGGCAAGATGAAAGATCTTCTACTTGTCAAGGAGATGCATTTACCTGTGTTTGCTTCTAATAAGCCTCAGTCTTTGAATGATGAATAATGGGAATTTGAGCATCTGCAGGTTTGTGGCTATATTAAACAATGGGTTGAAGATAATGTTAGAAATCATATTGTGAATGAGACACATGCCAAAAGTTTGTAGGACAAGCTCGAGACACTTTATGCTTCGAAGACTGGCAACAACAAGTTGTTCCTATTGAAACAATTAATGAATATCAGGTATAAAGAGGGCACTCTTATTTCTGATCATATTAATGATTTTCAGGGTGTTCTTGACCAGCTGTCCGGAATGGGTGTAAAGTTTGATGATGATATACAGGGACTTTGGCTTCTTAGTACTCTGCCAGACTCTTGGGAAACTCTTTGAGTTTCTTTGACTAATTCTGCTCCTAGTGGTGTTGTAACCATGGAATATACTAAGAGTGGTGTCTTGAATGAAGAAATGAGAAGAAGATCTCGAGACTCATCTTCTTCTGCTTCACACTCCGATGTTTTTGTTACTGAAGATAGGGGAGAAACAAGTCCAGAGGTCAGAATGATTGAGGTAAATGTAGAAGCAAGTCAAAGTCTAAATACAAGAATATTACATGTGCCTATTGCCACAAGAATGGGCATATCATGAAATATTGTTACAAGCACAAGAGAGATATGAGACAACAAAAGAGAGAAGGCGATAATGAAAATCGTTTTGATGTTGTTGCTAATGATGTCTTCTTGTTTATTATGATGCAAATGCCATTAATCTTGTTCGTGATGAGTCTAGCTGGTTTATGGATTCTGGTGCTACTTCTCATGTCACGCCAAAGAAGGAATTATTTTCTTCTTATACTCCAGGTAATTTTGGAACGTTTAAAATGGGCAATAATCATGAAGTTGAAGTTATTGGAATTGGGACAGTTTGTTTGGAAAGTAACAATGGTTCCAAACTAGTTCTCAATAATGTCAAGCAGGCTTTAGATATTCGCTTGAATTTGATTTCTGAGGGATATCTTGATGATGAGGGTTATGTTAATACACTTGGTGTTGGCCAGTGGAAGCTAACTAGAGGTTTGATGGTTGTGGCCCGTGGTGACAAGTTGTCTAACTTGTATGTATTTCAGGGCTCCATGTCCAGAGACTCAGTAAATTTGGTGGAGAATGATACTTCATCAGAGTTATCTCATAGAAGGCTGAGTCATATGAGCGAGAAATGGATTGATAGTTTGGCTAAGAAAAATTTGCTTTCTGGAGTGAAACAAGCAATGTTGAAGAAATGTGTTCATTGCTTAGCTGGTAAACAGAAAAGAGTTTCTTTTCAGAGTCATCCGCCTTCAAGAAAGCTTGATTTGCTGGAGTTGGTACATTCTGATTTGTGTGGTCCTTTTAAGGTAAGATCTCATAGTGGTGCACTTTACTTTGTGACTTTTATTGATGATCATTCCCGCAAACTCTAGGTATTTCCTTTGAAGTCCAAGGATCAAGCAATTGATGTGTTCAAGAGTTTTCAGGCCTTAGTTGAAAGACAAACAGGGAAGACATTGAAATGCATCCGCTCACATAATGGTGGTGAGTATATTGGTCCTTTTGATAGATATTACAGAGAGCAGGGTATTACGCATCAGAAAACTCCTCCAAAGACTCCTCAGTTGAATGGTTTAGCAGAGAGGATGAACAGAACTCTAGTTGAGAGGGTTAGATGTATGCTTTCAAATGCTTAGCTGTCAGATTCCTTTTGGGCAGAAGCACTTAATACTTCTGCTTATGTTATCAATTTATCTCCTGCTGTTGCTTTAAATGGTGATGTCCCTGACAGAGTTTGGACTGGTAAGAATGTTTCTTATGATCATCTTAGAGTCTTTAGGTGTAAAGCCTTTGTACATGTTCCTAAGGATGAAAGGTAAAAGTTGGATGTTAAAACTAGGCAGTGTATCTTCATTGGTTATGGATGTTGTGCTCTTTGAAGACCAAACTATTGAAGATTTTGACAAAGCTGACAAGGCTGATTTTCAGTGTAGTGAGAGCTTAGATGATGTTGATCCAGTTCCTTTGACTATTGCACCTGAAGAAAATCTTCATAATGATGAAAATCAAGTTGATAATGAAGATGGTGATCATGTTCAGAATGACTGGCATGATGTTGTTAATGCTCCCGTGCAAGATGATGTGGTTGTCCAACAACCAATTATAGATGCTCCAGAGAGTTATCTCAGACGATCTAGTAGAGAGAGAATTCCTTCATCTCGTTATTCTCCTAATGAGTATGTACTCTTGACTGACAGGGGAGAACCTAAGAGTCTTGATAAGGCCATGGAAAGTGAAGAAAAAGAAAGGTGGTTTGATGCTATGGAAGATGAGATTAAATCCTTGCTTGATAATCATACCTTTAATTTGGTTAAGTTACCTAAAGACAGAAAAGCTTTGAAAAACAGGTGAGTTTTTTGGTTGAAACATGAAAATGGTAATCTAATTCCACGGTACAAAGCTAGATTAGTTGTCAAGGGATTTAATCAGAAAAGGGGAGTTGATTTTGATGAGATATTCTCTTCAGTTGTGAATATGTCATCCATTCGTGTGGTTCTAGGCTTGGCTGCAAGTCTAGATTTAGAGGTTGAGCAAATGGATGTTAAAACTGCTTTCCTCCATGGCGACTTAGAGGAAGAAATTTATATGGATCAACCGGAAGGTTTTGAAGTCAAGGGTAAAGAGAATTATGTTTGCAAATTGAAGAAGAGCTTGTATGGTTTGAAACAAGCTCCCAGGCCGTGGTACAGGAAGTTTGGTTCTTTTATGAGTCAGCATGGCTTCAAGAAGACTTCTTCAGACCATTGTGTTTTTGTGCAAAAGTTCTCTGATGGTGACTTTATTATTGTTTTGTTTTATGTTGATGACATGCTTGTTGTTGGTCATAATACTTGCAGGATTCAGAAGTCGAAGCAAGAGTTGAGTAAGTCTTTTGCTATGAAAGACTTAGGACCAGCAAGACAGATTCTTGGCATGCAGATTGTCCGTGATAGAAAGGCCAAGAAATTGGTATTATCACAAGTGAAGTACATTCAGAAAGTACTTCGCAGATTCAGCATGGACAAAGCTAAGGTTGTCAGTACACCTTTAGCTATGCACTTCAAATTAAGCACGAAACAGTGTCGTTCTAGTAATGATGAGAAGGAAGATATGAAGAAAGTTCCTTATGCTTCAGCTGTTGGTAGTTTTATGTATGCGATGGTTTGTACAAGACCGGATATTGCTCACGTTGTTGGAGTTGTTAGCCGTTTTCTTTCTAATCCGGGAAGTGAACATGGGAATGTTGTGAAGTGGGTTATGAGATATCTCTGTGGCATTTCTAGTCTGAGTTTGTGTTTTATTACAGGGAAGCCTATTCATTGTGGTTATATGATTCAAACATGGCTGGTGATGTTGATACTCGCAAGTCTACTTCAGGGTACTTGGTTACTTTTGCAGGGGGAGCTGTGTCTTAGCAATCTAGGTTGCAAAAATGTGTTGCTCTATCTACTACAGAAGCTGAGCTTATTGCTGTCGTTGAAGCTTGTAAAGAATTGCTTTGGATGAAGAGATTCTTGGGGGAACTTGGTTGTGCTCAAGAGAGGTATGTGCTTTATTGTGACAATCAAAGTGCTATACATCTTGGCAAGAATTCTACGTTCCATGGTTGGTCTAAACACATTGATGTAAGATACCATTGGATTCGAGATGTGTTGGATCTAAGTTGCTTGAGCTTGAAAAGATTCATACAAATGACAATGGTTCTGATATGATGACTAAAGCTTTGCCAAGAGGAAAGTTTGAAGATTGTTGCATGGTCACCGGGATGGCGGTCTCCTCGACATAGTCGTGAGGGGGAGAATTGTTGGGTTATGGGCCTTTTTCCCTTCCTATGTGGTTAAATAAAAGCCCAATTTGGACCAACCCATTTTTGCCCATAGGCCCATTCTTATGAGTAAAATATAAGCCTATTTAGGTCTTATTTTCATATACACAGAGAGTTTTTTCAGCAGCCAAAAAGAGAGAAAGAGAGCAGTTTTCACAGTCAAAATTCAGCCCTAACACCCAATATCAAATTGCGATTCCTACTTCGTTTCTTGTCCGATTGAGCTGATTTTTGGACTGCATATTATCTTCATCTCAATATTTGAATAGGAACTTACAAAGTTGGATTTGGTGGTCTGCATCTTCAGTTTTGCTGTCGTGAACAGTAGGTGTGAAATTGGTGATTTTGCTCCTTTAGTTCTCTAGATTTGGTGCAATCTTATTTTGTTGTTGCTCGTTGTTTGTCACTTGTTTTGTGGCCAATTTTGGAGAACAATATTGTAATTCTTGGTGATTATAGTGGAGCTTTTGGTCCCGTGGTTTTTTACTCTTCACATCGAAGGGTTTTCCACGTAAATCTTGTTGTCTTGTGTGATTGGTTTATTGTTGCCTTGTTATATATCATATTGTTTGTTCTTGTTTGTCTTCTCTTGGTTCAAATCGAGAAGGGAAAGTATAGACTTGGATATTCTTCCGTTGTTATCCTGTCAGGCATTCTTTGTTAGTGCCTTGTCTTTCCCAACAGATCTAAACATCATGAATCATCTATAAATATGAGCTCATTATTCTTGAATCCATAATCCAATTCAATTGGAATCTAGGTTCAAAGTCAAAGAAGTTAAGAGTCAAAGTTTAAAAGTTATGAAGCAAGTCAAAAGTGAGTTATTAAAGTTTGTAAAGAGTGTTAAGTAAATATTTTTAATTTGTTTTAAGGATCAAGTTACAAGTTGAGTAATGACTAAGAGTTGATTTGATTTCTCAAAAGCTATAAGGTAACTAACTATTCCCTAAGGGTTATGTTTCAAGTTAAGTAAAGAGCAAAAGTCGAGTTCATTCCTCGAAACCTATAAGGGAGCTAAGTCCCTACACGTTAACAAATATTTCACATCGAGTGCAAAGGTAAGAGTTCAAAAAGAGTTTTATACTAAAAGGGAATATTGATCCCAAAAGGAGCTTTTAAAGCTAAAGGGGTTCAACAAATTATTTCAAACCAATTAAAATAAAGTTTTATTAAAAATATGAGCTAAAGTAAGTTTTGGGAGTAGTATTGAGCAACGATATGGGGATGAGAGTTCATATAAACATAACTCTCCATGTAAACTATTAAGCCATGATGGGAATTAACGGATAATACTTTTTTGGATGATCACGTAAGTTTATCTTGTGGATCCACTAAGAAAAGTAAGGTCCTATACCAATGGCAAGGTATAGGACAGTTCTAGAAGCGTTGGAAAGATGTTGTATCACCATTTAGGCTCATAGTGGTGGTTGTCGGTCGGAGAATCTCCAACCAAAAATTATATTACTTTCATATATAAGTAAACGTGAGTCTATTATTGTTTTATCTTTAATGAACTAAGATCTTACACTATTTTACCAGCTTTTTATATATTATGTATATGTTCTTATTGCTTTATGTTGAGTGATTATTTTATAAGTTGAGCAGAGCCAAGGTAAGTTTATCGTCACTCCACTTCAAGCTTAGCCATGTTCGTAACATTACAACTCGCTTACTCGTACATTCAATGTACCGATACTAGTTGACCTGCATCATTTTATGATGAAGACGCAGGCATCTTGGAACATCACGCAACGCTTCGTTGATCCAGACCGAGCTCTAGAGTTAGTGGTGAGCCTCCTTGCATTATGGGGAAGATTATTTTCATTGTTTTGCTAGTTAATATTTTAGGAAATTGTGGGTTATGTCCCAACATCCCTCTTCAGTTAGTTTTGAGGCTTCATAGATAGAAGTATTTCAGTTAAAATTATTTTCCTTGTTGGGACTTAAGTTCCCTTTTGTCCAGAGTTTATGAAGTATTCATTTCGAATATGTTTTATTTTTTTAGTAAGTTGAATTTAGTCTTCCGTTAAGTTAAGTAAACAAGGCCAAGGGTTTGCTCGTGGACCAGCATAGTCTTCAAGTGCCGGTTTCGCCAAGGTTTAGGCTCAGGGCATGAAAAACATTGTATGAAAGCATAGAGTTTAAGAGTCCTAGGGAGTCTATGAAGCCGTGTCTATAGAGTCGTATTCCTCGCTGTGAAGTGCGCCACATCTATGATTAGGAGGCTACGACATTTAGCAATGTTTCACTTATTTCATTTTATTTTATATGAAGAGTTTATCTCTAAAAGTCTATCTCTCTAATTTGTGCTTACACATATTTTCAGATCATCATGCCTCAAAGAAGAGCAATCAGAGGTAATCCGCAAAGAAATTTTGAGGAACAAGAGGTCACTAATGCACCAGAGGTGCAACCCCAAGTAGAGGTTATTAATGATGAATTTCTAGAAGCTATCCGGATGTTGAGTCAGGTTGTGACTAACCAGGTCGGGCAAGAGAGAGGAGATCGACAAGAAGAGGATGATACTTGAAGAGTTCGTGAGTTCCTTAGGATGAATCCTCCTAGTATCACCGGATCAAGAGCTACTGAAGATCCGAAAAACATTGTGGAAGAGTTGAAGATTGTATTTAAACTGATGCATGTGGTCGATGTAAAGAGAGTTGAATTGGTTGCATATCAACCGAAGGGTGTGGCCAGAACTATGTTTGATCATTGGAATGATGGTAGAGCCGAGGATGCACCACACCCAGGTTGAGCTTGCTTCAAAGAAGACTTCTTGGGGAGGTTCTTTCCTCGCTAAATGAAGGAAGCCAAGGTGAGAAGTTACTTACTTGAAACAAGACTCCATGAGTGTACATGAGCGCGGGATGAAGTTCACCCATCTATCTCACTATGCTCGAGAGATGGTGAAAGAAAGGTAGGGCTTCTTGTTGATCGGAGACATGAACATATCCAAGCTGATGGTATATGTTCAACAAGTTGAAGAAGAGAAGGTGAAGGATAGAGAAGAGTACCGCAAAAAATAGTCAAAAACTGGGAATTGGTTTAGCCAATAGAAAGGTGGTTCAAGTCGACCACAATTCCATAAATCAAAGGGGTATACACCATCATCTGCTAGTGAACCTGCGCCAAGAAACAAAGGTGAGTATAGTTGCCATAGCTCGCAAAACTGCAAGCCTAGACCAGCCCAATCTCCTGTTTGTGTGGCATAAAGAAATAAAGGGATTTCTGCGTGTGGTAAATATGGTAGGTACCACCCTGGCAGATGTTGTGATGGTCAGACACGTTTCGTTAAATGTGGTCAAGAGGGTCACTTTTTTAAAAAGTTCCCTAATTACAAGCAAGGTGGTGGAAATCTGTGCAATACATCCCAATCTTCATAAGTTGCTTCACCAAGCAAGGCTGGACCTGGAGGAGTCACTTCTGGTACTAGGGGAGGGCCAAATCTCCTCTATGTAATCACTAGCCTCCAAGAGCAAGATAACTCTCCAGATGTTGTAGCGGGTATGCCCAAAGTCTTTGGTTTTGATGTTTATTATTTATTAGACACAGGATCAAGTGTATCCTTTTTAACTCTTACGTTGCAAATCAGTTCGAAATTCTCCCTGAAAAGCTTGATAAACCCTTGTGTGTTTCTACACTTGTTGGTGAATCCTAATAGCATAAATAGTCTATTGTGATTGTCCTATTATCATCAGTTAGAAGAGTACCAGGGATGATTTGATAGAGTTAGACATGGTAGATTTTGATGTCATTGTATGTATGGACTGGCTTCAAGCATGTTATGCATCAATAGATTGCAGAACTCGAGTTGTCAAGTTTCAGATTCCAAATGAGCCAGTCATAGAGTGGGTTAGTAGTTCATCAGTTCCTATGGGTCGTTTCATTTTGTACCTTAAGGCATGGATATTAGTTTTTAAGAGATGTATCTATCACTTAGTCTGAGTTTAATGACTCAGGTGTTGAGGTATCTTCCCTTCAGCCAGTTCCTATAGTTAGTGAGTTGCAGTAAGTCTTTCTTGATGATCTACCTAGAGTCCCTCCCGAAAGAAAGATAGACTTAGGCATGGACGTCATCCCAATAGTCATCACATCTCTATTCTACCATACAAAATGGCATAAGTAGAGTTAAAAGAACTAAACAAATAACTGAAAGACATGTCAGATAAAGGTTTCATTCGACCAAGTTTCTCACCTTGGGCACTCCGGTCTGGTTTTTTAGGAAGAAAGATGGCTCCCTTAGGATGTATATACATTACCATCAATTGAATAAGGTGACCATCAACAACAAATATACTCTTCCAAGGATAGATTATCTTTTTGATCAACTTCAGGTGATTCTTTCTTTTTCAAATTGACCTCAGATCAGGATATCATCAGTTGATGTTTAGGAAATGTTTAGAATTTAGATAGTCAATTAAATTGGATTTAAGTATTTTAAGTTTTTAATTATTGTATTTTATTGTATCTTTATGTATTTTTTAAATAATATATATTACTTCTCTTGTCCCAATGTATGTAGAAAAGATAGAATTTCAAGAGTCAATCAAATATTGTTAATTCTTGATATTTACAATAGTTTCTACGTAGTTTTAAAATTAAATATTAGGAAAAAATGTTACTTTTTTTATTATTATATTTATAGTACTTTTTATGTAAAATTTTAATAATATATGTTACTTTTCTTATACAGATGTATGTAGCACAAATAGAATTTCAAAAGCATTCAAATTTTGTTAATTAATGAGATCTACAATACCTTCTACGAAAATTTCAAATTAAATAATACATGTTACTTCTTTTATCCCATTTTATTTGACATAGATATATTAATTTTATGAATCAATCGAAACTTTGATATATTTTTTACAAGTATTTTAAGTAATTATCATTATTTAAAGTACATATTACCAATTTTTCAAATATTTAAAAAATTTAAAAGAAGACAAACAAATAAAAACATAAAAACCATCAAAAAAATTTTGTGCAGTTTCCAGGCACGCATGTTGATCATGACCTAATGATTATTGTTATTCATCTTGTATTTAAAACATACTTAGAACAAAACTTTGAACATCTTTTTAAGACAACAAAGTTAAAGAACATTTTCACAACTAGAAAATTAAAACTAGTAGAGAAACTAGAATTCTAAAAAGATTTTTAAAAAAAATTACAAAATATTTTTCTTAAAGAAGAATTTTTTTTAATATGTGTCTAAAGAATCTTGCTGATTCCAACAAACATTGCATAAACACGAAGTTACAAAGTTTAATGAACCAGTGAAGAACAAAAGAATACAAGAACTGAAATTAATTCACAAATCTAAAATTTGTAAAACACATACCAGAATCTGGAAAATTTTTTATATGAAAAAGATCAAGTCAACTGGACTCACAGTGTCCCCTTAAGAAAATTATTCCCCTCTAGTATCCGAGGTTTGATTTGGAATATGACCTCCCAGGGTAAAATGAACTCAATCACCAGAGTATAGATACCAAAAATCCGGTGTCAGCGAACCACTTTATGGCAGTAAAGTACACTTAGAATACTAAATTTAGTAGTTGATAAAGAAGTCCATTAATTCTATATTAAAATGAGAGGAAATACCTCAATTTATAGAAAACAAAGGGTAGTGCTAAAAAGGTCTTATTGTGCCTTACCGAAAATGTCACAAACCTTTGGAAAAGTCACAATCTTTCAGAAAGGTCGTCACCTTTCATAAAAGTCACAAATTTTCATAAAAGTCATAACTATTCATAAAAGTCACAATTTTTCATAAAAGTCACAACTTTTCATAAAAGTCGCAACATTTTCATAAAAGTCACAACTCTTCATAAAAGTCGCAACTCTTTCTTTTCCATTCACACCTTTTTAAAACCCAACAAACCCCCACGTGAATGGGGAATGACTCGAAGACAGAGAAACTGAAAAGTATGTGTACTTTACAAGCAAGAATTAATTGCGTCTGGATAAGTAGGTTTCCCCTTAGACTTTCCGTAGTGAACATATATCGGATATACTCGATCAATCGTCAGATGCGATATCTTTGAACTGTCAAACTTTGTTGTATACCTAGAAAACGATATGTCACACAATTAACCCTTTACCTTTTATGGTTCTTACGATTGTGTTCGTTTTAGCAATGAACACCTCCTGGTTTCATGAGTGTATAGAGAATGGGCTTTTGACAATCATCTTCTTTGAAGAGGATTACACTTCACACTTACATACGTGATTCCTAACTGTGTCATTGCATAGATACAGTATTTGGTCAACTCTGCCAAACTTAGCAAATCATTAAAATCATTAAGCTTTATTAACTCATTAGCAAGCCTTAATGTTGTATCCTTGTCCCTGAGCTTTGTATTCATCATGAGAATGGATTGAGTTTTTTGACAATGCCGAACCATCATTCACAACATGGTTTTTCTCCTTGAATCTAGCTCTTGGAATCTCCTGTCTTCTAGATAGAGTTACCACCATGATGACTTGTCCTAAGCCGTAAATTCATTTCCTTAGATGATCTTTAAACTTCGTCTCTAGTTACACCTTTTTGTAAGTGGATCCGACACAATATACTTTGACTTTACATAGTCAATTCTTATAACTCCACTAGAGAGTAGTTTTCTAACGGTATCATGTCTATATAATAAATGACGAGACTTTCCGTTATACATCATGCTCCATGCCCTACCTATGCCATCTTGACTGTGAAAGTGTATGCATATTAATTCCAATGGTTAGGTCCAAAATAGAATATCTATCAAGAAATTCCGGAGTCTTTCAAACTAATTCACCGACCTTATCTCGAGCACCGAGCTCAAGGATAATTGTAGATCTAGTGATGCATGTCTCTTTTGAAATATTTCTAAGAGACTGCTCCTCTACCAATAGTAAATACATATCCACTCGTGAATTTTAATTCATTCTTCCGATGATTCTATTTGCATCACTATATCTTTCAATATTGTTGGATATTGTTATAATGCAAGACATAGTTTTAAGTTTTATTTTAAATACTCCCAAACTCTATTTATTTTCATCCAATGAATTTATTGGGGATCACTTGTGAATGGACTCAGTTTAAAATAGCAAATGCTATATCTGATTGCACACACTATATGATATACATAAGGCTTCCCAAAACTCTAGCACAATCCAATTGTGAGTCACTTTTGTTTTCACTCTTTTGAAATGCAAAGCACACATTTATTGCAGACTTAACAATATTGACATCCAAATATTTTAACTAGTCAAGTACCTTTCAAATGCAATGTGACCATGAAAATGCTAAACATTATGGAGTTCTACGAATTCTTATATCTAAGATCGCATTAGCAACTCCAATAATTGTCATTCCACTTGCTTTATAGCATATGTTTAGTAGCATTTATGTCATTAGTGTCTCTATTAATGATCAACATATCACCAATATACAAACAAACAATGACCTTGTGATTTTAATGTGAATACATTTATCACTTCCATCATTCTTCAATCCATTTGCCGACATGGTTTGATCAAATTATGTCATTGTTTGGGTGCTTCCATAATGTGACTTAACAAGTTCACACACTTTCTTTTATTTTTCAGGAACCACAAAACCCGAGGGTTGTTCCATGTAAATTTCTTCCTCCAATTCTACATTTAAGAAAGTTTTTTTCACATTCATTTGATGAATTTAGAGGTCATATACCACAGTAATAATTTTTGCATCCAAATGGATGTAATTCTAATTACTAACGAATATATATATATATTGACAGGATCAAAACCATGTTTTTTTGTCTAAATCCTTTGACACAAAGTCTTGCTTTATATTTTTCAATAGTTCCATCAACTGTTATTTTCCTTCTAAAGATTCACTTTGAACCCAAAGGTTTTATTTCTTGAAGAAGATCAATTAACTTCCAATATTGTTTATGGACACCATCTTTCCAAAGAATGAGTCTACAGAAGACACAGGAAATGTTACAAAATCGAATTCGAAGAAAGTAAATGTCCTTTAGCATTTACTAAGCCTCAGAATCTCTTTATTAAGTACATTATCCTTTTAATTTCCTAGGCCTTTTAGATCCTTTTCTAGACTACTCAAGTCTAATTTTACAGTCCACAGTCATAGGTCCTATTTTAATTCTTTTAGGAATAAGAACTTGGACTTTGACTAGATACCCCCACACTTTTGAATATTTCAAGTTTGATTTCCTTCCTTTCCATTTCTCATATGGAAAAGATGGTATTCTGCTCAAACAAAATCGCTTTCTTTCTAAAAAGACAAAACTTTTTATTGTTCCCTTTCGCAGTAAGGATAGTTCCTCCACACAAGTTTTTTGTAAACCCGAAATTATAAATAATGCATCCATGATTTCTTTCAACGTTTGGTTTTCATGAGATTGAGGTGAATATAGCAGTAGTTTGATGGATATTCCACTTTCCAAACATATTTCTGCACAATAAGATTTATACTCTCCATTCTTATCACTTCATATATTTTTTCACACTGATTTTCAACTTCGATATTATATTGTCTAGACATTTCTATTGCTTCATCCTTACCATTCAGCAAATAGACATAGTCATTTCAAATGCAATTCTCAATTAAAGTAACAAATACTTTTTCCCACCATGAGATGGTGTTAAATTCATATTAAATGTCAGTGTAAATCAATTCTAAGGGATTAGAATTCCTTTCAACAAGTTTATAAGAATGCTCAACATACTTAGATTCCACAAAAACATGGCATTTTTATTTATTGCACTCAAAGTTAGGCAAAACTTCTACTTTGATCAGTTTCCTTTACAGGGTTTTGTAATTGGCATTCCCCAAGTGTTCATGACACAAACATTGACTCAAGCAAGTAAGAACAAATAAAAACATTGAGTTCAAAAAGCTCTTCGTTAGGTAGCTTTTTCCTCAATAATATTTTGTTCCTATTTCTTACAATTTTGTGTGATACAAACATTGTAAAGATTGTCAAATGTCCTTTTCAGAAGGACATTTCCATAGCTTTCAATATGATTAATATAGAACTACCCATGAACAAAAATTCATCGGGTTCAATAAAATCAATATAGTTCAAATTTTATTTTTACAAAAACATAACAAATGACTATTCACCAATATTCATGTCTATGCAAATACTTTTATTATAATAGACATATCTTTTTATGAAAAATCACAATATTTTAAGTGATATTTTTTTTCCATAAAAGAACACAATTATTTTGAACAAGTATATATATAAGTTGGATGTTTCATTCTAGTCACACTATATACTAGTAATACTAGTAATAGAGAAAATCAACAACCACAATGTCAAATATACTCCAAGAATTTTGTGGGTATAACATAATACAAAAGTATCATTGAGTTTCATATATTTTGCTCCAAAGTTAAATTAGACACCAAGTCTAATCATATGAAAATTACCCCCACATTTCAAATGTGATCTCAAAAATATATTTCAAGTATTTGAAAATAGTTTTTCCACATATTTTAATGTTGGATACATTATTCTACGAAAGAATTTTAGTGCTGCAATTCTCTTTGACAATGTTTACACAATGTCAAAATTCAATCCATAGAGACACAAAATCACAAATTATAAGTCACTGATATTTTTCCTCTATCATGAATAACATACCACTTAGACTAACAATAAGGACAAACAAAATTGTACAATTTATTTCTACATTACATTGAAGTTTATAGAAAATCAAAAGTACAACACTGACTTATTATGTGAAGTTTTCATATTCTTCAAACCAATTGCATAGTCCAATTTATCCAGAGTATAAAACCACAAAAGTTTTTAGTCTACAAAAATCAGAAAAACTAACATTTCTCATGGAGTACAAAACTTCAAAAGTATTTTTTTTCAAACAGAATAACAGATATTCTTTATCACATAGAAATGTGTTTCTTATCAAATCATCTTCCAACTATAACATTTTGACATACTATTTTATCAAAGAAAAATATGCATCTCTCATTTTCGCAAAATAATGAATTTTAAAAGCAACAATATTTGCAAAGTAAAATTCATTTCACAACATATGGTTTGCAGATATTTTTCAAAAAAAACACATAAAAAAAATAATCAAAGATGATAACTCTTAGAAACTATTTTCATCCTTAGATAATTTATTAGAAGGTTATCTGGAAATCTTTAAACGGAATACCATAAAAATTTTCTGTTACATTCTCACTTCGACCTTTCTAAACAAAGCAACGAATTATGAAGAAGTAAAGCATTTATCTTCTTCTTCCATGATCAGATTCTCTCAATCAGTAAAATACAAAAAATACTAACAATATATAATTTCCTTAAGATTGTTATTCATCTTGTATTTCAAACTTACTTAGAACAAAACTTTGAATATCTTTGTAAGACAACAAAGTTTAAGAACATTTTCACAACTAGAAAATTAAAACTAGTAGCGAACTAGAATTATAAATAGATTTTAAAAAAATGTATGAAATATTTTTCTTAAAGAAGAATTGTTGTTAATATGTGTCTAAAGAATCTTACTGATTCCAACAAACTTTGCAGAAACACGAAGTTACCAAGTTTAATGAACAAGTGAATAACAAAAGAATAGATGAACTGAAACTAATTCACAAATCTAAAATTTGTAAAACACGTACCAAAATTTGGAAAAATTTTAATAGGAAAAAGATCAAGTCGACTGAACTCACACTGTCCAAATAAGGAAATTATTCCCCTCTAGTATTCGAGGTTTGATTTGGAATATGACCTCCCAGGGTAAAATAATCTCAATCACCAGAGTATAGATACCAAAAACTCCGGAGTTAGTGAACCACTCAACAGCAGTAAAGTACACTTAGAATACTATATTTAGTATTTGAACAAGAAGTCCATGAAATCTATATTTAAATGAGAAGAAATCCCTCAATTTATAGAAAACAAAGGGTAGTGCGAAAAGGTTCTTATTGTGTCATACCAGGAAGGTCACAAACCTTTTGAAAAGTCACAATCTTTAAGAAAGGTCGTAACCTTTTATAAAAGTCACAACTTTCCATAAAAGTCATAACTTTTCATAAAAGTCACAACTTTTCATAAAAGTCACAACTTTTCATAAAAGGCGCAACATTTCATAAAAGTCACAACTCTTCATAAAAGTCGCAACTCTTTATTTTCCATTCACACCTTTTTAAAACCCAAAAATTTCACAAAAACTTGACATTTTTATTTATTGTACTCAAAGTTACGCAAAACATCTAAGTTGATCACTTTTCCTTATAGGTTTTTGTAATTGAGATACCCCAAGTGTTCATGTCACAAACATTGACTCAAGCATGTAAGAAAAAATAAAAACATTGAGTTTGAAAAGCTCTTCGCGAGGTAGCTTTTTCCTCACTTAAACTTTTTTACTATTTCTTAAAATTTTGTGTGATACAAACATTGTTTAGATTGTCAAATGTCCTTTTAAGAATGACAGTTATTATGTGTGCAGGGAGGGTGTCATGTGTGCGTGTGTGCGCACGTGTGCGTGTGAACGTGTGTGCGTGTGAACGTGTGTGCGTGTGAACTCACGCGTGTGCGCGCGTGTGCGTGTGCATGCATGTGTGTGTGTGAGGTAAATGAGTGCACGCTCATGTGGATGTGTGAGTGTGTATTTGAGTGAATGATCATCGTAAACTTCGTCTTTTATTCTATTTAACCAGGTCACCCAATATTAATTTTTTCTAAGCCCTATTTTTTTTACTTTCTCCAATTTCCGCCCAACTTTCCTTTTCTCCTCCTTTCAGCCAAAATCCCAAACAACTCTTCAAGTGAGTTTGCTTTTTCTTGTCATTTCTGAATTCCTTCTTTGATTTTCTTCTTCTTTTTTCTCAACTATCCATTTACTATGAAATTTTGAATGAATATACGTAACGATGAGTTGATGTTTCCTCAAAAATTGTCCACAAAATGAATGAAGATAAAGATATCACAAAATATGATTTAAATTATTTAAATAATGGTTAAATGGGGTAACTCTAGTTATTTGCCATTGAATGTTGAATGATTTGATTTTTCTTTGTATGATTATTTTAACAATAAATTTTAATTGTTGTTGAAAAGTAAAATAAGGAAGGAGAATACAATGTGGGGGAATCGAACTCTCGTCAATAATTTTTCACGTAGTCAACCAACTTAAATACTAAAATTCTCCTTAATACGGAATGTTTGGTATTTTCCCAATTTTATATGTCTACGTTTTCTTATTTATTTTTAACAAGTTTTATTTTTGATCTCAGTCCTAAAAGTCTTAATTTAAAATTCGTAATACACAAAATCATAAATACATAAAGTTATTGAATTGATATTCCATCAGTGCCACATTTTTGTCTACATTTTTTCCTAACCATATCACTGCTTCTAATACGAATAGATAGATTAAATTATAATTTCATATTGCAGTAAAATCAATCATCCTTAAAATTCAATCCCTTAGTTGAATCAAATTCCTTCTCTTGAGCATCCGTCTAGAGACGATACAAATGAAAAATGTCATCATTCTTCTCGAAATTATCTATCTAATTATCATATGGGGAAGAACAACAACATCATCATCATCAGTGTACTCGTCTTCAAAAATTTTTAATAATATATATTAATTCTCTTATCCCGATGTATGTAGCACAAATAGAATTTTAAAAGTCAATCAAATATTGTTAATTGTTGAGATTTAGAATACTTTCTACATAGTTTCCAAATTAAATAATACATGTTACTTCTTTTATTCAATTTTATTTGATATAGATATTTTAATTTTATGAATTAATCGAATATTTCATACATTTTTTACAAGTATTTTAAGTTGGTAATTATCATTATTTATAGTTTATATTACATAATTTATAAATATTAATAAAATTAAAAAATAAGAATAAAAAACTAAAACAAAATAACCATAAAAAAGGAAATATAGTGCAGCTGCGAGGCAGGTATGTCAATAATGACCTACCTGGTTATCGTGTGTGTGAGCTCTTACGCGCGTGTGTGTGTGCGCGCGTGCGCATTATGTGTGATACTCGTAAACTTGGTCTTTCATTATATTTTAGTAGGTCATCCAATATTCCTTTTTTCTAAGCCCTAATTTTTTTACTTTCTCCAATTGGCGCACAACTTTCCTACCCCCCCCCCCTTTTTTTTGCTAAAAGCCTGAACAACTATTCAAGTCAGTTCGCTTGTTCTTGTCATTTCTAAATTTCATTTTTTCATTTTCTTCTTCTTTTCCTGATTTATCCATTTACAATGAAATATTGAATTAATATACATAAACCTGAGAGGATGTTTCCTTAACAGTTTGTTTTCTCAAAAGTTGTCCAGAAAAGGAATGAAGATGAAGATATTACAAATATGTTTCATATTATTTATATACCGGCTAAATAGGGTAAATTTATTTATTTTCTCATTGAATGTTGAATGATTTGATTTTTCTTTGTATGATTTATTATAACAATATTTTTTAATTGTTATTGAAAAGGTAAATGAGGAAGGAGATTACAATGTGGGGAATCAAACTTTCGTCAACAATTTTTCATGTAGTCAACCAATATAACTACTAATATTCTCCATAATACCGTATGTTAGTCTTTTCCCGTTTTATATATCTTCGATTCTTATTTATTTTTATAAAGCTTTGTGTTTGATCTCAATTCTAAATTTCTTCATTTAAAAATTACAATCATAAACAAAATCATAAATACGCAGAGTTATTGAGTTGATATTCCATCAGTGTCACATTTACAATGAAAATTCTAATGCGAAAAAAGATACTAAATTATAAAGTCATGTTTTGGCAAAATCAATCATCCTTAGAATTGAGTCTATTAGTTGAATCAAATTCCTTCTCTTTAGAATCCCTCCACATACGATACAAATTAAAATTGTCATCATTCTTTTCAAAACCCTGTATTTAATTATCATATTGGTAGGCACAACAACATGATCATCAACAGTGTACTCGTCTTCGAAAAAAATTATTAATATATGTTACTTATCTTATACCGATGTATGTAGCACAAATAGAATTTCAAAAGTCAATCAAATGTTGTTAATTATTGAGTATTACAATACTTTCTACATAGCTTTCAAATTAAATAATACATGTTACTTCTATTATCCCATTTTATTTGATATAGATATATTAATTTTATGAATCAATTGAATATTGTATATATTATTTATAAGTAATTTATGTTGGTAATTATCATTATTTATAGTGTATATACATAATTTTTAAATATTTAAAAAAATAATAAACTAGACAAACAAATTAAACAAAAAAACCATCAAAAAAAGAAAAAAAAAACAGTTGTCAGGCAGGCATATCGATCATGACCTACCTGGTTATTGTGTGTTCGTGCACGTCAAATATATGTGAGTGCGCGCGTGGATGTGTGCACGCGAGTGCATGTTAGTGCGTGTGTGCGTGATCGTTCTAAATTTGCCTTTCATTCTATTTAAACAGGTCACCCAACATTCCTTTTTTCTAAGCCCTAATTTTTTTTACTTTTTCCTATTGCCACCCAACTTTTCTATTTTTTCGCCCTTTCCACCAAAAGCCCTAACAACCTTCAAGTCAGTTTGCTTATTTTTATCATTTTTGAATATTTTTTTAATTTTCTTCTTTTTTTTCTCAGTTATCCATTTACTATGAAATTTTGTATGAATATACGTAACTCTAAGAGGATGTTTCCTCAACAATTGTCTATTAAAGGAATGAAGATGAAGATATAACAAAATATGATTCTAATTATTTAAATGCCGGTTAAATGGGGTAACTCTATTTATTTTTTCATTAAATGTTGAATGATTTGATTTTTCTTTGTATGATTTATTTTAACAATATTTTTTAATTGTTATTGAAAAGGAAAATGAAGAAGGAGATTACAATGTGAAGAATCGAACTCTCGTCAATAATTTTTAAGGTAGTCAACCAACTTAACTACTCAAATTTCCCTTGATACAGTATGTTTAATCTTTTCCCATTTTATAAGTCTTAGTTTTCTTATTTGGTTTTAACAAGCTTTGTGTTTTATCTCAATTCTATAATTTTTATTTTAAAATTCGTCTCATACAAATAATCATAATTACACAAAATTATTGAATTGATATTCCATCATTGTCACATTTACAATGAAAAATAAAAGAACATTTTTTTATTTTCTATCTCCCTTTTTTTTCAAACCATTTCACCGCTTCTAATACGAAAAAAGAGACTAAATTATAATTTCATGTTTCGGTAAAAGAAATTATGCTTAGAATTCGATCCCTTAGTTGACTCAAATTCCTTCTCTTAAGCATCACTCCATAGACGATACAAACGAAAACTGCAATCATTCTTCTCGAAACTATCTATCTAATTATCATATGGGGAAGCACAACAACATCATCATTATAAGAGTACTCATCTTCGAAAAAGTTTAATAATATATGTTAATTCTCTTATCCCGATGTATGTAGCACAAATAAATTTTCAAAAGTCATTCAAATATTGTTAATTATTGAGATTTACAATACTTTCTACTTATTTTTAAAATTAAATAATACATGTTACTTCTTTTATCCAATTTTATTTGATATAGATATATTAATTTTATCAAATCAATCGAATTTTTCATACATTTTTCACAAGTATTTTATGTTGGTAATTATCATTATTTATAGTATGTATTATATAATTTTTAAATATTTAAAAAATTTAAAACCAAGACAAACAAATTAAAATAAAATAACCATCAAAAAAGGAAAAATAGTGCAGCAGGCAGCCAGGCATGTCGATAATGACCTACCTTGTTATCGTGTGCGTGCACTTAAGCGTGTGAGTGCGCGCGCGTGCGCGTGTGCGCGTTATCCTCATAAACTTTGTCTTTCATTCTTTTTAAATAGGTCACGCAATATTCCTTTTTTTCTAAGTCCTAATTTTATTTTACTTTATCCAATTGACGCCCAACTTTCCTGTTTCTCCCCCTTTAAGCAAAAATTCTGAACAACTCTTTAAGTTAGTTTTGCTTGTTCTTGTCATTTCTGAATTCCTTATTTCATTTTCTTCTTCTTTTTCTCAATTGTCCAGTTACAATGAATTTGGAATAAATATACATAAACCCAAGAGGAATTTTCCTCAACAATTATCCAGAAAAGGAATGAAGATGAAGATATAACAAATATGATTCAAATTATTTATATACTAGTTAAATGGGGTAAGTCTATTTATTTGCTCATTGAATGTTGAGTGATTTTATTTTTCTATGTATGATTTATTTAAACAATATTTTTTAATTGTTATTGAAAAGGAAAATAAGGAAGGAGATTACAATGTGGGGAATCGAACTATTGTCAACAGTTTTCAGGTAGTCAACCAACTTAACTACTAAAATTCTCCTTAATACCGTATATAGTCTTTTCCATTTTATATGTCTTCACTTTTTTTTAACAAGCTTTGTGTTTGATCTCAATTCTAACATTCTTAATTTAAAATTCGTACTCATACGGAAAATCATAAATACACAAAGTTATTGAATTGATATTCAATCAGTGTTACATTAACAATTTAAAAACGAACTTTTTTTTTCTATCTACCATTTTTTCCGAACCATTTCTCTACTTCCAATGCGAAAAAAGAGACTAAATTATAAAGTAATGTTTTGGTAAAATCAATCATCCTTAGAATTGAGTCACTTAGTTGACTCCGATTCCCTCTCTTGAGCATCCCTCCATATACGATACAAACTAAAATTGCCATCATTCTTCTCGAAACTCTTTATCTAATTATCATATGGGAAGGCACAACAACATCATCCTCATCAGTGTACTCGCCTTCGAAAAAGTTTAATAATATATGTTACTTCTTTTATCCCGATGTATGTAGCACAAATAGAATTTCAAAAGTTCAATCAAATGTTGTTAATTATTGAGATTTAAAATACTTTCTGCCTAGTTTTCAAATCAAATAATACATGTTAATTCTATTATCCCATTTTATTTTACGTAGATATAACAATTTAATTATTCAATCGAATTTTTATATGTTTTTACAAGTATTTTAAGTTGGTAATTATCATTATTTATATTATATATACATAATTTTTAAATATTTAAAAAATTAAAAAACTAGACAAACAAATTAAAACAAAAATAACCATCAAAATAAGAAAAATAGCGGAAATGCCAGGAAGGCATGTTAATCATGACCTACCTATTTATTGTGCGTGCACACCTACGCGTGTTTGAGTGCGTGTGTGCACGCGTGCGTGGATGTGACCACGCGCTTGTGCCCGTGTGTGGGCGTGTGCCCGTGCGTGCGTGTGTGTGCGCGTGCACGTGACCCTTGTAAACTCTACATTTTATTCTATTTAAACAGGTCACCCAATATTCCTTTTTTTCTAAGGCCTATTTTTTTTTTACTTTCAACAATTGCCTCTCAAATTTTCTGTTTCTCCCCCTTTCAGCCGAAAGCCCATACAACCTTCAAGTCTGTTCGCTTGTTCTTGTCATTTATGAATTCCTTTATTCATTTTCTTCTTCTTTTTCTCTGTTATCCATTTACTATGAAATTTTGAATGAATATATGTAACTGTGAGAGGATGTTTCCTCGACAATTGTCCAGAAAAAGAATGAAGATCAAGAAATCACAAAATATGATTCAAATTATATAATCAACAAAGTTAACTACTAAATTCTCCTTAATACCGTATGTTTAGTCTTTTCACGTTTTATATGTCATCGTTTTCTTATTTATTTTTAACAAGGTTTGTGTTTGATCTCAATTTTAACATTCTTAATTTAAAACTAGTAATCATACATAAAATCATAAATACACATAGTTATTGAATTTCTATTCCATTTATGTCACATTTACAATGAAAAAAAAATAACTTTTCTTTTCTGTCTACCTTTCTTTCATAACCATTTCCCTACTTGTAATCAGAAAAAAGAGAATAAATTATAGTCATGTTTACGTTAAATCAATCATCCTTAGAATTAAGTCTCTTAGTTGACTCAAATTCCTTCTCTTGAGCATCCCTCCATCGATGATACAAACGAAAATTGTCATCATTCTTCTCCAAACTCTTTGTGTAATTATCATATGGGGAGGCACAACAACATCATCATCATCTGTGTAGTCATCTTTGAAAAATTATAATATTATATGATACTTCTCTTATCCCGATGTATGTAGCATAAATAGATTTTTCAAAATTCAATCAAATATTGTTAACAATTGAGATTTACAATATTTTCTATGTAGTTTTCAAATTAAATAATGCATGTTAATTATTTTATACCATTTTAGTTGTTGACATAGATATATTATGAATCAATCTAACATTTTTATATTTTATACAAGTATTTTAAGTTGGCAATTATCATTAATTATATTATATATAACATAATTTTTAAATATTTAAGAAATAAAAAAAAACAAATTAAAATAGAAAAACTATCAAAAAAGTTAAAATAGTGCAACTATCAAGAAGGCATGTCGATCATGACTTACCTTGTTATTGTGTGTTTGTGTGCCCGTACGCATGGGTGTGAGCGGGTGGATCTGTGCGCGGGCGTGCATGTCTGTGCGTTAGTGTGCGCGTGCGTACGTGATCCTCGTAAACTCGCCTTTCATTCTATTTAAACAGGTTACCCAATATTCCTTTTTTCTAAGCTCCAATTTTTTTTACTTTCTTCAATTGCCGCCCAACTTTCCTATTTCTCCCCCCTTTCAGCCAAAAGCTCAAACAACATTCAAGTCAGTTCGCTTGTTCTTGTAATTTCTAAATTCGTTTTTTCAATTTCTTCTTCTTTTTCTCAGTTATCCATTTACAATAAATTTTTAATTAATGTATGTAGCCGTGAAAGAATGTTTCCTCAACAGTTGTCCAAAAAAGGAATGGAGATGAAAATATCACAAAATATGATTCAAATTATTTAAATATCGGCCAAATGGGGCGTAACACCCCTCAGACAAAATAGACCAAAAACCAGCTTTATAGAAATAAATTGCAAGTGGCATCGACCAACCGTAGCATGACCTACGGTCCGTCCTGCACAACCGTCGATGGGATCAGAAACTCCAAAAAATTTCAGCTCAGAAAAATTGGTTAAGTCTTGTACGACGAACGGACTTACGGTCCGTAGGTCAGACAACAGTCTGTAGTCCGTGACCGTAGATCAATACTCCATGCATCCAATATCTGACAAGAAGCTACGGATGACCAGCACGATCCATAGGTGGACATACAGTCCGTAGGGGGAAAATTTACAGACAGTTAAGGGAAAATGAAGTTTCGTCAACCTCAAATGGTAATAACTATTAGCACAAAATGCATTAGGTGTCATATGACCTACCCACATATAGATAAATAAAATATCTTTCTATATCCACTAACATTTGAAAAATAAGATCTCTGAGTAAAAATTTATTCCCATTTTCGTAATGGCCTTACGAACAGGCCCATTCGACAGACCAATGACTGGGCATCAGTCAGACAACGGACCATCAGTCCTGGACATCGTTTGATCCGATAGCAACTTTCCCAGATGTCTTTTGGACCTTTCCCACTTTGTTTAAACCCTATGTTACGTCGTTTTTACCCTAAATCATCATATATTAGTCAGTTTAAGCCTAGAACATAATTAGAACTTATCTAAGTCAAATCATTAAATCAAAACATTGATAATTAGAAGCAAGAGAGGAGTAAAAGCTCAAGAATCCATGTTCAGGAACGTCAAAAGCTCTAGCAGTTCCAGCACCAAAACTTAAGTATATTTCGGTGGATTTTATCACCAGGTATGTGGTATTTCACTAGTGGGTTCCTTTCACCCATTGGGTCCCTAGTTTTCAGTCAAATTCTTAATTCTGTTATCATGATTAAACCTTGGGTTTCCAGAACTTTGATAGAACTTCATGAACCTATTAAATACATGTTTCAAATAATATTATAATATTGTTACTTAGATTATCGCATGAATTTCAGAACCCAAATTTTGTATTTCTTTCGTTTTGACTTACACATAGTGGGTAAGACATTTCAGACACTTTACATATACATGCCACAGTTATGAATGTGTAATTACTAGATTAATAGTTGCATTCTCTTTTTGCATGTTCACAATCGAGCTATCCAGTATTTACAGCAACTCAAACATAATCAGTACATTTAAGATTGCTAACCTTCGAGAAAGGACCAGGTCCCTCTTTGTAGTTTGAATGTCATTGCCTTGATCTATCCTGACCTCCCTTTTACTTCATTCCCTTTTCCATGTGTGTGTACCTACTAAAGGTATGAAACTGAACTTGCTAAAACATACATAACCCAAAAACAAGGATACTTTCTCCCTTTGCATAGTCATGAAAGAGTTGATTGCTTTTGTTAAGGATCCATACAGGAAGGTTTTAGCATTTCCATCATCAGCATGATTATTTCAGCCAAGTTTTTGTGAATTTCAAGTTGCTGCTTCTTCTAACAGAGTTGAGTCCATCAAGTTGCACTTCTACATTTATTGCCTCAGTTGATGAAAGATCAATTGAATCTTGCCTTTCCATAGGAGTGAAAGATCAGTGAATAACATAATCCACTCTTGAGGTAGTCTTTCTATCATCTTGATATCCAACATAATCAACAACACCATGTACTACAAATCAAAAAGTCTCCTGATGGACAAAATAGGACCAGCTTCTCTATCTTCTTCAGATAACTTAAGATTTTCTCAGCTGCCTTAAAAATATAGTCCTTTGTACATGAGTAGAGTCTTTGAACCCATTGATCAGCATCCAGCTTCAAGTTAGTGCTTAAGAAAGTATGAATTGTCTAGGAACCCAAAACATGAAACCCTTTCAGCAGCTTCTTTAAAGTGGTACCATGTCCCTCATTTTTATCTGACAACAATGACCCCTGAATGTTGTGCTATCTTCTTCTCCGTAACTAAGCTCCTATGAGAGTATTCAACTTGTCCGTCATTAGAGCTTTAGAGAAAATGTCATCCACTTGATCTTCCTTCTTACAAAGATTCATGATGACATTATCCTTCTTTATCATTGTCTTGACTTCAAATATGTTACTCCATTTGAATAGCACATTAATGTGCTTTTTTTTTTTCAGGAAAACTGAGGTTACCTTTCAAGGTGTGCTAAATTTTTAGCTCTAAGAAAAAATCTCTCATCGTGCTTATTTAGAACCCACTACCCATGAATGCGAAAAACTCTTCACACAATAATTAAAAAGGTAGTACCAAAGATGACTTCCTCTATATACACTTGAAGGATCAGCAATTCATTTCCTTCTAATCTTAAAAAGAAGGGTTTTGAGAATTTTACCTCTTTTGAAGCCAATGTTGAATAGCAACTAGGACAACCGATCAGCTTGTTAGAGAACCAACTTTTAGAATTTTCATCTTTAAAATTGAGCTTGATTAGCTTCTTCATTCTCACCTTCAAAATTCACATTATCAGTTTTTACTACATCATCTTTGTTCAGCACTGTCTAGAGGACGGGGTCCCTCATCAGGTACATCATCTGCATCATCTTTCTTGAGATTGCTTGATTCATGTAGAGAATGTTCTTCAACAAGCTCACTATTTAGATCATCTCTATGAATCTAAAGTAGCTCTTCTATCTCAGAATCTTCTTTGTTTTGCAACTTACTTCTCAATTCTTATTGGCTCATAAAAAATCACATGAAAACCCTTTTATAATGCACATATTTTTATGCACCAGATAAGCTTTGCATGAGGATGAACATCTCACAATACCCTTACAAACTTCATTGAGATTAAGGTTCTCAATATCATCATTTCAGTCACACAACATGTAACATTCATCAATTCAGTCGAAAGTTCCTCGAAATATTCAAAGTCTGCATATTTTACCTAAAGCATAGTATGAGCTGCTTCTCTTTAACACCATTGTCACAACCTTTGTCATAAGCATATATTATTTTATGCAGATTGGGAACAGGTCCCCATACACAAGTTTGTGATGTAAAGCAACACATACATGAACACGTCTCTTGTGCCATACCTCAGCATTCTTACCTCGGACATTAAGTTCAGTGAGACTGACACAATGAGCAGTAAACATATCAGCAATACACATGTTCTTGCATCTCTCTTCTATCAAGATCGTCGCCCGAGAAAGCATGTTTGTGACCACACGGTCTTTCTAATAAGAACTTAAGATAATTTCATTCATCACAAATCTATGAAACAATTGAAATTGTAGTTTAATCATTGACATAATACACATCCTCAATAGTTTATTCCATAGATTTTCCAAACATGCCTTTACAAAAAGAACATATCTTTTCTTGCCATCACCAAATACAACACCTCCACCTTGATGTTCCTTTAGAGAGAGGAAGTTTTTTTCAGTTTCTCAGTGCTTTGAGCATCTTCTATTCATGAATCAACACTGGTTGCTGTCATTTCCTCTGACAAGAATATCATATCACGTGTTAGCCTTGAGAACCCACTTTAGTTGGAGTTCCTTGTAAGCATATAAATGGGTGATAAGAGAACTCTTTGTCTAGTAAGGCAAATTGATATTTTTCAACTTAGGAATAGAAGAACAACCAGGTCCCTTCTGCTGCCAATTCTTCTGTTGACCAGGTCCCTTCTTCTGCCAATTATTCTGTTGACCAGGTCCCTTCTTCTGATTGCTCCTATGTTGAATAGTTCCCTTCTTCTTCTTGCTAGTATGTTGACCAGATCTCTTGTTCTTCTTGTTATTCTGTTTACCAGGTACCTTTGTCTTCCTATTTCTCTGATTAGAATATTTTGAGATGTTATCCTGGGTCTTTTTCAAAGATAGACAATCCTTCTTCAACTTACCATAACAACCACAATGGAGACACGAAAAACTATTAGACATGAGCACATCTTTGCCATGGACATTGTAAGAAGGATTTTTGCTTGAATTTCCTAATCCCTGTCTATCATTTTGACCTTGACTGGTAAGATTGGAAAGTAATTTCAAAGAGGTGGACCATTTGAGATATTTGTTCAATTCTTCTTTGACGCAGACCAGATTCCTTTCTAACTGATAATTTTTCTCCAAGGCCATCACAAGTTTTGTTTCAGCACTGTTCAGACTAGCTTCTAGCTCCATTTGCATGTCAATAGCCTCTCCCTTTCCTTTTCCAGATTTCTCACTCAACATCTTCAACTTTTTCTTGAGTTCTAGATTTTCAGTCTCTAAAACTATCAATTTTTCTTACGCAACAGACATTTGGTCTACATAGTCGACCTCTACATGAAGAATATCTAAGTTGTTGTTCATTAACTCTTTTTCACTTGTTGACACAATGATAGAGTCAATAAAAAGAGTAGCTAGAGTTCTCAACTTCATAACACAGTTAATATGCAATTTTTGTTTTAGATCAAAAAGGGTTACCTCTTCTTCATCTTCCTCATCATCAGATTTCGCCATAAAGGCTTCATCATATTTTGAAACCTTGGAAGTTAATGATTCATCCCTTTCAGTATCTTTCTTTTGATCAACATCCCCAGTTAGATCTGCCCTTGTTTCCTCAGTTCTCTCATATTTGGTCCTCAGTAGATCCCAAATTTCTTTAGGTGATTCACATGAAGAGATCAGATTATATAAAGTTGGTCTGATTCCACACATTATGAACATTTTAGCCCTGTGGTTTTCCTTAATTTTTCGTTTGTCAAAATCATTCTATTGCAGTCGAGTGTTGACAACGCTCCTTGTGACATCCCCATATTTTACTTCAATAAATGGGACATAGGGACCGTCACAAATAACATCCCATAGCTCGCAATCTTAAGCCATTATAAAGACAATCATGTAATGATTCCACAACCGATAATCCTAACCATCGATCAGGGGTGGCCTCGTTTAAGACCGACCTTCTTTCCATCTTAGTGGAGCAGCCATTCTTTCCATAGAAATCTCTCTTGTTGTTAACAATATAGAGAAAACCTACTCTGATACAACTTATTGGAATGTATCTGTCCACTTATCAGTCAAGGACCAGGTTCCTTCACACAACAAGAACAACAACTAAAAGTTGTGTCCACTTGTTTCAATGGGACCACGTCCTCAACATAGTTATAATAACGAACAGTAAAATAAGTGCTGAAAGTAAAGATTGAACAGGAAACTTTACGTGAAAACCTCATTTCTTAAGGGAATAAAACCACGACCTGTGTCAACAGGACTTTTAGAACTGCGTTCACTAATCTTGTCACAAGAAAAATTAAAACCAGTTTTACACCAAGAGACTAGCCTGCTAATCTCTATGCTAAGTAATACTTCCTATCACATAGATGAGCTACAATAGATACAACACTACCCACTATACTAACCCTCACCAATTAATATAGATTTTCCTATGCGGATACCCCATCGCCCACTAAACCCCACCCTTTGGACGATTTAGATTTTGACTAAGCAACAACAATGTTGCCCACTAAATCACCTAACTCTAGATGACTTAGACTTCTAGAAGACGAAACAAGATTTGTATCCTTTATAGCTTAGGATTAGATTTACAATGTAAGAACATAAGACACAAAGCTCTAAATACAAAAAGACTCTTTAGCACTCCATCTGGTCCTTTGTTTATATGAGCAGTGTTCTTCCTTGATAATGGCCTTCACTTTTCAAGCTTATGAACTTTGAAAGAAAATCCAAGTTGAGTTTGCCAAATCTTGAATATGTGTTTGTTGGAAAGAGATAATATAATTAACCACAAATTCGTTGAGTTCATCCTATTGGTTGAAGGCCTGCTGTTGGAAAAGTTATACACCTACTGCATCAAAGTTGGTAGCATTTCTGATAGCTATCTTTTCACCTTTTCACGTCGGAGTCTTGCGGGGACCAAGTCCCTTACAAACTTCTTTCTGTTCTTGAAAAGGTTTGCTGCTAACTTCCTTCTTTGGATGAATGAATTGAATATGGAGTTTGTCATGTTGAAAATATCAAACATAAAGAGTCATTATCCGTTGGACAAACATCCTCCTCCATTCTGATTGGTGTAGTACGCTGACTCTTCACCAACCTTCTGACGTGGACAACTTTTACAGATGTACTCCATTATGCACCTGATGGAGAAAACTCTGCGAGGGACAAGGTCCCTTCATTTTTGAGATACTAAAACATATAATCTCGTCTGCTATTCCTTTTGGTGTAGTACACTGTACTTTACCAAAAACTTGACATGACATTTTTTATGGTTGTACCCCATTTGTATCGGAGGAGAACACTCTGCCAGAGACCAGGTCCCCGTATTTGTGAGGATCATCAAAACACTTAGAATATAACAGAAATTTTGCATTCATCTTAGAACAAACTAATGAGCATTCTAGAGAAGGTGCACGTCCACATTTCATCCAGAGAATGGGAAAACAATATGTCCAATTGTAAAACTTACAGGAGGAGCTTTCTCAAACTAGCAAAAAAGTCAGAAATTGATCATATACTAAAAAGAAAAATGTTCCTTAAATACAAGCCAAACGTTTTCTCATGACATTGGGTGCATGAGTTTACATTGTTCTCATTCCTATTGACTTTGAAGTTGTTTATGTTTTGGTGACATGTTAATTGTTTCCTCTTAAAACTAGATGTAACTTAAACAGTTTGATTTTGTTTTGAATTTTGAACTTTTCCCAGATGACTATAACAAGATCACATGCATTATTGCATTGTTTTAACAATAAAAAGATTGAAATGTTTCTACATAGCCGAAAAATGTATAGAAAGAGCACCAGAGGGAGATTCACAGCCTAAAATGTATAGAAAGAGCAACAGTGAAAAGGAAGAAAGCTGAGATTGTGGCAAACTCGTCATCGATATCTTCCACATAATCTATCTCCGAATAACCACTTTTAGTATATGACCTAGAAGCATTCTGTTCACACTACAATGTTTAAAGTTCCATTTGTAAATTATTATTCTCTTCAACAGTCAAAGATTCTATAAGTTCTTTGGCCAAATTACACCTGCTTTTCTTTGCAACTCCTGGCTTCTCATCACCCGTCTTAGAGATGCAAACAGAATTTGAGTCAGGTAAATTTTCAGAACTCTTCAAACCTTGAGCAAAAAGGAGCTTCTATCACTTTCTTTAAGGAAAAATAGAGTAGACTTAAAACGTGTTCACGACAAGTTTGTCTTACAACATAAAATAGATTAATGAAGCTCACGATTCCCATAGCATATAAAGGAGGAGAGTTAGACTATAAGATCCATAAGAATATGTTCACAACTGATATGCATTTATTTAAGGCATGGTGTAAATATGTTTTCAAACACATAGATCCATTTGAGAAATCAGAATGTCATTGGTATAGATCCATTTGAGAAATTAGAATGTCATTGGTATCGGTATAAAGCCACTCACCGTAGCAGATTCTAGTCCCGACAATGGTTATGGGAACGTGCTTCTCTCCAATAACTGTCTTATTGGCTTTCATTGGATATGAAGCCTGAGCTCTGACTCCGTTATCACAGTAATTGATTTCGTCTCCCGCCTCTACACACCATTTAAGTTAATGCAAAACCCATATAAGAATCTTACATCAGACAATTGAATAAGTTAATATCTAGAATCAGTTTTTTCACTATCATGCTTTACAAGTGAATGTAGTACAAATACTTTGAAATCTATATTGTCTTTTCACAATCAAGATAAATAATTTTACTACAGAAACAATGCAAACTTCACAGTTAACCACATTTTACTGATTTTTAGTGATATATGACATTTGAATGTTGATAACTATTAGTTTCACTATTAATCAATCAGAGTTACTACAAAGTGAAAGATACCATCGCAAACGACAAGGATCCCATTGAAATCCAAGAGGTAAAGAAATTATTGGACCTATAGGCGACCTTTCATTTTCAACAACTTCAAAAGGGGTTACTACAATTATAAAAAGGATACAAATAGATTTATGCAAAAGAAAAAGTGATTCCCAAATTAATTCATCACACGCGTACTCATCACATCAACTAAATTAGATTTTTCATGTACACACCTTAGAAGAAAAAAAACCTTCAAATATGTAAGTTGAAGAACCAAACATGATTTACTGAATCGATAAGGAGAAATCAAAAAGACTTAGCTCATATCTCGAGTTGAAGAAGAACTGAGAAGAAATCTCAAAAATTGATTCAATTGAAACAAAAATTATTCTAGGATGAACTCCATAGTATATTTTCCTTTAGTTAAATAAATTTTTGGAGCTCTCCATTTGATTTTTAAGAGAGAGAAAGAGATAAGAAAGGAGAGAAGAACACACTGATATATTTTCATGTCATTCTAAGAGAGAGAGAGAGAGAGGGAATTTAAAAATGAAGAAGTAAAAGTAAATCCAATCCACAATACTTCTGACTATATGCTAGCACATGAACCTAGAGTAACTAAATTTAAATGATAAAAGAATTATTTTGTTAGACAATAAATAAAGTAGGATATCCAACACATAATAGAACCAAAATAGCCCTTTTGTGTTAATTAAGATCGTTAACGAAGTTAACATTTCTTAGTGATTAGATCAAAATCGCTCATTCTAGCTAGTTCAAGGTGCAAGTCAAATATCACATGGATTAAAAGTTGAATTAGACAATAAGACAGGGACTACAAACGACATTTCCTCTTTATTAAATTCAAAAAACATGTCCATACATATTATTCTTTCAATTCGTCCATTAAAGGTTTATTTTGTGGTTGGACATCATCAACTCTCCAAGTTTTCAATCCCAACACAAAAGAAGTAAGATTTTTTTCCCAGCCAAATAAAGATATTCCTTGGTCTACCTATTCATTAGGTTTTGAGTCAAAACAAAACAAGTACAAAGTTGTGTCAACAAAATGTCATGCACAAGAAGGATACCTAAAATACTGAATTATTATTTTAGGCATAGACGGATCATGGAGAGAGACTCAACACGTTTTCTCTTGTGCTCCATCTAGTGGCCCGGGTGTTTGCATTAGTGGAGTTATCTATCAATTCATCTATGAGCCTTTTATAAACGGTTACAAATCTTCTATTGTTGCATTTGATGTTAAATCTTAAAATTATGAACTAATTGCATTGTGGAAAGCATTTTTGTCACAGTCGCAGTCGTACTGTCACGAGCTGATAAAGGTGAGGGGTAAATTAGCAGTCATAGATTATAATTATGTAAGTCGAAGTGGATACATGGACATGTGGATTTTAGAGCAGACTCCAAGAAAATAATGAAAGAGACATTTCATTCGCTTTCCCTTTATATGCAATGAGAAAAAAACCTATATTTATATCATCCCCCAGTCCTAGTGATTGGGAGAATGTATTTGTCTTGTACAAGTGTTGTCCGTTGTTTCTTTTATGATGTTACAAGAAAGAATTGGGGGGAATTGAAAATCACAGAGCTTCCAAAGGAAAACAAAATCCATGACATTTATAGTTATGTTGAAAGTCTTGTTCCCTTCGGATAATTTTGTTCAAACTTGAAGATATCATAAGTTCTTGCATGTTCTTTTTCTTGAATTTGGGTAACTTGAGGCAATAGGATCGTAGCCTTTGTATTAAAGTCTCAAAGTACAAATATATTACATTTATATTATGTTGAAACTCTTGTTTCCTTTGGATTATCTCGAGTTTTGGTGTATGTACTTATTTCACCCCTTCTTTTTCACCCAAATATCCTTTCAGAAATTGTTTTATTTCGTGAAAAGATTTTGTTCACGCAAATTAATCCATTTAGTCATTCTATAACTCGACAAAGTGGCATAGGTGAACAAACTTGTAAGAACCTTAACTGATGTAGCAAGAAATTAAAGTTTGTTTCACTGACTCCAAAACAAAAATTAAATGAATAAGCATTGTTGTATTAACAATAAAACTCCAGAGAGCAGAGTTCAGAATATGAAGAATTTTTAAAATTAATGAATCACCCCTAACCCTTGAACTGGTTTACGTAACACAAATTTAATTTTATTGTTTCATTTGTGGCAACTGAAACCGCCTGTCGCCGCTAAAGATATGTATTTGTGGCAAACTAAAACCAATAATAGTCGCCGCTAAAGGTAATACTCCACCCCATCTTGGATAACAGTTGAATTTGTCAATGCAAGGCTATCCTGGAGGTCTCGAGCAATAAGAAAACTAGACTAGATATTGTTTAACTCCTTCTTAGATGTATCATGCAGTTGCTATCTCAGCCATTCAGGAGAAAAGGGAGTGAAGAGGCTAGGATTTTTAATTTGGACAAGTATGAATAAAAAAAGTTAAAGCATTCTCGGAAGCTATTACATTTTAAGTTGCTAAAAATTGGACAATTTTGTGAATTGTAAGGAAGAGTCTATATTCAAGAAAATAATAGTGCAGCCAGAGCTCTTTCAACTCTTGGCCCCGCAAGCCAAGAGGTTTCAAGATAGTAGTAGGCAATCAAAAATATCAAAGCAAATCTTCTAGTGAGTGTACCCTTAGTTTCAACTCTTTCTCTATCTAAAACGAAAAATAGAAAAAAAAAAAAGCCAATTTTTTTTCTATGGACCTCTTCCACCTGATTACTTTACTAATTATAATTCATTAAAAAAGAGTAAAGGAACTTAAGTTTGACAAAATTTCTTAGAAACTTTTTTTGGTTTAGAAACATATAAAAAGGTCAATCTAGACAGGAAATTCACTTTATTCAACACATTTTTACTATCAATTTATATTTTTGACGGAGTATTATTGTAACTTAACATAGAGTATAAAGGGGGTTTAAAATATAATAATATGAGTTTAAGCGAAAAGAATGTAAGAAGACAAACAACATTTTCTTGTTTTCTTCTTTGTGATTGAGGTTAAGGAGAATAAATCATTTTTTTAATAAAAATGATATATTTATCATAAATAATTATTTCTTTCTATGAAAAATACACAAAAATTATTTTTGGGGAAAAATTGAGGCCCCCTAAAATTGGTGACCTAAGGCATGTTCCTTATTTTAATAAGCATTGAGCCGACACTGATCACAAGGGTATTGATGACTAAACAAAATCTCTACGTAAATTTACTTTCTTTGAAACTAAATAATGATTCAACAAATCGGTGAGATATATCCTTAATCTTTATCCTTTAATCATTTAAAACTGAGAAGTCGTAGATACCATTTTTTGTTTATAGATGTTTCAAAATTTACACTTGAAAAATGACACTCTGTAAAATAATTCACCACAAAATGTTTTACAGAATCTCGAAATCAAAGCTTCAAACCCAAAAGTATTCGATACGAACTCAGCAAGATAACAAAATCCTCAAATTCCAAAGTAATTTAGAAACACCGATTGAAAAGAAAAGAAAAGTGTTTATGCATGATCACATACATACATATACATATATATAACTTGTATGCATAAATTATTTTACTCACAAGAACAACTGTAAAAAAAATAGTTACAACAATTTGAATGAAATAATGGAGAATCAATTGATTAAAAATAGTTTACCTGTAAAAGGAAGGAAAGAGTGAGTAGTTCTTAAATTTCCACCCAACAAAATGATAATCAAGAACTAGCAGTTAATATTTTTCTATGTTTACAAGCTCAGACATAGAGAGAAATGAAGACTCATACATGCATAGAATTGTGTGTTCTCTTTCTATATGTAGAGAAAAATAAATCTAATTAAATGAACGGATCTAGAAGTTTCTAACTCTACATTCAAGACTATCGGTCAACAGAAGTTTGTTACAATTTATTATGCAACAATAAAATTGTAAGATATAAAATCATCTTATTAAATACTAGTTAACATAAGTAAGGTATTTATAATAAATTAAACTGGACATTTATAAAAATATTTTTTTTGAGTTATCCTAATCATGTTTTTTTATAATCCACCATATGGAAAAAAGAACAATAATGAATAGAAAAAAAAAAGTTTTAGTTGGGTTTTAATATATGAATACAAAAAAAAACATATGAATAAAGTGCTTTAGTGTCTTGTAGACTCTACGTCGGACTTTGATAAAATAAAATTAATTTCATAAAATAATTGATGTAGTTCAGAATTTCTATGAATCAAGAATTGTTTTATTGACTCAAAGTTTTATTCTATCACATTATATTTACAAAATTATTATCCGTGTCGTTATTTTTGCACTCTCAGGCTATATTTGTACAATGATATTCATGAGTGTTTTAAAAATATTATTATGATTTCATAGAAATAACACAACTTCACAAACATATACATCCAATCATCAAATATATTATCCATAAAGATATTAATTTGATTAAACTTTTAACACAGTCTCACTTTGTGGTATATAAGTATTAAAAGACTTTAGTTATTTTAAAACAAATTTTTCATAAATAGTCCTATGTTTTTTCTTAAAAAGTAGTCAACTTTAAAATTTGTCAATCAACCGCGTGTTAGCGGATTCTCTAAGATTCCTTAACCCTTCCTTAAAGAATTATTTCAACTCTTATCAAAAATTTTGATTTTATTTAAAATGTATTTTTTCCAAAACACCTTTCAAAAACATTTTTCTTAATTTTCCCTAAAAAAATTAAGTGGAGACTCCCAATATTATTATTTTAAGAAAAACTTTAACAAATTGCCAAAGTTACGAAATCGGCTTCGAACCTTTAGTTTGAAATCGGGTCTTAACAGTATGATTAAATGTTAACCATGCTACGATTTTAATTTCTGCTAAGTCCCTCCAACTATATAACGTGAAAATAAAGGGTTAGGCCAACACATGAAAAAAAAAAACTTCACTTTAGGAAGAAATCAAAGTCTTTTTCCCTTTTTGAAACTTTATGCAAAAAAACTGCATATTCCTCTCGAATTTGATCAATACTCTGAATTTCTAGAAGCAAAAGAAGGTTATTTTTTTGGGTGGCAATTCGACAACCTTCTTTTGCTTCTAGCTATTAAGATTTTTGATCATACAGGAGAGGAATCTACCATTTTTGTGCATAAAGTTTCAAAAAGAGAAAAAAGAAAGGGAGAAAAGGATTTGATTTCTTCCTAATGTGAAGTGTTTTTTTCATCTGTTGGTCTAGACCTTTATTTTTACCTTTTATAGTTGGAGGAGGGGTTTAGTAGAGGTTAAACACGTACCATTGTTAACATTTAATAATACTTTAATTAAAATTTTCAAAATATTATTTTGGCTACACACATTGATTGTAATTTTCCTTGCTAAATTTTCTTCATTATGTTTTCTTTTGTCTTGTATTCTAAATTACGTTTTGAGATTAGTTTAAATTTCTAATTATAATGGTACTTTCATGACTAGATAAGAATTTATATTTAACTTCAACTTAATTTTTTATGTATGAATCCCAAACTATTAAAAAAATTAGAACGTTGAGTATTGACAGTTTTCCTCATCTTTTTGTGCTAGTTAGTCAATACCATCTATATGAGTCACTACCAACTGAACCAACAGTCTCTACGTCACATCCAGGGATGGATTAAAACCTCTCTCTTGAAAAAATTTGTCTGGCTCTTTCTAATAACCAAGATATTCCCAAGAGCCAGTTGATACAAGTTTTGTCAAAAGAAGGGTTTATTTCATGGCTTGTTCCATATTGCAATGATCAATCTCAACCCTTGATTAGCTACACATTGTTGTAAGTAGGACATGTTTCGGTTGTAGGTTAGACTGGAAGTAGGACACACACACACACACACACATGTATATATATCCCTTATCCTATCCATACGATAATTAGACGGAAAATTTCAAGAAGAATGATGAAAATTTTAGTTTGTATCAGTTATGGAGGGATGCTCAAGTGAATGAATATGAGTCAACTAAAGCACTAAATTTTAAGGATGATTGATTTTACTGGAACATGACTTTATAATTTAGTCTCTTTTTCGTATTATTAGAAGCAGAGAAGTAGTTAGGAAAAAAGGTAGATAGAAAATAGAAAAAATTATTCTTTTTTTCATTGTAAATGTGACACTAATGAAATATCAATTCAGTAACTTTGTGTATTTTGTTATTTGTGTATTAGAGTTGAATTTTATAATAAGAATATTAGAATTAAGACCAAACACAATGTTTTTTAAAAATAAATAAGTAAACAAAGATATATTAAATGGGAAAAGACTAAATATACGGTATTAAGGGGAATTTTAAGTTTGTTGACTACCTGAAAACATGTTGTTGAGAGTTTTATTCCCCACACTATAATATCCTTCCTCATTTTACTTTTCAATAACAATTAAAAAATATTGTTAAAATAATTCATACAAGGAAAAATCAAATCATTCAACATTCAATGAGTAAATAAATAGAGTTACCCCATTTAACTGGCATTTAAATAATTTCAATCATATTTTGTGATATCTTAATCTTTATTCCTTTTATGGACGATTGTTGAGGAAACATCCTCTCATTTATGGAGATTCATTCAAAATTTCATAGGAAATGGATAATTGAGAAAACAAGAAGAAAATGAAAAAGGAAATTCAGAAATGATTAGAACAAACGAACTGACTTGAAGAGTAGTTCAAGCTTTTGGCTCAGGATCAGGTTCATGAGTTCTGTTCCACACTGAAAAATTGAATATTGAAGTCTGGTCAATCAAAGTCTAGGGTTATAAGTCTATGTTGATTTGTTCTAGGTTTATTATTGAGTTGTAATAATTTCTAGATTGTGCAACAAGAATTGAGTTTGACTTCTTGGGGGTAGAGTCTTGGAGAATTGTAACAAGCAAGGGCGGAGCCACCTTGGTAGAAGGGGGTTCATCCTAACCCCCTTCGACAGAAAATTATACTATACATGGTTAAAATAATATTTTATGTATAATTATTAGATGTCGAACCCCTTTCGGCTAACTTCGTGTGTCTATTTCTACGAATTTTGAACCCCTTTATTGAAAATCCTAACAATATGTGGGTTTGACTTCTTCGGATAAAGTAAGAGAGAGGTTGAGAGATTGTAAACAAGAAGTGGGTTTGACTTCTTGGGTGATTAGAGTTAAGAAGAGTTGAGAGTTTTTGTAAACAATAAGCGAGTTTGACTTCTTGGTGAGTTAAGAAGAGTAGAGAATTTTTTTATTATAGTTAATCGAAAAGGGTAGAAGTTTTGAGTTAGATTCATGGATTAAGTTAGTTGTAAATCTTGAATTAATATAAAACTTCGGTGTGATTTTCCCTTCCTTGAGTTAGGAAGATTTCCACTATAAAATCCATGCTTATTGTGTTGCTACAAAAGCACAAGAACTTGGCTCTTGTATCGAGGTAAGGTTTCTTCAGAGAGAAATAGGATAGTTGGGCGGCGATTGGCAAAAGTAAAAGTAAATTAGGTCTTAGAAAAAAGGAATATAGGGTCACCTGGTTAAATATAATGAAAGACTAAGTTCACGAGGATCAATTGGATTGGTTATTTTATGGGTCATGACTTGGATAAAATTATGAGTTAAATTGGATGTGAATTTTGGGTAAAGTTAGCATAATTCAACCAATTTTTCTAAAAGAGCTTGATAATTTTATTTAGGCTTATTATTTGAATATTAAACAAGTAAAATTACTTGTGTTTTACGCACAAATTTAGTGTCACAGAATTAATAAAAAATGTCTTTAAAACCTATTCGACATTATATTTAGAACACTATATTATCGTACATTCAAGATTACGTAGTAACATACATAATAATGTAAAGGAAAATGAAAATTATTACATATTATCATTTATCCTTAATAAGCAATGGTGTTAGTGAGCCACTCAACAGAAGCAAATTATACAATTAAGCAATGGTGTTAGTGAGCCACTCAACAGGAACAAATTATACAAATATTTAATTGTGAAGGAGGATGAGGAGGAGAAGGAGAAAAAGAAGAAGAGGTGGTTTAGAATTTTTTTTGTATTAAAATGAGAGGAAATCGCTATTCATAGACAACAAAGGGTAGTGTACAAAAAAAAATATTGTGCCTTATCAAAAAGGTTACAACTACTTGGAAGAGTAGCAACCCTTTGGAAAGGTCACAACCTTTAATAAAAGTTGCAACTTTTCATAAAAGTCGCAACTCTTCATTAAAGTCGCAACTTTTATTAAAAGTCACAACTTTTCATAAAAGTATCAACTCTTCAATAAACTCACAACATTTCATAAAAGTCATAAAATTTCATCAAAGTCACAATTCTTCGTTAAAATCGTAATGTTTCATAAAAGTCACAACTTTTTATGAAAAAGAGAAGAATAATTTTGAAAGTAAATAAATTAATAGGGAATTCTTATATGTGGTGGCGCCACATAGGTGTGCGTGGTGGTGGAACTACGTAATTAATATACTTCTGAGCATTTGTAATATAAGTGTTTTCAAGAGGATACAATCCTATGATAAATTTTCAAGAATATTTTATTCAAAGAAAATATGAAATGCATTTTTCATCTTAAAATAAAAATATTTGATTCTAAGTGTTTATGGATTTTGTTATTATTTCTTCATTTTATTGTAGTTGTTCATCACCAATGTCTTTTGAAAAGATATGTAATTGTTTCAATGCCTATATTTGTATTTTCAAATAGTGGTACAAACATTTTAATCATCAACTACGAGAGTTTTCCTCCTATTCAAGGTCTCAACATACAGAATCTAATTATTATACATCTTATATAATTAGTTGTGCACTTGATAAGTTTATTAAAATATAAAGCATCTCTTGGATTTCAATGAAATAACGTATGTCGCTCAAATAATGATGTATTGGCAAGTACCTTATTCAAGATCATATACAGTCGATGACACTACTTTGATAGACAAAAGACATATTTTGTAATTATGTTTCGATCAATATGGTTAAAACTTTAGTTTTTGGGAATTTTAATCTAAAGTTTATGAGGACATAAATATTTCTATAATATTTGATATATAGATTCATCCTACTTTGAAGGGTAATTCATTGAATCCAACCCTACATTCTAAGCCAAACTTTTGATTAAGGTTGAGTACAATACTTATCATCCCACTATATTGCTTTATTTTTTAGATATCACTAATCAATAGAATGTGTTGATAAGATAGAATGAATTAGTGCTTGTTGTGCCTTATTTGAAAGGTCACAACTCTTTGAACAAGTTACAATCATTCATAAAAAGTCATATAATTTTATTAAAGTTGCAACTCTTCATTAAAGTTGCAACTATTCATAAAAGTCGCAGATCTTCGTAAAAAATGCAACTCTTTATAAAAGTCATACCTTTTCATAAAAAGTCACAACTTTTCATGAAAATCATAACTTTTGATGAAAGGGAAGGCTAATTTTTGAAATAAATAAGTTAAAAAGGAATCATGATTTGTGGTGACACCACATAGGCAGGCCTAGGGTTCTCATTTATATAATTATATGAATATTAAGATGATATTGATAAAATCGTCTAACAATTTATAATTAAAAAATATAATCATTAGTTGAGTACAAATGACAAGTACATACGTAATTTTGTTAGTATTAAAAATGTAATTAAAATTTTAAGAAATGTGTATAATAATAATAATATTAATAATAATAATAATAATAATAATACAACAACAATTTTCTTGTTGTGAAATTTCAATATTGTTGCCAAAAGTGCTTTTGGCAATAAGAAAAAAAAATTGTAGTAGGTGTTGATGTATATTATTGGAAAAAACTTATGCAATGATAATAATATTGTAACTGGAAGCTAATTATTTACACAACAAACTTTTTTTTGCCATAGATAAGATTTTATTGGTAAAAAATCACATCGTTATGACTTATGCGATTATTTAGCAACAAAATAATGTTGCAAGAAATTATTCTTTTATCTATAAACTTAATTGTTGCAAAAAAAGGGACAAGAAAATTGTTTAATAATCTTTTACGAAAAATTTTAGCAACAGCTTTATCATGGTAAATCACTTTTTTCTGAAATAACATATCATCATATTTAATTTTAGCAATAATTTATTAGTAATTATTACACACAATAACTCACATATTTTTTAAATTTTTTTTAGCAAGTCTTTTTCCCTCACACAGTAAAATATGATTCCAATCTTGTTTTCTTTACGTTTAAGTATTTAAGATTCATTTGATAGGTCATTAGGCTTTAACTAATTAAACTGTACCTAGTGTAATTAAAATGGTTCAAGTATGATAAGTCACTTATGTGTGACACCTGAATTGTTTTGTATTTTAGTGTTACGTTGATACTATATATTGTGGTTAATTTTCGTGCGTAAATAACAAACCTCATCATTACTTTTTAGTATATTTTAAAATTGATAACATATTATTTTCCATCAGAATATCTACTCTGACACACTATACCTCACACTTAAAGAAAAGAATAAAAACAAACATACCTAAGCATACTCAACGTAACAAACATTTTGACCAAAAAAAATCAAACAACATAACAAACAAGAATTGAGGTATCAAATGGTGTGACATGGGTTTGGAGGATTGTAAGGTGTCAAATGGTGTGATTTGAATTTGTGGATGTTAATTAGCATGACGTGAACTAAATTTTAAATGATTAAAAAATAGGCTCAATTTATATAGTTTGATGGTATCAAATAATGTGATTTAAATTGAATTTTGACGGACTGAAATTAAGAATCAATCTATATTATGAATTTGGGATAGCGTGATATCTAAATACTAGACTTACATCTAAATTAAAATATTAGCATGATAAAAAGTGGTACTTTATCTCACAAAGATAATAAGGGGACAATAAAACTTTATTTCTCTTTTTTTAAATTATTTTTTTCATATATTTATTTTGTGGCTTGTCCTTTGTTTTGGCTCATTTCTTTCATTTTCTTTTTTATTTCACAAACTTATTTTATTTAAATGATATATTTGCTCTATCTTGTTATTACCTCAAATTTTTATTTAAATAAAATTTAAACATTTGAAAATTTATCCATTTAATGTTACTCTTTTCTTAATTTTCAAAATCATTTAAAATAATAATATCAACAAAAATATTATTAATCTAAATATATGTAGATTTATTAACCAGTGGTAACTTTACATAGAAGATAGTGCACTACTAAAAGAACACATTGTTTTTTAAGTGACAATGCTAGCATAGTTATTTAAAAAAAATTAAAATATTGAAATTAAAAAATTGATAGTTTTCCTATAGCATGTATCAGTTAATTTAATTTCAATGAAGAAACTACTAGAAAAACGTTGTAATTTTTCATTAATAATAAATTTTCGTAAATTATGTTGATTTTATTTAGAAAAGTCAAAAGGAAATTTTTTTAATTATTTTTTCAATAATGTCTGCAAATTTAGTACAACGTAAAAAATAATAGACCAATGATATTTGTAAATTTTGGACTACGCCCATAACATAATCGACAAATCCAAGATGTACTCCTACAAGTAAAGGGAGTTCGAATAGAGATTGGTTGCGCCGAATGAACACAACTTTTTAGAAATGATGAGACTCATAATTATCAAATGTTGAATTAACTTTTGATTAAATTTATTTAAGTTTATGAATGATTTAGTTAGTGACTCATCAAAAAATTATTTAAGTTAAATGGATTATAATGGAGAAACAAAAATCAAAACAAGATACAATACCATGCACTCAATTTTAATAATGTTTTAAATTTTTATATCTCGTTATATTTTTTAAAGTGGTAAAAGATTTTGTTTTCATTTATTATAGAGAAAATGGACAAAAACCTTCCCAATTTATAGTCGAATTCTCAACTATACACCCATATTTCACGGGGTCCTATTACCCCCTTAAACTATTTTAAAGTGAAATTATTTCCTCCCTAAATGTTGATGTGACAAAGAAGGTGTAGTTCACTCTCTTGGGAGAGTAAGAGATAAAAAGATAATTAATTAAAAAAAATTCTTTATAAATATTTAATTTATTTCATATTAGCATTCTATTTTTTAAAGAAAAAATTATGTTTCCTTTAGTTCTTTTTATCTTTTTTATCCTCTCTTTAATCTTCATAGATCCATAGATAGTGGTGGCTCACCTCGACCACCAGGTTACCGCCTCCTTAACTATTCATCAACAAGTCTCACCTTCAAATCACATAATTTTGTCATCTCTTAATTTTTCAAAACTTAAAAAATTTGTTGGTTGCTCAAAATCAAAATAAAAAATAAAAGTTAGTAAAATGGAACTTTAGACTAGTCATTAATGGAGTAGTTCACTAAGTATTAGGTTCAATTAATGGACAAGAATTCATTTGGTAACATAACTTTCAATGAGGAAGACCCACTTATTGAAATGTTACAAAGCGGAGAAAGAACCAATTTTCAGTGATAAAGTTTTTCATTTCTCTCTAGCTTTAAAGAATGAGATTTCCTGGTGTTTAGAATTCTAATGAAGGTCAAAGATGCGGTAGTCATAAAATCTGTAGAAGCTTTCAAGGAAAAAGAAATGGAGAAATGGAAAAGAAAGAGAAAAGGTGAAGATGAAAATATAAAATAAAAAAAAGTAAAATATAAAAGAATTATTATTATGTTTATATTTTTAAAAAAAGGTAATATGACGTGGAAGCGCGTGTTGACTACTGCCTAATACAAATCTGGGCGTGAGTTTGTAAGGGGCCAAATATTTCACTTTTAAAAGGTGTAGGGGGGTAATAGGACCATCGGTGAACAATAAGTGTGTAGTTTAGGGAGGCTTTCTCTATTATCTCTTTTTTTTTGGCGACTATATATAACAAAATTTATTTATATCATGGATCAATATATCATCCCAAGTTGTAGATGATTAATCGAGAGGATAGAAGTGAGCTAGGTTAATAATTAGGAGTCAATAACCACAAAAAAATGAATGGATTGGATAAATTATGTTTAATATGGGCTAATTTTATGGGTAATTTATGAAAATCTCACTAGTTTAGGATCTTATTACTTAGATAAACACTAGTTTATAATATTACTAATCTTATCATATTTTGATGCATTCTAATACGTTCAAATACATATATTTTGAAATACATAGGGTCAAAATTATATGCAATTGTGACTTAAACTAAAATTGGATAGATCGATATAAAGTTTTTGGGTTAGGTCATGATGCCTGACAGCTATATATATATATATATATATATATATATATATATATATATATATATATATATATAAGTGACAATAACCGGGTAGGTCATGATGCCTGACAACTACATTTCTTTTTTGATGATTTTTTCGTTTTAATTTGCTTTTCTTGTTTTTTAATTTTCTAAATATATAAAAATTATTTAATATATACTATAAATCATGATACCAACTTCAAATACTTACAAAAAAATATATAGAAAGTTCAAATGATTCATAAAATTAATATATCTATGTCAAATAAAATGGGATAAAAGAAGAAACATGTATTATTTAGTTTCGAAACTAGATAGAAAGTATTGTAAATCTCAATAACTAACAACATTTGATTGACTCTTGGAATTCTATATGTGCTACAAACACCGGGACAAGAGAAGCAATACATAAAAAAACTATAAATTACAATTATTAAAATTTTAAAATATTTAAAGTCAATTTAATTAACTATCTAAATTTTATCTATGTCATCTAAAGTGACACCAAAAAAATTGATATTGAGTATGTGCTAACATGACACTTGTGACTAGTGTTATACCTAAGGCGTCAAGTTTGCTCACAAGAGAGATCTGTATTTGTGAGTTAAATTTACCTATTGATTAGACAGTGTGGATCAATACAAATGCTCCAAATAAATTTTTTGAGTAAACCAATTAAAAAATCTTAGGACAAAAACGTTAGATTATGACTTAAAATTTTGTAGATATTAGAAAACAGACAACAAATTTAGAGAAAATGGTCTGATATATCTCTCAATTTGTCATTTGGAGTTGATATGTCCTTCGTTATGAATGCGATTTATATATACTCTTATTGTTATAAAAAAAAGTTCACATATACCCCTACCGTTACAAATGAGCTCACATATACCCTTTATTTAACGGAAGTGAATAAATTAGCTTTAATTATATTTCTGACTTTTAATTTTAATAAAGTTCATGTAGCGTATATATGATCCTTCTATCAAAGTTCAAAGTATATTTTAATCTTTTAGATACATAAATTATTTTTTGACGTCTTTCATTATCATTATTTGAATTTATTATTCTCATTTATTATTTTCTTCATTCCTAAGCGTAAAGAAAAAAAAACTAAAATTAATTTTTTTTGTGGTTGTATTATAATTTTCAAATATTATTTTACTATAATGTTATTTAGCTTTCGTATTTAAAAATTAATTGAGTCGTATATGATAAAGTTAAAAATAAAATTAGTGAATCATAAATTGATTTGACCATAATATTAATAAACTTAAGGGAAAAAGGACAAATATATTCTCAAGCTATCATAAATGTTATGTAGATATCCTTTGTCATACTATTGGGACATTGTTGCCCTGCCATAAAATTTTTTAAGCGTATATACCCTTTCTATTAACAACGAGACATGTATCCCAATCTAAAACACCTACCAAAAATTTATTAAATTTCAACCCATAATTTAAAGACTCGCCCAAATTAATTTTAAAATCCACCAAAATAACATAATATCCACCCCAAATTACAACCCAAAACACTTCATCTTATACCAAATGAGAATCACAAGTCTAAACGAGTTCAACCCTTCATATATTTTTAACTAAAAACTTCAATTTTCCGCCCCACCAAAAACCTAATACTCCCCATTCGCATTTCCAAACTCCACCATCGCCGAGCAACTTCCGTTCGCCCTCTTTTCATTGTCAAAGTACTGAAGAAGGTAGTCTATCTCGAAGATGAAATCTCCAACTTAACCCTCATTGACACTCAGAGCTCATGATCATCTAAGACATTAACTCTTTTTGACACTATTAACACCTTTCTTTTGCAATCTTTCATAAGTCTTGATGTTGATCAAGATTCTACATAATAAATTCAATCATTTGTAGTGAACCTCATACTTTACTCATTAACTTAACCAAGAAAAGCAAAGAGATTACAGAATATTATACACAAAATTTAGAACAAAAAGTTGAGAAAGTAGAAATAATAAAACAGGAACCATCTAAGTAACTAATCGAATAGTAAAATAAATAAATTAATCAGAGTCTTCGAAAATGGACCAATAATCAACCAAGCAATGCCAGACGTGTATAACTGCAACTCAAATTATCAAAATTTCTGTTACTTCTTATTTTCTGAGTTCGATAGCATTTGAGTTGTATTATTCTTTTCTATCTAGCTGATAACGACTGACCTATAGTGACATCAAACTTCCATATAGGTGCACAAAGAATGTGATCATATTATTCATACAGATTCAGATGGTGTATAGATATTTGATTTTCTTATTCACCATCCATATACAGAGGTGGTATAAACAGGGGCGGATCTAGAGTATGCTTAGGGGGTTCCAAAAAAATTACTTGTATATTTAAGGTATTTTAAGAATTTTTATGTTTATATATCGATTTTGAACCATCCCAATATAAGATTAGAGATTGGCTTAATAGTTTCGGGGTTCAAATCACTAATCTTTTTTTTCCGAACCTCCTAAATGAAAATCATGAATTCGCCGGGTGTGAAGATATGAAATCTTAAGGATTTTAGTTCGTTTAAATTATTAATTAATAACCCGTACATATTCAAAAGAAAAAACAGTTGTCGTATAGGAGCTTGATGGCAAAAAAGAAGATTGTGTGTGTAGGCGCTTAGACATTATTTGGAAATATTTCTGTCTGAATAATATTTCAGTGAAATAGGGGGAAGTAATTTTCTATACATATAAAAAAAATAATATAATTCGCTATTCATATACAAATAAATCAGTTTTATAATTCGTTATACATATACAAAATCAATTGTATAATTTGTTTATGTATTAAACGAGAAAGAGAGAAAGAAAAAAAATGGGTAGGGGAATATTTGTGTTGTACAATTATTAAGTGTATTGGACGAATATACATGTATTTGCATGTGTATATATAATTTTTCTCCCGCTTTATACAAATAGAAACACAATTTATACATTTCATTTCTGTTTCTATAAGCGAGAGAGGGGAGGGTGACGGCGAGATCTGGGAGAGGGGAGAGAGGGGAACAAAAACATATGTATACATACAATTTTCTCCTGCTTTATTCAAATACAAACGCATTTTATACATTTGTATTTGTATAAAAGCGAGAGGGAGCGAGCGAGAGAGGGAGACTGGTGAGCGAGAGTTTCAGCGAGAGAGGCAACTGTCAAAAAGTTTGCTACAGGGCACAATTAAATCAAAGTATGGTTATAACATTTAATTTGAATTATTAGTTTGTCATTATATATAATTTTCCCAAAAATAATTATGTAATGGACTCAAATTTTGTGGGCTTTGAATTGTGGCCCAAAATTATCGATCAACTGCGTATGTAAATTTCATATTTGAATAAATTTCTAAACAGTGCCAAATATCAACATGCATATTAACAAATGTATCAAATAAAATGAATCAAAAAAATATAATAAACGTAACTAACGACATGTAAAAGTGCACTTTCAAAAAATTACTAATAAAAAATCCTAAATTTTGATAAATAAAGATAGTTATCAATAAACTTATTTAAAATTATAAAAATTCATTTTGAACTATTAAATAAATAAAATTTAAAAGTTATGAATTTTGAAAATGTTAGGCAAAAAATAGATGTCAACAACATGCAGCAAGGGACCTGGTTCGAAAAGTATGTGAACGAGAAAAGGAGGAAAAGACAACTTTCAACAGCCTGCCAACTGATGTGGTTGGTGCAAAAATTTTTCATGACAGCAGACCTTCAGCCAATGGTCTTGTCGCAAGGTTTTGTATCCATTTTAATTTAATGTCTTATTCAATAACACAAACACAAGATTTTGGCAAACAAAAACACACAAGATTAAAAAGAAAAAGTGATCTTTAAAGTAGAAAAATACTCATACTCAACAAAAGGATCTGATAGAGTGCTGAAGTATCTTTTGTTGAGTTTTAGTTTTGTGTTTATCATGTAATAAGTTTTAACAACTTGAAAATTCTCAAGAACTCTTGCAAAGGCTAACAAAAGGTGAAAATCGTCCTCAAGATCAATAAGGACGTGATAGAGCTGAAGTTGTCTAGTTGTTTTAGAATTATATCTTCTGTAGTACTTTCATTGTAAATATGTTCCTAATCTATAAATGATTCAGATTTTGTGTTCATTGTAAAAGTCTAAAATAATTGAGTCTAATTGATTTAGTGGGCAACATTGTTTGCTGCTTAGTCAAATTCTAAGTCATCTAGGAGCTAGTTGATTTGGTGGGCGGTGTGGTAACTTCTTAGTAGAATTTTAAGTTGTCTAGCGGTGATAGCTTAGTGGGCACCAATGTCCCAAAAGTATGACGGAGGATATGTATAACATTTATGATAGTATGGGGGTATATTTGTCCTTTTCTCCTTAAATTTATTATTATTATGGTCAAATTAATTCATGTTTCACTAATTTTGTTGTACACTTTATCATACATGACCCAGTCAATTTTTCGAATAAAAAAACTAAATGACAATATAGTAAAAAAAAGTATTAATTATAATATAGCCACAAAAAATTAGTTTTATTTTTTTTTTCTTTACTCTAAGCGCTGAAAGAAAAAAAATTAAATAAGAATCAGAAATTTAAATAATGAAATCAAAGACATCAAAAATAATTTATGTATCTAAAAGATTAAAATATACCTTCAATGTTGCTAGAAGGATCATATATACCCCTACATGAACTTTTTTTAAATTAAAAGTCAGAAATATAATTAAAGCTAATTTATTCACTTATGTTAAATGAAGGATATATGTGAGCTCATTTTGTAATGGTAGGGGTATATGTGAGTCTTTTGTATAACGATAAGGGTATATATGAATCATTTTTATAACAAAGGCATATCAACTCCAAATGGCAAATTGAGGGATATATCATACCATTTTCCCTAAGACTTTTGTGAGTTTTCTAATATCTAAAAAATTTTAAGCCACAATCTAACGTTTTGGTCAAAAGATCTTTTTGTTTAATCAAACATTTCAGTTGGAGTATTTATATTAATCCACAACACCTAACAATATGTAAATTTAACTCAAAAATATAGACATCTCTTGTGAGTAAACTTGATGCCTTAGCTATAATACTAGTAACAAGTGTCCGTATTCGCACAGACTCAATATCTGTTATTTTTTGTCTCACATTAGATGACAAGATAGAATTTAGATATTTAATTAAATTGACTTTAAATATTTTATGTTTTTAATAATTGTAATTTATTGTATTTTTACGTATTTTTTAAATAGTATATATCACTTCTTTTGTCCCGATTTATGTAGCACAATAGAATTTTAAGAGTCAATCAGATATTATTAATTATTGAGATTTACAATACTTTTACGTAGTTTCCAAATTAAATATTAGTAGCACATTACTTCTTTTGATTATTATATTTATAGTATTTTTTAGGGAAAATGCACAAGTACCCCTCAACCTAAGCTCGAAATCTCAACGACACACTTATACTATACTAAGGTCCTATAACCCCCCTGAACTTATTTTATAAGTAATTTTCTACCCCTTTTTAGCTTACGTGGCACTAGTTTGAAATAAAAGTCAACCATCATTGGACCCACAAGATAGTGCCACGTAGACTAAAAATGAGTAAAAAATTATTAATAAAATAAGTTCAGGGGGGTAATAGGACCTTAGTATAGTATAAGTGTGTCTCTGAAATTTCGGGCATAGGTTGATGGGATACTTGGGCATTATCCCTATTTTTTATGTAAAATTTTGATTGAATATGTTACTTCTCTTATCCCGGTGTATGTAGCACAAATAGAATTTCAAAAGTCAATAAAATGTTGTTAATCATTGATATTTACAATACTTTATACGTAGTTTTCAAATTAAATAATACATGTTTCTTCTTTTGTCCCATTTTATTTGACATAGATATATTAATTATGAATCAATCAAATATTTTATATGTTTTTTACAAGTATTTTAAGTTGGTAATTATCATTATTTAGAGCATATATTACATAATTTTGAATATTTAAAAAATTATAAAACAAGATAAACAAATAAAAACAAAAAAAAAACAATCAAAAAGGTAAAAATAATGCAATTGTTAGGCATGCATATCGATCATGACCTACTTTGTTATTGTATGTGTGGGGTTGGAGGGTGGGGGGTGCATCATGTGTACGTGTGTGCATGTGTTTGCATGTGCGTGTGTGTGTGCCTGTGCGTGTGTCTATGTGTGCACGCACGCATGCGGGTGCACACGTGTGTGCGTGATCCTCATAAACTTCGTCATACATTCTATTTATCCAGGTCACCAATATTTCTTTTCTCTAAGACCTAATTTTTTTTTATTTTGTCCAATTGCCGTCCAACTTTCCTATTTCTCCCTCTTTCAGCCAAAAGCCCGAAAAACTCTTCAAGTCAGTTCGCTTGTTATTTTCATTTTTGATTCTTTTTTTATTTTCTTCATCTTTTTCTCAGTTATCCATTTGCAATGAAATTTTGAATGAATACACATAACCATGAGAGGATGTTTCCTCAACAACTGTCCAGAAAAGGAATGAAGATGAAGATATCACAAAGTATGATTCAAATTATTTAACTACCGGTTAAATGTGGTAACTCTATTTATTTGCTCATTGAATGTTGAATAATTTTATTTTTCTTTGTATGATTTATTTTAACAATATCTTTTAATTTTTATTGAAAGGAAAATGAGGAAGGAGATTACAATGTGGGTAATCGAACTCTCGCCAACAATTTTTCAGGTAGTCAACAAACTTTACTACTAAAATTCCCCTTAATACAGTATGTTTAGTCTTTTCCCATTTCATAAGTCTTCATTTTCTTATTTATTTTTATCAAGCTTTGTGTTTGATCTCAATTCTAAAGTTCTTAATTTAATATTTGTATTCCTACATAAAATCATAAATACACAAAGTTATTGAATTGATATTCCATTAGTGTCACATTTACAATGCAAAAAAAATATTTGTTTTCTCTTTTCTATCTACCTTTTTTCCCTAAACATTTCTCTGCTTCTAATACGAACAAAAAGACTAAATTTTAAAGCCATGTTTCGGTAAAAACAATCATCCTTAGAATTGAATTCCTTAGTTGAATCAAATAACTTCTCTTGAGAATCCCTCCATAGACGATACAAACTAAAATTGGCATCAATTTTCTCGAAACTCTCTATCTATTTATCATATGGAGAGGCACAACACTATCATTATCATCACTGAACTCGTCTTCAAAAAAGTTTAATAATATATTTTAATTATCTAATCCCGATGTATGTAGCACAAATAGAATTTTTAAAGTCAATCTAATATTGTTAATTATTCATATTTACAATACTTTCTACGTAGTTTTCAAATTAAATAATACATGTTACTTCTTTTATCCCATTTTTTTTTAAATAAATATATTAATTTTGTGAATCACTCGAATTTTTTTATATGTTTTTATAAGTTTTTTAAGTTGGTAATAATCATTATTTATAGTACATATTACATAATGTTTAAATGTTTAAAAAATTAAAAAATAAGACAAACAAATTGAAACAAAAATTAATCAAAAAAGGAATAATAGTACAGTTGTCAAGAAGGCATGTCGATCATGACCTACCTGTTTATTGGGGTGCATGCACGTGTGCGTGTGTGTGCGTGAGTTTGCACGCATTTATAAATACACAAAGTTATTGAATTGATATTACATCAGTGTCACATTTACAATGAAAAAAAGAACATTATTTCTCTATTCAATCTAATTTTTTTCCTCAACCATTTCTCTCCTTCTAATACGAACAAAGAGACTAAATTATAAAGCTATATTTTTGTAAAATCAATCATCCTTAGAATTGAGTCCCTTAGTTGAGTCAAATTTCTTCTCTTGACCATCCCTCCATAGATGATACAAACTAAAATTTTCATCATTTCTCTCGAAACTCTCCATCTAATTATCTTAAGGGGTGGCACAACAACATCATCATTAGTGTAATCATCTTAGAAATTTTTTAATAATATGTATTATTTCTCTTATCCCGATGTATGAAGCACAAATAGATTTCAAAAGTCAATCAAATGTTGTTAATTATTGAGATTTACAATACTTTCAACGTAGTTTTAAAATTAAATAATTCATCTTACTTCTTTTATCCCATTTTATTTAACATAGATATATTAATTTTATGAATCAATCGAATTTTTATATATTTTTTACAAGTATTTTAAGTTGGTAATTATCATTATTTATAGTATATATTATATAACTTTTAAATACGTAAAAAATAAAAAACAAGACAGACAAATTAAAAAATAATCAAAAAAGGAAAAATAGTGCAGCTGCTAGGCACGCATATCGATCATGACCTACCTGGTTATTGTGTATGCGGGTTGCGTGCGTGTATGCGCGTGCGCATGTGTGCGTATGAGCTGGTGTGCGTGTGTGTGTGTGTGATCCTCGTAAACTTCACCTTTCATTCTATTTAACCAGGTTACCCGATATTCCTTTGTTCTAAACCCTAATTTTATAATTTCTTCAATTGCCGCCCAACTTTCCTATTTCTCCCCCTTTCAACCAAAAGTCCACACAAATCTTCAAGTCAGGTCGCTTGTTCTTGTCGTTTCTGAATTCCTTTTTTTGCTTTATTCTTCTTTTTCTCAACTATCCATTTACAATGAAATTTTGAATGAATATACGTAACAATGAGAGAATGTTTCCTCAGAAATTGTTCAGAAAAGCAATGAAGATAAAGATATCGCAAAGTATGATTCAAATTATTTAAATATTGGTTAAATGGGGTAAGTATATTTATTTGCTCAATGAATGTTGAATGATTTGATTTTTCTTTGTATGATTTATTTTAATAATATGTTTTAATTGTTATTCAAAAGGAAAATTAGGAAGGAGATTGCAATGTGGAGAATCAAACTCTCGTCAACATTTTTTCAGGTAGTCAGCCAGCATAACTACTAAAATACCCTTAATGTCGTATGTTTAGACTTTTCCCATTTAATATGTCTTCGTTTTCTTATTTATTTTTAAAAAAATTTGTGTTTGATCTAAATGTTAAAATTCGTACTCATACACAAAATCATAAATATACAAAGTTATTGATTTGATATTACATCAGCGTCAGATTTACAATTAAAACAAGAATATTTTTTTCTCTTTTCTATCTACCGATCTTCTTTAACCATTTCTCTGATTCTAATACGAACAAAGAGACTAAATTATAAAGTCATGTTTCTGTAAAATCAATCATCCTTAGAATTGAGTCCCTTAGTTGACTCAAATTTATTCTCTTGAGCATCCCTCCATAGACGATACAAACTAAAATTGTCATCATTCTTATCGACACTCTCTATTTAATTATCATATGGAGAGTTACAACAACATCAACATCAACATCATTAGTGTACTTGTCTTCGGAAAAGTTTAATAATATATGTTAATTCTCTTATCTTGATGTATGTAATACAATTAGAATTTCAAAACTCAATCAAATATTGTTAATTATTGAGATTTACAATACTTTCTGCGTAGTTTTAAAATTTAAATAATACATGTTACTTCTTTTATTCCATTTTATTTGACATAGATATATTAATTTTATGAATTAATCAAATTCTTTATATATTTTTTACCAGTATTTTATGTTGGTAATACTCATTATTTATAGTATACATTACATAATTTTAAATATTAAAAAAATTAAAAAATAAGACAAACAAATTAAAACAAAAGTACCATCAAAAAAGGAAAAATAGTGTAGCTGCCAAGTAGGCATGTCAATCATGACCTAACAGGTTATTGTGTGTGGAGGTTGCGCCCGTGCGTGTATGCGCGTGTTTGGGTGTATGCGCGTGTGTATATGTGTATGCGCGTGCGTGTATATGTGATCCTCGTAAACTTCACCTTTCATTCTATTTTACCAAGTCCCCAGTATTCCTTTTTTTAAGCCCTAATTTTTTACTTTCTTCAATTGCCACCCAATTTTTCTATTTCTACCCCTTTCAGCTAAAAGCCCAAATAACTCTTCAAGTCAGTTTGTTTGTTCTTGGCATTTCAGAATTCCTTTTTTTTCTTGTTCTTTTTTTAATTCATCGAATTACTATGAAATTTTGTATGAAAATACGTAACTATGTGAGGATGTTTCCTCAACAATTGTCAGAAAAGAAATAAAGATGAACATATCATAAAATATGATTCAAATTATTTAAATAACGGTTAAATGGGGTAACTTTATTTATTTTCTCATTGAATGTTGAATGATTTGATATTTCTTTGTATGATTTATTTTACGAATAATTTTGATTGTTTTTGAAAAGGAAAGTGATGAAGGAGATAACAATGTGGGGAATCGAATTATCATAAAAAAGTTTTGAGGTAGTCAACCAACATAAATACTAAAATTTTCATTAATACCGTATGTTTAGTCTTTTCCCATTTTATATGGTTTCATTTTATTATTTATTTTTAACAAGCTTTGTATTTGATCTCAATTCTAAAATTCTTAATTTAAAACTTGTACTCATACACAAAATCCTAAATACTCAAAGTTATTGAATTTATATTATATCAGTGTCACATTTTCAATGAAAATAAAAGAATAGTTTTTTTCCTCTTTTATATCTATCTTTTTTCCCTAACCATTTCTCTGGTTTTAATATGAACAAAGAGACTAAATTATATAGTTCTGTTTCAGTAAAATCAATCATCCTTAGAATTGAGTCCCTTAGTTCTCTCAAATTTCTTCTCTTGAGCATCCCTCCATAAACGATACAAACTAAAATTGTCATCATTCTTGTCGAAACTCTCCATCTAATTATCATATGGGGTGGCACAACAACATCATCATCATTAGTGTAATCATTTTCGAAACATTTAAATAATATGTGCTACTTCTCTTATCGCAAGTATGTAGCACAAATAGATTTGAAAAGTCAATCAAATGTTGTTAATAATTGAGATTTACAACACTTTTTACTTAGTTTTAAATTTAAATAATACATGTTACTTCTTTTATCCAGTTTTATTTGACATAGAAATATTAATTTTATGAATCAATTGAATTTTTATATATTTTTTACAAGTATTTTAAGTTGGTAATTATCATTATTTATAGTATATATTATATAATTTTTAAATACATAAAAACTAAAAAACAAGATAGACAAATTAAAAAATAATCAAAAAAGGAAAAATAGTGCAGCTGCCAGGCAGGCATATCGATCATGACCTACCTGGTTATTGTTGTGCGGGGTGCGTGCGTGCGTGTATGCGCATGTACATGTGTGCGTGTGAGCTGGTGTGCATGTGTGTGCGTGCGTGATCCTCATAAACTTCACCTTTCATTCTATTTAACCAGGTTAGACAATATTCCTTTTTTCTAAGCCCTAATTTTTTACTTTCTCCAATAGCCGCCCAACTTTCCTATTTCTCCCCCTTTTCAGCCAAAGGTCAGAACAACTCTTCAAGTCTTGTTCTTGTCGTTTCTGAACTTCTTTTTTTATTTTCTTCTTCTTTTTCTCAACTATCCATTTACAATGAAATTTTGAATGAATGTACGTAACCATGAGAAAATGTTTCCTAAAAAATTGTCCAGAAAATGAATGAATATATCGCAAAGTATGATTCAAATTATTTAAATATCGGTTAAATGGGGTAACTCTATTTATTTTCTCAATGAATGTTGAATTATTTGATTTTTCTTTGTATGATTTATTTTAACAATATTTTTTAATTATTATTGGAAAGGAAAATGAGGAAGGACATTACAATGTGGAGAATCAAACTCTCTTCAACAATTTTTCAGGTAGTCATCCAACATAACTACTAAAATACCCTTAATGCCGTATATTTAGTGTTTTCCCATTTAAAATGTCTTCGTCTTCTTATTTATATTTAACAAGATTTGTGTTTGATCTAAATTTTAAGATTTGTATTCATACACAAAATCATAAATATACAAAGTTATTGAATTGATATTTGATCAGTGTCACATTTTCAACTAAAAAAAGAATATATTTTTTTCTCTTTTCTATCTACTGCTCTTCTTTAACCATTTCTCTGCTATTAATACGAACAAAGAGACTAAATTATAAAGTCATCTTTCGGTAAAATCAATCATCCTTAGAATTGAGTCCCTTAGTTGACTCAAATTTCTTCTCTTGAGCATCCCTCCACAGACGATACAAACTAAAATTGTCATCATTCTTATCGAGACTCTCTATCTAATTATCATATGGAGAGTTACATCAACATCAACATCATCATTATTAGTGTACTCGTCTCTGGAAAAGTTTAATAATATGTGTTAATTCTCTTATCTTGATGTATGTAATAAAAATAGAATTTCAAAAGTCAATCAAATATTGTTAATCATTGAGATTTACAATACTTTCTACGTAGTTTTAAAATTAAGTAATGCATCTTACTTCTTTTATCTCATTTTATTTGACATAGGTATATTAATTTTATGAATTAATCAAATTCTTTTTATTTTTTTACAAGTATTTTATGTTTGTAATAATCATTATTTATAGTATATATTACATAATTTTTAAATGTTTAAAAAAATTACAAAACCAGACAAAAAAATTAAAATAAAAATACCATTAAAAAAGGAAAAATAGCACAGCTGCCAAGCATGCATGTAGATCATGACCTAATTGGTTATTGTGTGTAGGGTGTGCTCGTACGTGCATATGCGTGTGCGGGTGTATGGGCGCGTGTGTGTGTGGATGCGCGTGCGTGCATGCGTGATCCTCCTAAAATTCAACTTTCATTCTATTTAACTAGGTCCCCAATATTCCTCTTTTTTAAGACCTAATTTTTTACTTTCTCCAATTGCTGCCCAACATTCCTATTTCACCTTCTTTCAGCCAAAAGCACCAATAACTCCTAAAGTCAATTCGTTTGTTCTTGTCATTATTGAATTTCTTTTTGAATTTTCTTGTTCTTTTTTAAATTTATCCATTTAGTATGAAATCTTGAATGAATATATGTAACCATGAGAGGATATTTCCTCAACAATTGTCAGAAAAGAATTAAAGATGACCATATCACAAAATATGACTCAAATTATTTAAATACCGGTTAAATGGGATAACTTTTTTTTATTTTCTCATTGAATGTTAAATGATGTGATATTTCTTTGTATAATTTATTTTAACAATATTTTTTGATTGTTATTGAAAAGGAAAGTGAGGAATGAGATTACAATGTGGGGAATCGAACTCTCATAAATAAGTTTTGAGGTAGTCAACCAACTTAAATACTAAAATTTTCATCAATACCGTATGTTTAGTCTTTTCCCCATTTTATATGTGCTCATTTTCTTATTTATTTTTAACAAGCCTTGTATTTGATCTCAATTCTAAAATTCTTAACTTAAAACTCGTACTCATACACAAAATCATAAATACACAAAGTAATTGAATTTATATCTATCAGTGTCACATTTACAATGGAAAAAAAGAATAATTTTTTTCTCTTTTATATCTATCTTTTTTTCTTAACCATTTCTCTTGTTTTAATACGAACATAGAGACTAAATTATAAAGTTCTGTTTCAGTAAAATCAATCATCCTTAGAATTGAGTCCCTTAATTATCTCAAATTTCTTCTCTTGTGCATCCCTCCATAAATGATACAAACTAAAATTGTCATCATTCTTCTCTAAACTCTCTATCTAATTATCATATGGGGTGGCACAACAACATCATCATCATTAGTGTAATCATTTTCGAAACGTGTAAATATATATGTGCTACTTTCTTATCGTAATGTATGTAACACAAATAGATTTCAAACGTCAATCAAATGTTGTTAATTATTGAGATTTATAATACTTTCGATGTATTTTTCAATTTAAATAATACATGTTGCTTCTTTTATCCCATTTATTTGACTTAGATATAGCAATTTTATGAATCAATCGAATTTTTATATTTTTTTTACAAGTATTTTAAATTGGTAATTATCATTATTTAAAATATATTATATAATTTTTAAGTACTTAAAAAATTAAATAACAAGATAGACAAATTAAAACAAAAAAATAATCAAAAAAGGAAAAATAGTGCAGCTGTCAGGCAGGCATATCGATCATGACCTACCTGGTTATTATGCGTAGGGATGTAAATAACCCAAGACAACCTAAGAACAAACCAAAATAAAAAAGTCTTCTTCTATAAATCAAATCGGGTTGGTGATAGAGTCAACTAGTACTTCATTTAAATGTTATTTTTATCAACAAAATAAAAAATATATTCTAATGAATAAATAAAAAACTAAATATCAATGGAAACATTTTTAAAAAGGTATTCAAATGTGCATTATATTATGTAATAAAGATATTGGAAGATAAAAAGTTATTTAGCAGAAGTCCAAGCATTTGAAAACTGAAGAGTTATCTTGATGATACTTATTTCACATTATTATTGTCAACTTCAATGTAATTGTTAACAATATTATACAGTGTATTAAAAGGCAGGGCCGTGAGGCGAGACAATTTATACAGTACAGGGCGAGGCGTAAGCCTCGAAACACAGGGCACAAGATTCATGGATCTACAAGACTTATTAAATATTTAAAATATACATTTGTAAAAATGATCAGAATATTCTAACATCCTTAGTATCTAGAATCATGAACAACCCGAAAACAAAGACAATTTAAGAGTGTTCTTCCATAAACAAAGTATTATTGTTCGTTTTTTATACCTAAGATACTTAGAGCAAAATTTTGAAGAACTGGATAATACACAACAAAGTTTAAGAATATTTTAACAACTATGAAATTAAAAGTAGTAGAGAAACTAGATTAGAAAAAGATTAGAAAAAAATACACAAAATAATTTTTTTAAAGAAGAACTATTGTCAATTTGTGTTTAAAGAATTTTACTGATTCCAATAAACATTGAAGAAACACGAAGGTACAAAAGTTTTAATGAACCATTGAAGAACAGAAGAAAAGAAATTAATTCAAAAATCTAAAATTTGTAAAACATACTAGAATCTGAATTTTTTTTTGAAAAAAGATCAAGTCCACTGAATGCAAAGTGTCCTCGTAAGGAAATTATTCACCTCTAGTATCCGAGGATTGATTTGGAATATGTCCTCCCAGAATAGAATTATATTAATCGCCAGTGTATTGATACCCAAAACGCTGGTGTCAGCGAGTCACTCAACAACACTAAAGTACACTTAGAATACTAGATTTAGAATTAGTAGAAGAAGTCCAGAAATTCTATTTTTAAAATGAGAGGAAATCCCTCAATTTATAGAAAACAAATAGTAGTGCGAAAAGACTCTTATTGTGCCTTACCGGAAAGGTCACAAGCCTTTGGAAAAGTGACAATCTTTTGGAAAGGTCGTCATCTTTCATAAAAGTCACAACTTTTCATAAAAGTCGCAACTTTTCATGAAACTCGCAACTTTTCATAAAAAGTGACAACCTTAATAAAAGTCGTAACTCTACATTTTTCATTCACACCTTTTAAAACCCAACAAGTTCTTCTTTCTAGTTTAATCTTCTTTAGTTGAATCTTGAATCTTAGTTCACAATCTTGGGCTAGCAGAAGAATTTGCCAATTTTATTTTTCTTCGTCAATGTTCTACAGTTTCCCTTGAATTATTTAACTGTTTTTTTGGAGCTTTTTTGATTGTTCAATAATCAAGAGGGATGTTTAAACTTTTTTGGTATTCCTTTAACAGATTTGTTGATTATCTTAATTAAAATAAATCAGCCTACATTTAATTATTATAGAACTTTTAAAATTCTACATATATATATATATATCCCTTATCTTATCCCTTTTATCCTATGAATTCAACTTCAAATATTTTTGTTCCAAATAAAATATTCCTTTTTTTCCTCATACTTCTTTTTTTATGGTTGAAGAATTTTAGGGAAGTAAAGTGTATTTTCCTCAAAAGCATGAAATGGAGTTTCAAAATTTAGCTAACGAGGAAGAAGTAGAAGATGAATATGACTTTAAATTCATCGTTATGAAAACAAGGTATCCATGATACAGAAAGTAATCATGATGCAAGAAAAAAATTTCATGCCAATGAATAAAGCTTCATTGTTCGATGAAAATAAATATTTCGTTTGTTTAAAAAAGAATGACCTAATTTGACCTGGAAAAGAGTTTAAGAAAGAAAGAGACTTTTTAATCTTGTGATTCTAAAATAAAGTTATGTCAAATGTATCAGAATGTCCTTTAATCTTGTGTCCTTAAACATGTCATGTGGAATGTTAAAGTTAAATTATTGTCAGAGAAGGAAAGATATCATTCCTTTTTAAACATACTGAAAAGGAAACTGAAACATTCTTTTTGAAATAGAGGGAGTAAAACTTTTTCGAAGACGAGTACATATATGATGATGACAATGTTGAAATAGTGCCTCCCCATATGATAATTAGACGGATAATTTTAAGAAGAATGATGACAATTTTAGTTTGTATCAGTTTCAGAGGGATGCTCACCGAATGAAATTGAGTCAACTAAAGAACTCAATTTTAAGGATGATTGGTTTTATCGAAACATGACTTTAGATTTTAGTTTCTTTTTCGTATTACAAGCAGAGAAATGATTAGGAAAAAAGGTAGATAGAAATGACAAAAAAGTCTTTCTTTCTTTTTAATATAAATGTAACACACTAACAGTGATGGAATATCAATTCAATAACTTTGTGTATTTATGCTTTTGTGTTTGAGTATGAATTTCAAATTAAGAATTTTAGAATTGAAATCAAATACAAAGCTTGTGAAAAATATAATAAGAAAACGTAGACATATAAAATGGGAAAAGACTTATACAGTATTAAGAGATAGTTTAGTAGCTAAGTTGATTGAGTAACTGAAAATTTGTTGATGAGAGATTGATTCTCAACTTGTAGTCTCCTACCTCATTTTCCTTTTCAATAATAATTAAAAAATATTGTTAAAATAAATAATACATAGAAAAATCAAATCACTCAACATTGAATGAGCAATTAAATAAAGTTACCCCATTTAACCAATGTTCAAATAATTTCAATCATATTTTGTGATATCTTCATCTTCACTCCTTTTCTGGACGATTGTTGAAGAAACATCCTCTTAGATTTACGTATATTTCTACTAAATTTCATAGTAAATGGATAACTGAAAAAAATGAAAAAGTAATTTAGAAATGACAGGAACATAAAAATTTACAAGTGAACAGTCAGTGCTTGAAGAGTTGTTAGAGCTTTTGACCGAAAGGGAGAGAAATAAAATAGTTGGGGGCGATTGGAGAAAGTAAAATAAATTAGGTCTTACGATTGAGGAATGTGGGTCACTTGTTAAAATAAATGAAAGGCAAAATTTATGAGGATCAATTGGGTTGAATTTTATGTTTTTCTTAGATGGGTGATAAATTGGATCAATTTATGAGTTAAAAGTAGATGTGTATTTTGGCTAAAAGTTATCATAATTCAACCAATTTTAATAGAAAGACCTATAAAATTTTATTTACGTATATTATTTAAATATTAAAATACTAGAGAATATAAGATGATATGATAAAATGGTATAAAATAATAATAAATATAATCATTAGTTGAGTACAGAAGGATAATACATATATAATTTTGAAAAAATTAAAAATGTGATTAAACATTAAGAAATTTGTATAATGACGATGATTATAATAATATCAAAAATAGTAATAAATAATACTATAATATAGAGAATGTTATTTTTAAAGATAATATGAGTGATAAAATATTACATAAAATTCTGAATAGAGCTATAAGAATGTAGGAATTTTGCAACAATTTTCTTGTATTGATATTTCAATATTGTTTCTAGACGTGCTGTTGGCAATGAGAAAAAAAGTTGTAGTAAGTGTTGATGTAAATATCATTGGAAAAAGATTATGCAGTGATAAATAATAGAACAATTTTCACGTATAACAAACATAAAAATTATATTTGTATGATATAACTATAGTTCTCATAATTGCGCTCCATTATAAATTTTATGTTTACTAGGAGCTTATGATTTGTATAATTCGCTAGAAGCATTCAATTTTGTACAAATTGTTAAGTTTTCTATATATTCGTTTATACATTTTAATTTGTGTAGTAATATCTATATTTATATAATTATAAGTGTATATGACAAAAATATGTATATATATTTGTATATACACATTATCTCGCTTTATACAAATACAAAATTATTTTATACATTGCGAAATGTATAAAAGGGCTAATTGTATACAAAAAATGACTAATTGTATACCGAATAAGATGGCAAAAAATAAAATGTTTGCTGCGAATTACAATTAAAATAAACTATGGCTATAACATTTAATTTGAATTAATAATTGCTATTTCATTCAATTTTTCCTAAATAATATTGTTACTGAAAGCTAATTATTTACATAACAAAAAAAGGTATTGACATAAATAAAATTTTATTGGTAAAAAATCACAACCTTATGACTTATGCGATTATTTAGCAACAAAAATATTGTTGCAAGAAATTATTCTTTTCTCAATAAATTTAATTGTTGCAAAAAAAAATAAAAATAGGCAAGAAAATTAGTTAAAATCTTTTACGAATTTTAGCAACAACTATTATCAGGGAAAATTATGTTTTTCCTACAATATCATTATATTTATATATATACATATATATATACATATATATATATACATATATGTATATATATATATGTATATATATATATATATATATATGCATATATATATATACATATATATATATATATACATATGTACATATATATATATACATATGTACATATATATATACATACATATGTACATATATATATACATACATATGTACATATATATATATATACATATGTACATATATATATATATACATATGTATATATATATATGTACATATGTATATATATATTCGAAGGTCTATCATGTAAAACTAATGCACTTTAAAAATTGTAAATAATAGACATTTTATGTAAAATATGATTTCAATCAAGATTTTCATTATGTTTAAGTATTTAAAGGGTCTTTTGGATAGGTGATTAGAATTTAAGTGATTAAATTGTACCTTGTGTAGTTAAAATGATTCAACTACGATAAGTCGCCTATGTGTGAACATGTGTTTAGACAACACCCTCAATTATTTTGTACTTTAGTATTACGTTGCTACTATATATTGTGGTTAATTTTAGTGCATAAATATCAAACCTCACCATAACTTTTTTAAGTATATTTTAAATTTGATAAATATTATTTTTCATCAAAATATCTATTATGACACACTATACCTAACACCAAAAAAAAAGAAGAAGCAAAACAAACATACCTACACACACTTAACACAACAAATAAAACATGAGGTGTCAAATGGTGCGAGTTGAATTTAGAGGGGGGGGGGGGGGACAGAGGGAGGGGGGTGTTAATAATGTGACTTGGGTTTGGGGGCTTATGTGGTGTTGATGGTGTGACTTGGTTTTGGAAAGAATTTGGAGAAACTAAATCAGGTGCGGACAAATTATTTTTTTGGCCATTTGTTTGAACTTCTTAAATTTTTTCTGTTTTTGTCACGACCTAGACCGTCATGATTGACACCCACACTAACCATCCGGTGGGAGAACCACTACTATAATCCAAACTAAGCAACTAAATTAAAACTAAGACATTTAAGTTACAGAAGTGATGTACCGTGGTTTCACAGTACTTTCAATGATTTTTCCTTAAGTTTAGTGTGTGTCTAAAGCCTTTTTGTATTAGTTTTAATGTATTTTCTTTTTTTTGCAGGAAATTTGTCCAGAATGAAAACACAAAAGAATTGTGCTGAAATTGCAGAAGTGACTACCTAAGGAGCCATCGACGGTCCGTAGGTGACCACCGTCGTATGAAGAAAAAAATATTGAATGAAGATTGGGGAATTCTGACTAAGTGTAGGGCTACAGGGTCTCAACGGACCGTCATCTCCACGACGGACCGTACTGCACATCTGTCATCGTCAACAAAAAGTAGCCTCAATACCCATCTTGAAAAGAAGCTAAGTGTGGAACAACGGAGGACCACGACAGTCCATCGTGGCCTCGTCGGTCAGTCATCCAGGTCGTCGACTCAGACACTGTTTTTGGGCAGATTTTCCTCAAATAAATTTTCCTCTTTTATTAGGGCTCTATTATTATAAATACTTGTAAAAATCTCGTTTTTGGGGTTAGACTCTTGGGTATTTTTTAGATTTTATTGTTCTAGTTGTGAACTTGTGATTAAGCATAAGAGATGTTTAAATCCACCTATGCAAGAGGTGGTGAAGAAGCAAATTATTAAGTGGTTGGATGCTGGAGTGATATATCCAATCGTCGATAGTTGTTGGGTATGCCCTTTTCACTGTGTAACTAAAAAAGGGGGAATGACTATGGTTCTTAATGAGAAAAATGAGTTTGTTCCGATGAGGCTTGTGAATGGATGGAGGGTATGTATGGATTACCGGAAATTAAATGCATGGACCGAGAAGGACCATTTTCCTATTCCCTTCATGGATCAGATGTTATATAGACTAGCAAGAAAGAGGTGGTACTGTTTTCATGATGGCTATTCGGGTTATAATCCGATTTCTATTGCACCAGAAGATCAAGAGAAAACCACCTTTACTTGTCCTTATGGAACCTTCGCGTTCAAGAGAATGATGTTTGGGTTATGTAATGCACCGGCCACGTTTCAGAGATGTATGATATCGATATTCTCCAATATGGTGGAGAGACTACTGAGGTACTTATGGATGATTTTTCAGTGGTTGGTGACTAATTTGAGCGGTGTTTGAGTCATTTGTCCAAGGTTCTTAAGAGGTGTGAATATTGCAACCTTGTGCTAAATTTGGAAAAATGTCACTTCATGGTGAAAGAAGGTATTGTATTGGGTCATCACATTTTAGAGAAGGATATAGAGGTTGATCGAGCCAAAGTTGAGGTGATAAAGCGACTTCTTCCACCTATCTCTTTAAAAGATGTGAGAAGTTTTCTTGGGCATGCAAGCTTTTACCGTAAGTTAATCAAAGATTTTTCAAAGATTGCACATCCTTTGTGCAAGTTTCTTAAGAAAGAGTGTATGTTTCATTTGATGAATCCTGTCTTAAGGCATTTGGTGAGTTGAAGGAAAAGTTGGTGTCTGGACCTATCATTATTTCTCCGGATTAGAGCAAGCCATTTGAGGTGATGCGCGATGCGTGTGGGGTTGCCCTTGGTGTGGTATTGGGACAAAGTGGGGACAAAATCCTTCATCCCATTTACCATGCTAGTAAAGCCCTTAATAAGGCCCCAAAGAACTACACCGTGATTGAACAAGAGCTCCTTGCAGTAGTCTTTACTTTCGAGAAATTTCTCTCCTGTTTGCTTGGCATGAGGGCTATGGTGCATACTGATAATTTTGCTTTGAGATATTTGAAGGAAAAGAAGGATTTAAAACCGAGGTTTATTCGTTGGGTATTACTATTTCAAGAATTTGACTTTGAGGAGAAATATAAAAAAGGGATCAAAAATTAAGTTGCTGATCACTTGTCCCGATTAGAAGATGAAGCAATGAGGGAGTTTGGTGAAAAGACTGAAGTTGATGATACTTTCTCTGATGAGCATGTATTGGCTGCTTCCCAAGACTTGATTCCATGGTTCGCATATTTTGCAAATTATCTGGCTAGTGATATCGTCCCACCGGACTTGTCCTTTTATCAAAGGAAAAAGTTCACGCATGATGTGAAAAAGTTCTTTTGGGATGATCAATACTTCTATAGGAGTTGGGTGTCGATGGGCTTATTCGGCGTTGTGTTCCGGAAGTTGTGATGTTGATTGTTTTGAAGGCATGCCATTCTTCGCCTGTTGTGGGCATTATAGTAATATCCGGATTGCTCACAAGATCTTGCATATGTGGCTACTATTGGCCAACCATCCACCAAGATGCTCATGAGTTCTCCAAGGCATGTGATAGATGCCAAAGAGATGGTAGCATTTAGAGAAAGCAAGATCTCCTTTTTAATCCCGTTCTTGTGATTGAATTGTTTAATGTGTGGGGCGTTGACTTTATGGGACCTTTTGTGAGTTCTCATGGGATGAAGTACATTCTTGTGGCAGTCGATTATGTGTAAAAATGGGTAGAAGCTATTGCACTTGCAAATAATGAAGGGAAAAGTGTCACTGCATTCTTGAAAAAGAACATATCTTCTAGATTTGGCACCTCAAGGGCTATTATCAGTGATGGGGGATCCCACTTTTGTAATAAGCTGTTGAATTAGAGCATAAGGCCATCAGGTCAATAAAGAAGTTGAAAATGGATTGGCATAAGACTACAGAACAGAAGTTTAATGGGTTGAATGAGCTTGATGAATTTCACTTGAAGGCATATGAAAGTGCAGCCTTCTACAATGAAAAGATGAAGAAGTACCATGACCAAAAGTTTGAGAAGCACAATTTTTTTGTTGGAGATTTGGTGCTTTTGTTTAATTCTAGATTACGCTTGTTTCCGAGCAAATTCAAGTCCAAATGGACTTGTCCCTATGTGATCATCCAACTATTCCCTCATGGTGCGGTTGAGTTGGAGAACAAGGAGGGTGTGAGGTTCAAGGTGAACAGATAGCAAATTAAAATCTATCTAGGGCCTGCTGGAACAACGAAGGAATTGATCGAGGCATACCAGTTTGATGAATTCTGAGTAATCAAGAGTCCTCCGTCGTGCCGCGACGTTAAATCAAGCGCTGATTGGGAGGCAACCCAATATGTATCCTCTAGCCAACTATAGTTTTTTCATGATTTTCTAGGCATAGGTGTATTATTTTTGCTATTATTACTTATGTCACGTCTAAATGTTACTTTATTTTTCTTTTGAAGTGTTGGCTAGATCGTAGGTAGGGTCTGTGTCCAAAAAGTATCAAGAAAACACAAAAATATTAGCTTAATGAGTGTTACATGTGCAGGGAACAAATCACTAGAAATTTGTAGAAAATTGATCTGGTGCACCCATTGACGGACCGTCGTCCCTTTGATGGACTGTCGGTAGGATTCGGCGTGCCCATGTATGTTCTTTAAATTTTTGTACGTTAGGGAACTGTCGACGGACCCCCATGACGGACCGTCCATTGGCTTACGGTCCGTCGACAGGGAATTATCGATCCCTCACCCACCAACCCGTCCCGACCCATCAAGCTACATATGAGAAGTTTGTAAGCTTTTCCTTTACCCCACCTCTTCACATAATCCCTTAACCGTTTCCCTCCCTATTTCCTCTCATTTTCCCCCACTTCGTCACCCATTCACTCCCATTCCATCCTTAGATTCCCCCACTTCCCCCACTTCCACAAAATCCATTCTCTCCCCAAATTTTTGATCTTCTTCAGTCTCCTTGCCATCGGTGTTCGTGGTTGGTGTTGCTGCTGTTGAACTACTAGAGTTCATACTCTTTTTCCTCTACTAAAGTTGTCAGGTATGATGTTCTGATCCGCTAAGATTAACTTTCGTTAATAATCCTGTTTACTGTGATGTCTAACTGTTTGGGTACTTAATTTTGGACCATGTTGCATGCTAAAACTTCCACAAAAATCTCCCAAGTCCCTTAGACCACTGAAATTCAAAGGAATGGGGGTGTATTGTTAAAAAAAATAGCGTGTGTTTTCATGATTGTGTTCCTGACCTAGGTTTTGATAGGCTGTCGAAGATGCATGTTTAAACTAGGAAAATTCATTCCCTACGTATGATGGGATGTTGGGTAAATTTTTAGTAAACTTAGGCTTCAAGAATATTTCAAATTAGTATGATCGGGTATAAAATTTTGGCTGCAAAACTGTGTTCCCTGAAGGTTTGTACGAGACCCCATCGAAGGACCGCCATTCCCGCGACGGACCGACGTTGGGGTCCGTCAACCCCATCTTCCCAAGTTAACTATAAGTATCCATTACCGGACCCTTATGACGTACCGTCGTCCCTTCAACAGTCCGTCATACACAACCGTCGACGGTGTCAGAACTTTTGTTTCTGACGTCTGTATAATTTTTTCTAAGTGTCCCGCGACGGACCCTTATGACGGACCGTCGAATCTTCGACGGTTTATCCTGCACTACCGTCGACGCTGTCATTACCTTTGTTTCTGATGTTTTAAAAACTGTTTCCAAGTGTCCCTCGATGGACCCCCATGACAAACCGTCGCGCCTCCGACGGACCGTCAATGGGTCCGTCCTGTACTCTATACTTCTGCACTATCATTCCTTTTCTATGTTTTACTGCTTCTACTAATACTAACTACTTCTCCCTGCAGGTACAAATGGCATCTAAACTTTACCGTGTCTACTCACGAGGGCGTTCCAAGTCAGTAGCCCCGTCGAACCGGCTTATCATAGGATCAGATGATGATCATGACCTAGAGTACGTGCCAACAGGCACCCGCACTCTTACCCATGCTGCTCGCCCCACTAGAGCCACGCTAACGAGAGTGGCGCCCGGCGTAGTTACCATCCCCAGTCTGACGAGGAGCGCATACTGACCGCCACACATTAAGGTTTGGCTTCAAATTCCGAAGGAGTGTCTGGCTCTGTGGAGGCATCCGGTTTGGAGGAAGCTTCTGGATCTGTAGAGGCTTTCAGATCGGAGGAGGCTTCTACTTCTGCCTCGTATGATGAGTCTACTTGTGCTAATTCTACTCCAGCACCCCAGACATGCGTCCCCGCTCCGGTTGTTGATCAGCCCAACCGGTGGTGTATCAACGGAATTACCAAATATACAATGATGCCAAGATGCCCAATGACATGGGGGTGATGACCCGGACCCTCACACTTGAGTGGAGGGTTCTCACGAGGAGTCTTCCCACCATGCCAGCCATTTATGAGTTATTAACCTGACATCGGCTTGAGTGGATGACTCGAGATGTAGGCCGCTATAACGAGGAGATGGTCCAAGAGTTCTACGCCTCTTATGCGTAGACTATCCGATCTCAGCTGAACAGGCGGGCAGCCCCCGCCAAGCATGCATCATTGGAGTACGTTCGAGTCTGCGGCAAGCGGGTTGACATTTCCTTGCAGGCCATTCACAGATTTTTCTATGGCGCGGATGTTGATGCCACACGGACTCCTCTCACCGCCGAGTTTGACTAACGGTGGAAATTGATCAAAGATGGCCGATTCTAGCGTAAGTCAGATGTGAGAGAGACCACCAAGCGGTGGATTGCACAATACCTCTCCGTAGCTGGCTAGGCTGCTGATTGGGTGCGGGATCCAAAGGGGAGTATCAAGAAGTCCAACCTCACCTTCACAGCCAAGTTCCTATGGCTATTGGTCAGAGACCGCCTCTCCCCCCACAACTGTTGATAATATTGTCACCTGGGATCGTGCAGTACTGATGGGTTCCATTATTGCAGGGTTCGAGGTGGACTTGACATGGCTATTACAGGTGATGATGCACGAGAGGGGCTTTAAGGGCACTACTACTTACCCATTCCTGTGCATGATTTTTGCATTGTGCAGGTCTGCAGTGCAGGTGTGTCATATTGATGTGATCAAGACCCCGCCTGGCCATGTTCATATCGGTCTCTTCGGGGATGAGGTCAATGAGTTGGCTCCCAATAAAGGTCCCCAGATAGAGTTGCAGCCGCAAGGTGAGACACTAGAAGCCATGGTAGAGCAGGCCCAAGGGGCTAATCCGGCTACATCTTAGCCTACCGATACCACTTCGGTCGAGTCTATCCAATGTGGTATCACCTCTCCGATATCCTCCCGATGTATCCCATCAGCTACACTAGTCCCACTTGCTATGGTCCGAAAATTAGAGGCCCACATGGCTAAACTTCTGTACCACATCCAGCCTTAGATACAGAGGTCCATTGCTGAGGCAGAAGAACGTATAGAGAGAAAGATGTCCCAAAACACTTAGCGGAAGATCATGGAGGTCCACCAGCATTTGGACACATTTGAGATGCGGCTTACTCGCTCGGCCAACCCCTACAGTTGATGTGCTGACTCTCCAGGCTGCTGTGGAGAGTCTGAGAGCCGATTGGGACACTATACTAAAGGCTCAGGTGCCTAAGTCTGAGGCCCCTTCTGAGATCCTGCTGAGGACATAGTGATGGCTGCCCTGTTCGCCACTACTTATGTGCCACCACCTCCACCACGAGAGCAGGCCAAGAGGCACCAGAATAGAGATGAGGATGTGTCCCGGGCTCAGAAGAAGGAGCGCTATGAGTTGGAGTCTTTGGGGAGAGCCTCGCTGATTGATGAAGAGGCCCGCCAGTTGAGGGTTATCGAGGTGGCTGCTGGGGCTTCTAGTTCAAGAGTTGCAGAGGCTCAAAGGAGCACTACTGATGGTGCAGACATTGCTGAGGACACTACTGATGGAGTCCCTACTTTAGCGGGAGCGAGTTTTGAAAAACCGGGCCCGCTAGCTTGTTGATCACCGACATTTGCACCTCAGGTTTGCTTCACCTACCACTCTGTCTTATATACTTTTATGCATTAGGGACAATTGCATGTTTTTTTTGTTGAAGATGGGGTAAATTTAAAGTAAGTGCTAGGTTGAAGTCTGAGTATCCCAACTCATGATCCTCTCTTATGGTTTTGTTACCTGTGTTCTTTTTGCCGATGAGACCGGTTACTTTATTGTTGAATTAGCATGTTGGTAATTTAGTACATAGTATACATATGGACTCTGAAACATGATGGCTAAACAAAATGATATCTTGATTTAAAGAAAATGCCGCATAACTAGGCACGATAACTGATAAATGTGTGGTTCTAAGCATGACATAGAGATACACCACTACATGACCCTAAATCTAAAACTCCAACTAGGTTTCTGATAATTTGGTATAGTAATGAGATGTCAAGTGAGTGCGAGGAAAATTTGAATATTCCACCATTGGTACTGAGCTAGAACTTGCCTGGTTAGTCCTGCTAAAAGTAAGCCGTAATAGATAATTAGGATATGATCATAGACCCTTGTTCAATATAGCCAATCTTTAGCCTAAATAACGGAAAACCAAGTGAAATTAATCCCTTCTTGATCCAAATGATTTGATCTTAAAATAGACCTTTCTGTTTTACCCCAACTGATCTTTTATAGGAACATTGTGTTGGCCATGGTCCCTATTTGGATATATGCACCTCAGCTTATGCCAAAAGCATAAGTTGAGGGTGGATAATGAAGAAAACAACCTTGTCGTGGCCCTGACCCAACTTTGGGTATTGTGTACCTTTACTCATGGCTAAGCCATGCATTAAGGGTGACTATTATGAGGAATGCTCCGGAAAGTGTGTTGAAAGAACAAAGAGAGAGAAAGAACAAAAAAAAACTGACTCAAGAAAAGTTAAAAGGAATTAAAAATATTTGAAAATGTTAGAATACAATCAAGAAAAGAAAAGAGACACTTATAAAAAATAAGAAAGAAGGGAGAATAACAAGGTGAAATAATACAAGAAAATTAAGAAATAGGGCAGAATAAAATGATGAAAAGAAGGACACTTAACCATTATATCGAGGAGGGTAATGAGTCACTAAAATACATCTAAATGTACCCTACCTGACCCTGAGCCTAAGTTAGAAGCTAAGAAAGTCCTATCGTAATCCCAAGAGTCTATTATGGTGAACTTCAAGTAGTAAAAATAAGGGCTAGCCTATGGCAATAAGTATAAACGAGTTGTGAAGTTGTTCTAAGAGTGAGTGTTGAAAAATAATCCTTATTCTCTAATTGAAATCACTGTGTGAAAACTGAGGATCTTGTTTTAAAGTGAGGACACTAGTTGTAATACTGGAAAATTGGTACCTTGGTGAGAGATCATAGAGCATAGGTGTCAGTGTGTGGTGAGTCTGTGTCATGGCCTGATCCGCATTAGCTAGCCTAGTAGTGATAACATGCAATAAACATAAAGAAAATAATCGGGATTGATAGCCAGATGATTGAGAAAGCTAAAATAAGGATACTCTTGTACAAAGGATTTGTGGTTAGTGATAGTGCGTCGCTTGAGGAGAAACAATGAATTTAAGTTGAGGGTGTTGATGTACCGTGGTTTCACGGTTTTTTAAATGCTTTTTATTTAAGTTTAGTGTGTGTATAAAGCATTTTTGAATTAGTTTTAATGTATTTTTCTATTTTTTTTGTAGTAAATCTATCCAGAATGAAAACGCGGAAGAATTGTGCTGAAACTGTAGAAGTGACTACCTACGGAGCCATCGAATCCTCGAGGGTTCGTAGGTTGCCACCGTCGTACGAAGAAAAAAATGCTGAATGAAGATTGGGGAATTCTAACTAAGTGTGGGGCTACAGAAAGTGTGTGTACCCATCTTGAAAAGAAGCCCAAGTATCTATCTTGAAAAGAAGTTAAGTGTGGAACGACAGAGGATCACGATGGTCCATCGTGGCCTCGACGGTCCGTAATCCAGGTCGTCGACTCAGACGCTGTTTTTGGGCAGATTTTCCTTAAAAAGATTTCCCTCTTTTGTTAGGACTCTATTATTATAAATACTTGTAAAAACCTCATTTTTGGGGTTAGACTCTTGGGAATTTTTCAGATTTTATTGTTCTACTTGTGAACTTGTGATTTTGGGAAATTATTCTATTTTCCAAAAATCGTTTATTGCAAGCTTATTGATTAAACCAAGTAATTTTCTGGGTTTTCTTCAATCTCATCAAAGTAAGTGCATGATTTCTTATCAAACTAATATGAATTGTGTGATTATTAACATGGGTAACTAAATCCATAGCTAGGGTTGTGGGAACCATTGTAATAAACAAGGTAAAAACTAGCTGAAATAACAATTCTAGAATAGTGTCTTGCATGTATTTATAATTTTTTCATTTAGAAGTCTTTTTAACGAATGCACGCGTTAGAACTCGCCTTGTTGATACTTGCCGGACCAAGATGGTAGATCATAAGAAAAGAAATATCAACATAGATTTAGTATACACTATCTAATAGGCTAGTATCGATTGGTGCGAAGTAACAACTAAGTCATACATCGATTATGATACTTAATATGAGTTAAAGGTAAGGTTTAGTAAAGCACACACACGTAGCTGAACCAAGGTGAGGAGTGAAATTCCCTAGTTGCTAGACCAAGGAATTAGGGATACATAACTTACTACTTTGCATGCAACATACTAGGAAATGAATGTTATAGGTAGATTTACCGCGTTATGAACTTGTGGGGAACACTTAAACCCTAGTTACTCTTATTACTTGCTAAAAATCAAATCTTTAAACCTTTCACTTGTTTATTTAGAAATAGCTAATTACATTTATTGCTTAAAAATCAAATCCTTCTCACAACACCTATGAGCTCAACATACACTACATGATTCAATTAGCACAAAGTTAAACATAAAAACATGATACATAACATTTCAATAAGACTCACCATATTAAAATGAACAACATAAATAAAAACAAGCAAAAAGTAAATTTCAAGTTTTAAAAAGAAATATTACAGTCTTTTCACTGTAAAGTTTTCAAAAATTCATAATGTGTAAAACTTCACACAAAAATCAAGAAACTTCAATTTCTAGTCATATTAATATTATTAAAAAGAATGACTAACCTTAATTCTATAAAATATGAGGGAAACAGGACTTCATGTCGGCCTTGGCCTCCCATGTTGCACCCTCAACTTGATGGTTCTTCTAAAACACCTTTACGGAAACAACTTCTTTATTCCTTAACCTCTTGACTTGCCTATCAAGAATTCGAACCGGAACTTTATCATAAGAGAGGTTATCCATGACACCAAGACGCTCAATAGGAAGAATGGACTCGGGATCAGTGATACACTTCTTCAACCTAGAAACATGGACAACTAGATGAACCAAAGCCTGTTTTCTAGGAAGTTTCAATTCATAGGCAACCTTACCAAACCCTTTGCAAGATTTCATAGGGACCCATATAACGAGGACTCAATTTCCCTTTCTTGACAAATCTAACCACCCTTTTCATTGATAAATTTTTCAAATACACCTTATCACTTTCTTCAAACTCCAAATTCCTTCTCCTATGATTGGAATAAGACTTTTGCCGACTATAGGTCGTTTGCAACCAGATCCTTATGATATGAACCTTTTAAAAAGTCTTACAAGTAAACATGGGACCAAGAACTGATGGCTTACCCAATCTAAACAATCCAATAGGAGACCTAAACCTCCTACCATATAAGGCTTCATGGGGAGCCATGGAATGAATGAAAACTATAATCATAGGCAAACTCCACCAAAGGTAAATATTTATCCCAATTCCCTTTAAAATCAATAATGCACGCCCTAAGCATATTTTCAAGGGTTTGTATCGTACGCTCCGCTTGACCATCAATTTGGGAATGAAAAGCAATGCTCAACTTCACCGTAGTACCCAACCCTTTTTGGAACGACCTCTAAAATCTTGATGTGAATTTTATACCCTGATTCGATATGATGGAAAATGAAATTCCATGGTGGAACATAATCTAATCTAGGAAGATTCTTGCATAATCCTCCACCGAATATGAAGACTTGACGGGAATAAAGCGAGCGGACTTAGTCAATCAATCCACAACCACCCATATGGAATCATATAAATTTTGAGTCCGAGGTAAACCTACTACAAAGTCCATATTGATGTCTTTCGACTTCCAAGTAGGAATTTGGATCTCTTGTAGGAAGCCACCCGACTTTTTGTTTTTGGCCTTTACTTGTTGGCAATTCGTACACTTAGCGACAAACTCCGTAATATCCCTTTTTAGACCTTCCCACCAATATATCTCCCTTAGGTCATGGTGTATTTTTGTCGAACCCGGGTGAATTGAGTAGCGGGACCCGTGTGCTTCTTGTAGGATCCGATCCCTCAACCCATCTACATCGAAAACACACAATGTCTCCTTGTACCTTAGCACACCATCCCCAAGGAGAATGATTCATTCAACTTGCCGATAATCGATTCTTTCATCAAGATGTTGTTTGGACTTCACCTTAACCACTAGAGATGACTCAGAGTTATGATAAACTATAGCACCCCCATACGGAGAACTCTCCAACCTCACCCCCAACCTAGCCAACCTATGTACATCCCTAGCTAGGACCTTCTTGGCTTCGTCAAGATGGGATACACTACCCATAGTCATACGACTTAGGGCATCTGCAAGTACATTAGCCTTGCCGGGGTGATAATGGGCGCTAATCTTTCAACAACTCTAGCGACTTTCTTTGTCGGAGATTCAACTCCTTTTGGGTAAACACATATTGGATACTCTTATGATCGGTAAAGACATCAACATGAATCCCATACAAGTAATGCCTCCAATTTTTTAAATCAAACACCACGACCGCTAACTCAAGGTCATGAGTGGGATAGTTTCTCTCATGTACCTTAAGTTCCCTAGAGGCATAGGCTATCAGTTTCCTGTGTTGCTTAAGCACACACCACAAACGCTCTTGGGATGCATCACAAGACACAACAAAACCCTTTGTAGCCTCCGGTAAAGTCAACACCGGAGCGCAAGTGAGCCTATCTTTAAACAATTCAAAACTTTTCTCACATGTCTCGTACCATTCAAACTTCATACTCATTTGGGTTAAAGTAGTCAAAGGAGATGCAATAGATGCAAAACCATCTACGAGCCTCCGATAATAACCCTCTAGACTCAAGAAACTCATAATGTCGGTTAGAGTGAATAGTCTAGGCCAATTTTTCACCACCTCCATTTTTCTTGGGTCTACCTCAACTCCCTGACTAGAGATGATGTGCCCAAGAAATGTCACCAACCTCAACCAAAACTCACACTTACTAGATTTGGCAGACAATTGATGTTCTTTAATGGTTTGCAATACCACCCTCAAATTACCCATATGATCACCCTCATTCTTTAAATATGCCAATATATCATTAAGGAAGACAATTACAAATGAATCTAGGTAATTTTGAAAGATTCTATTCATTAGGTCCATAAATGCCGCCGAAGCATTAGTGAGAGCAAAATACATGACCAAGAACTCATAGTACCCACCCTAGTCCAAAAGTCCGTCTTTGGTATATCCTTACCTTTCACCCTAAGTTGGTGATACCCCGACTTCAAGTTTATATTTAAAAAGTAGATCACCCCTTGGAGTTGATCAAGAAAGTCATCGATTCGAGGGAGAGGATACTTATTCTTAATAGTGACCTTTTTGAGTTGGCGGTAATCAATACACATTCTCAAGAACCCATATTTCTTCAAAAAAAAACCGGAGTGCCCCACGGAGAAATACTAGGTTTTATAAACCCTTGTCTAGTAAATCCTTGAGTTGAGCTTCCAATTCCTTCAACTAAGCTGGAGCTATCCGATAAGGAGGAATTGATATGGGATTTGTATCTGGTAGCAAATCAATGCGAAAGTTAGCCGACTCTCCCACTAGAGTAGACACTACTAAAGGTTCATGTAAAATATCGGGTAAAATGTCAAAATTTTTAGCTACTAGAGGTGTAACAATATGATAAAGTAGCACCGGGATCAAGTAAGGCATATAAATCAATAGAGAAAACTTTGAACATACCGGTTACCACATCGAGATAAGTCTCTTGCTCACTTATAGAGCGGAGAGCATAGAAGCAGTTCTTCTTTGGAGCATCACTAGAGCCACTTGCTTGGGTTGGAGAACTACCCTTGTCTTGACTCTCCAAATTTTGACAATCTCTCATCTTGTGAGCACTCTTGCCCCCTTAAGGCAATCACCATAGTTCTTTTTACCACACATTCCACAAGTTGGCTTCTCATTTGGTGAAGTAGTACCTTTTTCCTTATTGAATTTAGTGTTAGACACCCTATCACCATTAGCTTTTGGGAATTTAGAAGGGACTTGTTTAGAAACCCGCTTCTTAAATCTAGGGTTGTCTTGTATTTCAAGCCTATTCTTTGAAGAACCTCCATCATATGACCTTCATCTCTTAGCATCTCTACTCTTTCGCTTGTCCCTTGGCTCCTCAAGCATTCTTGCATGCACCATAAGACGGGATATGTTTATGTTGTCATGTAGCATGGCCGAATGTCACTCTTCTTGTAAGTCCTCCGACATCCCCGTCACAAACCGTCTCATTTGGTCCCTAGGACAGGAGACCAAATTATGAGCATATTTAGATCACTTAATGAATTTCAAAGAGTACTCATTAACACTCCATCCTCCTTGGCGGAGATTGATGAACTGCACCACTTTTTCCTCCCTCATCACCCTATAGAAGAACCGATTAAGAAAAGACGCCTTAAAATTTTCCCAAGTCACCGGACCACCCCTCAATGACCTATTATCCCTCAATTTTACATATCATGCTTGCGCCATGTCCTTGAGTTGATAAGTGGCCTACTTGGCCTTCTCACTTGTGGACAACCCCATAGCCAAAAGAGTTTCAGAGACTTCATCGATGAATTAATTGGGGTCTTCATCAACCTTAAACCCATAGAATGTAGGAGGGTTTATTTGAGTGAAGTCCCTCAGATGGGAATCCATTGTAGTGACTTGTTGATGAGGACGGGGCACAACCTCCCGGTTTGGTTGAGACCTCATAGCTTGGGCTTAAGTCGTGGCCGCTTGTGCTTGAGTGGTAATAGCATGGTCCATTTGAAGAAGAGCGATCCTTATATTCTCATCCGTCAAAGGAGGAGGATTGGCCGGTGCTTGCTCCATATTAGCATCTTCTTCAAGTGGAGGAACTTGCTCATCATGGGGAGGAGCTCCCCATTGGAAATTTCCTCTTCATGACTTCGAGTCGCATTCCTTCGAGTGTTCATTCTTCCTATAAGCAAAACAATAGAATTAGATGCAAAAGCACACCATAAGTATACTCTAATGGAACGATATATATTTTCCAGGAAAGATAGAAATTCCTAAGCATCATATAGGTTCCTACTCATATGTGTGGGGCGCTTCACAATTATGAATACAAACCTACATAGATGTGGTAGAGGGAGAGACATAACTCAACGATGTTCAACCTCATGCTCTGATATCAATTTTTTCACATCCGGGTTTACCCCGAAGACGTAATTGTCATCGTCTTCTTTTTCAAGGACTAAGACTAGCCTCTTAGTCTAATGTCCTTACATTCATAGGTTGAAAATTTGTGGAAAATATAAAATTTTCATTATCAGTACATGGAGATTTACTTAGGAATCTGCATACACATAATGTTTATTCATATCGAGTATACATAGACCATTCGTATAGGAAGGTTACATAGCCTTCTACATTTATTGCACATACATATTTATAAAATATCGAAATAGTCTCAACGATTGTTTCATCTCATACAATCTAAATGATTATCACAATATGGGCATAACCCTTACATCAATCCAACAAGACCACATATAGGTCATAAAAAAGTATAGTACTCCGTTGAAAAGGAAAGAAATTAAAGAACCATTAATCTCATAATATTTCCGTAAGCTAGATGATCGAATTGCCCTCGGAAGTTGAGGACCTATCCCACTTGGATGAAAGGAAGAATCCAAGCCTTCAACAATGTCACCTTTCTAACTCTTCAACGACCGGAACCTAAAATGTTTGGGCAAAGGGAAGAAAATGGGGTAAGTAGTCCACATGTACTAAGTAGGAGGCCTTTTGCAAATACACAAGGAAAACATGCTAAAAAGGGACTTTTGTCAAAACATGCCATTTTACCCATTTAGGGGCCTAGTGCAAAGTCAAGCAAATCATATCAACCCACCAAACATGCTTATCATCTTAACAAGTAATACTTATCTCAACATACATGAAACCATTATTTATTACAACCCTATCATCAAGTAATAATATCAGAATAATGAATAAGAGTCAACCATATTATAATAAGCAACACAACTACTCATTAGTCCTTATCAAGTCAACAAGTGCAATGACCAAGGAAAGCCCCATAATATTAATCAAGTATCCTCAACATGAAACCATGACCAATGTCCAACTTTACATAACATAACATTTAGGTTTACATTTAATCATATATTAACATTTTGATCAAAGGTATATTCATAAATGAACTAATCAACATATAGTATCAATAATATGCCATGGTTATCATGTATACATCATGTATTATCATAACATAAACATATATAAGAACCTCCTCCTAAGACTCCCCTCAAGGCTAACTAGTCCATGGTTTAGGTAGACTACCATACCCCTACCTAGACTAAGATAAACCTCTTAGGTCATCTAAGTTAGAGTTCAAGTCCTTTAATTCCTTTCACCTTTTGGGAACATCTTGTCCTAATCGACATAGATCACATGAGCTAGTGTAGAATCCGGTGTCATAAAATCGTACACCGAAAAAAGGCGGACTACTTGCCATGGTAGTACAAAAACATGACACATAGCAACTACGTGGATCCACTAGCTAGTATTCCTATGGGGGAAACATAGTTCAAGAGATAGGACATTAGTTGAGACCCTCTTTATGCTCCATGCATTATAGTCTCCGATCTCAAGAATAATGTAGTGTACCTACCTTCCCTATGTGGGAAAGGATACTCCTCTATCTAGTTCACGTGGTGCGAAGCTAGAGTCCCTTTTTGAAATGTCTTTAAGCCTTTAATTATCAACCATAGTTTAGTTTAGGTCATAGGGTTTACACCTTGTATAATAATCATCATAAATATCTCAATAAGAATTGTATGAGTATAAGTCCTTTAATCACAATCCATATAAGTGAGGTTAACAAATTAGCATTTCATAGCAGATCAAGGCACCTTGATAATTTTCATAATACTTATATCACATATACCTTAATGAACCTAACAATAGAGACAAGACATTTAAATTCAACATCATACCACCTTATAATCCTAATATATGGCATACTTCAATGTAATATCATGACTTAACAACAATTAATCACAATTGGAAATAAAGATATAGATTCTAAGACTTACCAAGTCTTCCTCATCGTCAATAATCAACGTCTTACCATCAACCCATAACTCAACCAAATTTGGGGAGTAACATCATCACATAAATATAACCAATAAGAAAACAAGGAAAATTGCATCTCTATAACAAAATTCAACACTAGATCACAACTTAAGACAAGATACACACGCTAATTTCACATTACAATTCATAACCTAAATCACATCTCAAGAACTAGCATAATAGGCCTGTAATTCATCTTAATTAAATCTAACACCATAGGATAGTAATCTAATAAATAACCAAGTCAACTGAATGATCATAATACAATATAGGTCAAGATCTGAACCTAGGGTTAGGGATTGAGGATCGTGTTCTTCAATTTAGACCAAACCATAGAAAATTACCATGAACAAGTTAAATTACATGTTAATCTATTCAATATAACCTAATTAAATCATCAAAACAATATTCCTAACTTAATTTCATAATTGGATGAAACCCATAAGAAAACTGAACTTTTGAAATTTATTTTGAAGGAACCATTTGAGGAAAAAGTCTCAAACGTGAATTTGATCTCATAACTTAATGTTTGAAAACAATTTAATGGTGAATTCGTCCCTTTCCATCCCCCAAAACCATATATCCTTTCTAGTCTTCAATGGTGAGTTTAAGTAGAGAGAGTAAGAAGAGAGAAAGAAGAGAATTTATTTGTGAGTTGTCTTTAGATTAATGACGGTTGTGGGTATTTATATTGTGACTTAATCAACTTAATTAAAATCCCTTAAAACCTTAATTAATCACCCAACCCCCTTATTAATTAAATGAAACTAACTTAAGTTGTGCAGGAAATTTGACCCTCAAAGACGAGACCCGAATGACGGGACGTCTATGAGTCGACTGTTCCTCACCCCTCCGTCCTGCACTCCATCGATGAGTTCAGAGACTTCTTAGGTGGATGACTTCCTCAAATCTCATATGTATGGTACAATGGTGGCATTGACGCCCCGTCAATCCACACACGGACCGTAGGTGTTCACATCGATGCCCACTGTCCAGGTTGTGTTTCTTCAAACACAAGGGTCCTCCTCAAGGTCCCTTCGTTGGTCCTTGGGGAGTCATACCCAAAATTTTCAAACATGAAACAACTCAAACACCTATTAGCTACCCTTCCACCATTTTTTGTATAATTTTGACTCCTAAATGTTAGTCAAATAGGCTAAGGCACACTAAAACCTTTTGAACCAACTTCTCGTACGTCATGGACATTCTAGGATGTTTTGTTTCTTAAACTTTGTAAATGACATATATTCATTAATGTCGACTTCAAGATAGTACTTAATCCTTATGACACCTATGTTAGACATTAAAACATGTCTTGGATTCTAAAAGTGTTACAATGTTTCCATGCATTTTAATCACCTTGTGGGAAGAATTGGTTACTTCTTTAAATGTGTGTTTCTTCCCTCCTTTGAAGATGATGACCATCCAGTCCTGCATCCAAAGCTTCACATGCTTGGATGGAGATCCTCTGCGTGAAACATGGCTCTAGTTTAAAAAAATGGTTCTATAACTCCCAACACATGGTCTTCTTGATAAAATTCTCCTTCAATTTTTTAACATGAGTTTAGACTCAGTGAACAAAGGGGTTGCTGACCAACTCTCACACAAAGGTCTCATGCGGCAGTCGTATGTTGTTGGAACCCAACTTTTAGATGTATTGAGAGACATCAATAGAGCATGGTACACTTACCAGGACTATTTTTTTCCTATCCCCTTTAAACTATCTAAGTAGAAAATCGAAAAGCACAATGAGAGGGAAAAAATGTGGATAATATTATGACACAACTTGATATTCTTTCTAAGAATGTTATGGGGGCAAGGACCCGTGATGTCAATGTCATGGTAGTTGGGAAAAGAAATCTAGATGAGATCAAGTTTGAGAACTTTATTGTGAGTTGGTCAACATTCCGGAAAACCAAGACGATGGTTATCACTTAAACTACCCGAGGTAGGGTGGTAACCAAGGTTGTTCTAGAGAAGAAAGAAGGAATTATCAAGATCATGAATGGAGGGATCGAACTGTAATTTTAAGGACGGGGAGAAGGGTGTATATGTATCTCCCCATGAATGACAAAAGCCTAAAATTCTGAAGGGGGTAGGTTTGAAGGGGGTAGGTCTAAAGATATGCTCTCGCGTATGCCAAACAAAGTTCAAGGGCCGAACAAGATGCTAAAAGGCATGAAAGAAGATATATCCACCCTTAGCCATACAATCATCTTTCATTCATTTTAGATAAAGGAGTTAGAGACCCAAATGGGTCATATCTTTTTTAATCTCAATACGAGACATCAAAGGGGTTTGAACCCTAAGAGTGAGGTCTGCAGGTCAACTTATGTTGTGACACGATGTTAACTAACGCGTAGTTTGGGAGACAACCCATAACCATTATTTGGTTTGTATTACCTTGATAAATAAGTGTGTGTTGTTTGTGCAAGTTTAGGAAAGAGAGTGCACTAAAAGATGGAATTTGACGGGCAACAAGTCCTTTTGGAGGAACACTGAAGGGTCCATTGTACTCGACTGCTCACGCCGTCTGACTGAATACACCTAAAAGGTTGAGTCGATAAAATTCAATGTAGTGAAAGTGTTGTTGGCAAACTACCAACCAAATTGGCGGTCTCTACAATGACCACTTATGCGACCTCCATAAGAGATGGAAATTATGTTACATTTGGTGATGAATTAGATACTTGGGGGATTTCTAGTTATTGAGTGAAACGACTAAAGTCTCAAAACGAACAGAAATTGGATGATCATAGGCAACATGTTTAATAGTATGTGTTATATCCTTTCTTTTATTCTGTCCCTTTTGCACAAACTCACAGTTGTACTCTAGTAGTTATATTTCTTGTATTGCTAAAGTATTTCAACTGGCGGATTATGCTCGAATTCAGAACGCATTGCCACGTTGCTCGCCAATCTAATTCAACTCAAAGGTTGGTTATCAAACTCCCCTGTTATTATATCAAATTTTGTACTATTTGGAATAATAATCCTTAGTGTAAAATCTCTGCTGAGTCTCGGAGTTGATGGGATTAAAGGGGTAATCGATGTTGGTGCAAAAAACTTTGCATTATTTGCTCCACTCTAATTTGTTTATGTTTTGAATAAAAATTTGATGTGGTGGAAAATGAAACATTCTGGTGGATCTTTATTGAATTATGTGTTAAAAGTCTGTAATCTGGGCTGTGGGGCAGAAGTCATAAGAAAGAGGTAGAACAATGGTACGTCGAGCAATTCAGCGAATTGCACTAAAACTAGAGAAGCTGCTTGGCAGTTTATCTAAAATCCCCATTTTTCCGAATACTTAATATGGTCTGCATAGATTTATCACTCACTTTTGTCGATATGTTTTTACTTACAAGATGCACTAAGTGTTCGGCCGAAAGAGTCATTAATTGCCCTTTTGTTTGCGCCCTGATACTATATGTACAATATTCTAAGTAGGCATGGATAACATGGGTAAACACCTCACCAACTGGTTTGGTGACACAGTCCTACACTAGACAGTCCCCATCTTGTGTTTTGTTTTCTGTCAAATTGGGTATTAAAAATCCCTTGTAGAAACAACTAGAGCAAAAGTTTCAGGAAAAAATGACCCCCATGGACGTATGTACATATGAGTTTAAAGGAGAAGAACAGAAAGCAGAGCTTGCTATAAAAAGGAAATATACCAACAAAGTGAAATAAAAAAGAAGGATTCCTGTTGATCTAGCCATCCCTTTGTTATGTCGCAAATTATGTAATGCAGTAAATAATTTTTTCAGCACGTGAGATTGACAGAAAGGTAGCAGCTAACATCGCGGATGAAGCGGAGGCAACTGAAAATAATGAACCTCAGGATGAGAGCATTTCGTGAGCCATTGTTTTTTTTCAAAGATTATGATTCGGGTATTGATGCCATGTCAAATAAAGAAGCCGCATAGAGAGGATCCTCTTTCCGTTCACCACTTTTACTTATCTTTCTTCAAATTATGAATTATGTTTATTTTCATTTGAAGACATATGGTTTAATTTAAGGTTTGGTGATGCCTACCTTTTCCTTTTTTTTAGCAGTGATGAATATTTATATTTTATGTACATTAGGGTTGTATATTTTTATTTTATTTTCTACTCCTTTCACAATTGTTTGAGCTTATGGAATTCTTTTGGCTCCTAATTTCAAAATAATTTTGAACTTTTCAAAAAATTTCTTTTTTAAAAATTCACCACCTTTTGTGTTGAAAGGGATTGTTCTTGCACTAAATTTGAGTCTCGGTTTCGATCAATATAAATGACTTGAATAGTGCTCTCAATCGAACAAACATGAATGTGCTGCTACGACGAAGACGTATGTAGTTGCATATATAATACTACGTGAACTCTTTTCATTTCACTTTGATTAGCCATTTATTGAATCAATTCTTATGTAATGCCCATTGCACACTAGCTCAAGTGTATAGTCTTTTTTGACTTAAGTGTCAATGCCTTGTGTGATCAGATTACCTTGAACCTTGCTTGAAAAAATGTATAATTTTCCCGATGTGTCTGCTTGGTTTAGAAAGGTGTGCGCATGATATGATCTTAGGCAATTTTTAAGAGTGTTAGCCAATTTTGACATATAACTCTTTTGTGCCCTACCTATGACGGCGTGAATCTCTTTTAAACACCTTTGAGGCTTAACTTTTCATTGAAAGACACTTGATGAAACGTAGACAGTCACAATCAGGAGTTACCCCCAAGAGTAACATGGCGTAGTTGACCCCGAAGCGGTCTCATGCAAGCCCTTAGCATAATCATACACATAATGTAACACTCCATATCAAAAATTGGACTAGAATTAATTTTTACCAAAATTGCAGGTGCAATCTATGGACTGTAGTCTGATTTACGGACATTATTGTGTGTTCGTGGTTCACCACTATTGCCCCTCCAAAACACAGCTCAAAAAAAAATCAGCTAAGTCTTGACCCACGGACAAACCTACAGTCCGTGGTCTATGTTTGAGGATCAAGAATCATGTTACACAACCTCTGACATTTGTTATGGACGACCAACAGAGACTGTCGTTTAATCTACGGTCTGTATGTCTGACCGTAGGTAGAGGTTAGCTGTAAGTTAGGGGGAATTGTTAGTTCGGTCAACATAAAGTGGTCAGACCTTTTATGAAAAAATGAATTAGGTGTCCTACGACCTATGATTTGATAGGTAATTGAATACTCTTTTTAAGGCCACCAAGTTTTGTAAAATCCGACCTCTGAGTAAAAAGTTACGCCTATTTCAGTGAAGGCTTGTCAAGTAGACTCAAACGACAGACTGTTAATTGAACGACGACCCGTCAATCCAGGTCGTCGATAACTAGGACAATATTTAGTATAGGGCTCTTGTGGTTTATCCTAGTTTGTTTAACCCTTAATTTACATTGTTTAAACCCTAAATCAGGAGATTTTACTTAGTTTAAGCCTATAAACATATCTAAAAATCTTACCTACCTAAGTCAAATCATTCATCAAAACTTATAAAATTAGAAAAAAAAGAAGGGAAAATTGTAAAGAACCCTAGTTGAAGAATGCAACAAGGTTCCATTAGTTCTAGACCCAAACCTAAAGATTTCTCCGTGGATTCCATCACCAGTTATGTGGGGTTTCACTAGTGGGTCCCCTTCACCCATTAGGTCCCTACTTTTAAGTTAATTTCTTAATTCCCATATCATTACTAGAGTTAGGATTTCTTCAATGTTAGAATTATTGGGTTCTCAGATATTAGAGTAATCCAAATCAGATTATTACGTTAATATTCAGTTTATGCATGAATTTCAGAACTTAGCTAGGTATTTCTTTTGTTCATTTATTACACATGCTAGGTCATATATTTCAGTTATTCAATTATACATGGCTCAGTTATTATTGCATCATTATCAAATTAGTTGTTGCATTCTCATTTGCATGTTCCGTTTGAGCTGTGCAGTATTTACGGAAACTCAATTATAGTTAGTGAACTACTTAAACTATTGGGAGTAGCATAATACCAAGTCAAACTAAGGTTTAGCGTACCCAAATAGTCCCTGAACTACTAGCCAAATATGTTGTATGTCATATATGTGGCATCGGTTTAGTGATTATGTCAGCATGCATTTATACCTCATGTAGGGCGTATACATCGGACTCCACATTTAACTTATGTCGTTTTATTATTGGTTAGTACTAGCTCCCATAGTTTAGTTAGGTTCCATCGCGTTTACCATTTATCTCTATATCTAGTATCCAATTCCAATATGTTAAAATTGGTCACTGCATTCATCTTCTCAACATTCAATTTATCATGTGCAAAATATTATGCTAGCTTTTGTGCTTATTCAGTTTTATATTATTTCAACTTTAGTCTATTCTACATACTCACTACCTTTCAGGTACATATGCATATGTGCTCTACATCTTCTCGTGATGTAGGTTCAGGTTCTGAACATCCAGATCACACTTAGATAGATTTTTGATCTAGTTCAGCTGAATTAGTGGTGAGTCCTCATTATCTGAGGACAACCGTCATAGTTTCTTTCCAGTAATTTTAGTGCTTTAGTTTTAGTTTTGCTAGACTTAATTATGGCCTTTCCCCTCACTTGTAGTCAGTTCGAGGCTATTTTAAGACAAAATTAGCTTTATCTTAATATTGAGTTAATGTGTTCTTTGAATTAAACTCATCAGTTTTCATATATCTCATATATAGCATATGGGTATTTCCCCATCTCTTCATTTTAATTATGATTTAGCTTACACAACAATTTATTATCTATAGTTTTCTCATGACCATGTTAGAAGGGTTAATTTGGGATCACTTGTGGTCCTAGGTCCTAGGTCCCGTGTCCGTGTCTAGGTAGCTTAGGGCGTGACAAACATTGTATGAGAGAACTAGGTTTATGTGTCCTATGATGACCGAAAAGCCGCACAAAGTAGAGGCCTTTTAATTGGTTTGAATTGCACCACATCTAATGAGAGGGCGGTTATGAAGTGTTTTAGGAAAAATATTTTTTTCTTGTTACTCTCATTGTGCATAAGGTATGACCTAATTCCATTCTAAGTCAACGTTGTACATGTAAGATCATGCCTACTCGTAGAGATAATGACAGGAATGAGAATGCTAGGAATGCAAAGGCATCTCCTTCCGTCCAATATCATGAAGTCTATAATGTTGATTTTTGGAACACCATTAAGATGTTGACTTGGCCAACCAGAATAATCGGGTTAAAGCTCGTTTGAATGCAAATAATGTATTATTAGAAGCAACACTCCACGAATTTGTTAGGATGAATCCGCTTGGGTTTTTAGGATGGCAAACTTGTGATGATCCTCAAAATTTCGTGGATGAGATCAAGAAGATTTTTGATATAGTGCATGTTACCGAGAATGATTGGGTTTAGTTGGCATCTTACCATTTTAAAGATATGGATCATATCTGGAACACTTAGTGGAAGGAGAACAGGGGTATAGATTGAGTATTATTACTTGGGATTGTTTTAGTGTGACCTTTCTATATAGGTTTTTCCCAATTGAGTTGAAAGAAGAAAAGGCTTATGAAATTTGTTAACTTAAGGCAAGGAAACATGACGGTCAAGAGTAAGGGCTCAACTTTAACAAACTCTCCAGGTATGCTCCTCATATTGTTGTTGGATAAAGGAGTTACATAAATAAGTTCTTATATGTACTTTTAGATTTGGTTAAAATGGAGTTCAAAAATTCTATGTTACTAGGAGATATGAACATCGAAAACGAAGTTCAAAAAATCTATGTAACTAGGAGGTATGAACATCGAAATGGAGTTCAAAAATTCTATGTTACTAGGAGATATGAACATCGAAAACGAAGTTCAAAAAATCTATGTAACTAGGAGGTATGAACATCGAAATGGAGTACAAAAATTCTATGTTACTAGGAGATATGAACATCTCTAGAATTATTACTCATGCTCAGCTGGTTGAGGGTTATAAGATTAGGTAACAAGCAAAGGATAATAAGAAGTCTAGGACTAGGAACTATGGCTACTATCAGCAGCAGTCCAGCAGTGGAAATTACTCACAATTTTAGAAGAAGTCTTGGACCCCAGCCTCTTTCGCCAATTATTTGTTAATTTTATCAAATATGAGTTCTGGTTGCAATCCATTTCTTTCCTTGGTCACATTGAATCTAGCGAGGGGATCCGAGTGTATATGCAGAAATATCAGATTTTTCTTAGGTCTAGCAGGTTATTACAGAAGGTTTGTGGAAGGATTTTCATCCATAGCCTCACCATTGACTAGGTTGACTCAAAACATGGTCAAGTTCCAATGGTCAGATGATTGTGAGAAAAGCTTTGCATAGTTTAAAACTAGATTGACTACAACTCATATGATGACTCTACTAGAGGGTTCAAATGGTTATGTTATCTATTGTGATGCATCCAAAGTTGGCCGAGGTTGTGTGTTGATGCATCGTGATAAGGTTATAGCTTATGCCTCTAGACAACTTGAGGTTCATGACAAGAACTATCCAAATTATGACCTCGAGCTTGCAGCAGTGGTTTTTTGACTCAGGATCTGAAGACACTACTGTATGGTGTTCATTTAGATGTGTTCACTGACCATAAGAGCCTTCGGTATGTGTTCACCCAGAAAAAGTTGAATATTCACTAGATGAGATGGATTGAGCTTCTTAAGGATTATGATATGAGTGTTCATTACCATTCTGGTAAGGTGAATGTAGTAGCAGATGCTCTTCGAATATTAACTATGGGTAGTGTATCCCATGCTGAGGAAGAAAGGAAGGAACTAGTGAAGGTTGTTCACAGGATTTCTTGCTTGGTAGTTCGCCTTATGAGCATATCAGACAGTGGTGGTGATAGTTCAGAATGGTGAAGAATCTTCTTTGATAGTGGAGTTTAAGGAAAAACACGACAATGTTCCAATATTGCTTGATCTTTAGGGTGCAATATAGAATCAGAGAGTAGAGGTTTTCTTCCAAGCGGGAGATAGTGTACTTCAGTACCATGGTAGATTGTGTGTTCCTGATGTTTGTGAAATGAGACTATATATTCTTGCAGAAGAAAATAACTCCAGATATTCCATTCATCCAAGTGACACTAAGATGAACCGCAATCTGCAACAAGTCTGTTGGTCAAATGGCACGAAGATGGATATAACAGATTTTGTGAGTAAGTGCCCAATTGCCACAAGTCAAGGAAGAACATCAGAAAAAAGGTGGTTTGACTCAAGAGATCGACATTCGAACATAGAAGTGGGAATTTATCAATATGGATTCCATCATAGGGTTACCTTGGATTCCAGACATCTTGACTCCATTTGGGTGATAGTTGATAGGATGACTAAGTCTTCTCGCTTTTTGGCGGTCAAGACTAAAAATTCAGCGGAGGACTCTTCCAAGCTTAACATTAATGATATTGTGAGTTGCATGGGGTTCCTTTATCTATCATATATTATAGAAGTCCTCAGCTTACGTCTAATTTCTTGAAGTCATTTCAGAAGGGTCTTGGTACTCAAGTTAACCTTAGCACAACATTTAACCGTAGAGGGATGGGCAGGTAGAGCGTACCATTCAGAACCTGAAGAATATGTTGAGATCGTGTGTGATCAATTTCAAGGGTAGTTAGGATGATCACCATCCTCTTATTGAGTTTGCCGACAACAATACCTACCACTCCATCATTCAGGTGGCCCCTTATGAGGCACTGTATGGGCATAAATGTAGATCTCCTGTTGGTTGGTTTGAAGTAGGTGAAGGAGCTTTCATAGGGCCATATTCAATCCTTTATCTGATTAAAAAGTGCAAATAATTAGAGATAGACTTAAGACAGCCAAGAGTTATCAAAAATCTTATGCAGATGTAAGGACAAGGGAACTAGAGTTCCAAGTTGATGACTAGGTCTTCATAAAACTGTCACATATTAAGGGGATGATAATATTTAGCATGAAAGGGAAGATCAGTCCTAGATATGTATTACCTTACAAGATATTTAAAAGGGTTATAAAGGTTGAATATGAGTTAGATTCCTAGGAGAATTAACATCTGTGCATCCTATTTTTCACATCTCACTGTTGAATAAGTGTGTGGGTGATCCAACATCTGTAGTTCCATTAGAGAGTGTGGCCATGAAAGATATCTTTCTTATGTTGTACCAGTTGAGATCCTTTATTTTCAAGTTAAAAGGTTGAGGAATAAAGAAGTCCCTTCAGTCAAGGATTTATGGAGGAGTCAGTCTGTAGAAGGAGCTACTTGGGCAATAGAAGAATCCATGAAAGCTAAATATCCTTACCTCTTTCCTTCGAATTGTACTCCAGCTTGAGGTAATAGTTCCTCTTTAGATTTTCAGTCATTCATTTTCAGCATAATTTTGATGTTCTTGGAACTCAATTAAGTCAAAAACTCAGTTATATGTATTTAGTGGTACAGATTGCTGCTCCCTCCCTTTATTTCAGCTAGTTTAGCCATTCGAGGACGAATGTTACCAAGGGGGAGATAATGTAATACCCCATATCCCAATAAATGACCAGAGTTCAATTTTTCAAAAATTGCAGGTGCAATCTATGGTCACCATATAGGGACCATAACCAGATCTATGGCCTGTACCATTGGTCCACGGTTCACCACTGTAGCCCCTCTCAAACACAACTCAGAAAAATTGGCTAAGTCTTGACCCACGGACAAACCTACGGTCGATAATTCAGACAACGGTCCGTCGATCAAGACTCCTTTTTCCCAACCTTTGAATGAACAACGGATGACCATCATGGACTGTCGTTCCATCTACCGTCTGTAGGTCTGACCGCAGGTGAAGGTTAGTTGTAAGTTAGGGGGAAATTTCTTGTTGGGTCAACTTCAAATGGTCATAAATGTTAGCAAAAAAATGAATTATGTATCCTATGACCTATGATATGATATATAATTGAATCCTCTTTTCAAGGCCACCAAATTTGCTAAAATTCAATCTCCGAGTAAAAAGTTATGCCTATTTAAGTGAAGGTCCGTCCAGCAGACTCAAATAACGGCTTGTAGGTTGACCGATGACCCGTCATTCTAGGTTGTCGATTTCTCCGAAAACAATTATTTTATGGGTCTTTTGGTATTTTTATAGTTCCTTTAACCTTTAATATCCGTCCCTAAATCATGAGATTGTAGTCAATTTAAGTCTAGAAACATTACTAAAACTTATCTAAGTGAAATCATTAATAGAAACTTAGAAAATTAGAAGCAACTGAGGAGAAAAAGGTTAAGTAACCTAGTTCAAGAACGGAGCAAGGTTCCATTAGTTCCATCCACAAATTCTAAAGATTTCTGCATGAATTTCATCACCAGGTATGGGGAATTTCACTAACGGGTTCCTTTCACCTATTAGATCCCTAGTTTTCAGTCAGTTTCTTGATTCTCATGTCATGACAAGACTTTGGGTTTCTTAAATGTTAAAATTATTGGGTTCTTAGATATTAGAATTATTAAAAAATATTATTAAGTTAATATTCAATGTATAGCATGAATTTCAGAACCCGATATGTATCTCTTTAGTTCTTGAATTACAAATGCTAGGTCAGATATTCAGTTATACATATATTAGTTATTAATACATCATTAACTGATAAAATGTTGCATTATGACTTTACATGTTCAATTTGACTTATCAAGTATTTACAGAAACTCAGCCATAATCAGTTAACTACTTAAATCTTTGGGAGTAGCATAATACCATTTGGACTACAGTTCGGCATACTCAAATAGTCCCAGAACTACTAGCTGAGTTGGTTGTATGTCCTGTCTGTGGGCATCAATTTAGTGATCACTCAAACATGACTTTATACCTCTGGAAGGGTATATTAGGTTCTCTCGATATGGCGTATACAACAGACTCCCCATTTATCTCATGTGGTTAAATTATCGATTATTAGTAGCTCTCACAGTTCTGTCAGATTCCATTGCATTGACCATTTATCAGTATACATTGGATTCCAGCATGTTATAAATTGGTCATTGCATTCAGCTATCTAAACATTTAGTATATAACGTCCAGAATAGTGTACTTGCTTTTTTACTTCTTTAATTATGTATTATTTTAGACTTACTCTATCATACATTCTTAGCACCATGCAAGTACTGACGAATATGTGTGCTACATCTTCTTGTGATGTACATTCACATACTCAGCATCAAGATCACGCTTAGACTGATTCCTGTTCTCTAGTTTAGCAGAATCAATGGTGAGTCCTTATTCTCTGAGGAAAACTATCATGTGTTTCTTTTCCACTATTTTTAGTCCTTTAGCTTAAGTTTTGCTTGATTTAGCTATGGCCTATCCCGACATTTCTAGTCACTTAGAGACTATTTTCAGGAATAGTTAGTTTCAGCTTAAGATTGAGTTAATATCTTCTTTGTATTAAACTCATCACTTTTCATATATCTTAGATATAGCATATGGATATTTCCCCATCTTTTTATTTTAATTATGATTTAGCTTCTGCACAATTTTAATATCCCTAGTATGGTCGTGATCATGCCATCAAGGTTAGCTTGGGATCACTTGTGGTCCTACGTCTCGTGTCCGCGTCTCGGGGATCGCTTAGGTCGTGACACATAATGTTATAAGAAATATGCGGAAAATTAGAACTTTTAAAACAAAAGTCATACTTCAAATATCATCAATAATGAGTTGTGAATTACTAGAGTTGTCTCATTAAAACAATCAAAACATAAAAGTACGAAATTACGGACTCAACCCTTTTAAATTGATAAAAGTCATAAGAAAATAAAGTAGATCTAAAACTAGAACTGAAATAACAATCTGGTCCTCGATGTAGAGGAATAACCAAAACAAAGGGAATAGTCGACCCTAGCTTTACTTTGAAGAAGGAAGTAATAATTCAGCGTCGTGAACCTCACTCATAGTACTTATAAAATAAGTGTTAGCAAAAATATGTACCATTTATGGAAACATAAAATAAAACATTTAAACATGCTAAATAGTACATTTTTAGTTGAAGTATTCATTTATCATGTTTGGGAAACCAGTGAGCATTTGCAAACATAAAAGACAAGCTACAGTAAAAATACACCAATACCATAATAATATCGATACATTAAAAACCTCTATGAACACTTGTCTAGTGTATGGTTAGCATCCCATAATATCAAACTTACTAAGCATTCCTTGAAACCACATATATATTACTATAATCGTCAAGATTGCCTCACTCAATAATCATGATTGAGGAATTGCTAGAGTACATAAAATAACATCACGAAAATAATCTATTTATACTCATCGTACCATAAGGAAACAAATCTAAAACATCTAAATAAGTCCTTGTGAAATGTAAGAGTAAAGGCCCATACCCTCACTCCTAACAAGTAAACCTATTAAGAGGTCAGATTATAATTTGTACCATTTTAATTATCTTATTGTTATAAGGGAATGTTAGCCATTACTTACATAAACAATGTGAGCTTCCATGGAATCTTATGTCATATAACCCCATACCAAAAGAAGGCGTTCTTGCTTGCCGAAGGTAGAACTAATTATATTTAGCTTCTAATTGGATACAGTAGCTAAGTCCTTTGTTTGGCACATAGTTATGTGATAGGGATATTGCTACTACAAACCCAACCTACTGCATTAACGAAGAAGCTTCCCTCTCATGAGTTTACTATACATGACCCAACCTATTGCATTAGCGGAGGGGCCTTTTAGTTGTTGTCCATATCCACTCTGGTACTAAGCATTTCTTCCCAATTATTCATAGTTAGTATGGAATTTTATCTACATATGTGCTGGAATACTTACCTGTCATTCAATAGTTTCATGTAAGTGAGACCTACCTTTCACCTTAGAATAATCATTTTAGGGTTATTATCTTTCACCTCATTATTCTTAGTGTTTTAAAGGAAACTAGCTGTTCAATCAACACAAAAACATAAACATCATCCCATAGAATTCATACATAAATATGAGTAAGGATAGAAGAAATTAGTCTTCCCAGAACACCTCAATTCACATATAGTCATAGGATATCTCACTTTTTAAATGAGTTCACATATTCATCAATAACTATCAACAACCATAAGGAATCCCTCACACTTTACCACTTTCAAGGTCATGAATCAAGTCTCACAATCACATTTGAGATATACTATCATCAAAATCAATAAACAAGGTTTCATAACATTTTTTACATAACCACAATGCACAATAGAAATCACATTGCATAAATAACTTCCTTGAAATAAGTATAATTGGGATCATGGTGTAGTTCATGGGTTAATGTGGAGTTTTAATATAAAATAACAATTAAAAAAAGTAGAAGGGCTTCATGGAGGAAAATATTCAATGAATAAAGGTTTCCATATCTTTAGTTGAAGCTTTTCTACGAATTTAGTGAAAAATTCAAGTTTGCACCCTCATGTTAAATTTCTTGGTGTTCTTCAGTGGAGGAACTATAAAGTGAGCAATATTGGAGAAGAGACGATTTGACTTTTAGAAGTGGGTGTTTGTGAAAGTCATTTATTAGGGGGTATTTAAATATTTAATACTTTATATAAATATTTAGAAATAATACAAAATATACCCACTTGTTAAATTAACTTAAAAATACTATTTATGAAAACGTCTCTAGAATTAAAATGTCTTTCTTGAACCCTCCCTTAAACTTATAGTAAGGCATATTTTTGGACCTTTTTATATCTCAAATTCATACATAAACTTGTAAGGTTCGTACGTTAGATACAAGTTTAACCGAAAAATTTTCTTGTGTTACATTATCTTCGCCTTGGGAACATTCGTCCTCAAGTGATAGTTTACACACCTTACAGAATTTAAAGACTCAAGACTCGTATCCCAACAAGCGTGAAATATAAAAATAATATACCACATAAAGAGGAAACTTTAACTATATCTCAACACAGTTAATGCAAAAAAAAAAGGGGCACGAACTACATCTATCAACCTTATATGAAGAAAATTAAACATTTCTCATGTTCATAAGAGGGACTACCTTCCCTATTGAAAGCATACTCAAATTAACAATATGGAGTCAATATTAAATCTCACAAAATATAGTAAGCTCACCAATTATTCTCATGAAGTTAAATTTGCAATATCATACTAAAATGCTCAACAACATCAAAAGCATATAAATCATGAAAATCTCAATTTATACTAAACATGATTTGTCACAAGCACATGAAAATATCATAAAGAAAATTATGGAGAAACTCGTACAATACACATGACCCCCGAAATGCTAAAACTCAAGAGGAACTACTTACCTCAAGCTTGAAGAGGAGTAGAAGGAAAAAGATGAGGATAATGGGATTTCATATCGGCCTCGGCCTCCAAAGTAGCACCCTCAAGTATGTGATTCCTCTATAAGAGTTTAGCAGAAACTACCTCTTTGTTCCATAATGTCTTAACTTGCCGGTCTAAAATCTTAATTGGAATCTCTTCATAAGAGAGATTTTCATCAACTACTAAACCCTCTAAGGGAAGAATGGATACCGGGTCACCAATACACTTGTTGAGCATTGAAATATAAAAGACTAGGTGAACAAGATCAAACTCATTGGGTAAGTATAGTTCATACACAACCTTCACACACGTTTCAAGATTCGGTATGACCCCACATATAAAGGACTAAGTTTCCCTTTCTTGCCAAACCTCAAAACACCCTTCATAGGTGAGTTTTTTAAGCATACCCAATCACCAACCTCGAATTTAAGATCTTTTCTTCTATTGTCGGCATACGAAGTTTGTCTTAATTGAGCCGATTTCAACCTCTGTCTAGTGAGTCAAACTTTCTATATGGCATCATAGTCTAGATCCGGGCCAATAAGAGAAAACTCACCTACTTCAAACCAACCCACCGGAGATCTACACCTCATACCATATATTGTTTCAAACGGAGCCATGGAAATGCTTGAGTGAGAACTATTCTTTTAGGCAATTTAATCAATGTAAGATAATCATCCTAATTCCCCTTGAAATCAATCACACACGGCCTCAACATATATTCTATGGTCTAAATGGTGATTTATGCTTAACCATCTGTCTGAGGGTGGAAAGAGGTACTAAGTATAACATTTGTACCGATCCCTCTTTGAAATGCTTTCCAAATATGTGAAGTAAACTGAGTACCCCGATCTGATATAATTGACAAAGGATCCATGTAAATTCACTATTTCCTCGGTGTATAATTTAGCACCTCTTCCGAGAATGTAATCTTGACAAGAAGGAAATAAGTTGATTTTGTCATCCTCTCAACAATGAACCAAATAGAATCATGTCGCGTTCGAGTATGAGGCAACCCCCTACGATGTCCAAATTCACCTCCTCCCACTTCCAAGTAGGAAGATCTATATATTGTAACAAACCTCTTTGTTTTCGATGTTCGGCTTTGACTTGCTTACAATTTGGACATTTAGTCATAATAACCACTATATCATTCTTCATTCAATTCCATTAATAGACATCTCATAGATCACGATACATCTTAGTGGATCTCGAATGAATAGAATATCGCAAACTATGAGTCTCCTGTAGAATCTTCGCTCTAAAGCCATCAACATCTGGAAGACACAACCTACCTTGGTACCTAAGTACCCCATCTCCCCCTTGGGAGAAAGCCTCAACAGTCTTGGTGAGAACCAATTCTTTCAACTCCATCAAAATAGGATCAAGATGTTCTTGTTGACTTCCCATCAACTACCACGAATGAGTCTGAACTATGGTGAATCCACATGTTGAGAAATCTACCATTTGTACACCTAAACGGGGCGACCTATGTACATCGCGAACTAGATCTTTCTTTTTATCTTCTACATGAGTCATAATACCTATATTCATTAAACGTAAGGCATCAACAACTATATTAGCTTTGTCGAGGTGGTAGAGGGAACTTATATCATGATCTTTTAAAAGTTCTAGCCACCTTATTTGTCGGATATTCAAATCTAACTGGGTAAACACATATTGGAGAGTTTAGTTGTTAGTGAACATATCAACATGTACCCCATATAAGTAGTGCCTCGAAATTTTGAAGGAAAAATCTACCGCTACCAACTATAGGTCGTGGGTCAGATAGTTCTTTTTCATGAAGCTTTAGTTTCCTCGAAGCATAAGCAATTAATTTGCGAAGTTTCATAAAGATACATCCGCAACTCACTTGAGAAGCATCACAATAAACTACGAACCCATCATTACCCTCATGTATGGTCAACACTGGAGTCGTGTTGAGTCTATTTTTCAACTCATGGAAATTGTTCTCACAAGCCTCCGACCATTCAAATTTGGATTTCTTTTGAGTCAAAGTTGTTAACGGAGAAGCAAGAGATGTTAATACTTCCAAAAATCATTTACAATAATCGGCCAAACACCAAAAAAGATTTGTATATCCGTGGGACTAAGAGGTTTAGGCCAATTCTATACCGCATCGGTCTTCGTATGATCAACCTTTATTCCTAGGCTTTACACTGTATGACCAACGAAAGCAACTGACCTTCGCAGTTGCTAAACTAAGCATACATTTTCTGATCTTTAAGATCTTGCAAAACTATCTTCATATGTTCCATATGAACACTTTCACTCTAAGAATATATCAAAATATTATCACTAAATACTACCACAAATGAATCAATGTACTTCCTTAACACCCCATTCATAAGATCCATAAAATCCGCTGGAGCATTCGTTAGGCCAAAAGAGATTACTAAGAATTCAATGTGACCATACCTGGTTCGAAAAGTTTTTTCAGGAATACGAACATTCCTCACCCTAATTTAGTGATAGCCCAAGTCAACCTGTGAGAAATAAACTCTCCATTTGAAGTTGGTCAAATAAATAATCAATTTTAGGAAGCGGGTATTTATTCTTTATAGTGACCTTGTTCAACTATCGGTTATTAATGCATATCCTAAGGGAACGATCCTTGTTTTTCACAAATAGTACCAGTGCACCTCATGGAAATATGCTAGGTTGAATAAAACCCTTGAGTTGAGGTTTAATTCTTTCAATTTGGTCGGGCCATCTGGTAAGGAGGAATAGATATGGGTTTTATATCTAGTATAAGATTAATGCTAAGTCTATTTCCCGTTCAGGAGGAACGCCGGGAAAGTCATCATGATAAACCTCAGAAACTCCCTCACTATCGAGACTGACTCTAAAAGAGGAGTAACAAACTAAACATACTTAACACTAATAATATGGTAAATACAACCCTTATAAATAGTTTTATAGTCATTTAGACACAAAATGAATTTCCCTCTAGGAATAGAATTTCTCCTTTTCCATTCGTAAACGGGTTCATCAAGAAACTGAATCTTTACTACCCGAGTCCTATAATTAAGGGAAAAAAAACAAGCATGCAACCAATCTATCACTAAAATTGCATAAAAAAAACATATCTAACACTACCAAATCATCTCGAGTAACATTTTGAAGTAAATAAACAGGGAAATTTATATAAACTCTTTTTTGCAACAAATAAGTCGTCAATTAGGGTGGACACTTGTAAGATCTAGAGAATGACTTAGGATATCTAGAGAAAAACAAGTTTTTATTGATGTTATAAGGTAATAAATATTTATAATATATTGTATATAGGAAGTAGCTAAAGTATAAGAGGTGTTGGAAGTCAAACGTCAAGGAACGACCAAGACGTTCGACGACTACGTCACCTAAATGTCTAAAATGTGGTATCATGTTTTTATGTATGTTTAATGGTGTTTTAAGGTTCTTAATTGAGTTAATATATAATTTATTGTAATTGATTAATGTTTCTTGAAGTTTGGTGGTCAAACGTCCAAGGCGTTCGAAACATATGCCTTAAGTCAACCTTGTAAGTCTAGGCGAGTTTTGTCAAGTTTTACATGTTTGTTTTTGATGAAATTCATGTGAGAGATGTTAAAATTTATACGATCATATTTTTATTGAATAGTTTTGGGAAATTATCCCCAAGGACAATCTAAGGGTCCTTGAGGAAGGACCTAAAATCAGTGTGCTGGCTGTCCGAGGCAGACCCTAGCGACAGATCAGTTACCATCAAGTCGTGGCTGTGAAGCCCCGTCAAAGGGTCTGTCGTGAGTGACTTAGACAAGGGTTAACAAATGATGCTTTTCCAGCTATTTTTGCAACCATGGAGGCTGTGACAGCCCGTCGAGGTGGTGACCCCGTCAAGGGCAGGCGTCGCACAATCTGCCTTCTTGTGCAGGTGCTGCTGTCCACTTAGGGGTGAATTGTTAAATTCACCCCACTTCTAAATTTAGTCATGGAAGGTCTATTAAGGGTTATTTGGGTATTTTAATTAAGTATATAAAGGTTAATCACATGAAGAATTCATTCTTAAAAATCATAAACCCAAAAAACATAGAAAATATTACAAAATCTCCATTGAATTCCAACATGAAGAGGCAGTTTGATGGGGTGTTTTGTGTCGAAATTCTTTATTAAAGTGAATAATTATCCTCCTTGAGTTATGGATTTTTATTTTTTCAAACTCGTTTAATAAAAAAATCTATTTCTCAACATGTTTATCAATGTTTTCTAAAGTGAATTATCCAATTTCATGATTCTACCACTGGTTCTTGCATAGATGATTTCTAAACATTGAATTATGATATAACTGATATTTTTATGATTATTTCAATCAAAATTATCTATGAACTCATGTAAATTGATGAATCCTATTTTTTTACTATAATATGTGTTACTTGATATTAAGCTAATATTGATAAATTGTTATGTAGTTTTTTATGGGATTTCTAATGATATATGAATTATATTCAATTGTTATCTAATTGATCCAATATTTTTAAACCAATATTTAATTGATAGAGATTTCATTGGATTTTATGATTATTGATTTAATTGTTAGTTATGGCCTTGGGTAAGGGTATTGTGATGTTGAATTGGACGATTTAGCATTTAATTGAAGTGTTAATTAGGGAATAAAGGTATGCTTCCCATATTTCTTTAATTTTATATTGATCATACTTCGATTCTATTGTTATATGTATGGTCCACTTATGGTGGCTATGTTATGTATTTTACTTGCAATTAACGTGTCTTTGTCGGCATTACATCATGCTATATGATGAGCATGGCCTTATTGAAAACTACTTGAAGTATGTTGATATTTTTGTAGTTTTATTATGTGAATCATGACATTATCTATCTACATGTTAAGTTATATAGTCATATATATATTTTTCTAGTTATGTTGCCTTAAGTGATCATATTACACTATGACTTTTACATTATGATTATAGTGTTAGGTTAAGTCTTTGCTATTTGTTTTGACATTATAAGTATATGTGGAGTATATTAATTATGATAACATGATATATATGATGACTTGAAGATGTTATGTTGTTTTAGAAGTTTTCTAGAATGACTTGTATTATGTGTTAAAAGTGAAGTATGTGATGTCTTGTCTGGATTGACTTGTATCTCTTGCTTGATGTATATATGGTTATGAATATTTGATGTCTTGATTTAGGGTTTTAGAAATCTTAGCCTAGAATATATGAATGACATGTGATTAAATGATGATATGAGAGTCTATTATGTGAAAACATTGACTTAAGGGTAAGGTTAAGAATGATTGAAGTTTAATCAGTAATGGTATCCTTTAAAGTAAAGAAATGATGGACTTAAGGTTAGTTGGCTGGAAAGACATCATATTAGTCCTTAGAGAAGTCATCATGAGCTTCTTGTCGCCATTGTGAGGTAGCCATAGTTGACCTTCCTTGGTAGGAAAAATGTGATTGGGTTGTGAACTTGATAGGGAACCCTTTTATGTGAACCTAATGTATGAATTACTCTATGAGAATGAAGTCTAGAACCGAGCGAGTATGGTAAGGGAAAATAGTTCTAGTTAAGTATGTGACTAGAAAACAAATAAGCACTTCATATTCCTTCACCATGTGCCTACATGGGATATGTCTAAGTTCTACTATTGGAAAGTAGAACAACCTCATCGGAGTAGGATACAACTACGGATTTCATGTGTTTATATCATGGTCTATGTAGTTTATTGCCTATTCTCATCATATAGAATACCTATTAGTATTAGAGATGTTTATCTAGACATTGCACAATAGACTTTGAAGGTGTTATGTGGAGATCCTAGGTCTTTTTCAAGACCATTATTTTAATATCCTTTATATGATGTAACGACCTGTTTAGTCGTTTTGAACAACAGATTTTATTTCTGGAAAAACTGGCCGAGACGACGGATCGCACGACGGAACGTCATAGGCACGACGGACCGTCGAGGGGGTCTCATTCCAAAACACTTAGAATTCTGAAATTTGGGTACTGAAATCGACTCTCTGAACTTTGTGACGAAGTGGCAGGACGGACCGTCACAGACTCTTTAATAAATCGAGTCTCTGAACCTTGTGACGGAAGCAGCAAGACGGACCGTCGCAGGCATGACGGGCCGTCACAGTCTGCGTAACCCTGACTGGGTCGGATTTCTGTTTAATATTTTAAGGGGCGTTTTGGACTATTCCTGATTATAATTATAAAGTTAGTGGTTGAATATTAATAATCCAATTTCATGAGGGTTAAAGGAGATAACCTTAAATTAATTAGTGGGTTACTTTTGTCACCTTTTATACTTAATTATAGGCTAATTAGGGTAAAAGAAAAAGGGTTTGAATAAGAAAAAAAAATAGAAAGAACAGAGAGAAGAGGGAGAAAAGATCAAGAGAGAAAGGAACGAAGAAGAAAGCAAAGATTTTGAGGATTAGCTTGCTTGATAAAAATTCTTCGGTAGAGGTAGGTTATGATTTTTATGCTATTCGTAGTTAACTCTTAATAGCGAATGATATGTATTGGGTAGTGTTGTAAACCCTTCTATATGCTTAATTGTATGCTTGCATGGATGTGATGATATAATTGTGATGAAATAAGCATGATGAAGCTATTGAATCCTAAATCTTGAAAACCTCTTGTTAATGATGATGCCTTGGTATAAAAGAAGGCTTGATGAACTAAAAGAATGAGGTTAGGGGATCGGGTGTCACGAACCGATACGTAGTAATAGGGGGATCGGGTGTCACAAACCGACACGTAGTAATAGGGGGATCGGGTGTCAGGAACCGACACGTAGTATTAGGGGATCGGAGTGTCACGTTCCGACACAAGAGGAATAAAGAGATAGAATCTTGAATTATGGTAATATACTCAGATTTAATGAACTTAGTTCCCAAATGAGTATGGTATGGAGGCTTGCGTCCTCATGGGTGTACTTGGCTTACTTATTAATGATTATAGTACTTGTTGTTGCTACCTGTTGAGTATTGTAGTTGATTTTATGATATTATCTAATACATACTGTTTTCTATTTTGAGTTGGCGGATGATATCTATTCAGTACTCGTGCTTTGTACTGACCCCTACTTGTATGTTTTCTTCTTGTTCATTGTGGAGTGCAGCAAACGTACCGTCGTCTTCAACCCAACCGCAACTCTAGCCAGTCTTCATTACACCAGATTTCAGGGTGAGCTAAAGCTTCTAGCTTGGACTGGATCTTCTTCTTCATGTCTTGATGCCTTGAAGTTCTTGCATAGACTAGCTATTATTTATGTTTAGTTTCTTAGATACTCTTAGCTCTAGTAATTCGAGGATAGATGTTCTTGTGATGATGACTTCCAGATTTTGGGGATAATGATAAGTTTTGAGTTTTAGAAGTTGATTATTGTTTTGTTAATGAGTTTTAAGTCTTCCGCATTGTTTTCTATTTATTATGTTTTAAATGTTGGGGTGTAGATTGGTTTGTTCGCTCACATAGGAGGATAAATGTGGGTGCCACTCACGACACGTTTTGGGTCGTGACAAACTTAGTATCAGAGTATTAGGTTCATTGGTCTCATCACACAAGAACGAGTCTAGTAGAGTCTTCAGGAACGGTAGGGGGACGCCTTTAGTTTTCTTTGAGAGGTTACTTGTATCCAATTGGTATCTAGGTGATACAAATTGCTATCTTACCATCTTCACTCTATTTCGCAGATGGTTAGAACTAGAACAACAACCGCGCCAACACCAGCACCGACTAGACAAGAGGCGTCTGAGCCAGCCACTGAGACTGTAGCTCGAAGAGGAGCAGTGGCAAGTGGCCGTGGTAGAGGTCGCGGGAGGACGTCCTCTAGAGGAAGAGGACAAACACCTGGCCCATCTGGTACTAGGGTGGTGACTCCTCCACCGACTGAGGAAGTAGTAAGAGAGGGTGAGGAAGGGGAAAATGAGCAAGCGCAGAATGAGGAATTGCCACCCCAACATACCCCAAAAATGATTAATCAGGTTCTTGCTTATCTTAGCGGGTTATCTGATCAAGGCTAGACACCTCCAGTGTTTTCTGCACCAGCACCTCAGGTTCTGGAGGTACAACATGCAGCTACTGTGGCTCCCCGCATGGATGCCTCATTGGAAATAGGCACGTTTCCACGGTTGACTACAGGGACTATAATGACAAGTGATCAGCATGAACTTTTCAGAAAGTTCTTGAAATTGAAACCTCCAGTCTTCAAGGGTGCTGAATCTGAGGATGCCTATGATTTTCTGGTTGACTGTCATGAGTTACTACATAAGATGGGTATAGTAGAACGATTTGGCGTCGAGTTTGTGACCTATCAATTTCAAGGAAATGCCAAAATGTGGTGGCGGTCATATGTTGAATGTCAACCCGTACAAGCACCACCTATGACTTAGGCGTCGTTCTCTAACTTATTCATGGAGAAGTATATCCCCCGGACCTTGAGGGATAGGAGGATAGATGAGTTCTTGAGCCTAGAGCAAGGTAGGATGTCAGTTACTGCGTATGAGGTTAAGTTTCGCGCATTATCCAGGTATGCCACCCAGCTCTGTTTCAGTCCACAAGAGCGGATTCTCCGTTTTGTGAAGGGGTTGAGGTCAAATTTGCGGATTTAAGCCTTATAGGTAGCGGCTACAGTGAAATCCTTTCAGGAAGTGGTAGACTTCGTGATAGAGGTGTAGGGAGTGAAGCCAGATGACTTCACCATGACATCGACATCTAAAAGTTTTCGTAAGGAAGGTGATTTTAATGGTTCTTACCCCTAGAGGACAGGGTTCAGGAGGTTACCCTGTCCGACCTATCCAGTCTTCACTACAAACTGTAGTTGGGGGTCCACCGCAGACCGGCAAACATTTCTCTGAGTTTGGTGGTTATCCCCAGACTTCGTCTTTCTCACAGGGACCTATGCTTGAATCCAGAGAATGTTATGGATGTGGAGAGACTGTACATATTAGGAGGAATTGTCCAAAACCAAGTTACAGACCCCCAATAATAAGAGGTAGAGGTGGTCATGGAAGAGGTCGTTATTCGGGAGGACGTGGTGGCCGAGGTGATGGTGGTCACCAAAACGGCCGGGGTAACGGGTGAAATGGAACTACTGCAGCGCAACATGGTAGGGGCAACGGGCAGACAGGTGATAGGGCCCATTGTTATGCTTTCCCTTGGAGATTCGAAGCGGAGACATCTGATGCTGTCATCACAGGTAATCTTTTGGTTTGTGATTGCATGGCTTCTGTATTGTTTGATCTTGGATCCACATATTCTTATGTATCTTTCTCATTTGCTAATGGTCTTAATTTACATTGTGAATTACTTGACATGCCTATTCGTGTTTCTACTCCGGTGGGTGAGTCTGTGATAGTTGAAAAGGTGTATAGGTCTTGTCTTGTGACTTTAGTGGGGAGCAATACTCATGTAGACTTGGTTATCTTAGAAATGGTCGACTTCTATGTAATTCTGGGTATGAGTTGGCTTTCTCCAAATTTTGCAATCTTTGATTGTAATGCTAAAACTGTGACGTTAGCCAAGCCTGGGACGGATCCGTTAGTGTGGGAGGGTGACTACACTTCCAATCCGGTTCGTATCGTCTCTTTTCTTTGTGCTAAGAGAATGGTTAGTAAGGGTTGTTTAGCTTTCTTGGCACACCTGAGGGATGATACTACCCAAGTACCTTCAATTGAGTCGGTTTCGGTAGTCCGCGAGTTTTTAGAGTTGTTTCCTGCAGACCTTCCTGGTATGCCACCGGATAGAGATATTGACTTCTGCATCGATCATGAACCGGGTACTCGCCCCATTTCTATACCCCATTATAGAATGGCTACCGCTGAGTTAAGGGATTTAATGGCCCAACTTCAAGAGTTATTGAGCAAGGGCTTCATTAGACCAAGTGCATCCCCTTGGGGTGCTCCTGTTTTGTTTGTAAAGAAGAAGGATGGAAGCTTTCGGATGTGCATAGACTACAGACAACTGAATAAGCTAACGGTTAAGAACAAGTATCCTCTTCCTCGCATTGATGATTTGTTCGATCAGTTACAAGGTGCTTGTACCTTCTCAAAAATCGACTTGAGATCTGGTTATCATCAATTGAAAATACGGGCAGCAGATGTGCCCAAGACTGCTTTTCGGACTAGGTATGGGCATTATGAGTTCTTAGTAATGTCTTTTGGACTTGAGAATGGCCCTGCTGCGTTCATGAGCTTGATGAATGGGATTTTTAAGCCATATCTGGATCTCTTTGTCATTGTATTCATTGATGATATAATGGTATACTCAAAGAGCAAGAAAGAACATGAGGAGCACTTGAGAATTGTGTTGAAAATGTTGAGGGAGAGAAAGCTTTATGCCAAATTCTCTAAGTGTGAGTTTTGGCTAGATTCAGTGTCCTTCTTAGGGCACGTAGTTTCTAAGGATGGAGTGATGGTGGATCCATCTAAGATTGAAACAGTGAGGCATTGGGTAAGACCTACTAATGTGTCAGAAGTAAGGAGCTTTGTTGGTTTATATAGCTACTACCGTCGATTTGTCAAGAGGTTCTCTTCTATTGCTTCCCAATTGAGAAGCTTGACTAAACAGAATGTTCCATTTGTATGGTCGGACGAGTGTGAAGAAAGCTTTTAGAAGCTCAAGACTTTGTTGACTACCGCACCAATCCTTACCCTGCCAGGGGAAGGTAAGAATTTCATTGTCTATTGTGATGCATCCTATTCGGGTTTGGGTGCAGTACTAATGCAAGAGAAGAATGTAATTGCATATGCTTCGAGGCAATTAAAGGTGCACGAACGTGATTATCCGACCCATGATTTGGAGTTGGCTGCGGTAGTGTTTGCATTAAAGCAATGGAGGCTCTATCTATATGGAGTTAACTGTGAAGTCTACACAGATCATCATAGCCTACAGAATGTCTTTACTCAGAAAGATTTGAATTTAAGACAGAGAAGTTGGATGGAACTACTGAAGGATTATGACATCACTATCTTGTATCATCTGGGAAAAGCTAATGTTGTGGCAGATGCTTTAAGTAGAAAGGCAGGGAGCATGGGAAGTCTAGCCCACTTGCAAGTTTCAAGACGCCCATTGGCTAGAGAGGTACAGATTCTGGCTAATGACTTAATGAGGCTAGAAATAAATGAGAAGGGGGGATTTTTGGCCTGTGTGGAGGCGAGATCTTCCTTTCTTGACAAGATTAAGGGAAAGCAGTTTAATGATGAGAAGCTGATTCGGATTCGAGATAAGGTGTTGCGATGAGAGGCTAAAGAAACCAAAATCGACGAGGAAGGTGTTTTGAGAATTAAGGGAAGGGTATGTGTACCCCGCGTCGATGATTTGATTCACACTATCCTTACAGAGGCTCATAGCTCAAGGTATTCTATACATCCTGGTGCAACCAAGATGTACCGCGACCTAATGCAACACTTTTGGTGGAGTAGAATGAAGCGTGACATTGTTGATTTTATTGCCAAATGTTAAAATTGTCAGCAAGTAAAATATGAACACCAGAGGCCCGGAGGAACACTTGAGAATGCCCATTCCGGAATGGAAGTGGGAGAGAATTGCAATGGACTTCGTGGTTGGTCTTCCAAAGACAATGGGTAAGTATGACTCCATTTGGGTAATCGTTGATAGGTTAACTAAGTCTGCTCACTTCATTCCGGTTAAGGTGACTTACAATGCAGAGAAGTTATCCACACTTTACATCTCAGAAATTGTTCGATTGCATGGGGTTCCACTCTCCATCATATCGGATAGAGGTACGCTGTTTAGTTCTAAGTTTTGGAAAACATTGCATGCGGAATTGGGTACTAGGTTAGAACTTAGTACTGCATTTCACCCTCAAACCAATAGTCAGTCTGAGCAAACGATCCAAGTGTTGGAGGATATGCTTCGTGCATGTGTGATAGAATTTGGAGGTCATTGGGATAACTTCTTACCCTTAGCAGAGTTCTCATACAACAATTGTTATCACTCAAGTATTGATATGGTCCCATTTGAGGCACTGTATGGGAGAAGATGTAGGTCTCCCATTGGGTGGTTTGATGCATTTGATGTTAGACCGTGGGGTACTGATCTTCTGAGAGAATCGTTAGATAAAATGAAATGCGTTTAAGAAGATATTTTAGCGGCTCAAAGTAGACAAAAAGAATATGCAGATCGAAAGGCTAGGGACTTGGAGTATATGGAGGGTGAGCAAGTCTGCTGAAGGTTTCGCCCGTGAAAGGGGTGATGCGGTTTGGTAAGCAAGGTAAGCTAAGCCCAAGGTATATTGGTCAATTTGAAGTTCTGAAGCACGTGGGGGAGGTAGCTTATGAATTAGCCTTGCTCCAAGGATTGTCCGGAGTTCACCCAGTATTTCATGTGTCTATGTTGAAAAGATACCATGGGGATGGAAACTACATCATTCGTTGGGATTCAGTTCTGCTTGATAAGAATTTGTCTTATGAGGAGGAGCTTGTTGCTATTCTAGATAGAGAAGTCCGCAAGTTGAGGTCAAGAGAGATTGCATCCATCAAGGTTCAATGCAAGAATCGACCAGTTGAAGAATCCACTTGGGAGAAGGAGGCTGATATGCAAGAAAGATACCCACACCTAATTACAGATTCAGGTACTCCTTTTCGCCCTTGTTTCTTTTCTTGTGATCGTTCGAGGACGAACGATGGGTAAATTGGTATCTATTGTAACGACCTTTTTAGTAGTTTTGAACAGTAGATTTTATTTCTGGAAAAATTGGCTGAGACGACGGATCCCACGACGGACCGTCGGGGGGTCTCGTTCCAAAACACTTAGAATTCTGATATTTGGGTACTGAAATCGACTCTCTGCACTTCAAGACGAAGTGGCAGGACGGACCGTCACAGGCATGACGGGCCGTCACAGACTCTTTAATAAATCGAGTCTCTGAACCTTGTGACGGAAGCAGTAGGACGGACCGTAGCAGGCACGACGGGCCGTCACAGTCTGCGTAACCCTGACTGGGTCGAATTTTTGTTTAATATTTTAAGGGGCGTTTTGGACTATTCCTGATTATAATTATAAAGTTAGTGGTTGAATATTAATAATCAAATTTCTTTAGGGTTAAAGGAGATAACTTGAAATTAATTAGTGGGTTACTTTTGTCACCTTTTATACTTAATTATAGGCTAACTAGGGTAAAATAAAAAGGGTTTGAATAAGAAAAAAAATAGAAAGAATAGAGAGAAGAGGGAGAAACGATCGAGAGAGAAAGGAACGAAGAAGAAAGCAAAGATTTTGAGGATTAGCTTGCTTGATCACAATTCTTCGGTGGAGGTAGGTTATGGTTTTTATGCTATTCGTAGTAAACTCTTAATAGCGAATGATATGTATTGGGTAGTGTTGTAAACCCTTCTATATGCTTAATTGTATGCTTGCATGGATGTGATGATACAATTGTGATGAAATAAGCATGATAAAGCTATTGAATCCTAAATCTTGAAAACCTCTTGTTAATGATGATGCCTTGGTATAAAAGAAGGCTTGATGAACTAAAAGAATGAGGTTAGGGGATCGGGTGTCACGAACCGACACGTAGTAATAGGGGGATCGGGTTTCACAAACCGACACGTAGTAATAGGGGGATCGGGTTTCACGAACCGACACGTAGTAATAGGGGGATCGGGTGTCACGAACTGACACGTAGTAATAGGGGGATCGCGTGTCACGAACCGACACGTAGTAATAGGGGGATCGGGTGTAACGAACCGACACGTAGTATTAGGGAATCGGAGTGTCACGTTCTGACACAAGAGGAATAAAGAGAGAGAATCTTGAATTATGGTAATATACTCAGATTTAATGAACTTAGTTCCCAAATGAGTATGGTATGGAGGATTGCGTCCTCATGGGTGTACTTGGCGTACTTATTAATGATTATAGTACTTGTTGTTGCTACCTGTTGAGTATTGTAGTTGATTTTATGATATTATCTGATATATATTGTTTTGTATTTTGAGTTGGCCGATGATATCTACTCAGTACTCGTGCTTTGTACTGACCCATACTTGTATGTTTTCTTCTTGTTCATTGTGGACTGCAACAAACGTACCGTCGTCTTCAACCCAACCGCAACTCTAGCTAGTCTTCATCACACCAGATTTCAGGGTGAGCTAAAGCTTCTAGCTTGGACTGGATCTTCTTCTTCATGTCTTGATGCCTTGAAGTTCTGGCATAGACTAGCTATTATTTATGTTTAGTTTCTTAGATACTCTTAGCTCTAGTAATTTGAGGATAGATATTCTTGTGATGATGACTTCAAGATTTTGGGGATAATGATAAGTTTTGTGTTTAAGAAGTTGATTATTGATTTTGTTAATGAGTTTTAAGTCTTCCGCATTGTTTTCTATTTATTATGTTTGAAATGTTGGGGTTTAGATTGGTTGGTTCGCTCACATAGGAGGATAAATGTGGGTGCCACTCACGACACGTTTTGGGTCGTGACATATGATGTATGAGTCTTCATGAACTAATGAACTAATGACTTATGTTAAGGAGTATGTAAATAAATGAGTACATAATCTAAAGTGGCTTAAGGATTTCTTAGCTAAAGTGTGAAGAGGGCATAAGGGATGATCTCTTCATGTCTTATCTTTGGAAGTCTTGAGTATGACTCTCGTTAGGGAAGTTGATTGATTTTATGGACATGATCTAAGCCTTAGGTTGTCTTAAGGACTATTTAGGTAATCTTGAATAGGTCACTATGGACGTTATCTTCTTGATTTACTTAACTATGTCTTTTGATAGCCTTTGGGAAGAGAATGTCATATTATCTTTGTGTTGGTGATTTATGTTAGCATGATTGTATCTTAGGGAGTCTATTGGATCTCTTAAGTGTACATGTACGGGATTGTATGGGCGGTCGCTTCACAACTCACTCAAGTGAGACTTAGAGTTCCTCTTTTGTAGAAGAATCTTACCTTGATGTTTATGATTGCTTTGTAAGTACGTATGTGAATCATTATAGGTGATCTTAAGGGTCATTTAGGAACATCTAGTGAGGGTGCATGAGCGGTCTCTCTTTGTGTGACTTAAGTAAATCTTAGGATGACTTTAAGTGAGGAAATTACATTCTAGAAGTATCTTATGTGTTTCTTAATTGATTTATGATGTTATTATGATTATAATATGATGTTTAAATGAAAAGATACATATTTACCATAAAGTCCATTTTTAAGATTTTGATGAATATAGCCATACTTAGTACATGTGGTTGTACAAACTCCATATTTTTATCTATCTATACAGTTCTTGGTAGGTGAGGAGCTTTGAGAAATGAAGACTTGGACTTAGAAGATCATTCACGAGATGTTTAAGTAAGTCCTCACTTGACTCGAGGGCATATATATGTCTTTATGTTTTCATTCAAAGTATTGTAATACATTAAGTATTTCTATATTCGTATTTTGAAGTATGGGTCGTGTACCAAGTATTCTTGTGTCTTAAGATGATGAGATTGAGACTTAGTATTTCCTATTACTTTTATATGAAAGAGATTTTGAAGACTACATTATGTTTAGGGAAAATTTAAATTCCGCACTACTTTTCACAATGTATATGCAATGAATTATATGAAAGAGGCTTGTCTAATAACTCCGAGAGTTTGACGATGCCGTGCCGTAATCCAAGATTGTGCTCGAACATCTATGGTGTGGTTTTGGGTTGTGACAAAACTTTGTATCAGAGCATAGGATTGTGAAAGTAGTATTAGAAATCAAGAAGTCTCACCAAGTCACGTCTAGTAGAGTCTTGACCATCGGTGTAAGTCGTAACACATCTATGGGCGAGAGGCTATAGGACAATAGAGTTTCCCTTCTTTTCTACTCCAATGTCGTGCGGTAGAGTAAATGTTATAATTATCCTTCTTATGAGTTTCCTTGTGTTTTCTAGTAGATGAATACTATAAGGATGACCGTTTGAAGGATGGGAGAGGAGAGGGTGAAAAAGGAGGTTCCCCATCAAGTTGAGCAAGTTCCTCAAGGTGGGGAAGGAGTTCAACGTACTCAAGATGCCCAAATGCCTCCCAAAGGTGATCCTATTTCTAATGTGGAAGGAGGTATTGAGGATGAGATGATGACTAATAGGGAGATTAGAGAGGCTTTAATTGCTGTAGCCTGAGCCGTGACTATGCATCCTTATTCGAATATGATACCTAGGGTAATGGAGATCACAATGACGTCTGGGTTGAGGGGTTTTCTGAGGATGAATCCTTCTATCTTTCTTGTCTCTAATGTAAATGAGGAGTCCCAAGAGTTTCTTGATAGAGTGTAAAAAGTTTTGAGTTCTATGTAGGTTATATCTAGGGAGAAGACGGAGTTGGCTTCGTACCAATTGCGGGATGTTTCTCAAATTTGGTACACTCAATGGAAGGATAATAGGCTGGAAGGATCGGTTTCTATTTAATGTAAAGAATTTAAAAAAAATTTTCTTTGTATGTACTTTCCTCGATAGAGGGGAGAGAAATTAAGGTAGAGGATTTTATCAATCTCAAGCAAGGAAATATGAGTGTTGCGGAGTACTCTTTGCAATTCTCAACTATGTCTATGTATGCCCCCCCTTCTCTTATGCCTAATCCAAGATATGAAATGAGTCATTGTGATGCGGGTAGCCGACTTAGTGGTGGAAGAATGTCATACCGCAATGTTGTAAAATCATATGACCCTATCTAGACTCATGGTGTATGCACAATCAATTGAATAGTCTAAACTTAGGAGAATGGATAGAAGTTTGAAAAGGAGTGGTGCTAGTGATCAAGAGCAAACAAGGATTAAGAAGAAGGTTCAATCCCACGGAGAATCTAGGAGTGCTAAGTTAAAGGTTGAGAAAGGATGTGGTTCCAAGGATGACAAGCCTACTTGTGCAAATTGTGGCAAGAAACATTATGGTGAGTTTCTATTGGGTACCGAGAGTTTATTTAGTTGTGTAAATGATGGGCACAAAATGAGAGATTTTCCTATGATTGCTTGTAGAGGTAGAGAGGGTAAGCAAGTTGCTCCTAGTGTTCCAAGAGATGGTGCTTCAACAAAGAGGTGTTTCTATGCACTACGTTCTAGAGTAGAGAAGCCGGATGAGAAGGAGAGTGATGATGATTTTAGTAAGTTCTCTTTCTTTTATTTCAGATATGAGTTCCTTCTAAGTGGGGGAGTATGGTTTGTAGATGGGATAGAAGTCCTTGAAATTGTTGCTTGTGCATGATGTTTAGGAGTTTGGTTGAAATTGAATTTCATTAACTTCTTGCATTGTGTGTTTTATGAAGCCATGATTATGTTATAAGATGTATTTATATGATGTTACTTTCGATATTATCATGTTTATATCATGAATTTCTAAGAATGTGGATTTTTGAAAAAACAAATTGCTTAAAATTCACTGTTTCTCTAGAAATTGCACGCTACCATATTTTTGAAAAAAAGACTACTAGATTCGTTTGCCTAAAAATATTTTAATGTGGTTAAAACTGATGTATATGATGTGGGTATTGAGTATAAAATGAGTTTTTACTATTTGGAATGTACAATGTGAGTTTTGTAGCATAATGAGTTATAGAATTGTTTTCTAGTTTCTTGTTGTGTTGTAAATCTTTTGACTATGTAAAATTGATGTTTTCTTGTGATTAAGTGTTGTATGGAATGATTATTATCTTATAGTTTAGTCTATAATCTTGAAAGTGTTCGGAGAGTGGCAAGTGACATTCGAGGACGAATGTTGTCCAAGTGGGGGAAATTGTAAGACCCCGAAAATGACTTAGGCTAACTAGAGCCTAATATGTTGTTATTAATTTCTAAGATCCTAAATATGTATAATATATGGTATATAGGCAGTAGCTAAAGTATTAGAGGTGTTGGAAGTCAAACGTCAAGAAACGACCAAGACGTTCGACGACTAAGTTACCTAAATGTCTAAAATGTGGTTCTATGTGTTTGTTCGTGTTTAATAGTGTTTTAAGTTTATTAATTGAGTTAATATATCATGTATAGTCAGTGGTAAATTTTCGTGAAGTTTGGAGGTCAAATGACCAAGAACGTCCAAGGCGTTTGAAAGATATGCCTTGAATCGACCTTGTACGTCTAGGCGAGTTTCGCCATGTTTTGCCCGTTCATTTTCGATTAAATTTATGTGAGAGGTGTGAAACTTATAGAAGATCATATTTGGATTCGAAAATTTCGATAAATTATCCCCAAGGACAATCTAAGGGTCCTTGAGGAAGGACCCAAATCATTGTGCAGGCTGTCCCAGGCAGGCCCTGCCGATGGAGCAGTCAACGGACAGTCGTTGCTGTGAAGCCCCATCAAAGGATACCGTCGTGAGGGAATTAGATAAGGGTGAAGAGAGGAAGCTTGGCCAGCTACTGTTTCCACCGACGGAGGCCTGTGACGGCCCGTCGAGGTGGTGACGCCCCGTCAAGGGCATGCGTCGCACGACCTGCGTTCTTGCCCACGTGCTGCTGTCCACTTAGGGGTGCATTGGTAAATTCACCCCACTTCTAAATTAAGTCATGGACTGTTTTTTAAGGGTTATATGGGTATTTTCATTGAGTATATAAAGGGTAATAATATGTGAGACTTCATTCTTCAAAATCATAAACCCAAAACACTTAGAAAATATTCCAAAACGTCCATCGATGTCCAACTTGAAGAGGCAGCTTGGTGAGGGGTTTTGTGTCTAAATTCTTCATAAAAGTAAAGAATTATTATCGCTGAGGTATGTATTTTAATCCTTGAAAGTCGTTTCATCAAAGGTCCCAATTCTCAACATGTTTTTCAAAGTTTTCTAAAGTGAATTGTCCAATTTCTTGAATCTACCATGGGTTCTTGCATAAATGATTTATAAATATTGAATTATGACATAATTTATAATTTATTGATGATTTCAATCTAAATTATAGGTTAACCCATGTAAATTGATTAATCTAGTTTTTTACAATACTCTGGGTTACTTGATATTAAGCTAATATTGATAAATTATTATGTAGTTTCTTATGGGATTTCTAATGATATAAGAATAATATTCAATTATTATCTAATTGATCCTATATTGTTAAACCTTGATTGAATTGATAGAGATTTCATTGGATTATATGATTATTATTTGAATTGTTGGTTATGGCCTTGGGTAAGGGTCTTGTGATGTTGAATTGGACGATTTAGCATTTATTGAAGTGTGAATAAGGGAATGAAGGTATGTTTCCCGGATTTCTTTAATTTGATATTAATTATACTTCGATTCTACTTGCAATTGATGTAGCCTTGTAAGTGTTACTTTATGCAATATGATGAGAATGACCTTATTGGCAACTACTTGAAGTTATGTGGCTATTTGTGTAGTTTGATTGTGTGAAGCATGACATTTTCTATCTACATGTGAAGTTATATAGTTATATATGTATTTTTTTAGTTATGTTGTCTTAAGTGATCATATTAGACTATGACTTTGACATTATGATTATAGTGTTAGGTCATGTCTTGGTTATTTCGTATTCGACTTTATGAGTCTATGCAGAGTATATTAATGATGTTAAGATGATATATATGATGACTTGAAGACGTTAGGTTGTTTTAGATGTTTTTCTAGAATGACTTGTATTATGTTTTAAAAGTGAAGTATGTGATGTCTTGTCTTGATTGACTTGTATCTCTTGCTTGATATATATATGGTTATGAATATGTGATGTCTTGATTTAGGGTGTTAGAACTCTTAGTCTTGAATATATGAATGACATGTGACTTTAAATGATGATATGAGAGTCTATTATGTGTAAACCTTGACTTAATGGTAAGGTTAAGAATGATTGACGTGTAAGCCGTAATGGTATCCTTCAAAGTAAAGGAATAATGGACTTTAGGTTAGTTGTATGGAACGACATCATATTAATCCTTAGCAAAGTCATCATCAGCTTCTTGTCTCCATTGTGAGGTTGCACTAGTGGACCTTCTTTGGTAGGGTAAATGTGATTTTGTTATGAACTTGTTATGGAAACCTTCTATGTTAACCTAGTGTATGAATTACTCTATGAGAACGAAGGCTAGCAGCGAGGGAGTATGGTAAGGGAAAGTACTTCTAGTTAAGTATGAGACTAGAATACAAAGAAGCCCTTTATAATCCTTTACCATGTGCCGACATGGGATGTGTCTAAGTTCTACCATTGGCAAGTAGAATAACCTCATAGGACTAGGATAGAACTCCGGATTCCATGTATTGCTATGATGGTCTATGTTGTTTATTGCCTATTCTCATCATATGGAATACCTATTAGCATTTGAGGAGTTTATGGAGTTTCGGTGGTGGTATGAGACACTATCTAGACATTGAACAATAGACTTTGAAGGTGTTATGTGGAGTTCCTAGGTCTTGTCCAAGACTATTATTTGAATGTCCTTTTTTTGATATATGAGTCTTAATGAACTAATGACTTATGTTAAGTAGTATGTAAAGTAAATGAGTACCTAATCTAAATTGACTTACGGATTTTTTAGCTAATGTGTGAAGAGGGCATAAGGGATGGTCTCTTCATGTTTTATATTTTGATGTCTTGAGTATGACTCTAATTAGGGAAGTTAGTTTATTTTGTGGACATGATCTAAGCCTTAAGTAGTCTTAAGGACAATTTAGGTAATCTTGAAGAGGTCATTATGGACGTTATCTTCTTGATTTACATAAGTATGTCTTTTCATAGGTTTTGGGAAGACAATGTTAAATCATCAATGTGTTGGTGATTTATGTGAGCATGATTCTATCATAGGGACTCTATTTGATCTGTTAAGTGTAAGTGTAAGGGATTGTTTGGGCGGTCTCTTCACAACTCACTCAAGTGAGGCTTAGAGTTCAGCTTTGGTAGAAGAATCTTATCTTGATATTTATGATTGCTTTGTAAGTATGTATGTAAATAATTATAGGTGATCTTAAGGGTCGTCTAGGCACATCTAGAGAGGGTGTATAGGCGGTCTCTCTTTGTGTGACTTAAGTGAATCTTAGGATTACTTTAAGTGAGGAAATTATGTGCTAGAAGTATCTTATGTGTTTCTAAATTGATTTATGATGTTATTATGATTATATTATGATTTTTAAATGGAAAGATGCATATTTACAATAATGTCCGTTTTCATGATTTTTATGCATATAGCCGTACTTGGGACATGTGGTTGTACTAACTCCATGCTTTTATCTATCTATATAGATCTTGGTAGGTGAGGAGCTTTGAGAAGTGAAGACATGGACTTAGAAGATTGGTGAAGAGAAGTTGAAGTATGTCTTCACTTGACTTGAGGGCATATATATGTCTTTATGTTTTCATTCAAAGTATTGTAATAGATTAAGTATTTCTATATTCGTATTTTGAAGTATGGGACGTTTCCCAAGTAATCTTGTGTCTTAAGATGATGATATTGAGACTTAGTTTTTCCTATTACTTTTATATGAAAGAGATTTCGAAGACTCTAATATGATTTGTGAAATGTTTTAATTCCGCACTACTTTTCACTATGTATATGCAATGAATGATATTAAAGAGGCTTGTCTAAGAACTACGAGAGCTCGACGACGCCATGCCACAATCCGAGATTGTGCCCTAACTTCAAGGGTGTTTTTTCGGGTTGTGAAAATTCTGAAAAAGGTTCTATTAGATTTTTGGGAGTACATCAAATTGCATAACTACCAAAGGTGAAAAGAAAGATAAAGTAGCACCAGATTCTAGAAATGCATAAATATCGATGGAGAATAATTGTAACATACCAGTTACAACATCCGAGGATCCCTCTTGATCACTTCGTGATTAGAGAGCATAAAAGTGACTCTTATTCGGAGAATCCGAATTAGAACAACTTGGGGAGGCTTGATTACCCTAGCTTCCTTTGGACGAATGAGTTGGGAAATCATTCAATTTATGCCCACCCTTTGCACATCCATAGCACACAACCATACCGACAAGACATTTAACTTCATGCTTCTTACCATATTTTGCACATGTAGGCCTCCCGACATAAGAACTACCTCCACTAACACCTTGTGGCTTAAGAGTAGGTACCCTTTCTTTGTTGGTATTAGAAGTGTTAGTTGTACCTTGATTAGAAAACCTCTTATTAAACTTTGGTATGCCTTGATCGTCAAATCTTCTTTTAGACAAATTGTTATCCTCTAGTCTTGTCCTCTTATGTTCTCAACGAGCCTGCCTGAGGTTTTCTTCCTCAATTTGTTTGGCATGAACAATAAGGCGTGATATGTTCATGCTTGGAATGACCACTGCCAAATGAAACTCCTTTACCACCAAGGAAGATACACCCATGACATACATATTCATGCTAGACCGTGCGTCTACCACTAATGTTGGGGCATGCTTAGACAATTGCGTGAACTTAAGCCCATACCCTTTCACACTTTTCCTTCTTAGCGAAGGTTGATGCATTTTTGCATATTCCTATCTTTCAACTCTAGTGGAAAACACCTGTCAAGGAAAGCCTACTTGAATGATTCCCAATCATCTATACTTGTCCTACAATTCTTTCCCATTTCCACTGTTCATCACAAACATGAGCTACGTGCTTCAAGATGTAGGATGTCTTCTTATAATTACTCACTCCCATAGAATCAACCACCCTCAAAACTTCATCTATGAAGCCTTTTGGATCCTCATCCACTTTGGAGCCATAGAAGGTAAGGTGATTCTTTCTGATGAAATCCTTAATCCTTGAAGCGGTTGTGTTAGAATTTTTATTAGGTTGAACTCCTTCATCTCTAGTGACTTGATTCATCAAAGCCTGATACAGGTCCTGAAGAGTCATCCTAGTCTCCATATTATTCATATTTCTTGCTGCAACAAAACTTGAGGATTCAGATAAGCTTGGGAAAGATTCACCTCATTGGCATTCTCTTCTTGGCCTCTACTTGCATTACCTCTCCGCGTATTCATTTCCTATAATCGTAATAAAGAGGTTAGAAAGGAGATCATAGGTTTATGTTTCCAAGCATGAAGAGATAGTGATGAAAGAAGTGAAAAACTACTAAACATTTTATAGCCTCTTACTCATAATAATGCTGAAAATTAAAACTTTCCAAACAAAAGTTATACATAAAATATCATCATTAAAGAGTTGTGAATCACTAGACTTGTCTCTTTAAATAATACTAAACTTAAGATTACAGAATTAGGGACTAAACCCTTTTACATCAATGAAAGTCTTAACAAAATAAAGTACATCTAAAACTAGAACTGAAATAACAATCGTGTCCATAAAATGGAGGACGTACCAAAACATGGGGAATATTCTACCCAAGCTTTACTTTGGAAAAGGTTATTATTCAATGTTTGGAACTTACACTCATAGTATGTATAAAATAAAGGGTTAGCACAAATGTGTACTAAGTACGGAAACATGCAATAAAACGTTTAAACATGCTAACTATGACATCTTTAGTTGAAGTATGTATTTATCAAGTTATGGAAACGAGTAAGCATTTGCACACATAAAAGACAAGCTATAGTCAAAATACAACCATAACATAATAATATCAATACATTAACAACCTCTGAGAACACATTTGCAATGTATAAATCTTACCAAGCATTCCTTGATGCCACATATTTATTACCATAATCTTAAAGCTTACCTCATTCCATAATCATGATTGAGGAATCATAAAATTACATGAAATAAATATCACGAAAGTCATCTATACATATCTTATCATATCATATGCAAAATTTTCTACAACATCCAAATAAATCCACCTTGTGCAATGTAAAAGTGACATCTCATACCCTCACTCCCACCAAGTAAAACCATTAAGAAGTCATATTATAATTTCTATCATATTCATTATCTTATTATTGTTATTAGGGAATGTTAACAATGACCATGTGAGCTTACATGGAATCTGGTGTCATATAACCCCACAAAGCAATAAAGCGTTCTTACTTGTCGAAGGTAGAACTAATCATATTTAGCTTCTAATTGGATCTACTAGATAAGTCCTATGTTAGACACACAGTTATGGGATATGGATATTGTTACTAGAAACCCAACCTATCGAATTATCGGAGGACCTTTCATCTCGTGAGTTCACTATAGATGACCCAACCTAGTGCATGAACGGAGGGGCCTTTTCTTCATTTTCCATAACCACTCGTTACTAATCATTTCTTGGGAAGTATACGTAATTAGTATAGAATTGTATCTTCATCTTTTAATTCATACTTTACCCTTTATTCAATAAAACCCACTAAATAGCTCATAGATTCATTAAAGTGAGAACTACCTTTCACCTTAGAATCGTCATTTTAGGGTGAGTGTCTTTCACCTCATTATTCATAGTGTTTTCATTGTAACTATCCATTTAATCAACACAATAACATAAACATCATCCTAGACAATTCATACATAAACATGAGTAAGGATAGGAGAAATTAGTCTTTCAACTACACCTCAATTCACATAATAGTCGTTGGATTTGTCACCTTCTAAATGAGTTCACAAGTTCATCAATAACTATCAACAACCATGAACAATCCTTCGCACTTTACCACTTACAAGGTCATGAATCACGTCTTAAACTCAAATTTTAGATCTACTATCATCAACATGAATAAACAAGGTTTGATTAAAAAAAATTACCACAATACACAATAGTAATCACATTGCATCAATAACTTCCTTGAAATTCATGAAATTGGGGTCATGCGGTAATTCATGCGTTCATGGGAGTTTTTGTATAAAATCACCATTAAAACGTCAAACAATTCATACTATACATCCAAAAACAAAGAGAAAACGTTTTTAGAAAGAACCCATGTCTAAAATGAAAATACTAATTTATAATCTTAAACTCATTCTCAAAAATTAGTTTAGAAGGGTTTCATGGATGAAAATATTCTATGAATCAAGGTTCTCATACAAACCCTCCATATAAAAAAAGAAAGGAAAGAAAAGAATGAAAAAGAGAAGTTGTGGAATAAAAGTACAAAAAGGAATCAGGTTTCCAAGAAATCCATGAAGAAGAACAAAAAGTTGGCTTTGAAGCACTTGCCTAAGGATTGACGAATGAAGGGGATGGATTAAGGAAATCATATCTTAGTAAGAAAAAATTCACTGAACCTAAATGATTATACCTCTGCACTCGGTCCCATTACAAGACAGACCGAAGATCCATTGGAAAATAAAGGCAAACTATGGGTGAAAATATTCCTTTTGTTCATCTATGTGAGTGTCATCCTTGCACTGATTAATGATCTTAAAATAATAAATATTGGTGTGTGAATTGGAATCATTGTATGTGTGAGGGCATTTAGATACTTTTGTTGAGCTTAAAGTGCCATATGTAGCAAGTATTATGAGCACGAGAATCTTTGGTGATTGTCTGTCACAATTTCAAACAGTGAGTATACAATTGAGCAATGCATGAGCAATTTAAGTCTAGTTGTGTATATTTATGATTGAGTCTTGTGTTGTACTATTTTAGACATTCTATTTGAACTTTTGAACGTGAATTTTACTTTAGATAAAGCAATATTTCAAGTAGGGGGTGTTCATGAGTCCTCAAGTTGGACTAATTTAGGGCTTTATTTTATCTAAAATATTGTCATCAATTGGTCATTATGTCTCAGTATCTGATGAAAACTCTTGAGTTTCAAGTATTTGATGTTTTATCATAAGCATGGATACCAAGGCGGAAAACAAGAATATAAAGGATGAGAAGAGTTAAAGTTGAAGCCTAAGCATAGCAAAGCATACTTGGCGATCCACCGAAGTGCTGCACCGTTGTTCCGACATGCGAAGCCCCGAAGGAATTTCATTTAAAAGAGGATTAAAAAGAGTAGTTGGTGCTTCACCAAATAGATCTGCAAAGCAAACGTATTCCTCCCAATGTCACAGTACACAAGACGACGAATGCAAAGCACTAGCGGCGATTAATTAGAAGAAAGAGAATCGAATCACTCGATGATTCACGACTAAATTCGCTGAATGGATTTACCATCACTAAATTTGAAATCTATAAATACTAGCCTTAGTTATTGTTTTTAAGAGTCTAAACATTATTATTAATTTTCACTTATTAGAATTTTAGTTTTTGTATTTTTTTCTCTAGCTTCAAGGGTTTTGTGTGAGATATGAAGAAAGAAGTCCTTATTTCTTAAATCGGAAGTGGGTCTTCTCCATTCTTTACTTGCTCATATTAAGGTTTAATTTCATATACTTATTTGATTTCCTTATCATATAAGGTGTCTTTTATTATTTCTTGATGTGTTGTAAAAAATCCCATCTTAGGGTGCGATTTAGCAAATATGTGTTCATATTATATTTGCGTCTTACTTGCTGATAGTATTATATGCATTTTAATGATGATTTAACCTAGTTGTTGTGATTTATGTTAATGTATTTATAGTTTCAAATACAAAACCACCCATGTGAAAACAAAGACGACTAACTGATTTCCTAATGAGTGAGGTGACATGAGGCTTAGCCCAAGACAGTGAGCCCTAGTTCCATTCCAAAGCATTCTTAATCGAAAGATCCGATGTGGATAATACGTAAGTTGGTCTTCTTTATAGGAGTAGGTGTTCGACAGGAACCCATATATGGGATTACTTATCCAAGAGGCAATTTACATTCACGTAAAACTTAGCCTAGTTACTGTTATTTTGCAAATAATCCTATCGAATGTATATAACCATAGATTTGCGTCAAGATATATTGCTGTCAAACTCCAAGACTCCCCCCCCCCCATAGTTTATTTTCCCTTTATTTTAATGATTTTTACTATTTATGACAAAACCCTCTTTTTTATATTTGACACTTCGGTGTCTGAAATTTAATTGACTTTGTTTTATTCAAAAATATCTCGAACATCTATTAACTAGAACAAAATTCTAGTTTAACTACAATTTTCAGATCACTCCCCTGGGACATGACCCTTACCGTTTATTGAGTTACAATTTTCACTTCAATTCATAGACAATCAGACTCTAGGATAGTGTCGTTGATCATGAACTCAAAGAAGTATCGATGAACCCAATGTATGCTAATTTTGGGTGGACGAACCCAATATATCCTATTTTAGTGTTGACCTACCCGATATGTCCTTATTTATTATTGACTTACCCTAAATATATAATTTAGGGTAGATTCACCCAATATATCCTTTTTTAGGGTGGAATTATTTGTTGTCTTGCTGAAGTAGAAATATAAAATTGATGCTATGTGATGGACTTCGTTCGACTTCATAAAAGTAGAGAACATGCATAATCTAATGAGGAGAGTCTGTTTTAGTGTCTTAGTAGTATTTTTAAAAATCTTTGCAATATTTATATCGAAAGTGCAGTGCATTTTTTTAGTAGAAAACATTAATTTGCGCAGTATTTGTATTAGTTCATATGGTGTCCATAATTTAGGAGCTACAACTTCGATAAACATTTGTTGCAAATAAAATCTTGCGCTCAACGAAAAATTATATATTTCAAATTTCATTCTTCTTGTTTTCGTACAATCTGAACCTTCAAAATTCTTAGCTTGATGCTGAGCTTTGTGGTGTTATTGATCAAGGACAAAAAAGAGTTATCATGTACATTAATCAATGAAAAAATGTTAGTATGAAAGAAAATTGTTACTTTGCATTGAACCATAAAACTTTAGCATTGAATCTGCATTTTTTATTGCTATATCATTAAAGCGATTTGATGATGCAAATATTCATTGCGAGCTTAACTTCTATTTTGAAAAAATATATAATTAAAGGTCATCTGCAAAGCTGTACTAGTCTTGGTTTTGGGGAAAATTGATTTTTTTATTATATGATGTCAGAATATCATTTCATAAATCATGATGACACCTACAGTAATCCATCAATAAGTATATCAACAAGTAATAATTATAATGGTAGAACATTGCGGAGGCAGTAAATGAACATCAAAACAAGAGAAATAGGCGGAAGCAAACTAATAATATATACAATAGATCCATCCTAGAACCTTGAAGTCACAAATACGAAACCATCTAAGCAAAATAGTACAAGTCCAAAAAGTTTAGATAGAAAGATTGTATAAAAATGCTAAGCAAGTAAGTCTCAAAAGCCATGTGCTCATCATAACTTCCGATCAGTAGTTGTAGCAAACTTGAATAAGTACCACTAATAATTAGTGCTCCGACCTTAATCACGGAATGGATGCATATTGTAGCACGAGTATCGAAACAACACGTACTCAATAAAAATCATAGAATTATGGAGCAAGAAAGGTAAAAACAAAATAATAAGATATAATCTAGAAATAAACAGAGTGTCAGAGAGGGATTAAATAAAAGTACCCGAGGGGACAAGAATATAAATAACTTTACCGCTAAACTAAACCTAACTCAACCGCATAAAAAATGTACAAACATGCGCAAGTTTAATTATATTTGAATGGACCCCATAAGCCCAATACATAGACAAAACGCTAAAGCCAGGCCTCTAACAATAAGTAGCCAATAAATGTTGCAAAACGAAATTTTATAATCCCAGGGGCGTGTGAACTCATAAGTGGATAAGACCAGGCATTTAATTTACGAAAATGGGGCTGAGCGAAATAGTATATGTCATGGAACTTTCACCAAGGATAGAACTCCTAATAACGGGTAGACTTAGAAAAAAATAAGATCAAACCTCTGATAAAAAAGAAAGAGTAAACTTTTGAGGGTGTTAGAAAATCAAAGAATCTCATATTAACAATCATCCCAACAACAATTTGATGATGTCGATTCTGAAGTGATCAATACAAAAGTCCAGGCTCGACCTTATTCCTTTTGAAGTACCCCTTTAGAGCGTTTAAAATCAAAGATTACACGAGGAACCGTAAAGTGAGGGACAATGTATAAAAGATAGTCAAATCGCGGTAACGCCTAAACTAAGGCTCATTCTATCACACTCAAGTATGCTACACAAGTTTATATCGAGTTAAGCAATCCAGATCGGTGTCGAAGCAAAAACTAGTCCTGAAGGATTCAAATATTGAGAGTCTATTTCAAGCACTAGTTTAAGCCTGGACTAAGGAAAAATATGCTCAATCATGCAACAAAAAAAATAGTCTAACCATAAAATGAAGATTACCACATAAATCAACTAGCTTGTTATTAACCTCTGAATTTACTCAATCAAGCCTAAAACATGGTTTCTTAGTATTGTTGAATGATCAACAATGTAGACACCCCAATTTACTCAAATAAAGATAAACTTATACACTTAAGCTCAATCTAGAGAAATGAAAGTCGTAGCATACATTAAGGCCGACCGAAAGCACTTCAAATCACTTTTTTGAGATTTTACTTTCCGAACATCCTAAAAACATAGAAACTGTCACGAGCCGAGCTACCCCCGAGACGCGGACACAAAACCTAGGATCACAAGTGATCCCAAGCAAACACTACTGGCATGATCATAAGCAAACTAAAGATAATAAATTGTGGCGGAAGCTAAATTATACTTAAAATGAAAAGATGGGGAATGCCCTTTTGCTAAAACTGAGATATATGAAAAAACGATAAGTTTAATACAATGAAATATTAACTCACTACTATGCTGAAACTAACTATGTCTGAAACTTAAACTAAATCTATCAAAAGATGAAACTAAATTAATAAATAGTGAAATGGCACTCATGACTGTTGTCCTCTGAAAATGAGGACTCACCATTGAATCTGCTGAACTGGTGATCGAAAATCGATCTATGTGTGATCAAGATGCTGAGAACTTGAACCTATATCATGAGAAGATGTAGCGCATGTATGTGTAAGTACTCGAAAATAACTGAGCATGTAGGATAGAGTAAAGCTGATATAAAACATGACTGAACAAGCAAATTAGAAAGTATAATAATCTGACAAGATAAACTGAATTCTGAGCTAACTAGATGCAATGACCAACTTATAACATATTGAAACTGAATACTGAAAATACTGATAAATGGTCAATACAGAGAGTCTGACTGAACTGTGGGAGCTACTAAAAACCGATAATAAAACCACATGAGCTAAATGTAGAGTCCATGCATACGACCCATGGATAAGATCCAATGTACCCTGCCAATGATATAAAGGCACGCTGGCATGATCACTAAACTGATTGCCCACAGAGGGGACTTACAACCTACTTGGCTAGTAGTTCTGGAACTATTGGGTACGCTAAAAACTAGTCCAACTCGGTATTATGCTACTCCCATGGATTCTGTAAATTAACAGATTATATCTGAGTTGTTGTAAATACTGGATAGCTCGAGACTGAACATGGAAACTGAGAATGCAATAACTAATCAGGTAATTATGCATTTATATATGAGGCATGTATATCTGAAGTGTCTGAAATATCTGACCTAGCTTGTGTAATTCAAGAACTAAAGAAATACAAAGATAGGGTTCTGATGTTCATGCGACAATCTTAGTAATAACATGATAATTTTATTTGGAACATAATACTAATAAATTCATAAAGTTCTGTTGAAGTTCTAGAAACCCTAGATCTAATCATGATTTGGAAATCAAGAATCTAACTGAAAAACTAGGGACCCAATGGGTGAAAGGAACCCACTAGTGAAATCACACACACCTAGTGTTGAAATTAACGGAGAAACACATAGATTTCTGGGCTGGAACTACTAGAAACATTCTTCGTTCTTGAACTAGGGTTCTTGAGATTTTTCTCTTTTCTTGCTTCTAGTTTTCTATGTTTTGATTTAATGATTTGACTTAGATATGTTTTAGTTATATTTCTAGGCTTAAATTGACTAAAAAATATGATGATTTAGGTCAAAACGATGTAACTTAGGGTTTAAACGCAGTGGGAAAGTTTAAAAAGACCCCTGGGAATGTTGTTATCAGTCCAAACGAAGGCGAGGACTTACGGTCCATCGTCTGCCCGACGCCCAATCGATGGGTTTGTCGCCAGGGCCTGTTCGACATACCTTTACTAAAATGGGAATAACTTTTTACTTGAAGGTCTGATTTTATCAAGATGGGTGGATATGGGAAGAGAATTCAATTATCTATCTGTTGGCAGGTCATGGGAGACCTAATTCATTTTGTACTAAGAGTTATGACCATTTGAGCTTGACCCAACTATATTTCCCCTTAACAGTCTGCAAATTTTCCACCTACGGAGAATGTTGGTCATCCATAGCTCATGTCAGAGAGTGGGTGAATGGGGTTCTCTATTAACGGTCATGGACTATAGACCATCATCGTCTGACCTACGGACCGTCAGTCTGTCTGTCAATCAAGAGTTAGGCTATTTTTTTCCACCTGAGTTTTTTGGAGTTTCTGATCCCATCGACGGTTGTGCAGGATGGATCGTCGTCTTTTCTATGGTCCGTCGTGCCACCGTTAGTAGAACCTACAGATTTTTCTAAAAAAATTATTTTTTTGTCTATTTTTTCCACGGGGTGTTACATTATCTCCCTCTAAGGAATGACTCCTCCACAAAACCTTGAATGAAGCAACTACTTTGTTGCTCAACCTTCTAACCTGATGGTCAAGAATTTAACTGGTTCATCCTCACAAGAAAGAGTGTCTTTCATCGCCACACTCTCCAATGGAACTATATAGGCTGGAGCACCAACATACTTCTTCAAGAGGGAGATGTGGAAGACCGGATGCACTACTGCTAATTCTGTTGGCAACTCTAGCTAATATGCCACCTTGACAACCCTTTCATTATCTTGTAAGGGCCTACTTATTTAGGACTGAGCTTCCCTCTTTTTTCGAATCTCATCACCCCTTTCATAGGTGAGATTTTAGAAAACCACAATCATCATCTTGGAACTCTAATTCTCTTCTCCTTACATCTGCTTAAGATTTCTGATTACTTTGGGCTGTCTTAAGTCTATCTCTAATGAGTTGCACTTTCTCCATAGCGTAAAGGACTGATTTCGCCTACTTCCAACCAACCAACAGAAGATCTCCATCTACACCCATATAAAGCCTCAAAAGGGATCATTTGAATATTGGAGTGGTAGCTATTATTGTAGGAAAACTCAATATGAGGAAGGTGATCATCCCAACTACCTTTTAAATCGATCGCACAAGCTCTCAACATGTCCTCTAAGGTCTTAATGGTATGCTCTGCCTACCCATCCATCTGTGCATGAAATGTTGTACTAAGGTTAACTTGAGTACCAAGAGTTTTCTTAAATGACTTCTACAAATGAGATGTAAATGATGACCTCTATCTGAGATGATAGACAAAGAAATCCCATGCAACCTCACAAATTCATTGATGTAAATCTTTGCATAGTCCTCAGCCGAATATGTAGTCTTAACCGCTAAAAAGAAAGAAGACTTAGTGATCCTATCAACTCTCACCCAAATGGAGTCATGCTCTTTGCGAGTATGAGGTAACCTTTTGATGAAATCTATATTGATCACATCCCACTACCAAGTTGGAATATCAATCTCTTGAATCATACCTCCTGGTTTTTGATTTTCTACATTGACTTGCTATTAATTTTGAACTTACTCACAAAATCATCTATATCCCTCTTCATGCCATTGCACCAATAGAATTCTCGCATACCGATGTACATCTTAGTGGCACCTGGATGAATAGAATGACTAGAGTATGGGCTTCTGCAAGAATATGTTGTCTCAACTCGTCCACATCTGGAGCACACAATCTACCCTAATAGCGAAGTACAACATCTCCCCGTTGGGAGAAAACCTCCACTCTCTGATTATGGACTGCACCTTTAAGTTCAAGCAAGATTGGGTCACTATCTTGCTTTTCCTTAACCACCACTACCAAAGACGATTCTGCACCATTCTCAACTTTTACTCCATCGTTTGATATGTTCATAAGGAGAACTTCTAAACGAGCAAGCCTGTGAACATCCTTTACTATATCCTTCCTTTCTTCATCAACATGGGCTACACTACCCATATATAATCTCATAAGAGCGTATGCTACTAAATTCGCCTTACCAGGATGGTAATGCACAATTATATCATAATCCTTAAAGAACTCTATCCATCTCCTCTGGAGAAGATTCAACTCTTTTTGAGTGAACACATATTGAAGGATCTGATGGTCAATGAACACATCTAAGTGAACACCATACAAGTAGTGTCTTTAGATCTTGAGTGCAAACACCACTGCTGCAAGATCGAGATCATGAGTTAGATAGCTCTTCTCATGAACCTTAAGTTCTCTAGAGACATAAGATATCACCTTACCTCGTTGCATCAACACACAACCTACGACAACTCTGGATGCATCATAATAGATCATATAACCATCAGAACCCTCTAGTAGAGTCAAGACAAGAGTTGTAGTCAATCTAGTTCTCAATTCTGCAAAGCTTTTCTCAGAATTATTTGACCATTGGAATTTGACCATCTTCTGAGTAAAACTAGTCAATGGTGAGGCTATGGATAAAAATCCTTCCACAAACCTTCTGGAATAACCCGCTAGACCTAAGAAACTTCTGATATATGTAGCAGTGGTAGGTCTGGACCACTATTTCACTGCTTATATCTTCTGCGAATCCACTCGAATCCCTTTTCTAGATACAATGTGACCAAGAAAATCAACGGATTGTAACAAGAACTCACATTTACTAAACTTAGCAAATAATAGGAGATCCTTGATACATTTACTAAACATAGCAAATAACAAGAACCCTCTCAAATTAGTTGCATGTTCTTCCTTACTCCTAGAGTAAATGAGGATATCATCAATAAAGACGATAAAAAAAAAGTACAAATACTGTTTGAAAACTCTGTTCGTCAAATACATGAAAGTTGCAGGAGCATTAGTTAGTCCAAATGACAGAATTACAAATTCATAATGACCATACCAAGTTCTGAATGCTATTTTTGAATGTCACTATCTTTGACTCTAAGATGATGATAAACCGATTTGAGGTTTATCTTTGAGAAATGACTAGCACCCTGAAGTTTGTCAAACAAGTCATCAACCTGGGATGGGATGATTATTCTTTATTGTAACCTTGTTAACGTGTCTATACTCAATGCATATTCTGAGAGAACCATCTTTCATTCTTACGAACAACATTGGTGTACTACATGATGAAATACTAGGTCTGACGAAGCCCTTATCTAGGTGGTCTTTCAACTTCTCTTTAAATTCCTTAAGATCTGCTAAAGACATTCTCTAAGGGGGAATAGAAATAGGTTGGGTATCGGGAAGGATATCAATTCCAAAGTCGATTTCCCTTCCAAAAGGGGCTCCGGGAAGATATTTCAGAACCACTTCTAGAAATACACAGACTAGTGGAACTGACTCAAGAGTTGGGGTTTAAAGGCTAGAATCCTTAACCCAAACTAGGTGATAGAGATAACCCTTAGATATCATCTTTATGGCCTTAAGATAAGAAATAAATCGACCCATAGGCGCTAAGCTACTACCCTTTAATTCTAAGATTGCTAACCCTACTAGATCTGCTGAGGTGACTTTCTGAGATACTGTGATAGGGTAATTTTAGTATACTCGTCTAGCTATAACTAGGTCACTGACCGTAGTAGAGACTAAGAAAGATTCTGAGGGAGTTTTTGCACTAACACTGAATTGGACTGCTATACTCAGTTACAAAAGACAAAGTCATATCTGTTCTATTTTCACTGAGTGAACCATATGTGAGTCACATCCTTGAGTTTGTAGGATGCCAATCTTGCCTATCACAACCAGTTAGTGACATCATACCAAAAATATTCTTGACCTCATCAATGAACTTTTGTGGGTCCTTAACAACATGCGATCCTAAAAACTTTGACGGATTCATCCTAACAAAATCACAAACTCTTGCTGCCACTAATCGATCATTTCTATTAGTAGGAACTAGAGCCTGTTGATTGTTCTGGTTGATCATACTCTAAGCCAAAAGATGAATTGGCTTTTTGAAATTCTGCATTTGAACTTCCTTATCTGGTACTAGAGGAATTGAATAAGCATTGCATGCATTAGCATTCGATGCCTGAGTTCCACAACAAGGCATGATCTTAAGTGCACAACATCAAGTTAGAATGGAACTTGATAATACCATACGCACGATAAGAGTATTAAGAAAGTGATGTTTTTGCTAAAACAGTTCATAACCTCCATCTCATTAGATGTGGTCCACTTCACACCCATGAAAAGGATTCTACTAAGTGCAACTTTTTCAGATATCCTAGGACTCTTGAACCAAGTGCTCTGATATCAAGTTTTGTCACGCCCCGAGCTACCCCGAGATGCACTAGCGGAACCTAGGACCACAAGTGATCCCAAGCTAACCCTGTTAGAATGATCTTGAGCATACGCAAGATAATAAACTTTTGCGGAAGTTAAATAATATTTAAAATGAAAAGATGGGGAATACCCATATGCTAAAATTGAGATATATGAAAAATTGATGAGTTTAATACAAAGAAATATTAACTCACTATTAACAGGAAACTAACTATGTCAAAAAATAGGCTCTAAACTAGACTAAAAATACTAGTACAAGCCCCAGCTAAATCTAGCAAAAAATGAAACTAAATGACTAAAGACTAAAATGGAACTCATGACTGTTGTCCTCAAAGAATGAGGACTCGCTACTAAATCTGCTGAACTGGGGATCAAAATTGATTTATGCGTGATCTGGATGCTGAGAACCAGAACCTACATCACGAGAAGATGTAGCGCACGTATGCGACAGTACTTGAAAGGTATTGAGCATGTAGGATAGAGTAAAGTTGAATTAAAACATAACTGAAAAAGCAATATAGCAAGTATAATAATCTTACATGATAAACTGAATTCTGAGAAAACTGGATGCAATGACAAATTTATAACATGCTGAAACTGAATACTGAATATACTAATAAATGGTCAATGCAAAGAGTCTGACTGAACTGTGGGAGCTACAAATAACCCATAATAAAACCAGATGAGGTAATTATGGAGTTTGATGTATACGCCACTTCAAGAGGAACCAATATACCCTGCCAAAGGTATAACCGCATGCTGGCGTGATCACTAAACTGATTGCCCACAGAGGGGACTTACAACCTTCTTGGCTAGTAGTTCTGTGATTTTTTGGGTACCGTAAACCCTAGTCCAACTCAGTATTATGCTACTCTCATGGATTCTGTAAATTAACTAATTATATCTGAAGTTCTGTAAATACTGGATAGCACGATACTAAACATGCAAACTGAGAATGCAACAATTAATCAGGTAATTATGCATTTATAACTGAGGCATGTATATCTAAAGTGTGAAATATCTTACCTAGCATGTGTAATTCAAGAACTAAAGAAATACAAAGCTAGGGTTCTGAAATTCATGCGATAATATGAGTAATACATGATAATCTTATTTGGAACATCAAACTAATTAATTCATGAAGTTCTGTTGAAGTTCTAGAAACCCTAAATCTAATCATGATTTGGGAATAAAGAATCTGACTGAAAAACTTGGGACCCAATGGGTGAAGGGAACCCACTAGTGAAATCCCATATACGTAGTGATGAAATTCACAGAGAAACACTTAGATTTCTTGGCTGGAACTGGTGGACAAACTTGCTTCGTTCTTGAACTATGGTTCTTTAGCTTTTTCTTTTTTCTTGCTTCTAGTTTGCTAAGTTTTGATTTTATGATTTGACTTAGATATGTTTTATTTATGTTTCTAAGCTTAAACTAACTAAAATATGATGATGTAGGTTAAAAATGACGTCACTTAGGGTTTAAATGGAGTGGGAAAGGTAAATAAACCAGGGAAAGTTATTGTCGGGCCAAACGACGGCCAGGACTGATGGTCCATCGTCTGCCAGACGCCCCGTCATTGGGTTTGTCATCAGGGCTAGTTCGACAGACCTTTACTAAAATGGGCATAATTTTTTACTCGGAGGTCTTATTTTAGCAAGGTCGATGGCTATGGAAAAATAATTCAATTAGCAATTTGCGGGTAGGCTATCGGAGACCTAATTCATTTTGTGCTAAGAGTTAAGACCATTTGAAGTTGACCTAACTGCATTTCCCCGTAGCTGGCTAAAAATATTCCATTTACTGTCAGTTGACCACCTACGGACCGTGTTGGTCATCTGTAGCTCTTGTTAGATAGTGGGTGAATGGGGGTCTCGATCGACGGTCACGGACTACGTACCATCGTCTGACCTACGAATTGTCGGTCAGTCCATCAATCAAGACTTAGCCAAATTTTTTCTAGATGAGTTTTTGGGAGTTTTTGATCCCATCAACGGTTGTGCAGGACGGACAGTCGATGCCACCGTTTGTTGCACCTGCTGATATTTCTTTAAAAAAATGATTTTCGGTATATTTTGGCTACAAGGTGTTACAGAAATACTATAAAAATATAATCACAATGTTAATACGGTTTTTAAACAAAAATAATTAAAAAAAAATAGACAATTTTTTTTAGTCAAAACGGGAATTGTATGATCTACACTTCAAAAACATGAATTGTTTGTATGAAAAGGTCAATTGTAGTACACCCCCCTACCTCCCCAAACTTTTGTTCCAAAATATAACACAATCCGAGAATCAGAACAATGAAAATCAGATCATGCGATAAAATTCATCTTCAAGGAAAACCAGTAAAGCTAAAGCAGCCCAAAAACAAGATAATTCACCTCCAACAATGATTCCCTCACACTCCCTCGACCACTGAATAATGTAGCCTCAAGATTCACGAATACAATAAACTATGAATCATTGAATTTAGAGATCTATCATACGAGATATCGTAAGTTCAAGCTAAGAACCTCTTATTGATCGGGTGTGGCCTTTTATATAAAGACTACACAAATTTAGTCGTTCGAAACGTAGGTAGAGGGGCCTGAAAATTAAAATGCTCGACAAGATTTCCTTTTGTGAATTTATAAAAGACCATTTATGAACATCACATGTGCGTCACGAACATCATCACCAGAGCCTTTAGTCTCAACGAAAGTGACCTACTGCTCGCGAACGCGAAGGACAATTTTTGCCTACCATAGATGAGGAATATATATTGGTTTTGGGAACATAAAAAATGTTGTTGGGGTGTTTAAAATTCAATGGGAATCCATGCATGCAAATGAGATATGTAACCTAATTAAATTCTATATTCCGGTCTCAACCGATATGTTTAAACTTTTATCTAAGGTCCTTTCTACAAAAGTAGGTCCCACACCCAAACTTTATTCTATCCAATATTCATAAGGGGGCTTTGAATTATTCTATAAGTCTCGAGGTCTGCACGAAGGGTTTTTATAGACATAAATTTTTTTTAGAGCTAACTGCGCTGATAGAATCACTAGTAGAGACATTTACCAAGAACGTAGATTATGTTCAAATTTTAGCAAGCACATAAATTCTAAATGTTTAACAACAAAAACTTGCAATACAAACTTTTGGAGCCCTATTGACCATGGTACAATACTAAAATCACCCTTTGATAGTTAATGGAACCTCTAAAGTTAGATTTTGATGTTCTCTTCCTAAACCATTCATCAAAATTAATTGTTTAAGGTTAAAAAGCTCAGAAACATAAAAAAGTGCACAAAAACAAAATAAATGACGAGGTGACTTGTCAGTCTAAGTGCTATAAGAACTTTCTACACAATTAAAAGATGGTATTAACATGGAAGTTACATGGAGGTTCATTACAACATATACTACTAAAAGTACTTTTATCCACAAAAGTGAGACTCACAAACTACCTGAAAGCTCAAACAAGTCAAAAAACTACTCTTGCATCTCATGTTGTCTCCTAGGTAGCCTCCTCAATAGGAATATACAAACAAAAAGGTTCCTTTAAAATGGAGCTAACTGTAAAAATTGTTCATGGATGTCTTGAAGGGACGTCATACCTATGAAGGACAATTAGCTGGCCAGCACACATGCAGAAATTTATCGCGTATGCGGTGTTTAGATGATGACATGTGATGATCATTCAACCTTTTGACATGTATCCAATAGTAGTGTCACGCCAAAAGAAGCTGGGCAAATATTTAGATCCTGATGACGTCTTAATTGTGGTGGACGGTCACACTTGCGACATGTTGTTATGACCTCTGTTAAACACACCGAGGGGTCTGGGAAATGGTATTTCAAACAATTCCAATAACTTCTAAGCCTAAATCATGATCCTTTTTACACTTATTTAAGGATCTTAGAAGTGTTAAACATCCTTTTATTTTCTTTAACAATTCAAATCATTAGAGCAATGTTACCGGATGAGGAAAAAAGAAGATAGGGTTTCAAGAATTCTTCAAGTTTCCATCATTTTTGCCATGATTTTTATTATTCCCTAGTATGTAACACTATAATAGTGTTGTACTAGTTCGTTATCATACCCTACATCTACTTTCAAATCAGTATAAGTGTAATATATGGTTTTACCCTTGACCTCGAGCATTCTTGATAGATTAATATCCATGAATTTTGAAATCCAATACGTAATTGTTGAGTTGTTGTAAACCATGTATTAGATTCCATATTTGATTGTTCATGTCTATTTTCCACGACAAACCTTATTATTGACTTATTTAAGAAATCCTTTTAACCAATCATTGTATTGAATTGATTTCCATGAAAACTAAACAAGACTTTGGAGTAGATTTTGAAGAGATATTCTGAGAGAAAGTATAAGGGAACTATGTATTTCCCAAGGATATAATTTTTAAAGAAAGATAAGAAAAACTTTGATTTCCAAATGAGTTTATGAGATTTATACCTCGGAAATATAATGACTTAAGCTAGAACTCTAAATGGAGTTAAATGACTAAAAAGGGGTTTAAATGATGTTTCAAGACCTAGTCTAATATAAGTAGCTTCGCTTGGATGTTTTAGTTCATAAGCGTCCAAAAACTTTCATGACGTCAGGAAACTAGTAAAAGTGATCTAGTGTGTTATGAGGTCTTATATGGGGTTTGAAGAGTCGCGTGAGGAAACATCTTGTAAAAATTGTTTAATTATGTTAAATAAATTTTTAGGGTCCAAAAGTGTGGGTAGAACTCCTCAAGGACCCTTATGATGGTCCTTGAGGAGGAATCTCAAAGCTGTAAAAAAAATAGTATGATCCACGAGACTCCATCCGCGAGCCATGAATTTACTCACGCGCCATCAATGGGAGTTGGAGACTAGACTTAGCCTCACTCAGCAACTCCCCAAAAATGCACCCTCAGTCACAAACAAGGAACGTGGAGTATAATACGTCAAGAACAGGTATTTTTTTACAAATGCATATTGTAGAAGGCTCTATACGGACTAATACAAGAACCTAGAGCTTTGAATAGTCGTATAAATGCTTATTTTCAAAATGAAGGTTTTCAAAAATGTCCATATGAACATACCCTTTCTACAAAGTGTGAAGATGGAGCGAAAATATTGATGGTATGCTTATATGTAGATGATCTAATTTATATGGGAAATGATAGATTCATGTTTGAAAAGTTCAAAAGTTTAATGATGCTTGAGTTTGATATGTCTGATCTTTGAATGTTGCATTACTTTCTTGGCATAAAAATAGCGCAATTGGTTGAAGTGATGTTTATTTCTCAAACGACATATGTGCAATAAATTTTAAACAGGTTTCAAATGAGCAATTGCAACCCTGTCACTTCACCGTAAGATGTTGGCTTGAAGCTTACAAAGGATCTTCGAGGGAAGAGTATCAACGACATTTTTTTCAAACAAATTGTAGGAAGTCTGATGTATTTGACAGCAAAAAGGTCGGACATCAGACATTCTGCAAGTCTTATTAGTAGATTTATGGAGAATCTACAGGAATTTCTTCTTTTGTCTGCAAAAAGGATCCTTCGATACTTGAAAGGTACTGTCAACTTTGGGTTATTGTACAAGAAGGATGAAGATACCGAACTGATTGTCTTTTCTAATAGTGATTATGCTGGAGATTTCGATGAACAAAAGAGTACTTCATGTTATATGTTGATGATGAGTCCAGTCTCATGGTCATCAATTAAACAACCAATTGTCACTTTGTCAACAACTGAATTTGACTTTGTTTCTGCTAGTGCATGTCCCTCGCAGGCCATTTGGCTAAGAAATATTCTTACTGAGCTGCATTTCAATCAACAAGAAGCAACACAAATTTATTGCGACAACAGATATGCTATAAAGCTGTCTATATATTATGTATTTCACGGGAGAAGCAAGCATATTGATGTAAGATTTCATTATTTAAGAGATCTCACTAATGATAAAGTAATTGATCTTATGTATTACAGAAGTGAAGATCAGGTCACTGAAATTTTTTTAAAAAAAACCTCAAGGATGCATCATTTGTGAAGCTTAGGAAATTACTTGGAGTATGTCCTTATGTGTAATGGACTTCTGAGAATTAAACTGAATGTTCGAGAACATCAGTTTAATGGAGGAAACGTTAAAGTACGTGACTTTGTTAGCTTCTATCCTCGTTTATAGGAGTTTGTTGGTGTAGGTATCTATTTAATAGGTGTAGTTCTGATTCTAGAGTTTGATTTGCAGTAGGTAACTTAGTAGGATATTTTCACTTTGCCTGTTTATCAATGGTTCAGCTTCCAGTTACGTTGGTTCCTTTTTTTCTGCAATTAGTCGTTGTAACTCACTTGTATAAAGAGAGATTGCAGCAGTACAATAAAGTAGCACTTGCTCGATTCCATTTTGGATATCCTATGTCTTTCTACTGAATATATTATAGTATCAAAATGTGATACTTGAAAGAAGGTAATTTCTACATCCTGTTGTCTAGAAAATGATTACTCTTAGGGATCCAACTTACATGCCTCTTAACAGATTTGTTAGAGTACTATGCCACCAAAGAAATATATGAAATTTCCAGGTGAGATTGTATTAAATAGGAAGAAAGGTACTAACCGGGAAAACAAGAGTGTACCTTCAGTAAAAAGACATGGAATATCCAAAAAGGAATCGAGTGTACATTCTTGGATTATGGGGCCAAGTTAGGTTTAGTTTAATTTTACAATTATTTATATTCTTGTTCTTTCGGGTGCTTTTATTTTATTCCGCTCCGACCTCTGTTTATTTCTATATCTTCTACTATTGTTTTTACCTTTCTTGCTCAATCATTCTATGATTCCTACTACGTATGTGTTGTTCTGATATCATGCTACACCATGCATCTGTCTCGTAATGCAAGTCCGAGCACTAGTTAGGATTTATAGGTGAAATTAGGGTTCATGAATTGTTGAGTAGGAATTTGAATTTCATTCTTTGAAATTGGTCAAAGATAACCATTAAAGCTCGAACGTTAGGATTTTTGAATTGAATTTAATGGAGAGTCATCACGTGACATAGCACTAACACGAAAATTGAGTGACAACTTTTGTCCGTAGCTAACGAACATTGGAGTTTTGTTGAAAATGGAAGGGAAGGAGTGAGAGAGGGAGGCTCCTACAGCTTGTGAATTATGAGGGACTTTTGAGGGGGGAGGGGGACCCTAAACAATATTAAACGAAAAGGGTCTTTTAGGTATTTAAATAAAGATAAAATGTATAGTAGGGATTTTGAAGAGGGATGATGGGTTGATGGTTTGATTGCTCCATCTGGGCTCTTCCTTTTTAGGGTTGATTTGTAGATCTGATTTGTTATTCGTTAACCCTATTATTGAAGTATTTCTTGGCTATTTTTGTTCTTTCAATCAATTCACTTGAGATTCTAATTAAATAACTATTGTTATATACAATTAGTATGTAGAAGTGCCAATGTTAAAACTCTTTTCTAATGATTTATATTTATTTATTAGGTATTAAATTTTAAATAATTTGTCGACAATCAGTTAAAATTAAATACAAAGTGATAGAAGTGACTTTTTGATTAAAAATGTATTTCATTAGTAATTCCAAAAAATTTGATAACCATTGTATAATAATTATGTTAATGAGTAACGTAATATTTTGTTACCAGCTCAAAAGCTCAACCTGATGTAATTTAAAGAAAGAAGGGTAAAAACTGGGGTTCAAGACTTGTTCCTCTTTTAGCAGAGACGATAGAAAAAGAAGTTGAAAATGTGGCTAATTTTATCCCGTTCATTAGCATTGAAATGAAGTGAAAGATTAATGTTAAAAGTCCTACATATCCCAAACAGCAGGACGTAAGTTTACTAGAATTCAAGAGTAGATCATTGACCATTGGGACTGAGTTTGACTCTCAAATAAAATGTCCTAATTAACTGCTTTGAGAAAGTTCTATGTTGCATTATGTCTCTTGCTTTTGCATGTACATTATGTTTCCTGTAAAGTCTAACATACAAATTAGAAATGTTTCGTAAAAGACACATTTAAATAAATCAATTTCAAGAAATTTAAAAAATAACATGAAGTTCTCATATATATATTTTAAAAATAAATAAATGATAAGGCATTGCGAGATGTCTCATTAATGACAAATGTGCTATTCAAGCAATTTTTAACATATCATGCAACTGATATTTTGATTTTAAAATAAAGAAATAATTAAGAAATTGTGAGATGTCTCATTAAAGATAGATGGTTAAAATGTCTTATTAGAGTGACTAAACCAATATGTCCTTTTTGTGGGCTGACGAACCTAATATGGTCTCTTTTAGGGTTAATAAACCCATTACATTCTACTATAGGGTTGATACACCCAATGCATTCTATTTTAGGGTAGAAAGACTTAATGTATAATATTAATTAAGATAGGATGAACCCAATATGTCATATATTAGGGTTGACAAATGCATTATATCCTATTTCAGGATGGACGAATCCAATATATCCTATATTATGATAGACAAACCTAATATGTCCTACTTTAGGTGGATGAGTACAACATATCCTTTTAGAGGGTGGATGAATCCAATGTATCCTATTTTAGGGTGGACAAACCCAATATATCTTATTTGAGTGTTTAGTTACCCCAAATTTACTCATTTATGATGGACTTACCCGATATATCTTATTTTATAGTGTATTAAACCAATATATCCCTTTTTAGGGTGGAAGAACTTTTTATCTTGTAGACTTAGTACAATAAATTGATGCTAGGACTTGGTGAGATTTCTTTGGAGTAGCCAACACGGATAGTTTAATATGGAGAGTCTGTTGTAGTGCCTTTACAGGATTTAAACAAATTCTATGCAATATTGATATCCAAGGTGCGGTGAATTTTGTAGTAGAAAACATTAAATGTGTATTATTTTGTATTAGTTCATATGGTGTTTATAATTTAAGAGTTTCAACGTCGATAAACATTTGCGGCATATAGAATCTTGTTCTCAAAGAAAAATTATGTATTTTAAATTTGGTTCTTGTTGCTATTGCATAATCTGGACCTTGCAAATTTTTAGCTTGACGTCGAGCTTTGTGGTGTTATTGTTCAACGATAAAAAATTTTAGCCTCTACATTACTCATAGGAAAAAATGTTACTATAAAAAAAATTAGTACTTTGCATTGAACCATGATGCTTTTGCATTGAATCTTCACTTTTTGTTGCTATAGCTTTAAAGAAAATTGATAAAGAGAATATTCATTGTGATCTTACCATCAATATCATATATATATATATATATATATATATATATATATATATATATATATACATACATATCATATAAAATAGAACTTTAGGCCCGCCTATGTAACGCCACTACACACTTGATTCTGTTTAAATTTATATTATTTCAAAAATTAGCTTCTCTCTTTCATGAAATAATGTGATTTTTATGAAAAGTTGTGACTCTAATAAAGAGTTGCGACTTTTATCAAAAGTTATGACTTTTTATCAAAAGTTTTGACTGTAATGAAGAGTTCCGACTTTAATGAAAAGTTGTCACTTATATGAAAAGTTGCGACTTTAATGAAGAGCAGTGACTTTATGAAAATCTGTAACTTTTATGAAAGGTTGTGAATATTATGAAGGTTTGCAACTTTTTCAAATAGTTGTATCCCTTCTGATAAGGCACAATAAATAGTTGTCCACAATACCCTTTGTGTCTATAAATAGTGGGATTTACTCTCATTTTAAAACAACAAAAATTATGATCTTCTTTTTCTTCTTTTGCAAAATAAATATTTGTGTACTTTGCTCCTTTTGAATGACTTACTAAAACCATTGTTTTTGTATCAATAAGTTGGTGAATAAAATTGTTCCATTCTGAGAGGATGTAGTTCTTTAAACCTATTGTATTGGAGGAGAATAGTATTCTTAAGGGGACAATGTGCATTCATTGGACTCAATTTTTTCCTTTCTATTACATTCTATTTTTACATATTCTGTTATGTTTTTTTACACTCATTAATTTATGTGTATGATATGAATTGTTGTTTTTGAGTAGATATTTTAAACTCTGCTTTTATGTTTCTTTAAAGTTATTGTGTCCGAATATAATGAACATACATGCATATGATACATATAATAATTGTGCGGAAAAGAATTATTTTACTAAATTTAAAGAATCTATGTTTTTATATTCTTTATTAAATTTTATAATTTAAAAGTACTATATATAAGCTTATATATTGTCCACTTTAACATAGATATATAGTTTCTTACTTATCAATTGAAGAAATTTATTATGCAAGTTCAAAAGTTATAATTGTTTTGATGTTCAAGTGTAATTTCTTTTTTTAATATGTTAACATGTTTTTGAATTTTCTCCTATGACATAAATCACAATAATATAATCTATGCAACTTAAATGTTTCTTTATAATATATAATGCATTTTTATACATATTCTTATTTTTCTTCTTTATTTTTCTTTTAATGTTGATTAAAGAACCAATGATTTATTATTTCTTGAATAATTCATTAATTGGAGGTTCTTGGGTTATATGATAATAAAAAATCATCATATTCATGTTGGAATATTGCAAATGATTTTTAAGAAACTATATTTCCATTATTTTTAAAGAACATATATCAATAAAAAAATTAATTGCAAATTCAACGCAATCATATATATATATATATATATATATATATATATATATATATATATATATATATTAACCTTAGGTCCGCCTACATCGCACCACCACAAATAAGGCACAATAAATATTTATTCACACTACCCTTTGTTATCTATAAATAGAGGGATTTGCTGCTACTATTATTTGTAGGTTTTTTCCCGTTGGTACTCGAATTCAATTACATTGATTAAACTTCCTATAATGTTTGTTTCATTCCTCAAAGTATTCATCCTCCTATTTCATGGAGCTTAATCTTTACTGTGAGTCGAACTTATTCATCTAATTACGACAGTTCTTTTTGCTATTTTGGTGACTTTTTTTCAACTTTGTTAAAAGTTTCACAGAAGATAATTGAAAATTGATCTTCTCTTTTATCCGTTTGTACAAGTTTCATTATAATAAACAAAGAAAATTGATTTTGATTGCAATATCATGTTACTTCTCTTGCACCTTTAATTCCATAACTCCTAAATTTGATGAAATGGTTAAATTCATTACATTTGGTTCTCTAGTAAAGAAAGATTTTATTTTTTCACTACTATTTGGTTCTCTAGAAAAGAATGATTTTATTTTTTCACTATTATTTGTGTTGTTGTTTTTTTTGCTATAGGGGAAGTGAATTGAAATACATTAAATAAACCTCTTATGACTATGTTTCGTTTCTCATATTTCATGATGCTTAATCATTTACCGTAAGCCAAACTTATTCATGTACGTATAACAATTTCTATTTGTTATTTTGATGACTTTTAGTTAACTCCGTTAAAATTTTTAGTGAGGGTGATTGAAAAACTATCTTTTCTTTTGTCCCTTTCTACAGATTTTTTCAGGCAAATTGCTTATGCATTCTGTTACATTTGATAGCACATAACAACAAATATGTAATAACTAATACGAAACAAATGCTGAAGTTTGTTAAAAGAATCAAGCGGATTGCTTTCTTATTTGCCACCGTTAGTATATTATGTTGATTATTTTTTTAGATAGAAATAATTTGTATGTCATTGCACTCTTGATAGAATATAAGTATAGACAGAATTAGTCCATTTCTTTTATCGCAAGTTAATTAATTTATCATATTTCTTCGCCTCTTATTTTTGGGCATAATAAAAGATCAATTTTTTTGAAACTAACCAATGTCCAAAATAGACTTTAACAAAAATAAATTTTTTATTGACAATAAATATGCAGATTAATAAAGAGTGCTAAAGCTTTTATCGACATTAATAAAATGTCATTAGATTCAACGTTGCTATAAACTTTAGGGACATTTACAAAAAAGTATCAATTGCCTCTGAAAATAAATATTTAGCGAGAATTATAATATTAATTATCGTTAAAGATCATTTTTACTATAGTGATAGCTCTTTATTTTGACAAAAGTTTGTTTTTTTTTTTTAAAAAAAGTACAAGTACCACTCAACCTATGCCTGAAATTTCAGAGACACACTTCTACTATACTAAGGTCCTATTACCCCCCAAAACTATTTTATAAGTAATTTTCTACCCCTTTTTGGCCTACGTGGAACAAGCTTGAAAAAAAAAATAAACCAGCATTGGGCCTACAATCTAGTGCCACGTAGGCCGAAAAGGGGTAGAAAATTATTAATAAAATAAGTTCAGTGGGGTAATAGGACCTTAAAATAGTATAGGTGTGTCTCTTAGATTTCGGGCATCGGTTGAGGGGGTACTTGTGCTTTATCCCTTTTTTTTTATAATGAAGTATAATAACTCTTTCTTTTGGATTTGGATACAACCCAATATACTGTCTTTTTGAAAATATGTTAAGCAATTTCTTCTTGATTGCTACGAAAGTAAGGTTGTCTTTATTATTATTATTATTGGATATTTATGAATTCAAGTTATCACAAATCTATGCTATGAAATAAATATGTTAGGTGTCAAAATTTTGTTTAGAATATCCAACTATGAACAGTTTCATCCAGATTTCACTTACTCCTTTGTTGATAATTGCATTAATGTAACAACATAATATAACCATAAAAATAACTATGGTTCAATTCAAATTAAGTTGTGGCCGTAAGCAACAATAATGACTGTTCTGATACAATCAAGCAAAATATTTATGATGCTAACTATTTTAGGGTCATTTTTAAAATATACATGATACATCATACTATAACAATATAGATTGATGGAGGTTCACAATAGAGGAGTTGAAGGTCTTCCACTTGAGTGTAGTTAAATATGTTCTTGTACGAACGTGATGTTCCACTTAAATTGAGAGAAGTATTGTTCGAGGATTTTGGTTTCTTCTTTAATGTCTAATGTTGTCCTTTATAGATTTTTGGAATTTAGAAAACTTAATTACTTCAGAAAAACTATTTCTGTGGAGATTTTCTTAGACTTAACGCTTTGCCTTAAGAAAAAATATTTTTGAAAATATAGTGTATGCATTGAAAATATGAATATTACTAAATAATTATATGTATGTTTAATAAAATAGTCCAATTCCGTGCGAAGCACGGGTAATTTACCTAGTATATATATATAAGAAAATCTTAGTACGTGTGTGGCTCCACCAAAAACGATACTTTTCTTTTAAATATATTTATTTCCAAAACTAGCATTCCCCTTTCATGAAAAATTGTGACTTTTATGAAGAGTTGTGACTTCAATGAAGTGTTGTGACTTTTACAAAAAGTTGTGACGTTTATGAAGAGTTACGACTTGAATGAAGAGTTGTGACTTTCATGAAAAATTGCGACTTTTATAAAAAGTTGCGACTATAATGAAGACTTGAAACTTTTATGAAAAATTATAATCTTTCCGAAGGGTTTCGACTTTTCCAAATTGCTGTAAGATTTCTTATAAGGCACGATATGTTACAGATCTTGGTATATTTTATTAGAGTCATTAATTTATACTTATTTTATTAAGGTTAAATGATAAGATGTAATAAACTTGATATTCCTTTACGTTATTAATGTTTGTTACTATGCAATCTTGTATGTGAGATAATAAAGTGTTTAGTTTTAATAAATGATAGATTTAAAATATTATTTTATAAATCTCCGATTAAATTTCCGTGTGAAGCGCGGGTAATTTTACTAGTTTTATAAATAATTAAGGGTCAATGCAAATTGTACTATTCTTACATTTGGGAAAATTGATTTTTGATTATATTTTGTCAAGACCCCATTTCTTAAATCATGATGAAACCAATAATAACCACCAGTAGTTAAGGCAACCAATAACCCAGACAACAAGTAATAATTATAACCGTAGAACATTGCAAAAGCAGTAATGAACCTCAAAACAACAATAGGCAGAAGCAAACTAAAAATATATATGATAGATCCATCCTAGAACTTGGAAGTTACAACTACGAATCTATCTTTAAAAGATCGTAGAAGTCAACAATGTGGAAAGACAAAGCTTTTCTCAAAATACAAAAGACTAGCTACACAAAATACATAAGGAGACAGGTATGTCCCATACACCATGTGCCCACCGTAGTTTCCAATCAATAGCTGCAAGAAGATCGAATGATTACCACTGATAACTAGTGCTCAGACTTGTATCACGAAATGGATGCATGGTGTAGCATGAGTATCAGAACAACACGTACTTAGTAGGCATCATAGGATGATGGAACAAGAAAAGTAAAAACAATAATAAAAGATATATAAATAAAAAGAGGTCAAAGAGGAATAAAATAAAAGCACCCGAAGTAACAAGAATATAAATAATTGTACAACTAATGTAACCATAACTCGACCCCATAAGCCAAGAATGTAACTTAATTCCTTTTTGGATATTCTATGTGTTTCTACTGAATATATCATTGTAACAAAATATGATATTGGAAAGAAGGTAATTTCTTTATCCTGTTGTCTAGAATATGAGTACTCTTAGGGATCCAACTTACATGCCTCTTCAAAGTGTTGTTAGAGCACTATTCTATTAAAGAAATGTATGAAATTTCCAGGTGGGCATTGTATTAACTAGGAAGAAAGGTACGAACCGGGGAAAACAAGAGACCTACATGTTGAAGAAGCGTTTGTTGTATCGTTAACCAAATAAAAATATGGATGTCCACTAAAAAGATTGTCTCTTCAAGAGTTGTGTCAACCATATTCATGTTGATCGTGATTCAAGGAAAACCAAGCAAGCCTAGAACGCAAATTTTAAATAATTTTCCTAAGAAGAGTACAATATAATATTCTTTACAATAATTAGAATATATGAAACCTCGCTATGAAGGCCCCCATTAGTATAATATTCTTAGCAAGTTTATTATGTCGATCCTAAATATATTACAGTTTGCTCTTGTCAGTAAAATGATTTGAAATTTGAGCTCTAGACTAGCTAAAAATTCCACAGAGTCACGATTGTCATGGATTTGATTGACACCACACTTGAGGAGGCAATATGTATTAGTGTATATCCATATTTTTTAATGTGCGATGATAGATCAAGGACTTCTTTAATAGGTAGATATTTCGTTAGCCTAATGTGTACCTCCTTTTCCTAATTAAGACAATTCCTACCTGGAAACTTACCACGTTTGTTTGGTTGCACAATACACTGACTAATCTTTGCAGAGGCACGTAACTAAGATCTCTCATATGCTCATTTTCTTTTCCAGGTGATGAAGAAATTACCATCTTGCCATTCACATTTTTCACTACAGCAATACACACGTGCTTCTTCACAACAACCGAACAATCAATGTAAAAGAAAATGAATTTCAAAAAAGATTATTTAAAACAGAAAGCGAACTATCTATGCACAAGAGAAACATGTAGTAATAAAGATAATTAAATGTAATAACATGATAATGAAAGAATCAATGTATCCTTTTGTTGGAGCCACACCATAAGGGTCATGTAGTAAAGAACACTAGAAAGATTAGACAACTCGAAGAGATCTTTATTGTCCATAAGAGGAAATATCACTTCCATTTATTCTCTAGGCTTGATTCGAGTATATATTCCATCCTAGTTATGATTCCAAAAAAGGGAAGTAATGTTTATAATCTACCTATCAGTTTTCTTCAAGAGGAGAAACCTCTTGTGTAAAATCGAAGGTAAATAAAAAATTGAGGGGGTTTGGGACTGGGACAACGTTTCAGGTTTAAAAGAACATGTACATATAACACAATGCTATGAAGCAAGTATAGATCAACTAATCATGGCTTTCAGCTCGCCTGACTTCCCTTTATTGCTAATATTTGCTTCTTAGAAATCTATTTCACCGCAAATTTAACATTTGTTGTTCTGCAAACTCATAAGAACAGAAATTCAAAAGTTAACCAACTGTTGATCAAGCTTAAGTGAAGCTCATACTATATTCTGGTTTGGCAATGAACAAGGATCTAAATTATATCAAAGTGCTTCACTTATCCTATTTTGTCACATATAATCCAGATTAAGATATAATAATAATGGGGAACGAGGAAACACAAAGTAAAAAGTTACATAAAGGTACATCATAATCAACAAAATCATGTTTTCATTATCATTCTGCTCACATGCAAATATAATAATAAATCACCTTTTTTTGCAGAAAACGCATATCCCGTACATTCCAAGTATTATCATAGCAAATTATTTTCCTAGAATATTATTTGGTTATATATTATCAAAATAGAAACACCTCCAGTACTCCTCCTTAAGATGCACTTTATGGAGGTAAATGACATGAAAATCTAATTATATAATACTAGTTTTTTTCCTGCCATTGTAAATAAAATAATTTTTGCTAATAGTGTTGTGGGACAGTGATGTACATCATAGATCACTATAGCTAATATATTGTTTGACTATCAAATCTGGAACATAGAACCTCACTTTTAATGAAGGACAAGAAAATATTTTGAGTAAATTAGGGAAGGATTCTCTTAATTTAGAACTTTAATGATATATCCCTTGTACTAAATTCATGCTTCTTATATAAGGAAATCATACTAGGGTTTGTTTATGACCGCACATATAATTAGTAAGCCACACAATCATTTAAGAAGTTCCTTGTCGATTATACTCTTAATCATGGAACAAGATTAAAGCAATAAGTTTCAATTCGTATTGAAAAACATATGTTTGTAATGAGTAAGTGATGAGAAAGGATTGCAAGGATCCATTGATGACACCACTCTTTGGTAAGGAATGAGACTCAAGGATTAAATTGGAAGTGTACTTAGGGGAATGTTGTTAGGTAGGAGTCAATTTTAGAATGGCTTGTTATAAGACCAAATTCAGGACAACGCGATGTATCTGGACTTCCCACATCTTGTATGGGTCCATTTTTCTATGAGAACTATTGTACGAAGAGATGGAGCTACGTGGGTCCTACCTCACCCTTACAATAGAGGGTAGGTGTGTACACTTTTATTGATGATTCTGATTGTTCTATCAAACATTCTACATTAATATGCTTAGACTATCACCCAGAAAGGTGTTACTTATTTGCCCCTTTTCGATTTTAAGGGGTCTTGGTTGAGTTATGTTTATTGTTTATACCTTTCGGGCTTATGAGTTTTGATTAGATTATTGTTTTACTATATTTTGTATTCTTGTGATATCGATCTGCTAGTTAATAGGTTGTTGTGTAAATAGGTTCATATCAACTCTCCTGACCCTAGGTAGTTTACTATTGTATCATAGTCTCTTTGTGAGTAGGATTTTGGCTTGCAATTGGAAGTACAATCTTGACTCGATTCCTTATTCTTTTCTTGATTCTTCTCCTAATTACTTTTCTATCATACTATACCTCCTGCTTAGTTTCTTGAGTTCTACTTAACATATTATCTATTGACTATACTTACTTTATCTTTGGAGCTCAGTCTGTCGATGTCTGTTGAGAAACACTTGTTGGTACGAGTTCTTGTGCGGAGCAGGTTTGGACTTCAAAAACTAGGTGAGATCCTAGCATTCAGAGTTCCCGGTTTGCATCTTCTTTGTCTAGTCTAGTATTTATTTTTCTTTCAAAGAAAATTTAATTATATGCTCTACTATTGACTGATGACAGGTCTTGGAAGTGGTTCCGTGTATTATATTCATGTTCAGTTCTCATTCTCTTTTCTCTTAGCTTCTTTCTTCTGTTTTTTTTATCTTATGCGTGTTGCCCAATTGTTATGGTTAAGGACAAAGTGTTAGAATTATCTACTTGTGGGATGTAGTAGATGTTATCATGATCTGAGAATTAGGCCGTGACATTTTAAATCATAGCTTGTTTTAATTTTCCAAACAATGGTAACAAATGGGTTTTGTGTAAGAAGTTGATTTTTCTCTAAGGAGGGCCTATTGTTTCAATGATGAAGTCCTCAGAGATGAATGGTTTCATATGTTTTTCCTTAACTTTGGATTGAGTTTCTTTCTTTTAGTTAGTACACTTCAATGGTTTCGGATTCTATTAGGTCTCTAGATGGGTTTAAGGTACCATCTACAGTCCCGGGATTATATCTAGAACAAACTTTATTCTTTGGTGATTCCTCGGAGGTAATATTTCATTTTTCTTTTCATTGATAACAATTGATTTTTTCCAGATGTACTGTTTTTGATGGAAACAAATCAACGGATGAACATATAGCTTCCGTACATAAGCAAAGCATATAGATTTAATTAAACCTGTTAGTTCAAAGAAAAAGAAGTTAAGAATATATTATTGGAAAATATGATTCTGCATATTCCAAGGAAGACTCTTTAGAAATTATTACATTTCTGTTGGTTCTGTGATTGAGGTAATTCATCATGTTTACTACTCCCTCCATTTATTTTAGTCACCCCTTTACCAAATATATATGTTTCATTTGACTTGTCAATATAGCAAATCAGAGTAAGTTTTTTTTCTCTCATAAAGTTTTTTTCTCTCATACTACCCTTAATATTAAAAAAAAAATTAAATAGTCAAATTTAGAGTTGTCTTTTAATTTGAACTATAAAGCTGGCTGACATTTAATTATTTAATATTAAGGATAGTATGATAAAAAAGTAATTAAATTTTTATGATTTACTAAATGGACAAGCAAAATGAACCACATATTTTTGGTATAGAGGCCAAGTAAAAATAAAATGGAGTGAGCGGCAAACATGATTAATCACCCCAATTAAAAGATCAACTGAAATATTAGTTTCTTCCATAGAACCTTCATTGAAATATATGGAATTATACTTCCCAACAATCACTATTCTCAACTAATTTTTCTTTGAACTAATCTTTCTAATTAAATTTATATGCTTTTTTTTATATATCTACCTACGCTATATGATCATCCTTGCTTTGTTTCCATCCATAACAGTACATTTGGAAAATAATCGATTGTGGTGAATTATTTCATAGAAGGATAATTAAAATAATATATGTACCTCTAGACAATTCTCAAAGAATGAAGCCTCTTTTTAATTTTATAAATATTATTTGTTGACTTTTGATGATACCCAACGTCCATCCAGTGACCTAAATGAATCGGAATCCATTGGCGAGTATGACTATAAGAGAAAAAAATAAGTCCAAAATGATTGGCAAGAGAGACGAAACCATTAATCTTTGATGACAGAATTTAAACAATAGGGCCTCCTTAGAGAAAATCCCACTTTTCATACAAATCCTACCCAACTATTTTTTTTTTTTCAAATTGAAATGTGTCACGACCGAATATTTCTGGTCATGCTGACATCTACTAACAATCTTATGTAGGTAAATCAACCCCATAAACCCGAACCAAAAGCAATAATGTATCATGGAGAAGAAAAACATAAGGGAGGCAGGGAATAAACCAAAAAAAAAAGGAGGAGATACACAGAGGAAAAAAAGGAAAGAGATAGACAACAATAAAAATATACAAAACATCCCCAAGATGTGGCATTAGTTGTAAGTCAAGCTTCTAATCAAAATAGGAGTACATGCATATTGCAAATATATAGAACCGTCTTCGAATGTAAAATAAAGACTAATCCTAGGAATATAGAGTGAGATTGGAAACTGAAAACTTTAAGGGATCACCCTAGTCTACAAATCCAAAAGTTGCTCACCTCAATGGAGAGAACCATACTATGATGGGTGGGGTGAACAAGCATAGTAAGAGTTAAAACAAGTGGTACATCGTCGGCATACTCAGACTAAGCTCCAAAGATGAATCAACCATAAATTACAAGTAAAGAAAGTAGCTAAAGAAGAGTTATAACATAATTCAAGTAAAAAGAGACAATGGAGTAGGATAAAATAAGCAAGAGACCGAGACAAAGGAACTTATGTGGAAGTGCTAGACCAAAAACCTAACCTCTACAAGAGTCCACAACAGAAGCCAATAAATTTGTGATAAAACATCGGTAACCACTCTACACCTTACAAAAACCAAAAGGCCAATCCCTCTTCCCAAGACCAAAAGCACCAATATAGAGACAAGTCCCACAAATTTTGTAGATAACTATCAAATCGACATAAGATACATAGTTATATACTAAATAAATAACCTAAACAAACCCCCATAATCTTGAAATGTACAAAAAACACAAAATTAATCTAGACAACCCTTCATACGACAAATGTGTGCAAAGAACAATCAATTATACGTTCGACCGACTTATGAGTGTGTGAAATGCAATAGAAACCAACGGCGCCATACAACCAAGTATGCACATATATTTGAGCTCACTTTAAATTCCTAGCATACTTATCCAAAATAATCATCGTTAGACCATAACCTCTTCAATCTCTCTAGACTCGTCAATCTAGAAGTCAGGGTATACATGAATGCATGCATATCTTCTATATAAATCAGCTGCCACAATATTCACTTTGTCTTGATTATAATTTATCGCTAAATGAAATTACTCCATAATTATATCCACTTTCATGCTTTTGAATTATATTTTCGTAATTTAAATATGTTTCATAGCCTACTGATTGGTCCTTATCACAAATTCCTTATACAATAAATAACGTTGTCCATTTTCTAAAACTCTCAATGGGTAGAAAGTTCCTTATTATAGGTAGAATATTGCAATTGATCTCCACTTAACTCTTCATTAAAGTAACTTAGTGGGTTTCTTTCTTCGAGCACGACTGTACAAATTCCAACTCCACTAACATCAAACTCAATTTTAAACATCTTCGCAAAATTGGTAAGTTCAAGTAAAGATATGGAAGTAGGTTCTTTTTTTAAGATCCTAAAGGCTTCGTCTTGTTTTATATTCAAAATAAAAGGTTATCACTATTGATGAGCTCAAGTAGGGGATCGTCTAGAGGACTAAAGCCCATCACAAACTTTTTGATAGAACAGGCCAACACATTAAAGCTTCTAACATCACTAATGGACTTAGGGGTTAGACTCGAATTCGTGCTTTTCCCCTTTGATATATAAGAAGTATAAAATGACTTTGAAACATACTTATTTTTATCCAATAATGAAGAAAAATAAGATTTCACTCCTAGTTAATTTTCCCTTTTAAATTACTCAACCTTGAGTGTCATTTCACAAGATTCTATAAAATAGGAAGATGATGCAAATCTCATGGTTGCATTGTATTTTTTTATTTAAGCCCGAGATAGATATTCCACAAGACTCACCTCTCCATCATTGAATTTATCTCAAAGCTTATCATGCCCTATCTCCTCACTTTACTCTTCCACGGGCTTCGTTTCTTGTTGAATATTGTAATACTTCTTGAGTGTATTTTGTTCATAGTATTTACCCATAAATCTTTCATCTTTTGATGTCATTTAAACTTGTTATAAACTTTCAATTCACTAAAGCATCTCTTTCAATTTTCTTCCACCATGTAGAAGCGAAACCCTTGAGATGACTTATAGCGTAATTCTATATTCTTGAATGCTTTTAATTCTTTTCCTCTTGCCATCGCTTACTGGAAGTTTTTGTGTGCTGAGATTGGGTGTGATGCTTATCGAGGTAGTCAAGAGAGTTTTTAGCAAGTTTTTCCCTTTTAAGAGCTTTTGAAGTGAGAATTGACTTTAGTCAACATCCAGAGAATCGAATGTCATAAAAGATTTATGACAACTCCATCAACACAGAATGGTCCATATTGTTCTAGAAGAATGGTTGGTTATAGTTCTGAGGACCTCTAATTGAGTTTGTGCCGTTAGGCATTGCCATAGCGTGACTTCAGTAAACATTCATGGTAAACATAGTCAAATGAGAATTTCCTCAATTCGGTTAACTTTTTAAAATTTAGTTTGATCTATAATGATCTTTGGTTACAATCTCTAGGTCTTTGGGATGATTTTGTTGTTAAACCCTATTTTAACTCACATTAAATAGTGTACAACATATTAATTATTCCTAAATTATTTAACTTAAGGAGCACCACCTGAATATTTTAAAGGTAAATTAGGACACCCATATATTTAACTTGGTAATGCAAAAACAAACTCCAATTAATAGTCGACTTAACTTATGTGATTATAAATAAGGGTTCAAGTTATCCTAAATAGAAGAGATTAAGAATAATGTTTTTTTTTTATTGAAGGGTCATTCATGCTAGTTCAAACATATATCTTGATTTCATAAAAAGGTTCCAACAAATCATGCTTTATTATAATAAATAAATTTGAAGAAGTGAAAGTTTCTAGTTAATATAAAATTCTTAATGAGAGAGTAATCTAAACTAAAACCTAAAACAATTCAAGTTAGATACAGGTTTTGGTAAATATCCTTCCTTATGACATGCAACCAAAGAAATACATGATTTTATATACATTACTTATTAGCTTTTGATAAAGTATAACTTCTGATAAAGAATGAAATTATGATACGATAATATTTAAATTCACAATTAATTAGCTTCAATTTCATGGGTCTATTTAATAAACAACACAAATACTCTAAGAAGACTACACATTGACAGAAAGAACAAAATGTTGACACTGACCTTTTATCAAGTATTGAACCATGGCGAGGTTTCAGATCCATTAACATCCGACTTTAATCACAAACAAAACAACAAGAGCAATTAAAAGAAAAGCCCTGCCAATGTTTTTATGATTTGGAAAGGAGATGCGATTCAAAAATTCTGTGTGAACAAACAATGAGGGGCAGCAAAATGTTTCAGGATAAAGGAGTGGTTCAAAAACCTCAGAAAACAAACTTTAAAGTAAACATTTAAAGGTGAAATTAGGGATCATGAATTGTTGAGTAGGAATTTGAATTTCATGCTTTTAAATTGGTCAAAAATAACCATTAAAGGTCGAACATTAGGATTTTTGGATTGGATACTTGACAATCTTCCTGTGACATAGCAATAGCACAAAAAATTTAGTGACAACCTTTATCCGTAGCTAAAGAACATTGGAATTTTGTTGAAAATTGAAGGGAAGGAGTGAAAGAGGGAGGCTACTGAGGCTTGTGAATTATGAGGGACTTTGGGGGGGGGGGGGCGGAAACCCTAGACAATATTAAAGAGAATGGGTATTTTAGGTAGTTAAATAAGGAAAAAATGGATTGTAAGGATTTTGAAGAAGGCTGATGGCACTAGAAAAAACGCTTGAATAGCGGGACTTTAAAAACGGAGGTAAGTTCCACCCCCCGCAAATTATATTAAATAATGGGGGTTTTCTAAACTAGCGTAATTTTAAATATTTAGCAGCGGTGTAAAACCTTCACAGATCCCAAATAAAATAGTGTAGTAACATTCCCGCTTTATTTTTGTTTCCCTAAATTATTCTTAGCAAATATTTTCACATCTACAAAGGCTATGTCACTTTGAAGTTAACAAGTTTTGACGCTTTCTATTATTATTTCTCCTTTGCAGTTCACAATCAATGTTCTTGTTTGCAGCTTCTCCACACAACCTTGTACACAGTTTTATTTTTATCTTCCAACAAAGTAATTGCTATATTTTTATTTTAATCCAATTTTGATATGAGAATCTCAAATTTTCATATGGGTATCTCAAATTTTGATATGGGTAACTCAAATTTTTATATGGGTATCTCATATTTTTGTATGGGTATCTAAAATTTTGGTATTGGTATCTCAAATTTTGATACATTTATATTTAGTGCTCGTTTGAATTTATAGTTTTTGGTAGATGTGTTTAAAATATGTGAATGAGACAGTAGAGAAGGGTTCTCATATGTGGAATATGTTTGTTTTATTTACTTTCACAAATGGGTTTCCGATCTATTGATTAGATTATCATTTTTTATTTTTTTTTCATGTGAATTTTGCATTACATTAATCTATTGATTGTTTTAGAACTTAAGTTGTTTTGACTTATACTAACTTAGATTTTTTTTGAGTTGTAACTTTTATCTGATCTTCTTATGTTTTGATTATGGCTGATTGAAATTATATATGTTTAGATAGTCAATCAATTGAGCTAATATGATTTATCTAGATGAAAGTGATATGATCTATTGAAAATGAGTTTTAATTATTTTTTATGTACTTTCATGTATAGGGTTGAAACATTGTCTTATATATTTTGTATGGTTTGATATTAGATTGAATGATAACATTGTAGAATTGAATATTAACTATATGAAGTCATTTTTGTGTTGGTTGTTTGTAGAGTACTATACCTAGAAGTACTTATTGTTTCAAAATCTATTTTGAAGGCTCTGCCATATGATATGTTGATAATCTATTGGAGGCACATTTTCGTGTTGATTCTACCTTAAATTTTGAATCAACTCAAATGGTTGTTGTATTTTTTTGCTGTAAAAAAAGGTATTACGATAAATTTAGTGAGTACATAGCCACCTCAAAATGAGATATGGATGTGTTTTTATTTCTAAATAGGTATTTAAAGTTATGAGATTCATATTTATTATATTGCAACTATTAAATAAGCTATAAGTTCCTTATTCTTTTTAATATTTTAATGATTTGTTGAATGAAACTTTTTATCGTATTACAAATTTATTTTGAATATGATTTTATACATTTATAAGACAATGTTTCATCATTAACGGGGAGGATTTGGGATAAAGTGTGAGTTTTTTTATGAATTATTTGATTGTGTGTTCTCTGTTAATAATTTTTTATTCTCATCAAGTGATGCTAGTGGAAACTCGTTTTCTTACTCATGAAATCGCGTAGGTGATATTCTTGCACGTTAAACTATTTTTTCAATGGATAAGTCTTGGATCCGAATGAAAAGAAACACATCGGAGTATTTGCTTTGCCTAAATACATTTCTAGAGTTTGCATTCGACAATGGAGCTATTTGACATAAAATTAAATTGTCCTAAGTGTGATTTTGGAAATTAGCAAACTAGAAATATAGTGTTTGACCATTTGATCAGCAAGTCGTTCCCACAGAATTATGTCATTTGTGTTATGAAGGGAGAAATTAATATGTTTACTAATTCGAAAACATAGAGACCACACAGGCTACAACAGCCATTGAAAATCCAATAGAATTATTGGTTAATGAAGCATTTGGGGGCTTAAGGCATGAGTGTTGTAAAACATCCTAGCCAAAACAGACCCAAATAAATAGCTTTTCAGAAAAATTTGCAGATGCTACAAACGCTTGCATCGGCGGACCGTAGCCTGAATCACGGTCCGTCCTGCACAACTGTTGATGGGATTAGAAACATCAAAAAATTTCAGCCTAGAAAAATTGGTTAAGTCTCTAACGAGGGACGGGCTTACAGTCCGTAGGTCAGACGACGGTCCGTAGTCCATGACCGTCGATCAAGACTCCTCTAACCACTCTCTGACAAGAGCTATGGAGGAACAACACAGTCTGTGGGTGGAAAATTTGCAGATAGTTAAGGGGATATGAAGTTGGGTCAACTTCAATTTATCATAACTCTTAGGACAAAATTTATTATGTGTCCTATGACTATCCCACAAATACATAATTGAATTATTTTTCAATGGCCACCGACCTTGCTAAAACCAGACCTTTTAGTAAAACGTTATGCCCATTTTAGTAAAGGCCTGTCGAACAGGCCCTCACGACTGACCCAACGACTGGGCGTCGGGCATACGATGGACTGTCGGTCCTCGCCGTCGTTTGGCCTGACACAAACTTTCCCAGAGGTCTTTTTGACCTTTTCCACTCTGTTTAAAGGCAAAGTTACGTCGTTTTGACCCTAAATCATTAAATTTTAGTGATTTTAAGCCTACAAACATAACTAAAACATATCTAAGTCAATTCATTAAATCAAAAGTTAGAAAACTAGAAGCAAGAAAAGAGAAAAAGCTCAAGAACCCTAGTTCAAGAACAAAATATTTGTCCAGCAGTTCCAGCCACAAAACTTAAGTATTTTCTGTGGATTTCATCACATGCATGTGGGATTTCTCTAGTGGGTTCCTTTCACCCATTGTGTCTCTAGTTTTAAGTCAGATACTTGATTCACATATCATGATTAAACCTAGGGTTTCTAGAACTTTGTTAGAACTTCATGAACTTATTAAATATATCTTCCAAATCAGACTATCATGTTATTATTGAGATTATTGCATGAATTACAGAACCCTAACTCTGGATATCTTTATTTCTTGAATTACACATGCTAGGTCAGATATTTCAGACACTTCAGATATACATGCCTCAGTTATAAATGCATAATTACAAGATTAATTGTTGCATTCTCAATTTGAATGTTCAGTTTCGAGATATCCAGTATTTACAGAAACTCAGATTTAATCAGTAAATTTACGGAATCCATGGGAGTAGGCTAATACAAAGTTGTACTAGGGTTTAGCGTACCCAAATAATCCCAAAACTACTAACCAAGTAGGTTGCAAGTCCCCTATGGGCAATCAGTTTAGTGATCACGCCAGCATGCCTTTATACCTTTGGGAGGGTATATTGGGTCCTCTCTATGGGGAGTATACATCGAACTCCATATTTAGCTCATGTGGTTTTATTGTCGGTTATCAGTAGCTCCCACCGATCAGTCAGACTGTCTATATTGACCATTTATCGGTATATTCAACATTGAGTTTTAGCATGTTATAAATTGGTCATTACATCCAGTTAGCTCAGAATTCAGTTTATTATGTCAGATTATTATACTTGCTTTTACGCTTGTTCAATTATGTTTTATTTCTGCATTAGTCTATCGTACATACTCAATACCTTCAAAATACTGACACATACATGCACTACATCTTCTCGTCATGTTGGTTCAGGTTCTCAGCATCAAGATCACGCATACATAAATTTTTGACATCCAATTCAACAGATTCAGTGGTGAGTCCTCATTCTCCGAGTAAAACAATCATGAGTGTCATTTCAGTCTTTAGTCATTTAGTTTCAGTTTTTTCTAGATTTAGTTGGGGGCTTATCCTAGTATTTCTAATCCAATTTAGAGGCTTATTTAAGACATAATAAGATTTATCTTAGTATTGAGTTAATATCTCCTTTGTAAACTCATTGTTTTCAAATATTTAAGTTATAGAGTATGGGTATTCCCCATCTATTCAGATTTAATTATGATTTACTTTCTGCATCAGTTTATTATCTTTTGTATGCTCGTGATCATGCTAGTAAGGTTAGCTTCGGACCACTTGTGGTCCTGGGTTACGTGTCCGCATCTCAGGGTAGCTCGGGGCGTGATAAAACATTGTATTAGAGCACTAGGTTCAAGTGTCCTAGGATGTCTGAAAAAGACGCACTAAGTAGAGTCATTTTCATAAGTGTGAAGTGCACCACATCTAATGAGAGAAAGTCTATGAAGTGTTTTAGGAAAAACATAACTTTTTGTTACTCATAAGGTATGATCAAATTCCATTCGAACTTGATGTTGTGCGCTTAAGATCATGACTTCTCGTAGAGCTTAGGCATGGAATGCTAATGCACGTAATGCTAACATTGTTCCTCTAGTACTGGATAAGACAGTTCAAATGCAGAGTTTCAGAATGCCAATTCAGCTTTTGGCTAAAAGTATGACAAACCAGAAAAATCAGCAGGTTCTAGTTCCTACTATTAGACCGATTAGTGGCAGCCATAGTTTGTGATTTTGTTGGGATGCATCCACCTAATTTTGTAGGGTCGCAAGTGTGTAAGGACCCACAGAAGTTCATTGATAAGGTCAATAAAATATTTGGTGTGATATCAGTAACTGGTAGTGATAGCTGAGGTTGACATCCTACAAACTCAAGGATGTGACTCATAGATGGTTCACTCAGTTGAAAGACAATAGACATGACTTTGTCTTTTGTAACTCAGTATAGTAGTCCAATTAAGTGTTAGTCCTGAAAGTCTCTCAGAACCCTTCTCAGTCTCTACTCATGTCGATGACCAAGTTATAGCTAGATGGATACATAGAAATTGCCCTGTCACACTCTCTCAGAAAGTCACCTCAGCAGATCTAGTAGAGATAGAAACGGTAGACTTCGATGTCATTCTAGGCATGGATTGGTTGCACTAATGTTATTCCTCAGTCGATTGTAGAACTAGGATTGTTTGTTTTCAATTTTCTGACGAACAAATCTTAAAATTGAAGGTTAGTATCTTAGCGCCTATGGGCCGATTTATTTCCTACCTTAAGGCCAAAAAGATTATATTTAAGGGTTATCTCTATCATCTAGTTTGGGTTAATGATTCTAGCCTAGAAACCCCAACTCTTGAGTCAATTTCAGTAGTTTTTCAAGAAGTATTTCCAAAAGATCTTCCCGAAGTCCCTCCCGAAAGGGAAATCGACTTTTGAATTGATGTTCTTCCAAATACCTAGCCTATTTCTATTCCTCCTTACAGAATGGCTCCAGCAGAGCATAAGGAAATAAAAGAGAAGTTGAAAGACCTTCTAGATAAGGGCTTTATCAGACCTAGTATTTTACCATGGGTGCATAAGTGTTGTTCGTATGGAAGAAGGATGGTTCTCTCAGAATGTGCATAGACTATAAATAGTTGAACAAGGTCACAGTCAAGAATAAGTATCCCATTCCCAGTATTGATGACTTGTTTGACCAACTTCTGGGAGCTAGCCATTTCTGAAAGATAGACCTCAGATCGGGTTATCATCAACTTAAGGTCGGAGATAGTGACATTCCAAAAATAGCCTTCAAAACTCAGTATGGTTCTTATGATTTTGTAGGAGTTTTGAGGCTTATTTCAGACATAGTTAGATTAAGCTTGGTATTGAGTTAATATCTCCTTTCTATTAAACTCATTGTTTAAAAATATCTCAGTTATAGGGTATGAGTATTCCCATCTTTTCAGATTTAAGTATGATTTAGCTTTCGCATCAGTTTATTATTTTTAGTATGCTCATGATCATGCAAGCAGGATTAGCTTGGGATCACTTGTGGTCCTAGGTTCTATGTCCGCGTCTCGGGGGTGTCTCGGGGCGTAATAAGGGTGTTGATTTAGGTCCATCCCCTGTAGTGGAAGAAGAAGAAACTTCACATGATACACCTGCTTTTAATAAGAAAAATTTATTTGAGTTACTTAAAGATGGAAGTCAAGAATTGTATGAAGGCTCAAAGTACTCGAAGTTGGAATTTTTGTCAAAGCTTTATCACATTAAGTGTTTGTCTAGATTAAGTGATAAGGGAATGACTATGATCCTTGATCTACTTAGGGATGCATTTAAGTTTGCAAAGATCCATGATTCTATCTATGAGGCAAAGAAAATGATAAATAAGTTGTGTCTTGATTATATTAAAATAGATGTTTGTCCAAATGATTGCATGTTATATTGGGAAGATGATGTTAAGAAGATGATGTTAACTCCAAGACATTTAAGTATAATCACACTTCTAGATGGTAGCCAGAGAAAAAGTGCAACAGAGATCATACACCGATCAAAATTAAGAAGAAAAATGAGAAGCAAAGCCTGCAAAAATTTTGCGATACTTTCCCTTAAAACCAACGTTGCAAAGCTGTTCACGTATTGTAAAATTGCAAAGTAATTGAGATGGCAAGTAGAGGATGCTAACCGGGATGGAACCCTACAGTATCCTAGAGATGGTGAGGAGTGGAAGAAGTTTGGTACAACTTTTCCATAATTTTGTTCTGATCGTCGAAATTTAAGATTAGTCCTAGCTAGGGATGGTTCAATCCTTTTCTGAAAATGAATACTACTCATAGCATTTGGCCTGTTATTTTGGTCCCATACAACCATCCTCCATGGTTTTGTCTGAAACAAGAAAATTACATACTCTCAATGATTATTCAAGGTCCATGTCCACCAGGAAATAACTTAGATGTATACCTACAACCCCTATGAAGGAGTTGAAAGAGTTGTGGCGTGATGGTGTTGACACTTTTGACTAATCAAACAATTTAGAATGCGAGCAGCTCTTATCTAGACCACTAGCGACTTCCCTGGACTTAATAACTTATCCTGTTGGAATACGCATACTAGTCTTGCATGTCCCTCTTGTAATTTTTATGCAGAACCTTGTCGATTTACTCATAGTGGAAAGTGGTGTTTTATTGTCCATCGCTAATTTTTATCAAGAAATCAAAAATATAGAATGATGTGGCATCGTTTTGATGGAATTGTAGAAGAAAGGACTCGTCTAAAGAAGTTATCAGGATCAGTTTTGAAAAATATCTGATGCTAACTTTTATATTGGGAGTCTAATTATATGAGCCACAATTGAGATGTTATGTATATTGAAAAGAATGTGTTTGACAAACTCATATATACCTTGATAAATGATAAAGAAAAAATCGAAGGATCATATTAAGTCTCAAAATGATCAACAAGAAATGGGTATATGGCGTGATCTATGGCCGGATGAAAATGGTAAATGTCGGATTGGTGCATTTACAATTCGAAATAATAAGAAGTTGGCATTCCTCGGGACTTTAAAGAATATCTTAGTGGTAGATGGATATGCAAGTAATATATCCCGTTGCATTGATTTGGATAAAAAAGAATCTTTGGATTAAAGAGTCATGATTGTCATATCCTCATACAAGAGTTGTTACCGATAGCAATTTAAAATGTTCTTCCAAATTAGGTCATTGCAACTCTTGTAGAGTTATCCTCCTTTTTTACGCAGCTTTGTATGAAGAGCTTAACCATCTCTGACCTAGAAAAGTTACAAAATCAAATTGTGGAAACCTTCAATCATCTATAGATATTGTTTCCCCCTTCATTTTTTACTTTAATAATTCATCTGACTGTCCATCTAGTAGATGAACTAAAAAATAGGTGGACCTGTTCATTATCGCTGGAAGTATTTTGTTGAAAGGTACAAAATTTCGTTTTCAAAATTATTGAATTGATTTGGAATATAATTTAAATATTTTCTAACGCTTCATTATTTTGATTATAGATTGTTAGGTCTTGTTAAGTCTGTCATACTAAAGAAATCTTAATCAGAAGGCTCAATAGTTGAGGGGCATAAGGTTGAAGAAGTTCTTACTCTTTACACTCATTATTTTGACAAAATTGAGTCAAGGTTAAATCGACCTAAACGTGTAAACGATGAACCAAATAATAATGAAGCTTCTGGAAAGTCATCTATGTTTCCACAACAAGGTAAACCTATTGGAGGCTCCACAACAAAATCATTGACTACTTTAGAGAAATCTCAAGATCATCGATATGTGTTTCTTAATTGCGCAGCAGTGAAGCCATTCATTGAGTATGAAATTTTAAGTGATTTTGATTTTTAAGAAATGTGTAGAATAATAAGGTAAAAATTTAATATACATATATAAAAAATTTTTAGTAAATTCAGACAACACATTAAAAGAAGTACAAAAGGTCAAAGAGTTAAGAGAGTTAGTAAAGATTTTTCTGATTGGTTCCCTAAGAGAGTGAGTAAATAATTGTAGAATGTTTGTTTAGAACATATTTTGTCAATGTAGTATCTCTGAAAGATATATTATGTTTTTTTAGATTATGAACCCAGATAATGCAGAAACTATCTCTGATGATATGATGTTTTAGCACAAGGTCCTGCACAAGATGCAAGAATATTTAGTGTTTACAACATTAATGGATTGAAATTTCAAAAATTATATAGAGAATAAGGATCAGAAACTCAAAATAGTGGAGCTTTTCTCATCTTTTATACTTCGTGTATTGCATCTATTGTAGATAGGAGTGCATGACAAGCAGACCTACTATATTAAGGAAAGTTAGAAGATATTATTGAGCTTAATTATTATGGCAGGTTCATTGTTATTCTTTTCAAGTGTCTGTGGACCGATACTACTCGAAATTGAGGGTGTAAAATAGATGCTTGAAAGTTTAACTGTGTTAATTTTTTAAAATTGATTTACACTAGTGATCCCGAGGATCATGATCCATATATTGAAGAATCACAAGCAAATATGGTCTACTATGTTGATGATGAGACTGATAAAGAATGGAGTGTCGCTTTACATCTAAAACCAAGATATTTGTTTGTAATGGGAGAGGTTAGTGAAGAGGATCTGTATAAGAATGAATCATACCAACAACTAAAATTTGGACAATTTTTTGATGATGACTATGAGCCAAATTGCAGTAGAGAAGAAAACGAATGAATGAATGAAATAACAAAGATTTGGACAATATTTTGCATTTTGAGCTGTTTTTTAGAAGTTTTAAGTTGTTGACTCTTCTCTTTTAAGTTTCTTGTATTTTGTGTTTGACGCTGCAATTTCTATAGTATTTTTGTAGTAGTTATTTTTACTTTTAGCTGATGTTGTTTTCTGTTTGGAACTGTAGTGTTTACAGTTTTTGGTTACTCTTTTGTTGCTTTTAGGTGCCCAATTTTTGTGCTTTAAGATAGGGAAAAAGGTTTGATCTACCCCTCAACTTTGTCATTTAGAGATGATATACCCTTGTTATGAAAGTAACTCATATATATCCCTACTTGTAAACAAATAACTCACATCTATCCTTTTTCCTCTAACGGAAATGAAAAAAATAATAATGTTAATCTAAATTTTTATTATTTTTTTCTAAAAAATATAATCCCGTATGAGTAAATTTAATCCTCGTCAAACATATTTTTTTTGACTTTTTTTTGTTTCAATGACTAATTTATAATTATTATTTTGATAATCAAATTTATTTATGTTTCACTAATATTCTTGTAAAACTTATTGTAGATGACCAAATTTTTTCTTTGAACGAAATTAAATTACAATTCACACAAAAAAATAGTTTAATTTTTTATTTTTTAAACTAAGGATTGAAAGAAAAAAATAAAATAAGAATAAGAAATTCAAATAATTATACTAAAAGATGTCAGAAAATAATTTATATATGAAAAAAATTAAAATATACCTTGAACTTTGATAGAAGAATCATATATATCCCTAAATAATTTTTTTAAAACAAATTAGAAGTAATAAATATAAATTTAAAACTAATTTCTTAGCTTCCGTTAAATGAAGGGTATATGTGAGTCATTTTATAACGGCAGGGGTATATGTGAGCCGCTTGTATAATGGTAAGGGCATATATGTGCCACTTTTATAACGAGGGGTATATCAGCTCCAAATAACAAAGTTGAGGGGCATATCAAACCGTTTCCCCTTTATGTTACTCTACTGTGATTTATCTACTATTTTTCAATTTTTAGTTGCTGATTTTGTGAGTTTTAAGCTGATGGTTCTGCAGATTTTGTTGCTCTTTTTTTAGTTTCAGGTGCTTATTTTTATTGTTAGTTGCTGTTTCTGCATATTAGTTGCTGTTTTTTGGTGTTTAAAGTTGTTATTTTGCAGTTTTTGGCCACTTTTTTTCTGCTTTTTGGTGCTGAATTTTTTTGTTTTAAGTTGTTTCTACTTAATTTTATCTACTGTTTTTTTAATTTTTATTGCTGATTTTGTGCGTTTTGAGCTGCTTTTTCTGCAGATTTGTTGTTGTTATTTTTTTAGTTTGAGGTGCTTACTATTTCTTATGGTTAAAATGTACTGTCTACAAGTTATCAGTTGTTATTTTTGACATCAATTAATATTAAATACAATTTGATAGAAGTGACATTTTTTATTTAAAATGTATTTTAGTAGTAATTCTAAAAAAATTGGCAACGATTGTATAATAATGATGTTAATAAAGATTGTATGATAATGTAATATTTTGTTAATAGCTTAGAAGCTCAACCTAATGTAATTTAAAGAAAGAAGGGTAAAACTTGGGGTTCAAGACTTGTCCCTCTTTGAACAGAGGCGATGAAAGAATTTTTTTGGCAAAGAAGTTGACACTGTGGCTAATTCTGTCCCTACCATAAGCATTGAAATGAAGTGAAAGATTAATGTGTGAACTCCAACATATCCCAAACAACAAAAATAAGTTTAGTAGAATTCAAGAGTAGATCATTGACCATTGGTAGTGAGTTTGACTCTCAAACAAAATGTCCCAATGAATTGCTTCGAAAAAGTTCTACATTGCATTATGTCTCTTGCGTTTTCATGTAGATTATGCTTCCTGTAAAGTCTAACCTACGTACCAATTAGAAATGTTTAGTAAAAGATGCACATTTACATAACTCAATATTCAAGAAATTTAAAAATAACATGCAGTTCTCCTACATATATTTTAAAACTAAATAAAGTATAAGGCATTGGGAGATATCTCATTAATAACAAATGTGCTATGCAAGCAATTTTTAACTTATCATGCGATAGATATGTAGATTTTAAAATAATGCAATAATTAAGAAATTGTGAGATGTCTTATTAAAGATAGATTATTAAACAGTCTTATTAGAGTGCAGACTAAACCAATATGTCCTATTTCTGGGCTGACGAACCAAATGTGTTCTCTTTTAGGGTTAACAAACCCAATGCATTCTACTTTAGGGTGTATACGCCCAATGCATTCTATTTTAGGGTAGACAGACTTAATGTATCCTATTAATTACGACTTTATGAACCCAATGTGTCGTATATTATAGTTGACAAACCCATTATGTCGTATTTCATGATGGACAAACCCAATATCTCCTATATTATGATAGACAAACCCAATATGTCCTACTTTATGTGGATGTATCCAACATATTCTATTTTATGGTGGACGAATCCAATGTATCCTATTTTGGGAAGAAGGTACTTTCTTAATCCTGTTGCCTAGGAAATGAGTACTCTTAGGTATCCAACATACATGCCTCTTCAAAGATTTGTTGCGTTACTATGCCACCAAAGTAATGTATGAAATTTCCAGGTGGGCATTGTATTAACTAAGAAGAAAGGTACAAACTTGGAAAAAAAGAGACCTACATGTTTAAGAAGCACTTGTCGTATCATTAGGTGAATAAAAAAATTGATGTCCACTAAAAAAGACCATCTCTTCAAGAGTTGTGTAAATAAAATTTACGGTGACCGTGACTCAAGGAAATCCAAGCAAGCCTAGAATGCAAATTTAAATAATTTTCCTCAGAAGAGTACAATATATTATTATTTAGAATAAGTAGTATATACGAAACCTCGCAATGAAGGCTCCCATAGGTATACCTTATGGGCTTAACAATTTTATTATGTCGATCCTAAATACCATTACGGTTTGCTCTTCTCAGGAAAATAATTTGAAATTTGAGCTCTAGACTTGCTACAATTCCACAGGGTCACGATTGTCATGGAGTTGGTTGACACTACACTTCAGGAGACAATATGTATTAGTAAATATCCATATTTCTCAATGTGAGATGATAGATCAAAACTTCTTCAATAGGTAGATATCTCGTTTTCCTAGTGTGTACATCTTTTTTCTAATTAAGACAATGCCCACATGGAAACTTACCATGTTACTTTGGTTGCACAATACACTGACTAATCTTTGCAGAGGCATGTAACTTGGATCTCTCATATGCTTATTTTCTTTTCCAAGTGATGAAGAAATTACCCTCTTGCCATTTCACATTTTTTCACTACATCAATCCACATGTGCTTCTTCACGACAAACACAACACACAATATAAAAAAATGAATTTCAAATAAGATTTCTGAAAAAATGAAGAGGACTATGTATGAACAAGATATACATGTAGTAAAAAAGATAATTAAATGTAATAACATGCTAATGAAAGAATCAATATATCCTTTAGTTAGATCACACATCCAATACCATAAGGATCATGTAGTGAAGAATGCTAGAAAGATTAGACAACTCGAGGAAATCTTTATTGTCCTTAAGAGGTAATATCTCTTCCATTTATGCATTTAGTTTGATACGACTATATATCGTCCTAGTTATGATTCAAAAAAAAGGAAGTAAAGTTTATAACCTACCTAGTAATTTGCTTCAAGAGGAGAAACCTCTCATGTGAAATAGAAGGTTAATAAAAAACTGAGGGGGTTTGGGACTGGGACAACGTTTCAGCTTTACAAAAAAATGTAGATATAACACAATGTTATGAAGCAGATCAACTAATCATGGCTTTCTGCTCGCCTGACTGCCCGTTTATGATAAAAATCAAGAGGGACATAGAGAACTAATCCGCACTAGAACATTCTTATATTGATAGCAGGTAATATTTGCTTCTTAAAAACCTATTTAACTGCAAATTTTATAATTTTTGTTCTGCAAACTCATTAGAACAGAAATTCAAAAGTTAACTAACTGTTGATCAAACTTAAGTGAAGTTCATATTGTATTCTGGTTTGGCAATGAACAAGGATCCAAATGATATCAAAGTTCTTCAGTTATCCTGTTTTGGCACATATAATCAAGATTACCATATGATAATAATGGGGAACGAGGAAACACAAAGTAAAATTTACATAAGGTAAATCATAATCAACAAAATAATATTTTCATTATCATGTCGCTCACATGAAAATATCAGTAATAAATCACCTTTTTTTGTAGAAAGCGCATATCGAGTACATTCCGAGTATTATCCTAGCAAATTATTTTTTTAGAATATTGTTTGATCATATATTATTCAAACAGAAACACCTCCAGTACTCCTCCTAAAGCACTTATGGAGGTAAATGACATAAAAATCCAATGGTACAATTCTAGTTTTTTTCCTGCCATTGTAAATAAAATAAGTTTTGCTACTATAGTTGTGGGACGTTAATATACATCATAGATTACTATAGCTGATATATTGTTCGACTATCAAATGTGGAACTTAGAACCTCACATTTTATAGAGGGAAAGGATATATTTTGCGTAAATTAGGGAAAGATTCTGTTAATTTAGAACTTTAATGATATATCCCTTGTACTACACTTTAATGATATAACCCTTGTACTAAATTCTTGCTTCTTATATAAAGAAATCATACTAGGTTTGTTGATGAACGTGCATATAATTGGTAGGCCACACAATCAGTTAAGAAGTTACTTGTTGATTTTCTCTGACTCGTGCAACTGAGATTAAAGCAATAAGTTTCAATTCCTATTGAAATACATTTGTGTAGAATGAGTAGGTGATGAGAAGGATTGCAAGGATTGATTGATGACACCACTCCTTTGATAAGGAATGAGATTCAAAGATTAAATCAGATGTGTAGAGAGGGAATGTTGTTAGGCAAGAGTAAATTTTAGAATGACTTGTTATAAGGCCTGATTCAGGCCCAAGTGGTACGGGTCCGTCTGTCCATGAAAATAATTGTACCAAGAGATGGAGCTACATGCGTCCTACCTCACCCTTACAATAGAGGGTAGGTGTATACACTTTTATTGATGATTACTGATGGTTCTATCACAAGTTCTGCATTTATATGCTTAGACTATCACCCATAGAGGTGTTTATTATTTTCACTTACGATTTTTAAGGGGTCTTGGTTGCGTTATGTTTATTGTTTGTACCTTTCGGACTTATGAGTTTTGATTAGATTATTGTTTAACTATATTTTCTATTCTTGTGATATAGATCTACAGTTAATAGGTTGTGGTGTATATTAGTTGATATTAACTCTCCTATCCCTAGGTAGTTTACTCTTGTATCATATTTTCTTTGTGAGTAGGTTGTTGGCTTGCGTATTGAAGTTCTTTCTTGACATGATTCTATATCCTTTATATCTTGTTTCTTCTTCTAATTTCTTTCCTATCATACTATTCGTCCTGTTTAGTTTCGTGAGTTCTACTTTCCTTTTTATCTATTGAATATACTTGCTTTATCTTTGGATCTCAGCTAGTCGATGTCTATTGGGAAACACTTGTTGGTATGAGCTTTTATTGTTTTGTTTGGATCTCATGTGAGCAGGTTTTGGACTTCAAAGACTGGGTGAGCTCCTAGCGTTCAATGTTGCGGTTTCCATATGCTTTGTCAAATCTGGTATTTATTTTTATTTGAAAGATAATTTATACTTTCATATTGTATTTGTAAAGTCCGTGCACTCTCATTTTAATTATACTCTTCTACTGACTGATGCATGGTTTTGGAAGTTGTTCCTTGTATTATATTCATGTTGAATTTTCTTTCTCTTTTCTGTTAGCTTTTCGCTTCTATTTTTTTCTAACGCATGTTGCACAATAGTTATGGTTAAGGATGAAGGGTTATAATTATCCACTTGTGGAATGTAGTAGGTGTTATCATGGTTTGAGAATTAGGTCCTAACATTCCAAGTCATAACATGATTTAATTTTCCAAACAATAGTAACAAATGTGTTGTGTCAGAAGTTGATTTTTCTCTATGGAGGGCCCATTGTTTAAATGAAGACCTAAGAGATTGGTTTCATATGTGTTTTCTTTAACTTTGGATTGATTTTCTCTCTTTCAATTAGTATACATCAATGCTTTCAGAATCTATTAGGGCTCCAGATGGGTTTAGGGTACCATCAGCAGTCCCCGGATTATATCTAGAGCAAGCTTCATTCTTTAAGGATTCCTCGGAGGTAATATTTGATTTTTCTTTTCATTGATAACAATTGATTTTTTCCAGATGTACTGCTTTGGATGGAAACAAAGCAACAGATGAACATATAGCTTCCGCACATAAGCAAAGCATATAGATTTAATTAGACCTTTTAGTTCAAAGAAAAAGAAGTTAAAATATATTGTTGGAAAATATGATTCAGCATATTCCAAGGAAGGCTCTTTAGAAAATATTATATTTTTGTTGGTTCTGTGATTGAGGCAATTCATCATGTTTACTACCCTCCATTTATTTTACTTACCCCTTGTACCAAATATATATGTTTCATTTGACTTGTCAATATAGCATATCAGAAGAATACTTTTTTTCTTATACTACCCTTAGTATTAAAAAACTAAATGTCAGTCAAATTTAGAGTTGTGTGATAAGTTTGACTGACTTTTAATTTTAACTATAAAGCATGCTGATATTTAATTTTTTAATATTAAGGGTAGTATAGTAAAAAAACTGAGTAAATTTTCATGATTTACTAAATGGACAAGCAAAATGAAACATATATTTTTTGGTTTAGAGGCAAACTAATGAAATGGAGTGAGTGGTAAACATGATTAATCACCCCAATTACAAAATCAACTGAAATATAAGTTTATTCAGCAGAACCATCATTGAAATATATTGAATTATACTACCCAACAATCACTATTCTCAACTAATTCTTCTTTGAAATTATCTTTCTTATTGATCTATATTCTTTTTTTATATCTACCAATTCAATATGATCATCCTTGATTTGTTTCCATCCATAACAGTACATCTGGAAAAATAATCGATTGTGGTGGATGTTTTTTATAGAAGGATAACTAAAATAAAATATGTACCTTTAGACAATTCTCAATGAATGAAGCCTCTTTATAATGGTATAAATATTATTTGGGGACTTCTCATGATACCCAACAGTGAACTCAATGAGTCGGAATCCATTGACGAGTATGACGATAAGTGAAAAAAAAATAAACCCAATGTTATTGGAAACAGAGACGAAAACATTCATCTTTCACGGCAGAATTTAAACAATAGGACCTCCTTAGAGGAAAACGTAATTTTCATACAAATCCCACCCCCACTATTTTTTTTCAGCTTGAAATGTGCCATGACCCAATATCAGTGGTCATGTTGACACCTATTAACACCCTTACGTAGGTACGGGAGCCCCATAAACCCGAACCAAAAGCAATAGTGTATCATGGAGAAAAAAAAATAATGGAGGCATGGAAAAAGAAAAATAAAAGGTAGGAGATACACCGAGGAAATAAAGGAAAGAGATAGACAAAAATATAAATATACAATACATCCCAAGATGTGGCATTAGTTGTTAGTCGAGCTTCTAATCAAAATAGGAGTACAAGAAAAATGCAAATATATATAGAATTGTCTTTTCATGTAAAATAAAGACTAATCCTAGGAAAACAGAGGGAGATTGATAACTGTAAACTTTAAGAGCTCATTCTAGTCTACCAATCGAAAAGCTGCTCCACACAACGTAGACCTCAATGGAGAGAACCCATACGATGATGGGTGGGGTGTACAAGCATAGTATGAGTACCAACAAGTGGTACTGAGTGGGCATAGTAAGACTAAAACCCAAAGATGAATCAACCATAAATTACAAGTAAAGAAAGTACATTACTAGTAGCTAAAGAAGAAATATAACATTATTCAATTAAAAAGAGACAAGGGAGTAGAAAAAAAAAAGCAAGCGACTAAGACAGGGGAAATTATGTGGAAATGCTAGACCAACTACCTAACCTCTCAAAGGTCCACTACAAAAGCCAATAAATTGTGATACAACATCGATAACCACTGCTACATCTCAGAAAAGCCTAAAGGCCAATCCATCTTGCAAGACTAGAAGAACAAATATAGAGACAAGTTCAACAAATTTTGTAGATAACTATCAAATCGAAATAAAATACACAATTATATATTCAAACAATAACCTAACCGAACCCTCATAATTTTTAAAGGTACAAAAACTTAACTTAACATAGAAAAGCCGTCATACGTCAAGTGGGTGCAAATAACAATCAATTATACGTGTTATGACTTGTGAGTGTGTGAAATGCAATAGAAACCGACAGTGTGATACAACCAAGTAAACACATCTATTTAAGCTCACTTTAAACTCCCACCATATATTTCCAAAATAATCATCATTGAAATATAACTTCTTCAACTCAAAACTCATCAATCTAGAAGTCAGGGTATACATGAATGCATGCATATCTTCTATATAAATCAGCTGCAACAATATCCACTTTGTCTTGATTATAATTAAACTCAAAATGAAATTACTCAATAAATTATATCCATTTTACATTATTTTTGTTGATATTTTTATAATTCAAATATGCTTCATAGCCTCCTGATTGGTCCTCATCCCAAATTCCTTATACCATAAATAATGTTGTCCATTTGCTAAAACTCTCAATGGGCAGAAAGTTCTTTATTATAAGTAGAATATTGCAATTGAGCTCCGCTTAAATTTTTATTATACTAACCTAGGGGGTTTATTTCTTCCATTATGACCGCAAAAAGTCCCACTCCACTAACATCAAACTAAATTTCAAACATCTTCTCAAAATTTGGAAGTTGAAGTAAAAATATGGAAGTAGGTTTTTCCTTTAGGATCCTAAAGGCTTTCTCTTGTTTTATATTCAAAATGAAAGGTTATCACTATTGATGACTTTAGTAGTAGATCCTCTAGAGAACTAAAATCCCTCACAAACTTTTTAATAGAACATGCCAACACATGAAAGCTTCTAAGATCACTAATAGACTTAGGGGTTGGACTCGAATTCGTGATTTACCCCTTCGATTTGTATGAAGTAGAAAATGATTTTCAAACTTACTTATTTTTATCAAATGGTGAAGAAAAAGAAGATTTCACTCGTAATTACTTTCTCTTTTATTTCCCTCAGCCTTGAGTGTCATTTGATAAGATTTTATAAAAATAGGACGATGATGCAGGTTGGATTATACTTTTATTTAAGCCCGAGATAGATTTTCCAAAAGAATCGATTCTCCATAATTGACATTATCTCAAAAGTTATTATGTCCTAGCTCCTCATAATACTCTTCCACGGTCTTAATTTCTTGTTGAATATTTTAATAGTTCTTGAGCATATTTTGTTCATAGTATTTACCCATAAATCTTTCATCTTTTTCTGTTATTCAAACTTGTAGTAAAATTGATATTCACTAAAGCAGTTCTTTCAATTTTCTTCCACCATGTAGAAGCAAAACCCATAAGATGACGTATAGCGTAATTCTATATTCTTGTGTGCTTTTAATTCTTTTCCTCTTGTCATCGCTTAATTGGAGATTTTCTGTACTGAGATTGGGTGAGATGTGTATCGAGGTAGTCGGGAGAGTTTTGAGCAAGTTTTTCCCATTTAAGACCTTTTCAAGTGAGAATTGACTTTAGTCAACATCCATAGAATAGAATGTCATATAATATTTATGAAAGCTCCATCAACTCTGAATGGTCCATATTGGTCTAGTAGAATGGTTGGTTCTAGTTTCGAGGACCTCAATTTGAGTTCGTGCCGTTAGGCGATCCCATTGTGTGACTTCAGTCAACATTCATGGTAAACATAGTCAGATGAGAATTTCCTCAATGCGGTTAAATTTTAAAAATCGAGTGTGGTCTAGAACGAACTTTGGTTATGATCTTGAGGTGTTTGGGATGATTTTGTTGTTAAAACCCATTTTAAGTCACATCCAATAGCGTATAACATATTAATGATTCCTAAATTATTTAACTTAAGGAGCACCACCTATATATATTTAAGGTAAATTAGGACACCTATATTTTTAACTTAGTAATGCTAATACTAACTTCAATTAATAGTCTAGTTAACTTATGTGATTATAAATAAGGGTTCAAGTTATCCTAAATGGAAGAGATTAAACATCGTGGTTGTTTTTTATTAAAGGGCATTAATGCTAGTTCAAACATATATCTTGATTTCATAAAAAAATTTCAACAAATCATGCTTGATTATAAATTTAAAGAAATGAAAGTTTCTACTTAATTTAAAATTCTTATTGAGAGGGTAATCTAAACTAAAACCTATAACAATTCAAGTTAGATACATGTATGGTTAACATCCTTCCTTATGACAACAAACCAATGAAATACATGATTTTATATACATTACTTATTAGCTTTTGATAAAATGTAACTTCTGATAAACAAAGAATTTATGATTCGATAATTTTAAATTCACAAATCATCAGCTTCTATTTCATGGGTATATTTAACAAACAACACAAATACTCTAAGAAGACTACACATTGACGAAAGAACAAAATGTTTACACTACCTTTTATCAAGCAGTGAACCATGGTGGGGTTTCAAATCTACTAAGATCCGACTTCACTAACAAACAAAATAACACGAGCAATAAAAAGAAAAGCCCCGACAAAGTTTTTGAAATTCGATAGGAGATGCGATTCAAAAATTCTATGTGAACAAATGATGAGGGCTGGCCAAATGTTTTAAGGTGAAGGAGTGGTTCAAAAACATCAGAAAAAACAAACTTTAGAGTAAGAACTTTTAGGTGAAATTAGGATTGATGAATTGTTGAGTAGGAATTTTAATTTCATACTTTAAAATTGGTCAAAGATAACCAATAAAGCTCAAAAATTAGGATTTTTGGATTGAATTTACTTGACAGTCTTCACATTAAGTAGAAATAAGACAAAAATTGTGTGACAACCTTTGTCCATAGCTAACGAACATTGGTGTTTTGTTGAAAATGGAAGGGAAGGAGTGAGAGAGAGGCTCCTGCGGCTTATGAATTATGAGGGACTTTGGGGGGGGGGGGCACAAAACCCTAAATAGTATTAAACTAAAAGGGTATTTTAGGTAGTTAAATAGGATAAAATGGATATTAGAGATTGTGAAGAGGGCTGATGATTGATGTTTTGACTGCTCCGTCTAGGCCCTTACGTTTTACGGTTGATGTGTATCTCTGATTTGCTATTCGGTAACCATATTATTGATGTATTTCCTGGGTCTTTTCATTCTTTAAATCAATTCATTTGAGATTCAAATTAAATAACTAGTGGTACATATAATTATTATTCAGAAGTACCAATTTAAAACTTTTTTTCTAATGTTTTTAGTTATTTATTAAGTATGAAATTTGAAATAATATGTCGAGAATCAATTAAATTAAATACAAAGTGATAGTAGTGACTTGCTTTTATTAAATAATGTATTTTATTTTTCGTTCTATGAAATTTGACAATGATTGTATGATAATGATGTTTATGAAGATCGATGAAAGAGTTTTTTGACAAAGAAGTTGACACTGTGGTTAATTTTGTCCCGACCATCAACATTGAAATAAAGTGAAAGATTAATGTGAAAACTCCTACACATCCCAAACAACAGGACGTAAGTTTAGTAGAATTCAAGAGTAGATCAATGACCATTGGTAGTGAGTTTGACTCTAAAATAGAATATCTCAATTAACTGCTTTGAAAAACTTCTACATTGCATTATGTCTCTTACTTTTGCCTGTAGATTACGCTTTCAGTAAAGTCTAACATACTAATTAGAAATGTTTATTAAAAGATATATATTTACATAACTCAATTTTCAAGAAATTTAAAAACTTACATGCATTTCTCCAATAAATATTTTAAAAATAAATAAATGATAAGGCATTCCAAGATGTCTCATTAATAAGAAATGTGGTTTTCAAGCAATTTTTAACATATCATGCAACTGATCCGTAGATTTTAAAATAATGAAATAATTACAAAATTGTGTGACGTATCATTAAAGACATATGGATAAAATGTCTTACTAGAATGTGGACTAAACCAATATGTCCTATTTATGGGCGGACGAGCCAAATGTGTTCTCTTTTAGGGTTAACAAACCCAATGCATTTTACTTTAGGGTGTATACACCCAATGCATTCTATTTTAGGTAAGACAGACTTAATGTATCATATTAATTATGACTGGATGAACCCAATATGTCATATATTAGGGTTGACAAACCCATTATGTCCTATTTCAAGATGGACGAACCCAATATCTCCTATATTGTGACAGACAAATCCAATATGTCGTACTTTAGGTGGATAAATCCAACATATCTTATTTACAGTAGACGAATCCAATGTATCTTATTTTAGGTGGGCGAACCCCATTAATTCTATAAGAGCGTTGAGTTACCCGAAATGTCCTCATTTAGTGTGGACTTACCTGATATATCTTATTTTATGGTGGATTAAACCAACCAATCCTTTTTTTAGGGTGGAAGAACTTGTTATCTTGTTGACTTAGTAATATAAATTGATGCTATGCAAAGGACTTGGTGCGATTTCTTTGAAGTAGCAAACATGGATAATCTAATATGGAGAGTCATTTGTAGTGCGTTTGTTGTTTTTTTTTTAAAATCCTTTGCAATATTTATATCCAAGGTGCGGTAAATTTTGTAGTAGCAAACATTTATCGTGAAGTATTTTTTATTAGTTCATATGATGTCCATAAATAAGGATACAATGGATATTAGAGATTGTGAGGAGGGCTGATGGTTGATGTTTGGACTTCTCCGTCTGGGACCTTACGTTTTAGGGTCGATTTGTAGATCTGATTTGCTATTCGGTAACCATATTATTGAAGTATTTCTTGGGTCTTTTCATTCTTCAAATCAATTCATTTGAGATTCAAATTAAATAACTTGTGGTACATACAATTATTATGCAGAAGTACCAATGTTAAAACTTTTTTTCTAATGTTTATAGTTATTTATTAAGTATTTAATTTGAAATAATATGTCGAGAATCAATTAAATTAAATACAAAGTAATAGAAGTGACTTTTTTTTATTAAAAAATGTATTTTATTTTTCGTTCTAAGATATTTGACAATGATTGTTTGATAATGATGTTATTGAAGATCTATGAAAGAGTTTTTTGACAAAGAAGTTGACATTGTGGTTAATTTTGTCCCGACCATCAACATTGAAATGAAGTGAAAGATTAATGTAAAATTTCCTACATATCCCAAACAACAACACGTAAGTTTAGTAGAATTTAAGAGTAGATCATTGACCATTGATAGTAAGTTTGACTCTAAAGCATAATATCTCAATTAACTACTTTGAAAAAGTTCTACATTGTATTATGTCTCTTACTTTTGCATGTAGATTACACTTTCAGTAAAGTCTAATATACCAATTAGAAATTGTTTATTAAAAGATACACATTCAAATAACTCAATTTTCAAGAAATTTTAAAACTTGCATACATTTCTCCAATAAATATTTTAAAAATATATAAATGATAAGCCATTGCAATATGTCTCATTAATGAGAAATGTGCTTTTCAAGCAATTTTTAACATATCATGCAACTGATCCGTAGATTTTAAAATAATGAAATAAGTAAAAAATTGTGTGACGTATCATTTAAGACATATGGATAAAATGTCTTATTAGAGTGTGGACTAAACCAATATGTCCTATTTCTGGGCGGACGAACCAAATGTGTTCTCTTTTAGGGTTAACAAACCCAATGCAATCTACTTTAGGGTGTATACTGTTGACACCAAAATTTGACCCTCTCTGATAGAAATTAATTCATGAGCTTCTTAAATTTTCCAAGCAATTTACAATAATTAGTTTTATAAATTTTAAGATATATGTATATGTGTGTGTGTGTGTGTGTATATATATATATATATATATATATATATATATATATATATATATATATATATATATATATATATATATATATATATATATATATATATATATATATATATATATATATATATATATATAAAGTTTGCGTTGTTTTTAATAATTTTGTCATTTTTTATAACTTTTGGATAATATATATATATTTTATATAATTATGTATATAATTAGTATATTTTATGATTAGTCAAAAAAAAAGAAAAAAAACATCTCAAAAATATTTTAATTATGTAATTATCTTATTTAACTAATTTAGTTTAAATTATATTTTTTATATCAATAGTTTACAATTAAATTATAATTTTTTAATTAGGAAGCTCGTTAATTAATTAATATTAGTTTGTCTTATTTATGATTTAACCAAATTTGCAAATTAAATATGATTTGGCTAAATTATTAATTCACTTAGCTATATCTACTATAAATCCACCAACAGATTTTAGCTTTGGGCCTTTTCTATAATCTGCACCAGCCCATATCCAATTTATTATCTTATAATAAAAGAGGCCCATCAATATTGCTACAACAACAATTTTCAGCCCATGCTAATTCTTCATTTATTCCAGGCCCACTTTTATTTTCAGACGCCCCAGGCCCAATTACATGCCCATTCCTGCCTACATTATTCTTCCCAGACCATTTAAATTAATTCCCACTCTTCTTACTTTCAGTGATCCAGCCCAATTCTCTACATGATTTTTTTAAAGTCAATTTCCTATCTTTGTTATCTCATCCCAGCAGCCCAACTCCTCCCAGGCAAAATTCTTTTCCAAACAATTTCAGTAGCCCACTTATCATTCCATTTTTCCCCTTAGTACTCGACCCGATTCCACCTGGTTTCTTCTTCACGTTGAAATTCCAGAAATTAGGGAAGAAATCCAGTACGCCAACGTCTTCTTCCCCATAAATCAAGCAACAAATCATGGTTGACCAAACCCGAAAATCGTGCCAGCAACACCATCCCATCACCATCGTCGTAATTGCCAGCGAGAAGTGGCATCCAACAATACCCTTTGTACGTCTTCTTCTTCTTTTCCTCAAACTCAGATGGTTCTATCTCCAAACGGCGCTACAGTACCATCGTCGTCCTTCTCATATACTTTTCCCCCTTTGGCGGATTTTCAGAGTAAAGATACAACTCCCCTACACCTCTTAGCTATTGCCTCGAAAAAGAGCATTTTGAAATTTAAAATCATCCTTAATCTACCGGATTTCTCCTCTAACCGGTTTTAGTTCTTCTTCTATTAATACCAGTCGTATATAACTCTCAAAGGGGGGAAAATGATTTTTGAACATTAATTTACTGCCCTAAAAAAGAGGGAATTTCATATATACAAAAAAGAGTTGTTTTGCTTTCTGGAGCTCATCGGGTTCATAGTGGTGGAGTTCTTCACGATCAAGCTCGTCATCCTAGTCTCGCTGCTCCAAAGAAGGTAATATTCCCTTTCTTTTTGATAAATTTTCATTCATCTCGTGTTATTGCTGTTTCAAGATTTTCAATTCTTATGATCATGTCGATGCTATTTTTATATCTGATTTCCTTTAAGATACAAAGTTATGAGCGTAACATATGAATATGGTCGAGTGGATGTTGTTATATTATTGATATTGTGATGTAATTATCAAAGTTTGTCTTGGCCTACTGTTGATATCTAGTAATTGTTCGTTCCGGTTTGATTCGACACTTTTCGGTTGTTGAGGTATAAAATATGTCCTTTGGATATGATTTAATCGTAGAACATTTTGATCAAGAGCTTTGGTCCCCTTTTCATTTTCATGTTTGATGTGATAGCGTAATAGTATCTCTGTTTCAATGGCTAAAAATCTGAAACTTGTGTAACTCTAATTTTGTTATAATACTTTATTTTACTTTTCCTCCAGAGGCTCATGCTTCGCAGTAGCTAGCTCTCCCTATAAGTTTGTCAGTCACTAATTACTATAATTGGCCTAAGAAGCTAATAGGAGGATAATTTTAATCATCATTGGAAGTGTTTAGAATTGATATTCATTTCCACAATTGTCTACATTCCGTCATGGTCTCTCCTATTTTTGATCCATCTGTCTTCTAATTGTGGCTGTCGAAAAGTTGTAAGGCATTGTTTCGCATTACTTTGTTTAAATTCAATTCATAGTAAGCCTCCCTCGCTTGAGGAACAATTATCATTGAAGGGTTACCATTGTATTCATAGATGTCTTTTGAGTACTCAAGTTGGTGGTTATTTCCCATAACTATGTGAATTAAAATATGATATTTAACTTAGTGCCCTCATGTTGACTTCTTTTTGTTTGGGTTGTCTCCTTAAAACTTGCAGAATGCAAGAATATGATAATGTTATTTGGATGTAGACTGTTGTATGCTCGATGCATTTGATTGTTGAAATACTCCCTAAGTTCATTGTTTTGTTGTATACCTTGTGCTTCCCTTTGGCAATAGGTTACTTACTAGTTATGCGATTTATCGTTTGTAGTTATTTCGGTTTGATGATAGTTTATTAGTGGATTTCTTATGATGTTTCCTCAAAGTGGCTTTGAATAAAAAATTAAAGATTTTTAATCTACCATCCTAATCCTTATTATTTATTTTCGCATGTAATACCAATCCGAGTTCACTTTGTACTCCACTTTTCCATATCTTTGCATCCTTCATTTGAGCCACGAAAGCACAAAAGATCTTTTCGAGTCATAGACCTCTCATAACCGGTGTACAGGTCGGAAGAGCCAGCAGATGTGTTGCTGAAAAATCAAATCTGCACATTTGAACAGCAGTATACATATTGTATACATTCGTTATACACTGATATACTTGTTCATGGCAGCAAATATGCAGAAAAAAATGTGAAATATAGATATGAAGTAAAATCCAGGTGTTTGAAAGCAGGCGATACACGCAGAGAGCTGATATATACGTCCATATACACCGATATATAGTCTATGTATACAAAAACTGGATTGGGTTAAAACCCAGAACTTGCAGCGAAATTGGCCCAAGAAAGGGCCCAATTTCGTTGTCTCTTTCACTCTCCTAATTATTTTGATTATGCTGACTAATTTCATTTATCTCTAACTTTAGAATTGATAATTAACTTATTTTAATCTCCAATAGATGAATTATTTTTATGTTGACTTATTATATAAACATCTTTTACAATAATTTATTTTTATGTCAAGTATATGAGTAAAATTAATATCTTTAGTTAAGTCAAACCTATGTTCTTATAAGATATATATTCTTTATTGATTTTCGCTTAACCATTTTATTATTTTAAAAAAAAATTATTATTTTTAGTTAGGTGAACCTTTATTCTTCCATTAATAAGAAAAAATGTGTTTTCATGCTCAAATTGATCAATTTGGTTTGAGTAATTATCTTTTAAAATGATTCAAAAAAATCTAATTTAGTTAATTTCTATTCACTTATAATCAATTTCAAATACTAGTTAAAGTTTTATTTTCTTAAAATAAAAAGTAAAAATTAATCTTTGTTTAAATGTTTTCTTAAAACTGATCGAATATTGTTAATTATTATATTAAATCATGCTTCTAAGATTAAAAAAAAATATTTAACCTAAGTCATAGGATAACCGCCTGTTAGCGGGTGCTTCAAATGCCTTAAAAACATTCTTGAAGCATAAATAAGAACCTGTTACCCGTTTTCTCTAAATATATTAAGATTTAATCTGTTAAAATCTTTTCAAATCAAGTTTTCTTAATTTCTTTAAAAAATTAATTGGCGACACTTTCTAAATATTCTTCTAAATCGTTTTATGCTTAGGACATTTCAAAAATTGATTTTTCTAAGGATAGATAAATTACGGCATAACATATACACCCAATGCATTTTATTTTAGGTTTAGGCAGACTTAATGTATCACATTAATTAAGACAGGATGAAACCCCATATGTCATATATTAGGGTTGACAAACCCATTATGTCCTATTTCAGGATGGACGAACCCAATATCTCCTATATTATGATAGACAAACCCAATATGTCGTAGTTTAGGTGGATAAATCCTACATATCCTATTTATGGTGGACGAATCCAATGTATCTTATTTTAGGTGGGCGAACCCCATAAATTCTATTTGAGCATTGAGTTACCCGAGATGTCCTCATTTATGGTGGAATTACCTGATATATCTTATTTTATGGTGGATTAAACCAACATATCCTTTTTTTAGGGTGGAAGAACTTGTTATCTTGTTGACTTAGTAATGTAAATTGATGCTATGCAAAGGACTTTGTGTGATTTCTTTGCAATAGCAAACATGGATAATCTAATATGGAGATTCTTTTGTAGTGCATTTGTTGTATTTTTTAAAATCCTTTGCAATATTTATATCCAAGGTGCGGTAAATTTTCTAGTAGAAAATATTTATCGTGCAGTATTTTTTGTTAGTTCATATGGTGTCCATAAATAAGGATAAAATGGATATTAGATATTGTGAAGAGGGCTAATGGTTGATGTTTGGACTGCTCCATCTGGGCCCTTACGTTTTAGGGTTGATTTGTAGATCTGATTTACTATTCGGTAACCATATTATTGAAGTATTTCTTCGGTCTTTTCATTCTTTAAATAAATTCATTTGAGATTCAAATTAAATAACTAGTGGTACATACAATTGTTATGCAGATGTACCAATGGTAAAACTTTTTTTCGAATGTTTATAGTTATTTACTAAGTATGAAATTTGAAATAATATGTCGGGAATCAATTAAATTAAATACAAAGTGATAGAAGTGACTTTTTTTGATTAAAAATGCATTTTATTTGTCGTTCTAAGAAATTTGACAATGATTGTATGATAATGATGTTAATGAAGATCGATGAAAGAGTTTTTTGGCAAAGAAGTTGACACTGTAGTTAATTTTGTCCCGACAATCAACATTGAAATGAAGTGAAAGATAAATGCGAAAACTCCTACACATCCCAAACAACAAGACGTAAGTTTAGTAGAATTCAAGAGTAGATCATTGACCATTGGTAGTGAGTTTGACTCTAAAAAGGAATATCTCAATTAACTGCTTTGAAAAAGTTCTACATTACATTATGTCTCTTTCTTTTGCATGTAGATTACGCATTCAGTAAAGTTTAACATACCAATTAGAAATGTTTATTAAAAGATACACATTTAGATAACTAAATTTTCAAGAAATTTAAAAACTTACATGCATTTCTTCAATAAATATTTTAAAAATAAATAAATGTTAAGGCATTGCAAGATGTCTCATTAATGAGAAATGTGCTTTTCAAGCAATTTTTAACATATCATGCAACTGATCCGTAGATTTTAAAATAATGAAATAATTAAAAAATTGTGTGACGTATTTTTAGACATATGGATAAATTGTCTTATTAGAGTGTGAACTAAACCAATATGTCCTATTTCTGGGCGGACGAACCAAATGTGTTCTCTTTTAGGCTTAAAAAACCCAATACATTCTACATTAGGGTGTATACACCCAATGCATTCTATTTTAGGTTAGACAGACTTAATGTATCATATAGATTAAGACTGGATGAACCCAATATGTCATATATTAGGGTTGACAAACCCATTATGACCTATTTCAGTATGGACGAGCCCAGTATCTCCTATATTATGATAGACAAACCCAATATGTCGTACTTTAGGTGGATAAATCCAACATATCCTATTAACGGTGGACGAATCGAATGTATCTTATTTAAGGTGGGCGAACCCCATAAATTCTATTTGAGCGTTGAGTTACCCGAGATGTCCTCATTTATGGTGGACTTACGTGATATACCTTATTTTATGGTGGATTAAACCAACATATCCTTTTTTTAGGGTGGAAGAACATGTTATCTTGTTGACTTAGTAATATAAATTGAGGCTATGCAAAGGACTTGGTGCGATTCTTTGCAGTAGCAAACATTGGTAATCTAATATGGAGATCTTTTGTAATGCGTTTGTTTTTTTTAAAAAAATCCTTTGCAATATATAAATCCAAGGTGCGGTAAATTTTTTAGTAGAAAACATTTATCGTGCAATATTTTTATTAGTTCATATGGTGTCCATAAATAAGGATAAAATGGATATTAGAGATTGTGAAAAGGGCTGATGGTTGATGTTTGGACTGCTCCGTCTGGGCCCTTACGTTTTAGGGTTGATTTGTAGATCTTATTTGCTATTCGGTAACCATATTATTGAAGTAACTCTTCGGTCTTTTCATTCTTTAAATTAATTCATTTGTGATTCAAATTGAATAACTAGTGGTACATACAATTACTATGCAATGTTAAAACTTTTTTTCTAATGTTTATAGCTATTTACTAAGCATGAAATTTGAAATAATATGTCGAGAATCAATTAAATTAAATACAAAGTGATAGAAGTGATTTTTTTAATTAAAAAATGTATTTTATTTGTCGTTCTAAGAAATTCGACAATGATTGTATGATAATGATGTTAATGAAGATCGATTAAAGAGTTTTTTGGCAAAGAAGTTGACAGTGTGGTTAATTTTGTCCCGACCATCAACATAGAAATGAAGTGAAAGATTAATGTGAAAACTCCTATACATCCCAAAAAACAAGACGTAAGTTTAGTAGAATTCAAGAGTAGATCATTGACCATTGGTAGTGAGTTTGACTCTAAAACAAAATATCTCAATTAACTACTTTGAAAAAGTTCTACATTGCATTATGTCTCTTACTTTTGCATGTAGATTACGCATTCAGTAAAGTCTAACATACCAAATAGAAATGTTTATTAAAAGATACACATTTACATAACTCAATTTTAAAGAAATTTAAAAACTTACATGCATTTCTCCAATAAATATTTCAAAAATAAATAAATGATAAGGCATTGCAAGATGTCTCATTAATGAGAAATGTGCTTTTCAAGCAATTTTCATCATATCATGCAACTGATCGGTAGATTTTAAAATAATGAAATAATTAAAAAAATTGTGTGACGTATCATTAAAGACATGTGGATAATATGTCTTATTAGAGTGTGGACTAAACCAATATGTCCTATTTCTGGGCGGACGAACCAAATGTGTTCTCTTTTAGGGTTAACAAACCCAATGCATTCTACTTTAAGGTGTATACACCCAATGCATTCTATTTTAGGTTAGAAAGACTTAATGTATCATATTAATTAAGACTGGATGAACCCAATATGTCATATATTAGGGTTGACAAACCCATTATGTCCTATCTCAGGATGGACGAGCCCAATATCTCCTATATTATGATAGACAAACCCAATATGTCATACTTTAGGTGGATAAATCCAACTTATCCTATTTACGGTGGACGAATCCAATGTATCTTATTTTAGGTGGGCGAACCCCATAAATTCTATTTGAGCGTTGATTTACCCGAGATGTCCTCATTTATGGTGGACTTACCTAATATATCTTATTTTATGGTGGATTAAACCAACATATCCTTTTTTTAGGGTAGAAGAACATGTTATCTTGTTGACCTAGTAATATAAATTGAGGCTATGCAAAGGACTTGGTGCGATTGATTTGCAGTAGCAAACATGGATAATCTAATATGGAGATCTTTTGTAGTGCATTTGTTTTTTATAAAAAAATCCTTTGCAATATTTTATCCAAGGTGCGGTAAATTTTCTAGTAGAAAACATTTATCGTGCAGTATTTTTTATTAGTTCATATGGTGTCCATAAATAAGGATAAAATGGATATTTGAGATTGTGAAAAGGGATGATGGTTGATGTTTGGACTGCTCCGTCTGGGCCCTTACGTTTTAGGGTTGATTTGTAGATCTTATTTGCTATTCGGTAACCATATTATTGAAGTAATTCTTCGGTCTTTTCATTCTTTAAATTAATTCATTTGTGATTCAAATTGAATAACTAGTGGTACATACAATTATTATGCAGAAGTACCAATGTTAAAATAATTTTTTCTTATGTTTATAGTTATTTATTAAGTATGAAATTTGAAATTATGTGTCTAGAATCAATTATATTAAATACAAACTGATTGAAATGATTTTTTTGATTAAAAATGTATTTTATTTGTCGTTCTAAGAAATTTGACAATGATTGTATGATAATGATGTTAATGAAGATCGATAAAAGAGTTTTTCGGCAAAGAAGTTGACACTGTGGTTAATTTTGTCCCGACCATCAACATGGAAATGAAGTGAAAGATTAATGTGAAAACTCCTACACATCCCAAAAAACAAGACGTAAGTTTAGCAGAATTCAAGAGTAGATCATTGACCATTGGTAGTGAGTTTGACTCTAAAACAGAATATCTCAATTGACAGCTTTGAAAAAGTTCTACATTGCATTATGTCTCTTACTTTTGCATGTAGATTACGCTTTCAGTAGAATCTAACATACCAAATAGAAATGTTTATTAAAAGATACACATTTACATAACTCAATTTTAAAGATATTTTAAAAACATACATGCATTTCTCCAATAAATATTTTATAAATAAATAAATGATAAGGCATTGCAAGATGTCTCATTAATGAGAAACGTGCTTTTCAAGAAATTTTTAACATATCATGCAACTGATCCGTAGATTTTAAAATAATGAAATAATTAAAAAATTGTGTGACGTATCATTAAAAACATGTGGATAATATGTCTTATTAGAGTGTGGACTAAACCAATATGTCCTATTTCTGGGCGGACGAACCAAATATGTTCTCTTTTAGGGTTAACAAACCCAATGCATTCTACTTTAGGGTTCATACACCTAATGCATTCTATTTTAGGTTAGACAGACTTAATGTATCATATTAATTAAGACTGGATGAACCCAATATGTCATATATTAGGGTTGACAAACCCATTATGTCCTATTTCAGGATGGACGAACCCAATATCTCCTATATTATGATAGACAAACCCAATATGTCGTACTTTAGGTGGATAAATCCAACATATCCTATTAACGGTGGACGAATCCAATGTATCTTATTTAAGGTGGGTGAACCCCATAAATTCTATTTGAGCGTTGAGTTACCAAAGATGTCCTCATTTATGGTGGACTTACCTGATATATCTTATTTTATGGTGGATTAAACAAACATATCCTTTTTTTAGGGTGGAAGAACATGTTATCTTGTTGACTTAGTAATATAAATTGAGGCTATGCAAAGGACTTGGTGTGATTTCTTTGCAGTAGCAAACATGGATAATCTAATATGGAGATCTTTTGTAGTGCGTTTGTTTTTTTCAAAAAAATCCTTTGCAATATTTATATCCAAGGTGCGGTAAATTTTCTAGTAGAAAATATTTATTGTGCAGTATTTTTTATTAGTTCATATGGTGTCCATAAATAAGGATAAAATGGATATTAGAGATAGTGAAATGGGCTGATGGTTGATGTTTGGACTGCTCCGTCTGGGCCCTTACATTTTAGGGTTGATTTGTAGATCTGATTTGCTATTCGGTAACCATATTATTGAAGTAATTCTTCGGTCTTTTCATTCTTAAAATTAATTCATTTGTGATTCAAGTTGAATAACTAGTGGTACATACAATTATTATGCAGAAGTACCAATGTTAAAACTTTTTTTCTTATGTTTATTGTTATTTATTAAGTATGAAATTTGAAATAATATGTCGAGAATCAAATAAATTAAATACAAAGTGATAGAAGTGATTTTTTTGATTAAAAATGTATTTTATTTGTCGTTCTAAGAAATTTGACAATGATTGTATGATAATGATGTTAATGAAGATCGATAAAAGAGTTTTTTTGGCAAAGAAGTTGATAGTGTGGTTAATTTTGTCCCGACCATCAACATGGAAATGAAGTGAAAGATTAATGTGAAAACTCCTCACATCCCAAAAAACAAGACGTAACTTTAGTACAATTCAAGAGTAGATCATTGACCATTGATAGTGAGTTTGACCCTAAAATAGAATATCTCAATTAACTACTTTGAAAAAGTTCTACATTGCATTATGTCTCTTACTTTTGCATGTATATTACGCTTTCAGTAAAGTCTAACATACCAATTAGAAATGTTTATTAAAAGATACACATTTACATAACTCAATTTTAAAGAAATTTAAAAACTTACATGCATTTCTCCAATAAATATTTTAAAAATAAATAAATGATAAGGCATTGCAAGATGTCTCATTAATGAGAAATGTGTTTTTCAAGCAATTGTTAACATATCATGCAACTGATCCGTAGATTTTAAAATAATGAAATAATTAAAAAATTGTGTGACGTATCATTAAAGACATGTGGATAATATGTCTTATTAGAGTGTGGACTAAACCAATATGTCCTATTTCTGGGCGGACGGACCAAATGTGTTCTCTTTTAGGGTTCACAAACCCAATCCATTCTACATTAGTGTGTATACACCCAATGCATTCTACTTTAGGTTAGACAGACTTAATATATCATATTAATTATGACTGGATGAACCCAATATGTCATATATTAGGGTTGACAGACCCATTATGTCATATTTCAGGATGGATGAACCCAATATCTCCTATATTATGATAGACAAACCCAATATGTCGTACTTTAGGTGAATAAACCCAACTTATCCTATTTATGGTGGACGAATCCAATATATTTTATTTTAGGTGGGCGAACCCCATAAATTCTATTTGAGCGTTGAGTTACCTGAGATGTCCTCATTTATGGTGGACTTGACTGATATATCTTTTTTTATGGTGGATTAAACCATCATATCCTTTTTTTAGGGTGGAAGAACTTGTTATCTTTTTGTCTTATTTATATAAATTGATGCTATGCAAAGGACTTGGTGCGATTGCTTTGCAGTAGCAAACAAGGATAATCTAATATGGAGAGTCTTTTGTAGTGCGTTTGTTGTATTTTTTGAAATCCTTTGCAATATTTATATCCATGGTCTGGTAAGTTTTTTAGTAGAAAACATTTATCGTGCAGTATTTTTTTTTAGTTCATATGGTGTCCATAATTTAAGAACTTCAACTTCGATAAACATTTGCGGCATATAAAATCTTGATCTCAAAGAAAAATTATGTATTTTAAATTTGATTCTTCTTGCTGTTGCACAAACTGGACCTCACAAATTTTTAGCTTGATGTTGAGCTTTGTGGTGTTACTATTCAAGGATTCAAAAAATTAGCCTCTACATTACTCACAGAAAATAAATGTCAGCATGAAAGAAAATTAGCACTTCGCATTGAACCATGAAGCTTCAGCATTGAATCTGCATTTTTTGTTGCTATAGCTTCAAAGAAATTTGATGATGAAAATATTCATTGCCATATTAACTTCTATTATTTTACAAATAATTAAGGTTCATCATCAAACTGTACTAGTCTTTCTTTTGGGGAAAATTGAATTTTTTTAATATTATGTCAAGACCCGATTTATCGAATCATTATGAAACCTACAATAACAACCAGTAGGTAAGACAACCTATAACACAGAACAACAAGTAATAATTATAACGATAGAACATTGCGGAAGCTGTAAATGAACATGAAAACAACAATAGCCGAAGGCAAACTAAAAATATATACGATAGATCCATCCTAGAACTTGGAAGTTACAAGTACATATCTATCTAAACAAAATAATAGAAGTCCAAAATGTGGAAAGACAAAGCTTGTCGAAAAATACAAAAGACTAGCTAGACAAAATATAGAAGGAGACAGGTATGTACCATACACCATGTGCCCACCATAGCTTCCGATCAATAGCTGCAACAAGCTCGAATGATTACCACCGATAACTAGTGCTCGACCTGCATCACGAAACGGATGCATGGTGTAGCATGAGTATCAGAACAACACGTACTTAGTAGGTATTATAGTATGATGTAGCAAGAAAGGTAAGAACAATATTAGAAGATATAGAAATAAACAGAGGTCAGAGAAGAATAAAATAAAAGCACCCGAAGGAACATGAACATAAATTATTGTACAACTAAACTAAACCTAACCCGACCTCATAAGCCAAAAAGTTACACTTGTGTGCAAGTTTAGGCTAGACCAAATGGACACCATAAGCCCAATAGATGCAGAAAAAGCTAAAACTACTAAATTGAAGTACGTTGAGTACATATCAAGGGTACTATCATATTCAATGTTGATAATACAAGGAATTTAATCTTCAAAAAAGGGGTCGAGTTAAATAGGAGTATATTCTGGACCTCTTACCACTGATAGAATTCCCAAGAGCATGTAGATTTAGAAAAGAATAAGACCAAGCCTATAATCATAGCTAAAGAGTAAACTCTAGAGTGTGTATGAGGATCAAAGGATCTCATACAAACAATCATCCCTACCACAATTGAATGATATCGACTCTCAAGTAATCACCAAGCTCGACTTAATCTAATTTAATGACCCCCTATTAAAACCTAAAACCTCAAAAGTTGCACTCGAGGCTGTATAGTGAGGAAGAATGTATAAAAGATAGTCAAAGCATTGTGAACGCCTAAACTATGGGTCCTTCAATGACACTCAAGTATGCTAAACAAGTGTATAACGAGCTAAGACATCTACATCGGTGTCGAAGTAAAAAGAAGGCCGAAAAGATAAAAAATATTGCGATTCTATTTAAAGTACTACTTTAAGCCTAGACATAGGCCAAATAAGCTCAAACATACAACAATAATAACAAAGAAGTCTAACAATAAATTGAAGATGATCACATAGACCAACCTAGTTTGTTATTAACCCTTAACTTACTCAATAAAGCCTAAAACATGGTTTGTTAGTATTGTATAATGATCAATTATGTACGCCCCCAAAATTCACTAAAACTAGCACGAACGGACAAAATCAAGTTTAATATAGTGGAATGAAAGTCGTAGTACATAAAGGCCAACCGAGTGCCTTCCAAATCACCCATGTGGAGTTTTACTTTTCATACAACTTCAGAACATTACAATACTATCCAAAATGTAATCACAATTTTAATAAAGTCATTACACAAAAATATTTTTTTAAACAAAAACTAATCAGTTTGTGATTCAAAAAGGGAATTGTAGGACTTACAATGGAATTTCTAGAAATGACTCTATGAAAAGGTCAATTTTAGTACCCCCAAACTCTTGTTCAAAAATAGAAAACAATTAAAGGATCAAAACAACGGAAATCAGATCATGCAATTAAATTCACCATTAAGGAAAATTTTTTAAGTTAAAGCATCCCAGAAACAAGGTTATTTAACTTGTAGAATCATATTGTGAGTTAACAAATCCCAAAGTAATCAACTAATTTTTTATTTCATCAACAGGACCTGGAAGCCTGTTTGAGGCCATATATAGCCTTGTGCCTCTTTAAAATATGCGTCGCATGTGCAGAATCTTCAAAAATTAGGTTGGTGGCACATATAGACTTCCTCATCGAGATGACCTTACTGGAAGGCATTATTGATATCATGTTTTTTAATGGGACAACTTTGTTATGTTGCAATCGCAAGAACAAGTCGAACAGGTGCAAGCTTTACAACAAGACTAAAAGTACATTGAAAATTAAGTACAAGTGTTTTTGTGAACCCTTTAGTAACCATACGAGCTTTGTACCTATCAAAATAATCATTAGGATTATATTTAATTCGGAAAATCCACTTAAAATTAACAACCTTTTTTGACGCATCACATGGTACCAACTCCCAAGTCCGGTTCTAAACTTAGGCATCAAATTCATTTCTCATAGCTTCACACCACTGTGTGACTTGTTGAGCTTTCTTAAAGGTTCTAGGTTGGTAGGAAGTGGTTCGAAAGACTGTGTCTAATTTTTTAGGCTTAAGGTTATTGGTCTGAGTAATCGTGTGATGAGTGGGAGTCACTGTACAAGTAGAGGCAACAAGGGAAGGTTGTGTTGCCATGGAAGGTGGGAGAAGTGATGAGGAAAAGGGTTGTACGAGAGGGTTCTGGATTGAAAGACCAGTGGACTTATTTCGACGTTGGTAAGTGATAATTGTGGACTGCGGCTGAGCATTTAACTGGGGAGATGTATGAAGTGGTGAGGTTGAAACAGTTGATTGTGGTGATTTTTTGATGGAAATAGGCTTTTGGATGGTACATTTATTGGGAAACGAAGGGATTCCAGAAGGAGAAGAAGTATCATATAAGGGAGAAACATAAGTACCTGAGACGGGGGAACCTGTTGAGGAAAAGGATATGGGTGAATGTGTGTCCACCGGCTGCTGCACAATCTGTGAAGTAAACTCACAAAAATCATATGAATTTCGAGTATTATCCAGTGGTTGTTGGCAAGATGAACAAATTTCCCAAGAGACATTTTTATTTTGTGTTCTTTTTAAATGAGAAAAATTACTGTCAATTGGGAACTAATTTTCAAAAATAGGACGTCACGTGATAGATATATTTTGGATTTTAAAGGATCAAAACACAGATGATTGTAATGTTTATTAGAAAAGCCTAAATATACCCATTGAGTAACATGAGGCTCTAATATTATTTTGGCATATGGTTTGATCCATGGATAACAGAGGCAACCAAATACTTTAATGGAATCATACTTTGGCATCTTTTGAAATATAATTTCAAATGGACTAGTATGTTGGAGATTGAAAGTAGTTAGCTTGTTATAAAATAGACAGCTTGTTGACTGGCAGAACTCCAGAAGTGTGATGATAACGACGCTTGATTCAACAAACAACAAAGGTCTAGTAGTATTAATAACATGAAGGTGTCGTCTTTAGACTAGAGCAACTCGTTGTTGCTAGTCGATCTTGCAACAGTGGGGGAAAGTGTAGCATCAAGGGACGCAAAGATAGCATTTTGAATTTACTAATCTTGGTAGTACCAAAGAACGAAGCCAGGGTTAGCAACATCTTGATTACTTTGTGAGATTGTGAAAGTCAGGGCAGAAATAGATCCATAGAGATTTCATAGAGATTGGGACCACCCGTAAGCATTGAAACTTTAGCTTTCCACGGGGAGAATATGTGATTGCCAATTTATTTTACTGTCAGTTGGGTCATAGAATTGAATTGGACAATAGTGAGGGTGTTATTAACTCCATCAGCATTGGTCATGTAATTATTGGGGGCATTTCGGTCAGTTGGCAGAAAAAAGGATTAACTCGTGGGACTTAGAAGTGATCTGATACCATAAAGAAGCGAGAGCAAAAGATGGGAACATTTGTAATTTTTTTTTTCACCATATGGTTGTTATATAAAGAATCTATTAACAACAAATTCTTGAGGATTAGGAACTACGAAAATAGAATTCTATAAACATATGGAGTCTTCTCTAATCAACCGTTATTACTCACGAACACCATAACTACATCCTCTAGTCTCCACGACCGTGACCCAGTGCTCGGGAACACAAAGGTCAATTTTGGCCTGCAGTAGCTAATGCATATCTGCTTGTTTTGGGAACATTAAAAATGTTTTTCGGGTGTTTAAAATTCATTTGGAACCCATTTATGCAAATGATATATGCAGTTTGATTAAATTTGATATTCAAATTCAACCGAGATTTCAAAACTTTCATCTGAGGTCATCTCTAAAGAAGTGGGTCCCACACCAAAACATTATTTTAATCGAAATCCAAAAGGGAACTTTGAATTAGGCTAGATGAGTCTAGATTCGCACTGAGGGTTGTTATAGACAATACACAATAATTTAGAGCTAACTACGCTAATATAATTCTCATCTAGGCACATTTCCCAAGAATGTAGATCAATTTGAACTTTTGCCAAAACTAAAAATTTAAAAGTATAACAATACAAACTCATACTGAAAGCTTTTGGAGAAGTTCATACTGAAAGCTTTTGGAGCCTTGCTGACCATCCCACAATACTAAAATAACCCTCTCGGAGATGGATCCTCTAAAGATAGATTATAAGGTTCTGCTCCTTAACCCTTCATCAAAATCAACCGTTTAGGGTTCAAAAGCTGAAAAACATCAAAATTCACTTTAAACCAATACAAATGATCATGTGACTTTTAGACCTGTGCTACAAGAATGCTCTAAATAACAAACTGATGGCATTAGCATAGAAGTGACATGGAGTGTCAATACAACATACACTACAAAAATACTATTATCCAAAAAAATTTGAGTCGCAATGTACCTGAAGTATCAAACAAGTTGAGAAACTTCTCTTGCATCTCATGCTCTTTCTCCAAGTTAGCCTCATCAATAGGAATTCACCTGCAATGGAATTTTAACACATGAATGACTCTTTAATGCAACCTCTACACATCTATGGTTAGAATATCAATTAGCTCCCCCACTAAAGTCAAACGATCATCAGACTTGACCGCATCACACTGGAGTGCATGAGACTCATCATGAACATACTAGCAGAACATCAAGACATGGAAACTGGTGAATAGTTAAAAATGCTGGAGGCACAGACAACTCATAAGCAACCTCACCAATTGTCTAGAGGATCTAAAAATGTCCAATTTATCTAGGGTTAGGATTTCCCTCCCTCCCTCATCACGTGTAAGACTCTGCAACATTTAATGGAAAAAGTTTGCTTCAAGTAGATCCAAGTGTCAAAAAAATTTGATGGTAGCCTTGATGGGACATCATCCCTTTAACGAACCATCAGGTGGCCCATCACACAAGTAGAAATTTTTGGTGTTTTCGGTGTTCAGAGGATAACATGTAACAAGCAGTCAACTTCTCGACATGGAGCAACAATAGTGTCACTCCAACAGTAGTGTAACATCATAGTATTTGGGAAAATAAATTTTAGTTCTTGATAATGGCCTAATTGCGCTGGACATTCACACTGGCGACGGGCCATTATGACCTCTGTTAAACACACTTGGGGTTTTGGGTTTTCTTTTAATTATTATTGATATTTCAGACATTGCCCAACACTTCTTAGTCTAATCCCAATCCTTTTACACCTATTTAAAGGTCTTAGCAATGTCAAAAATCCTTTCTAGGTTCTATAACACGTCAAATCAATATAGAAAGGTTACTAGAAAAGGAACAAAAGCTAGGGTTTCAAACATTCTTCAAGTTTCCATCAATTTTTCCATGGTTTTGTTCTCCCGAATATGTAAGGCTATCATAGTGTTGGACTAGTTCGTTATCATATGCTACATCTACTTTCAAATCAGTATAAGAGTAATCTATGATTTTTATCCTTGACTTCGAGTACTGTCTTTATGAGTAGTACCGTTGAATTTCGAATTCCTATTTGTAATTGTTGAGGTTTTTCTATATAATGCATTGGATTCGCATTTGATTGTTAATGTCTAGATTGCCCATAATATTGAGTTATTTATTAAGAAATCATTTTAACCAATAATTGTATTGATTTGATTCCTGTGATAACTAAACAAGACTTTTGAGTAAATTCTAAAGACCATGTCTAAAAACATGGGTGAAGAATTATACTTTTTTAGATCAATCCTTATGGCTTACTGCATCCACTTAGGCCTCATTTGTTTGAACTTAACGAATATCTGATTATTAACCATTCATATTCAGTCTGTTAAGTACGTTAGATTTTTAGGTCTGAATCTGAATCATTCAGATTCAACCCATCAAGCTCATTTGTTTTATTTATTTAAAAACTCTTAATGGGTCTAAAGAGATTTGAATGAAACAGATGTATAGGAGACTCTTAACAACATTAAGATTTATATGATAAGTTATCAAATAATAAACCAGAGCTTCCAATACACCATTTTAGGCCTACGGGCACCCCAGTAAAGTGTAGTCTAAACTGAAAAAAGTGTGGCCTTTGATAAAAGGCCACACTTTTGGACTTTAGCAACACTTTTAGGGGGTGACCTAAGGTAGCGTAACCTTTAACATTACGCTACTCTTTTTAAATTTTGCCACAAATGCTACACTTAAAAAGTGTTGCCAAAGATGCATAAGGGGACGCTTTCTAGTGATTCATTAGCAACACATTTATTTTTATTTTACCACACTTAAAAGCGTGGCCTTTATTTTGTTATTAGTCACACTTAACAAGTGTTGCTTTCGATATCTAATCAAGAGCAACATTTATAAAGTGTAACTTTTATTATCAGTAAGCCACACATTTGACGTCCGTACAACAACACTTTTAAAGTGTGACAATATTGTCTAGAATTTCATAGCCACAATTTTACATTTTTAAAAATAATACTTTGTATTTTTATACATTCAATAATAACATAATTAAATACATAAGTGATCTAAAGCACAAAATTAGATAATAAATAAATTTAAGCTATAAATTTCAAATAAAATTTGAGCAACATGTCTTATACAACCAATACTTAGAAAGTGATTCCTTAAAGATCTCTAATATCAATAAATTCAACAAAACCAAATGTGCGGAATGAAACATATGTATGAGAACATAATGAAAACTCTTCATTGTTCACTACAACAGATCGAGTTTACTTCTGGCTACTACTGAAATTCAGGTATCGGCATTTTCCTGCACATTCATAATAAAATTATAAGTTAGTGAAATAAGTCATGTATTTAATATTCTCATATTGACAATAAGTCGAACCAATTCATAACAATAAAGTTGTGGAAGTACATAATTGGAGAGCATTTATAGTAAGCTAAATTCAATACGAAAATTATATAGAGTAGGTATCTAGTTTCATTGCCTATTTGTTGTAAATAATTTTTATCTGATGAAATAATAAGTTGGATATTTTAGACATAACTAATACATCATGATTGTATATCTTCATATGTAGGCTACACTTTATAATAACCAAAGCCTTACAAAAGGTTCCTTGTAAAATCAAAATGAAATATAGGTGAAGAAGAAACATCACATTATAGAGCTAACCCGCCTAGATAAAAAAATATTTTACATAATAAATGTTATGCAGTATTTTCGACATCTATTGAATTTTAAAAGTACTAAAAGTTCCTTCGAGTGGTTGGCAAAAAAGTCACAAAATCATATAGTGCTTAGTGAAATCAAGTAAGAAAATGTGATATGGTCTAAAAGACTAGATTTTTATAGAAAAGAGATTCTAAAAGGCATATCTTTAGTGGTACATTGTCTACAATAGACAAGTTCCTTTCAGAATCAATGTAGAACACTTTTATTATCTTTTTTATGTTGTTAGACACCTCTCGCTCAATTGTGCCCTATGAAAGAACACCCTTTCGATACTCTAAAGTGGGTTTTCCATAGGCCTAAAGAGAATATATCAGTTTCTTCCTTTATATGAATCAGGGAACGAATTCATTTGTATTTGCATTGGCGCTTAATATGCATAATCTGGGAACTCTAACTCAGATAAAAATCGGTTACGTTCTTCAAACAAACAAATGTTAACAAGTTAAAAAAAAGTTAACACCATGATGAATATGACTTATGTTGGATGAAATTAGAGCATAAGGTGGCGGTGTAACACGTACCACTTCCTTGATATAAGTCAAGCCACCAGCAACGTAATGAACGATCCTTTTCTCAATCTGATCGAAACAAAAAAAATCCTAAGACAACAGACTACAGCATTCATCGTTTGATATGATCAACAACTAACAGTTCAACTGAAAATTGTACCAGTTTATCAATGACTTTGTCTTCTATGTCATGGAAATAGATCTGCAGCCAAAAGAAATGTTATCACTCTTCCTAAATGAGTAAAAATAAAATAAAAGTGATTAGGTTGAACAGCTCAGGTAGTTAATGTACACATTTGATGTAATAATTTTGAGATTCTAAGAACTTGGTAATTGAATATGTGGGGAGGAGGAATTTACAGCGTGTAATTTATTTAAACATCATTTAAGAAGTTATTAATTCTCTTTACTCAACAAGTACAAATATGTAGTTCCAATCTAGCCTGACTTCAACTAGTTAACTTCAATTTTCAACCAAATCATCTCTGTATAACTTTTCTATTTAATAGTTATTTGGAATTGGAATTTTCTTAAGTATCCAATAAGCCTATTCCAACGTGTAGAAGTCATTAATTACCGCTGAACGTTTTACTTTTATTTACCAAAATTAAGAATAACAGGTATGCATAGCAACAATTTTAATTTAGAAGTAGACACCAACCAATAAGAGAACAAAAAACAAAAAACATATAGACCTATCAAATAACTCAAAATGAGAGAAATCAACAGAGATACCTCGACTTTGTCCCACTCTCCTATTCTGCTTCCTGTTGCCAGGTTTGAGACAAGAATAGAACTGACGGTCACTACATGTCAATTAGTATAATCTGCACGTTGACAGTGTACGACTAGAAGAACCATAAAACTAATTTAGTACGAAAGTGATTAAAGCAATGGTAAACCTTGTTATCAAACCTGTATTATAAGGATAGACTTAAAAAGACAAAAACAGAAAAAGATGAAAATAGAATATAAGAAGTAATTAGAGTCCACAAAAATTATTGTGTGTCCTTAAGAAATTTAATTCCCTCACTGTACCGAAATTATGGATTAATTTCTCCCAAGATAAAACGGATTAATCTTGTTAAAGAAATAGCGGTAATTCATATTTCTTTAACTTCAGCGAACTTCAGAACACCAACAAGTCACTCAGACTCAGTCGATCGATACTTTGATATGTTTGAGAAATTTTTTTTATGCAGAGTAGGAAAAATTTAGTGTTTGAGAAAACGAAAATTGACTTCCTTTTATAGCCATTTTTAGCAAAAAACATGTCTGTTCAGACCCGTTCTATCCAGAAAGTTGTGTCTTTTGGAAAAAATAACAACTTTTCAGAAAAATGTTTCTGATAGGAAAATAATGATTTTTCGGAAAGTAACGACTTTTAGAAAAGAGAAACAACTTTTCGGAATGTTACCGTTACCCGCAAATATATAAGAGATAATATTAATAAGATTTATTTAATTTAACAAAAACTGATTAAATAAATTTTGTCCAAAAAATTTATCAATCAAATCATTTGCCAAAGCCAAAGCCGAAGCCGAAGCCGAAGCCGAGCGAGCGACAACGACGACGGCACGAGGGGGAATCTTCTTCTTAGCTCTTTAAGAAGTAATGGAAGTGTTTCCTTGTATAAGAACAACAATTTCCCTTTCTTTTGCCGACATGAAACAAATGACTTTTCATTTGCACTTTGCAAATGACTTTTTATTTTCCCTCCAAAATAGTTCCCTCACTTTTCATATTTTCTCTTTTCTTTTTCCATTCACACTTGCTAAACCCCACAATCCCCCACATGAATGGGGAAGGCTATTGTTAAAACATATGCATGAAAAAACTTGTGTGTCTTGTAGGTAAAGGTTAATAGCATCTACATAAGTAGGTTTCCCTTTAAATTTTTCGTAGTGAACATATATCGGATATACTCGGTCAATCAATAGATTCGATATCTTTGAACCGTCGATCTTTGGTGTATATCTAGACAACATATATCACACAATCAACCCTTGAACTGCTCTTAGTTCTCATTGTTTTGTTCGTTTCAACCATTAACACATCTTGGATAGTAAGTACTTAAAGAACTAGTCATACCGGATTCTCATTGAAGCGACTTACACTTCACACTTACATAGGTGATTTCTAAATGTGTTATCCCATAGATACACCATTTGATATTTCCTGTATCAAACTTAGAAACCACTAAAAAGTCCTTATGTCTTTATCCTGGTTACTAAACATTGTCTCATCATGAGAATGGACCATAAAATAATAATATTTTGACAATGTTGAACCGTCATCAATGACTTTGTTTTATCTCTTTGAACCTAGATCTTCGGATCTCTAGTCTTCTAGGTAGAGTTATCGCCACGATGACTTATCTTCGGCCATAGTCCCATTGCTGTCGATGATTTCTCAACTCCCTCTCTAGTTAGGCCTGTTGTAAGTTGATCCGACACTTTATCTTTTGACTTTACATACTCAATTGTGATAATTCCACTGAGAGTAGTTGTCTCAAAGAGTTATGTCTTCGTCTTACGTGACGATACTTGCCGTTATACATATTGCTTCCAGTTCTTCCTATTGCAGCTTGACTATCACAGTGTATGCATATAGGGGCCATTGGTTTGGGAAAAAATGGAATATCTTCTATGAAATTCAAGAGCCATTCAGCTTCTTCACCTGTCTTGCCTAAAGAAATGAATTCAAATTCCATTGGAGAGCGAGATATACATGTTTGTTTGGATGATTTCCAAGATATTGCTCCTCCATCAATAGTAAAAAAGTATCCACTTGTGGATTTTGTTTAAGTTGACCCAGTAATTCATTTTCATCACTATATCTTTCAAGAATTGCTAGATATTTGTTGTAATATAAAGCATAGTTTTGAGTGTCATCTAAGTATCCCAAAACTCTCTTCATTGACAACCAATGACTTTGATTAGGATTACTTGTGTATCGACCAAGTTTACTGATAGCGCAAGCTATGTATGGTCGTGTACAATTCATAACATACATTAAGCTTCACAATACGCTAGCATAGTCCAATTGAGAGTGACTTTCATCTTTATTCTTTGCAAGATGAAGGTTTACATTAATATGAATCTTTGCCCTTTTAAAATTAAAAAATTTGAATTTTTCAAGTATCTTTTGAATATACTGAGTTTAAGACAATGCAAAACCGTTAGGAGTTTTAAGAATTTTAGTTCCTAATATTACATCAGCTACTCCTAAATCTATCATATCAAACATACTAGCGAGCATACGCTTTGTAGCTTTTATATTAGCAATGTCTTTGCTTATTATAAGCATGTCATCAACATATAGGAATACAATGAGTTCCTAATTTCTAGTATCTTTAATGTAAACACATTTATCACATTCATTGATCTTAAATCCATTTGACAACATGGTTTGGTAAAACTTTGCATGCCATTGTTTTGGTGCTTGTTTTAGTCAATAAAGTGACTTAATAAGTTTGCACACTTTCTTTTCTTTACCAGGAACTACAAAACCCTCAAGCTGTTCTATGTAAATTTCTTCTTCCAGCTTTCCATTTAAAAAGGCTGTTTTCACATCCATTTGATTAATTTCAAGACCGTATACTGTAGCTAGTACAATTAACATCCAAATTGATGTAATCCTAGTCACTGAGGAGTATGTGTCAAAATAATCAAGACCTTCTTTTTCTCTTAAACCTTTGACAACAAGTCTTGCTTTATATTTGTTAATAGTTCCATCATCTTTCATCTTCCTTTTAATGATCCATTTTTACCCAAGGGTTTGTTCCCTGGAAGAAGATCAACCAACTCCCAAGTATGATTTCTTAAGATTGATTCAATTTCACTATTAACAGTCTCCTTCCAAGAGGTTGAGTCGCTAAACAACATTGTTTCCTTCAATGTTTGAGGCTCACTTTCAAGAAGAAATGTTACAAAATAAGATCCAAATGAAGTAGATGTCCTTTGACGTTAAATGCATCTTGTACTTTCTTCATTGGGTTCATTCTCTTTTGGTTCTTCTCTGGGTTGTTTAGACCCCCTAATAGATGACTCAAGTCTAGTTTTATACGGATAGATATGTTAAAAAAATTCAGCACTATATGATTCCATTACTGTATTATCATGAATATCCGGATTTTTGGACTCATGAACCAAAAATCAACATGCCTTACTGTTTGTGGCATATCCAATGAATACACTATCCACAGTCTTAGGCCCTATTTTTACCCTCTTAGGTATAGGAACTTGGACTTTGGCTAGACACACCCACACTTTGAAATATTTCAAGCTGTGTTTCTACCTTTCCATTTCTCATATGGAATTACATTTGTCTTTGAGTGAGGCACTCTGTTAAGTATTTGAATTGCTGTAAGGATAGCTTCCCCCCACAAGTTTTGTGTTAAACCTGAACTTATAAGTAATATATTCATCATTTCTTTTAAGTTCGGTTTTTCCTTTTTGCAATTCAGTTAGACCGAGGAGAGTAGGGAGCAGTAGTTTGATGGATTATTCCATTTTCTAAACATATTTCTGCAAATGGAGATTCATATTATCCCCCTCTATCACTTCTGATCATTTCGATCTTTTTATCTAACTGATTTTCAACTTCAGTTTATATTACCTAAATGCATCTATTGCTTCATCCGTACCATTTCGCAAATAGACATAATAATATCTAGTGCAATCGTTAATAAAAGTTATGGAATACATTTTCCCACCACGTGATGGTGTTGACTTCATGTCACACATATCAGTTTGAATAAATTCTAAAGGATTTGAATTCCTTTAAACAGATTTATAAGGATGCTTAGCATACTTAGATTTAACGCAAATTTGACATTTTGATTCATTGCACTCAAATTTTTGAAAAATATCTAAGTCAATCAGTTTTCGCAATGTTTTGTTATTAACGTGTCCCAAACGTTCATGCCATAAACATTTAGACTCAAGCAAGTAAGAAGAAGCAAAATCTTTATTCATACCAACTCCAATTACATTGAGTTTGAAAAGGCCATCACTAAGGTAGCCTTTTCCTACATACATATCATTCTTGCTTACTGCTACTCTATAAGAAACAAATACACATTTGAATCTATTCCTTGTCAGAACTGGAAATGAAACTAAATTCATTCTCAATTATGGAACATATGAGACCCTATTCAAAGTCACCACCTTTCATGATGTCATCTTTACTAGGACTTTGTCAGTTCCTTCCACCTTTGCAACAATAAAGTTTGCCATAAACAACTTCTCATCTATAGGTTCTAGAGTATATGATGAAAATAATTCTTTGTTGTCACAAACATGGCATCACACAAGAATCTATCCACCATTATCTTGGATTTCTACCAATTTACATTTTGAAAGCATTGCACAGAGATGTCCATTTCTCATTTGGATTCAACAAAGTTTGCTTGATCCTTCTTTTTCTTGTCCTTCTTAGGACACCAGCATTTAGTAGCCCTATGACAATGTTTACCACAGTTGAAGCAGTTTCCATTGAATTTCTTTTGAGGAGGATTGATTTTTGGACCAGATGATTTCTTTCTTTTCTTTAATTTTGTGGGATCTTCTTCAACAAAATTTACTCCAGATATTGCTGAATTACCACGTGACCTCTTTTCTACAGCCTTATTATCCTCTTCGATTCTAAACCTTACTATGTGATCTTCAACAGTCATCTCCTTACGTTTATGTTTCAAGTAATTTTTGAAGTCCTTCCACAATGGAGGTAACTTTTCAATAATTGCAGCCACTTGAAAGGCATCATTCACAATCAATCTTACATTAAAGATTATGTGAGTAATAAGATAAAACTTAATATTTCTAACATAGACATTAAATTAATTTATACTTTCAGCAAGGAGATCATAGATTATGACCTGCAGTTCTTGAACATGGGTGTTGACGGTCTTACTATCTATCATCTTATAGTCCAGAAATTTTGCCACAATGAATTTTTTCATTGCAGCATCTTTTGTTTTGTACTTCTTTTCTAAAGCATCCCAGAGTTCTTTTGAGGTTTTGACATTGTTGTACACATTGTACAGATCATCTTGCAGGTCACTCAAAATATAATTTTTACACAAAAAATCTGAGTGTGTTCATGCTTCTGTTACCAAGAATCATTCATCAAGCGGAGTTTCATTTGACATAACAGGAACATTCTCATTAATGTACTTCTGCAGACACAACGTAGTGAGATAGAAGAATATCTTGTGCTGCCATCTCTTAAAGTCGACTCCTGAAAGCTTTGCAGGTTTCTCAGTCGGCGCTAAGGCAGCATTTGAACAATTATGTGCAACAAATATTAATGCAGCCCTTACTGTTGCAGCACTTAATGTTCCAGCATTTGCTTGACTTGAATTAGTCATTTTTCTATTTCTTTTTCTGACACAAATGGAAAATAATTTAAGTATTTGAAATACTAACAGTAAAGAACAAATATTTATACATACTGTTTCCAATTTAATGATAAAGTTTTTATGTTCTTTTAATTGTTAATCGAATGAATTTTAAAAATTCAAGCAGAGTAGAAAGCCATAAAGGTTTTAATCTACAGAAACCTCAAATACAGAAACTTATTAAATTTCTTAAGATTGTTATTCAACTTGTATTACAAGGTTAGCAAAAAAAAAGACAGAAACAGAATAAGATGAAATTGAAAGTAAATAGAATACAAGAAGTAATCCGAGTCCACAGAAACTATTGTGTGTCCTTAAGAAATTTAATCTCATCACTGTACCCGAAGTTATGGATTAATTTCTCCCAAGATAAAATGGATTAATCCTGATAAAGAGATAGCGGTACCTCAAATTTCTTTAACTTAAGCGAACTTCAGAACAACAACAAGTCACACAGACTCAGTCGATCGACACTTTGATTTGTTTGAGAGAAAAAAATTTATGCAGAGCAGGAAAAAATTCACTGTTTGAAAAAATGAAAATTGACTTCCTTTTATAGCCATTTTCAGCAAGAAACGCGTTTGTTCAAAGAAATATCTTTAGACCTGTTTTATCCAGAAAGTTGTGTCTTTTGGAAAAAATTACAACATTTCAGAAAAATGTGTCTGTTAGGAAAATAACGGCTTTTCGGAAAGTAAAAACTTTTTGAAAGAGTAAAATCTTTTCAAAATGTTACCAACCCGCAAATTTATACAAGATAATATTAACAGGATTTATTTGATTAAACAAAAACTGATTAAATAAATTTTGTCCAAAAAATTTATCAATCCATCACATCATTAGCCAAATCCAAATCCAAATCCAAATCCAAATCTGAAGCCGAAGCTGAAGCCGAGCGAGCGACGACGACGACGGCGTGAGGGGGCATCTTCTTCTTATCTCTTTAAGAAGTAATGGAAGTGTTTCCTTAAATAAGAACAACAATTTCCCTTTCTTTTGCGGATATGAGAGAACGACTTTTAATTTGCACTTTGCAAATGACTTTTTCATTTTCCCTCAAAAATAGTTCCCCCACTTTTTCATATTCTCTTTTTTCTTTTCCCATTCACACTTGTTAAACCCAACAATTCCCCACATGAATGGGGAAGGCTATTGTTAAAACATATGCATGAAAAACTTGTGTGTCTTGTAGGTAAAGCATCTGCATAAGTAGGTTTCCCATTAAACTTTCCGTAGTGAATAAATATCGGATATAATCGGTCAATCGGTTGATTTGATATTTTTGAACCGTCGAGCTTTGGTGTATACCTAGATAACATATGTCTCACAATAAACCCTTGAACACTTCTTAGTTCTTAATGTTTTGTTCGTTTCATCCATGAACACATCTTGGATAGTAAGTGCTTAAAGAACTGGCCTTATTGGATTCTCCTTGAAGCGGCTTACACTTCACACTTTCTTAGGTGATTTATAAATGTGTTATCCCAAAGATACACCATTTGATATTCCTATATCAAACTTAGAAACAATTTAAAATTTCTTATGTCTTTATCCTGGTTACTAAACATTGTCTCATCATTAAAATGGACCATAAAATAATAATTTTTGACAATGTTGAACTGTCATGAATGACTTTATTTTATCTCCTTGAGCCTAGATCTTAGGATCTCCAGTCTTCTAGGTAGAGTTACCGCCATGATGACTTGTTCTCGGCCATAGTCCCATTCCCGGCGATGATTTCTCAACTCCCTCTCTAGTTAGGCCTTTTGTGAGTGGATCCGACACATAATCATTTGACTTCACATAGTCAATTGTGATAATTCCACTAGAGAGTAGTTGTCTCAAATAGTTATGTCTTCGTCTTATGTGACAATACTTGCCGTTATACATAATGCTTCCAGCCCTTCCTATTGCAGCTTGACTATCACAGTGTATGCATATAGTGACCATTGGTTTGGATCAACATGGAATATCTTCTAAGAAATTCAATAACCATTCAGCTTCTTCACCTGACAGGTCTAAGGCAATGATTTCAGACTCCATTGTAGAGCAGGAAAAAATTCAGTGTTTGAAAAAATGAAAATTGACTTCTTTTTATAGCCATTTTTAGCAAGAAACATGTCTGCTCAGACTTGTTTTATCCATAAAGTTGTGTCTTTTGAATAAAATAATAATTTTTCGGAAAAATGTGTCTGTTAGGAAAATAATGGCTTTTCAAAAGAGAGTAACAATTTTTCAAAATGTTACCGTTAACTGCAAATTTATAAGAGATAATATTAACAGAATTTATTTAATTTAATAAAAACTGATTAAATAAATTTTGTCCAAAGAATTTATCAATCAATCACATCCAAATCGATGCCGAGTGAGCGACTATGCCGACGGTGCGAGGGGGCATCTTCTTCTTAGCTCTTTAAGAAGTAATGGAAGTGTTTCCTTATATAAGGACAACAATTTCCCTTTCTTTTGCCGATATGGGAGAAATGACTTTTCATTTGCACTTTGCAAATGACTTTTCATTTTCCCTCCAAAATAGTACCCTCACTTTTCATATTCTCTCATTTCTTTTCCCATTCAAACTTTCTAAAACCAACAAACCTTTCTTTAACTGTCGTGCTTGTGCTTCACTAGATGGTCTATTTTGTCTATAACTTAATTCTTTTCTTTTTGCCATAATTATTTTATTCAGTTCTTGTTTTTATTCGTTTTTATCGTTTTTTTAAATATTTAATATATTTATATTCAAATTTAGAAATAATATCTATCATTTTTTCAAATTCTTAATTATTAGTTTTTGTAATATTAAGTTGTTTATATTCTGGATATAATTTATTTAATTATCTTTTTAATTTTCTTATCTTTCTGCTGATACCATAGTTCTTTTCATCATCTTTCATGGCTCAGATACCAATGTTGGGGGGGGGGGTGTGTGCTGAATTCATTATGGAGTAAGATACATATTTTATAGAGTAAAATATATTTTATCATAAAGTTCATGTGATAATTGTTCTAATCTAAATATTTTTTTAATATTAATTATTATATATTCTATGTCACCTTCATAGATCACCACTTCGAGAACATTTCAAGTTAGGATGAGATCATTAACATAGAAAAGCGCATACATTAATGAATGACATAAAAAGGAGAAAAATTGGTCAACAAAAAAAGTTCTCAAACATGAAACTAGAATGTCCCATCACCACTATGTCCGATCACAAGAATTTCAAAACCTTGCCTTAAGTGGAATGTGGAAGCTTCACACCAGGGTCGACCAATGAGTTGCATACCTATGAGAAGCTCTTCCATTTATTAACCAACCTGAGCATGTAACTCATTAATATGAGATAGTGATAACTACCATTGTTGTACTAAGTTAATATACCTCATTCTCAATGTAATGACTAAATCCTAAATTATTGGATCAATCGAAGGAAATCTGGGCTAAAATATGCTTCCACAAGGGATAAAGTTTTTATATTTTATTGAGTAAATGAAGGGCAATATAAAATCTTTCCTTACTTCCTACGAAAATGGTTAATTCCTGATTGACTACTGGTCAACTAACTACCCCGGGTAAACACGAATGGTGCTGAAACTTACAAAGACAGTAACCGCAGCACGTCCTACAAGATTTTCTGTTATAATAAACCACGTAAGATTTCGTGAAATATAGAATACATCATTTCAAAGAGTAGAGAAACAACCTTTGTATAGTTGTAACTAACTCCATAGTTTATGTTATCTGGTAAGAGTTGACTAAACCTGAAATTTGGAAATAAGTCTCCCCAACATTAATAGCACTCGATGGAATTTTGGTTTCTGTCATGCTGAAAAAAGAAATAAGTATCAGAAATGGTGAGAGGAATATTCATTCCTATGAAAAGATATCCAGGATGTCAAAAATCTAACTTTGACAAGTATCAACCTTATAATCTACTACATCTCTACATTCTGAACTAGCCATTTAATGTTTTAGGTATCTGCATTAACAAGTCAGTCACATGACCACTTCATGAATAAGAATATAATATCAGATCCAGAAGTCCTACCAATTAAAAGAAGGGGGGAAACAAAATAGCAGAAGAAACCGAAGAGGAGAATAGTTTGGAAAAAGATGAGTGACTAAATGTGCACACGTGAAAAAAATGAGAAATATGTTCAATAAAAGGAATAGAGTAGCCTTGGTGAAGGTATGGAAGTCCTTGACGTACCCATTTGTAGGTGTCAAAATGATTTCCACCTTCCTTAAATATATCCATACGGAAATACATTAACCTCCGGCTGCGAGAACCTAGACAAGAGTTATGTCAATCATGTTTCTTTGTACTTACGAAAGATCTCTTTCTGTCTGTATCTATAAGAAATGCATACAACACTAATTGAAAATGTTAGCATTACAGAGCATATGCACAAGCCAAGCACAAAAAAAACATATTTAACGACTGAACAACAAAATTAGAAGACAAAAGTCCTAGAACATTTTCTCCGTGTCATCATCCTATTGTGCTTTCCAAATGAAGCATTACTTTCCTGTTAGATTTATTTAGTGTAGGTAGCTTATGAAAAAAATACCTCACCTAAGCCGCTGAGCAGCAACACAGTCTGCTGCAGTAAATGAACAAAAAGTTCTAGATTTGTACATGTGTCATACGTCAATCTCGCTCCTTTTGTGGTAACTGAAAAAGAAGGAGAAAACAAATAACAAGGAGGATATCGTGAAATAATTTGAAGTTGCTTCCAATAAGACATTGAGATTTAGTAAGAAGACATGTGATGTACTAGAATATTCAAAGCAAAATTGTGCACCTGTCACCACAGTCAAGATTAAGTGTGCACAATGATTCAGACAGAATAGACACAATATAAGCAATGTGCATCTCATGCAACTCTGGTATTACAATCTCTACATTCTTCAACCACGATATAACGAAAAATATTACATATCAACATGTGTGTTTTTCCACTACTGGGGATTGAAACGGAGACCTCGAAAAAGAGTACCAAACTTGTGTTTCATTTATTTAGGAAGCAAGATAATGCAAAACTGAACCACATCAATGGATTAAAGCAACAAAGATATTCTCACATCAAACTCCAACAAAAACTCTTCCAATTCCAAACTCCAAAAATTCATATTCAAAACCATTAGTTCAATCAAAAGGCATCAAATTTCTTCTTTTACTTCTTAATTCTAAAGCACAAAAAGTACCAAACCCATGTTCAATTTTTTTAATGAAGCAAGATATAGAAAAACTGAATCACATCAATGAAATGAAACCACAGAGATATCCTCACATCAAATTCAAACTGAAAATCTTCCCATCCCCAAATCCAAAACTAAACATTTCAGCTAAAGTATAAACTATGGACCCCAATTATAAATTTGTTCTCTTGCTGCGTAACTTTTTGCAACCACTTCCATAAAAAGAAAACATATGGAACTAGGGTTTTTTATAAACAACAAAAATAGTAACCTGAATTCCAAACTGTTGATAATTCCCGTGTAGATTTCAATCGAACATCTTCAATATCTGAGTACAAATTTGATTAGAGAACTATGTCTTATATGTTTTTAAGCATCAAATCAATATATACAAACAAATAAACAACACAGACAAACACATCAATTTCATCTCATAACTAAAAACTTCATTTCTCACTTTTCTCAATCAAAAATGTTTTTTTCCCAACTGGTAAGTTTTCATAAATTCTTTCAAGTATTCTTTTATAGTAATAATTTTGTTGTCTTGATGTGTGTCAAGAACACTGGTTGCAATAATATTTTTTGTGCGTTGTTGTTTATTAAGGTTTTTGAATGAAAAGATAGTACTCCTAATCATGATTATTTTAAAACTATTTTTAAAAAAATCAAAAGTGACATATTTTCTTGAATTGAACATTTTATAATGTTCAATTTCACTTCAACATTTAGATATTGAAACAGACAACATTAAATTTAGTGTTTTGATTTAAAGACCACATTCAGATGTTTATTCAAATCAAAACACCTGGATCTTAATGCAAATCGTAATATATGTATATTCAAATTCTGACCTCTTAATCTTAATGCAAAAAAATGAGGCCTTAGTTTAGAGGTGCTATACCAATCACCTCATAGGATGTTCTGTTGCCAATCTGTGTTAAGAAAATCAGAAATTACTGGTTGTAATAAATCATTCAGAAACACGAAGGAACTGAGATTTTTAGAACCAGTAAATAAGATGAACAGAAATTTATTTGTAAAAAATAATTTAATCTGTAAAATTTACCAGAATGTTGAATACTCTTTTATTTCTCTTTTTAGGAAGAAAATCAAGTCCACTGAATTCACAGTGTCCCCTTAAGGAAATTATTTCCCTCTAGTATCCGAGGTTTGATTTGGAATATAACCTCCCAGGGTAAAATGATCTTAATTTAGTAGTGTATAGATACCAAAAACTCTATTGTCAGCGAATCAATCCACAACAGGAAAGTACACGAAGAAATATATGTTTTTTAAGAAGAAGGAAGATCAGAAAATTCGTTCGAAAATATTCTGAATACTGAATGGTATTTATAGGCAAGAATAATATATTCTGAAAGGTTGCTACCCTTTACGAATTGACACGACCATTAATAAAAGGTTGCAAACTTTCAAATGGTATTGACTGTTCCTGAAAGTTGCAACCTTTCAGAACAGTCATGGCGGGAAATTTTGAATATAACGGAATTTAAAACGGGTCACTCGCGCAGATCGGAGTCGGGTCGGGTTAACTAAAAAGTTGAAAACATTTCGGTTAAATTCTGTTATCAACTAATTTATTGAAAATAATTTTTGGCCATTTAAATTAATTAATAAATAAATAAAATAAATTTTGTCCAAAAAATTATCTCTCGATCGATCATTTGCCAAAGCCAAAGCCAAAGCCAAAGCCGAAGCCGGAGCGAGCGACGACGACGACGGCGTGAGGGGGTCCCTCTTTCTAACCCTTTTAACAATTAATAGGAGTGTTTATTTATTTAAACTCTCCTATTTTCATTTCCATTACCGATGAGGGACTATTGCTTTTTTAATAAAGAATTAGAGGACTTTTCAAGTTCCCAACCTTTCAAGTTCTAAACTTTTCAAATTCCTCTTCTTCCCTCTATTTCCCATCAATTCTTGCTACATACCCAACAATCCCCCACATTGATGGGGAATAGTTATAACATAGGAATGCATGGACAATGGTGTACTTTACAAGCAAGGATTAATTGCATCTGGATAAGTAGGTTTCCCCTTGGACTTTCCATAGTGAACATATGTCGGATATACTCGGTGAATCGGTAGATGTGATATCTTTGAACCGTCGAACTTTGGTGTATACCTAGAGAACCATATGTCACACAATTAACCCTTAACTGTTTATGATTCTTACGGTTGTGTTCGTTTCAGCCATGAACACCTCCTGGTTTCATGAGTGTATAGAGAATAGTCTTTTGACATAAAATTCTTTTTGAAGCGGCTTCCACTTCACACTCACATAGGTGATTTCTAACCGTGTCATCTCGTAGATACACTATTTGGTCAAATCTACCAAACTTAGCAAATCATTAAAAACTTTAAGCTTTAATACCTCATTAACAAGCTTTAAAGTTTTAACCTTTTCCTTAACATTGTCTTCATCATGAGAATGGATTGAGTTAATTGACAATGTCGAACCGTCAGCCACAACTTTGTTTTTCTCCTTGAATCTAGCTCTTGGGATCTCCAGTCTTCTAGATAGAGTTACCGTCATGCTGACTTGTCCTAAGCCGTAAACCCATTCCCTTAGATGATCTTTCAACTGCCTTTCTCACTAGGCCTTTCGTTAGTGGATCTGACACATTATCACTTGACTTTACATAGTCAATTGTGATAATTCCACTAGAGAGCAGTTGTCTTATGGTGTTATGTCTACGTCGTATATGACGAGACTTCCCGTTGTACATAACGCTCCCTGCCCTACCTATTGCTGCTTGACTATCGCAATGTATGCAAATTGGTCCAAAAGGTTTGGGCCAGAATGGAATATCCTCTAGGAAATTCCGGAGCCATTCCGCTTCTTCACCAGCCTTATCCAAAGCAATGAATTCAGATTCCATTGTGGAGCGAGCAATACATGTCTGTTTGGAAGATTTCCAAGAGACAGCTCCTCCACCAAGTATGAATACATAACAACTCGTGGATTTTACATAATTTGACCCAATGATCCAATTTGCATCACTATATCCTTCAATCAAAGCATGCTAATTATTCTAATGCAAAGCATAATGTTGTGTCCATTTTAGATAACCCAACACACGTTTCATAGCCATCCAGTGAGTTTGATTCGGATTACTAGTGTACCGACTCAGTTTACTAATTACACATGCTATATCTGGTCGTGTACAATTAATAATATACATCAAACTTCCCAACACTCTGGCATATTCCAATTGAGAGTCACTCTGACCTTCATTCTTTTTAAATGTACAACTTAAATCAATTGGAGTTTTGACTACATTGAAATTCAAGTAATTGAACTTATCCAATACTTTTTCAATATAATGAGATTGAGATAATGCTAGTCCCTGGGGAGTTTTGATAATCCTGACCCCTAAGATCAAATCAGCAACTCCTAAGTCTTTCATATCGAACTTGCTCAACAACATGCGCTTAGTAGCATTTATATCGTCAATTTCTTTACTCATTATTAACATGTCATCAACATACAAACAAACAATGACTTCATGATTCATAACGTTTTTAATGTAAACACATTTATCACATTCGTTAATCTTGAATCCATTTGCCAACATTATTTGATCAAATTTAGCATGCCATTGTTTGGTTGCTTGTTTGAGTCCATAAAGTGACTTCACAAGTTTGCACACTTTCTTTTCTTTACTAGGAACTATAAACCCTTCAGGTTGTTCCATGTAAATTTCTTCCTCTAACTCTCCATTTAAGAAGGCTGTCTTTACATCCATTTGATGGATTTTAAGATCATGCATTGCTACTAGTGCTATTAACATCCTAATTGTTGTTATCCTTGTTACTGGAGAATATGTATCAAAGTAGTCCAGACCTTCCTTTTGTGTGTACCCTTTGACTACCAGTCTAGCCTTATATTTGTCAATAGTCCCATCAGGTTTCATTTTCCTTTTAAAGATCCATTTTGATCCTAAAGGTTTGTTTCCTGGAGGAAGATCAATCAATTCCCAAGTGTGATTGCTTAAAATTGATTCAATCTCACTATTGACTGCTTCTTTCCAATAAGTTGACTCTGACGAATACATAGCTGCTTTAAATGTTTGAGGCTCATTTTCAAGCAATAGTGCTACAAAATCTGGTCTGAAAGAAACAGATTTTCGTTGTCGAGTACTTCGCCTAGGTTCCTCACTAGTTAGAATATTTTCCATTGATTCTTCTCGTGGTCGTTTAGGTCTTTCACTTGTTGACTCACTTTCATTTTTATACAGATAAATGTTTTCAAAAAACTCTGCATTATCTGATTCAATTATCGTATTAACATGAATCTCAGGATTATCAGATTTGTGAACCAAAAATCGCCAGGCTTTACTATTCACAGCATACCCAATAAAGACACAATCTATTGTTTTGGGTCCAATTTTAACCCTCTTAGGTAAAGGAACCTCTACCTTGGCTAAACACCCCCACACTTTGAAATATTTTAGGTTGGGTTTTCTTCCTTTCCACAACTCATATGGAATTGATTGTGTTTTTCGATGGGGTACTCTATTGAGTATTTTATTAGCTGTAAGGATGGCTTCCCCCCAAAGATTTTGCGGTGAACCAGAATTGATCATTAAGGCATTCATCATTTCCTTTAATGTTCTGTTCTTCCGTTCTGCCAAACCATTTGACTATGGTGTATAAGGTGCAGTAGTTTGATGAATAATACCATATTCCAAACATATCTCTGCAAAAGGAGATTCATATTCTCCACCCCTATCACTCCGAATAATTTTTATCTTTAGATTCAATTGGTTTTCCACTTCATTTTTGTATTGCTTAAATGCATCAATTGCTTCATCCTTACTATTAAGCTAATATACATAACAAAATCGAGTGCAGTCATCAATAAAAGTTATAAAGTTCTTTTTCCCACCACGAGATGGTGTTGACTTCATATCGCATATATCTGTGTGAATTAAGTCTAAAGTTTTAGAATTTCTTTCAACAGACTTGTAAGGATGTTTAACAAACTTACTTTCCACACAAATTTCACATTTCGACTTATCGCATTTAAAATCAGGCAATACTTCTAGATTAACCAATTTTCGCAAGGCTTTGTAATTTACATGTCCCAAACGGGCATGCCATAAATCACTTAACTCCAATAAGTAAACAGAAGCAAAATTTTTATTAATACTGTCAGTAACCATTACATTTAGTTTGAAAAGACCCTCATTGAGGTAGCCCTTTCCTATAAACATTTCATTATTACTTATTACAACTTTATCACTAACTAGGACACACTTAAACCCGTTCTTAACGAGTAGTGCAGCAGAAACTAAATTCTTCCTAATAGTAGGGACATGCAGAACGTTGTTTAAAGTCAACACTTTGCCAGTTGTCATTTTCAACATTACTTTCCCAGTTCCTGCAATCCGTGTTGTTTCTGTGTTTCCCATGAATAAATCTTCATCGTACTTAGCAGGAGTGTACGTTGCAAAGGCTTCTTTTGCAGAGCAAATATGTCTAGTAGCACCTGAGTAGAGAAACCACTCATTGGAATTTCCAACTAAGTTACATTCTGATATCATTGCACACAAGTCATCTGCATCTTCCATCTTTTCCACGATGTTTGCTTGACTTTTGCCTTTGCCTTTGTTTTTGTCCTTTCTTGGAGCATGACAATCATAAGATCTATGACCAGCCTTGCCACAATTATAACAGTTGCCTTTGAATTTCTTCTTGGCCTGTTCTGACTTCTGCCCATTGGACTTCTTTCTCTCTTTGTCTTCGGTAGGAGCTACTTCAACAATATTAACTCCAATGATTGTTCAACTCTTACGCGACTTCTTTTCGGTATTTATGTTATCTTCCTCAATCTTGAGACGAATCACAAGATCTGCAAGCTTCATTTCTTTACGCTTGTGCTTTAGATAATTCTTGAAATCATTCCACGAAGGAGGTAACATCTCGATCATTGCAGCCACTTGAAAAGCTTCATTTACTACAATATCTTCAGCAATCAGATCATGGAGAATAAGTTGAAGTTCCTGCACTTGTGATCCAACAGTTTTACTATCTACCATTTTATAGTCTAAAAACTTTGCGACCATAAATTTTTTCAAGCATGCATCTTCTGTCTTATATTTCTTCTCAAGTGCATTCCACTACTCTTTTGAAGTTGTTATTGCACTATAGACATTATATAAGTCATCCTCTAAAGCACTCAAAATGTAACCTTTACATAGGAAGTCTGACTGTTTCCATGCTTCAACAATCATAAATTTTTCCCTGTCTGGCATATCATCAGCAGGTACTGGAGTATCATCACTTGTAAATTTCTGCAGACTAAGAGTGGTAAGCCAGAAAAATACTCGTTGCTGCCATCCTTTGAAATTCACCCCTGTGAATTTACCCGGTTTCTCTGCTTGTGATACAAGAGTTCGGGTTGGTGCAGCAACAGCCACTGTAACACCAGTGTTTTCCATTTCTGATAAACAAAATTGATACAATATAAGTAAGCAATAAATTATAATTGCAGACTTAAAGGAGTATAAAATCACAAAGATTTTTGTCTCCACCAGAAAAACAGATTTATATTTAATTTCCTTAAGATTGTTGCCAATCTGTGTTAAGAAAATCAGAAATTACTGGTTGTAATAAATCATTCACAAACACGAATTAACTGAGATTTTTAGAACCAGTAAATAAGATGAAAAGAAATTTATTTGTAAAAAATAATTTAATCTGTAAAACTTACCAGAATGTTGAATACTTTTTTATTTCTCTTTTTAGGAAGAAAATCAAGTCCACTGAATTCACAGTGTCCCTTTAAGGAAATTATTCCCCTCTAGTATCCGAGGTTTGATTTGGAATATAACCTCCCAGGGTAAAATGATCTTAATCAGTAGAGTATAGATACCAAAAACTCTACTGTCAGCGAATCAATCCACAGCAGCAAAGTACACGAAGAAATTTATGGTTTTTAAGAAGAAAGCAGATCAGAAAATTCTTTCGGAAATATTCTGAATACTAAATGGTATTTATAGGCAAGAATAATATATTCTGAAAGGTTGCTACCCTTTCAGAATTGACACGACCATTAATGAAAGGTTGCAAACATTCAAATGGTATTGACTGTTCCTGAAAGTTGCAACCTTTCAGAAAAGTCATGGCGGGAAATTTTGAATATAACGGAATTTAAAACGGGTCACTCGCGCGGATCCGAGTCGTGTCGGGTTAACTAAAAAGTTGAAAACATTTCGGTTAAATTTTGTTATCAACTGATTTATTGAAAATAATTTTTGGCCATTTAAATTAATTAATAAATAATTAAAATAAATTTTGTCCAAAAAATTATCTCTCTCTCGATCATTTGCCAAAGAAAAAGCCAAAGCCTAAGCCGAAGCCGAAGCCGAAGCGAGCGACGACGACGACGGCGCGAGGGGGGTCCCTCTTTCCTACCCTTTTAACAATTAATAGGAGTGTTTATTTATTTAAACTCTCCTATTTTCATTTCCATTACCGATGAGGGACTATTGCCTTTTTCAATATAGCATTAGAGGACTTTTCAAGTTCCCAACCTTTCAAGTTCTAAAGTTTTCAAATTCCTCTCCTTCCCTCTATTTCCCATCAATTCTTTCTACATACCCAACATGTTCTGGTAGCGTCGGCGAGATGTTGTATTATCATGAAACTCATATTGAAGATTATCAGTTAGAAAATCTCCTAATAGAGTTACTTATTATGTTGAGTTAAAATATGAGTAAGAATTTTATAAAGCTTAAAATGATTCAACTTCATTATTTCTTCGTCTCTATCTTGAGTGTATTTTATATATTGCATTCCTTTCATTCAATTATTCGGTTGCAGATAGATAAAGTAATCATTCATTGAATGCACTAATGTCATTTTTCAAACATATTATTATTATACATACTTAGGATCATAACAACTGCTTCATTGAGATTACTCTACACTTCATCTATCCTTATGGGAGACTCCTTACCATTTGGAGGACTTCATATTTACTTTCTAATTAGTACTTTAGAGAAGTTGTGGGTCTTGATCCACATTCATTTTTAATAGGAAAAGCTTCATAGATAGATATAATAGAGGTGTCCTTCAATATTTACTCTTTCATGTTTTTACAAACTATAAGTATTGTTATTGAGTATTTTCCTAATTTAATTAGATGAGTACTTGGGTTTAATTGATTTAATTCTGTTGAGCCTATCATAGCTTGTCTAAGTCCTCGACTAGGTAGTCCTCTACGCTAAGGGTTCGCTTTTGGACCAATTAGGGTTTTCAAGTGTCAGACACATCTAGGGTGTAGGCTTAGGGCCTGAAAAACTTTTTATCAGAGCATTAAGTTCTAGAATCCAAGGGTGTCTATGAAGTCGTGTCTAGTACAATCATTATTATTATTATTGTTAAGAACACCACATGTATAATCTTCTTACTACTCATGTTTGTGTGATAGAGTTCAACTCAGTAGAAGTCTCTTCTAACTCGCGCTTATTTGTGTCTTTGAGATCATGCCTCTATCAATGGTTGTTTGAGAACATACTTTTTTGGAGGAATGCCAGTTCTCAAGGTCATGAAGATCCCAATGGATCATAAGTGCAACCCCTATGAAGATGTCACATATGTTGAGTTCAAGAATGTTACAAATGCTAACTCAGATTGTTTAAAATCACACTTTTCAATAAGGAAAGAGTCATAAATATGTGGTTGATACGTCTAGAATTTGTGTGTTATTCACAGGGTCAAAGATTATTGGTGATCTGGAGAATTTTGTGTAAGAACTTCAGAAAGTATTTGAGGTCATGTGTGTTGTTGATGCAAAAACTATGGAGTTAGCACCATATCAGCTCAAAGGTATATATCTAGAATATGGTATTATAACATTAAGCAGAACAGGGTAAGGGGAACACCACTTTTGAGCTTGGATTTATTTGTGAATGCTTTGTTGAGGCGTTTCTTTCCTTAAGAGATAAGGGAATATAAGGTTAGGATGTTCTTAAATCTAAAACAAGAAGCTTTTGATGGACAAAAAACTCAAGTTTACACATCTATCCCTCTATTCTTTGGAGATGGTGGCAGATATGAGAAGTAGGATATGTTTAGTCTTGCACAAACTTCCTCACCATACATGTAAAGGTGATAGGAAAAAAAATAGAATCTAGAAATATATCTGTAAGTTAAAGGACGATATAAAGAGAAAGGAAATATTATTTAAGGAGTTGCTTTTGACTGAATGACTTAAAGAGCTGACAATACAATTCTTATTATGCTAAAACAACTTGAAGCTAAAAATTAGGAACTACAATCCTAAAATTTGAAAGCTGCCCACGTTTAACTTACTTCCTAAAGACTAGGACACAAATATCATATAGGCATTTTATTTCTAACGGAACTTTAATTACTAAACTGAATTTTTAAAAACTAAGCCCTCCCTTAAACTAAAATTTGTCAAGCTTCTGTTTAACTGCACCTTTTTTAACTCATCCATTGTATTGACTCCCATCAACTTCCTCCGCTTTTGGAAAGGGAGAAAGCTGAGAGGTTTAGTAAATATGTCTTCCAATTGGTCTTCACTTCGGCAATACTGCAACTCTATTTTCCCTTCATTATTGAGATCTCGTAGGAAATAATACTTCACATCAATGTGTTTGCTTCTTCAATGTAAAACAAGATTTTTTGACAACTTAATGGCCGAATTATTGTTGCAGAAAATTGTAGTTGCTCTTTCTTGTTTGAATTGTAGTTCTTCAGGAATTCTCCTTAACCAAACAGCTTGACAAGGAAAAGTTGTCGCGGAAAAAATTCCACTTCAATAATCGATAAAGTGACAATTTTTCGCTTTCTAGATGACCATGAAACAGCACCTGTTCCTAGCACAAAAACATAGCCTAAAGTGCTCTTTCTATCGTCTTGATCTCATGCATAATCACTATCAGTAAAACCAATAAAATAAGATTTTTCGCCCTTCATATAGAACAAACCAAAATCCTTAGTTCTTTGTAAGTAGCGAAGAATTCTCTTGGCATCTAGCAAGTGCATTTCTGTCGGACTCTCCATATACCTGCTTATATGACTTAGAGCATTCGTGATGTCAGGCCTTGTAGCAGTAAGACACATCAAACTAACTAAAATTAGCCTATAGAGTGTGTTGTCTACCTATCTCTTCTTCCAACTTTGTTTCGCTTCGAACTAAACTCAACTTGAGTATCGACGAGATTGCAATTCTTCATCTTGAGTCGATCTAAAATTTTCCGTACATATTTCTTTTGTAAAGAAAATATCCCATCAATAGATTGCAATACTTCTAAACCAAGATAATAATGCATCTTCCCAATATCAGACATCTCAAATTCATTCACCATAGATCTCTTAAAATCAGAAAAGATGACAATATCATTCCCAGAAAATATAAGATCATCAACATTTCAACACACTATGAGCATTTTCACAAATTCTCCAATTTTAACAAAAAGAGTGTTAATAAGGACATTTCTCGAACCAAATTTTAGAAAGTAAGCCTCGATGCGACTATACCAAGCCCGCGGAGCTTGTTTTAGTCTGTAAAGAGCCCTTTTCAAATTGTATAACTTATGCTCATCTCCAACTTTTATGTAACCATAAGGTTGCTCGATAAATACCTCTTCCTCCAAGTATCCATTTAGGAAATTTTATTTGACATCTAACATAAAGAAGGGCCACAAATTTTGTGCCGCCACGGCAATTATCATTCTGATTGTGTCATGCCTTGGAGGTGGAGAAGATATTTCTGTGTAGTCCACACCAAGGTCTTGTTCGTATCCGTTAGCCACCAATCGCGCCTTATACCTGTCTATTTCACATTTTTCTTTGAGTTTCGTCTTGTAGACCCACTTGATACCTATGGTTTTGTGCCCCTTCGGAAGGTTCTATATTCCCAAGTGTTGTTTCTTTCAATAACATCAATCTCATCATCCATAGCTTTCCTCCATTTTCCCTCTTTGACGGTATTCTCAAAAATTGTAGGATCACAATCTGCAAACAATTCAAAGTAGGAAACTTCTTCATTAACATCAATTCTTCCTACCTCATAATCCATGTTATGACCAGAGGGTGCCCGGTAGAAGTTAGAGTACACTTAGATCGCCACAGGACGCCGTCGACCTCTCGAAGGTCTAAGACTAACCCTTAGACATCTTTCATTGCATAATCCTAAAAATAGCAGAAAATTTAAAACTTTTCATAGCACATCATATGCTAGAACATTACTTCATATATATATAAAAAATATCATAATACATAGTTAGACTCTAATGCCTCTTTGTCATCTTAAGACACAACTCAATAGAATAGAATAGGGACACGACCCTTCACATAATAAAATATGAGTCTAAGCTATTTCATCAACTTAAAGAAACATCTTGACATAGGAAACTCTTGAATCATAAGGGTCCCTTTACTTGAACTTGGGATATCTATCCAAGCTCTTCACCAAGGACACATCCTCTAGCCATCACCACCTACACTTGGTGTAAAAAGATGAACAAGAATTGTATTAGTAAAAGAATGTACTAAGTATGACAACCATGCAAAAACATGCATTTAAAAAGGACATTTCATTTGAAATCATGCAATATGTCTTTTTGGTAAAACTCATTAATATAGGCCCATATGACCTAAATATAGTTCACATACATAATATATACATGGAAAATAATCATAATAGCATATAAAGTCATTTATCATTCTTATAAACATATTCAATACAAATCATACATTACCTCTCTTTTATTTTACTTCCTTTCTTAAGCAACCCTTATGTGTACCTAGTGCAATGTACTACCTTGAGGTCACCATACAATAGTCTTGCATAATATGCTTCATAAATACAACCACATATATTCACAAGTCATAAGCACATCAAAGACATCAACTTCACATAAGGACCATCACCTAAGACAACTCCTAAGTCACATTAGTCCAATGTGTAGGTAATACCCCGTAATGCTACTTCCACCAAGTTTACCTAAGAAGTCACCCTAGACTAAGCATAACATACTCAAAAATTCATAACATATCTAACAAGTCATAACATATTCAACAAGTCATCACATATTCATTAACAACTAGAAATAAAGCCACGTACTTCATATCATCATATATGGACTCTTTCCTTTACTATAACCTTAGTCATAAATAATTTAGTTCATAGTATAGGTTAAACACCCTCATAACTCCTTTAACAAGCTTACTTATGCAACAACACATGGAGTCTCAGACCCTCACATTTACTAAGTAAATTTATTAAGAAGCCACAAGTATAATTCACATGCATACTCATATTTAATATCTTAACATAACATGGTCACTTAACATGCACAAGTCATATATAACATAAGTCTTTACTTCATAAGGGTCTTCAATCCTATTCTTTCTAGAAGTCATCTCGTGCAATGCATAGGTAGGGTGCATAGTCCTCCATACAAAGTACACTTATGAAGGAATTTAGATTAGAGTTCATATTCATATTATAGTCAATTATTAACCTTTGGGAGACATAGCCATAACCGAAATAGACCATGTGAACTACATGGAATCCGATGTTCTACTCCCACATCGAATAGAGAGGGTTAACACTTGCCGAAGGTGCAACCATTTGTACATAGGTATTCTAGGTAAATCCACTTAGATAGAGTCCTGTACATAGGTGTTCTAGGTAGATCCACTAGATAGAGTCGTATATGGGCACATAGTTAAGGAACATGGAGATAGCTTCTAGAATCTATGACTAACTAAGAGTGAGAGTTTCATCTCATGAGACAACATCTAGGTTGGGAATCTGGACTTACTAACGTGAAGGTTCTCTTATGGAAAGCCGGACTTAGTAGACGTCAAGCTCCCACTCTCATTTGTCATGTTCACTCGGTTGTAAGAAATAACTCCCTTTTTAAACGTCAATTAAGACTTAAGATAACATTACTTCATAAAGAATAGGCCTTAGGGACTTACTCCCTCATATATCATATAGCTCAAAGTTATCTTGGGTGAGAATTCTACATTCACTTTAGAACCTACATTATGTGAGAATGTCCTTTTACATAATCATATCATATTCATACATGCATGTGTGTTTGTGAACATATATGTGAGATCTACCTTCACATAAACAAATTTTACGAACACCTCTTTACAACTTCATTAATCATATACTTTACATGCGTAGAAATAGGTAATGATGCATAGAAGAATTATCCTTTCCTTAGTCATCATTAATCTATCCTACTCATAGATATGAATGAAGTATGTGTACATTGGTCAACATGATCACGTAATGGCTATCACATAGTATTGAGGAAACCACCCTCTAAAGACCACAACACATGCACAACATTCTTCAAGTCTCAAGTTATACAAATAAAGATTATTGAGGACTATAGTCTACACACACTCACATTACATAATATGAGGCAAGTACATATTCAACAATAAAATATAAGGCTCCTAGCATACTTTGATCACACATTCATACAGGGTTCATATGGCTAAGGGTCATGCTACAAGGATATTTATCGCCATTATCCATATAGACCACACCAAACCCTAACATGATCATCACACATATACATATAACATCATATCCACACCTAGGTCAAACACGTAGTGTAGAAGACAATTTGCATAATATCACATAACATGAATTCACATAGACAGTATATTAGAATCAAGGCTTAATCTTTCAACTTCCTAACATGGGAATCATCATATCAATTCATATTGCATCGAATGTCTTCAAGGCCATGATCATAACACATAAATATGTAAAAGCATGTAAACACCGCCACCATAAGTGGACTATAACAAGCAACACTATTCAATGTACATTCTAGGCTAATTAAAAGAAGTAGGTCATCTTACCAAATCTCCGCGATAATGATCATCTTTAATCGCTCGTCCACAATATATATTCAATTGATATAGAAAGTAATAGCAATAACTAATACAATACTATCTAATCAAAATTCTATATACATCAAGTTAACATCACAAGACCCACATTACAGGCTAATTTGAGCAATTAGGAGGATAATAGGTCCTTCATAAAATTGGATAGAAATTAATCATAAAATTGGTAACTACACATATATTAAAAATTAGAATTCTTTTTAAATCAATTTGGGAATATACCCATGGCTACATTGAAATATAGGATTTTTGACTTAGAATTCATGTTTGAATAACTTTGAAAGGACTCGATAGATGAATGGTTATCTTGAAATGAAGAATCACCATACCTTATACATTAAAAAGCCCATTAAATACCAGGTATTGTTTCTTTCAATAACATTAATCCAGGTATTGTTTCTTTGAATAACATTAATCTCAGCATCCATAGCTTTCCTCCATTTTCCTCTTTGACGACATTCTCAATAATTGTAGGATCACAATCTGCAAACAATGCAAAGTTGGAAACATCTTCGTTAACATTAATTCTTCTTACCTCAGAATCCATGTTACGACCCTAGGATCCCCAAAGAAATTAGATCGCCACACGGCATCGTCGACCTCTCAAAGGTCTAAGAAAATCCCTTAGACATCATTCATTGGATAATCCTAAAAATAGAACTTTTCATAGCACTTCATATCCTAGAACATTGTTTCATATATATAAAAAATATCATCATACATAGTTACACTCTAATGCCTTTTTGCCATATTAAGACATAACTCAATAAAATAGAATAGGGACACGACCCTTCACATAATAAAATATAAGTCAGCTATTACACCAACTTAAAGAAACATCTTGGCATAGGCAACCCTTGAATCATAAGGGTCTTTTTACTTGAACTTGGGAGATCTATCCAAGCTCTTCACCAAGAATACATCCTCTAGGCATTACCACCTACACTTGGTGTAAAAATATGAAGAAGAATGGTATTAGTAAAAGAATGTACTAATTATGACAACCATGCAAAAACATGCATTTAAATAGGACATTTCATTTGAAACCATGCAATGTCTTTTTAGTAATCTTCATAACATAGTCACATATAAGCTCAATATAGTTCACATACATAAAATAGACATGGATAATACTCATAATAACATATGGAGTCATTTATCATATTTATAAGCATATTCAATACACATCATACATTACCTCTCTTTTATTTTACTTCCTTTCTTAAGTAACCCCTCAAGCGTACCTAGTGCAATGTATCACCTTGAGGTCACCTTACAATAGTCTTTCATAATATGCTTCATAAATACAACTACATTTATTCAAAAGCCATAAACACATCAAAGACAACAACTTCACATAAGGACCATCACCTAAGATAACTCCTAAGTCACATTAGTGCAATGTGTAGGTAATATCCCGTAATGCTACTTCCACCAAGTGTACGTAAGAAGTCACCCTAGACTAAGCATAACGTACTCAAAAAGTCATAATATATCTAACAAGTCATAACATATTGAACAAATAATGACATATTCATTTACAACTAGCAATAAATCCACGTACTTCATATCATGATGTATGGACTCTTTCCTTTACTATGACCTTAGTCATAAATCATTTAGTTCATATTATAGGCAAACCACCCTCATAACTCCTTTCACAAGCTTACCTGTGCAATGTACATATTGTATCTCATACCCCCACATTTACTGAGTATATTTTTTTAGAAGCCACAAGTGTAATTCACATGCATAGTCATATTTCATATCTTAATATTACAGGGTCACTTAACGTTCATTCATACAAGTCATACATAACATAAATCTTTACTTCATAAGGGTCTTTAATCCTATACTTTCTTGAAGTCATCTAGTGCAATGTATAGGTAGGGTGCATAGTCCTTCCATAACAAGTACACTTCTCAAGTAATTTAGATTAGAGTTCATATTCACATCATAGTTAATTATTAATTTTTGGGAGACATATCCATAACCCTCATAGAACATGTGAGCTACATGAAATTCAGTGTTCTACTCCCTCATCAAAAAGAGAGGGTTAACACTTGCCGAAGGTGCAACCATTCATACATAGGTATTCTAGGTAGTTCCACTAAGCTAGAGTCATATGTGGACACATAGTTAAAGAAAATGGAGATTGCTTCTAGAAATGATGACTAACTAAGAGTGAAAGTTTCCATCTCATGAGACAACATCTAGGTTGGGAACCCAGACTTACTAACGTGAAGGTTCTCTTGTGGAAAGCCGGACTTACTAGACGTCAAGCTCCCACTATAATTTTCATGTTCACTCGGTTCTAAGCAATAACTCCCTTTTTAAACATCAATTAAGACTTTATATAACATTACTTCATAAAGAATAGTCCTTAGGGACTTACTCCCTCATATATCATATAGCTCAAAGGTGTCTAGGGTGAGAATTCTACATTCACCGTAGAACCTACATTATGTGAGAATGTCCTTTCGCATAATCATATCATATTCATACATGCATGTGTGTTTGTGTACATATATGTGAGATCTAACTTCACATCATTAAGGAACACATGTTCATAACTTCATTAATCAAATACTTACATGCATTGAAGAATTATTCTTTCCTTAGTTATCATGAATCTATCCTACTGATAGATATGAATGAATTATGTGTACATTGGTCAACATGATCACGTAATGACTATCACATAGCATTGAGGAAACCACCCTCTAAAGACCACAACACATGTACAACATTCTTCAAGTCTCAAGTCATACAAACAAATAGAGTATTGAGGACTATAGACTACACACACTCACATTAAATCATATGAGGCAAGTACATATTTGACAATAAAATATAAGGCTCCTAGCATACTTTGATCACACATTCATATAGGGTTCATATGGGTAGGGTCATGCTACAAGGATATTTATCGCCATTAGCCATATAGACAACACCTAACCGTAACATGATCATCACACATATACATATAACATCATCTCCACAACTAGTTCAAACAAGTAGTGTAGAAGACTATACGCATAATATCACATAACATCAATTCACTTAGAAATTATATTAGAATCAAGGCTAAATCCTTCAACTTCCTAACATAGGAATCATCATATAAATTCATATTGCATCGAATATTTTCAAGGACATGATAATAACACATAAATATGTACAAGCATTAAAACACCGCCACCATAAGTGGACTATACCAATCAACACAATTAAATGTACATTCGAGGCTACTTAGAAAAAGTAGGTCATCTTACCAAATCTCCACTATAATGATCATCTTTGATAATTCCTCCACAATATATATTCAATTGATATAGAAAGTAAAAGGAATAAGCAATTTAATACTATCTAATCACAATTTTATCAACATCAAGTCAAGATCACAAGACCCACATTATAGGCTAATTTGAGAAATTTGGAGGATAATGGGTCCTTCATAAAATTGAATAGAAATTCATCATAAAATTAGTAAATACATGTATATTCATCATTAGAATGCTTTTGAAATTAATTTGAGAATGAACCCATGGCTAGATTGAAATATAGGATTTTTGAATTAGAATTCATGTTTGAAAAACCTTTGAAAGGACTCCATAGATGAATGGTTATATAGGTATGAAGGATCACCATACCTTATACATAAAAAATACCATGAAAATCTGAGAAGAAACTTCATAGAATCCAACTTCATAGCTTGTTCTTTAGTTTGGTCTTCAATGGAGAATTTGGGGTTTTTGAAAGAGAAGAGAACTTTGGGAATTTTATTTCTTATTGGGTGTTGGGGTTTTTGCTTGGGAAAGGGTTTAAAAAGGTCCTAAGAACAATTAATAAAATTTCCCCTAAGTTACCAAAACACCCCCACATGAATTGGGACTCTTAAACATATAAAAAATGACGCAACCGTATCTGGGAATGGACTACGCGTCGCAGGGCAACCTCCTAATTCTGTCCCAATTTTTTTTTAAGGTAGTGAGGTGCGTGCTAGGTGCGCGTCGCAAGGGCAAGGTCTTATTCTTGCTACTTCATGCTGCCTCGGCAGTCTCTTGTCCAAGCTTTGGGGTCCTCCTTGTGGGCCCTTCGGGTGGTCCCCGGGTAGATGTACTGGGACGTTTTGACCATTAACATGCCTATATAGATATAAAGTTTGTTGGTAATTTACTAAAGAAATACAAAGACATTTTTTTTCTTAACTGAAATTGATAATCGATTACTAACAAAATTTTATAACGAAGAACCAATTACCAACTCTTTTGCTCTTCCTTAGTAAACTTACCAACAATATTCCAACAAAAATTTGGTTGGTGAATTTACCAACGAAAATTCGAACGCTACATTTCAATAAATTCCAACAAGTTGTTATGTGTTTACCAACTGAATTTTAGTCGGTCATTTTACCAACTAAGTTAAATGGGTTGGTAAAATTTAGTGACGAGCTTTTTAGAAACATATTAACATTAGTTGGTATTCAGTTGAAAAATTCATTTGCTAACCAATTTAATTAATTTACCAACCGATAATTTTGTTGGCCATTCAGGTTTTTTTTTGTACTACATTAACTTACTAGGGTCAACTACACTGCTTCTAAACTTCAAACAACACAAAGTCTTGATAAACATACAAGGACACATTAGCACGTCCAAAGACCAACTTTTAAACGTCTTGGACGTTTTTAGACGTTTCACCTCCATATGACTTCAAATCATATATGCATACTATAAAACACGTAATTAACATGTTATTAACCTTTTTAGGATCATGTGAGGCTCTAGCTACCATAAATAATTTTTGAGGGCGTTTCAATCGATCATCCACGCCGGGCCTTCTGTGAGAATAACAAAGAGACTGCTTTGTTGCAGCAGTTTCTTCCAAACTGATGGTGAAGTTTCATCAACTGCTTCAGTAGAAATTTCGAGTGTTGCAACTGCTTCTTCAACTTCATTATTATTTAAGATTGGTGTAGATTGATGTATATTCCAATCCCGAGTGTTCTCCTCATCAAAAGCTACATCTTTGCTGGTCACAACCTTGAATACCTTGGTATGCTGGTCGCTAACACCAAGAAAAAACATTTATCACCTCTATCATCAAGCTTCTTTCTTTTGGCTTCTGTAACATGTGCATAAGCAATTGATCTAAAAACATTAAAGTGATATACTGTCGGTTTCCTTCAACTTCAAGCCTCCTCAGGTGTCATATCTCAAAGAGCAAAAGTGGGACTTCTTTTGAAGACGTGAATGCTCGAATTTACTACTTCCGGAAAAAATTCCTTTGGAACTCTTCCTTGAGACGGCAAGCTACGAACCATATTGAGAATGGTTCTATTCTTTCACTTTGTCATACTGTTTTGCTGTGGTGTATAAGTTTTTGTGAGATTTTTACGAATGCCATGAGTCTCACAGAAAACATCAAATATCTTAGAGCAATATTCTCCCCCGCGATCTGTCCGAAGGTTCTTAATTGTCCGTCCAGTCTCATTCTCTACACGAACTTTGAACCATTTAAATATATTAAAAGTCTCCTACTTTGCTTGCAGAATATACACCCAAGTCTTCCTAGAATAATCATCAGTAAAGGTGATAAAATACATTTTTCCTTCATTCGAGATTGGTGTTAATGGCCCACAAATACCCTAGTTTACCATCCCCAATACCTGTTTGTCTCTTCAAGACTTACTTTTGTGAAACTGAGAACGATGTTGTTTCTAACAACACATTCTTCACAAACATGGGAGGGAACAACAATTTAAGGTAGCACCATCACCATACTCTTCCTTTGAAGGCTCTTCAAGCCACCACAGTTCAAATGACCATATCAAAATGCCACAACCATGAAGGGTTCTTCACTTCTACCACAAAGCAAGATTGAACATTTTCAATCTTTAAAAGGAACAACCTGTTTTGACTCATTTTCGGAATAGCAATAATTCCTTTGGAAGGATAAGAAATTTCACATGTATCATTCCTTAAGATGATCACGTATCCCTTTTCTAACAGTTTACCGACACTTAACAAATTGCTTTTCAAAGCATTAATATAGAACACATTAGATATGATTTCGACACACCCATTTTTTGTTCTAATCTTGATATCACCCATTCTCATAACATTCACTATTGAATGATCACCAATACTAACTGTCGACTTGAAGTGTTCAATTAAATTAGTAAAACAAGACTTACTTCAGTCATTTGGTTACTGCAACCAGTATCCACATACCAATAGTTTGTTGTTTGGGCTTGTTTTAAGTATGAACCGCCATTACAAGGTTTATCCTTCCTTATTCTCAACAAAATTTAATTTTTGTTCCTTCTCATTAGGCAACCTTGTATGACATTCAGAACGATAATGGTCAAAGTTATGGCAACGATAACATTCTATCTTGGATTTGTCAAAAGCTCTCCCTCTACCTTTGTCGTAGTCATCATTGACTCTAAAATTTCCATTGCCGTATTTGTTGCCTCTATCTCTATTGCCTCGATCTCCTCTCCCTTTCCCTCTAGCTCTACCTCTTCCTCTACAATTGGAAGAAATAAAAGTAGACGCTTTTAAGGCTTGCTAATCAGAAGTTGAGTTTCGATTCATCTTCTGCTCGTGCACCAATAAAGAGCTTCGCAATTACTCAAGCGATAACTCATCTATATCTTTGGACTCCTCAATGGAGAAAATGGAATAATTATACTTGGGCATCAAAGCGCATAATATGTTTTCAACAATTGTGATATCGTTCATCTTCTTTCCATGGAATCCCATGTTGTTGCTAATCTCCATTATTCTAGCACAGTAACTCATTAGAGACTCTCCTTCGTTCATCTGCAAGGTCTCTAAATCCCTTCTTAAGGCTTGAAGCTTTGCTCGCTTCACTTTAACAGTGCCTTGATATTTCTTTTTCATGGAGTCCCATATATCTTTAGAAGTTTCTTTGCATAGAATAATTTCTAAGATAGGACGTTTGATAGACTAAAACAGTAATTTTTCGCCTTCAAGCCTTTCAGATTTCTTGCTTCAAACTCTTTTGTTTGAGCATCAATCAAGGTTTCGCCTTCCGCTGGAGCACTGTTACCTACCTCCACAATTGGCTAATACTTCTTTGACCTTAAAAAATATTCCATCAGCATGCTCCAATGGTCATAGTGACCATCAAAACGCGGAATAATTGCTTCCATGTAATTGCTCTCTGAAGCTATTAACTTACTGTATATTTTTCTGCTTTTCTTTTTATAATCTAACGTGGCGCTGATACCACTAATAGAGAAAAATAGAATCTTGAAATATATCTGTACGTTAAAAGACGATATAGAAGAGAAAGGAAATATTATTGAAGGAGCCATTTTTTAGTGAATGACTTAAAGAGCTGCCAATACAGTTCTTTATATGCTAAAACAACTTGAAGTTAAAAATTAGTAACTAGAATCCTAAAACTTGAAAGCTGCCCATATTTAAATTACTTCCTAAACACTAGGACAAACATATCATATAGGCATTTTATTTCTAACAGAACTTTAATTACTAATCTGAATTTTTAAAAACTAAGCCCTCCCTTAAACTGAAAGTTGTCAAGCTTCTTTTTAATTGCACCTTTTTGAACTCATCCATTGTCAGGATCAGGAGAACTCAGCAGATGATGTTACTAGTATGTTTAATGTTTTTCAAACTTATGTTAATGCTCTACTAGATTAATATGCAAGTTTGTATTTTGTTACTCTGTATGTATCCATGAGGTTTGACATTTCTCCCGAATAATTTCTTGATACCTTTAGGATTTCCACACATGTCGATAAGTCTATTTTAGAAGAAAGAGTTTCTTGCGATTATACCATCTCTGTCTATCACAAAGACATCGTGGATGACTTAGTTAAGTTAGACATGGTGGATATTGTTGTTATACGATATATGGACTAACTTGATACTTTTTATGCCTCAGTCTATTGTAGAACTCTAGTACTCAAGTTTCAGTTACCTAATGTGCTTGTTTTATAATAGAAGAGTAGTTCCTAAATTTCCAAAAGTCATTTTATTTTATACCTTAAGGAAAAAAGTTAGTGTTCAAGGGGTAGATCCATCACTTAGTCCGAGTTAATTAATAGTGTTGAGACATCATCTCTTATCCATATATAATAGCACCTGTTGAGTTAAAAGAGAAGTTGGGAGATCTTCTTGATAAGGGTTTTATTTGACCAAGTATCTCACGTTAGCGAGCTCCTGTCTTATTCGTAGGAAAGAAAGATGCCTCTGTAAGGATGTGTATAAATTATAGCCAATTAAACAAGGTCACCATAAAGAATAAATATTGGTTGAGGAGAATTGATGAACTTTTCTAGCAATTTCAGGGTTCCACTTGTTTTTCTTTGATAGACCTTAGTTTTAGGTAACTTAATATGACATCCCAATGAATGCTTTCAGGATCGCTCTGTTCATTATGAGTTCCTTATTATATCCTTTTACCTTGACTAACACTTATGTTTTATTCATGGATCATGTGTACAATGTATTTAAGCCGTATCTAGAAATGTTTGTTATCAAGTACATTGATGACATATTGATTTATTCAAGAAATGAGGAGTATCTATGCTAGTTATATTAGAATAGTTCACTAAACACTCAAAGATCAAGAGTTATATGCCAAGTTTTCTAATTGAGAGTTCTGGCCTGAATTGTTGGCGTTCTTTGTCCACATTTTGTTGATGAATGAATACGAATAGAAACTCAAAATATTGAGGCAATGCAAAATATGCCCTAACCATATCTGTAAGTGACATAACGAGTTTCTTCGTGTTGGCTAGTTACAACAAAATATTTGTTGATGGGTTTTCAACTATTTCGTCCTTATTGACATAGTTTACTTAGAAGACAACTATGTTTCAATGGTCTAAAGCTTGTGACCAATGCTTCAAGGATTTAAAACTTGGTTAACTACGGCTCAAGTGTTGATTCTGATAGAAGATACAAAGGGTTCTTTTGTTTATTGGCATGAATCCATGGAAGGGATTTATTGTCTACTAATGGAATGATAAGGCTATAGCCTAAGCCTCCATACATCATAACATTCATGAGAGGAGCTATTATACTCATGATCTCGAGTTTCGAGCAGTGTGTATTTTTCTCTCAAATATGGTATCACTCTCTATGGAATTCATGTGGATGTGTTCATGGACCACAAAATCCTTCACTACGTTTTCACTCTGAAAGAGCTATATCTTAAACAGAGGAGGCAATTAGAGCTTCTCAAAGATAATGATATAAGTATCCTCTATCATCCAAGTAAAGTGAATGTTCTCGATTATTGCTTGAGCAGGTTATCAATGAGGAGTTCTGATCATGTTGAAGAAGGAATGAAAGAGTTCAATAAGGAAGTGCACCGACTGGCACGTTTGGGTGTTCGATTATGTAACACCCCATATCCAAAATAGGGAAATGAAACCAATTCCCAGATGTTACAAGTGTAATCCATGTTGTCTACCCACGGGTTGAGTGCAGCTGGTCTGAGGGCCCAGAACCATTGCCTAACCAACGGATCGTTGGTTCATAACATTGGTGGTTGTTGGGGTCCCGTGGTTTGAAAGCCCCAATAATAGATTTCTAGCCACCCTTGACGGCTGTACCAGACAATTTGTAATCCTGACCATGGTCCAATAGTGGGGTCTCGTGGGTCAAATCTTGCAATTAAGTTCACGGATTGTTGGGTCTTTTCACAATTAATTAGTACCTATACTATGTCGTTTTTCCTAAATTGAGGACCCTATATATGTCTTTTTGCCCCAAAATTTCCCAAAATAAATTGTTCTCTCTAAACTCACCCAAAAAGATGAACTCTCAAATAATTCTCTCTCTAGAACTTGAAGAAAAAGAAGAAGAAGGAGTCATCTAGGGGTTAAAGCTAAGGTCTCATTTCTACATTGAAGGCTAGTATTGGGATTCAAGGTATTATAATTTTGATCCATGGAGTTCCGAAGTTCCTTTATTCAAAAGGTAGAGTTCCCAATTCAGTTACGATTTCCTTCAATTACCATGGGTTCTTTTCATTATTTATTTGAAGTATTAAATTATGATATTTTATGCATACTACAAGAAAAATGACTTTGAACTAAAGAAAATTCATTCATTAAAAGTCAATATCCAGTAGGTAAAGGTCATTAACGACCGAGAAAAAGGTGGTCGTCAGCGGACGTTAAAATCTCCGTCGTCAAAGGTTAACGATCGATTGCATAGCCGTTCTTTAGATATCACTTAGCGACAATTGAACCATAAATTCCCTTAGTTGATTAGCATTTTCTCGTTACCACATTGAAGTAAAACCACAGTTTCGAGTCGTTAAAAGTACTTTTAGTGGTCAGATTCTTTCATTGAATAAATTACTTTTCCAGACCAAGTTCAAATTCCTTTCGTTTCTTTTAATATATTTAACAACAAAGTTTGTTTCACAAATTTAATTTAAAATAATTATATACAGTTTTTGTGTTCCTCGAGGTGTTTTGGATCTTAAGATCATTTTTGTCACTAGCCATAAAAAAAATAATAAAAAATTTCATAATTGTTTTGCCACGAAAGAAAACATACTAGAAGCTTAGATATAAATGTGTGTTCAACACAATATCTTAAAAACTTACATGTTTAACATAACATCTAAATAACATAGATGTGTGACATAAGATTATAAAAAAACATGTTTGACATCTATCAAATCCTTAAAATTGATAAAATGAAATAGATGCATAGGTTAAAAGGTTTCTAGATCTGCACCAACAATAATAATATGATCTTTCTTTTCAGATGGATCCAAAATTCTTCAACAACACGTTCTTTAATCTTATTGAGGTGTAGCGTTACCAGTGCAAGTGAAAAACATTGGGTTTACTGGTAATTTAAGGCATATCTTCAAGGCACATCTTCAGGGCATTTGTGGATGAGTTTCCTTGCTTCGAACTGTAAGCTATTTTCTAAGGCAGAAGAAAAGGCTGGATTATACACTTAAAGTAATTGGTGGTGACATGAGAGAAATTCCTGGCCTTTCTTATGCAATTGAGGGAACCATCGGGGACACTGTTGAATACTCTATCACGTGGCCAGTACAAAAAGTTATTCTCATTTAACCTGGGGAATATACTGACCTTGAATTCAGCCTACCAGAGTATTGGAGGTGAAACTTCTTCTAGGAAAAGAATTAACAAATAATGACCTCTTTCAAAAATCTGATCCTTATGATGTATTATATGTACGTCCCCTACTAGATAGAATGAAGAAGAGCTAACAAAGATTTGAACCCAATTTCGAATATGAGCATTTTTAGTTCATAGTAAGATCCATTGACACAATACTTGGTGGTAAAAATCTGTGACGATGAAAAGCTTCAGTCAGCTGAACTGATTAGATGTGTCCATATCCGTTTGAATAAGCTTGAGCATGGTAAAGTGCAGGATATCTAGTTGAAGTTGGTGAATGATTTTGAAATTCAGAGAGATCAGAAAAATAGGTGCCAAGTTCACTTGGACATGAACGATGGCCTAATTAACCCTTTTTTACAGAATGAGTCAATGATTTCATTAGGGAGAGTTCTTCAAAACTTGGCAGAAAGAAAAGAAGTTAGCAAACAGAAGTGCAATAAACAATAGAAGATAGGTAGTACGAGGGGTACTTTCTATTACAGTGGTATCAGCTAATGACCTACCCCCAGCTGATAAAGGGGGTGGGGGGGATGGAGGGGGGGGGAGGCTGTCCCCTATGTAGTTAAGAGCAAAACCAGGGTTGTAAATGAAAGTCTAAACCCGGTATGGAATCAAAATTTTGACTTTGTTGTTGAGGACGGATTACATGAAATGTTAATGCTGAAAGTCTGGGACCATGACACATTTGGAAAGGATTTCATGGGAAAATGCATACTGACTTTAACAAGGGTTCTAATTGACGGTGAATACAAAAAATCATACGAATTAGCCGAGCCTAAATCAGGGAAACTGAACTTGCGTCTCAAATGGAATCCACAACCAATATACATAGACTACCAATGATGAACATCAAAGTTCAGTGTTATATTCTTTTTAGTTTTGTACAGGGAGTAAGATTGCCAAATTGACTGGGAACGACAGCACATATAATCAAATATTTTCTGTGCTTGATTTATTAAAAACAGAACAGATACTGTAAAGCTGTGAACCGTTTGAACAATAGCTGAAGTTGAAGCTGGACAAGAATAAAAATTGAGTAATTTATTTTTTTAATAGAAGAAAGCTCAACAAGTTTAGCGATCATTATTCTAAAACTATATAGTAAGGATTTACAAACAACACACATACTAAGGTGAACGTGCAGGAATGGAACTCAGTTCAGAACAAAGGAACACATCCTAATTAAAAGATAGGTATGCCTAATTCAATAAGCATGTAGTCTCGAAAATCATGGAAAGTAGTACAACTAAAGACTGTCTAGCCTCTAAAATAAACTGCATTAGCAAAGCCCTTATCAAAGATTAGCATTTTTTTAAATTTACAAAGTTTAATGAACTAGTGAAGAACAAAACAACAAAAACTAAATCACAAATCTAAAATTTGTAACACATACAACAATCTAGAAAACAGAAAGAAGATCAAGTCCACTGAATGCACAGTCTCCCCTTAATGAAATTATTCCCCTCTATTATTCGAAATCTGATTTGGAGTATTTTTCTCCAAGGATAGAATGATATCAATCACCAATGTATTGATACCCAAAACGTTGGTATTAGCAAGCAACTTAACTGCAGTAAAGTACACATAGAATACTAAATTTAGTAGTAATAGAAAAAGTCCAGAAATTCTATTTTTTAAATGAGAGGAAATCCCTCAATTCATAGAAAACAAAGGATAGTGCAAAAACTTTCTTATTGTGGCTTACCAAAAAAGTAACAATCTTTCGGAAAGGTCACCACCTTTTATAAAAGTCACAACTTTTCATAAAATCGCAACTTTTTGTAGAAGTCACATGTTTTCATAAAAGTCGCAACATTTCATTAAAGTCAAAATTCTTTATAAAAGTCGCTTCTTTTTATTTTTTATTCACACCTTAAATACCTAATAAAACACTAAATAATCAAAAGAATTTGGGGAATGATCCAGCAATTATGTTTTAGGTGTCAAGTTGTGAAATTATTAATGTATACAATGGTCTAGGCTCTATAAGATTGTAATACAGAATATCAAAAATACCATGTTATCGGGTCACTAAATTTTCTTCGCCTACCAATCCACAGTTTCAAACCAAGGGACAAATAGACAAATCACGCAGAGAAAAATGTGAGAACACCGACAACTGTATTTCTTTTATCCATGTGATTCCAGAGCACAACTGCATCCACTCCACAAGGATAAAATGAGCATTAGAGGAATATGATTTAAATGAACTCTAATGTGTAATCATTTTAATTTGTACTTAGAGTTATATAAATTAGGCTCCCCAAATCATACCTATTTATTTTCAAGGTTCTAAAAGTTACTTCTTTCACCATGAGAGATAACAACATGATCGTTTAATATAAGATTGACAGATAACTTTCCACTCACATCATCTTTGTTTGACTAAAATAATATTAAATTTTCACTCTAATAGTGGTATCAAAACATAATGTTAATTCCTATTGTTGGTTTGACATTTTAATATTATATATATTATATCATTATAGATCATGTTATGTCAATTGATGGACATTACATTTGTGCCTCTTTACTCATCAATTGTGGAAAAAAATTGTCATTAATTTTCAGTAACTTATGTAACCACCAACTCTCCATTTCATCCATTATTCTATATTTATGTCTTGTAACTTATGTAACATTTAACCCATTCATTTTGCAAATTTACTACCCACTATCTCCTATTCATTGCGAGAAAAAATTCATCACCTATAAATAGTGTAGTATTCATATGTGTTGATATAGGAGAAGAAACAAGAGAAGTTCAAGAAAATATAGAGTGAAAAAGATGAGTGGTATTGTATTGAGGTTAGTGTAGTGAAAGAGAGAGTTGAGACATAGAAAATATTCTAAGTCTTCAACTATATTCTCTATACAAAAGAGAGTATTATATGTTGAAGGAAGGTGTTGTTTTGTGGAGCTTTGGACTCTTCAACTAATCCGGAGTTGTTTGAGTTATACACTGTTGTTGGGTTGTTGCATCTTGGAGGGGACAAGTCAAGAGTTATACTGCTGGATCGGTGTAGATTATGCCGCAGTGGGATTGAATCTCCTTAAAGAGAGCGAGATATTTGTGCCTCAGCTTAAAGATTAATATATTCAATTTTTATTCCTTTTATTTCAATTGTAATATTTTGTATTTGGGGTATATTACACCAACAATTTTAAGGATGCATGCTTTGTTACACTTTGAAAAAATGTGGATATCAAGATAGGGATCTCAACATCATCCCGTTCAAATGTCGCTCTCTTCAAGATGTGTAAGAGAAGAGGTGTACGGTAATGTATTTTCTACTTGCTCAAATGTGGAGAAAAGGTAAAGAAAACAAATTACCTAGTAATTTCATGAATAAAGTGAATCTACTTTTCATGAAAAAAATGATGTTTTAATTCTTGAAATAGTGGGGGGTTTATTAAATGAAGAAAAAAAATTATTGTGAAATTGTGATCTTTGCATATTTGAAAAATGCCCAAAAAAAGTGTTACGAGTGCATATATATTAATTGTGGAATAAATTGCATGTTATTATTTGGCTATAATTTGATGATTTTTACCCTAAAATGAGAGTTTAAAATTAATTATGTAAACCATTTTGAGAAGTCATTTAACATGAAATGTTATGGTGAGATAAATTTTATTCTTGAAATGAAAATGTACCATAAAACATGTTATAATGTTTTCCTTGTCAAGTCACATAATATTGAAATAATTGTGAAATGCAATTTTGTTGAATGTGTGAGTCTTGCAACTCTTTTGATTCAATTTTCTGAGAAAGTTGTGACAAATAAAAATAAATAGAGTTTGCTAGTCTAATACAAATATGAGCTATGTGACTAATAACTTGACTTGATTTTGTATTTGCAGTACAAGTACTTTGAAGGTACAATCAAACTAGATGAGAAAAAAAATTGGTGTTATTTGGTGTGATGAGAAAAACAAATTATTTTTTGCTATCTCTAATATGAAGGTTGAAGTAGAAACAATTAATAAATTAAACTTCAACTAGTGAAAAGGTGAATTAAAACACTCTATTTTGAGAAATAAATTTTCTAATTTCGATTAAATATTAAAGCACAACTATAGTGGTTAAATATAAAATTGTTATTATAATGGTAATTTAGAATCATGAGGAGAAAAACACAATATTGTGAGATCATATTGATCATTGGTATACCATTAATGTTGATTGTGTTAAAACTTGTGATAATCTTGCAGATTCATGAACTAAGGCCTAAGCAAGATAAAGAGTGTGAAGCACATCGAGGGGGATGAAAATTGAAGTTCATAAATTTTGAGTCATATATGAGGAAACCCAACCTGCGAACTAGAGATATTATAACCATGTTCAATGGGAAGAACGAATCATATGATGACTTGTTATGAGATGCACTAGTGTTATTTTTATTCAATCCCTATGATGTGAGTGCATTTATCCTATAATTTTTTGTGGATGTTGAGTCTTTAAACTCTTAATGAAAGTCTGTATCTAGTATGAGTGGGATGTCAAATTATAGGAGCACCCTTGATAGATTTCACCTATGTAAGTGTGAAAGTAGGTCTCTTTGTATGAGAATGAGCTTGTTCTAAAAAACACTTATGAAACCGGGTTAGCACAAGGCCGTAATATGTAGGATATTAAAGTTTATGTCAACACCTTAATTATTGTATGTAAGCTTGTATGTAAGCAGTAATTCTTTATTTCCTTAAGAAGTCATAGTTCAAGTATGAGAACAGTACTGATTCAGGAGTAAAGGTTATTGTTTTACTAAGTGAAGGTTCAATGCAGAGCACACCATCATTATGCATAATAGTCTACCTTCATCTAATTGTGAAAATCTCTCTAATCATAATATTAAAATAAGTGGGGACTGTTGGTGTGCCATTTGTATATTAATAGATATATATACTTTATCTCACATTATATATCATGTTATGTTTATTGGACATTACATTTGTGCCTCGTTACTTTCATCAATTGTGGAACAAAATGGTGATTAGTTTTTAGTAACTTATATAACCACCAACTCTTCATTTCATCCATTATTCTATATTTATGTCTTGTAACTTATGTAACATTTGAGTCTTTCATTTTACAAATTTACTACCCACTGTCTCCTATCAATAGCAAGGAAGAATTCATCACCTATAAATAGTGTAGTCTTCATTTCTGTTTAAATAGGAGAAGAAAAGAGAAGTACAAGAAAATATAGAGTGCAAAAATTGAGTGGTATTATATTGAGGTTAGTGTAGTGAAAGAGAGAGTTGAGACATAGAAAATATTTAAGTCTTCCGCTATATTTACTACACAAAAGAGAGTATTATATGTTGAAGGAAGGTGTTGTTTTGTGGAGATTTGGACTCTTCAACTAATCTGGAGTTGTTTGAGTTATACATTGTTGTTGATCTGTTGTATCTTGAAGGGGACAAGTCAAGAGTTATACTGCTGGATCGGTGTAGATTATGTTGCAGTGGGTTTGAATCTCCTTAACGTGAATACGATATTCGTGCCTCAGCCTAAAAATTAATATATTCATTTTTTGTTCATTTTATTTCAACTGTAATATTTTGTATTTGTGGTATATGATACCAACTCCTATTGCAAGTGATCTGGCCTTAAGTTGCCAAAAAAATAATATGTGATACAGAATGGGGAATGGACAACATATAAAAAGGATGTTGCTGATGAAGGATATCAATTCTTCTAGAATGGGGAGCTACTGAGACAAATAATGAATTATATTACACTTATCTCGAAGATCCTTTTTCCTGAAAATACTAGTCATATGCTAACATATCTTCCTAAGTAAACGAGTCATACATTATATTTTTGTTGCTTAACAAGTAACAACAAGAAAATACTTACTAGTTGATTTTCCTTTAGAATTTTGATCCACTCTGACCACATTTTTTGCTTCTCTGGATTAAAACACACACGAAAATTTAAGTGCAAGTAAAAATAATCAAGACTTCCATTCAACTAACAAAAACAATTTGCACATACAAAATTAAATAGTAGTATGACTTCTTTGGGCAACTCGAGGCACTTCAATAACTTTTTGGACTTATCAAGTTCAAATGGGGCTGCAAATTTTGATGTAAGTCAACAAAAATTAGAAGTTTATTCCTATCAGTAACAAAGAGAATGAAAAGGAAATTAAGTAGCGAAAGTTAAGTACAATTTCTTTTTCAAACATATTAATAACACTAACTCTTTTGCAAATGATCACTTCTTTGAGTATCTCGAGTCACTTCCACTTCTAGAAAGAGGGCATCATTGTCTTCCATTGGATTTAAATCAGGAGGCACATGGATACATTACTTTGCTGGCTTTTTTCGACTAGACGTTGTTGTAGTATTTGTATTTTCACCAATCATAGTCCGTTTTTAAGCATTTATCGTTAAGCCTTTTCCTTGACCCCTTGCATGACTGGTCAAAGTGTATCAATTCATTAGAACTTCTTGATGGAGGGGAGCATTCTCTTCCTTTTCTTTAAAACAAGGATGCACATGGAAACTATAATTTGCTAGCTTATTCAACTTAGAAGTTGTTGTATAGTAACTTCTATTTCTTGCAATCGGAGTCCTATGTTCAGCATTAATTCTGATAGTGCTCATTGTTTTCAATCTTTCGCCTAGTTCCTTTGCTAAGGCAAATGAGTTCATGCTTCAGAATTTTCAATGTTTGTACCATTTCATACTTTATAGTTTGTCTGGGATTCATGTCAACCTAGGTAATACAAAAAAAATACGAGAAAAGTCTACCAACAAAAAGTATAAATAGGTCATAAAGATTTTAGAAGAAGATATGTTAATTGAAAACACATTCAGAAAAGAGACACATATACATGTAATATAGTTTCCTTACAATAACCATTTCTAATATAGTAAGATCAAGGTAACATTAAAGACCAAGTGCATAAAAAAATTTCATAGAAAATACTATAAAGAATCAATACCATAAAAAAATTAATAAAGATAAAGAAAGAATGACAAAGCTCCAAACCTTAATGAGTTCTTTTTATTTTTAATTTTGTAGAGTTATCAATCTCTTCTAAGTCATCATTCTTTTTTTTTAAATTATCAAAAAAATTCACGAGGTTGATCCTTTTACACTATGTTCTAACCTTTATTGGAATGATCGATATCATAAAATACCTGTGATACTTGGCTTGCTAATTTAAAAGGCTTATTCATTTTAAACTATTCATCCATTTTTAAATCCCCTCTTTTGATCATACACATCAAACCACATACATCGGAATAAAATCACTCTTCTTGACCCATCAAATTGTAATTGAAGAACCTTGATTTACTAGCCATAGTAATTCATATGGTTTTTTTGTTCACCAATCACAGCTACTACAACCACTCCAAAATTTTGAGTATTCAAATGTTGATCGTACTCTTTCACATGAAACTTCTATCCATAAACAATGTCCTTTGAATCTTGTGAGATATGAAAGTGGACCACGTGATAAAGATAGGAAATCTTCTACTCTCTTACTATCATCATGTATGTAAAACCCTGGAACCTAAAAACATCAAATAATTTTTTAGGAAACAATATATAATTGCATGATTGATTTAAGAGTACCGATTAGTTTCTATAAACCTTTTTCTGTAATCTACTAATGAATATTCTATTCAACTCCATATCTAAACATTTTTCTAGAGGTCTCACAATAAATTTGTTAAAATTCTCTAACAAAGAATTGAAGTCTTACATTTTATTTGAAATTAAACATATAGACGAGGTGTAAATAAATTATTATATTTAATCAATACTTACTCGAGAAATCGTTTAATTTCGTTACAGTTCTTCAAAATATAAAAATGTGTGTCCTCCATATCGTTTTAATCAAGTTTGTCTGGTGTGCTATCCTTTAAAATAAAAAAAATTCACAAAATATTGTCAAACCACCTTTAAATTCAATTAAACCACCATCATAATTTCTCTCCAAAGAATTGAATTTTATCTTTATTGTATTCAAATACCTTGACATAAAATCATACATTAAACTGCTAAATATCCCTCCACAATCAAACCTTCAGGGTGATCCATATCATCAATAAAACACTTCAAATAGTGTAGGTATCTCATTATTTAATACATCCATCAATATCGAATTGGTCCGGAAATCTTAGGTTCATGACGTCGATGAATAGACAAGTGTACCATGACATCAAAAAATAAATGAGGGAACACCTTTTCTAACTTGCACAATGTTCTTGGTATTTGAGCTACTATTTGTTCCAACTCCTCTACGCTCAAAAATTTTGCTCCAAGCACTTTGAAAAAATTAGACAATTCAATATGTTTTTCAGATATGGATTTTCAAAGAATACCACACACTACAAGATGGAATAAATGTTGTAGAATTATATGACAATCATGAATTTTTAATCTTGAAATTTTTTATCCTTAAGGTTGATCAATTGCGAAATATTTGAGGATAATCCATTCTGGACCTTTAAATTCTTCAAAAGTTACTTGTCTTCATCAAATAATGTGTAAAGTGCTGCAGACAACTCATATTTATCTCAATTTTGTATTGGATGCGATTCTTTTTGTACTTTTAATTGTTGTATCGAACCCATTACTCAAGATGTCCTTTGTTTTAATTGTTGTATCGAACCCATATACTCTTCTTATTTCAGTTATCACCCCTTTTATTGAGTGATATTTTAATCTTCTTCTGTAGATCCTTTTTAATTTGCAACCCATCTAAATCAAAAATATTATCAAGAATATCATCACCAGAAAACATTTCAGGCGGTGGCCTGTGCTCAATTGTGTTATCAAATGATGCTTTATCATTTCTCCGTTTGAGATTAAGTGGAAGATAATGTCTTTTACCCATATAACAGTGTTTTGTTCGTTTATTAGCTTGTATTATATGTATTAATATTGCAACATCTGCAAGCCAGTTTTCCTTTTGTACTCAATCCATTTAAGTCATTAGTCGTCCACAATCTGCATGTTATGAATCGAATGTCTCAACTTCACTTTCCCATAAATCATTCAACTCCTCTATCAAAGGTTGTAGATAGACATCAATTGAATCACCCGGACTCTGAGGGCCAGGCATAAACATTAATAAAATAAAATTCTCTTGCTTCATGGAAAGACAAGGTGGCGAATTATAGGGAGTAATCACCACGTGCCAAATGTTGTACATATTTTTAGATATTTCAAATGGTTGGAAACTATCACTAACAAGTCCAAGTCGTACATTACGAGTCTCAGCAGCAAAAGATGGGTGAAGCTCATCAAATTTTTTCGATGCCATTGAATCAGCTAGATGCCTCATTATTCCATCGTCAACTGTTTTTGCATGATTTCATGACATAAAAGGAGATATCTTTGAGAAACATAAATAATCTTTGAAGACTAAGCTTTAGAGGAAAATATCATAAAATCTTGCATGTATCTTTTTTTTTCCCTTTTCAATTTGGTTCGGCACAATGTTTATCATCCTTCCATCTACATGCACCACAAACGTTGCAACATTGAAGACAGTTATAATCTTTTCAATATAACATGCAATTATTCTTACATGCATCAATCTTCTTAAAATAAAGCCCAAGATCTCAAATTACCTTTTTTGGCCTCATAATATGAATACGGCAAGTTTCTTCCGTCCAACAATAAATGACTTATTTGTAAACCTTTCAAGTTGAAATATCTAAGAAGAAAATAAAAACTGATAATAGTTAAATACTTAAAGTAATGAAAAAATATGGAAATTTATTTTTAAGTTAGGATATATGATTTTTTTATCAACTTCAAACAGACATAACTCTTAGATCAGAGTGAGGTTGGTGTACTTCCAGGTATAACTGAAAATATCTTCGAATTATCTTTTCAACGCCACCAAGTTTGCACAACTCCGAGTCCGTATGAGTCAGATATGCCATTTGGAAGTTGGGTTGTTGGAGTAAGGTAAGTCCAATCCAGATTTCTAAGGGGTAGTTTGGTCTTTTTCTTACCCAACATAATTTATTCGTTTTTAGCAATCAAATTGGGGTGTAAACTGAATTTTTTCATTTTAGACAATTGGATATTTACGCTAGGGTTAAAGGAGAAACAACACAAGAGAAAATGGAAGAGGGAAAGCAAGATTATGCGCTTTTTTGAGGGATTTGATCCCACAAGGTATGTGTGTTTTCCATAATTTTGGTCTTGTTAATCCACGTTTAAAGCATGTTTGATTTAGCATGAATTTTTTTGCAAAATATGGGAATTTCAATGTTCTTGATGGTTGTTTTTGAATTGCTTTTGTTTTTGAACATACGTTGATTTTGGAGTTTCTTGATGTGAAAGTGTTGTTTCTTGAGTTCATTGCGTTAAATCCTTTTTTATATTATGTGGATAGAGTTTAAATGATTTAAACTAAGAAAATGAGTGTAAGAATGTGTCAGACGTACCTCCTGACAGCAAGGCGCATCTTACCCCCATAGTGCTAGGAAGGATGGGGAGGCGCGCCCGCAGTGCGCCCAAAGTGTGCCTCCTTACTTTGGGGCTAGCGTGGCGCGCCCCATATGCGCCTCATTGGCTTTTTTCATGAAGTTTTCGTCATACAGTACGTATAAGCTTTTCTAAACCGTATTAACACTTTCCATAGATCTAGTTAAAATGATTTAAAATAAGAAAACGAGTGTAAGAATCTGTCAGACGCACCTCCACACAGCTAGACGCATCTCACCCCCATAGCTCTAGGAAGAATGGGGCGGCGCACCTGCAGTGCGCCCAAAGTGTGCCTCCGTACTTTGGGGTTAGCGTGGCGCGCCCCATATGCGCCTGATTTGGTTTTTTTTATCTAGTTTTCGTCATAGAGTTTGTATAAACTTTTCTAAATCGTATTAACACTTTCCATTGATTCTAGTTACGTCAAATAAATTTTAAACACATAGAAAGAATCCCAAAAGATGAATTATAACCTTGAATCAATAATTCAATTGAAGAAAAGTTAAGAGCTAAGTCAAGCAGTTAAGATTCAAGTCTAGAAGTTATGATATAAGTCAAGAAGAAGTTCATAAAGTTTTTAAAGTCTTTCACAAATGTTTTAACATTGTTGTAAGACTTAAGTTTTTAGTTCAATAAACATTAAATTTGAAGTTATGATCTTCAAAAAAGTATATCGGGAGTTAGTATTCCCAAAGAGATTTAAAATTTTTACATATTTAAATAAGAACGGAAACTGAGATTTTCAAAGAGCCTTCGGCTAATTTTTCAGAAAAGAGTAACAACTTTCTAAAGGAAGTAAGTAGAGAAACTGAGATTTTCGAGATAGCAATTGAGCAAAATTTTTTTTACCACTAATCTCAAATCACAGAAGAAGTATGTTTTTTAAAAACATAAGAGCTACTATGTTTTGAGAGTAGTATTGAACACCAAATTGGGGACTACCATGAGTACAAATAACTCACGTCTCGATAATACCATATAACCATCATGGGTAGAAAAGGGTCATACTTTACATATGAATCATTTTTCACAACAGACTAGTAGATCCACTTAGTACATAAGGTCCTACGCCTTTGTTAGGGTATATGATGTGTTGGCATTGTGAGGTAGTGAGTTGTATCATCACTATAGCCCTTATGTGAAGGTTGTCAATTTGAGATACTCCCACAAAAGTTATTATTTTTTTATATACACAACTATATGTAGTTTTACATACATTTTAATGTTTATGTTGTACTCTTCTAGATACACAGAGTTGACATCCTGTTTTAAACCATTTTTCTTTATATCTCAGTTGCTTTCAAATTGTTTTATATCGAAATGAGTCTAGTATTGTTGAGTTGAGTTTAGCCTAGTAAGTTTTTCAAATTTCCCTTCCAAGCCTATGTCGTTTTAGCATTCTAGCTCGCATAATCGTACATTCAATATACTGATGCTAGTTGGTTTGCATCTTCTTATGATGTAGAAGTAGGTAGCCAGGATTATCATCCAGTGCACTATTGATGCAACTTGAGCACTTAGAGTCTATTTATGAGCCTCCTTACATTCTGGAGGACTATTTTATTTATTTATAGTTTAGTTCATTAGGATGTTGTGGTGTTTGTCGCAAAATCCATCACAATTATTTTAGAGGCTTCATAGTTAGTAAGAAGTTTAATAGCCTTTACATTATCACTCTTATGTTAGGACTCGGATTAATGGTAAAGAAAAGCAAACTATTCAGACTTTAGAAAATATGTTGAGGGCTTGTGTGATTGATTTCAATGGAAATTGGGACGATTACCTACCTCTTATGAGTTTTCTTACAACAACAATTAGAACTTTAGAATGCAAATGGCTCCAGAGGAAGCTATTTATGGGAGAAAATACAAATCTCCTATTGGATGGTTTGAAGTTGGTGAAGCAGGGTTGATAGGACCATATTTAATTAATCAAGCTATGGAGAAGGTGAAAGTGATTCAAGAGAGGTTAAAATTGTTGTAGAATCATTAGAAGAAATCCTACTCTAATGTTAGGAGAAGGAAGTTAGAGTATGAAGTAGATGATTGGGTATATTTAATGATTTCACCTATGAAAGGTGTTATGAGGTTTGAGAAGAAGGGTAAACTTAGTCCCCGGTATATTTGACCTTATCGAATATCAAAGAAGATTGACGATGTAGCTCATGAGTTGGACCTACCACGAGAGTTAGCAGCGGTTCATACAATATTTCACATTTCTATGTTGAAAAAATGCAGGGTGCATGGGAAACCCTTCATTTATCATTCAAACTAAAAATAATAAAATCAAGGATAACTTATCTTATGAGGAAATTCCTATTCAGATTGTAGATCTCCAATTTCGCAAATCAAAGACCAAAAAGATAGCATCAGTCAATGTTCTTTGGAGGAACCAATTTGTTCAGAAAGATACTAGGGAAGTTGAGGAGGATATGAAGAAGAGATATTCAATCATCCTTAAAAAAGAGAAAGTGCAGACCAAGGTACTAATTCTCTTCATAGTACTAATTTATAAATTATGAGTGAGCATGTTGTTTGTTCGCATTTGCTTGTGGGTAATTCGACTTGATATTACAACCCTTAGCTTAGTAAGAGTAATCTCAATCGAGGACGAATGTTCTCAAGGTTGATATATTGTAACATCCCGCAATTTGAAATAGCTATGAATAAGCAAAGAACTGAAAATAGCTATTTTGGAAGAATTTTTTTTTGAAATTTTTTATGTTAGGAAATATGAGTTTTTGGTAATCTTCAAACGACCATAACTCCTATCTCAGGATGAGTTAGGTGTGCTTCCAGGTAATGTTTGAAAGATCTTGGAATGATCTTTCCAATACCGCCATGTTTGGTGCAATTCCAAGTTCGTGTGAGTGAGATATGCCCTTAGGATGTTTGGTTTATTTAATAAGAAATGTCCAATCCACATTTGTAAGGGGTAGTTTGGTCTTTTCCATACCTAACTTAATTAATTCTTTCTTTAGCAATTAAATTGGGGTCTAAACCTAATTGGTTGAGTTAGAAAATTGACAACTTACGGTAGGGTTTTGGGAGAAACAACGCAAGAGAAAAAAGAAGGGGGAAAGCAAGATTCGTCGCTTCGTAGGAAATTGATTGCGGATTTCGTCAAGGATTTAATCCCACAAGGTATGTGAGATTTTCATAATGTTAGGTTTTTTCAATCACGTGCCAAACATCTTTGATTAAGCTGAATTTGTTCTAAAAATATAAAATTTAATGTTCTCGATCGTTGTTATTCAATTGCTTTCGTTTTTTAACTTTAGTTGAGATTTAGCAGTTTGTTGTAGTAAAGTGATGTTTCTTTAGTTAATTTTGGTTAGATCCTTGTGTATATGATGTGCGTACATGAATCTGATGTGAACTTGAGAAAAGAAATTGATTTAAAATTAATTAAGATCATAAAATGAGGGGAAGAATTTATAAGACGCACCTGTGGAGAGCCAGGCACGTCACGCCCCTATAGCGCTAGAAAGACTAGGGCGGTGTGCCCTCAGTGAGCCCAAAATGCACCTCAATATATTGGGGTTGGCCTGGTGCATCCCAGATGTGCCTAAATTGGTGTTTTTCATCCAGTATTCTTCATACAACCTGTATAAGCCATTCAAAAGTGTGTTAAGAATTTCCATTGATGCTAATTATTTCAAATGATTTCTAAACACATAGAAAGAATCTCAAAACACGAATTATAACCTTGTATCCATAATTCAATTCAAGGAACATTAAGAGCTAACTCAAGAAGTTAAGAGTCAAGTCTAAAAGTTAAGACGTAGGTCAAAAAAAGTTCAAAAAGTTTGCAAAGTCTTTCACAAACGTTTTAACATTGGTTTAAGACTTATGTTTTAAGTTCAATAAAGATTAAAGTTGAAGTTATGATCGGCAAAGAAGTATATGGGGACTTAGTAATACCAAAGATATTTAAAATGTTTTCACATTTAAATATGACTGGAATCCGAGATTTTCAAAGAGCATTCGCGATAGTTTTTCATAAAAGAGAAATAGCTATATAAATGAAGCAAGAAGGGATACTGAGATTTCTGAGATAGCCTTTGAGCTATGTTTTTTTGAGTATTAATCTAATATTACACAAAAAAGTATGTTTTTTCAAAACATAAGAGCTAGTATATTTTAAGAGTAGTATTGAGCACCGAATTGGGGAAGAGCACGAGTTTAGATAACTCACGTCTCCATAATACCATGTAGCCACCATGGGTAGAAAAGGGTCATACCGTTTATATAAATCCGTTTTCACAATAGACTACTGGATCCACATAGTATTTAAGGTCTTATGTCATTTGTCGGGTATAGGATCCGCTGACGGCGTGAGATAGATAGTTGTATCATCATAAAATCCCTTATTTAATGGTTGTCGATTGGAGAAACTCCAACAAAATTAATTTTATTTTATATACACAACTATATATAGTTTTACATACATTTCAGTATTTATGTTGTATTCTTGTTGATACACAAAGTTTACATCTTGTTTTAAAATTGTTTTTCTTTATATTGCACTGGATTTTAAATTATTTTATATTGAAATGAGTCAAGTATTGTTGAGTTGAGTTGATCAAGGTAAGTTTTTCAAAATATCCTTCCAAGCCTATGTCGTTTCAGCATTCCAAATCAGATACACGTACATTTAATGTACTGATGCTAGTTGGTCTGCATCATCTTATGATGTAGACGCAGGTAACCAGGATCTACATCCGCCACCCCGTTGATCCAGCTTGAGTTGTATTTCGATTTTTCCAAACATGTATCATAGTTATTTTAGACGCTTCATAGATAGTTATTAGTAGTCTTTACATTATCACTCTTATGTAATGACTTGATTTTACGTTAATTTCTAAGTTTAATGTTCATTTCTAACATTCCAGTTTATTTCATAACGATATATTTATTTATTTATGACTTCCGTTTAGTAAGTGAGTCAAGCTAAGGGTACACTCGAGACTAGTGATGGTATTCAAATGCCATCCTAACCTAGGGTGTATGCTCGGGGTAAGAAAAACTTGGTATTAGAGCAGAGAAATCAAGAGTCCTAAGGATTCTATGATGCCATATCTGTAGAGTCCTAGTTTTCGGTGTGAAACGCGCAACATCTATAACTAGGAGGCTGCAACATATAGGAAATTCCTCACTTCTTTCATACTCAGTCCATACATTATATTTTATCTCTAAAAAGTTTATTTCTAACTCGTACTTATGCTTATCGATTGTGAGCTAGGCTTAGTTTGAATGGGCCTTTTTGGGATTCTTCTTTCCCATGTTATCTAAAAGAGCTAAGAATGTTGTTGACATGAGGAGTAGCACAAACTTGTTTTGTAGCTGGGTTGTCTCGTCTGTGGAGTAAGGAAAGTAATGTTGCGATGTTAATAGTGTTATATGATTGTTAACTTACAATAACCTGTCTTTATAAGGTTAATAAACAGAAACAGAAATAAGATGAAGCAGAAAAAAAATATAAAATACAAGAAATAATCCGAGTCCACAGAAACTACTGTGTGTCCTTAAGAAATTTAATCCCCTCACTGTACCCAAGGTTATGGATTAATTTCTCCCAAGATAAAACGGATTAAACCTATTAAAGAAATAGCGGTACCTAAAATTTCTTTAACTTCAACGAACTTAAGAACAACAACAAGTCACACAGACTTAGTCGATCGACACTTTGATTTTTATTTGTGAGAAAAATAAACGCAGAGAAAGAAAAATTTTCAGTGTTTGAAAAATCAAAAATTTACTTCCTTTTATAGCCATTTTCAGCAAGGAACATGTCTGTTCAGTGAAATCTGTTCTAACCATTTTCTCCAAGAAGGTGTCTTTTCGAAAAAATAACAACTTTTCGAAAAAAAAATTCTGTTAGGAAAATAACTACTTTTTGGAAAGTAACGACTTTTTGGAAAAGTAATAACTTTTCGGAATGTTACCGTTACCCGCAAATTTATAAGAGATAATATTAACAGGATTTATTAGATTTAACAAAAACTGATTAAATAAATTTTGTCCAAAAAATTTATCAATCAATAACATAATTTGCCAAATACAAATCCAAATCCAAATCCAAATCCAAATCCAAAGCCAAAGCCAAAGCAAAAGCCAAAGCCAAAGCCGAGCCGAGCGAGCGACGACGACGACGGCGCGAGGGGGCATCTTCTTCTTATCTCTTTTAAGAAGTAATGGAAGTGTTTCCTTCTATAAGGACAACAATTTCCATTTCCTTTGCCGATATGGGAGAAATGACTTTTCATTTGCATTTTGCAAATGACTTTTCATTTTCCCTCCAAAGTAATTCCCTCACTTTTCATATTCTCTCTTTTCTTTTCCCATTAACACTTGCTAAAACCCAACAATCCCCCACATGAATGGGGAAGGCTATTGTTAAAACATATGCATGAAAAAACTTGTGTGTCTTGTAGGTAAAGATTAATCGCATCCGGATAAATAGGTTTCCTTTTAAACTTTCCGTAGTGAACATATATCGGATATATTCGGTCAATCGGTAGAATTGATATCTTTGAACCCTCGAGCTTTGGTGTATACCTAGACAACATATGTCACACAATCAACCCTTGAACTGTTTGTAGTTCTCATTGTTTTGTTCGTTTCATCCATGAACACATCTTGGATAGTAAGTGCTTAAAGAACTGGCCTTACCGGATTCTTCTTGAAGCGGCTTACACTTCACACTTACATAGGTGATTTCTAAATGTGTTATCCTATAGATACACCATTTGATATTTCCTGTATCAAACTTAGAAACCATTAAAAACTCCTTATGTCTTTATCATGGTTACTAAACATTGTCTCATCATGAGTATGGACCATAAAATAATAATAATAATTTTTTTTCTTTGACAATGTTGAACCATCATCAATGACTTTATTTTATCTCCTTGAACCTAGATCTTGAGATCTCCAGTCTTCTAGGTAGAGTTATCGCCACGATGACTTATTCTTGGCCATAGTCCAATTCCCGTCGATGATTTCTCAACCCCCTCTCTATTTAGTCCTTTTGTAAGTGGATCCGACACATTATCTTTTGACTTCACATAGTCAATTGTGATAATTCAACTAGAGAGTAGTTGTCTCACAGAGTTGTGTCTTCGTCTTATGTGACGAGACTTGCCATTATACATAATGCTTCCAGCCCTTCCTATTGCAGCTTGACTATCACAATGTATGCATATAGGGGCCATTGGTTTGGGCCAAAATGGAATATCTTCTAAGAAATTCCGAAGGCATTCAGCTTCTTCACCTGCCTTGTCTAAAGCAATGAATTAAGACTCCAATGTAGAGAGAGCTATACATGTTTGTTTGGATGATTTCCAAGAAATTGCTCCTCCACCAATAGTAAAAACGTATCCACTTGTGGATTTTGTTTTAGTTGACCCAGTAATCCAATTTGCATCACTATATCCTTCAAGAACGGCTGGATATCTATTGTAATGTAAAGCATAGTGTTGAGTGTCATCTAAGTATCCCAAAACTCTCTTCATTGCCAACCAATGATTATGATTAGGATTACTTGTGCATTGACTCAGTTTACTGATAGCGCAAGCTATGTCTGGTCGTGTACAATTCATGACATACATTAAGCTTCCCAATGCGCTAGCATAGTCCAATTGAGACTGACATTCGCCTTTATTCTTTGCAAGATGAAGATTTACATCGTTTGGAGTCTTTGCCCTTTTAAAATTAAAAAATTTGAATTTTTCAAGTATCTTTTGAATATAATGAGTTTGAGACAATGCTTGACCTTTAGGAGTTTTAAGAATTTTAATTCCTAATATCACATCACCAACTCCTAAATCTTTTATATCAAACTTACTAGCAAGCATATGCTTTGTAGATTTTATATTAGCAATGTCTTTGCTCATTATAAGCATATCATCTACATATAGGCATAAAATAACTTCCTAATTTGGAGTATCTTTAATGTAAACACATTTATCACATTCATTGATCTTAAATCCATTTGACAACATGGTTTGATCAAACTTTGCATGCATTGTTTTGGTGCTTGTTTTAGGCCATAAAGTGACTTAATAAGTTTGCACACTTTCTTTTCTTTACCAGGAACTACAAAACCCTCAGGTTGTTCTATGTAAATTTCCTCTTCAAGCTCTCCATTTAAGAAGGTTGTTTTCACACCCATTTGATATATTTCAAGACCGTATACTGCAGCTAGTGCAATTAACATCCGAATTGATGTAATCCTAGTCACTGGCGAATATATGTCAAAATAATCAAGACCTTCTTTTTGTCTAAAACCTTTGACAACAAGTCTTGCTTTATATTTGTCAATAGTTCCATCGTCTTTCATCTTCCTTTTAAAGATCCATTTTAAACCCAAGGGTTTATTCCCTGGAGGAAGATCAACCAACTTCCAAGTATGATTTCTTTAGATTGATTCAATTTCACTATTAACAGCCTCCTTCCAAGAGGTTGAGTCGCTAGACAACATTGCTTCCTTGAAATGTTTGAGGCTCACTTTCAAGAAGAAATGTTACAAAATCTGATCCAAATGAAGTAGATGTCTTTTGACGTTTACTGCATCTTGGACTTTCTTCATTTTGTTCATTCTCTTTTGGTTCTTCTCTGGGTTGTTTAGATCCCCCACTAGATGACTCAAGTCTAGTTTTATACGGATAGATATATTCAAAAAATTCAGCACTATCTGATTCCATTACCGTATTATCATGAATATCCGGATGTTCGTACTTGTGAAACAAAAATCGACATGACTTACTATTTGTGGCATATCTAATGAATACACAATCCACAGTCTTAGGTCCTATTTTTACCCTCTTAGGTATAGGAACTTTGATTTTGGCTAGACACCCCCACACTTTGAAATATTTCAAATTGGGTTTTCTACCTTTCCATTTCTCATATGGAATTACATTTGTCTTTGAGTGAGGTACTCTGTTAAGTATCTGATTTGCTTTAAGGATAGCTTCCCCCCATAACTTATGTGGTAAACCTGAAGTTATAAGTGATGCATTCATCATTTCTTTTAAAGTTCGATTTTTTCTTTCTGCAATTCCATTAGACTGAGGAGTGTAGGGAGCAGTAGTTTGATGGATTATTCCATTTTCTAAACATATTTCTGCAAATGGAGATTCATATTCTCCACCTCTATCACTTCTGATCATTTTGATCTTTTTATCTAACTGATTTTCAACTTCAGTTTTATATTGCCTAAATGCATCTATTGCTTCATCCTTACTATTTAACAAATAGACATAACAATATCTAGTGCAATCGTCAATAAAAGTTATGAAATACTTTTTCCCACCACGTGATGGTGTTGACTTCATGTCACAAATATCAGTGTGAATCAATTTTAAAGGATTTGAATTCCTTTCAACAGATTTATAAGAATGCTTAGCATACTTAGATTCAACACAAATTTGACATTTTGATTTATTGCATTCAAATTTTGGTAAAATATTTAAGTTAATCAGTTTTCGCAAGGTTTTGTTATTAACGTGTCCCAAACGTTCATGCCATAAACATTTAGACTTAAGCAAGTAAGAAGAAGCAAAATCTTTATTCATATCAACTGCAATTACATTGAGTTTGAAAAGGCCATCACTAAGGTAGCCTTTTCCTACATACATATCATTTTTGCTTACTACTACATTCTCAGAAACAAATACACATTTAAATCCGTTCTTGGTCAGAGCTGGAATTGAAACTAAATTCTTTCTCAATTCTGGAACATATGAGACCCTATTAAAAGTCACCACCTTGCCTGATGTCATCTTTAATAGGACTTTGCCAGTTCCTTGCACCTTTGCAACATCAGAGTTTGCCATAAATAATTTTTCATCTGTTAGTGTTGGAGTATATGATGAAAATAATTCTTTGTTGGCACAAACATGGCATGAGGCACCAGAATCGATCCACCATTCTCTTGGATTTCCAACCAATTTACATTCTGAAAGCATTGCACATAGATCATCCATTTCTCCTTTGGATTCAACCAAGTTTGCTTGATCTTTCTTTTTCTTGTCCTTATTAGGAACCCGGCATTCATTATCCCTATGACCATGTTTACCACAATTAAAGCAGTTTCCATTGAATTTCTTCTTAGGAGGATTGCTTTTTGGACTAGATGCTTTCTTTCTTTTCTTTAATTTTGTGGAATCTTCTTCAACAAATTTACTCCAGATATTGTTGAATTACCACGTGACCTCTTTTCTGCAGCCTTATTATCCTCTTCGATTCTCAACCTTACTATGAGATCTTCAACAGTCATCTCCTTGCGTTTGTGTTTCAAGTAGTTTTTAAACTCCTTCCACAATGGAGGTAACTTTTCAATAAATGCAGCCACTTGAAAAGCATCATTCGCAATCAATTCTACATTAAAGGTTATGTGAGTATTAAGGGAAAACTTAATATTTCTTACATAGGCATTAAATAAATTTATACCTTCAGCAAGGAGATCATGGATTATGACCTGCATTTCTTGAACTTGGGTGACGACAGTCTTGCTGTCTATCATCTTATAATCCAGAAATTTTGCTACTTTGAATTTCTTCATTCCGGCATCTTCTGTTTTGTACTTCTTTTCTAAAGAATCACAGAGTTCTTTTGAGGTTTTGGCATTGCTGTACACATTGTACAGATCATCTTGCAGACCACTCAAAATATAATTTTTACACAAAAAATCTGAGTGTGTCCATGCTTCTGTTACCAAGAATCGTTCATCAGCCGCAGTTTCATCTGACATAACAGGAACATTCTCATTGATGAACTTCTGCAGACTCAACGTAGTGAGATAGAAGAACATCTTTTGCTGCCATCTCTTAAAGTTGACTCCAGAAAACTTTGTAGGATTCTCAGCCGGTGCTAAGGCAGCATTTGAACGATTATGTGCAACCGTTGTTGTTGCAGCACTTACTGTTCCAGCATTTGTTTGACTTGACTGAGTCTTTTTTTTTTCTGTCACAAATGGCAGATAAATTAATTATTTAAAATACTAACAGTAAAGAAAAAATCATTACACAAACTGTTTCTGATTTAACGATAAAGTTTTTATGTTCTTTTATCGTTAATCGAATGAATTTTAAAAATTCAAGCAGAGTAGAAAACCAGAAAGGTTTTAATCTCCAGAAACCTCAAATACAGAAACCAATAAATTTTTTAAGATTGTTATATGATTGTTAACTTACAATAACCTGTATTTATAAGGTTAATAAACAGAAACAGAAATAAGATGAAGCAGAAAAAAAAATATAAAATACAAGAAATAATCCGAGTCCACAGAAACTACTGTGTGTCCTTAAGAAATTTAATCCCCTCACTGTACCCAAGGTTATGGATTAATTTCTCCCAAGATAAAATGGATTAAACCTGTTAAAGAAATAGCGGAACCTCAAATTTCTTTAACTTCAGCGAACTTAAGAACAAAAACAAGTCACACAGACTCAGTAGATCGACACTTTGATTTTTATTTTGAGAGAAAAATAAATGCAGAGAAAGAAAAAATTTCAGTGTTTGAAAAATAAAAAATTGACTTCCTTTTATAGCAATTTTCAGCAAGGAACATGTCTGTTCAGTGAAATCTGTTCAGACCCATTTTCTCCAGAAAGTTGTGTCTTTTGGAAAAAATAACAACTTTTCGAAAAAATGTGTCTGTTAGGAAAATAACTACTTTTTGGAAAGTAACGACTTTTCGAAATGTTACCGTTACCCGCAAATTTATAAGAGATAATATTAACAGGATTTTGTCCAAAAAATTTATCAATCAATCACATCCAAAGCCAAAGCCAAAGCCAAAGCCAAAGCCAAAGCCGAGCCGAGCGAGCGACGACGACGACGGCGCGAGGGGGCATCTTCTTCTTATTTCTTTTAAGAAGTAATGGAAGTGTTTCCTTCTATAAGGACAACAATTTCCATTTCTTTTGCCGATATGGGAGAAATGACTTTTCATTTGCATTTTGCAAATGACTTTTCATTTTCCCTCCAAAGTAGTTCCCTCACTTTTCATATTCTCTCTTTTCTTTTCCCATTAACACTTGCTAAAACCCAACAAATAGATGACATGGAAATACCAAGGTTAATGATCTAGGTTAAATAAGTTGAGGAGGAAAAGCCGAGGGATAGAGAAGCTTTCAACAATAAGAGGGTTAAGACATAAAGAACTAGTCCGGGGAGCAAAGGAATAATGTGAACTAGTCTTCTTTTTAAGAGATTCAGAAAGGACATGCTTTATCATTTGCTAGTGGACCGTCACAAAGAAACAAAAGTCTTTACAATACTAAGAATTCTTAGAACATTACAGCTAGATCTGCGTATTCATAAGTTAGTAAGGCGCAATGGGGTATTAAGACTCCTGCATGTTCCAAGTGTGGTAGGATCCACTCAAGGGTGTGTTGTGACGGCTTAACTGATTGATTCTAGTGTGGCCAGAATGGTCATTTAATAAGATGATGTCCAATGAACATGTAGAGAAATAATAAAGAGGGAAAAAGAGCCTAGTCTTATTTAAAGGCTTCACCATATAGAGTTACATCTAGATGAGCTACTTCAGGGGCAGACGGAGAAGGAAACAATTTTTATGCTATCACTTGTAGCCAAGAGCAAGAGGATTAGCTAGATGTTATCATTGGTATTAGTCAAGTCTTCAGTTTTGATGTTTTTTCAGAGCAACATCTTGAGCCCTACAGAGTTTTAACACTTTTTGGTGAGTCTATTCTTGCAGGGAATGTCGATCGTGATTTTACCTTTTTTATCAATAAGAGTACCATGGTTGACTTATTTTATTTAGACATGGTAGATTTTGATGCCATTATTTGTATGGAGTGGATTCATGGATGTTATGCCTCAATTGATTGTTGAACTCAAGGAGTCAAGTTTTAGTTTCTAAATGAGTCAGTCATAGAGTGGAAAAGCAGTTCAACAGTACCTAAGGGTCGTTTCATTTAGTACCTTAAGGCAAGGTAGTTAGTATATAAAAGATGTGTCTATCACTTGGTCCGAGTTAAGGACTCAATTGTTCAGGTACCTCCTATTCATCAGTTCCAGTAGTAAAAGAGTTCTCAAGATGATCTTCCCGGATTCCCTACTAAGAGAGAGACATAGACTTTGGTATAGATCTTCTTCAATATACTTGTCTTATATATATTTCGCCATACAAAATGGCAACAGCAGAAGTGAAAGAGCTTAAAGAGAAGTTAAATGATGTACTTGATAAGGTTTCCATTGGACCAGTGTCTCCCCTTGGGGTGCTCCGGTCTTGTTTATGATAAAGAAGGATGGTTTGCTTAGGATGTGTATGGATTACCGTCAACTGATTAAGGTTATTATCAATAATAAGTATCCCCTTTCGGGATTTGATGATCTTTTCGAACAGATTTAGGGTGCTTTCTATTTCTCGAAAATTGAGCTCAGATCAGGCTACGATTAGTTGAGAGTAAGGCAATGTAATACACCAATGATGACCCTCAGAACCCGATATGACCATTATGAGTTCATGGTCCTGTCATTTGGGTTGACTAATGCACCAGCAGCGTTCATGGACCTTATGAATAGGGTATTTAAACCTTATTTAGATATGTTTGTTAGCGTCTTCATTGATGACCTACTAATCTATTTGAGGAATGAAGAATATCGTACTAATCATCTGAAAATAGTTCTTCAGACTTTGAGACATAGATAGTTTTTATGTCAAGTTCTCTAAGTGTGAATTTTGGCTTTAGTCTGTGACATTCTTAGGTCATATTGTGTCTTGAGAGAGAATTAAATTTGATACTCAGAAAATTGAGGCAGTACAGAATTGGCCTAGACCTACGTCATTTTTTGGGTTTAACTGCTATTATAGAATGTTTGTAGAAAGGATTCTCATATATTTCATCTTTAATGACGAAGTTATCTATTAAAAAAGTGAAGTTATATCAACAAACCGTCTATTTCATCCTCACCTCTTCAATGTCATTATTATCTATTTTTAAAAAATTTGATTGTTCTTCACTTGAAATCTCACCATGGTGATACGAAAGAGTATAACATGATAGTATCCGATGTACAATTAAATGTGAAAAAACTACAACACTATTGTAGAAGTTGCGTTACCTCATTTAATACATGGACAACATATCAACTCGGGTCTCCTAATTTTGTAAAAGCATAATCTAAGAAAGTCTCCACCTCATCTATATAAGCTATTAACGTCTAGATTTATAGTTTCATACACAATAGATACATATAGTTATATACGTATCACAACAAAATATCAAGAACAAACATTTAATCTATACTTAACCAAGAAACATGCACAAATATTAAGAAGTAGGAAATGAAAAGGTTATAAACATTGGAAATCCAAATTACATAACAAAACACTAGTATGTCAAGAAAATCCAACATATAATAGTAAAAGATCAAATATTTCAAAATAATAATTTTTTCAGGTATATGCAAACATCAATAGTAAATAACCAAATAGTTCTAGGCTTATGGTTATGAACTGAATATACAAGAAGGTTAACAACTAATTTATAAAATTATGAACAAAGGTTAGAGAAGTCCTACAATCTAATCTGATTATATTAAAAGTAGAGTATGGAAATACTGAAGAAAAAAGGTGAAATATTTTTTTTTTGTTTGTAGCATTTAATTTTTTTTACAATTGTCCACTTTTTAGTACCTTTATTGAACACATCAAAGTTTTCATAATGCATGATGGTTCAACATTTTATGATTCTCATACCATTGTTCAAAAATCAAAGAAATACAAGAAAAGATTGAAACAAATTGTACCTCTTTAAAGGGCCAGTAAAACTAGATTAAAAACATAGCAAAACAAATGTCCACAAGAATTGAGAAAAATACTTGAAATATTTTAAAAAACCCATCAATAAAGAAGAAAGGTTTAGATAAAGAAAAAGATGTACCTTACAAAGAAATCAACAAAGTTCTTTCTAAAGAATAGTTCTGGAGACACTTTCAACCATAATAATAAGCACCACCATTGACAGATTTAGAATCAAAGCCTACAACAACAAAGAAAGAAATATGTGAACATGAGATTCACTTCACTAAAAAAAAAATGAAATGCAACAAAGAGTATAAAAAATCAACAAGCCACATGAAATCATATTAGACATAATTTCAGTATAGTCATTCCAAAAATATATATTGCCTATTTCGAAGAGTTCATCCTTTTTCAATGAAAGAAAAATACATGAACAAAAAAAGGATTTGTTAACCATAAGTGTGGGACACAAGAAATATGGTCATCACAATAGTGGAATATGACTTTTTGGAGGCCACTTAATGATTGGAGAATAATATTGGTACCAGAGTTGTTAAATTTGTTAGGTGAATTGTCTGGTACTAACATGGAAGAATGATACAGAGAGGTAGTGACTTAGGAGTTTCAGGGAAAACAAGCCACTGAATTGTCAAGTAGATGATACATAGAAAATGAACATGTATTCGAAGTCAAAACTCCACATGAAAAGCCTCTTTAAATATAGATATTGATTTAGTTCTATTTGATGGATTAATTAACAACATTTTCCCACATCTGAAATTATATTAACAGAGATATGAATTTTTTAATCGTTAGAAGGCTATACATTTGGAACAGTAAGCTGAAGAGTATAATCATGCATATAGTACTATACAGGCTAATATTTTTTTCTTAGGAAATGGAAATGCTGGAAGAACAGTGTTTTGGACAGCGAGAAGCCAAACGAAGTGACAAGGGCATGCTTCGCCAAAGCGAGAAGCATGAAGCGAAACACACATATTTCAACTGAAGAGCTAATGAGTACAAAATTAAAAAATATCAAATATGCATAGATAAATAACCATGAACTCAAGAGAAATAACATATATAGCAAATCTTTCAATTCTTAAATTTTAAAGTTTATATAATTTACCCAAAAAAAAGAAACTTTACAATGTGAACAGAGATGGAATAACAAAAAAATTATAGAACAGAGGAGAAAATTGAAGAATATGGATGAAAACAATTGTGAAACTGAGAAAAACAATAGGTTATCTTATTTGATTTTTCTGTATCTTCTGAATCCAATACGTATGTGAGGCAACTCAGTTGGTGTGGTCCTATGACTATGTCTTCTCGCTTTTTGGAGGTCAAGACTACAAATTCAAAAGAAGACTATTCCAAGCTTTACATTAATGAAATTGTGAGATTGCATAGGGTTCCTTTGTCTGTCATCTAAAATAGAGGACCTTAGTTTACCTCTCACTTCTGGAAGTCATTGCAGAAGGGTCATGATACTTAGGTTAACCTTAACACATTATTTAATCCGCAGACAAATGGATAGAAAGAGCGTACCATTCAGACCCTAGAGGATATGTTGAGATATTGTGAGATCGATTTCTAGGGTAGTTGGGATGATCACCTTCCTCTTATTGAGTTCGCCTACAAGAATAGCTACCATTCTAACATTCAGATGGACCCTTATGAGGCACTATATGGGCGTATATGTACATCTCCTGTTGGTTGGTTTGATATAAATGAAGTAACCTTAATAGGGCTATATTAAGTCCTTTATGCTATGGAGAAAGTTCAAATCATTAGAGATAGACATAAGACAACCCAAAGTCGTATAAAATCATATGTAGATACAAGGAGAACGGAACTAGAGTTCCAAATTGATGATTGGGTTTTCCTGAAAGTGTCACCTATGAAGAGGTGATGAGGTTTAGCAAGAAAGGGAAGCTCAATCCTAGATATGTAGGCCCTTACAAGATCTTGAAAAAAGTTGGGAAAGTGGAATATGAGTTAGAGGTTCAAACAATCTTTGTAGCAGTGCATCCGGTCTTCCCCCTCTCGCTCCTGAAAAAGTGTGTGGGTGACCCAACCTCGATAGTGCCATTAGAGAGTGTTGCGGTGAAAGAATCTCTTTCTTATGAGGATTTCCTAGTTGAGATTATTAAACGTCAAGTTGAAAGGTTGAGAAATAAAGAAGTTGCTTCAGTCAAGGTTTAGTCGAGGAGTCAGTCCTTAGATGGATCTACTTGGGAAGTAGAAGCAACCATGAAAGCCAAGTATCCTCACCTCTATCCTTCCTATTCCACTCTAGGTTGAGGTAATAGTTCCTCTTCAATTTTTTAGTCATTCATGCATGAATTTAGTCTTAAAATCATGTTCCCTCAGTTTGTACTTGCATTTTAAGCTTATTTTCATGTTCATGGGACTTAGTTCAATTAGAAATTTAGTCCTCAGTGTTTATTAGTAGGGATTGCAACTCTCTCTGTCTATTTCACCTAGTTTAGTCTTCATTCGAGGACGAATGTTCCCAAGGAGGAGGGGGATAATGTAACATCTCTTATCCAAAACAGAGTAAAAATTAGCTTTTTAGAAATTTGCAGGTGCAATCGATGATCAATATTGATGGATTATAGTCTGATGTACGACCCGTACTGTACATCCGTCGTTTGTGACTGAACTTCTTTCATGACACAGCCCAAAAAAATTCACTATGTGTCGATCCATTAAAAGACCTATGGTCCGTAAGTCAGACTATGATCTGTATACTGTGTATGTTGATCAACACCCCATTAACCTAGCCTCTGACATGAACCACGATTGACCAGTACGGTCTGTAGGTGGACCTATAGACATAAATGAAAATTAGCAGACAGTTAGAGGGAAAATATTGTTGGGTCAACTTCATGTGTTCATAACTCTTAACACAAAATGAAATAGGTATGACCTTTCAAAAGATAGATAATTGAATTATCTTTCCATAGACACATAGTTCTCTAAAATACAACCTCTTAGTAAAATATTATGCCCGTTTTTGTTATGTCCCGTCAAGCAGACCCAACCTATTGACCCAAACGATGGACCGTCGACTAAACAACGATATGTCAGTCCAGGTCATCATTTAGTCTGAAAACAATTAACTCAGGGGTCTTTTGGTCTTTTCCTTCTTTGTTTCACACCTAAAATACGTCGTTTTTGCCCTAAATCATCAGATTTTAGCTAGTTTAAGCCTAGAAACATAACAATAACTTACCTAAGTCAAAATCACAATCAAAACCTAGAAAAATAGAAATAAGAAAGGAGAATAAGGTCAGAATCGTAGTTCAAGAATGCAAAAAAGTTCCAGTAATTTCAATCCCGAAATCCAAATATTTCTTAGTGGATTTCATCACCAGGTAGGAATGTGGGATTTCACTAGTGGGTTCTTTTCACCCATTAGATCCCTAGTTTTCTATCAATTATTGATTCTCATAATATGAGTAGATAGGGTTTGTAGAATTACAACAGAACATCAAGAATTAGTTAGATATATGTTCCAAATCAGATTGTAAAGTTATTATTGAGTTTATTTCATGAATTTAAGAACTCTAGCTATGTATTTCTTTTGTTTTTGAATTACACATGATAGGTAAAATATTTTAGTTAATCAATGATATTTGCCTGTTTTATTAATGCAAAATTATCAGATTAATTGTTGCATTCTCAATTTGCATGTTCAATTTTTACTTATCTAGTATTTACAGAAATTCAGTTATAGTGTCTTAATCACTTAATTCATTGAGAGCAGCATAATACCGAGTTGGAATATGTTTCTGCGTACCTAAATAGTTCCAAAACTACTAGCCAAGTAGGTTATAAGTCCCCTCATGGGGAATTCAATTTTGTGATCACGCTACCATGCCTTTATACCTCTAGCAGGGTATATTGAGTTCTCTCGATGGGGCATATTTATCGGACTACACATTTAGATCATGTGGTCTTATTTTTAGTGATTAGTAGCTCTCACAATTCAGTAATACTCTATTGATTGACTATTTATCAGTATATTCAGTATCAAGTTTCAGCATGTTATAAATTGGTCATTGGATCCAGTTACCTTAGAATTTGGTATATATCATGTTCCGATTATTATACTTGCTTTTGTGCTTGTTCGGTTATTTTTTGTTTTAGCTTTAGTCTATCCTACATGATCAATACCTTCAAGTAATGAAACATAGGTGTGCTACATCTTCTCCTGATGTAGGTTCAGGCTCTAAGCATCCAGATTGCGCTTAGATCAATTTCCGATCTCCAGTTCAGCTGATTTAGTGGTGAGTCCTCATTCTCCGAGGACAAATAGTTATGAGTTTATCTTCAGTATTTAGTTCTTTAGTTTCAGTTTTTATAGACTTAGATGGGGCCGTCCCAACATTTCTAGTAAGTTTAGAGGCTATTTTCACACATAGTTTGTTTTAGCTTAGCTTTGAGTTATTATTTTCTTTGTATTAAATTTGTCAATATTTCAAATATTTCATCTATAATATATGGTGTTCCCCATCATTTTATTTAAAATATGATTTAGCTTCCCCAATATTTTATATTCTTTTGTATGCTCATGGACATACCAGCATAGTTAGTTTGGGATCACTTGTGGTCGTAGGTCCCCTGTCCACATCTCAGTGGTAGCTCGGGGCGTGACATGTATAAATGGAGACATGTTGGTCCACGACACAATGTTCTCACCCTTGTCTCTGATATCCACAAGCTGCAAAAGATGATACGAACGATTATTGCTTGTAGTTTGTACTAGGACTTGAAATGCAAAAATATGCATCTTGTAGCATAAGTTCAAAAAAAAGGTACCCATTAGGCATCATAGGTCGTACGATCAATAAAGGTAAGAAAATAAGAAAATATAGAGTCCAGACACAAATAGAGGTCGAGGCGAATATGGAAATAAAGCGTTCGATGATACCAAAATAAAATCTTACTTCTTTTACACTAAACCTAACTACAGCCCATGAGCTTAGAAAGTACTATAGCGCAATTTCAATAAACTCTGAAAGGAGCCCCATAGGTCCGACAGGTACAAAGAAAAGCTATGTCTATACGATAGAAGAATAAACAATATAAAAACTCAAAAACATCAAAGGTAACCAAGAATTAGTAATGTTCAAGTCCAGATAGGACCTTACTAGTAAACTTCTAGTCCCTCTAGAAAAAGTCTCAATCAATCCAGGTTGCCTAGCCATACTATCCACTTCTATGGGTGTAAGACACCCATATAGAAAGAGTGACTTGGAGATGTGTCGACTACGTATAGGATCTCAGATATCTAGGCCGCCAGCAAGTCTACTCGTATAGGTGTATGCATCCCATGTATAAAGAATTCCCAGGGGAATTTAGACCAAAGATAATTTCACGTATGCTCCAAGCAACCGTGGATAAGCATTCACTCTCAATGGTGTCACAAGAGGCTCCAAGATGGTAGGACTCTAATACAAAGAAGGTATATAACCTTTACTAACACGTCAGAGTCGTAGAGGAAGGGACAGAAAACAAATAAATCTAAACTAAGGCTCTTCTTATGAGACCCATGTCTGTTGTTCCAATCAACAAGGACCTAATCAATCTGAATAACGTAAGAGGCATACAACCTTCATATGGTTCATTGTTTTAAGGAGACAATAGCCTATCCTAGAATAATCCAAAAAATCTTGATGATAAAGATAATATATCCTCCTTAATAACAATTAAAAGGGACATTGGTCGCAGTCAATAAACTCCCAACTATGTGTCCGGGTCGAATCAGCTAGGGAATGGTATATCATAGAAAATTCTTTTCAGAAAATTCATATTGTAATATTGTTCATTCGTAATATAGACAGAACAGTTGGGTGGATGATGCACCAATTCAATAAAAAGATTTAGTTATCAATTGTCATAGTTAAACTAAAATATTTGGGAATTAAGAGTTTAAAATCAATCTAGGGTGGGGGATATGCTAGGTCATCTTCAATGAGGCTAATCATCTTTTATCCAAATTCATAGACTCATATAATCTTCATCCCGTCTCATGTAGATGAGAATCCAAACTATCCAATACCATACTATATTCACTCTATTGACGCACAAACAAGAAAAGAGATTTGGCCAACAACCTCTATTTTCAAGTAGATCTGGCCTACAAACACTATTTTCAAGAAAGTTACAACATCAAGCCAAAATTTCTAGCATTGGATTACTACCCACTATAACAAAATCTTTCGAGCATCGACCAAAGACTAGAGGAAGAAATTAAGTTAGAAACCTTAACCTAAAATTTATCCCTATTATAATTATCCCAAATTCATGTATTAACATCAGAAAAAGGAAGCATTAAACAATAAAAACCATAAATACACACCATGATCTTGGGGTTTTAGCCACAAATCACAAAAAACAAAAAAAAATATGTATTTTCAATGAAAGCCACCATAGGTAACGTGAAATTAAGAAATTACAAGTAACACATTTTGGATTCATATTATCAAATTCAAAAGAGAAGTTGAAAACCCACAAAATCTAGAAATTATTCTTCACAACGGTGAAGTGTTCTCTCATAACTATAATTTATGTCAGCCAGATCATTCTAATTTTAAGGACTTTTTCATTTCTCTCTCATTAAAATTATTTGTAGTTTCCCAAACTTTAGCTCAAATCACAATGCCTATTTCATTTGGAGACATAAGTCAGGCTTTCCAATATCGGTCGACGAATCTCCTAATGTTTTCATCTCGCCTTTTAATGCATTAGGCTTCAGGGTTTGAACCTTAATCGCCAAAATCATTTTGCTAATTATGAATGTATCCGGGGGGTGGGGGGGGGCAGATAAGACCCTAAAAATTAAAAAGAAAAAGTGTTTTTTAGACAGTTAAACGGGGATAAAGTGGGTAGTAGGCATTGTGAAGAGGAGTGATTGTTTTATATATGGGGTGTTGCTTTTGGGTCCTTGTTTTTAGGGTTCTTGTGAAGATTTGGGTTAGTATTTTGTATGAAAAATTGGGTCTTTTCGCTGTTTAAATCAATTCATTAGATCTTGAAATTTAATAACAAGTGGACTGTATAATTCGTATGTAAAAATATACATATTCAAAAATAGCCTAGATGAGTTATATTAATTTAGTATGTATGAAATTAGAAATAAAACAATGATAATCAATTTAAATGTAAAAGAAAATCATAGAAGTGAATTTTAAGTTAAAATGTATTTTATTAATAATTCTATAAATGTGACAATAATAGTATTATAACTATAATAATAATAATGATGGATAAAATAATAGTTTTTATTAACTTTGAAAATCAATCAAATGTAATTTAAATAAAGTAGGGTAAAAATTGGTCGTCAAGAGTTTTCCCTCTTTGATCAGAGACAATGAAAGAGTTTTTTGCCAAAGAAGTTGACGTTATTGCTAATTTTTCCCAACCATATGTCACGACCTTACTATATGATTAAAATGAAACCTACTAACACAAATAAATGAGAAAACCCAATCCCACAATGAGAAGTAGTGTCCATAGCGGTGGAGCTGCATATAATGTAATACTAAAAATAAGATAAGACAAAAAAAAAACAAAAAAAAAAACAAAAAGTATATACAAAGGAAACCCTACCCTAACCTGGAAGGAACAAGTACATAGTTTTCATACAAGATAAATACAAGTTCAAAAAGTGGACCAAAACAAGTCATCTTAAAGGCAAAAGGAAAAATAACATATGTACCAAAGGAGACATGTCAGTCTAAGTCACCAAGTTGTTACCCTCGTCTCTGATATCCATAAGTTGCAAAAGATGGCACAAAAAATTAGTTCTTGTAGCTTGTACTAGAAGTTGTATCAGAAAAATATGCATAGTGTAGCATAACCACTAAACAATTTACCCAATAGGCATCATAGGCCTACCGATCAAGAAAGATAAATACAATAAGAAAAGATAGAGTCTAGACATAAATAGAGGTCATGGAGAATATGAATCGAAAGCACATGAAAATACACAAGAAAATCTATTTACTTTTAAAATTAACCTCATTGGACACCATAATCCCGTAAGATACAGTTGTGCACATGTTCAATGTACTCTGAACCGACCCCATAAGCTTGATAGGTACTAAAATTATCTACTTGATAGGTACTAAAATTATCTAAGTCCATAAAGTGAAATAACTCCAAAACATAGTGTTCCAAGCACAAGCAACCAATAATTAATATAGTCCTAATAAAGAAAAGAAGAGTGGCAATAAACCCAACCAGTCTACTCCAGCCCCGCTAGAAAAGCAAACAATCAACCAAGGCCACCTAGGAATATAGTGAACTTCTACGAGGTTAAGCCACCAATCTCGCAAGACAGACTCGGCGGCGTTTCAATTCGATGGAGGATATCATACATCTAGGTCATCCAGGTTGTCTACTCCTAGGGGAGTCAGCTGCCCAGGTAGAAACAGATCCTAGTGGGAATCCAGTACAAATAAAATATCACATAGTCTCAAATAAATCATGGATTAACATCCATGCTCAATGGCATTGGAAAAGTCTCGAAGCTAGAAGCACTCGAATACAAAGAAGGTACCTAACCTCTAGTAACGCTTCAAAGTTGCAAAGGTATGGATAGAAGATAGGAGGGCTAAAAACGTAGTAGAGAAGACAAAAGGCCTTATCTAAGGCTCTTCTTATGAGATCAAGTATGATATTCTAGTCAACAAGGACCAGTCCTTCAAAACGACATAAAAGTCATACAAAATTCACAAGGTTCACTGATCTAAGGGAATAGTAGTCTATCCTAGAATAAGCCAAAAATATGTTAAGAACTATAAAATATCCTCCCTAACACAAATAAAAGGGAAAGTGGTTTTAGAGATTAAATATCCTACGATAATTTAGGGTCGAATACAAAAAGGATTGATATATTATAGACAAATCTTTTAAGGAAATAAAGATTGTAACATTTTCTCACCCCTTAAACAAAGAACAATTTGTTGGATGAATATGCCAATTTAACAAAAAAAATTTGTTATCAATTTCCATAGTTAAATAAAACTTTAAAGAACTCAATAGTTAATTGTAACACATCAAATTTGAGAAAGCCATGGAAGAGGTATAAAAGACTTGTCAATAACCAATACTAGACCATGAGATCCTCCATGGAGCCCTAGATGTATCGTGAAGGGTACTACAACTCGCTTTGGTGATCATAACAAGGAAATAAAACATGCCTCAAGAAGTCCCCCTCACACGGACCCCTATAAGCATTTATAAAACAAAGACGACTTATAAAACTGGTCGTGAAGGGAGCAAGTTCAGTACGGGCTTACCTCGAGCCACTAGTCAAGGACAACATGCCTCAAAACAACATGTGAAATTGTTTTGAACGGTTTTCATCAGACTTAAGAGATTAGGGTAAACTCCAACCGTCATAACGTTTAGCACATAATGAATTAGGAGACTTATCAAATTAATGTTTTTTAGTCGTATTTCCAATGCCGCCATGTTTTCTAAATTTTATACATGGAATAAAAAGTTATGCCCAAAGTAGTAAAGCGCTATAGGGAAATAATCATCACGACCCATTTGATGGGCCATGTGAGTGCATGACGGCTCGTGAAGGCCTCATTGATGTAATCCTACAATTTATTGTTACATAAATTTTTACATTTTCCCCAATTGTTTTACTCAATAATATGTCATTTTTTCTTGTACCCAAAGCTTTATGTAATGATTCTAAACCTCCAAATCATCCAAACTCAATTCATTATCTTAAATTCTAAAAAAAAAATCATGTTTTTCCTCTCAAATATTTCTCTTTCTAAAAGTTGAAGAAGAAAGCTATCGTTTCAAGATCAAGCCTACTAATCCTCAATTGCTTCCACATTTTGTTATCAAGGTATGATAATTTTATCCATGAAGCCCTTTCCTCCATGGAGTTCCCCAACTCTCCGATTTATAAATTTAGAATTCTCCAATTGAGTTAGGTTTTCTTTCCATGTCATGGATTCCTTTTAATGTTGGTTTATTTGATTGATGAACTTATATGCATGATTTTAAGTTGATTTTCCATGAACCCATGCATAACCCATGTTTTTTAAGCTAAGTTAATATAATGTGGGTACCTATGAAAGTTAAATTTTTAATATTGTGCATGTGTTCTCTTCTTGAAATAGATGTAAATGAATTAAAAAATTCATTGATTTTGAACACACGATGAAGATTATGAATCATCAAATAGAATGCATGTTCATGGATGTATGTTTATGAGTCAAGAAATCTATTGGATGATATTGTCTATATGTTCTATGATGTGCCGCCACTTGACATGGCATGCATAATTTCCCTCAATGCTTTTCGAGCTATTTTCCTATATTAGATCTATGTTAGTATGGTACCCATATATGTAATCAATGCTTACAGACCATATTTTTTTTACTATTTCCATTAGTATTAGGGGTATATCTAACAGGATGTGAATGACTATGGGCCTTAAAAGCTAGTATTAAAAGAACATTGATAATGAAAGGTTTTTTCACGCATGGTCTAAGAATCTATCCAATGATAAAATATGTGGAGACTACCCATGTCGTTTAATCATAACATAAGACAAGACTTAAAAAATATTTCGTTGGATATACTCTTAGCACTGAGAGCATATTGAGATGGATGTTCTGCCATATTGAGGTTGGGTTTGTATAAGCAATCTCATTATTTGTTACCTATGTGCCCCTATAGTATGATATTCTAGATAGACATTAGCTAGCAGATCCACTATAGCTCAACCATGGCCCTACCATGGTAAAAAGGACAAGAACTTTCGGTCTGGGAGACACTTTATAACATCTCATAACTTCAAATAACTAAGAATAAACTAAGAAACCAAGAATAATCATTTTTAAAAATAAATAGGGAAATCTGGAAAATTTTCTAATTTGAAAAAGTGAGTCTTGGTCAATTAAAAGACGGCCACAAATCCTAACTGATTAAGAGTTAGGCTGAGTTCTTTATATTGTTAATAATACCCTTTGGAAGATATTTCCAACGTGCTGAGTTTGCGCATTTTTGATGTCGTATGAAGGAGATATGCGTTTCGGAAGTTGGACTATTGGACTGAGGAAGTAAAATCATGATTTTAATAAGGGTAAAGTATTATTTTCATCTTTGTATTGCCTAATAAATTTTAAGGGTTTATTGGGGTTAAAACCAAGTATGAATTCAGTTTTAGAAAAGTTGATAATGCTTAAGGCTTTGGGAGAAGAGAGAAGAGAAGAGGAATATACAACATTCTTCAAGAATGCTAAGGTTTCGCTAGTGGAATTCTTCAGGGGTAATGCCTATAGCGGTATTTGAGATCTCTCTGTGTCGGGTTTGTTCACCCACACACTAACATGTTTAACTCAACAAGTTCTTTATTTATTGAATGATGAATCATGATGTTTTTGATGAACAATTGTCGAAATCATGTTAGTAGAGTTGTAGTGTACCTTTAGTAGTTTTGATTAGTTTTCAGGGCTATTTTATGAGACTAAACTATTGGGTATTGAGGATGATCCTAAGTGATTGGGATAATATTCATGGATGTTTGGGAGGTTTAGAGTTGAAAATCAAAGAAGAAAAGTCACAAAACCCTATTAACAAGCCGTAGGGCACTACGCCAACCACAACCCCTCAAGACAAACTCTGTCCGTCATGCCATGGCATGCCGCATCAGTCAAAGCATGTGATAACAATTTCTATCCGTCATGCTCTAGTGCCCCATGCCTCTTTGAGAGATAGGGTCACCAAGAGTTCCCATTCCTCCGCAATCTTTTTGTACTAGTTCCTTAGTGATGTACCTATCATTCCGTGTTGAATCAAACGCTCTAAGTACATCTAAACATGAAATCATCCATAAATGGGAGATCGTGATCCTTGAATCTATAACCAAATTCAGGAAAAAGTTAAGATCAAAGACAAAGAAGTTAGGAGTCAAGTTCAAAAGTTAAGAAGTAAGTAAAAGTAAATTCTTAAAGATTTCTAGAGTCTGCAACAAATATTCTAACTTTGTTTTAAGGCTGAAGCTATAAGTTGAGAATAAGTAAAGAGTTGAGTAGAAATTCCTTTCTTCAAGAGTATGTAGGAACTAAGTTTCCCCAAAGAACAATCAAATGTTTTAAAATTTAAACAGGCAGCGAAACTATGATTTCGAAGAGATATTTTTAAAGCTATATTTTGAGAACTAATCTTAAATAACAAAATCAATATATTTTTAAAACATAAGAGCCAATATATATTCTTTGGGAGTAGTATTCAACACTGATGTGGATATGTAAAAGAGGGTCATAATTTTTGGATGCACTCTTTTCATAGTGTATTAGTGGATCAATTAGGAAGTTTATGTCCTATACTCTAGCAAGGTTTGGATGGCTGGACAACATGGACGCAGTAACGATGTATCATCACTATAGCTCTTAAGTGATTGTAGTAGGTTAGAGAAGCTTCCAGAGGAGTATCGTATCTTCATACACATTTGTTATTTGTATTATCACATATATCTCGAATATTTTTTTTATACTGGTATAGATTCAATGTTTACAGCATGTTTCAGTCTACTTTTCTTTATATTGCATTTACTTTGAAACTACAGATATTGAATAATAGTCAGTAAATCATAAGGTTAAACAGAGCCAAGGTAAGTGTTCTTTCTTACTCCTTTTAAAGATTAAGTGTCGTTTGTCATTCAAACTAACGTACTCATACATTCAATGTTGTGATACCACTAGGCCTACATTATATCAAGATGCAGATGTAGGTAATAAGGATCCACATCTAGCACACCCGTGATCCAGCTAAGCACCCTAGAGTCATTTGGAGAGCCACATTACGATCCCGACGAAATCTTTTATTTCTTTCTAGTTAGTTTAGTAGAATGTTGTGGACTTTGTCCCAACATTCATCATAGTTAGTTTAGAGTCTTATTAGACAAATAGTAGTTAAGTAGTCTTTACCTTTTAATTCATATGTTTAAGACTTGGATTGCCATTTTGGCTATATTGAATGTTTAAAACCTTTTAAAGACATTTCCAGTTATTTTTGTTATGAAGTTGACATAAGTTCTTTTATCATTTTAAATATATTTGTTGTCTTCCGCTAGTTTAAGTAAGATATTCCAAGAGTTTGCTCGAGGCTAGCAATCGTAGATGAGTGCCAGTCCTACTTACGGTAAAGGCTCGGGACATGACAAACTTTGTATTAGAGCACATTGTTCAAGAGTACGATGGAGTCGCTGAAACCTTTTCTAGAGTCTTAGTCATCCGCGTAATGCCCGCTATATGTATGATTAGGATGATGCAACATTTAGGAATTTATCACTTCTTTCATATTCCTTTTCATGCGTAAGAGTTTATCTCTAAAAATTTGCCCATGTAACTCATGCTTGCATGTGTTTCAGATGATCACACCTCCACGAAGAGCAGTTGGAGGTCGACCAACTAGAAAGAATGTCAAAAACCAGAGATAACTAATGCACCGAATATGCAACCTCAAGGAGAGGTTACTAAGGTTGAGTTCAATGAGGCTACCGAATGCTGAGCCAAGATGTGACCAACCATGTAAGGCAAGAAAGAGGACCTCCAAATGAAGGGGTTGATACTTCGAGCATTCGAGAATTCTTGAGGATGAAACCCACAAGCTTCACTGTTTCGAGCACTACTAAGGATCTGGTAAACATTTTGAAAGAGTTGAAGAAGGTATTTGACGTGATACATGTGGTTGATACTGAAGGTTTGAACTAGCTGCATATCAACTCAAGAATGTGGCTATGGCTTTGTTCGATCAGTGGAAGGAGGGTTGAGGTGAGGATGCACCCCTTCCTAGTTTGACTTGTTTCGAAAAGCATTCTTAGGGTGGTTCTTTCCCCGAAAACTGATGGAGGCAAAGGTACGGGAGTTCCTTACTTTGAAACAGGACTTCTTGAGCATTCATATGTATGGGCTAAAGATAACCCAACTGTCTTTCTATGCTCCGAATATGGTTAGGAATATGAGGAATATATAGAGCTTGTTTCTTGCTGGTTTGGGTTGGGCATAAAACAAGGAAGGCAGAGCAACCATGCTGATTGGGGATATGGACATTGCAAGGTTTATAGCCTATGTGCAGCAGGTAGTGGAAGAGAATCTTACGAATGGAGAGGAGTACAGAAACAAGAAAGCCAAGACTGGAAATGAGTCTGGGTAGCAGAAAAATGGTTCGAATAGGCCAGAATGTCATAAGCCAAAGGGGCATGCACCATCATCTGCCAGTACACCTGCAACCAGAGACTGAGTTTAGCATCATGGTCAGAACTCCCGAGCTAGGCGGACACATTCACAGGGTAGTGCGGCGCAAGGAGGTAGTAAGCCTCCTGCCTGCGCCAAGTGTTGTAGATATTACTCCAGCATATATCGTGAAGGATCCACGAGTTTTTTCAAGTGTGGTCAAACCAAACAGTTCATGAGAGAATATTTCAATAGAAAGCAAAGCGGTGGAAATGGGAATAATAAAGCTCAGCCTTTATCAGTTGCATAAATAGAAGGTGCTGCACCTAGGGGAGCTATATGTGGTGCCGATAGAGGAACAAACCGTTTGTATGCTCTCAATAATTGGCAAGAACAGGAAGATCCACCAGATGTTGTCAGTAGTATGACTGGAGTCTTTGACATTACTTTTTATGCATTGTTAGACCAAGGGGCGAGTTTATCTTTTGTAACTTCTATGTTGTTACAAAATTTGAAATTATTCCTGAGTAACTTAGCAAACCAATTTCTTTTCCCACACCTATTGGTGAATCCATTCTAGCCGAAAGAGTCTATCGTGATTATTCTATTTTCGTTATTCACAAGAGTACCATGGCTTATTTAATAAAGGCACACATGGTAGATTTTGAAGTTATTCTTTGTATGGACTCGCTTTATGCTTGTTATGCATCAATAGATTTTAGAACTCGACTTATAAGGTTTCAAATACTAAATGAGCCACTCATAGAGTGGAGTAGTAGTTCAGTAGGGCAAAAGGGTCATTCCAATTCATACCTAAAGTTAAGAAAGTTAGTGTCAAAGGGGTGTATTTATTACTTAGTAAGTGTTAATGACTCAACTGCTGAGGTACTTCCCCTTCAGACATTTCTCATAGTCAGTGAGTTTCTAGAAGTCTTTCCAGATGATCTACCTAGAGTCCCTCCTTAGAGAGAAATAGGCTTCAGCATAAACATCATCCTAGATACTCGTCGTATCTCTATTCCTCCATATAGAATGGCACCACCAAAGTAGAATGATATAGAAGGACAATTGAAAGATTTGTTGGATAAGGGCTTTATTCAACCAACTGTCTCACCATTGGGGAGCTATGGTCTTATTTGTGAGAAAGAAAGATAGTTCCATTAGTATGTGAATACATTACCGCCAATTGATCAGCTTAAAATAAAGAATAAGTATTCTTTTCCAAGGATAGATGTTTTTTTCGATCAACTTTAGGATGCTTCATGCTTCTCAAAAATTGATTTCGAATTGGGATATCGTCAGTTGAAAGTTAGGGAATGTAATATTCCAAAAACAACTTTTGGAACCAGATTTGGGCACTACATGTTTCTTGTTATGTCTTTTGATTTGAAAAATGCCCCTGTAACATTCATATATCTTATGAACATAGTCTTCAATCCTTATCTAGATCTGTTTTTCATCGTCTTCACTGTTAATATAGTGATTTATTCAGGAATGAAGAAGATCATGCTAGTAACCGCAGGATTATTTTGTAGACTTTGAAAGATAAGGAGAAATATGCCATGTTCCCCAAGTGTGAATTTTAGATTAAGTGTGCAGCATTCTTGGGCCACATCATTTCTGGTGATGGGATTAAAGTTGATACGAAAAATATAGAAGTAGCTCAAAGATAGCCTAGACCCACGTCTCCAACAATATAAGGAGTTTCTTGCGTTTGACTGGCTATTATCGAAGATTTGTTAAAAGGTTTTTCTTATTTCTTGTCTCCTTTGACCAAGTTAACTCAAAAGATAGTCATGTTTCAATGGTCGGAAGCTTGTGAGAAAAGCTTTTAGGAATTGAAAAAAAAGACATACTACCACTCTAGTTTTGACCTTACGAGAAGGTACTCAATATTTTGTGGTGTTTAGTGATGCATCGAGAGTTTGTTTTAGTTGTTTATTGTTGAAGAATGGCAAGGTTATATCTTATGCCTCATGATAGTTGAAGATTCATTAGAGGAAATATCTAACTCATGACATAGAATTGGCTGCAGTAGTTTTTGCATTGAAGATATGACGCCACTACTTGTATGATGTTCATGTCGACATATTAACTTATCACAAAAGCTTTCAATATTTATTCACTCTGAAAGAACTGAATCTCAGACAAAAAAGGTTGTTGGAATTACTCAAGGACTACGACATGAGTATTCTTTACCGCCCATGTAAGGCTAATGTGGTTGTTGATGCTTTAAGAAGGTTATCCACTGTAAGTACGTCCCATGTTAAAGAAGGAAAGAGGGAGTTAGGTAAATATGTCCACAGATTTACACATTAGGGAGTCAGTATTATGGATTCCACAGAAGGAGGTAATAATGGTGACCAATGGGCCTGAGTCATCATTAGGGTCAAAGGAGAAAGAGAAGCAAGACCAAGACCCCATTTTGTTTTTATTAAAGGTGAAAGTTCATAAGAAAAAAATGATAGCTTTTAAATAAGGGGGATATGGTGTGGTGAAGTATCAAGGTAGATTATGTGTACCAAAGGTGGATGAACTCCAAGAAAGGATCATACAGGAAGCTTAGAGCTCCATATGTTCCATCCATTTGGGTTCCACAAAGATGTATTGTCATCTAAAAGATGTTTATTTGTGGAAATACATGAATAAGGTCATAGCTAAGTTTGTAGCCAAGTGTCTGAATTGCAAGCAATGTAGAACGCCAAAAACCTGGAGGTTTGACTCAAACTATAAAACTTCTTTAATGGAAGTTGAAGATGATTAATATGGACTTCATCACAGGCTTGCCAAGGACTTGCAAACAACATGATTCTATTTGGGTGATAGTCGATAGAATGAAATAGTCAGCCCATTTCTTGCCAGTGTGGACTACCTATTCTACCGAGGATTATGATAAGTTGTAACTTCAAGAAGTTTTTATCCGTCATGGTGTTTCGATATCCATTATTTCAGATAGAGGTGCACAATTTACTGCACAATTCTAGAAATCTTTCCTGAAAGGTTTGTGTTCAAAGGTGAACTTAAGCACTGCTTTTTGTCCTCACACAAATAGAAAAGCAGAGCATATTATCCAAAACTTAGAATATATGTTGAGATCTCGTGTTATCGATTTCAAAGGGAATTGAGATGATCACATACCTCTCATTGAGTTCACTTACAACAATAATTACCTTTCGAGCATCTAAATGGCTCCATAGGAGAAGATGCAGATCTTCTTTTGGGCGGTTCGCTGTTGGTGAAGCAGGGTTGATAGTACCATGTATACTTTACAAGACTATGGAAAAGGTGAAAGTGATTCAGGAGAGATTGAAAATGGCACAGAGTCGCCAAAATACCTATACAAATGATAGGACAAGGCCGTTACACTTTTTGGTTAAAGATTGAATGTATGTGAAAGTTTCACTCATGAAGGGTGTTATGAGGTTCGGTAATAAGGGGAAACAAATTTCCCGATATATTTGACCTTATAAAATCTCCAAGAGAGTTGACAATATGACTTATGAGTTGGAGGTACCCGATAAATTTGTGGCAGTTCATCCGATATTCCATATTTCTATGTTGAAGAAGTGTTTGGGTGATCCTTCATTGATTGTACCAACAGAGAATGTTGGTATTAAGGATAGCTTATCTTATTAAGAAGTTCTGATTCTTATTTTGGATCGTCAAATTCGTAGGTTAAGGATAAATGAAGTTGCATCAGTTAAGGTCTTTTGGAGAAACCAATTTTTTGAAGAAGTGGCTTGGAAATTCTATGATAATATGAAGAGGAGATATCCCCATTTGTTTGAATTTGGAGAGAATGCAAATCAAGGTCTTAAATTCTCGTTTTAACACTTTCTAAGAGTATGTGTACAAATAGTTCTCATTCGAGGACGATGTTCCCGGGGTGAGGGGCATAGTGTAGCATCTCTTTACATAAGATATCAATGAATAAGCTCAGAAACAAAGAATAATCATTTTTGGAAGTAAATAGGGAAATTTGGATAATTTCCTAATTTTAAAAAGTGAGACTAGGTCATTTTCGAACGTCCACAACTCCTAGCTCTAGAGGATTTATGGTGACTTCTTTATATGGTTTGAAATCCGTCTGAAAGATCCTTCCAACGTTGCTATGTTTGCACATTTTTGATGTAGTATGAGGGGGGGATATATCTTTCAGAAGTTGAGTTGTTGGAGTAGAGAAAGTAAAATCCAGATTTTAGTACGGGTAAAACAATATTTTCACCCTAGTATTGCCTAATTTGTTTTAAGGGTTTATTAGGTATAATACCAAGACCCAGTTAAGTTTTAGAAAAATAATAATGCTTAGTTCTTGGGGAGAAGAGAAAAGAGAAGAGGAAGATCATGAATTCTTAAAGAACGCTAAGGTTTCGCTAGTGGAATTTGCTGGGGTGATTCCTATCAAGGTATGTGAGATATTTCTGTGTTGGTTTCGTTCACCCACACATTAATATGTATAATTCAGCAAGTTTTGTATTGGTTGAATGATGAAGCTTGAAGTTCTTGATGAACAATTGTTGAAATTTTGTTGTTAGGGTTGTAGTGTACCTTTAGTAGTTTTGGTGCATGTTTCCGGGCTATTTAAGGAGTCTAAACTATTTGTTATTGAGGATTGTCCTTCTATACAAGGCCAATGAGGTGGAAATGGTAGAGCTCAGTCTACAACTGAAGAAGCACCAACAAGTCGCCCGACTCACAAGGGTAACTCATCTAGTAAAGGTTGCGGTCAGCGCCAGAACAGGTTATATGCTATTCAGGATTGGCATGATCCGGAAGGTTCTCATGATTTAGTCACTTGTACTTTACGATTCTTTGGCCTTGATGTGTATGTATTGTTTGATATAGTGAATAGTCTTTCTTTTGTAACTCCTTACATAGCAGCCCAATTCAGTGTCAGTCCAGAAACTCTGTCAGAGCCTTTCTCAGTCTCTACTATTTGGTGACCCAGTTATAGCTATGTGGGTATATAGAAATTTCCCTGTCACAATATCTTAGAAAGTCACCTTAGTAGATCTTGTACAATTGAAAAGGGTAGAATTCGAAGTCATTCTAAGCATGAATTGTTCGCATTCATATTATGCCTCAGCCAATTGTAGAACTAGGATTGTTCGTTTTTAGTTGACAAATGAACCAATCTTAGAATGGAAGGGTATTAACTTAGCGACTATAGATCGATTAATTTTATACCTTAAGTCCAGAAAAATGATCTCTAAGGTTTATCTTTATCATCTAGTTTGGGTTAAGTATTCTAGCGCTGAAACCCCAATTCTTGAGTCAGCCCCAGTAGTGAGTGAGTTTCCAAAAGTATTTCTAGAAGATATTCTCAAAATTCTTCTCGAAAGGGAAATCGACTTTAGAATTGATCTCCTTCCAGATATCCAACCCTTTTTTATTCCTCCTTATTGAATTACTTTAGTAGAGTTCAAAGAATTGAAAAATCAGATGAACACCTTCTAGATAAGGTCTTCATTAGACCTAGTATTTCACCATGGGGTGCACCAGGGTTGTTTATTAAGACAAAAGATTTTTCTCCCAAAATGTTCATTGACTATAGACAGTTGAACAAGGCCACAATTATGAATAAGTGTCCCATCCCTAGGATTAATGACTTGTTTTTCCAACTTCAGGGTGCTAGACATTTCTCAATGATAGACCTTAGATTGGATTATCATCAGCTCAAATTCAGAGATATTGACATTGTGAAAACAACATTTAGAACTCGGTATGGTCATTATGAATTTGTAATTTTGTCGTTTAGACTAACCAATGCTCTTGCAACTTTAATTGATTTGATGAAAATAGTGTTGAAGCAGTACTTGGACTTGTTCGTTATGATATTTATTGATGATATCCTCATTTACTTTACGAAGAAGGAAGAACATGCGGTTCATTTGATAATTGTTCTAAGACTCTCAAAGATTGCCATTTATTCGTTAAGTGTAGAAAATGTGAGTTTTGGTTGGAATCCGTTGGTTTCCTTGGTTATACTATATCTTGCTAATGGATTCGAGTTGATTCGCAGATTATAGAATTAGCGTAACAATGTCCTAGACCAACCTCTGCTACATATATTAGAAGTTTCTTAGGTCTAGAGGGATATTACAGAAGGTTTGTGGAAGGAGTTTCATCTATAGCCTATCCATTAACTAGGTTAACTTAGAAGATGGTCAAGTTTCAACGGTCATATGATTGTAGGAAAAGCGTTGCAAAATTTAAAAATAGATTGACTAAAACTCCAGTCTTAATTCTACGAGAGGTTTCAGATGGTTATGTGATCGATCTATTGTGATGCATCCAGAGTGGGTCTAGTTTTTATGTTGATGCAGTGAGATAAGGTTATAGCTTATGCTTCTACACAACTTAAGGTGCATGAGAAGAACTATCCAACTCATGACATATGGAGACACCACTTGTATGGTGTCATGTAGAACTGTTAACTGACTATAAGAGTCTTCAATATGTGTTCACCCAGAAAGAATTGAATATTCGCCAAAGGATATAACTTTATTTCCTTAAAGATTATGATATGAGTCTGCATTATCATCCTGGTAAGGCGAATGTAGTAGCAGATTCTCTTAGAAGACTATCTATTGGTAGTGTGGCCCATGTTGAGGATGAAAGAACGGAGCTTGTGAAGGATGTTCACAGCTTGATCGCTTAGGATTTTGGCTTATGAGCATATTAGACAGTGCTATAACAGTTCAGAATGAGGCAAAAATTTATTTGATAGTAGAGGTTAAGGGGAAGTAAGACAATGATCAAATCTTGCTTGAACATAATAGTGAAGTTCATAATAAAAGAGTGGAGGTTTCTCCCAAGGGGGAGATGGTGTACTTCGCTATCAGGGTATGTGGGCGAGTTGAGACAACATATTCTTTCCAAAACCCATAACTATACATATTCTATTCATCCTATTGCCACTACGATGTACCGCAATCTGCAGGAGGTGTATTGGTGGAATGGAATGAAGAGGGACATAGAAGATTTTGTTAGTAAGTGCCCCAATTGCCAGCAAGTCAAGGTAGAATATCAGAAACCATGACATTCCTACTTGGAAGTGGGAGGTGATCAATATGTATTTCATCAGAGGGTTACCTTGTACTCGCAGACAACATGACTCCATTTGGGTGATAGTTCATAGGATGACTAAATGTTCTCGCTTTTTTGCAATCAAGACAACAAATTCGGCAAAGACTGCCAAGATTTACATAAATGAAATTGTGATATTGGATGAGGTTTCTTTTTCTGTCATCTCAGATAGAGGACCTCAGTTCACCTCTCAATTCTGGAAGTCATTTTAGAAGGTTCTTGGTACTCAGGTTAATTTAAGCACCACATTTCATCCGCAGACGGATGGACAGGCAGAGCGTACCATTAAGACCCTACAAGATATGTTGAGAGCTTGTGTGACTGATTTAAAGGTTAGTTCGGATGATAAACTTCCTCTGATTGAGTTAGCCTACAACAATAGTTAGCATTCCAACATTATGATGAGCCCATATAAGGCACTTTATGGTGTAGATATAAATCTCCTGTTCATTGGTTTGAAGCATCTTTGATAGGGATAGATTAAATCTTTTATTCTATGGAGAAAGTTCAACTCTTTATAGATAGACTTAAGACAAATTAGAGTCGTCAGAAATTTTATGCAGATGTAAAGAGAAGTGAAATAGAGTTCAAAGTTTATGATTGGGTTTTCCTGAAAGTGTCACCTATGAAAGGGGTAATGAAATTTTTCAAGAAGGAAAAACTCATTCCTAGATATGTAGTCACTTAAAAGATCTTGAAAAGGGTTTATAAGGCGATATATGAGTTAGAGTTGCGAAAGGAACTAGAAGCGGTGCATCAAGTCTTCCACATCTCTCTTTTGAAAAAGTGTGTTGGTGATCTAGCCTCTGTAATGCCATAAGAGAGTGTGGTGTTGAAAGATAGTCTTTCTTTTGAGTATATACAAGTTCAGATTCTTGATCGTCGGGTTAGGAGGTTAATAAACAAAGAAGTCGCTACAATGAAAGTTTTGTGGAGGAGTCAGTCCGTAGAGGGAGCTACTTGGGAAGAAAAAGAATCCATGAACCCAAGTATCCTCACCTCTTTCCATTTGATTCCACTCCATCTTAAGGTAATTGTTCCTCTTCTGTTTTTTAATCATTTATGCATGAATTCAACCTTAGAATCATGTTCCCTCAAATTGTACTTGCATTTTCAGCACAAATTGCATGTTCTCAAAACTCAATTAAGTCAGAAACTAAGTCCTCAATGTTTAGTAGTAAGGATTGCAACTCTCTCTAACTATTTAGCTAGTTTAGTCTTCATTCGAGGATGAATGTTCTCAAGAAGAAGATAATGTAACAACTTGAACCCTAGATAGACCCAACTTCATATTTTCTTGAAGTGCAAGTGCTATCTAAAGAGGCAACATACAGACCCTAGTTAGAACCACGATCCGTTAACTAGGTTCGTCAATCTTGGTCCACAAATGAACACAGCTCCTACGAACCGTAGGTGGGACCATAATGCATGGACCAGGTTCGTCAATCTTGGTCCACAAATGATGCAAAAGACCAACAAAGCGTAGTTAGGACCACAGTTCGTCGACCAGGTCCGTCGGTCACTCTGACAGCAGTTAATTAAGGGTATTTTGGTCTTTTCATATTTAGTCTAATCCCTAAGATATATCGTTTAGACACTAAATTATGAGTTTTTAGTAAGTATAAGACTAGAAACATAAGTAAATCTTACCTAAGTCAAATCATAAATCAAAACATAAAAAATTAGAAGGAAGAAAGGAGAAAAATGTCAAGAACCCTAGTTCAAGAACGCAAAAAGATTCCAGCAGTTCCAGCGTTGAAATCTAAATATTTCTCCGTGAATTTCATCAAAAATTATGTGGGATGTCACTAATGGGTTCCTTTCACCTATGGGCTTCCTATTTTTCAGTCTGTTTCTTGATTCCCTTATCATGAATAGACATAGGGTTTCTAAAACTCTAATAGAATATCATGAATTTGTTAGTTATTTGTTCCAAATCAAATTACCATGGTATTACTCAAAATATTGCACGAATTTCAAAACCCTAGCTATGTATTTCTTTAGATCTTGAATTACACATGCTAGGTCAGATACTTTAGTTATTAAATTATACATGCCTCAATTATTAATTCATAATTTTCCGATCCATTGTTGGATTCTCACTTCGCATGTTCAGTTTTGAGGTATCCAGTATTTACAGAAATTCAATCATAATGTCTTAATCACTTAATTCATTAGTAGTAGCGTAATACCGAGTTAGTCTAGTGTTTAGGTTACCCACATATTCCCGTAACTACAAGCTTAATAGGTTGTAAGTCACCTCTTCGGGCAATCGATTAAGTGATCACGCCAGCAAGCCTTTATACATTTGGCAGGGTATATTGGGTTCTCTCCATGGGACGTATACATCGGAGTTCACATTTATCTTATTTGGTTTTGTTGTCAGTTATAAGTAGCTCCTAAAGTTCAGTCAGACTCTATTGCATTAACCCTATTTACAGATTATTTATCATTCGGTCTCGTCATGTTATAAATTTGGTCATTGGATATAGTTAGCTAAGAATTCAATATATCATGTTCAGATTATTATATTTTTACTTGTGCTTTTTCAATTATGTCTTATTTATGCTTTACTCTATCCTACATGCTCAGTACCTTCAAGTACTTACGTATATGTGCGCTACATCTTTTCTTGATGTACGTTCACGTTCTAAGCATTCAGATCGCGTTTATATTGATTTTTGATCTCTACATCATAAGATTTATAGGTGAAACCTGATTCTACGAGGACAATAGTTATGAGTTTCTTTATAATATTTAGTCCTTTAGTTTCAATTTTTGCTAGAATTAGCTAGGGTCTGTCCCAGCATTTCTAGTTAGTTTAGAGGCTATTTTCAAACATAATTAGTTTCAACTTAGCATTGAGTTAATACATTCTTTGTATTAAACTCGTCAGTATTTCAAATATTTCAGTTATATTATATGTAATTTCCCATGTTTTCATTAAATTATGATTTGGTCTCCGCATCACTTATTTCCTTTAGTATGCTCATTATTATGCAAACAGGGTTAGCATGGGATCTCTTGTGGTCCTAAGTACCGTGTCCATGAGTCGGGGGTATCTCGGGGCATGACAGACACAAACTCCATGGGAGGGACCAGGGTCCGTGGTCCTCACTATGACCCGTGGAGTTAGGCTTGGTCCCTGATGGGGTTCATCAAAAGGTAGTTTCTAATGTCTTTTGTTCAATAGTCCAATTAAGAGAGGGGTATTTTGGGTATTTTAGCGGTGAATATATATTCGTTTCAAGTAATTTTTAACCCATTCTCAAATCAAAAACACAAACACTGAAATATTCTCCCAATACCCAATTCCCTCAAATATTTGATTCTCTACAAAGCTTATCCAATGAAGAACACCGAGCTTCAATATTAAGGTTAAATATCCAAGGTTTTCACTTCAATTTTGTGGAAAAAAATTCAATTAATGCATGGATGCTCTTCACTCTTTAGAGATTTTCCCAAAGAGACCCTCTCAGAAAATGCATTTCTAGGTCCCCTATTTCTTGATTTTTATTCAAATTTGCGGGTCTCTTTAAAAAATATATTCCATTGATATAAAATTGGAGTTTATGATTATATATGAAAGTTAGTGAATGAATCATTTAATGTTTATGGATTTTGAAAAATTCCCCACAAGACCCATTACTTCTCTTCTTTCTTAAATTTAAACCTTAGTATATTTTTAATGTTGAAAATCTAGTAATTTTTCATTAAATTGATTATTGTAGTATGATGTTATCCTATACGATGTATTAAGATTATGAAAATAGGGTTGAATCTTGAAGAAAGACTTGAAGTCTTTGAGTAATGGTCTTCCATTTAATGGGTAGTCTTATATTGGATTGTTGATCTACATATGGTGGAGTAGCTTACTCGATTTATGCATTGTTGGTTGATTCAAGATTTCCTCCTCCCCACAACCCTAATCATGATCAAGTGTGACCTGACATGAACATGTATGTTATTCTACGATATGAATATGAATGTTGTTCTATAATTGTGTTGGTGTTGGTATGTTCAATAAAAGGTAATTCTCTTAAACACTATATAACTATTGTATGAAAGGACATTCTCAGATGTTCCTCGTTCTATGATTGAAAGGTTATGCTTATCTTTTGTACTCTTGAGCTGTATGATATATGAGCGGTTGAGTCTTTAGGCATTATTTATGAACTAATGTATCATTAAAGGCTTAATGTTACATCAAGGGAATTGTGCTTAGGACTGAGTGAACATGAATATGAGATGGAGGATTTTAGGCTTAGAAAGTTCGAATTTTCATATGGGTTCCTTCTTTGTTTATCAAGTCCGGGTCAATGAATATATATGTTGTTTTATGAAATGTAAATCTTCTAGGTTTTTCAAGTCCAGGTTTCTTTGTACAAATCTTCTTGTTCTGTAACTATGCACCCACATAGGTCATTAGCTTGTTTCTCCACCTAGATGCTAATTATGTTGGTTCTACCCGAGTCAAGTGAAACACCTTTTTTTGTGGGGGGGGGGGGGTGGAACACCGGATTCCATGTAGCTCACATTGTCTATGTCGATCATTGCAAATCTCCCTATGTTGTTAGAATATGAAGTAATCTATTCATATGACGAATGAATATGAATATGAACTCTAAGTATGTATTATTTATTGATACCACTTAGTATAGGTGAGGGTATAAGACTTTACATTTACATTGCAAAGGTGAGTTCTTTGAGGGGTCCTTGTGTGAAAAATTTATGTATGGCAACTTCTGAATGATATTATGTTTGATTTCACCTATTATGATGTCAATTTTGTAGGTGAATACACCCGTGTCTTCTTGATGGCTTTACATAACATATATGGAGGTATGAACCTTCATATGTACATTTCATGGGTGGTGTCTGTATTCTATAATGTTACTTATGATTATGAATGACTCTTTATCGTATGGTATGCATTGATTATGAATTCCTTGAATGTGAATTGTGGCTTTCAACTTAAAATAACATGTTTTTTTTATAAAGGTCCCTTTAATGCATGTATTCAACGATTTTGATTGCATAACTTCAATACTTAGTACAATTGATTGTGCTAACCTATATTTGATTCATTTTATGCTATGGTTAGGTTCTGACTAGTATGTTCCCATTGCGAAGAAGATAAAGCTTGAATTGGATTCTCCAAGACTTCGATGTATCCTCATGTTATGAGGAAAAACATGATTACACTTCTGTTTCTTTATATTGAAATAAACTTCCTATGTACTTCCTATTATGATACAATTTTATTGTAAAGGTTTATGTTCCCTATTTAAGAAATGTACGTTGTACAAAAATGGTTTATGAGTCGACGTCTAGAGATTCTATTTCAATTATGAAAGAGTTTAACATTGATGTTAAGAATTTTTAAATTTCCGCATTATTTAATGTCTTATGCAATGATGGTTATGCTATGAGCTTGTGTGATACCCCTTCAGGGTTATGTACGCAGTGTCACGTCTAGGGGGTGCTCTTGGGCATGATATTGACATGCAATCTAGGGGTGTAGAAATAAGAAATCGATGTCACAAGTGGGTAATTATTATACTCTATAGTGATGAACATTCATGAATTTTCTAAGTCATCTTCGATAATGCTAATGGTCTTTCGATCTCATAGAATCTACGCATAGACTCTTCATTATGTGTCATCTAAATGAGAATCTAACCAATCCCATACCTTAATCTATTCTCTCTATTGATGGAAAATTAGGGAAATAGATTGGACCCACAACCTCTATTTTCAAGTAAATTATAAAAAACACACCTAATTTTCTAGTATTGGATAACTACCCACTCAAATAAATCTCTTCCGAGCATCGACAAGAGATCTGAAGAATGAGTTAAATAAGCAACCTTAAGCCATAAATTACCCTCTTGCTAATTACCCAAATAAATATATTAACATATGCAAAATGAATCATAACACAATGTACATTACCTTATATCAACACCCAATCCCATAATTAAATAAAAAAAATTACCTTACACGAAAGCAAACCAAGGGTAATATGAAATTTAGTAAATACAAGTAAACCCACTCTAGATGGGAGAAGAATTTAGGGATTTACTCGCATATTAGATGGGGAGAAGAATTTTATCCCTTCTCTATCCCAATGCCATACTAAGTGCAACAATACTCACATCACACATCACCTCAAATGGCTCACTCTTATTTGGTTATATAATAATGGGCGCGGACACTACTTCCTTTTCAACATTGCAAATGCTTTCAGACAAGATTCATCGAAATAGAAGTTACAGTATTTTTTGAGCATTTGCACAAAGTATGATCAATTTTCGAAAAATTCTTTATAAAACTATGAAAAAACTAGCATTCCCGAGAAAAATTCTTACACCCTTGACTGTGATGGGTGGATTAACCTTCTTTATCACAGGAACTTTGGCACGATCAACCTCTATCACCTTTTGCTGAGATTCGATGGCCAAACACTATAACTTCTTTCACCATAAAGTGACATTTCTCCTAATTTAACACCAAATTTAAATCTTCGCATCTCTTGATCACCTCAGCCAAATTATTCAACAACCAAACAAAGGAGTCTCCAACCATAAAAAAATCATCCATGAACACCTCAATAGTGTCCTCCACCATATCATAAAATATCAAAATCATAAATATTTGAAAGGTAGTTGGTGTATTACATAACCCAAACGACAAATTTTGAATGCAAAAAAGTCTTATAAGGACAAGTAGAGGTAATCTTTTCTTGATTTTACGAGGCAATATATATCTGGTTGTATCCCAAATAGCCATCAATAAAGAAATACCAACCCTTGGTTGCACGTCTGTTTAACATCTTGTCTGTGAAGGTCATAGAAAAATGGTCCTTTTTAGCCCAAGCATTTAAATTTCGGTAGTCCATGTAAAATCTCCAACCGGTAACTAGACGCATGCGAACAAACTCATTCCTTTCATTAGGTACCACAATTATCCTACCCTGTTTTAGACACGCACTAAACAGGACACATCCAATTGTGGTCCGCAATAGGATAAATGGCCCCAACATCCAACCACTTCATGATCTTCTTTTTCACTAATTCTTGCATAGGTGGGTTCAACCTTCTTTGGTGTTCAATTCTCGGTTTCTGATGTGGAATTAGATGGATTTTGTGGGAGAAAATATCGTGAGTGATCGTAACATGATCTGCAATTGTCCATCCAATGTCTAGTTTGAACCTCTTTCAGACCGACACTAAGAACTCTACTTGATGCCTTTTTTAAGATCTGGTGTAATAATCACCAGCAAAATGTCATCTCTAACCAAGAACTGATTCCTGAGATGAGGTGGTATTGACTAAATCTCTAATTTTTGGTCCTCCACAATAGATGGTCTCACAAGTGGAGACTTGCGCTGCTTCATGTCCAACTCCAACTTTTTCGTCTTTGAACGATATTTGTATCTTTCAAGTGCGACAACCAAAGATCATAATCTTCAATAACATCACTTTCAAAATTCATAATGACCGACGCTCATTAATCAACACATAGTAACTCTTCAATTTGCACTTTGGATGAAATCTAACCTCTATAGGTTTTAACAGATGTCTTTTGGATCTTACCACTGTGCTTCATAGACCTTATGATGTTGAAAGTTGCTTCTTTATTTTTCAAACTAAACTTGCTATGCCCTTTTTGTATATCGACTAGTGCACGCCGTGTGGCCAACACTGATTTCCCTAGAATAATGTGGACCTCAAAATCAACCTCACAGTCAATAATTAAAAAGTCAAGTTGAAATATGAACAACTCCACTTTCATAAGAACGTCATGGAGTACACTTATGAGCCTATTTATAGTTCGATCGGCTATTACTAACCACATCGTAGTGGGTTTTGGGTCCCACAAGCCTATCTTCTTGTGAATGTACAGTGGCATGAGATTTATGCTCTCACCAAGATCACACAACGCCTTCGCAAAGTGTAGTAACCCTATAGTACATGGAAAAGTGAAGGTACCCAGATCCTCCTTCTTCTTTATAAAAGACCTCGTGGAAATAACCCTACAATGTTGCATTCTGTCATCAACTTAGCATATCAGGGAATTTTTTATAAAGCTTCTATCAATTGAACATTGATAGACAACTTCTTCAACATAGCGATAAACAAGCGATATTTACCATCTTCAGTTTTCTTCACTAATATCTATCGAAATGGTAGTGATGTTCTAGGGATGATGACAACTTCGTGAGATAACTCTGCTTCTTTAGATGTTGCGTCACCCAACTCTGCACTAGATTCTGTTATATCATCTTCCTTTCTCATATACCCTTCTACTACATACGACATAGGTGGATCAATGATCTACTTACCTCCTCGAGTAGTGACTATCATACATTTCCATCTTTTTTTTGGTCTATGGATAATGTTTCTTTGAAGAGTTACAGGTTGACATTGGTTCACTATAGTAGACAACTGAGTCATGTGTAGCAAAAGGTGCTTTATTGAAACCGCATGTGCGTCCACCTTTTGTCCAATGCAAGATAGGTAACTTCTCTTCTACTTAACATTCTCATCAATTGTCTCAAAACTCCTCATCTTCTTTTGCATCATATCCTCAATCTGCGACATATTACCTCGACCATCCCTAGGGGCAACTTCCCAATATTAACGTGGAAGATATGGTCCAACCCGATGTTCCTGTTACCATAGTAGTTCTTGTTGAAGTTGTTGTCGCAATGCTTTTTCCTATCTCATACATATTGACCCTCTCAGTTGTAACTACCATACTCCGACCATGATTTCCTTCACCTTGGTGCCAATTTTTCGGATAAGAACCTTAAGCATTTTGTTGGAAACCCCCATTCTGATCATTAACTACATATGCATCTCTTGATTGGGGTGGAGGTTTAGTCAAATTGATCGCCGCATTCACCTCCTATATGCCTCCGCTCACATGCCTCAATACCAACCCCGAAACAATTCTCATATGTTTCAACTCTTCATGAATCTCATATGTGTCTTCATTATTTATAGCCAAAACAACAATTGTGCTTCACCCAGTTTTAGACTTTCTAGTGCTCGAAGCTTTGTTGTTGCGAGATATTGTTTCAAACTTCTCTACAATCTCAGCATATGTGCAATCCTCATAGGATCCACCAATAATAGTATCAAGCACCGCTTTATTTTTGTCATCTTGACCTTTATAGAAATACTCTTTTAGTGAATCATCATCAATGCAATGATTCGGTACACCACTAATGAACGCAGTGAATTTGTCCAAGAGCTACTCACCAGCTCTCTAGGTAATGCTAAAAAGTTGTTCACCTTATCTATGTGATTGAGATTATTGGTCACTGAATAATACCTTTCTAAGAATACATATCTCAATTGACTCCATGTACTGATAAATATGTAGGAAGCTCGGTAAACCATATAGCAGCCTAACCTATTAGTGATAGAGAGAACAATCACAACCCAATGACATCCATGTCTAGATCTGGTCTACCCACACAACTTTTGGAAACAACTCTAGTCTTGGATATATGAGCATATGGATATTCTAGTGGCTTTCAAAAAAATAAACCTCTTACGGTGAGAATCCTCATCAAGCTACTCGTCACCACGAATGTATACCCCGAGGGTAGTGTGGGTAGGACAAGAGGTCTATCAAAGTCTACAATTTTAACGTTGCCTCTATAATAGTCATGAAGTCGTGGGGCTTCTAGAGGTTTCACTCTACGGGAGTCATCTAATTGATTCTCAATGGGTGCCTGATTTTTTGCACCGACTAGTTTTCGGGGCTGAAAACTTTCTCCATCATCTATATTTCCTCAATTTGGGTTAACTAGGACCTCTTGGTACTCAATTCACCGCTAAGTTCAATTCAATTCAGGATCGTAAAGTCTGAATTGTTCCCTTGGATCAGTGTGCTTTACATACATTAGAGCTAGACCTTAAATTGAAAACACCACAAAGAAAATGTATAATTAGGAAAGAGTTGACTAAAGTTCAATACTGTAGTTAAAATTAATCTAAAAGCAAAATTTCCCTGGCTGCGGCGCAAAAATTTTATACGCTCAAATTAAACCTCCCTAAAGAAGTAAAAGTGATCTTTATAAAATAAAGAACTTAGCTAGTAGGTTGGGGTCGATCCCACGAGGAAAAGGTTTATAGTTAACTGTAACCCATGAATGTCTCTTTTTAGTCAAGGTATTTCCGAAACAATAAAGTGAAAGGAGGAAGGGGGTTGTGAAAAAAATTCCTTTGATGATGAGATTATCAATTGAACAAAAGAAAACTTTGGTTGATATAAATATGAGAAAATAATGGACTAATTGGTGTTACATGTGCAGGAGACAAAAAAAGAAATCTACATAAAATGGTCTAGTGGAAAAGTCTACGGACCCCATCGACGGAATGTCATTCAATCGATTGATCATCAATGGTGCCCGTAGATCCCATGCAAGCTTAAAAATTTTATAAGTCTAAGAATAATTGACGGCCCAAAGCAATGAACGGGTAACGGGGTATCGTGGATCCAATAAGTTAGTGAATCGTCCATACTCGAACGATTTTATAAAAAACCCAATCATTCAAATTCTTTTTTCTTTCCATTTTCTTTTAAAAATCTTTCCATATAGGTTTCTACCCATTCAATTTCTCCATAAATCACTCCCCAATTCAATACCACATCTCTAAAAATCATCTGCCTCCTCACTTTATCCAAATCCCAAACATTTTCTCTAATGTTCTCTTTTCTTTTCATCCTAAAAAGTCCGGTGATCAGGTTAAAATAGCGTCAACTTTTTCATTTGGTTGCACATCATTGTAGGAACACAACCACAACACTCTTCATTTCTTGTAACATTATTCAATCTCCACTAAATTTAAATTCACATTCATAGTTTAATTAGGAAGTTGTGAGTGGGGTCTTTACCTTGGGACTAAATGGGAAGTCACAATCCTTATAACATGTACACCCAAACCAACACCTCACAAACCATGTATCAGGACATTTCAATTAAACATCATACCAACCCTAATCAATCCTATCACTAGGTATACTTCAATATAACTTCATCTCTTAACACAAGTAATAATAATTGAAGTAAAGGTTTGGAACATGAAACCTAAGCTCCCTCAAAATCCATCATCATATTCTTACCATCAACTAACCAATTACATCAAATAGTAGGTGTAGTAACATCAATCAATTGTAATTAATACAAGAACTAGGTCAATTTCATCATCACTATCCCAATTAACATCAATTCATAACCTAGTGTTTGGGGAATTAGCTTTCATCAAGAATTAATCAAGAATATGAGCCAATCCCACAATACATTATCATAGTAAATCCATACATGAATTAGAATAGATAAAACAAGTCTAATAATCAAATCATTCTTCAATTCTTATTAATTCATGACCAAGATCAAAGATTTCCGGAATTAGTTTAAGGGAACATGATCAACGTTAAATTGCATCAATTAACACCAATTAATAAACAATCTACACTAAATCAGTCATAGTAAATCCTAATTTATCATCAATTTGAAGTTTAGTAGAAAACCAATTAGCATTGGAAAACCCTTGAAATTGGGTGTTTTAGAAATCATATTTGAGAGGACCTCTTGGGGAAAGGAAACCCAAGAGTGAAGAACCTTTACCTTAATAAAGATTATTCAACTAAATTGAAGTGAAATCCTAGAGAAATTGGTCTTCTTCTTCAAGCTTTCTTCTTCCTTCAATGGAGGATGAATAGAGAGAGAAACTAGAGAGAGGTTAAATTTGTTGGGTTTTGATTTGGGATTTTATTTGAGTGGGTAATGTGAGGGAAAACTGATTGGAAACTAATATAGATACCCCCACCCATGAAATACCCAAATGACCCCTCACATATGTTTACCATTTACTGAAGTCAAACATCAAACCCAACAAGTCCGTGACTTGGAGCTATTCCAACATGAATTGTCAAAATTAATTTTCGAGAAAGTAGATTCCTCTACCTTCCCGCCACGCGAACTCGAGATTTGTTCAAAAATCCACCCAAGTTTGCTACGCAAGCTTGTTTCATTTATGTACAGATTTTCTCCTGCCTTGGAAGATTGCGGAGCTAAGTTTGGGGTCCTTCCTAGACCTCTAAGGCGACCTTTCAGGGGTCAAACCTGGACATTTTTACTCTATATAAAATATTTAACCTATTTAAAGTTGTTTTACAAGTTTTATACCTCATACACCACTCCTAAACCTTTAGGAAAACTAAGGTCGTTTCATTAGTTCAATTTGACTAGCTTCTGAATGTCTTGGATGTTTCTTGTCGTTTTGATTCTTAAACTTTCTAAATGACTTATTTACATTATATAGGGTCTGAAAACAGTGTCCTCACCTTCAAACACTCTGTTTAGTCTCTGTAATAGGTGTTAGACTTTTGAAGTGTTACCCCCCTCCCCCCCCAGGAACAATCTTCCCCGAATGACACCAAAATCTTTTCGAAGGAAAGGAATGACTCAAGACTAGCAGCCCAACCAACAGTAATACATGATATTTTAAATTACAATAACAATCATGGAATTTACACATAGCAAGACTCGAATTACTACACATAAAGCTTAACATCCAAATATGAGGAATTTCCTTCTCATAACATCCTGAGCTCAACATACCATATATGAGTCAACTACGTCAAAACTCTATTTAACGACATGCTTAACATCGTTTCATAAAGATTACCATACCAAAATGCACAACATAACTCAAACAAGAAGAATTAAAAATTTTCAAGTCACTAAGCATAATTCACTGTAACTTTACTGTAATAACACAAAAAGCGCACATTTTGCAAAACTTCTCTAAAAGTCACAAAAACTTCAAATTTAGTCATTATTATCATTATAATCATGAACAACTATCCTTCACTAGTAAAGAGATGACGATAATGGGACTTCATGTCGGCTTTGGCCTCATATGTTTCTTCCTAAACTAGGTGGTTTCTCCATAACACATTTACGGAGGTCACCTCTTTGTTCCTCAACCTCTTTACTTGAAGATCAAGGATTTATACTGGAACCTCCTCACAAGAGAGCTTATCCTTCACACCAAGACCCTCTATGGGGAGAATAGATTCGGTATCACTGACACACTTCTTAAACATAGAAATATGGAAAAGCGAATGAAGCGAAGATAATTCACTAGGAAGCTTCAACTCATAAGCAACCTTACCAACCTTTTGCAAGATCTCATAATGACCCACATAACGAGGGCTCAACTTCCCTTTCTTGCAAAATATAACAACCCCTTTCATAGGAGAAATTTTTAAATACACCTTATAACCTTCTTCGAATTTAAGGTCTCTTCTCCTATGATCCGCATAAGATTAATCTCGACTATAGGCGGTTCGCAACTGTTTCCTTAAGCTATGAACTTTCTACAAAATCTTAGAAATATAATCGAGACCATGAAGTGAAGACTCACCAACCTCAAACCGTGTAATAGGAGATCTACATCTCCTACCGTACAAGGCTTTTTAAGGATCCATAGAGATGGATGAATGAAAGCTATTGTTATATGTGAACTCCACCAATAGCAAATTCTTATCCCAATTTCCCTTTAAAATCAATGTTAAAAGCTCTAAGCATATCCTCAAGAGTTTTAATATTTCTCTCTGCTTGACCATCTGTTTGGGGATGAAAAGTGGTGCTTAACTTCACTTGAGTACCCAAACCCTTTTGAAACGATCTCCAAAATCTAGATGTAAATTGGTGACCCCTATCTGATATGATGGGCAAAAGAACCCCATGAAGACTTACTATCTTGTCATTATAGATTTTTGCATAGTCTTCCGCCGAATAAGTAGACTTAACGGGAATAAAATGAGCAGATTTAGTCAATCTATCCACTTCCACTCATATAGATTCATGTTATTTTTGAGTTTGAGGCAAACCTACAACGAAATCCTTATTAACATCTATCCACTTCCAAATGTGAATTTGGAATTTTTACAGTAGATCACTCGGTTTTTGGTGTTTGACATTCACTTGTTGACAATTGGGACACTTTGTAACAAACTCCGCAATATCCCTTTATAGACCATCACACAAAAATACCTCTCTAAGGTCACGTTACATCTTTGTAGATCTCGGATGAATAGAGTAACGGGCTCCATGATTTTCCTCCGGGATCTTACTCCTCAAACTATCCACACGAGGGACACAAAATCTACCTTGATACATAAGAACACCATCCCCTTGGGAGAATGACTCATTTAAATTTCAAAGAACTGACTCTTTCAACTCAATCAATAATGGATCAAGGTGTTGCTTAGATTTCACCTCAACCACCAAAGACGACTCGGAGTTATGATGTACCATCATGCCACTATTTGGATAATCTTTAATTCTCCCCTAAACGAACAAAACTATGAACATCTTTTAATGGGTTCCTCTTGGATTCTTCCATATGGAACACACTTCCCATGGACAACCGACTTAGAGAATTCGCTACCAATAACTCAAACCATCTCTGTTTCCATAGATTCAACTCCTTTTGAGTGAATACACATTGGAGACTTTAATGATCCGTATACACATCAACATGAAACATCATAAAGATAATCCCTCTACATTTTCAAGGAAAAAACCACGGCCACTAAATCAAGGTCATGAGTTGGATAATTCTGCTCATGAAATTTGGGTTTCCTAGAAGCGTAGGCAATAACTTTGCCATAGTGAATCAGAATACACCCCAAACCGACTTGCGATGCATCACAATAGACCACAAAACCCTTAGTACCCTCCGGTAGATTCAATACCAGAGCGGAAGTAAGTTTATCCTTCAACATTTGGAAGCTCTTTTTACATGCCTCCGCCCACTCAAATTTAACATTGTTTTGGGTCAAGGTTTTCAACGATGAAGCAATAAATGCAAACCCATCAACAAACCTTCTATAATAACTGGCTAGGCATAAGAAACATCCAATTACACTAGGAGCCAAAGGCCTAGATGAAATTTTTTCACCGCTTGCTCTTCCTTGGATCAATCTCTATCCCTTCACTAGAGATGATAATACTACGAAACTCTACCGACCTCAGCCGAAACTCACATTTTCTCTATATGGATAAAAACTGTTGTTCGTTAAACACTTGTAACACCACCCTCAAATAGTTTATGTGTTCACCTTCATTCTTCAAATATACCAAGATGTCGTCAAGGAAGACATTGAAAAATGAATTGAGGTAAATTCGAAACAGCCTATTCATTAGGTCCATAAACGCCACCGGAGGATTAGTGAGACCAACGGACATTACTAAGAATTCACAGAGGCCATATCTTCTTTGAAATATCATCTTGGGAATATCTTAACCTCTCACCTGAAATTTGTGATATCCCGATCTCAAATCAATTTTGGAAAAGTAACTCGCACCTTGGAGTTGATCAAATAAATCATCAATCTGCGAGAGAGGCTACTTAATCTTGACTATGACTTTTTTGAGTTGACGGTAATCGATACACATTATAAGGGACCCATACTCCTTCACAAACAATACCGGAGCACCCTATGGAGAAATACTAGGACAAATAAATCCCTTGTCTAGTAAGTCTTTGAGTTGAGTGTTAAACTCATACAATCCTTCGGAGCCACCTGATAAGAAGAAATTGAAATGGTATTTTTATCCAGTAGAAAATCAATACCAAAATCAATATTCCATTCATGAGGAATACTGGGAAAATCATTAGGAAATACCTTCGGAAATTCACTCACTACGCGGACCTAATCAATGGGAGGAATTTCGAAGTCTAAATATTGGACCCTTACTATATGATATAAACACCCTTTAGACATAATCCTACAAGCTTTCAAACAAGACATTACACGACTTCTAGGAATAGAATTTCCCCCTTCCATTCTAAAATAGGATAATTTTTATAGTTAAACCTCACCACCCTCTTTCTACAATTTTATTGATGCAAAGAAAGCATGCAACCAATCCATACCAAAAATAACATCAAAATCAAACATATCAAGTTCTAGTAGTTCAACATGAGTAACTCTATTGGGAAACATTATACGACACTTTCTATACACTTTTTTGCACCAACCGACTCACCCACCAGAGTAGTCACCGTAAAAGGTTCATTCAAGATATCGGGAAAAATGTCAATCTTTTTAGCTACTACAGGAGAAAAAAAAGGCAAGGTAGAACCAGGATCAAGCAAAGCATATACATCAATAGAAAAAAGTCTCAACAAAAGAGCTCACCACATCGGGAGATGTTTTTTGCTCACCTCTAGCGGAGAGCATAAATTCGGTTCTTCTTTGGAGCATCATTAGAACCATTTGCTTGAGATTGACCACTACCATTTTCTTGACCCTTAAAATTTGGGAAAACACTAACTTTAGGGCCACTTTTTTCCACAACCAAAACAATTGCCTGTTCAAACTAAACATCCTACAAAGTACCCATTCCCACGCTTAATACAAGTAGGTTTCTCATTAGGTGAGTTTCCACTCTTTCCCTTTTGGGACATCGGTTTAGTCACCTTATCATCACGAGACTTAGAGAACTTAGAAGGAACTTGATTAGAGAAACTCTTCTTGAAACTAATTTTATCTTTGATATCAAGCCTACCCTTTGAATATCATCCATCAAATGATCTTGCCCTTTGATCCTCCATACTGCTTCTCTTAGCCCTTGTCTCTTCCACTTGTTAAGCATGAACCATGAGACAAGAGATGTTCATATTATCATGAAGCAAGCAGAATGACATTCTTCCTTCAATCCATCCAACAACCCTGTCAAAAAGTGGCTCATTTCATCCCTAGGACCGGAAACCAAAGAAGGAGCACACTTTGACAATTTAGTGAATTTAAAAGAGTATTTAAGTACCCTCATACCTCCTTCACGAAGGTTTATGAACTCCACCACTTTGGCTTCCCTCTTATCCCTAGGAAAGAACCTATCAATAAAATCCTTCTTGAAGATCTCCGAAGTCACCGGCTTACCCCTTTAAGGTCTATTGTATCTCTGTTTGACGTACCAAGTTGGGGCCACATCGTAGAGTTGGTAAGTGGCTAAATCAGCTTCCTCACTAGTAGTCAACCCCATAGCATAAAGATTCTTGTAGACTTAATCAATGAACGCTTTAAGGTCTTCCTCAAATTTGGACTCAAATAAAGTATGGGGATTCATTTGAGTGAAATACCTCAAACGAGAGGTCAAGGTGCCAACATATTTGTTTGCTCGGGGTACCACCTCCCGATTAGCTTGCGTCGTCATGGCTTGTGCTTGAGTGGTGACGGCGTGTGCTTGTGTAGTAATGGATTGGAACATTCGTGAAGGGTAGACCTTATGTCACCATCCGTAAAAGATGGAGGATTGACCGGAGCTTTGTAATTATTAGCATCTTCTTCTGAAGGAGGGACTTGATCACTACGGGTAAGAACTCCCACATTGGAAATCTCTTTCCCATTTTTTCATACACCGTTCCTTTGAGTATTCGTTTCCTATAACCAAAGAACAAGGTTGTGGTGAAAGTACACATAAAGTATACTCTAGCGGCACGATATTCAATTTCCATGAAAATAGAGTTTCCTAAACATCACATAGTTTCTTATTCATAGGTGTGGCGCGCTTCACAGTAATGAGTAAGAACCTACATATACATTGTTGAGAGAGAAATATACTCTAAATATAATAAACCTCATGCTCTGATTCCATGTTTGTCATATTCAAGAATCACCCCCTATACGTAACCGGTGTCATCATCCTCTTTGAGGACTAAGACTAGACTCTTAGTTTAATGATTACATTCATAGCTTAAAATGCAGAAAATTTAAAACTTCTCGAGTTTGTCCTACATAGAGGATTACTTAAAACTCTCGCTTACACATATTATATATTTATCAAGTATATATATACCCTTCGTATAAGAAGATTACATAGTCTTCTACATTTATTGCACATAGGTATATAAGATATAACATAGTCTTAAAAGAGTAAATCTTCTCATAACCATCTAAAACAAGAATATCTCAATTGGGCATATCCCATAAAAAAATCTAATAGATCCACATATATGTTATACAATTCATACTCAAATGAAAGGAATGAACATAAGAGTCTTAAAACTAAACAACTTCATAAGCTTGATATTGGCATCGCCCTCGGAAAGTGAGGACCTACCCAACTTTGAAGTGTGAGGAATTCCAAATCTTCTTAAAAGTCGTCCCAAAAGACATCAACGACCAAAATCTAAAATGTTAGGAAAAAGGGAGAGAATGGGGTTAGCACATCACATTTACTAAGTATGAGAGCATATGCACATATAACATCAAATCAAGTTAAAAAGGGACATTTCATTAAAACATGTTATTTTACATTTGAAAAGCCTTATGAACACTCAAGAACCATTACAAGTCGTTAATTAATATTCATCAAGTCAATAACATGTATTATTCAACACCAAATCACCTCAAGTCAAAGCAAGTAACATGGAAATCAACATACTTGAACCCTTACTCAAATACAACTTTAGCATAAAGTCATAACATCGTAAGCATGAATAAGAGTTGATTATAACAATAAAAGTAAGACTATTAATCATGAACCTCATTAAGTACACTTGTGCAATGACCAAGAAAAGCCCCATAATCTTACTTCATCAAGTAAACCTAACTAGAACAACAACCAATTTCAAACTTCACAAATCATATCATTAAGAATATATAAATGTATACTTTAGCAATATAGACCAAACATATATTCCCATGTGAATTCAACATCATAAGGTGTCTTCAACAAATAAGATCATCATACAAATTTATAGGCATATAAATTCATAAGAACAACCTCCTAAGGCTTCCCTCAAGGCAAACTAGCGCAAGGCACAGGTAGAGTCCCATACCCCTACCTAGACAAAGTCAAACCTTTTAAGTCACCCTATTTGGTTTGTACTTCATTACTTCATTTTATTTTAGGGAACAAATAGCATAATCGTAATGGACCACAAGATCTAAGTGTGGAATCTGGTATTGTAAAGCCTTATAACAATGGAAGGTGGTCTACCGGCCAAAGTAGAACCAAACATATACCTAACTTTCTAGGTGGATACACTAGATAGTCTTCGTATGGGGGGGGGGGGGAAATAGTACAAGAAGTAAGAGATAAATGTGATATTTCTACATGCCATTTTGCAAGTGGAGCCTTCTCTCATGGGAATCCAGTTGGTGAGTAAACCTTATAGGGTATTCAACACCTCATATGGAACTATAGGGTGAATCTCCCTCTATAGGAAGTCAAAACCTCCAATTATCCAGTTCAATTGGTGATAAGATAGTCCTTTTTTATAATGCCTTTAAGCCTTTATTAACAATCATATCTTAGTTTAGGTCATAGGGTTTATCCATTATATAATCTTCATCATCGTAACTGAATAAGAATTGTAGAAGTACATTCCTTTCATTACAATTCATACATGTGGGGCTAGCACATTTACATAATCATATAATAAGACACGTTGATAAGTCATCCCCATCTTTATAAAATGTTCGATTCTATCACAAGGTATACTTCAATATAACTTCATCACTAAACACAAGTAATCATAATTAAAGTAAATGTTAGGATCATGAGGACTTACCAAATATCACTCAAAAGCCATCATCATGGTCTTACCATCAACCAAACAATTACATCCAATAGTATGTGTAGTAACATTAATAAATAGTAATTAATACAAGAATTAGGTCGATTGCATCATCACTATCCCAATAAACTTCAATTCATATCCTATGGTTAGTGTAATTAGGGTTCGTCATGAATCCATCATGAATTTGATCCACTCCCAAAAATACATTATCCTAATCAATAAATATATTAATTATAATAGATAAAACAATTCTAATAATCAAATCATTCTCCAATTCCCTTTAATTCATGATGAAGATCCGAGATTTGGGGAATTAGGGGAAGGGAACATGATCAATTTGAAATTGCATCAATTAACATCAATTAATCAAAAATATATACTCAATTAGTCATAGGAAATAACAATTTCTCATCAATTTGAAGTTTAGAAGAAAACCCATTAGAATTTGAAAACCCTTGGAATTGGGTGTTTTAGAAACAAACTTTGACAGGTAATCTTTGGGAAAGGAAATCCAAGAGTGAATAACTCATACCTTAATGATGATTAATCATCTAAATTGAAGTGAAATCCTTTATAAATTAGTCTTCTTCTTCAAGCTTTCTTTTTCCTTCATTGGAGGATGAATATAGTGAGAAACTAGAGAGAGGGAGAGATTTTGAGTTTTGATTTAGGTATTTGATTTGAGTAGGTAAATATGAGGGAAAACTTATTGGAGATAAATATATTTAACCCCCATGAAATACCAAAAATATTCTTCACATAATTTGACCCTTTAATGAAGTCAAACTTCAGAACCACATTTCAGATTTTCATTGGGTAGCAAGTCGGCGTCGCGGAGTTTTCCCCGCATGAATTTTCTAAAATAATTTTTGATACATGAGAGTCCGTTACCTGACTGCGACGAAAAATTGATATTTAACCAAAAAGAAACCCAAGTCCACGACGCGGATTTTTCTCATCCATTTACAAATTTGATGCTGCCTTCGCACCTTGCCAAGCCAAGTTTAAAGTCCTTTCATGTACACCTAAGGTTACCTTTGTGAGTTCTTACTTGGACGGTTTTACTCTATAGACATATTTTTACCTCCTTAAATATATTTTACATGTTTTATACCTCATACTTCACTCCTAAACCTTTACAAAACGTAAGGATGTTTCACTAGTTCAATTTGACTAGCTTCCCAACGTCTTGAACGTTTCTTGTCGTTTTGATTCCTAAATTTCCTAAATGACCAATATATATTATATGAGGTCATAAAAAATTGTCCTCACCTTTAGACACTATGTTTAGGATCTAGATTAGGTGTTAGACTTTTGGAGTGTTACACTTGGCTAAAGTTTGGGGTTCCTTGGGGGTCGTAGATAGACGTTCTAGGGAGATCCTTTTGGGTCAGAGATGTAAGTTTTGAACCTTAACACTATCATTAGGATACTATGGTAAACTAACATGTCCTTCAACTCCAAACACACATAATAGTTTACAAAACACACTAAGACACACAAGCACATTTCAAGGCATAACTTTCTAACGTCTTGAACGTTCTTGGATGTTTGACCACCAAACTCATACAAACTTAATGCACTGCCTTTTAACAATATAATTATTCATTTAAGGACTTAAGAAACTCATAAGCAACATGTTTTGATCTAATTCAACCTAGCTCATTTTGAGAGTCTAGCATAACTCCACTGGAAGGTTAAGACGCTTATGTGAAATATGATGATGCCTCTACAGCTGGCCTACGTTGTGTGTTCATACATATATTTAAGGTTATATATTAATCTTTTATAAATATTAAGTTTCATAGACGACCTATCTAACTCTAGACCTCGATCTTGCTCCAGTAGTGTTTGCACATAAAATTTTGAGACATTACTTGTATAGTGTTCACGTAGATGTGTTTATGGAATATTAAAGACTTATGTACGTGTTCCCTATGAAAAAATTGAATCTTTACAGAGGAGATTTTGTGAGTGCTTCAAGGATGATTATATTAATGTTTTACCATCATGGTAAGGCCAATGTATTAGCATATACACTTACCAAACTATCTATTGGTAGCTTTGCACATATTAAGGAAGAAATAGAACAAGAAAATGATGTTCTTAGACTTTCTCGCTTGTGGTATTGCCTTATGAGAATGTAAAATTGTGGTGTAACAATCCAAAATGGTCAGTCTCTTCGTTTGTAGTGTGGGTAAAGGAAAAAGGAAGATTTTGATCCTATATTCTCTAATTGAAAGACGCAGTTTATTGGTACAGAGTTGTGGTTTTCCCCAAGGGAGAGATGTTGTGCTTTGCTATTTGGGTTGTATATATGCTCCTAAGGTGGGTAATTTGAGACAACACATTATTGCAGAAGCCCATAACTCGACATATTATATTCATTTCGGCGCAGTAAATGTTTCTGGGAAATCTATTGGTGTAATTGTATGACAAGGGATGCAGTAAATGTTTTTGATAAGTGCCCTAATTCTAAGAAAATGATGGTAGAACATTCGAAACTCAAAGGTATGATTCAGGAGATTTACATTCCTATATGAAAGTGGGAAGTTGTCAATATTGACTTTATTAAATGTTTACCTCGTACTTCTAGACAACATGACTCCATTTGATGTAAAGTTTTTACACTTACTAAATTTGTGAACGTTTTGGTTCTTAAGAAGACACAGTCGGCAGAGGACTACACTAACCTTGACATTTTAATGAGATAATTAGGTTGCATGGGGCTTCGTTCTCTATCATATCAAATAGAGGTCCTTAATATACCTCTTATTTCTAGAAGTCTTTCCACAAAAGTCTTTGTACTCATGTAAATCTTAGCATATCATATCATTAATAAATGAACGGTCAGGTAGATTGTACCATAAGAAGTTATGTTGAGAGCTTGTGTGATCGATTTCAAGGGTAGTTTTGATGATCCCTTTCTATTATAGAGTTCTCCTACAACAATAACCATCATTCTATTATTCATATGGCACCCTTATGATGCACTATATAGAGGTAGATGTGTAGATGTGTAGATGGTTGGTGTAAAGTAGGTGAAGCAGCCTTGATAGGACTAGATTCACTTCATGATTCAATGGAAAAAATTCAGCTCATTATAGATAGACTTAACATAACCTAGAGTAACCAGAAGTCATATTTAGATTTAAAGAAGAAGGGACTTGGAGTTCAAAATTTACTGATTGGGTTCTCCTCAAAATATAACCTATGAATGGGTTGATGATATTCATCAATAAAGGGTTCTTAAGTTAAGGTTTTGTAAAGGAGTCATTCTGCAAAGGGACCAGCTTTTGTAGTAGAAGCAACGATGAAGGCCAAGTATCCTCATTTTTTTTTGTTTCGACTCCATCCAAACTTGAGATAATATTCTTCTATATTTTTTCAATCATTCATGGTTACATTTAGTCATAGTATCTTGTTCCTTCAAGTTTACTTGCATTTGCAGTGTATTTTCATGTTCTTAGAAGTTAATTTAATTAGATTTCTATTTCCAGTATTTATTAGTAGTGTTGTAGCTCCTCCCATCCATTTCAGTTACATTAGTCTTCATTCTAGAACTAATGTTCCCAAGGGGTAGATAATGTAGCACCCTGTATCCTAGACATATCAGTTTGCAAAAAAAAAAAAGATGTTTTAGCTGCCACTTACGGGCATCTCCCACGGACCGTAAAATGACCATTGCTACCTGCAGCGCACTTACTAGCAATCCAGAAAAATGTCTAAGGGTCAACCCATAGATCGTAGGTCAAACCACGGATTGTAGTATTGTTCCATGGATTACACCCCTCAAAAGCCCCGTTCTAAAGCTAGTCGGCGGTTGACAGGACAGTCTGTCCGTCAGTTGGCATCGATAGATTTTTAGTCAGCGATTATTTGGTCTTTTCCTTATGTGTTGGATCCCTAAACAATGTCAATTTCGACTGTTTTATTCTAGTAAATTTCTTAAAACATAACCTAGTTAACATATTCTCCGAAAATTCATCAAGTTGAACAAAACGAAGGAGAAAGAGTCGATCAACCCTCTCCTGAATGCAATTAGGTTTTCTTAAGTTCCAACCCCAAAATAAAAGATAAATCTTAATTCATCACCAGTAATGTAGGATTTCACAAGTGGTTTCCTTTCACCCATTGGGTCCCTAAAATTCTATTTAAATTCTTGATTCCCTCAATACTCTCAAGACCTATCTAGGGTTTTTAGTTTTTTAAAAGATCACAATGATTTAGTTATTGTAACACTCTCAATAAGATTATCATGTCCTATTATTGCTTTTGCGTAGATTCTTCAATAAAATCAGAACCGTATTTATGAAGTTCTTTTTGTTCATGAATTACACTAGTTAGGACAGATTAACAAAGATACATGTCTTAGTTTTGGAATGTTTCATTGTCATGAATAAATATTGCATTTCCAGATTATTGAGATATCCATTTTACTTATCTTACGCTATAATTTACACATGTTCAGTTGGGAGTAGGATTTATACCGAGTTAGAGTATGTTAAGTAACCTAAAATCCCAAAACCATATGCCCCCATAGTTTTATAAGTTCCGTATGTAGGCATCAACTTAGAGACCACACCATTCATGCCTCTATACCTCTAATATTATATATTGGGTCCACTCAATGGGTCATATACATCGGACTCCATGTTTAGCTCACATGGTTTTATGTCAGTTATGTTACGCCCCGAGACTACCCACGAGATATAAACACGGGACCTAGGACCATAAGTGATTCCAAGATAACTCTACTAGCATGATCATGATCATACTAAAGAATATAAACTATTGTGAAAGCTAAATCATACTTAAAATGAAAATATGGGGAATACACATATGCTAAAACTGAGGTATATGAAAATTGATGAGTTTAATACAAAGAAATTATTAACTCAATACTACGCTGAAACTAACTATGTCTCAAAAATAGCCTCTAGGCTGGACTAGAAATATTGAGACAAGCCCCAGCTAAATCTAGCAAAAACATATGCTAAATGACTAAAAGACTGAATTGAAACTCATGATTGTTATCATCGGAGAATGAGGACACCGCACTGAATCTACTGAAATCGAGATCGAGAGATGGATCTATTCGTGATCTTGATGTTGAGAACCTGAACCTACATCACGAGAACATGTAGTGCATGTATGCGTCAGTACTTGAAGGTACTGAGTTTGAAGGATAGAATAAAGCTGAAATAATATATAAATAGACAAGCACAAAAGCAAGTATAATAGTATACATGATATACTGAGCAATGACCAATTTAAAACATGCTTGAATTGAATACAAAATATACTAAAAAAATGGTCAATGCAGTAGAATCTGATTGAACTGCGGGAGTTACTAATAAGTGATAATAAAACAACATGATCTAATATGGAGTCTGATGTATACGCTCATTTGACTGGATCAAATATACCCTACTAGAGGTATAAAGGCATGCTGACCTGATCACTAAACTGATTTCCCACAGAGAGGACTTACAACTTACTTTGCTGGTAATTCGGGGGCTAATTGGGTACGTTGAACACTAGTCCAACTCGTCATTATTCTACTACCATTGATTTATGTTTTCTTTAAATACTACTAGATCAAAACTGAACATGCAAACGGGGAATGCAACATTTAATCTTACAATGATGTATTAAAAACTGAGGCATGTATAATTGAATAACTGGAATATCAGACCTAACATGTGTAATTCAAGAACTAAAGAAATAAAAAGTTACGATTCTGAAATTCATGTGATAAACTGAATAATAACATTACAATCTAATTTCGAACATATATTTGGTAAATTCATGATGTTTCATAAAAGTTCTATAAACCCTAGGTTTCATCATGATAATAGAATCAAGAATCTAACTGAAAACTAGGGACCCAATGGGTGAAACGAACATACTAGTGAAATCCCATATACCTGTTGATGAAATTCACAGAAAAACACATAGATTTCATAGTGGGATCTGCTGGAACTTTTTTGTATTCTAAAAATAGGGTTCTTGACCTTTTTCTCCTTTCTTGCTTCTATGTTTTTAAGTTATAATTAGTGATTTGACTTAGGTATGTTTTGCTATATTTCTACGCTTAAACTAATTAAAATCTGATTATTTAGGGTCAAAACGACATATCTTAGGGTTTAAAAAAAGTGGGAAAAGACCAAAAGACGCATGAGTTAATTGCTGTCAGACCAAATGACGACCTGGAATCACAATCCGTCGGTTGGGTCTATCGCTTGGCTCTGTTCAACAGATATTTACTAAAACGGGCACAACTTATTACTCTGAAGTATGATTTTAGCAAAGTCGATGTCTATGAAAGATAAATCAATTATCTATCTTTGGGTATGTCATGGGACACCTAATTCATTTTGTGGTAAGAGTTATGATCATCTAAAGTTGACCCAACTAAATTTTTCCCCTAACTGTTTGTTATTTCTAGCTATAGTCAGGCCTACGGACCATAGGTCGAACGACGGTCCATGCTGGTAAACTGTGGTTCATATCAGAGAGTGGGTAAATAGGGTGTTGATAGACTGACACAGACTACGAACGTAATCTGACATACTGACCATAGGTCCGTCCATCTTTCCACACTTAGTAAAAAATTTTGGAATGATATTTTGGGGGATTTTTGACCCAATCGACGAATGTGAAGGACGGAGAATGTGTAAGGCTACGGTCCACCGATGGCAACCGTCAATGCACCTGCAAATTTTCTGATTTTCTGGTTTTTGATCTATTTGGGATACGGGGTGTTACATTATATTTCTCTTGGGATCATTCGTCCTCGAATGAAGACTAAACTAGCCGGAAGCTGTGTTTCTGATAGAATTGAGTTCTATGAACATAAAAATACGCTAAAAATGCAAGTACAAACTGAGGAAACATGATTCTAAGACTGAATTTGCGCATGAGTGACTGAAATACTGGAGAAGAAATATTACCTCAAGCTGGAGTGGAATTGGAATGAAAGAGGTGACTATACTTAGCTTTCATGGCTGCTTCTGCTTCCCAAGTAGCTCCCTCTACGGATTGACTCTTCCAAAAAAAACATTGATTGAAGCGATTTATTTGTTTCTCTACGTTCTAACCTGACGTTCAAGAATCGCAACTGGCACATCCTCATAATAAAGACTATATTTCACCGCCACACTCTCTAATGGAACTATATAGGCTGGCTCACACACACACTTCTTCAAGAGCGAGATGTGGAAGACCGGATGAACTGCTGCTAATTCTATTGGAAATTCTAATTCATATGCCACCTTGACAACCCTTTTCAAGATCTTGTAAGGGGATACATACCTAGGACTGAGCTTCTCTTTCTTTCAAAATCTCATCACTCCTTTCATAGGTGAGACTTTCAGAAAAACCCAATCAGCTACATGGAACTCTAGTTCCCTTCTCCTTACGTCTGCATAAGATTTCTTACGACTTTGGGATTTCTTAAGTCTATATCTAATGAGTTGCACTTTCTCCATAGCATAAAGGACTGCAGCTGGCCCTATCAAAGTTGTTTCACCTACTTCAAACCATCCAACAGGAAATCAACATCTATGACTATACAAAGCCTCATAAGGGGCCATATGAATGCTGGAATAGTAACTCCTGTTGTAGGCGAATCCAATCAGAAGACGGTGTTCATCCTAAATACCCTTGAAATCTATAACACAAGCTTTCAACATATCTTCTAGGGTCTAATGATATGCTCTTCCTATCCATCCGTCTGTGGATGAAATGTTGTACTAAGGTTAACTTGAGTACCAAGACTCTTCAGAAATTACTTGTAGAAATTAGAGGTAAATTGAGGACCTCTATTTAAGATTATAGATAAAGGAACCACATGCAAACTAACAATTTCATTAATGTAAATTTTTGCATACTCCTCTGCCGAGTATGTAGTCTTGACCGCTAAAAAGCGAGAAGACGTAGTCATCCCATCAAGTATCACCCAAATGGAGTCATGCTGTCTATGAGTATGAGGTAACGCTGTTATGAAATCCATATTGATCACATTCTACTTCCAATTAGGAATATCGATCTCTTGAGTCATACCTCGTGATTTCTGATGTTCTACCTTGACTTGTTGGCAATGGAGGTACTTATTGACAAAATATGTTGTATCCCTCTTCATGCCACTCCACCAATAGTCTTCTCGCAGATCGCGGTACATGTTAGTGGAACTTGAATGAATAGAATATCTATTGTTATGGGATTCTGTAAGGATATGCTTTCTTAACTCACCTACATCAGGAACACTCAATCTACCCTTGTAGCGAAGTACACCATCTCTCCCTTGGAAGATAACCTCCTTTCTCATATTATGAACTACACCCTTAAGTTCAAGCAAGATTGGATCACTATCTTGCTTTTCCTTGACCTCCACTACCAAAGAAGATTCTGCCCCATTCTGAACTGTTACACAAATCTCTGATACGCTAATAATGTGAACTCCTATGTGAGAAAGCCTGTGAACATCCTTCATTAGCTCCTTCCTTTGTTCCTCAACATAGTCTACACTACCCATAGATAATCTACTAAGAGCATATGCTACTACATTTACCTTACAAGGATGATAATGCACACTCATATCATAATCCTTATGGAACTGAAGCAATCTCTTCTGGCGATGATTCAACTCTTTCTCGGTTAACGCATGCTAAAGGATCTTATGATCAGTGAACACATCTAGATAAATACCACACAAGTAGTGTCTCCATATCATGAGAGCAAATACCACTGGTGGAAGATCGAGGTCATGGGTTGGATAGTTCTATTCATGAATCTTAAGCTGTCTAGAAGCATAAGTTATACCTTATCCCACTACATCAACACACAACGGAGGCCAACTATATATACATCACAATAGATCACATAACCGTCTGAACAATCAGGTAGAGTCAAGAAAGAGTTGTAGTCACTCTAGTTTTCAATTTTGCAAAGATATTTTAAAAAGCATATGACCATTGAAAATTGATCATCTTCTAAGTTAACCTAGTCAATGGTGAAGCTATGGATGAAAATCCTTCCACGAACCTTCTATAATAACCAGCTGGACCTAAGAAACTTCAGATATCTGTAGTAGAGGTAGGTTTTGGCCATTGTTTCACTGCTTCTATTTTTTGTGAATCCACTAGAATCCATTCGCTAGATACAATATGGCAAAAAAAGCAATGGATTGCAATCAGAACTCATATTTGCTAAACCTAGCAAATAACTGGCGATCCTTGAGAGTCTCTACAACAATTATCAAATGACTCGCATGTTCCTCCTCATTCCTAGAGTAAATAAGGAATTCATCAATAAAGACAATAATGAACAAGTCCAGGTGCTGTTTGAACATTCTGTTCATTAAATTAATGAAATATGCAGGAGCATTGGTTTGTCCAAACGATATAACTACAAATTGATAATGACCATACCAGGTTCTTAAGGCTATTTTTTAAATGTAATTATCTTTGAGTCTAAGCTGATGCTAACTCGATCAGAGGTCTATTTTTAAGAAGTTACTAGCACATTAAAGTTTGTTAAATAAGTCATAGATCCTGGGGATGGGATACTTATTCTTGATTGTGACTTTGTTCAACTGTCAATAGTCAATGCACATTCTAAGAGAACCATTTTTCTTTTTTATGACAACAGGGGCGCACCCCACGGTGAAATACTAGGTCTGATGAAGCCCTTATCTAGAAGGTCCTTTAACTGCCCGTTCAATTCCTTAAGCTCCAGAAGAGCCATTCCTTAAAGAGGAATAGAAATGGGTTGGATATTTGGAAGGAGATCAATTCCAAAGTCAATTTCTGTTTTAGGAGGGACTACGAAAAGATATTTTAAAAACACTTGTGGAAACTCACAGACTACTAGAGTTGACTCAAGAGTTGGGTTTTCAGATCTAGAATCCTTAACCCGAACTAGATGACAAAGATAACCCTTAGAGATCATCTTTCTCGCCTTAAGGTAAGAAATGAATCGACCCATAGGCGCTAAGCTACTACCCTTTCTTTGTAAGATTGGTTCATCTGGAAATTAAAAAATTAACAATCTAAGTTCTACAATCATCTGAGGAATAAAAAAAATATAAACAATCCATACCTAGAATGACATCGAAGTCTATCTTTTCTAACTCTACAATATCTACTGCGAGGAATTTGTGAGAGACTGTGATAGGGAAATTTTTGTATTCCCGTCTAGATATATTGGGTCATCGAGTGGAGTAGAGACTAAGAAAGGTTCTAAGAGAGTTTTTGGACTAACACTGGATTGGAGTGCTATCTAAGGATTTAAAAAAAGAAAGAATAGCCACTAGATCTAACAATGCATAAACATCAAGGTCAAAGACTCGTAACTTACAAGTAACTACATCTGGAAAACCTTCCTTATCATAGTGAGCCTAAACTGCATACAACATGTTTTGGGTTGACCGCCGCTTGTACCAGATGAGTTACCCAGTGAGTTGGGTGACTTGTTGTTGGTGCTTAAGTTGTAGGCTGAGATCTACCATTTCCACTTCCTTGATCCTGTCTAGAAGACTGACCACACCCAAAACATCTCTCTTTCCCTGTGAGACACTCGCCCGGATGGTTCTTACTACACTTAGGGAAAGTGGGGTAAGTCTTGGTGCCTGAAACACTTCCCTGAGATTTAGATACTTGTGGTCTACCCTTTTGGTCAAACCATTTCTTGGAGGTTGGAACACAAGCTGACGAAGAGGATGTCGCTGAAAACTGCTGATGACATTACGAGCGAATTCCACCACCCAAATTCTTCTTTACATAGTCATAGTTCCAAGTCCTAGAATTCTTAATCTCCTTAAAATGTTCCCTAAGATTATCACCCTGAACATCCTGAGCATGAGTCACAAACCTAGAGATTTTCATATCTCCCACTAACATAGCATTTTTGCACTCATTTTAAACCAAATCTGGAACTCCATACAAGAAATTATTCATCCAACCCCTGGAGTCAGTAACCATGTGAGGAGCATATCTGGAGAGTTTGCTAAACTTCAGCCCATACTCTTGGACTGTCATGTTAACCAGCCTCAAAATCATGAATTCCTGAGTATACCAAATATGAGCAACATCCTTCAATTGTTATGGTGCCAACTAAAACATGTCATTCCTAGTTACTTGCATTACCTCAAATATCTTATTGATCTAATCCATGAAATTTTGAGGATCCTCATTAGCTTGCAATCCTAAGAACTCAGTCGGATTCATCGTAACAAAGTCACGGACCCTTACTGCTACTGATCAACCATTTTCATTCACATGGGCATGAACTCGATTGTTCTAGTTTGTCATACTCTGAGCCAAAATCTATATGGCATCCCTGAACTCAGCATTGTAGACTTCTTGGTCTAGGACTAGACGATCTGAGTTTGCATTCATGGCGTTTGCATTCCTAGCGTTACCTCTACTAGATCGCATGATCTTAAATGTAGAACGTCAGGTAAGAATGGAATAACATCATACCTTACGCACGATAAGTGTAACAAAAAAGTGAAGTTTTCCTTAAACACTTCATAGCCTCCCTCTCATTAGATGTGGTGCACTTCATTCCCATTAAAAGGACTCTACATAGTGCGGCTTTTCAGAGGACTCTACGTAGTGTGGATTTTCAGACAACCTGGGACTCATGAACCTACCGCTCTGATACCAAGTTTTGTGATGCTCCGAGACTACCCCCCAGAGACGCGGACACGGGACCTAGGACCACAAGTTATCCCAAGCTAACCCTGCTTGCATGATCATGAACATACTAAAGAATATAAACTATTGCAGAAGCTAAATCATAGCTATAATGAAAAGATCGGGAACATCCACATGCTAAAACTAAGATATATGAAAACTAATGAGTTTAATACAAAGAAAATATTAAGTCAATACTAAGCTAAAACTAACTATATCTAAAAATAGCCTCTAGACTATACTAGAAATACTGGGACAAGCCCTAGCTAAATCTAGAAAAAAGTGAAACTAAATGACTAAAAGACTAAAATGAAACTCATGATTTTTGTCCTCAGAGAATAAGGACTCACCATTGAATCTGCTGAAATGGAGATCGGAAAGACGATCTATGCGTGATTTGGATGTTGAGAACCTTACCCTACATCACAAGAACATATAGCGCACATATGTGTCAGTATTTGAAGGTATTGAGCATGTAGGATAGAATAAAGCTAAAATAAAATATAACTGAACAAACACCAAAAAAAGTATAATAATCTATATGATATACTGAATGCAATGACCAATGTTTTCGAACTAACTATTGAATATACTTATAAATGGTCGATACAGTAGAGTCTGATTGAACTGTGGAAGATACTAATAAGTTATAATAAAACAACATGATTTAATATGGAGTCTGATGTATATGCCCCATCGATATGACCCAATATACCCTGCAAGTGGTATAAAGGCATGCTGGCATGATCACTGAACTGACTGCCCATAGAGAGGAGTTAACGAGAGGACTTACAACCTATCTGGATAGTAGTTATAGAACTAATTGGGTATGATGAACCCTAATCCGACTCGGTATTATGCGACTTCGATTGATTTATGTAGTTAACTGTCACGACCGGAATCTAGACCCCTGACGGTGTCGTTGACCTCTCAGATGTCACAGACAAGCCTACATACCTCATCGTTACTTCATTTATGTTAAATTTAGCAGAAATTGAACTTTTAATTTTATTTTTTGATGTGAACCATATTATATTTAAAATCATAGGTGTTCACAAATAAACTATCTAATATTGAAATAATCAAATGAAAGAAGCAGTTCATAATTGCATTAAACGTATCCTTGTCAAAACGACATCAATGCGAAGTCTGAAATGAAACGAGAAATGAAACACTAGCGGGAAATGCCCCACTAGCTAAAGCCTTCCAAATCAAGATGAAAGCTCCACACCCGGATAGCTGCAACGTCGTAGTGTAAGCTCTAACATCCACCTATGTCTGCAGTTAAAAGTAGATATTGTATGGGATTAGTACACACTTGTACTAAGTATGGGACATGCATGAGTAAGAATATCACTTTATAACAATATGATTTAAGGAAAGTCAAGCCAGTGGAATTGCAAAATTTTATTTAGAAAAGACTGTGAACTTGCATTATATGGATTAGGAAAGTCAATGGACTTGCCAAATTTTTATTAGAAAAGTCATGCCATAAGAGTAACATGCATCATCATACTTATTATTTTGCAAGTAGAACATAACATATAGCATATATCATATCACGTAGTTCATATCATTCTTTCATATGCCATTAGACCTTGGAATAATGGACTTGGCATTAGGACTTCCCAAAATAAGGGGTCACCATATAGAACCTCAACTAGGGAGCCTTCTTCAGCAAACACAGATTCTTGTTTGTTCGTTCATACGTACTTCACTTTCATTCATTCATATACTAGTGCAATCACCAGTCATACCTAATATGAAGTTCAAGACTCTCATTGGGTTTGTTGTGCAATGACCAAGAATATCCTAGTGTAATTACTTAAGTCTAGCTCACATCTTGATTATCCTATCCTAACACCTTTGGTATCATTCATTTCATTTTGTGCATAATTTGAGGCTGGACTCATTTATTCTTTGGGATTTTTAACCTTAACAGACATAGATCATGTGAGCATCATGAAATACAGTGTCTGCGCACACCAAAAAGAGGTGGAATCACCAGCCTAGTGACCAGAACATGCTAGCGTATATAGAGAGTCGAACCCAAGTAGATCCCAATACTGGCAGTATAGGTTCAAAGTCTAGGAGAAAAAAGGAGACCCATACCCGGCATGTGAGATAGTCTCATCTCGGGAGAGTTATGTGAACCTCCGCCCTTTTCGAAGGAAGGCATAACCGTTCATAGCTAGCCTATCGGTGCTTAGTATAAAGTTCCATTACATTCAACTCATACATCATGGAAGCTGGCTTTTAGCATGAGGAAATCATAGTTCATTATATGATTTCTCATCTCATCATTAGTATTAAGTATGCATTGACTTCAATACTTTCATTAGAGTATTCAAAGAGACTCGTCTCTTCATTAACTTAACACTCTCGTAGGTGAGTACTTTTTGGTAACATTTACTTAGGCTCATTTGAGATTTCTCTCATCTTTAACATTAACCTGATATCATATTGTCACCTCATGCATTAACTTTAACAAATTTGCTTTTCATAATTACTCACCCCTTCACGTGAATGTTCATTTCATCATGCCAATGCACGTGGCCATTTAGTTTGTTTCACACTCTTACTTAAACTTTCTAAGGTTACATTATTTTATCACATACAACTTAAGCACACTTACTTTTAAACGTATGCTAGACTTATGAGTCCACACATACAAGCCATGAAGCTTCATTCATAGTTTGTGTAAGTGGTTCATGATTACCAAAGATTATGTGGTACAAGACTTATGCATCTTGTAGATATGCAAGATATTGATTTCGATCTTTAGAGGCAGCATTCATTAAATATTTACTTACGTATGACTTAGGTGTCAATACGGAATTGGGAAAGAGAACCCGATTTCGAATTCCTTGGATATCATTTAATCTTATTTTAAACTTGATAATTGCATTTTTCTGATTTGGGGGACCCTAATTCGATTCCCATCAACCCCATAATATTTAATTTCTATTTCTCCTCTGCTTTTTCGTTTAAGCCAAGGAGGTTGTGGGTTCAATATCCCACAATCTCATTATTTTTCTTTTTATTTACCTCTTAATTTTCTCACTTATCCAAGATGTTGTGAGTTCAATCCCCACTCTCCACATTTATTTTCTCCTTGATGTTTCTCCTAACTCTCTCATCCAATCAAAGGTTGCGAGTTCAATCCCCACTTACCACATCTATTTTTCCTTGCATTATTCTCATAAAATTTTTTATGAAATTTTTATTTGGTGAGTTTATGGTTTCAATACTCAATAACCTCAATTTTTTTTTCAAAATTTAAACGAAATTCTTTTTTTTTAAAGTTGGCCGAGTCTACAATTTCCAGCAAGCTAGAAATTTAGTCTCCTCCAATCAATTTTAGTCTTAATCTTTTGTTGATTTTTTGGTATCTTTCATGTAATAATATATTGGATTTAATCCATAGTTATTTCACTTATTTTACATTCATTTTTCATTGCATTTTATACCACTTTGATTGGCCGAGACCAACCTACAAAATGCTGGAAATTTGTTCACTATTTTCAGTTCCTTGTTATCATCATTTGTTTATTAGATATTAGGACGTTTCATGAATTATTTGGTGCATATTTAAGTATAATTTTCTCATGGTTATATTTAGCCAAGAAATAGCATTAAATCCAGCAACATTATACCACTTTTGCACATCATGATTTACACAAACATTTGCACAAACATCACATTTCACATACTTTCGGTTGTCATAATTAACATGCTTATAATTCCAAATACATAATCATGAACACATTACAATGGAAATCACACTTCATACTTAAACTACCAGAAAACATACCAAAAACATAATCTCTAACCTATTTCATATTGAAACAGAAGGATACTAGGGACAAGAAGATTGACAATAACGGGAACAACCGTAGTTTCAAAATTCGTTGAATTCGTGGAAAGGAAATTCTCTTGGAGAAAGGATTCTAGGAGAGAAAACCAATTCACACATTAGTGTTGTTCAACACACGACCATTTGTCCAAAACCCTCTCTAAATTCATGAAATGTCCCGAAACTTCAAAACAAAACTCGACGGAAAACCCTTTTTTTTGCTTTACGTTTTTGGTTACCTTTTTTGTCTATGTTTTTGACGTGTAAATTCTTCAAGTATCAAGAAATTTTGGTTGTGTTTTCTCTTCTAGTATTTCGTTAGCACATAGAATGCAAAAGTGAGTGAGCTGATTGTGAAAGAGAGAGGATAAACGTGAGAAGTGAGTGGTTCCTTAGGATTAGGAAAGTAGTTTTAGACGTAGTCAAAATAAGATTTTGTTAAATTGTAAAAATCAGATTTATTTAAATCACACGTGAATAGACCCTATTGCCATTACAAAAAATATATTTTTAAACCCCATTATAATTCACTTGGCATCGCTTTCGTCGATGATTGAACCCGTGACGTCCCTATCGCAAAAATGGGTCCCTTCGGGTCGACCCAACCCAAAACGCCCAATTAATTAATTAATTAATTAATAATATGATTTTCCTTTTACTTAAATAATAATATAAATAGAAATTAATTATCCAATATAAATAATCAAGTTAAATCATTGCTCCCAAATAGATTCAAAACCAAGTGGAGCAAGATTTTGCTCAATGGGCAATTTTAGCCATTTCTATCCAGAATTCCCCTCCACCAAATTAATTGAATAATTATTTACATATTTAGGGTAATTATGATACTATCCTTAGCCTGGAAAAAGACCATTTTAGCCCTAGACCCTCAAAACTTATGATTTCCTCTTTTTAAGTCCGGTAAAAACTCATATGGGTAAATATTGATATTCGAGAGCCCTACATGGCTAGACCCAACCTTTCCTAGATCAACTAACTCCCCAAGTTAGTTGGCTTGGCTGTCGCAGGGGTTCAGAGGTCTTGTTCTATGCGCATTAATCTATGTGAACCCGGTCTAATCGTAGAAATTCTAGACACACTTAACATTACTTAGCATATTCATTTTTAGGGTTGTTACATTACCATATTATGTCTGAATTTCTGTAAATACTTGATAGCTCAAAACTGAACATGCAAACTGGGAATGCAACATTTAATCTGATAATGATGCATTAAAATATCATGCATGTATAACTAAATAACTAGAATATTTAACCTAGCATGTTAATTCAAGAACTAAAGAAATACAAAGTTAGGGTTCTGAAATTCATGCGATATATTGAATAATAACTTTACAATGTGATTTGGAACATATATTTAGTATATTAATGAAGTTATATTGAAGTTCTAGCAACCCTAGGTTTTATCATGATAAGAGATTAAAGAATCTAACTGAACACTAGGGACCCAATGGGTGACAGGCACCCACTAGTCAAATCCCACTACCTGGTGATGAAATTCAGGAAAAAACACTTAGATTTTGTAGATGGAACTGCTTGAACCTTGTTGTGTTCTTGAACCAGGGTTCTTGACTTTTTTCTCCTTTCTTGCTTTTTAATTTTTAAAATTTTAATTATTCATTTGAGTTAGGTAAGATTTTGGTATGTTTATAGGCTTAAACTGACTAAAATATGATGATTTAGGGTTAAATGGCGTATCTTAGGGTTTCAATGAAATGGGAGAAGACCAAAAGAACCTTGAGTTTATTGTTGTCTGACCAAATGACGACATGGACTGACGTTCCATCTTTCAAATGAAGGTCTGTCGTTTGGGTCCATCAGTTCGGTCTGTTCGACATGCCTTTACTAAATAGGGCATAACTTTTTACTTAGAGGTCTCATTCTTGTAAGGTTGGTGGTATTAAAAGATAATTCAACTATATATATGTGGGTATGTCATGGGACACCTAATTCATTTTATGATAACAGTTATGTCCATCTAAAGTTGACCGATCTTTATTTTCTCCCTATCTGTCTGCTCTTTCTCACCTACGGTCAGGCCTACGGACCGTAGGTCAAACGACGGTCCGTGCTGGTCAACCATGGTTCATATCTGAGAGTGGGTAAATGGGGTGTTGATCGACGAAAACAAACTACAGACCTTAGTATGACTCGTTCGACACTTAGTCAAATTTTCTAGATTGAGATTTTGGGGGTTTCTTACCCAATCGACGAGTGTGCATAACGGACCGTGGTTCAGGCTATGGTCCATCGATGCACCTACAGATTTTATGAAAAGCTTGTTTTTGGTCTATTTTTAATACGAGGTGTTACAGGTTATTAGTAGCTCTCAAAGGCATACTATAGTGCATTGTCCAATATATACTAGTTACAATTCAGCATTAAGTTTTAGTATGTTATCAACTTGGTAAATGCATTCAAATTATTGCATATTCATTATTTTTCAGTATAGTTATGATGCTTATCTTATATAATAGTTGAGAATTCTTTGTTTAGTTATGTATATTTTTTAGGTTTATTCTATACTGTATGCTCAATACATTTCAAGTACTAGCGCAAACTCTATGCTACTTCTTCTTGTGATGTAGGTTCAGGTCCTCAGCATTCAGATCACGTATAAATCAAGTCCTAATCTTCATCTCAACATTATCAGTGGTGAATCCTCCTTCTCCGATGATGATAGACATATTTCTTTTACGTTCAGTCTTTCCGTTTCAGTTTTGCTAGATTTAGCTGGGGTATGTCTCAACATCTCTAGTTAGTGAAAGGCATTTCAAATATAGATTAATTCAGTTTTAGCATTAAGTTTTATCTTTTATTTGTCATTTAACTCATCATTTATTTATTCAGATAGTAATGATATTCCCTGTGTTTTTGTATGATATTTTAAGCTTGTACACATTATTTTCTTACTTCAGTTATCTAGTATGCTTATGATTTTCAAACTCAGGGCTAGGTTAAGGTCACTCATTATCCTAGATTCCCTGTTAACGTCCAGGGGTAACCTCGAGGCGTGATAATATGTACGAAAGGAAACATGCTTCTGTAGAGGGTAATGTGATTACCCTCGTCTATCATATCCAAAAGTTGCAAAAGACGACATGAAGGATCTCCACTGATAGCTGGCACTAGGACATGCATTACTAAATGATGCAAAATGTAGAAATAGTACCAAAAAAGATACTCATTCGTAACAACACTTATTCCGTCAAAATAAAATTATCAATCGATTTATTCAATCGAAAATAGTTTATACAAAAAAAGTACAAATATATTTATACTTTCCAATTTATACTATAGAGACGAAAATTAATTAATAATACAAATATATGTGATTTATACAATTGTAACCATGAAATAAACAAAAGAGGTGTGAATTATGCAAATTATGCTAAGGATCCTAATTAAGTTTATATAATGGCTATTTGTAAAAAAAATACTATTTTTTTGCCTTTCATCTTTTATATGTGAGCCCACAGCGAGTATGAAGGACTAGTTGTTTTTAATCAATTTAATGAAAATATTTCCTTCCTTGAGTTATTCAAAAATCAAATAATTCATAATGACAATAAAAACTTTTACCTAAAAGGGTAGATTTACACAAGCTTTTCAACTCATGGAAGAATGTTGGTTGTTATTCACCCTTTTTTCTTGTAGTGTTGTAAATTATAAATTATTTTGTCATGGAAATAGTTGATTTTTCGTGTAAAAGTGGTCACTATTTTAATATTGCATATTATTTGACAAAACAATGTCATCACTAAATCCCACGTTGATTAGAGATAGCAAAATAATCGTCACTTATTGCTTATTTATTAGTCACAAAAACTAACGTCACAAATAAGTATAAAATTATGCGGCTAAAGCTAACAACCATTAACCACAAACTTTTATTTGTCGCTATTGTTATTTTTTATGATGAAACTTTTTTCGTATAAAATAATAACTATTTTAAGCTAAACAATAGTTCGTCACAAATGGAATGCATTATTAGCGAAAATATAATGTGTCAATCATAACTTAAGATTTATGGCTTATTAGACTTAGTAAATGTAGCCAAAATATTTTTTGTGGAAAAAAATTTTCTACGAAATTATATGTTTCGTCACAAAAACAACATTACTCATGCATTACACGAAATAAGATTTTGTCTCAAAATATAAATAATTAGTAACGAATCTTTTGTCATGCCGAATAATTTTGAAGCTAAATATCATATTTTACGGTAGTGCAAAAGCGAGGCCAGCCACTCACGAACACCGCAGCAAGCACATGAACGTTCGTACCCAAGATGTCAGTGGTTCGCGCTTAAAATATTTTGTTCTCCAAAAGTGTTTGTCGAAACTTACACGTTGTGTCCACTATATTATAATTGGTGTAAAACATGTCCCTACTATATTTAATATGTATAATATTAACTAAAAATTTTATTTAATAAAATATTACTGTACTACTTAAATTTATATGGAAAATCTTTTCCGCATATAAAAAACTCATGTAATTTAATTCTAACTACTCATATGGAAACTCATACAACTTTACATCATACATTCCCTAAACATTGAAGCCCATAGATATTTAACCATAAATACCCCAACTTTTGCAGATTTCGGATTGGGAGAGGGATGATTGAGATTTGGACCTAGTGCTTTGGTATCAATCGAAGATTTGAAAACTAGAGATTACCAAGAGAGAGAAAAAGATAACCCAATTTTAATTAAGTACTTGTCATAATTTGTGCAGATCATAGTGATGAGTGATATTTGTATGAACTTCTTCAGTCTTTTTCTTTTTAAAATCAATTCATTTGAGCCTTTAATTTATTAACTAGTGTAACGTATAATTACTATGTACAAGGTCCTTCAATTCATATTCAGTTTGAATCTGAGTGACTCATTTCATGGTTGCAATGAATGGAGAGATCAACAAATTAAATTATATGAACTAGTTCGAGTGACTGAGTCTATCCATCACCTTGTATGGAAAGGTGCATGGATACATGGAGCTATCAAGAGTTCAGCTTGTAGAGTCCAAAAGACCAATACTTGTGTTTTTGGGATGTCAAAAGGTGGTGTTGTGAGACTAGCAAGTTTGTGTTTGTGTGAGTGAAGCTACTGTTACTATTGAAGACTTGATTATTTTGGGTGACTCTCTATTCTACCCCCCTTGAATCCCCTTAGTTTGTAGAAATTGAAGAATATTTTGAAAATTTGTAAAGAAAGCTTATCGCACTGTGCACTAATAACTAATGTAGATTGTTAGTTATCACGTTTTTTCTTCCAGGTAAAACATGTGCTCATGTTTACCCAATAGCTATAAATCTGGCTAGAGGCATGCGATTAGTGGTAGTCACATACCTTTTGCCATATTAATAGCAATTGAGAAAACAAAATAACTTATTTTACATGTAAGAACAAATCTTAACAACCTAAGAGAAATAAAATCTTCATTCTCAAAACTCCAACCTTTGTTCACTAAAAAATTCAACCTTCTAGTTCGATTATTGGTCTTCAATCTGATAAGCTTGAGTTGCGCACTTTCATATTTTCTTCAATCTCTTCCAACTCAAGGGGTTGAAGGGGGGCACAAAACAGAGTTACTCAAAATATCTAAGCCTCTAAAATAAACATATCTTCCAGAGTAATAGTAATTTACCTAAGGAAAACATAAAAAAATTTAGTCTAACAACTTCACCTTTCTAGCAACAAAAAAATCAAATCTTGATCCTTCTGGACTATTTAAATTTAAATCTTGATAGCTCCATAAATATATGTAGCTTTTCATATATGGTTATGGATAGACTCCACTATTTGAACGTATTTTTTCCATCTGTTTTGTTCATCCCTCCATCCATTGAAACCATGGCAGGAAACTTTCAATGGCCATTCAAATTTAGATGAAAAATGAATGAAGGATTTCTATAAAAATCATTCATTTAATATGATCTTCACAAATATGCCAAGTACTTGAAAATTTTTGGGTAATTTATGTCATCTCTTGATGATCTCTATTTATCAAATCTTCAATTGATAACGGAGCAAAGGCTATAGATCTCAATATTCCCTCTCCAATTGAGGATTCATCAATAAATGGGGTTTTTGAGGTTATATGTATATGGGCTTCAACAAATAGAGTATTTAGGGTGAAATTTGTATGAGGTTTCATATGGGTGTTTAGAGTAAACATTGTATGAGTTTTTTAGGCGTCAGAGCTTTTCCATTGAAATTTAAGAAGTACCTTGATATTATTTTTTTTAGTTTTCTTTTTAAATATAATAAATTTTTCTTACATTTTTTTTAAAAAAATTGTAGCGACATATTTGTCACCAATTATCATAAAGTTGTGGGACAATTATAAATTTCATAGATCACTATAGTTAATATAAGGTTTCACTATTATATGTCGAACGTAGCACCACATAATTTATGAAGGTAAAGAACAATATTTAGTGTTAATTATAAAGGTTTTCCTTTAATTTATCTCCTTAATGATATATCACTTGTACTGATTTCATGCTTCATATAAAAGGAAAATATATGATGGTTTGTTGACAAACACATATATAATTGATAGTCCACACTGACGTTTAAGAAGTTAGAAGCTCATTCTACTTTTAATGAATTAAGCTTAAAGCATAAGTTCCTTTCCATTAAATTCCATATATGTGGAATGTCAAAATGAAGAGAAAGAATTGTGAGGATCGATTGATAATACCTGTCATTGGATAAGATTATATTGTTAGTATGTAGTGAGATTCGGTGATGAATTCGAAGAATAATGATTGGCATGATGTTAGGAAGGATATAACTTTAGAATTGCTTATAGAAAGACATACAAACTCTCTTACACAGTCTTACCCTACATTTCCGTAGGAAGTTGTTTGTACCACTCAAATCCCGAACTCCCTTGTCACGTGGTAGAAACTTGACTAATCACACCAAATGTTTCATTACATTAATGGAGCAAATAATTAGATAATTTACATAATAATTCGTTTTATAGTTATGTAGAGCCTTCCTTGTACTATAATCACATTTATTTATATGATGCCTTCTACAGATTCAAAGATTCTATAAAAGGAAATAGATATGAAGGTTAGTAAATTCAAACCATATTGATGTTGACACATAAGATTATTTATCAAGAAAACTACTAATCAATGCAAATGAAACATTCAATCACTTCAGATATTCACTAACACTCTGATGTGCCATATTATCCTTCATTTTTTGTTTAACATTTCTTTATTATTTTTGTGATCAGAATATTAATATATTGATGAAATCAAAGAGTAGAGAAATACCATAAAGACTATACAAGAAAACTAAAAAGAAGAGATTAGATATGGGCGAAGCTCGAGAAATAATTATTTCCTTAAAGCTAAATGTCATTTGGTATCCCAAGTTCCATATTTGATAGAGAAAAATAAATTTGATTTAGAAATGTATGTATGATCAATGAAGAAACTGTACTCGAGGATTCTTCCAAAACATCTTTTGACTGCAATTTTTATAATGGACAGCCCAATCAACCATAGAATGTTTTTAAATCACATCCATAGTTGGTTGTATGGTACTTTAGGCTTCTATACATTACTCGCATTCCTATGCATTTATAGTGACCCATTTTGTCATTTTGAGTACTATAACATTTTTTATTGCATAAAAAACTTTTCGATAAGTTCTAAAGGGGTAGTTTGGAACATTAATAATTACAATTAGGGAATTATTGGGGTAGTTAAATTGATTTACTTAATTGGTGGTTAAAGAAAATAACATTAAAATTAATAGTGGATAACTTTTATTATATTTATAATAATAATTAAGGAGGGTTTTATTAATTTTGAGTCACTAGATAAAAAGAAAATAGAAGGGAGTTCGAGTGATTGTGCATAAGCCGCACAGGAGGAAGGAACAATTCAGGTATGAATTTTGTTTGGGAAATTTCGTTTTTGGGAAAGATCACATGATGTAGATTTATTATGAAGGGAGTATTTTATGTTGGGTTATGTGAAACTTCGGCTATTAAATTTGCAGGTTATTAAATTTGGTGGTTTTAATTGCATGTAATGATGGAGTAATGATTGACTGAAGAATAACAAACAATACGGAATTACTGGTTGGAAAATTGAGGCCAAGTATTATGAGCAGTAAGAGACTAAGGTAGGGAAATAAACATTGATATTTATATGATGAAATTGGTAAAATATTTGCATATGCGTGTTTTAAATTATGTTATATTTTGTTTTGGTATTCCTTGATAGAGGTTACTGGACATACATGTAACCTTAAATTTCAAATATTTTCAATAGTTATCTTATTACGAGTAAAGTTTTACAATATTGAGTTAGATAATTAAGTATTAGGTTTATCGGGTTATTTAAATTTCACTTAAGTTATGCTAATTGAAGGAACTAAGACATACCCTTAGGTTTGAATTTTAAAAAATTGATTATATGTTAGATGAGTTGTTGGGTTTAGGCTGCACAAAAAATACGTAAGTGTTTATGGACTAGTTAACTTATAAATTTTGCATATATACTTGATAGATTGGAAAGGTTCAGAGACATTGAGGAAAAAAAAGAATTGGAGAAGTAGCTTGCTTGACTTCGCTTCTTTGGTGGAGGTAGTTTTATGCTTCATTCTATTATATAGTTAACTCCTAATAATGACTGATATGCATTTAATGATACTGTGAAGTTCTCTATGTACTTGATTGTGTGATTGTGTGACTAGGTTGTGTAGTTTGTGATTGGTCTAAAATCTGAGGCCATGAGATTTATAATCTAAAATCCTTTTTTATCGAAGTGATATCTTGAATAAAGAAGGATTCATAAAACATTATGAATGAATTGAAAATGGTTATAATAAATAATAAATTAATGTATAATTTGATAGGAGTGTCACATTTCGACACGGTATAATTGGATAAGAGTGTCACGTTCCAACATGATATTCTTAGATTGGAGTGTGAGTTCAGACACAGTATTCTTGGATCGGAGTGCTACACGGTATACTTGGATCGGAGTGTCACATTCCGACACGGTATAATTGGATTGGAGTGTCATCTCCCAAGACAAAAATATTAAAGGAAAAACATGTTTAATTAAGGGAATGTACTCAATCTCAAAGATCTCAATTCCCCAAATAGTTTAGTTGGAGTCATGAGTCCTCATGGATTATCTTGATATTTTTTACTTATTAAATACTTTATTTAGTGTTGTTGAAATTTGGTCATGTTATTTGTTGTTTATCACATGTTAAGTTTTATAATTGAGTTCATACTATTATTCATTATATATTAGTTTCTATTTTGGGTTTGCAGATGATACCTACTCGGTACATGTTGCCCCGTATTGAGCTCTACTTGTGTTGTTCTTTTCTTTCCTTTTATAGAGTGTAGCGAGTGTACCAATGACTTCAAATTTCCCTCAGCTCTAGCCAGTCACCAGCATATCGTGTTCCAGGGTGAGCTATTCATTCAAACTCGTGTTAGATTCTCTCGGTCATTACATGATGTCCTATGTTTTTTCACACATACTATTTTATTCTTTTATTTTTGTGTATTTGATATTCTTAAACTTAGTATATGAAGAATAGATGTCCTTGATTTGATGACTTTAAGGTTTTGGAAAATTATACGTTAATAAGTTTTAAAGCTTCCGCATTATCTTTGTTATTCGTAGTTGAATTATTGGCATATATTGTGGTTGGGATTCCTTGGTTGACCAACTTAGGAGGTTAAGTGTGGGTGTCACTCACGACTCGTTTTGGGTCGTGACAAACTTGGTATCAAAGCCTTAGGCTCGGTGATGGCATCTCACAAGGACAAGTCTAGTAGAGTATTGTCGAACGGTACGGGGACACCTTTACTTTTCATCGGGAAGCTATAAGACTTAGGGAATTTCATTTCGTTCTTTAGTGCTACAACTTCAACTGATTTGGTATCTAGGTGATATAAATTGGTATCTTAACTTGTTCACTCAATTTCAAATATTACTACTACTAGAGTATTAGAAGTTGAAATTGGAACAACAAAAAGAAAAAAAATGTATCCTAAATAAGCAACAACAAACAGTCTCATGTTGAGTGTCGAGACACTGCTATGACTTCATAAATTGAAGGTATATTAGAGAAAGAGATCGATGCTTGCTTGGTATGAGTTAGGAAGCGTGTTATTTTTGTTATTGAATTGATCTAAGAAGTAAAACAAATTGCTTGGGATATAGAGAGAACATATTCAATAATGTTATGCAATTATTCAATAGGTATAAGTATTTGGGCTGTTTGGTTATGATCTCAAGGATAGGTATGATGTGCTCTAGAGAGATATCTAATGGACTTTCACAGAGTGGCAGTACTAGGGTTATGTGGAAATAATTACGTCGATTGTCAAGTAAGAATACTAACTACTGAAGGAGTTACTAGCTGTATTACACGGTCATATGATAAGATTTAGTGTTGCATTCGCATATGATAAACCAACTAGTTTATTACTACACGTGCTTAGATTGAGCATTATTTTAAAGGAAATTTTAGTGGTCGATATTTGGTATGGTATTAATGCAATTAGGTTTTGAAGTGTATCTTTAGTAGTCTAAAGGAGTACTGGAAATTTTATCATATCTTCAAAAAGTAGATTCATAGTAGAATGACAAACATATCGAAAAAGAAGTCCTAGTGAGTATAATTTTGGTAAAGTATATTGAAGATTTTACCAAGAAAATGCTTAAAAAATTGAAATTAGTCCCGTAAATTTGATTATTATACCAAACTTTATGGTGTCATGTCGAGGAAAAGGTTCATAACTCAATAATAAAAATGGTTGAATAAGAATGATGGTAAAAATATATATTGATATATGACCTATATGATTTATGGTTTTTGTACTAGTATCGAAAATTCTTATTTAGATTTAGTTTTAGCGGCACTAAAGCCTTGAAAGTGTTCCACTCCTTCCGTGATCAAATTTAATATTTTCTAAGAGATGGGCACTAGGCTGAATCCTACTTTAAAACATTCAAATTATTCTCTTTATTTGGTTTCCAATTCTATTAGAAAAAGAATTGAAATTATAATCCTATTTGTAGTTGATTTTGAGTTTGTAAGGAAACCACAATTGTATAAATAGAGGATGGTCTTAAGAGAAAATTGAACTACTAATTAGTTTCTCCTTGAAATACATTAGTACATAAGAGAGGTTTTGA